>JAUPFT010000025.1:27982767-29477767 GCA_036936625.1 Parnassius smintheus behrii
CGAGAAAATTTTACGAAATCGTGTTTTCGTCTAACATAATCCTTAACATTAATCCTCGACTTTACCATATATTTATTTCAAAATTAATGCTGCAATATTTTCTGCATAACGAAGGATCTTGCTAAGCCATTTGAGATTATATTTCCCCTTAACATTCCGCTTGGTCTAGTAATTTTGTCACATCTTCTCTTACAATGTTGTCATATTTTAGTAATAACGCTTTTGATAGCGTCTTTCTTGAGGGAGCAACATACGAAGGACACAATTCTTTTATAAATGCTCTAAATGAATCGCTTTCGACGATTGTGAAAGGCAAATAATTTTTCACAATCATTTGAAGGAGCAACTTATTAATGGTTTCAGTTTTCTTTAATGACAGCAATTTTGCAAAATATTGATTGATATTATTATTTTGGTTAAAATCTAGAGGACGACGATTCGGAACGGGAGTAGCTCGTACAAATCGAGTGGAACCATCGGGGCATACGGAAGACGACTCACCTTGAGACGTAGATGAAATCACAGGTAAAAGAGGTGGAGCAACACTAGTATCATTACGATTATTATCATTAGTATTAGTACGATTTTCCTGAATCCCAGCTAGGACAAGGGGATGAGCTGATTTTAAATGTCTTGTTAAATTATAAGGGCCTGCACCCCTGTGCGACAAAATTTTCATACAAATTGTACATTTGGCCTTATATTCTCCAAAATCCTTGAAAAACCCAGGTTTTCGATTTTTTTACCGTTGGAGCCATAACCCTGCCAAATATGAATGAATGAATGAATATACTTTATTGCACATCACAAACAAATTTACAAAGAACATATCAGAGAGCAGATTACATGTACAATTTGGCGGCCTTATCGCTACATAGCGATCTCTTCCAGGCAACCAAAGGTGTAAAGGAATAAAATAGTGAGTACTAGGTAGGTGGTGCAATATAAATATACCTAATATAATATCAATACATGCAATTAAATAACATATAAATAACTAATACTTTACTTTAGACAAGCGAAGCTTCGGAGCGGAATAAAGTGAATCAGTGTGGTTAATTATTAGTGTTTTAAGTTTTAATTGATGTTCGGGAATAAAAGTGTAAATTTTGGTGATTCAATCGGCAGTTTTTACTGTCACGAACCTCAAGCTCGTAACATTATAATTTAAACTACAAGTTCGGCATAAAATATAAGGAAATTTAATTACTATATAATTAATATATTAAATAAAATAATAATATAGTATATTATAAAATAAATTAATATAGCTAATTTATTTTAATATATTAACGTACGGAATAGGCACTAATTTTAACGACGAGTAGATTAATTTCCCTTCGAATGTTCAAAATACTATTTTCGATATACCTTATATAGTACTCACATATTACAAAAAGATTTATATCAAATTTACCTGTTAAAAAGTTGAGGTTTAGCCGTTCTTCACTGCTTGTTTATTCCAAAGACACACGACAACTTCGTACCTTGTTGAATAAAACGCGTAAGCGACGCCGTTTCGGCGGCGTTTAGGACTTTTCTCGCGAGCATTGAGCTAGCTTCTTATCTCATTTTCGCCCACGTTAAATCTTATGAATGTATGTGTGTGTCTCTTTTTGTTGTCGCTTTTTCATTTCATCCAGTTTCAAATCACAATGATGCTGAAGAAGTTTCACTTCAAAAACTTCAGATACTCTTTTTCTCAAACTTAACAAATCTTATACAAAACTGGCTAAATTAATTCCGCTGCTCGCTAAAAATCTTAGTTTTTGTAACAAGTATAGTGCACTGCTTGAGAATTCTCATGAATTCGAAATTAATAAATTCAAATTCATAACTGGTTGAGCGACGGGCTGAGGTTACCGAATTCCAATTCCCCGGTCGAGCCTTAAGCCTATTACGCGAGATGTTACACCAAATGGACTGTATAAGCGGATGGCTTCTTCCGTCTCCACAAAATGGCGACTATAGCATGCGGTTTTCCTGACAATGCACTCGCTCTTCCCTGAACGAACTATTGCTTGCCAAAATCTATGAAGGAACTCCGCTTGATCACGCTAGGAGAAAATATAATTGGAGCGGATTAACTAATAAATACAATTATGTCAAGCGGGTTTAAAACTGGAAGTTACTCACCGGGGTGTTCGATGGGACTTCGATGCGGCTTGGGTGCTTTGTTGTTTGTGCGACTTCTTGGCGGATCTCCTGGGGCCCCAGAGATGCGTTATGCGTTCCTGTCCAGTGATGTGATGGAACCCAAGCAAAAAATTTTGAACCATCATACGAAGCTTGTTTTGTTTAAATGACAATAATACTCGACTCCACCGAGTCAGTAATTCATCCTTGGGGCGATGTATACGCTTTTACAACAAATTCCCAGAAAATATACAACAACAAAGTTTTTGAACTTTGTGTATGTCAAATACACAAAGTTCAAAAACTTTACTAAACTAAGTTTGTATAAAAATGTTAATTATAATATTAAGGAATTTACGGATGATAGTAACACCTGAGAAGGATGATCGCTACCAAGCTATTTCTAATTTGTTTCATGTTGTAAATTGTAACATAAATGATTGTAAGCTATTAATTTAAAAAAAATCCCTAAAATGTTTCTTCTGAGGACAGAGGTTTTTTTTTGCAAACCAGTGGTAAACGAAAAAAAAATGACTATAAGTATTATTTATAATACATATTGAATAAAAAAGTTTCTGTTTCTGTTAGTTTCTCACCAATGTTAAGACAGTTAGATCAGTTTATTTTAGTTTTTTAGTTACTTTCACAGCGTAATGTTTTATGGAATCTTACTATGGGGTAATGCGACTGACATTGAAGTCATATTTGTTTTGAAAAAGAGATTCTGCTGGCAATTTATAACTTAAATTGTAAAGATTCCCTGAGAGAAAAATTAAAAAAATAAACATATTAACTTTGGCATCGCAATATATTTATGTAAATATAATGTATGTACATTAAAAAATAAATAGCTTTCATAAGAATAAAGATGTTCATACTTTAAACACTAGGAACAAACATAAGCTTGTAATACCAGTTACTAGACTCAACAGAGTTAGTAATTAATTTATGGGGCAATTTTAAAACGCTTTTACCACAAAATCCCAAAAAATGTACAAAATTTGTCATTAAAAAAGTTTAAATGTCTTGTTAAAGAAAAATTGTACAAGAACGGTTATTATGATACCAAAGAATTTTTCTAGAAACAGGTCCTGCCCCCTGTCTTCCTCAAAAACCAGGGTCAATTCATCAGGCTCTCCAAAACCTGTTATGACACAGGCATCAAACACGACCATGCTAAACCTAACATTTTACTCAGCGCCAACGCGACCCCGTCGGTGAGAATGAAAGAAGGGCTCCCGGCCATCGTACGACATTCGCGGCAGGACAGCGCTCAAGAGAAAAACAACAAGCAAGAATACCCCTCAGGCTCCCTATTAGGTCCCATTAGGTATTAGATTAGTGATAGTTTGTAAGACTGCCGCATTGTTTAAATAGTTTAATAAATTTACTTTAGTTTTTTGCAATTTTTAATTTAACTCAACTAACAGCTTACTTACTTACTTACTTATCGTCACGCACAATCCCTAACGGGGTAGCCAGAGAGAACAGATCGCCAAGTGTCACGATCCTTACATACCTCTTTCGCTTCTTTCAGGTTCATTAACTTCTTCATACATGCACGTCTAGGTATCCGAGTACTCTTGACCCTCCCCTCTTCGAGCAATTTGCTCACATGGTCTTCGAAAGTTAGTCTCGGTCTACCTCGACACCTTTTAATATTTACTTTCGCTCTATATATTTTCTTCACCATTCGGTCTTCACTCATTCGTTCAACGTGCCCAAACCATTGGAGTACGCCCCTATCAATTTTTGTGATAAGGTCATCTTTCAATCCTGCCATACTGCGAATCTCTTCGTTTCGCTTTCGGTCGGCTATGGTAACGCCACACATTTTACGAAGAGATCGCATCTCCACTGCATTCAACTTGCTTTTATGCTTCTTCTGGTATACCCAGGTTTCGCTGCCATATAACAAAGTCGGTACCAACACTGCGTTATGTATTGCAAGGCGTGCACTCTTCACCACGCCTTGCCTTTTTACTAATGCATTCAGGGCACCATTGACTTTGTTTCCGGCAGCGACACGCCTATCCACATCTAAATCACATCTTCCATCCCGGCTGAAAGCACTCCCCTAGTATACAATTTCATTTACCTGTTCTAGACATTCCTGATTTACCCATATTTCACATTTCGTTCTCTCTTCGTCCTTTTCAAATACCAGAACCTTAGTTTTATTAGCATTCAAACGGAGACCTTTAATTTCACATTCCTCTTTCATACACGTGACTAATGCCTGCAGTTCTGCTTCTGATGGTGCAATAAGCACTGCATCATCAGCATACAGCAGACAATTAACTTTTATGTCACCCAATTTCACACCCAAACAGCTATCTTTCAGCTTCTGTAAACAGCTGTCGAGATACAGTATGAACAGCCAGGAAGACATGACACAACCCTGTTTTACGCCCGCTTGGACGCTAAACATGGGTGACAGGTCATGCCCTACCCGCACACAGGCTTTACAGTCATAGTAAAGTGTAAACTAACAGCAATTAAATAAATAATTAGTCATATAGATATCACAGTAACAGTACAGAATAAATAATAGTACTACGTACAGGAGTTGCACTCCTTTGATGTCGACTGCTTGCCGACGTTTAATAGCCTACATTATTATTAATCAGATAAATCGCGCACGCAAGTTAAATAAAATTTCATCGCTGCGAGCGAGTGTCCATGTTACTTTGCATCTTTTCCCCTTCCTCTTCCATGGCGGACTCTTCGTGGTTACTAAGGGCTAACAATAAAGACTAAAAAAATACATTGCCAAATGTTAATTAAGTTACTTAGGTGAAGTACCTATTCTAACTATGATCGAATGACCATATTTTCGTACCTATGTGATTTCTACGATGCTCAACGCATGCAACTAGCAAGGCCACAACAAATAATCCTGAAATACGATTGCTAACAGAAATGCGATCGTATTCTACTCAGTTAAAAATCTTGTTAGAAAACAAAGTTTTAATTTCAATATTTAGTGTTATTATAACTTAAAATATTTTAACTACAAGACTTAATATATAGGCATGTAAGCATGTAGATACTTGGATAGTGAAGTAAATTTCAACTAAGTTTTGTAATAAAGTACGTAGATATTATTTGTGTAGATAAATTATTACTTAATTCTTTTTTACTATAAGTACCTATCTAACAAAAAAATTTAATAAATTCACTTTTCATAACCTCCTTCTAAAATCTTTTGGTATTTTTAAAGAATGATATATCTGAAACCTTTTTTTGGGCATTTGGCATCGTATGCGTAGATATAAGTATGTAAATGAGGCGAAAGAGGTATGTCAGGATCGTGTCAAATGGAAGTCCGTAGTCTCTGCCTACCCCTCTGGGTGATAGGCGTGAGTGTTTATGTTATGTTTTGTTGGCATCCATCTAAGCAACAGTTATAAGTAAGAGCGACGTTTTTCCACTACAAATTATCAAATAGGTAAAATAATATGAATAACACTAAACAAACAGTATTTCAACAAGTATTTACATAAAAACTATTTACGTAAACACTGTTAAAAAAAAAACTCAAAACAAACATTCAATCGCGTACAACGCGCTAGCCCCGACTGCGTATGTTACCCTGGGTGCCTAGCGATTGTAGGTTATTATTTCACGCAGGTAACAATAGTGACAGAGGGCTGGTAACAGTTAGTTCAGTATCTTCAGGATTAAAACACAACCTACATAAATACAGTCCACTAAGCTCTCATTCATTACACAATAGTTTCTTTAAGTTTATTAGTCAGATAGATATCACAATTTTTTAGTTTCTTCTTTCTTCACAAAAGTAAATTATAATAAATAATTAGTCAAATACAGTCCACTTAGCTCTCCATCCACTACAATACCTATCAATGATAATCGTTAATGGCAGTGTTCCTTTTCAGGCTTACTTTACGTATTAATTTCTAATTTTATAGCTAGTCGTGGGGTAAATTTTTCCTCACACTTGTAACCCTAAATATAGTAACGTATTTTTGTCTCTTTCTGCGACACGCTATGGCGGTGTCTATAGGATTTTCTGTCTACGCAGAGAAACCTATTTCTTTTATTAATCGTAGACAGAGAATGCTCTGTATATACAGTAATCTATGGCTCTGTCTACTCTCCACAGAGTACCTTTGTATAAACTGAAACTACTCTCTAGTACATAGTCAGTAATCTATGCCATATTATTCTCTGTCTACGCATATTAGTGTTCTGTGATCTATGCTGTCTACGTAACGATTCTAATATTTTTGAAATCTCGGGTTTATTGATGTTGATGAAAGAAAAGTGAATTAGGAAACAGGAATGGCCTTTAGTGAAGTTTGTAGAATTTGTTTATGGGGTAAGGTTTACAATTCGGTCGCCTGAATTTGGGGGTGAGGGGTGGCGTGGGGGGAGGGGGAGGAGTTGTAGAGTCACCCCCTACTTCCACTTTCTGCCGGACGTGCTTAGTTTTTTTTTATTTATTTTTAAAAATCTCATTTTGAGGTTATGTTTCGTAATTTTTATGACAATTTTAACCTGATTTTTGGGTAAAGAGAGTTGGAGGATGGAAGCCCCACGCCACTTAACGTGGTGCAGTCGAGGGAAGTCCGGTCGACGGAGCCCCGCTTCGCGGGGCTCCTACTTCTGAGTGGTTTACAAAAAAATAACCACGAAGAGGATGACGGTGTTCTGCTTCTAACCTAACCTGTCCGAGTCGGGGTGCTCCACGTCCCAGGCTCGCTTCGCTCGCTATTGCACTCGATATAACACCAAATTATTAACTTTCGTAACTACTTTAATTTATAAACATAATTTATGGCTGCCACCATTTGTAAGAAAAGATCTTTGCGATATTTAGCAGTATTCCGCCGCCACAAATATTTCACTATTCACCAAAATTCTGAAACTCGGAAGCAACACCATGACGAAAAGCTGTCAACAAAATGGGCGGCATAGCGATTTAATTTTACATATTTTTAAATCGATTCAAATCGAAATTAGATGAATCGATTCACAAAAAATCGAAATCTTAAAGATCGATTTCGCAAAAATCGTTTTTTTTTATTTGCGTTAAAAGTTTATATTTACGATATCAAAAGATACAATAAAGTACAGATAACATTGAATAATTAAATTAAAAACTGTCATTCTTTACGAGTTGGGGTACATTCAACCAATTGTAAATAATTTTGCAAATCTTAATAAAACAGAAAAAGATTCGATCTTGATTCTCTAGGGTGAAATATCGATTCACTAGATCGATTCAGTACTATATATCGATATGACATTGACTGATGAAATACCCCCCCAGTTCCGTTTGCGCGCCGCCCCCGAGCGGTCGTGCACACAGTTCTTTCGCGCCTCCGACCTTTCGGTAGCGCAACCGCTTGCCCGCGCGCCCCGCTCTCCCCGGCTAACACCGGCCGAGCAGACGCCGTTGGTGAGTCACTTTGTTTTCGCATCGTTCCTGCCCCCTTGCTCTGGCGGGGAGGCTTGAACGCGCTTTGCTTGTTTTGTTTTATTTGTTAAATTTTCTGTTATTGTTATTGTTTTGTTATACTGTTATTTGTTGTGTATACTATCCTTAGAAGATCGTCTCTTGCTCTTCTCAGAGCGAGCCCTTGTTCTTTTCAGAACATAGGGACCCCAGCTTCTGGGATAGAACGTCAGTCCTCCCCATCTGCCCCTAAGGCACTGTTTTTCTCAGAACAGGGACCTCCAGTGTTCTTAGAATAAAAACGTCATCCCCCCTGTCCAGATCAACATGTCGTCCATGGATGCTAGCCAAATTTTGGCTCTTTTTCAACAATTTTTAAGAACCCAAGGCGTAGCCCTTGATAGCTTCTCAATTGAGCTTACCCCCTGTGCCCCTAAGGCATGTGTACCCCCGCCCGCCGTCGCTGCTTTCCTCGCGACCCAAGCGGCTGCCCCGCAGTCCGACTCGCCCGCGTCCCCCGACTCCGATATGGAGCACTCGGACACCACGTCCGTTACCTCATCCTCCCGGAAGAGGACCGCCCTCAGCTCCACCGGCTCCTCGGATTCTTCCGACTCTGAAGGAACCATAACCGACTCCCAAGCCGAATTCACGTTAGTGAAATCAAAGCGCGGCCCGAAACGCGCTGCCACTTCTCGCACTCCCCCCGCCTCAGCGGCCGCCGCCACCCGCACTCCCTCCGCCGCTGCCTCTACCTCCGCAGCTCCCATCGTTGCCCCTACTTCCGCAGCCCCAAACGCTGCCACCTCACAGTCGAAAGACAATACCGCCAAGCCAGCAACCCGCTGCGCTCCCGAACTGGCCAAAAACCAAGTCCCGCCCCCTGTCTTTCTCAGAGACAAGGCGAAATTTACTCAACTGTCCAAAACCCTCTACGATAAGGGTTTCAAATATGACCAAGCCACTAATGTCGGCGAGGCCATCAAAATTATTCCGGCGTCTATAGAAGACTTCCGTAACATAACCCGCCTATTCACGGCCGAGCGTGTGTCCTACCACACATACGCCCTCGCCGAAGAAAGGAAAGTAAAGGCAGTCCTCCGCGGAGTTCCCTATGAACTCGCAAACGAAGACATTCTGGAAGACCTTAAATCCCAAGGCTTCCCTATTGAAGGTGTGCATAAAATGCACAGCAGCAGGGGCGAAAGGTTTAACCTCGCCCTCCTCGTTCTCACCAATGTGCCGGAGGCGAAGGCCATTTTCCGCGAGGTACGCACTGTGTGCGGCCTGTCGCGTGTTAAGGTCGAAGCCCCTCACCGGCGCGGTTACCCAGCGCAGTGCCACCGCTGCCAACTTTATGGACACGCGGCAGCCAACTGCTCAGCTCCACCCAGGTGCATTAAGTGCCTAGAACCCCATCACTCGAAAGAGTGCCCACGGCCCAAAAACGCCGAATCCCCACCCTCATGTGTCCTCTGCGGACAAACAGGCCATCCGGCCAATTATAGAGGTTGCCCTCGCGCCCCTCGCCCACCTCCGAGCCGCAAAGCTCCACCACAGGTCAATGACCGAACCTTCCCGGCTCTTGTAAGCCGCAAGCCCAGCCAGGGCCAACCCCTACCTCAGCCCCCTCAGGGCTCATCTCAGCCCACACAGGGCATCTATCGGCCCCCACAGGGCCCCTATCGGCCACCTCAGGGCCCTCCTCGGCCCCTTATGAGCCTTCCGCTCTCTCAGCCAGCGCCACTTCCAATAAACCCCTGGTTCCAAAAGGAATCAAATATCCCGCGGCCCTCCGCCGACCCAAAAAAACAGACAGACTCTGTAGTAGAGTCTCTAAACCTAGTGTATAACACACTCAATAGGATCAATTTAGACGAAATTCTTATTCTTGCGGGTAAACTGAGCACAGCTCAGTCCCCTCAGGGCCGTCTCCTTGCTCTTACTGAGCACATCAACCTTCTAAGGTCCTTGTAATTAAACTATGCCGGAGCCCTCTGCTCCTGCAATATCTCACGGTCGTATCAAACCAAAGGGTTTGTCGCTTGTTTCATTCAATATCCGCGGTCTGCGAAATAACCTCCCAGAGCTTAGGCTTTTTCTACGAGATCGCGAAGCCGATCTCCTACTCCTACAGGAGACCCATCTCAGCCCCAAAGTCTCTAAAGGCCTTACTATTAAAAATTATTCACTCATACGTAACGATAGACCTGACCGCAAAGGCGGCGGCACTGCCATCTATCACAAAAAGTCCCTTCATTGCTCCCACATATCTACTCCTTCGCTTACCAGTATGGAAGCCACTATCACTAGACTAGCCATGACTGGACACCAGTCAATCATTATAGCCTCTTGCTATATCCCTAGCGGAACCCTCCCTGTCAAGAGTGACTTCGAAGCCATCCTTGCATTAGGCGACTCAGTCATTATGTTTGGAGACTTTAACTCCAAGCATACTGAATGGGCCTGCCGCACTACTACAAGTAGTGGCAGGGTGCTGCTCAATATCACTCAGTCTCTCGACCTGACTGTCTATAGCCCCCTCACTGCCACCCACTATCCCGACATTGTTACCTACGCTCCTGATGTGCTAGACTTTGCTCTAGTTAAAGGAGTTTCCCTTAACCTTAGAGCAATCGAGCCTCTCGACGATCTAGGATCCGACCACCGTCCTGTATCCCTCCTTCTTGGCCATCAGCCATCTCCAACTCCCACTTCCAAAACCTACACCGACTGGAAGGGCTTCAAGAAGTCTCTAGCCTCGGCTATAGACTCTCCGGACCCTCCCATAACCCTTTCTTCCGACGCCCTCGACAGTGCGGGGAAAATAGACATCGCGGTCGAAAATCTCACCTCACTTATAACATCCTCTCTTAAAGAGAATGAAAAAGTTGTCCCGGTTGCTAAAACTAGTCTTCCCCTAGATATTAGCAACCTGTTAAAAGCCAAAAAAGCTGCCCTCCGTAGAGCTGCACGCTATCCCACTCCCGAATATAGACTCGCAGCCCACCGCCTTCAACGCAAACTGCGTTACCGCCTCCAAGACTACAGAGACCACGAAAAAGGCAATCTCATGGAGAAAATCTCTCCCTCTCACACAGCGTACTACCGGATGGCGAGAGCCCTCCGGATAGACGCTATAACCCATACTCCCCCTCTGTCTCGTCCCGACGGCTCCATTGCCTTCGAAGACGAAGAAAAGGCTGAGTGCTTCGCGGACAGCGTTGCCGCTCAATGCTCTCCTAGCTCACAACCCACTGACCCCCTACATATTCAACTAGTGGAGGACGAGGTCCGACGCAGGAACTCGCCCCCTACCGCCTCTGACCCTATCACTGTGTCCAAAGATGAGATTTCATCTACCATCAAAGGACTTAAGCCCAAAAAAGCACCGGGTGCGGATGGTATCTCCAACCAAGCCCTCAAACACTTCCCGGAGCAGGTAATCGCCTTACTGGCCATTATCTTTAACGCCTGCTTCGAATTCAGTTACTTTCCCACCTCTTGGAAAGAGGCAACTGTCATTGGCATTCCCAAGCCAGGCAAACCTCTCCACCTCCCCTCCAATCACCGTCCCATCAGCCTCCTCAAGGCCATGGGCAAACTTTTCGAACGAGTCATTCTCGTGCGCTTGAGGCGCCATTTGTTTCCCACAGACGGCGACCCTCTTGTCATCCCACAAGAATTCGGGTTTCGAGCCAAACACTCGTGCCCCCAACAAGTTCACCGCATAGTGGAATACATCCTCAGCGGTTTTTACCCTCGCCGTCAAAAAACCATCGCGGTCTTCTTTGACATTGCCAAGGCATTCGACAGAGTCTGGCACGAGGGCCTCATCTACAAACTGTACGACTTAGGCCTCCCAGACCGTCTCGTTCGCCTTGTAGCCTCCTATCTGAAGGATCGTACCTTTCGTTTTAGACACGAAGGCACGCTATCCTCTACCCGTCAAATAAAAGCCGGTGTTCCTCAAGGCTCTGTGCTTGCTCCCCTCCTATACATACTATTCACCAACGACATCCCTATCCCGTCGAATTTTGTCAAACTAGCCCTCTTTGCAGATGACACAGCCCTTTACTCCAAAGGCAACTCACTACCACAGATTCGGAACAAGATTCAAAAGTCAGTAAGCGACTTAGGAGCTTGGTTCCAAAAATGGCGTATCGACGTAAACCCGGAGAAAAGCTCCGCCGTTTGCTTCGAATATAAACGACGCCGTCTCACCACCACTCCGCCAATCAGGATGTTAGGAACCCCTGTCCCATGGCAAACTAAAGCCAAATACCTAGGCGTCACCCTTGATGCAAGGCTCACTTTCGAGCCCCATATCAAGAAAGTTACTCGCACCGCACGTTTTTACATGGGTAGGCTCAACAGCATGTTGGGCAGACACAGTAAAATGTCCTTCCGCAACAAGCGAACCCTATATAAGGTCTGCATACGACCTGTCATGACCTACGCGGACCCCATTTTCGCACATGCTAAGCCCAAAGCTATAAATGAACTTCAAATAGTTCAAAATCTATTCTGTCGTAGGGCCACTAACTCGCCCTATTATGTCCGTAATGCTGACCTACATCGAGACTTAGAGCTCCCAACAATCCAACAGTTTCTTAAATCACTCTCTGAGAGATTCTTCAAAGCCTCAGAGTCCCACCCAAATCATCTCATTCGTGAAACAGCTGCCTATGCAGCCCCTATTCACACTCGCTATAGTGTGCGCAGGCCGAGAAACTCTCTCTTGGACCCCCCCAACAAGCTTTCGGCCGACCTGAACTGCCTCCTGGCGGCTCAGGCCGAGCCTACATAACACATCCCTTAATCTGCCTTAGTTAGGCACTCTTCTAAGCGGCTTTCCGCCGCTTGCGCCCTCCTTTCTGCCAAGGAGGGTCGCGTTCGTATACGGCTTAGAGATCTCTAGTCAGATCGTTAAGCCAATTCCTAAAAGGTTGGGTTTAGTGGGTAAAAGTCGCCACATAACCACGCAGCCGGCTGCGTGGTATGCTATGAGCATTCCCAACCTCCCTCCCCCGCTTTCCGGAGGGTTGCCCATATTTGCTTCGGGCGCAAAAAAAAAAACAGATGAAATGTCAAAAACGTAATTAAATTAGTCATTTACCAATATTTTTAAAAAATAATTAAAAATACTTCGACGCTGCTCCGGCAGAAAAAATTGAGTGGGGGTGCTTCAGATAAACCCCTTTGACTCCCCCACATTGACAGAATCTTCAAATTCAGGCGACCGAATTGTAAACCCAACCCTGTTTATGTGTTAATGTAAGCATGTGTGTACTAAAGAAGACTGGTGTCCGTAATTTGTACAAAACATTGACGAACAGTTTTGTAAGTTTGTTTATATTTCTTAATATTGCAAATTGAAGTTGCTTTAAAATTTGTTGTTATCGCCGGAGAAATACATTATAACTTCCCTGATATAAAATTCGATAGATCGGGACTAGGCTAAGGTGCAGCGTTAAATATAGTGCAACAGGACAGGTGCAATCAGAACCTGAAAAACAATAACTAGCCTGAAATCCTACTACGTACTAGAAGAGACACCCAGGCTTAATTGTTTGCAGTGCGCGTTGGAGCCCGCGGGGTCTAACTTACTCCCATAAAAAGGTACCATATGCCTCCTTCCACGCGACTCGCACTACTGCTTAGATTTTTAGCGGTGTCTGTTCTAGTACACATTACCGAATATTATTGCGATTTTATGTCCAGAAATTAACATCGAACCTGGTTCGGTCTTTCACCCACATAAAGCTGTTCTATCAGACTATTAAAGTGCACATGTGCTTACAGACACAGAAATTCTCTCACTCATATTTCTCATATCCCTATCCGACAGAAACCAGAGAAGGGAATAATATGCTAATGTACTTGCTTACACACATGCAATATAATCCTGCTCTGTGCTAATGAATAATCTCCATTGTGATCGAAATTCTGTCCGCAGGACATAATTTTTACCACACTGCAGCTATATAATTGCTGTCACGGGTGGGTCGGCTCTATCAGGGTGGTACCATGGTCGTTCAGAACACTAGCATAAAATAGCAGCTTAATGTTGCTCTGACTTGTACAGTGAGCTTAGAGAACTGGACATCCTTTTTACTGAGGAAAGGTTTTCTGTCTTGGTCCTCAGGGCAACAGCAATCCAGCATTTTGATTGTTAATAGATGTCTATGGGCATTTACTTACCATCAGGTGGACTGTGTGCTCGGTTGTCATCCCTTATTATATTAAAAAAAACTTGCAGACCAGCAGTTGAAACAACTGATATAATCCTGTATCCTGGTTTCAAATCTGTTGTTGTTTTCTTTTATTTGTTTATTGAATATGTTCTAAAATTGGTTAATGGTTTGTGCTGATATCATTTGCTGGCAGCTTGTTCCATACTTCAACCACTCTTTATCTACAATAGGTGAGTTATTAGGTGACATGGCTTTAGTCAATTTAAAGTGATGCCTAAGATGTGTGTTGTTTGAGTACTGGAATAATAGTTGTCGAATTTTTATAGATCATAGTGTTAATATATTATTTTATTTGTTTCCATCAAATGTCCTCATTCTCTGTTATCTTTCAGAGTTGTAACTTTAAGTGTTTTTGGACTCTCCTTGTATAGTATGTTTTCAATGCTCTAGAAACTTTTAAATATATGTGTTGAAGCTTCTTTAGTAATATAATTTTAATATAATTTGGAATGCATATTCCAAAATAGGTTGAAATTATTTTTTATATTATATTTTTAGTAATATTTCTGGTATTATAGGCTGGCTGGTTGGCATCTGCAGAATTTTTATTATTCTGACCTGTTATGTGGAAAATGATACTGCCCATATCCTTATGAGATAAAATAATCCATTTGTTAGATGTCCAAGCCTACCTGGAACTTACTCTATACTGCACTTGATATTAATTCAATAAGGTTAAAACTACTAGGGGATGTATTATTAGGTTCTATTTGAAGCTAAGTGATAGTGGCTTAATAGTTAAGGGTGCAGACTGCAAACTAAAGAAAGTAGTAAGTTCCAATCTGCCATTTGTCCATTGTTGTAAATAACTCCTAGTGCAAGTATTTTCAGTTTACTTGGAGCAAATAAGAGAAGTATTTGTAACGTTTATAGTGATGCTAAAATTTGAAAGTGGGTTTAGTGAAAATACTTCTGTCAGGGTCATGTCTGAATCTACTACTTTTAATTTTATCTGTTAATGTTGTTCAGACTCCTACATTCTTGACACTCACAACATTTTAAATTAGTAAATTGTGTCTATATATTAACCATGCGCAAAATGTTTGCTGTGTGACTCCATGATGTCACATATAGATGATTAGTAAAACTTAACAAGAAAACAATTAATAATTTAGGAGGGAGGGCAATAAATTCAAAGACATAAAACGTTTGAGCACACAACTGCGTTGTTAACGAAACTAACTAGGCGAGTCAGTGGAGGCGAGAAAGGGGTAGAGGTATATACTTGTAATAGCTTGCAGAACTATTAACAGTTGAAGGAAACATAATTCTCGAGAGGTAGCCTCAACTGGTAAGCAAATTATAGAGTTGCCTCCCATTAGATAGTGGCGATCTGGTAAGACATGGCGTGGCTGGATGATGGCTTAGGACTGTGTTGCTGCAGTGATGATGATTAGAGATGAAACGGATAGGTGTTTGCCAGTCTAATCGCCGGATATCCGGCCGCCGGATATTCTGCCGAACATTGCCGTTTAGTGCATTGCAAGAAGCGAAAAGAAAAGTCACTGCAAACTGTTCACAATCATGATCCTTATATTTGGTGGGCAGGTTTGCCTTATAGTTGCTACACAATACCCAAATTTATTAAAGTTTGCCAAAATCTATCTTTCAGCACCCTGCAGCATTGTGCACAGCAAAAGACTTTTCTGAAGCTGACCTTTTTTGTGAAGACAGGTGAAACCGCTTGTTACCTTTCAATGGAGAGAAATTGGTATTTATTCACCACAATTTGCCCTTACCTACCTAGTACTATTATTTATTCTGTGCGTTATCGCAGTATGAGTACTAATTTTGTAAGTTTTAAAATGAAAATTTTGTGATTACTGATTATATTTGTTAAGTGACATAAATGAAGTACTTAACTAAAAATGATATTTTGTGTTTCTATAAAATCCGGTATCTGGCCGAATTTTAAAGAAACACAAAATAATCCCGTAATTAGCCCCCTGTGCAGGGCATGCATGGGAGAGGAAGATCGGCGGATCACGTGTTGCTGACATGTCCAGAAGTCGCTTCATACAGGGCTAAACATCTCGGCATGCCGGGATCTCTCCCCGAAGTTGCTTGCAACATCAAAGGACTGTTGAACTTCTTCGGGGAAATATCATGGTTCGAATAACCATATATTATATTTGCCCACACGCAAAATACGCGCTTAGACGTTATTGCGGAAAACAGCGCGTCGTAAACTAATTAACTATCTGGCCGGATAGCTGTTTCTTATCTGGCCTGTTAGTAATTTTAGGCCAAACTGGATAGTTACCGGATATCCGTTTCATCTCTAATGATGATTCACTGGGTGGTAGGAGCTTTGTGTGCCTAGGAGTCTGTCTGAGTGGTTATCTTCCTCTTACCTATTGTGGCAAAGGCTAGTATATGTGTTCTATAGTATGTGTTTCAATCTGAAGGACTTTGAGAACCAGTATAATAACAGGCTGTGAAGCACTACGTCTTAGTCCTCAGAGGTAACATTGCATCTGTAGCTTTTGTTTGAAGTTCGTTGCACGTGCCCATGGGCGGCATCAGCCACTTACCATCAGGTGGATTGTTTATTTGTTACTTTAATGTTAAAAAAAATGATGTGTTAGAAGAGAATTGTGGTAGCCAATAGATTTTTTTTACAAACTTGTATATTTAAGTAGTTTCCCATATTTATGGCGAACTTTCACATTTTCAGATGGATGAGGACGAGGAGCCCATAATTGTCTGTTTCACCTGTCATGCAAGACTGGTTCGTTGCAGCAGATTGCAACAACAGGCTATTGAGTCGAATGCAGTTTTGGAGCAGTTGCTTGCAGGAGGGTCCACGGTATTATCCATTCCATCCATTAAACTTCCATCATAGATTGCTTCATAGGAGAGATTTTGCTAAATTTGCCATGTTATCAGGAAGATGCGGCTGCCCAACAGCTGTTTCTGTGTCCCTCGGTCAGCTCTTACATCACTCGTCAAAATGTATTTTTTTCTACTGCAAAGGCTACTTTTTCATTAGCGCAATGTTCTATATTTTACGAATTACAGTAGGTTAATTACTTATTATACTATTTATATTGTAATAGTATATAAATGAAATGTTATCTATAGGTAATGTTACTCAGTAAACAAAGATAAATTTTTGTCAATTTATAGAATTCGTGAAACTGATTGGAAAAATTGTTGAGACTCGATTCTCGGGATGGATGAACTATCTATATTCTTATTTAAGTTTTTTTGAAATCCTTACTTTTGTCCGGTTTTTATTATTTTTGGATATATTGTCAGGAAGATGCTGCTGCCCATCTGTTACAGTTTCCCTTTGTCCTTTTATGACATTTGCTGGTTGGCTTGGTAGTATGGTGTACTGGCGGGTAAGAATACCCACTACCCTATATGTTCCCGTGGGTGTGGTAGGAAGTGACAGGGCGTAACTGAAGCAGAAGATGGGCAGTAGCATCTTTCGAATAACAGCAAGAAGCAATAACATATGCGTTTGCAAACCCGTTCGCCAAGCGTGGCAACTATGGCAATATCCCCCCCCCCCCCATGAGCAAGACACATATAAAAGGCACCCAGTCCCCGTTGGCCCCACTATTCTTGGCTACGGTGGTGACTGCGCTAACGGCAGGGCAGGGGTGCTAAGAATCTCCGGTGGAGGTTCGGCTGCCACCTAAGACGACTCGACCTGGCAACATATAACGCACGCCTGGAGGATACTACAGGCTGCAGTCTGGAGGAAGTAGAGTAGACAAGTTTCGCTGGGATATTATAGAATTATCTGATTTCCGAAGAGAGAGGGAGGACACAGAAATCCTTGAATCGGGCAACTTGTTCTATCACCGGGAAGGCGACCATCTGTTCCAAGGAGGTGTCGATAAATCGCCCACAAGTTTCTCGTTAAAGATTGGGAGTGTGTTGATGAGGGTTGCGCACCTTATACTCAGTATCAAATGTACAGGTTTACGCATCAACCTCGGCACATCCCATGAGGAGGTAGAGGTAATGTATGAGGATATCTCTATAGCCCTAAGTTCTGTAGGAACTGTCGCAGAAGAGCACAAAAACTCCGATCACATTCTTATTCTCATGGCTGTTAGACAGGAGATGAAGCTACAGTCTTCAGCAGATTTCACAGCATACAGGCAACTGAACAAACAGATTTCCAAATGCATGCGGCGGAACTTACGCAACTTCAATACCGCTCGTATTGAAAAAGCGATTGAGTGGAACCAGGGCTCCAAAGTCTTTTGCCAGAGATCTGTCTGCCAGAAAGAGCCATCTATCTTCGACAGTCAGAGGTTCTATGGACAGCTGTACACTTTCTATAGGTAGAGGTTCTATGGACTTCTGAAAGAGGGTGGAAAACTGATACTTAAAATCCTTCAGAAACTCTTCAATTACATCCTCCATGGTGGCACTACTCGGATATCTGGAGCAGAAGTGCGGTGATCTTGTTCCCTCTTGAAGAACTACAGACCGATTTTTCCTTCTGAGCTGCGTCTAGGTGCTGTTTTCGAGAGTCATTACGAATCGTCTCTCATCCAGCCTCAAGAACAAGCCAGTTTTCGAAAAGGCTTTTAGCACCATAGACCACATATCTTATGGCAAAATCGGTGGAGGACCTAAGCACTATGCTCAATGACCTCCATAGTGCTTCCCAATGGATAGGTCTTAAGATGAACATGGACAGAGCAAAAATCATGTGTAATGACCATGTCACACCTATGCTGGTAGTTATTGGGAACACCAAGCCTGAACTTGTTGACGAGCATGTATGCCTGGGACAAATAATCAACGAATTGATTTCGGCTGGGCAGCGTTTGGGAGATTACGACATATCTTCTCATCAGGCATACCTCAAACCTTAAAACTAGATCATACAACCAGTGACCAACTATGGGTCTGAGATATAGTCCTTCACTGCTGGCCATATGAGGAAGTTCAAAGTCGTTCAGCGAGCTATGGAGAGGGCTATGCTCGGGGTTTTCTGCGTGGTAAACTTAGAAATGAGGATATCTGTAGTACAACCAGAGTGACCGACATAGCCCAATGGATTAGTAAGCTGCAATGGCAATGGGCCGGCCATATAGCTCGAAGAACCGACAACCGATGTTGAAGAAATGATCTCGAGTGGCAGCCTCATACTTGCAGGTGAAGTGTTGGGCGTCCCTCCACTAAATGGAGTGACAACATTGTAAGACATGCAGGAAGTCGATCGATGCAGGTGGCTCAGGACCGTGCTTTGTGACATTCCTTGGCCTATGTTCCTATGTTCAGCAGTGGACTTGTAAAGGGCTGTAATAATGATGATGGTATAGTATGGATTTACCTACATCACCACTACACTAACTTTTTCTCATATATATTAAAAAAAGAATTTGGTTTCAGTCTATACCAGAAACGCAAAAGGCTAGAGATGAAATTCAATTCACACCAGTTTATCATATAGACATCAGGCCAGTTGAGTGTGATACAGAAAATCATTGTAAGGACGAAATTTTTAGCCTTGAATCTGTTAAAGTTGAGGAAGAGAATTTTGAATATGAGAATTCCAAATTTGAAGTAAACGGAAATCATGAAACAGGTAAGATATACACATTTTGTGATATTATTAAATAAGGTTCAATTTATATAATGACAAGTGGTTACTGTAGCCCATGGACACAAAATAAAGAGGGCTTCATGTGCAATGTACTGATTTATTTGCCTTTGCCTAAATTCAAAGTGAATGTTAAAAGCACTCTTATGGAGAAAGAAAATTACAAATTAAATAATTATTTAAAAGATAAGCATGTATGGACATCTTAATTTCAAAAAAATCAAACAAGTTTTATAATGCTCAGAAGAAAACTATATATAATAGTGACATATTGGGGCGGACTGGGCCTTGTGTTCCAGACGGGTACCAATTTACTCGACAAGGCGCCTTTAACGCGAACGTTACGCATTCTTCCCAGAATGGCTGAAGAAGTTTACCCATTCTGTTACACTTTGAGTGAATTCACAAGTGTAGAATTGTTTATAATTTGTTATAGTTATTGAGCACATTTATTTATTTATTTTTTATAGAAGAAGTGTGACAAACGAGCACACAGTCCACCTGATAGTAAGTGGATGCTGTGGCCCATAGACATCTACATTTATCCTCGATTAAGAATAAAAACGCAGATACGTTGTCACCCCTAAGGACTAAGATGGATTGAGTAAAATAGTAGCTTGATGCTGCTGTGTTTCGTATAGTGAGTGTAGAGAACCGGAGACCCTTTTTACTGGAAATGAGGCATTCCATCTTAGTCCTCACGGGTGACAACGCATCTGCATTTTGATTCGTAATCGAGGATAGAGTAGATGTCTATGGGCCACAGCAACCACATACCATCAGGTAGACTGTGTGCTCGTTTGTCATCCTATCCTATAAAAAAAAATAATGAACGAATAATTTATTGTTCTAAAATCAGATTAACTGCATATTCGTCTATGTGCGTTTTTCTTCTTTTGTAATTCAGAACTTGTTGAATGATTAGTTATCGTTGCAGAATCAAAATTTTCTGAATGAGTCCTTCATTCATTTTAATGTTATTCTGAAAAAATTAATAAATCGTATCTTGATGATCGTGTATTCTGAAAAAAGTAATAATCACAACGCATGTACTTCAAAAAACCATCAAAAACAGCTTACAATAAAAACTCTCAACAGCAGCGGTCAGTCGCCGTAGAGTCTACATTACCTGAGGATGCCTCGTGTGGAGGCGAAACACGTGTCGTATTGTCGTCGATGGTGTGTCTTACCTGGAATAGTGGTGTTGGAAGTAGTGGTGCCGGGAGTAGTGGTGCTGGGCCTAGTGGTGACGGAATTAGTGCATGCAATTGAGGGAGGGCGGGAGGTGCTCTTAAATCCAGGTAAGACGCATCATTGTATCTAGTTAGCGGAAGGTTGCGAAGTAATTTACATTTTTATTATATGCCATATTAGTCGTAAGAGGTGAAAGCGCATTGTTTATCTTTTATGTTTGAATTTAGCTGCAAGCAGTCCATGGAATGCAGTACCCAATTACCATCAGGTGAATTGGCTACATACCATAAGGTGGACTATTAGTTTAGCACTTCGTACTAAAACAAAAATATGGAGGAAACATGCCTAAGGCATCCTTGTACTGGCGAGCACTTATCCACTAAAAACAAGTTGTTGCAGAACACTCACTAAATGATGTCAATAGATTATCATCATGATTACAGCCCTTCACAAGTCTACTGCTGAACATAGGCCACAAGAAATGCCACAAAGCGCGGTCATGAGCCACCTGCATCCTTCCGATTTCCCGAATGTCTTACCAGGTCGTCACTCCATCTGGTAGGGGGACGCCCTCCACTTCCTCAACGGGTACGATGCTGTCACTCGAGAATATTTCTTCTCCGTCGGTTGTCAGTTCTTCGGCCCATTGACACTTTAGTTTATTACACTTAGCTTATGAAACATGCGGTATGGTCATGAAAGTGGTTGCCTCAGGCCCATAAGCTGTGTGATGGAATGTAGTGCTCTAGTGGTTTGGGAAAAATATCAGTTTTTATGTTATATATTGAGTCAATCTGTTTCATTCTAGAGACTGCTGAAAAACAAGAAGACTTGGCGATTGATGCTTTTGAAGATAGACATACGGAAATGGAGGACGACTTGCCACTAAATGGATTTGGTTCAAAGAGTAAAAACGATGACGATGACATAGGTAAAAGAATCTGATTTAAAAAACCTGTATCAAAAACAAAACAGGAAAGGGGATTCACAGAATTATTGATAGGGCTATTAACTCAGCTCTTCCTCTAACAAATAGCGACGGGGCTGAAGAGATCAGCTGTTTGAATTGACGCATTAAATATGTGACCTCCTATGTGTAATATTGTGTTTATGGAATTTTTTCTCTAGTTCGGATACGTGTGTTATCATGTATCTTTGTTTAGATATTACCAAAAAAATATATAGAATAAGTATTAGTAAAAGGGTGTGGTTAAAAGTTAAAAGGATTGTCCCATTTCACCTGGAAATCCAGGTCACGTCCATAGTCACAAAACATGATAAAAAAATCCTGATCTGCTTGGAACTTTTCGATATTCACGCTCGAAATGTCGCATATTTTTCGTTTGCTCGTTCATTTAATATTCTCGGTACCCAACGCGCAGAGACCTTTTTCATATGCGATTCGTTCGTAGGGATTGTTTGAAATCTGCCATATGAGATCCTTGTGAATCAGTTATATGGCGGATGGTCACTCTTCGATCTGCCAATACGACATCTTCAACTCTTTTCACGTTGTCTTCAGTGAGGGATGTGGATTGGCGTCCTTCGCGATGTTCATTTTTCGTGGATGTTCTGCCCAGATTTAACTCCCTGGCCCAGCGTGCAACTGTGGAATCTGGAGAAGCAGAGCCTCCCAATGTTGCCACCAAGGCGATGTTTGTCTTTGGTAGACATTTTTTGAACGTAAAACTTCTTTAGCATCGTTGTGATTTGAAAGTGGATTAAACGAATAAGCTACATTAAAAGGACAGAATGAGATAGAATACAGCGTAGTGTCAATGAGGTACGTATGGCAATTCACAATGCTGTGTTGGTCCCTACTTTAACGTATGGTAGTGAAAGTTAGCTATGGCAGAAGAAGCAAGAGAGTAGAATATAAACGCAGTAGAAATGCGGTCGTTAAGGAGTATGTTAGGGCTGAATCTGAATGACAGGGTGAGAAATTATGTGATAAGAGAAGAGTGTGGTTTGCAAGATGATGCTTTGACCAGGATTAAGAAACGAATGCTTCGGTGGTTTGGTTATGTAGAAAACATGAACGAAGGAAGAGTGACAAAGAAAATTTATGCTGCAGAAGTAAACGGCAGAGTCGGAAAGGGACGTCCTAGGCGAAAGTTTATTGACCAAATTGGCGATATGATAAAAACGGGCCAAATTAGGAGTATCCTTAACGGACGAGCATGTATGCGTAGGTATATGGATGTGGAGGAGGTGAGAGAGGTGTGTCAGGATCGTGCCAAATGAAAGTCTGTAGTCTCTGCCAACCCCTCTGGGTGACAGATGTGAGTGTTTATGTTATGTTATTCGTGTTGATGCCATATAGCGACTATTTTATGTACCACTTTGAGAGACAATCAAGTTTTGTTCGATAAAATGAGAATGAAAATGGCAATGAAGTAGATGGCGCTATTACAAAGCAATTTTACTCGAATTAAAATATAATATTCTTTTGATTTATTACGGTAAAATGAAGTCTAAAAATAAGGATTGTAACATTTATTTGCTATAAAATCAACCTTTTATCTTATATTTTATGTCGTACTTGTGATTGGAAATGATCATATTAAATAAATAATGTTCTGTGAGATTTTACTGCAAACTCTTAGCCCCTGAGCTACCAGGGCTTGTTTTGAGTCTTTGTGTGGCCTACAAATAATTCATTTATCTTAATCGTTCCCTAAACTTCCACTGCTGAACATGGAAGGATGTCTCCCGATGTAGAGAGAATTTGCCTCAGTCGTCACGCTTGGCATAGGATAGACGATCGCAGAATCAGATGTGGGTATCTCCGGCAATAGAGTGTCGCCAGTCTGGATATTTTACGTCTGAAGTAAACAGAGAGATATACCGCCATCTGTCAGAAGCCATCATATTTTTCCGGCAAACCCATAATCGCCTCTTACGAGACCCACGGGACAAATGTGATGATGATCTCTCTTATGCCGCACTTATACGCCAAATTTGACTGTGCTGTGTGGTTCTTGGAATTCGAAACAGCGATTATTAAGTTATTTAATGTAATATATGAAAATTATAACACGGCCAGAAGAACCATTCGTATCCACAAAAATGAATAAGGGGGAGACATTATTCTGAGTAATTGGCTAAAATACTTTATGTCTAGCAGCACTATTTAGTATAATTAAATAAAGTTATGTACTGTCTTTATTTGTCCCTGGGTTAACTGATAAATAGCCCGGCCATAAGGCATAGCCGTCACACCACACCAATAACATACATCACACGGATAAATATTTTTTCAGAACCGTCTGTGAAGATTGAATCAAATTCTACTGATAGTAACATAAACATAGTACATGAAGAAAAAGTACGTCGTCATAAAACGCAAAAGAACTGGGACACCACTGCAGTTCGGACACAAGTTGAACAAACTCCAGTACAACAACAAACAGAAATATTTGATTGTGATATTTGCGAATTCAAAACATCTCAGAAACGTTACATTTTGGCACATCTTGAAGCGCATGTCGCTAAAAGAAAGTACTGTTGTAATAATTGTGAGTATAAATGTATTAAAAAAAGTGATTTGCAAAGACATATGAAAATACACGCCGGGGAAAAACCTTTTTCGTGTAATATCTGTGAATTTAAATTTAGTAGAAAAGATAAATTGCAAACACATATGAAAATACACACCGGAGAAAAACCTTATTCATGTAATATCTGTGAGTATAAATGTATTCAAAAAGTTAGTTTGCAAACACATATGAAAATACACACCGGGGAAAAACCTTTTTCGTGTAATATCTGTGAATTTAAATTTAGTAGAAAAGATAATTTGCAAACACATATGAAAATACACAACGGTGAAAAGCCTTTTTCGTGTAATATCTGTGAATATAAATTTGTAAGAAATTATGATTTACAAATTCGTATGAAAATACACACCGGAGAAAAACCTTATTCATGTAATATCTGTGAGTATAAATGTATTCAAAAAGTTAATTTGCAAAGACATATGAAAATACACACAGGTAAAAAGCCTTTTTAGTGTAATATCTGTAAATATAAATGTATAAAAAATTCTAGTTTACAAGTTCATATGAAAATACACTCAGGTGAAAAACCTTTTTCGTGTAATATCTGTGAATTTAAATGTAGAAGAAATTATATCTTACAAAGGCATGTCAAAATACGCACCGGTGAAATACCTTTTTCGTGTAATATTTGTGACTTTAAATTTAGTAGAAAAGATAAATTGCAAACACATATGAAAATACACACCGGAGAAAAACCTTATTCATGTAATATCTGTTGGTATAAATGTATTAAAAAAGATAAATTGCAAACTCATATGCAAATACACACCGGTGAAAAACCTTATTCTTGTAATATCTGTGAATTAAGATGTATTCGAAAAACTGATTTGATGAGACACATGAAAATTCATACTGGGAAAAAACCTTTTTCGTGTAATATTTGTGATTCTAGATTTAATAGAAAAGGTGAATTACATAGACATATGAAAATACACACCGTAGGAAAATACAAAAACATAAAAAAACATAATTATTTTACACTTTTTTCTGTTCTAGAAGTCGTTTACAATTTTTCGAAATTTCTCCAAGATCCCATAATCAGATCCTGATCTGACCATTGTCGATTACCACGGGATCATCTGGAAAGTATATTCTTTCAAACCAAAAAATAATTTTCCAAACCGGTTCAGGCATCTTCGAGAAATCGGGGAACAGAACATACATCACCACATAACAACGAATTGAGAACTGCCTCCTTTTTTCGAAGTCGGTTAAAAAGTAGGTAAAAACAATGAAATTATTATATAATAACAACATCTACTTAAATTCACGTAAGAACGTTCATAATAACAACTAAATTGTGTTCGTAATAATAACACCAATTTGTTTCCTCTCTCTCTTTTCTCTTTTTGAAATACGTTACCCCCACAGTAGGGTTTTCTCCTGTATCGTGGAGGCAGTTTACAAACATAAATTGCACAAGGACAAACATCCAGACCCGGAACAATTATTTGTAGGCCATACAAATATTTGTTCCGTGCGGGATTGGAAAACGCGGCCTCCAGCGCAGCCTTATTGCTAAGCCACTGCGACACGGAGCTTTCAATTGCGGTTTGAGTTTATGTTGTCATTCAAAAAGAATCGCAATATGTATTTATGTAGGTACGCGATGACGCCGTCGCTTTGCGTCACTCAGGAGTGCATATGTGTGTGCACACTAGCTTCTTACTGCCACCTTAATATCGTCTGCGAGGTTATCGCCTATTCTGTAATTACAATGCACCAAAAGGTTTGAAGAAAATCAGCTGGTGAATTTTATGTTTTTTATCGCTCTCTTGCCGGTCCTGCGTGGAAAAATACAGATCCATACATTTTTATGTTAATTTTGGTAAAAAGACATAATAATCCAGATATTCTGACCTTCTGTGTTCGTCCGTCGTACCGTCGTCCGTCTTGTAGAATCACGGTGGCGCCACCTAGCTGAATTTAATTTTGCAACATATTCGTTTCATTTTCCCCAAGGGAATGATGTGTTTTTCCGCTAAAAAAAAGTAGCCTATGTCACTCTACAGCCACCGAACTATCCACATACCAAAATTCATGCCATGCCGACGCTCTGTTGCGACGTGAAAGAAAGACAAACAAACAAACAAACACACTTTCGAATTTATAATATTAAGTATGTATTTTAAAATAAATCGTCGTCAAACCCTGGAACACTCCGATTGCCGTTTTACGCACCAGAGTAAGAAAACTCATTGTTTACATAAATACATACATAAACACTCACGCCTGTCACCCAGAGGGGTAGGCAGAGACTACAAACTTCTAATTGGCACGATCCTAACACACCTCTCTCGCCTCCTTCACATCCATACACTTACGCATACATGCTCGTCGGTTAAGGGAACTCCTAATTTGGCCCGTTTTCAATAAATCGCCAATTTGGTCGATAAATTTTCACCTAGGACGTCCCTTTCCGACTCTGCCATTCACTTCTGCAACATAAATTTTCCTTGTCACTCTTTCCTCATTCATTTTTTCCACATGACCAAGGCACCGAAGCATTCCTTTCTTAATCCCGGTCACATCGTCTTGCAAACAACAAACAGAAATATTTGATTGTGATATTTGCGAATTTAAAACATCTCAGAAACGTTACATTTTGGCACATCTTAAAGCGCACGTCGCTAAAAGAAAGTACTGTTGTAATAATTGTGGATATAAATGTATTAATAAAAGTGATTTGCAAAAGCATATTATGAAAATACACACCGGAGAAAAACCTTTTTCGTGTAATATCTGTGAATTAAGATTTATTCGAAAAACTGATTTCATGAGACACATGAAAATTCATACTGGAAAAAACCTTTTTCGTGGAATATTTGTGATTCTAGATTTAATAGAAAAGGTAATTTGCAAACACATATGAAAATACACACTAGTGAAAAACGTTTTTCTTATAATACGAGTATCTGTGAATTAAGATGTATTCGAAAAACTGATTTGATGAGACACATGAAAATTCATACTGGGAAAAAAACCTTATATCTGTAAATATAAAGGTAGAACAAAATTTTGTATGCAAATGCATATGGAAATATATACTGGAGAAAAACGTTTTTCGTGTATATCTGTGAATTTAGGTTTACTAGTAAAGCTAATTAGCAAACTCATATGAAAATACATACCGGTGAGAAGCCTTTCTCGTATAATATCTGTGAATTTATATGTAATACAAAAAGTAATTTGCAAAGGCATGTGAAAATACAGACCAGAGAAAAACCTTTTTCGTGAGCTATATGGTAAAATATGTATATTATTATGTAAACGCCTTTTATATAAATATAAAAGTGTTCCAGATGAAAATCTATTTTTTGTGAATTTCCTATGTTCCTTATGTACTAAGTAATTGAAACTGCATCTATTCTTAAGTAGAAGCTAATTCGAAAATCAAAAAATGGAACCTTAAATAAATACCGAATGGGAGGTTAGTGGAAACACACTAGACCTACATGATTTTTTATTTTATTCAAATGATAGTTTATGTTTTTCCTTTGTCGTTTCGATGTTTGCCGTTACCGTTCCAGCCTTTAAAAGTCCTCTGTTGAACGTAGGCTTCCCCCACGGATTGCGTCATATTTGCCGTAGTTTCCATACCAGTTGGCAACCGTGGTTTTTTTATTATTTTCTGTTATAATGAGGAAGACGCTGCTGCCATACATGGTAGAGTCATGCTGCGGTTGTATTATGGTTGTAGTACGAATGGGTCGGCTCGACCCGGGGAAGTTCCACGCTCTCACAGAATACCAGCGTAAAATAGAAGCTTAATGATGTTGTGTTTCGTACGGTGAGTGTAGAGAACCAGAAACCCGTTTTACTGGAAGCGAAGCATTCCATCTTAATCCTCAGGGGTGACAACGCATCTGCATTTTCAACTTACCATTAGGTGGCTGCGTGGTCGTTAGTCACCCTAATTGTATAAAAAAACTTCTGGTTGGTTTCTCTTTGTTTCCTCTTAGAAATATTGAGTTGTTATCAGAAAGATACTACAGAAACAAAACTTTTTTATTCAATATAGATTATAAATAATACTTATTGAAAGTCAGTTATTTTTAATTTGCCACTGGAATGCTATCTCCTGTTTAAGTGACTCTTTGTCGCCTCTCAAAACACCCACGAGACGATATGGGTGATGGATTGTCTCACACACACAGCATCATAGCAATACGAGGGCGGCACTGAAAATTTCGGGAATCAAGAAAGTGACACAACATTACTATTTAAATATGTATTTATTGCTTTTCGAAGTATTCGCCGCGAAATTTGACTCATTTTTCCATACGATGGAACCAATTATTGAAGCAACCATTCCATTCGGAAATTGGGGTCTCCAAAATGGCCGTTTTGTAGGCGTCCACAGCTTCTTCAGGTGATGAAAATCTCTGTCCACGCAATTTATTCTTTATTTTAGGGAAAGTATAGAAATCGTTAGGGCTTAGGTCGGGGTTGTACGGCGGATGGTCTAATAATTCTATGTTTTCTTGCTCTAAAAACTCGTTTGTTCTGTGTGCGGTGTGAGAACTCGCATTTTCGTGATGGAGGATGATGCGACGGTTGCAGTTTTCTTTACGTAGTTCAGAAACGACCTGTGGCAAACAAATCCTAGCATACTATTCTGCATTAACCGTTCTTTGTCCCTCAAAAAGAATAGTCGTAACATGGCCGGTTTTGGAGACAAACGTGGCCACCATTTTTTTTTGCAGCACTCCGTGAACAAACAATTTTTGTTAGCTTTAACTCATTTCGAACACCCAAACTCGTGACTGGTTTTTTGTTTCGGGTTCGTACGCGTATATCCAGGATTCGTCACCTGATACCATGTTGTATACAGCATTTGAGGATCCTGCGTGGAATCTTTCGAGAGTTCTGACGCACCAAGGAACGCGAGCCGCTTTTTGCTCTTCACAGAGGGAATGCGGTATCCATCGGGAAAACAACTTTTTTACACCTGATTATTCATGCAAGATTATTTGTATTTGACTTATGCCAATGTCGATCTTCCTCAATCAGCTTACGCACAGCATCAACGTTTTCTTGGGTGACTGCAGTTTTTGGACGACCTTGACGGGGATCATCACTGAGCTTGACACGTCCACGTTGAAATTCAGCAAACCAGCGATAAATTGTGGTTTTGGATGGGGCTTCATCACCAAATGCAGAAATCATCCGGTCAACATACTGTTTTTGTGTTAAACCACTTCGAAAGTCATAATTAATCATCGCTCTTGAATTTTCTCGAGTCAATTTAATTTTCTCAACGACTAAACAAGTTTGATAAAACCTTGTGACAAGACCGAGAATCTTTTTCTAAATAAATAAATGGTATTCGATTTTTAAAACCAAGGAGTTTTCACTTAAAAAGATTTTAATATGACAGGAACAGTGGAAATATTCCATTCCCGATACTTTTAGTGCAGCTAAGTATCATTTTATGATTTAGGTTTTAGCACATTTTTAACTTTTTTTAATTTTATTTGTATTAATATCTGTGGTTTTTTTATTTATTTTTATAAAAAATAAGAATATAAATTTCTTCGCAACCTTCTTTTATATTTTTATTTTTTATTATAATGGATTTCCGCAAAGTAACGCCTGATTCTATCAATTATATTTATTATAATCTAACAGTAATAAAATGCATAAGAACTAAACTATAACCTTTACATTTTTCGAACAAATTAAAATCCCCGCTATGCATATTAAATTTTACTCCTCATTTTAAGTAGTGTTGCCCTGGTGACAGAAAAAGTCGCGGACGTCAATTCCCTCATTGACTGAAGGAATTGACGTCCATATATTCTAGTACGCAGACCTGACTATTAATTACCCTATAAAACTTTGTTTCAATTTGAAGTGGCGCCGTTGAGTGTACCGGGAACTCAATTTGACATAATTTTGAAATGACCGTTGTTTTGCTCAAAACGTCATACGAGTATTTAAAAAAAGGAAAAGATTGTGTTGTGTAGTTCGGTTATGTTTCAATTTAGTAATATAACTAGCTGTTACCCGCGGCTTCGCCCGCATGGTCACTGGGAATGAACTATCCATTTCTTTTTGTATTGAAAGAAAACTGAGTTTTATAGATTTATATCATATATATGGGGGGAGTTATATTTCGGGATCCTGTTTAAAAAGCGCCGTGACTCGTTAGCATCATATAAAAAAAGAGTTTTCAAAGGTTCTTCTGGTTCCCCAAGTAACGGAAAAGACACTTTGCCATTGGAACAGCACATGCCTGCGGTCTCATCTTTCCATTTTAAAGCACTGCAAAATTGACACGCCTTGTCCATCAGTCCGATAACAACTAACCTGTGGTTTTTGTAATCAATCAACGGATCATAATTGAATGCTGCGTCATTAAAAACCGACCAATTGTTTCTTTGAAAATTTTGCCGACTTTCAGCTTTGAGCTGTGCATCTCTTCGTGCCTGTGTCTGTTCTGGTGTTTCGGATGCCCTTATAGTAGATTGACGTTCAGCTTGTTGAATGAGTCTGTGTTGAGTTTCATCAGGTGTTTCCGCGGCTCTTAAGGCGGCCTGACGTTCCGCTTGTTCGAATGGCCTTTGCTGACTTTAAGCAGGTGTTTCAGTAGCTCTTAAAGTAGATTGACGCTCTGCCTGTTCAAGATGCCTTTGCTGACTTTGATCAGGTATTTTAGTAGCTCTTAAAGTAGCTTGACGCTCTGCCTGTTCAAGACGCCTTTGCTGACTTTGATCAGACTCTACAGCTACCGAACTATCCCCATACCAAAATTCATGCCATGCCGACGCTCTGTTGCGACGTGAAAGAAGGACAAACTTTTGCAACATATTCTATTTTCCCACGGGAATGAGGCTGTAGCGTGACATATGCTACTTTTTTCCGCGGAAAAAAGTAACCTATGTCACTCTACAGCCACCGAACTATCCCCATACCAAAATTCATGCCATGCCGACGCTCTGTTGCGACGTGAAAGAAGGACAAACTTGTGCAACATATTCGATTTTCCCACGGGAATGAGATGTTTTTCCCGATGCTCTGTTGCGACGTGAAAGTAGGACAAACTTTTGCAACATATTCTATTTACTAGCTGTTACCCGCGGCTTCGCCCGCATGATCACTGGGAATGAACTATCCATTTCTTTTTGAATTGAAAGAAAACTGAGTTTTATAGATTTATATCATATATATGGGGCAAGTTCTATTTTCGGATCCTGTTTAAAAAGCGATGTGACTCCATCCATCCACCAGACGCAGAAAGTTCGAGCGTGAGGCTTCTAGAAAGCTTAGTTCTTCAATTCGATACTAGATTGCGCTGTTGGTTAAAAGATTAGTCATTTTCTGGAAAGCTCTCCTCGCTCTGTTACCCGACACTAGATGGCGCTAGTGCCAGATGTCAACTTAGGCGCGCCCCAATAATGTTAAATAAATCATTTGCCGTAAAGAACTTGTATTTTATATTTCATTTCATTTAAAGGTTTCACTTCTGTCGCGTGGGAGTTGCTCGCACATTTTTTATCGATTATGGATATAAATCGTGAGTAATTAGTCTTTATTTGATAAATGTTTCTTTTGTACTCTCGTCTTATAAACATCCTTTTTGATGTATAAAAAATTATATGATTGATAACACTGAATATTACCAGGCGTTGTAAACTATTTTATGTTTTAATTTCATAAAAATATAAATCGCAATAGTTAATAGATACCTACTACAGTAAAAATTATCAATTTTATTTAAACGTTTATTTATACAACTAATTGTGAATTGTCGGTCTTTCTCAATCAATTATCTTCATAAATATTTTCTCCCAAATTTCTTGATTGGAAAATTATACTTGGGTGTTGTTGAATAGGAAATTTGATTTCAGTGTAATTGATAAAATTGGATACATTGAATTTTACTATTTTTACTACTTATGTCGAAATATAAACCTTATTAAAATACCGAGAAAAAACCGTAAAATAGACACTTTTATTATATTTTTTATCATTAATATGCAGTTCTTTTTCAGACAGAAAACAATGTATAAAAAAATGTTCTAGTTGTTAGTCAAGTTTGGGATGACACTCATCTAAGTTGTTATTGGCACCACAGAAGACGCTAAAAAGTGAAAGCTTTAATAAGAAGATTAAAAATAATTGAAATATCAGGAAACATATGATAAGCCAGATTATCACCAAAAATATTAACAAAAAAGAACGAAACATATTATTTGGGCAGTTAGTGGCTGAAGTCGTCGTGTCGTCGTCGCGACCCCTGCCAGCCCTTTTCAGGGCTGCAATTCTACACAGCTGCGCACCCATGCCAACGAGAGTTAGGGCGTCCCCCCAAGGCGACGCACACCAGCTCGTCCCCGTTGGTGTGGAATGCAACGCGCAAAGCGGCGATGGGGACCGCCACCCGTCACGCACAGCCCGATACGGCGGAAGGTGGAGGACGGAGTGCAGAGTTGGCACGTGGAATGTCAGAGGGGGCATGAGAGATAAGACGAATGAGTTGATCGAAATAATGAAAGAAAGAGAATTAGATGGCGTGTGTATGTCGGAGACCAAACGGAAAGGCAGTGGTACTGAAGAGCTCCCTGGCGGGACGTTAGCTATATGGTCCGGAGTCCCGGAAAGCGAGAACGCCTGCCTGGGAGTGGGGGTGCTGTTGTCGTCCCGGTTGGTCGATCTTATGACTGAATACAAGGTTGTGAACTCAAGACTTCTCTGGGTTCGCTTTAAACTGGGACTGACGAAGTTATTCCTTTTGGCTGTTTATGCGCCGGTAGCTTCGTCGTCCAGGGCTGAGCTGGAGGAGTTTTGGGAGAATGTAAGAGAAGTTCTAGATTTGGTTAAGGGAAACGAAAGAACTGTTGTATGTGGTGATTTGAATGATGGGTAGGTATCGCTCGACCAGGATACGAGTCGGTGCTTGGAAAGTTTGGCGATAAAAGGGTTAATGATGCTGGCAAGCTTATACTGGCTGTATGCAAGGAAAAGGGTCTTATTGTGACAAACACTATGTTTAATCACAGGAAAATCCATATGTACAATAGAGAAAGAAAGAATGAGAGAAGTATGACTGATTTGTTCCTGGTGGATGACCGACTGCGAAAACAGGTGATGGATACACGAGTGTTCAGGGGTGCTGACCTGGGAACGGATCACTATCTAGTAATTACTAGATTTAGGGGTTTGTTCGCGGGTTGGCGCTACCGGACGGCAGTAACAGAACCACAGTCGGTCTGTCGCATCCGAAGCTGGAAGCTTCAGGAAGCGGATACTAGGGACAAATATCACACGAGGGTAGCCGAAAAGCTTGACAGCATCGATGGCAGGAAAGAATGTGTGGAGAGAACATGGCAGAACCTTAGGGATAGAATGGTAAGTGCAGCGGAAGAAGTATGTGGAACGACAAAAAGAGGTAGTAGTAAAAGAAGAGATGCATGGTGGAATGATGAAGTGAGAGAAGCTGTAAAAAAAGAAGAAAAAAGTATGGTTAGACTACTTGGCCTCTAGTAACGATAAGCATATGAGAGAGAAGATGAAAGAAAGATATAAGCTGCAGAAAGTTCATGCGAAAACATTGATTGAGGAAGTACGTGAAAGGTGTAGAATAGAAGCAGACGAGAGGTTGTCGCACGACTTTAAGGAAAACTCCAAACTCTTCTGGAAAGAGGTTGGAAGGTCCCGGAGTGGTGCGACAGCCTTAACCCATATGTGCTCACCACCCCATTTTTAAAACGGCACGTTATTTATTATCTGTGGTGATCTAAAACTGTGGTTTGATTTTTGAATGGTACTGTTCGCTTTGTTTACACTTTAGCATCATAAAAGTGACGTTTTTCAAAGTGTTGGCGCCATTTTTTCTTTAACTTTTGGAAAAATAAAAAGTGCAAGTGTGGTGTTTACGATGGCGAGAAGTAAAAAGTAAGTTTATTATTATTTTTTCATAAGTAAAACTGTGTAAAGCAGTTTATTATATGTATTAGTTTACACTTGGTTAGTTTTGTGATAAAAATCGATTCTTTCTGTTGAGATTTAGTTTTTTAGAGGCATTATTTATAGTATATGCGTTATATTTTATTTACATTGTTTATAGCTACTGCCAGTTATATTAGTACTTTATATGTTATATTTTTATATTTATTTTGTTGTTTTGGGTTGAGTTTGGTAGAAATTATTGACTTATTGGAGACGGAAGATGACATTGTTGATGGCACTATCTACACATGCCCGCCTGGCAACCATATGTTGAGTGACTGCGATAGTGACGAGGAAGATGCGCTTGTAGGTGATATCAATCACCTGACAGGCAACCAACTACGAGCCGAGGCGCAGCTTGAATGTGTGCGCAAATCGGGTCCACTATTACAAACAGAATTTATAGGATTGGAGTCGAGTGATGACGACAACGTACCCCTATCTGAGATCGCATCAACTTCTGCGCCAAAAAGAAAAAAGAAAATCATAGAAAAAAGAAAGTGGAAAAAATCAGATTTACCCGAATATCAAAGAAGGGTCGCTTACTGAATTTTTTGAATAATTTTACGATGACGACGTTGTGAATTTGTTTGTAGAAAATTCAAGAAGGTATGCGGTTTTCGAAGGTAAACATTTTGATGTTACCAAAGAAGAAATTCGCCTCGTCTTAGCAATACTTTTGCTAAGTGGATATAACGTTCAAGCAAGGAACCGCATGTACTGGGATACTGGAATCGATACCTATCACCCTGGCGTAGCTAATGCAATATCTCGATCTCGATTTGAACAAATACTTCGATTTATGCATGTTTCTGATAACGCAGCTTTAGATGTCCAGGACAAGTTCACAAAAGTGCGACCTTTATGGGAGAAAATAAACGAAAAATGGATGAAGTATTGGCCTCAGTATAACGAAGTTAGCATCGACGAATCAATGATTCCGTACTACGGCCATCATAGTACAAAACAGCACATTCATGGAAAACCCCTTCGTTTCGGATTCAAGTGCTGGTGCATGGCTACACGGCTGGGATATCTTATACAAGCCATACCTTATCAAGGGGCTAGCACAGGCAACACTAATCCCAATTTAGGTGTTGGAGGATCTGTCGTTATGAACTTGGTGGCCAAATTGCCTACATGTTTACATAGACAATTTTTTTACATCGTTTAGATTTCTCATCGCTTTGAAAGATATTGGTCACTAGGGGACAGGAACGATACGGGCCAATGGGGTCGAAAATGCTCCTCCGGAATCAATCGCTGACATAAAGAAAAAACAGCGTGGGAGCTATGATCAAATCATCGATGAACCATCATGCGTGTCTCTAATGCGATACAACGACAATAACGTTGTTACCATAGCTTCTACCTGTGAAGGTGTTTCTCCAGTTGGATCCGCACAGCGATGGTCAAGTGCTGAAAGAAAAAAGCCCTTTTGTGTTCAAATGTATAATCAATATATGAGCGGAGTAGATCGTCTAGATCAAAACATAGGCTGCTACCGCATTAGCATAATTAAAAATAATGGCAACTTCTGATGTGGCCCTTGAACGCTTCAATGAATAACGCTTTTTTTCAGTTGTACAGGCTCTCACCAGCTGGGCAAGAGAAAGGGCATCTTGATTTCCTAGCCTTTATCAGGTCTGTGGTTACAACTTATCTACGAAGATATGCGTCGGCTCGCTCTTTAGGCCGTCCTATGAAGCCGTCTAGGAAAAGGAGGGTGCCAGATGATGTACGTCTAGATAGGGCTGACCATTTAATTATTTCTAGTGCAACTCAGATACGTTGTGCCGAATGCCATAAAAATACTACGAAAATATGCCGAAAATGTGATGTCGGCTGTCATACTAATTGTTTTAAAATTTTCCGCTCCTAAATATATGATAAATACTGATAGACTAAGCACTATTATATACTCGTAATAAATATTCTTTAAATATAATAAAAATTTCTTTACAAATCCTCTATAATAGTTATTATATTAATATTACTCTTTAAATTAATTAAAATTGAAAAATTTGAGGAGTTGTTATGAACGTGGTCTACCGTGCTCAGTACCCCAAAATTGGGGCGGTGAAAATGTCCAAAACGGTTTTTTTATTATTTAATTTTCAGAAAACCTTATTTTATGCTAATTAGACTTAGAATAAAACAAAAAAAAATACCAGCTTTTACGAGAAAAAAAAAAGTTGAGCACATACGGGTTAAGAATGAACAAAGTGCTTTTGAGAACCAATGACGTCCTCTCAGAAAAATCGGACGTCACGCAGAGATGGAGTGAATTTTAATAGAGAAATGTATGCGTGTCATGATCTTAGTGAAGGATCTGGGGGTGACGCCGTGACTGACACGCCAGACACGAATCTCGATGACACTGAGGTCATCAGCATGAAAGAGATTGAACGTGCGATTCGAAGCTTGAAATGTGGTAAGGCTGCGGGAATAGACAGAGTTACTGCTGAAATGGTCAAGTACGGTGGGACTCGCGTCTGGGTCAGCTTTCGTCTGCTGTGCCATTTGTGCTGGCGGACGGGAGATGTCCCGGATGATTGGCGATCCGCGGTCATTGTGCCTTTATATAAAGGTAAAGGTTCACATTTTGACTGCGGGTGCTATCAGGCGATCAGCTTGACCAGTTTAGCAAGTAAAGTTTACTCGAAGGTTTTGACACGTAGGATGCAAGAGAAATCGGAAAGATTCTTATGGGAGGCACAATGCGGATGATCACGGAATTTCTCTCCGCATGATCACGGAAAAGCTTCTGAGTGTTAACCAGAGGATTTTCTGTGCTTTTGTGGATCTGGAGAAAGCATTTGATAAGGTTATAAGGAAGAAAATGTGGGAACTGTTGCCAGGATATGGTGTGGATGGTCAATTGTTAAGGGCTGTGCAGTCACTTAACTATGACTGTAAAGCCTGTGTATGTGTGTATGACTCTACTATGACCTGTCACCCATGTTTAGCGTCCAAGCGGGCGTAAAACAGGGTTGTGTCATGTCTTCCTGGTTGTTCATACTGTATCTCGACAGCTGTTTACAGAAGCTGAAAAATAGCTGTTTGGGTGTGAAATTGGGTGACATTAAAGTTAATTGTCTGCTGTATGCTGATGATGCAGTGCTTATTGCACCATCAGAAGCAGAACTGCAGGCATTAGTCACATATATGAAAGAGGAATGTGAAATTAAAGGTCTCCGTTTGAATGCTAATAAAACTAAGGTTCTGGTATTTGAAAAGGACGAAGAGAGAACGAAATGTGAAATATGGGTAAATCAGGAATGTCTAGAACAGGTAAATGAAATTGTATACTTGGGGAGTACTTTCAGCCGGGATGGAAGATGTGATTTAGATGTGGATAGGCGTGTCGCTGCCGGAAACAAAGTAAATGGTGCTCTGAATGCATTAGTCAAAAGGCAAGGCGTGGTGAAGAGTGCACGCCTTGCAATACATAACGCAGTGTTGGTACCGACTTTGTTATATGGCAGCGAAACCTGGGTATGCCAGAAGAAGCATAAAAGCAAGTTGAATGCAGTGGAGATGCGATCTCTTCGTAAAATGTGTGGCGTTACCATAGCCGACCGAAAGCGAAACGAAGAGATTCGCAATATGGCAGGATTGAAAGATGACCTTATCACAAAAATTGATAGGGGCGTACTCCAACGGTTTGGGCACGTTGAGCGAATGAGTGAAGACCGAATGGTGAAGAAAATATATAGAGCGAAAGTAAATATTAAAAGGTGTCGAGGTGGACTGAGACTAACTTTCGAAGACCATGTGAGCAAATTGCTCGAAGAGGGGAAGGTCAAGAGTACTCGGATACCTAGACGTGCATGTATGAAGAAGTTGTTAAGAAATTTTTAAATTATGAACCTGAAAGAAGCGAAAGAGGTATGTAAGGATCGTGACACTTGGCGATCTGTTCTCTCTGGCTACCCCGTTAGGGATTGTGCGTGAAGATAAGTAAGTAAGTGGCTGAAGAACTGAATTATATCAGACCATGTCTTCCCATTAGCACTTATGCCAAATGCCAGATATTACAATTTTTAAATTATGCAAGTCTCACACATTTGAAATAAAATACGATACACAAATTGAATAATCATTTATTTATTCCGAAAAGTACGAGTTCAGGTATTCAATGCTAGAGAACGCTGTATCTAAATTAATGTATTTAGCTCGCTAACTTCCTTGAAATAGATGTCATATTCGCGTGCAATGTAAAAATATTTATGATTTTAAAATAAATCGTCGTCAAACCCTGGAACACGCCGATTGTCGTTTTACGCACCAGAGTAAGAAAACTCAATGTTTCTTGAACCAAAATATCCAAATACTTATATCAGGCATTTTACTAACAAATTAAACGCACATTTGTCCATGTTTTATTATTATATCCCTTTGTTTTGATAAAACATAAAACAACTATATAGGTATTATGCCGATCGGCGTGGTCCGAATATGAGTATGAAAAAATAATAAGCCAATGCGCCGCATCGAATGGGTAAAGGAAGCAGTGTAGATTTTAAAAAAATCATTTTAGTGCGTACTGCAAACTGAATAACTTCAAAAATTTACTTTTTTTTATTAGAAAATGTGTTTGTTTGTCCTTCTTTCGCGTCGCAACAGAGCGTCGGCATGGCATGATTTTTTGTATGGGGATAGTTTGGTGGCTGTAGAGTGACATAGGTTACTTTTTTCCGCGGAATAACATCTAATTCCCGTGGGAAATATTCTATTTTCCCACGGGAACGGGATGTTTTTCTCTCATGGCAACTCAGATGCATTGTCAAGAAGACCTTGTCCTAAAGATTGCAAACGTTGTACTAGGCAAGAGAGTAAGGAAGTGGTATCCGTGTGGATGCTCAGGACAGACCACTTCAGCAACGAGTGGAAGGACAGCCTACAACATGCACAGATACAACAATTATGCAAATGACTTGCGGAACAAAATGAATGACATTTATGAGCACGTCAGACAATCGGGCCAGCAAAGTTCTGAAAAATTGAAAACCCGGTATGACCGCAAAATGAACAGCAAAGGGTTCGACGAAGGTTCACTAGTGTGGTTGCACAATCCAGTCCGCAGCAAAGGGAAATCTAAGCTTCAAGCTAAATGGGACGGCCCGTACAGGATTGTGACCAGGATCAACGATGTAGCCTACCGGATACAGAAAGTCGCAAGAGGGACTCCTAAGATCGTCCGTGTAGATCGCCTGGCACGTTATTATGGAGCCGATAATGATCGGGACGAGCATGTCTTAGGAGGGGGCAGTGTTGAGCGCCTAAGTTGACGTCTGGCACTAGCGCCATCTAGTGTCGGGTAACAGAGCGAGGAGAGCTTTCCAGAAAATCACATGACTAATCTTTTAACCAACAGCGCCATTTAGTATCGAATTGTAGAACTAAACTTTCTAGAAGCCTCACACTCGAACTTTCTGCGTCTGGTCGGTCGGCGCCCGTATCTACGGGAATATTCTGGATGTTTCGGCGTAAAAGTGTATTTAAACCCGCTGCATGCCGCGATCGGGACAGCATTGAATTTGGCGAGACAAGCGAAGGTTCGAAGCGGAACAAAGTGAATCAGTGTGGTTAATTATTAGTATTTTAAGTTTTAATTGGTGTTCGGGTATAAAAGTGTAAATTTTGATTCAATCGGCAGTTTTTACTGTAACGAACCTCAAGCTCGTAACATTATAATTTAAACTACAAATTCGGCATAAAATATAAGGAAATTTAATTACTATAAAATTAATATATTAAATAAAATAATAATATGGTATATTATAAAATAAATTAATATAGCTAATTTATTTTAATATATTAACGTACGGAACAGGCACTAATTTTAACGACGAGTAGATTAATTTCCCTTCGAATGTTCAAAATACTCTTTTCGATATACCTTATATAGTACCAAAGAATATATAACCACTTGACTGCGCATACAATGCCCCGACGCTCGAAAACTATTAGTATTTTGTCGCCTATGCATCGCCTATGGTACTATTAACCATTTTAGTATTGTCCAAGTGTTAGACCTGTGTGTACGCTAAATTAATGCAATTTTTTATAACTTTTATCCAATTATAACGCATCAAAATGCCTTCATGCGCGGTTAAGTGGTGTGGGAAACATTCCAGGAGAGATTTGCAAAAAGAATGGAGTAACTTTTCATTGCTAAGTTTATTTATATATTTCTTAAAATATGAAAATTATTGTTGATTAATTCAGATTATGAGCCACCGCAGGGGTCTATCTAAAACGGTGGCTGGGTAAATAACGACATGGTTGAGTCGCGCGTTGATGTCTTTTGGAAAAGTCTCGTTCTATTATTAGACAATTCTAATGCTTCTATCTCTTTCTTTCCCTTTGTACGTTTATCGTAAACATTAGTACTTACTGTTACCTTTAATAGCTGAAAGTCGATATCGAAAATAATAAAATTAAAATTAATAAAAAGATTATTCAATTCACTCACTGTGAAAAAATACTTATCTACTTTTAACCGTCTTCAGAAAAAAGAAGAGGTTATCAGTTTGTCGGTATTTTTTCCTAGTTAAAGTTTTGAGTTACCTAGTTAAATTACTGTTAATATATTACTGTACACTCCTCGACATTTTATGATAAATCTTTTGCTGTTCTTGGAGAAAGACTGGAACTCCTTACCCTAGTCCATTAACAGTGCTCAATCTTTAAATGTGTTCAAGAAACAAATTAATGAACACTATTTGTCTCTTTAACTCCTCTCTCTTCCTCCTCTTAGTTATGGTCACTAATATACCTTAAGTATGTTGTCACTTTATAGTATATAAGTTGTATTTTTTTGTCTAATTTAGTGCACCCTACCCGTTAATCTTATTTTTATTAATTTCCTCTTCTGGGTCGTCTGGAAGAGATTGCTATGTAGCAATAAGACCGCCTTTTGTTTTTCCCTCATTGTTTGTTCATTATTTGTTATATTTATGTTTTGTTGGTGTACAATAAAGAGTATTGTATTGTTAATCAGTTCGATTGGTGTACCAAATCAGAACGGCTTACAATTGCAAAAGGACACTAAAGACAAGTTATTGTACGGATCTACTACAATAATAGATATTTGTCGTCGTTGTAAAATTTTTAATAAGAGGGCGATCAATGAGAGTGGTTCAAAAGTGCTGTCTCCAAAATATAATACTAATTATTTTATGAGAATGGTTTTAAAATCTCTGATTAGGTATTATTGATTCCCGTATATTCATTTTCATCAATTTGAAATAGAATCAACAAATCATTTAATTGAATTGTCCAAAATCCAAAATCTATGAAGGAACCTCGCTTGATCACGCTAGGAGAAAATATAATTGGAGCGGATTAACTAATAAATACGATTATGTCAAGCGGGTTTAAAACTGGAAGTTACTTACCGGGGTGTTGCTTCGATGCGGCTTGCGCGCTTTGTTGCTGCGGTGCGACTTCTTGGCGTATCTCCTGGGGCCCCAGAGATGCGTTCCTGTCCGGTGATGCGATGGAACCCAAGCAAAAAATTTGGAACCATCATACGAAGCTCGTTTTGTTTAAATGACAATAATACTCGACTCCACCGAGTCAGTAATTCATTCTTGGGGCGATGTATACGCTTTTACAACAAATTCCCAGAAAACATACAACATTTGACATACACAAAGTTCAAAAACTTTACTAAACTAAGTTTGTATAAAAATGTTAATTATAATATTAAGGAATTTACGGATGATAATAACACCTGAGAAGGATGATCGCTACCAAGCTATTTCTAATTTGTTTCATGTTGTAAATTGTAACATAAATGATTGTAAGCTATTAATTTAAAAAAAATCCCGCTGGTTTTCTTGCTGTTTCTTCTGAGGACAGAGGTTTTTTTTGCAAACCAGTGGTAAACGAAAAAAAATGACTCTATAAGTATTATTTATAATACATATTGAATAAAAAAGTTTCTGTTTCTGTTAGTTTCTCACCAATGTTAAGACAGTTAGATCAGTTTATTTTAGTTACTTTCACAGCGTAATGTTTTATGGAATCTTACTATGGGGCAATGCGACTGACATTGAAGTCATATTTATTTTGCAAAAGAGAGTCTGCTGGCAATTTATAACTTAAATTGTAAAGATTCCTTGAGAGAAAAATTAAAAAAATAAACATATTAACTTTGGCATCGCAATATATTTATGTAAATATAATGTATCTACATTAAAAAATAAATAGCTTTCATAAGAATAAAGATGTTCATACTTTAAACACTAGGAACAAACATAAGCTTGTAATACCAGTTACTAGACTCCACAGAGTTAGTAATTAATTTATGGGGCATTTTAAAACGCTTTTACCACAAAATCCCAAAAAATGTACAAAATTTGTCATTAAAAAAGTTTAAATGTTTTGTTAAAGAAAAATTGTACAAGAACGGTTATTATTATACCAAAGAATGTTTCTAGAAACAGGTCCTGCCCCCTGTCTTCCTCAAAAACCAGAGTCAATTCATCAGGCTCTCCAAAACCTGTTACGACACAGGCATCAAACACGACCATGCTAAACCTAACATTCTACTCAGCGCCAACGCGACCCCGTCGGTGAGAATGAAAGAAGGGCTCCCGGCCATCGTACGACATTCGCGGCAGGACAGCGCTCAAGAGAAAAACAACAAGCAAGAATACCCCTCAGGCTCCCTATTAGGTCCCATTAGGTATTAGATTAGTGATAGTTTGTAAGACTGCCGCATTGTTTAAATAGTTTAATAAATTTACTTTAGTTTTTTGCAATTTTTAATTTAACTCAACTAACAGCAATTAAATAAATAATTAGTCATATAGATATCACAGTAACAGCACAGAATAAATAATAGTACTACGTACCGGAGTTGCACTCCTTTGATGTCGACTGCTTGCCGACGTTTAATAGCCTACATTATTATTAATTAGATAAATCGCGCACGCAAGTTAAATGAAATTTCAGCGCTGCGAGCGAGTGTCCATGTTACTTTGCATCTTTTCCCCTTCCTCTTCCATGGCGGACTTTTCGTGGTTACTAAGGGCTAACAATAAAGACTAAAAAAATACATTGCCAAATGTTAATTAAGTTACTTAGGTGAAGTACCTATTCTAACTATGATCGAATGACCATATTTTCGTACCTATGTGATTTCTACGATGCTCAACGCGTGCAACTAGCAAGGCCACAACAAATAATCCTGAAATACGATTGCTAACAGAAATGCGGTCGTATTCTACTCAGTTAAAAATCTTGTTAGAAAACAAAGTTTTAATTTCAATATTTAGTGTTATTATAACTTAAAATATTTTAACTACAAGACTTAATATATAGGCATGTAAGCATGTAGATACTTGGATAGTGAAGTAAATTTCAACTAAGTTTTGTAATAAAGTACGTAGATATTACTTGTGTAGATAAATTATTACTTGATTCTTTTTTACTATAAGTACCTATCTAACAAAAAAATTAAATAAATTCACTTTTCATAACTTCCTTCTAAAATCTTTCGGTATTTTTAAAGAACAGGGCATTTGGCATCGTATGCGTAGATATATGGATGTAAATGAGGCGAAAGAGGTATATCAGGATCGTGTCAAATGGAAGTCCGTAGTCTCTGCCTACCCCTCTGGGTGACAGGCGTGAGTGTTTATGTTATGTTATGTTGGCATCCATCTACGCAACAGTTATAAGTAAGAGTGACGTTTTTCCATTACAAATTATCAAATAGGTAAAATAATATGAATAACACTAAACAAAGACTATTTCAACAAGTATTTACATAAAAACTATTTACGTAAACACCCTTAAAAAAAACTCAAAACAAACATTCAATCGCGTAAAACGCGCTAGCCCCGACTGCGTATGTTACCCTGGGTGCCTAGTGATTGTAGGTTATTATTTCACGCAGGTAACAATAGTGACAGAGGGCTGGTAACAGTTAGTTCAGTATCTTCTTTCTTCAAGATTAAAACACAACCTACATAAATACCGTCCACTAAGCTCTCATTCATTACACAATAGTTTCTTTAAGTTTATTAGTCAGATAGATATCACAATTTTTTAGTTTCTTCTTTCTTCACAAAAGTACATAAATTATAATAAATAATTAGTCAAATACAGTCCACTTAGCTCTCCATCCACTACAATACCTATCAATGATAATCGTTAATGGCAGTGTTCCTTTTCAGGCTTACTTTACGTATTAACCTGTGTTTCTAATTTTATAGCTAGTCGTGGGGTAAATTTTTCCTCACACTTGTAACCCTAAATATAGTGACGAATTTTTTTTGTCTCTTTCTACGACACGCTATGGCGGTGTCTATAGGATTTTCTGTCTACGCAGAGAAACCTATTTTTTTTATTAATCGTAGACAGATATTGCTCTGTATACACAGTAATCTATGGCTCTGTCTACTCTCCACAGAGTACCTTTGTATAAACTGAAACTACTCTCTAGTACATAGTCAGTAATCTATGCCATATTAGTGTTCTGTGATCTATGCTGTCTACGTAACGATTCTGAACGATTCTAATATTTTTGAAATCTCGGGTTTATTGATGTTGATGAAAGAAAAGTGAATTAGGAAACAGGAATGGCCTTAAGTGAAGTTTGTAGAATTTGTTTATGCGTTAATGTAAGCATGTGTGTACTAAAGAAGACTGGTGTCCGTAATTTGTACAAAACATTGACGAACAGTGTTGTAAGTTTGTTTATATTTCTTAATATTGCAAATTGAAGTTGCTTTAAATTTTGTTGTTATCGCCGGAGAAATACATTATAACTTCCCTGATATAAAATTCGATAGATCGGGACTAGGCTAAGGTGCACCGTCAAATATAGTGCAACAGGACAAGTGCAAGCAGAACCTGAAAAACAATAACTAGCCTGAAATCCTACTACGTACTAGAAGAGACACCCAGGCTTAATTGTTTGCAATGCGCGTTGAAGCCCGCGGGGTCTAACTTACTCCCATAAAAAGGTACCATATGCCTCCTTCCACGCGACCCGCACTGCTGCTTAGATTTTTAGCGGTGTCTGTTCTAGTATATATCACCGAATATTGCGATTTTATGTCCAGAAATTAACATCAAACCTGGTTTGGTCTTTCACCCACATAAAGCTGTTCTATCAGACTATTAAAGTGCACATGTGCTTACAGACACAGAAATTCTCTCACTCATATTTCTCATATCCCTATCCGACAGAAACCAGAGAAGGGATATGCTAATGTGCTTGCTTACACACATGCAATATAATCCTGCTCTGTGCTAATGAATAATCTCCATTGTGATCGAAATTCTGTCCGCAGGACATAATTTTTGCCACACTGCAGCTATATAATTACTGTATCACAGGTGGGTCGGCTCTATCAGGGTGGTACCATGGTCATTCAGAATACCAGCATAAAATAGCGGCTTAATGTTGCTCTGACTTGTACTATATTGTATTTTTACTAAGGAAAGTTTTTCTGTCTTAGTCCTCAGGGCAACAGCAATCCAGCATTTTGATTGTTAATAGATGTCTATGGGCATTTACTTACCATCAGGTGGACTGTGTGCTCGGTTGTCATCCCTTATTATATTAAAAAAAAACTTGCAGACCAGCAGTTGAAACAACTGATATAATCCTGTATCCTGGTTTCAAATCTGTTGTTGTTTTCTTTAATTTGTTTATTGAATATGTTCTAAAATTGGTTAATGGTTTGTGCTGATATCATTTGCTGACAGCTTGTTCCATACTTCAACCACTTGTTATCTACAATAGGTGAGTTATTAGGTGACATGGCTTTAGTCGATTTAAAGTGATGCCTAAGATGTATGTTGTTTTAGTACTGGAAAAATAGTTTGCCGAATTAAATATATTATTTTATATGTTTCCATCAAATGTCCTCATTCTCCGTTATCTTTCAGAGTTGTAACTTTAAGTGTTTTTGGACTCTCATTGTATAGTGTTTTCAATGCTCTAGAAACTTTTAAATATACGTGTTGAAGCTTCTTTAGTAACTCTTCTTTAGTAACTAATATAATTTTTAATGCATATTCCAAAATAGCTTGAAAATATTATTTATATTATATTTTTAGTGATATTTCTGGTATTATAGGCTGGCTGGTTGGCATCTGCAGTATTTTTATTATTCTGACCTGTTATGTGGAAAATGATGCTGCCCATATCCTTATGAGATAAAATAATCCATTTGTTAGATGTCCAAGCCTACCTGGAACTTACTCTATACTGCACTTGATATTAATTCAATAAGGTTAAAACTACTAGAGGATGTATTATTAGGAATTATTAAGTTCTATTTGAAGCTAAGTGATAGTGACTTAATAGTTAAGGGTGCAGACTGCAAACTAAAGAAAGAAGTAAGTTCCAATCTGCCATTTGTCCATTGTTGTAAATTACTCCTAGCGCAAGTATTTCCAGTTTACTTGGAGCAAATAAGAGAAGTATTTGTAATGATTATAGTGATGCTAAAATTTGAAAGTAAATTTAGTGAAAATACTTCTGTAAGGGTCCCAAGTCTGAATCTACTACTTTTAATTTTATCTGTTAATGTCATACAGACTCCTACATTCTTGACACTCACAACATTTTAAATTAGTTATTGAATTATGTCTATATATTAACCATACGCAGAAAGTTTCCTGTGTGACTCCATGATGTCACATATAGATGATTAGTAAAACTTAACAAGAAAACAATTAATAATTTAGGAGGGAGGGCAATAAATTCAAAGACATAACACGTGTGAGCACACAACTGCGTTTTTAACGAAACTAACTTGGCGAGTCAGTGGAGGCGAGTAAGGGGTAGGGGTATATACTTGTAATAGCTTGCAGAACTATCAACAGTTGAAGAAAACATAATTCTCGAGAGGTAGGCTCAACTGGTAAGCAAATTGTAGAGTTGCCTCCCATTAGATAGTAGCGATCTGGTAAGACATGGAGGGGCTGGATGTAGGTGGCTTAGGACTGTGTTGCTGCAGTGATGACGATTAGAGATGAAACGGATAGGTGTTTGGCCACTCTAATCGCCGGATATTCTGCCGAACATTGTCGTTTAGTGCATTGCAAGAAGCAAAAAGAAAAGTCACTGCAAACTGTTCGCAATCATGATCCTTATATTTGGTGGGCAGGTTTGCCTTATAGTTGCTACACAATACCCAAATTTATTAAAGTTTGCCAAAATCTATCTTTCAGCACCCTGCAGCATTGTGCACAGCAAAAGACTTTTCTGAAGCTGACCTTTTTTATGAAGAGAGGTGAAACCGCTTGTTACCTTTCAATGGAGAGAGATTAGTATTTATTCATCACAATTTGCCCTTACCTACCTAGTACTATTATTTATTCTGTGCGTTATCGCAGTATGACTACTAATTTTGTAAGTTTTAAAATGAAAATTTTGTGATTACTGATTATATTTGTTAAGTGACATAAATGAAGTACTTAACTAAATGTGATATTTTGTGTGTCTATAAAATCCGGTATCTGGCCGGATTTTAAAGAAACACAAAATAATCCGGTAATTAGCCCCCTGTGCAGGGCATGCATGGGAAAGGAAGAAACGGCGGATCACGTGTTGCTGACATGTCCAGAAGTCGCTTCGTACAGGGCTAAACATCTCGGTCAGCCGGGATCGCTCCCCGAAGTTGCTTGCATCATCAAAGGACTGTTGAACTTCTTCAGGGAAATATCATGGTTCGAATAACCACATATTCCTGCCCTTACGCAAAATACGCGCTGCGGAAAACAGCCCGTCGTAAACTAACTAACTATGTATCTGGCCGGATAGCTGTTTCTTAACAGGTATGTGGCCGAATAGTAATTTTAGGCCAAACTGGATAGTTACTGGACATCCGTTTCATCTCTAATGATGATTCACTAGGTGGTAGGAGCTTTGTGTTCCTAGGAGTCTGTCTGGGTGGTTATCTTTGTCTTACCTATTGTGGCAAAGGCTAGTATATGTGTTCTATAGTATGTGTTTCAGTCCGAAGGACATTGAGAGCCAGTATAATAACAGGCTGCGAAGCACTACGTCTTAGTCCTCAGAGGTAACATTGCATCTGTAGCTTTTGTTTGAATTTCGTTGCAGGTGCCCATGGGCTGCATCAGCCACTTACCATCAGGTGGATTGTTTATTTGTTACTTTATTGTTAAAAAAAATGATGTGGAGGAAGATAATTGTGGTAGCCAATAGATTTTTTACAAACTTGTATATTTAAGTAGTTTCCCATATTTATGGCGAACTTTCACATTTTCAGATGGATGAGGACGAGGAGCCCATAATTGTCTGTTTCACCTGTCATGCAAGACTGGTTCGTTGCAGCAGATTGCAACAACAGGCTATTGAGTCGAATGCAGTTTTGGAGCAGTTGCTTGCAGGAGGGTCCACGGTATTATCCATTCCATCCATTAAACTTCCATTATAGATTGCTTCATAGGAAAGATTTTGCTAAACTTGCCACGCTTGGTAGGTTGGCAATGGCAGTTTATATCAATCTGCATTGTTATCAGGAAGATGCTGCTGTCCAACAGCTGTTTCTGTGTCCCTCGGTCAGCTCTTACATCACCAGTCCCGTGGGTAGGTGTATAGGGTAGTGGATATTCTTACATCGCCACTACATGGTCCACGGTATTATATTTCTTATTAACAAAAGTTCCTTACCAACATAATGAAGTATTTGCCTTAGTCATCACTAGGCAGGCACCTTGACGATCATTACCTGTCTCACGCCTTCTATGCTACTTCCTGTTGCCATGTGGGAAAATGTATTGTTTTCTACTGCAAAGTTAAGTTTGTCCTTTAATCCAACTTACTTTATCATTAGCGCAATGTTCTATATTTTACGAATTACAGTAGGTTAATTACTTATTATACTATTTATATTGTAATAGTATATAAATGAAATGTTATCTATAGGTAATGTTACTCAGTAAACAAAGATGAATTTTAGTCAATTTATGGAATACATGAAACTGATTGGAAAAATTGTTGAGACTCGATTCTCGGGATGCATGAACTATCTACATTCTTATTTAAGTTTATTTGGAATCCTCTCTTTTGTCCGGTTTTTATTATTTTTGGATATATTGTCAGGAAGATGCATCTGCCCATCTCCTGTTACAGTTTCCCTTTGTCCTTTTATGACATTTGCGGGATGGCTTGGTAGTATGGTGTACTGGCGGGTAAGGATACCCGCTACCCTATATGTTGCCGTGGGTGTCGTAAGAGGCGACAGAGCGTAACTGAGGCAGAAGATGGGCAGTAGCATCTTTCTGATAACAGCAAAAGCAATAAAAAATGCGTTTGCCAAACCGCTCGCCAACTCCGTGCGGCAACTATAGCAAAATATCAGATCTGTCTGCCAGAAAGAGCCATCTATCTTCGACAGTCAGAGGTTGTATGGACAGGTGTACACTTTCTATAGGTAGAGGTTCTATGGACTTCTGAAAGAGGGTGGAAAACTGATACTTAAAGTCCTTCAGAAACTCTTCAATTACATCCTCCATGGTGGCACTACTCGGATATCTGGAGCAGAAGTGCGGTGATCTTGTTCTCTCTTGAAGAACTACAGACCGATTTTCCTTCTGAGCCGCGTCTACGTGCTGTTTTCGAGAGTCATTACGAAACGTCTCTCATCCAGCCTCACGAACAAGTCAGTTTTCGAAAAGGCTTTTAGCACCGTAGACCATATACTTACCCTTCGGCAAATTGTACAGAAGTCCGAAGAGTACAATTTGCTACTTTGTCTTGCGTATGTGGACTATTAGAAAGCCTTTGATTCCGTCGAAATTTGGGCGGTGCTACAGTCCCTTCAGCGGTACCAAGTTGATTGTCGGTATATCGAAATGTTGAAGTGTTAGTACAATAGGGCTATGAAGGTTATCCGAGTACAGAATCAGAGTATGAAACCTATCCTACTGCAGAGTTGTAAGACAGGGTGAGGATATATCCCTGAAATCGCTATAACCATTATAACTGTTATATCACCGCTGCATTGGAAGACATTTTCAAGCTATTAGACTGGAAAGGATATTAACGTCAATGGCTAGTATATCACTAACCTTCGATTTGCCGACCATATCTTATGGCAGAATCGGTGGAGGACCTAAGCACTATGCTCAATAACCTCAATAGTGCTTCCCACTCGATAGGTCTTAAGATGAACATGGACAGAACAAAAATCATGTGTAATGACCATGTCACACCTATGTTGGTAGTTGTTGGGAACACCAAGCTTGAACTTGTTGACGAGCATGTATACCTGGGACAAATAATCAACGAATTGATTTCGGCTGGGCAGCGTTTGGGAGATTACGACACATCTTCTCATCAGGCATACCTCAAACCTTAAAACTAGATCATACAACCTGTGACCAACTATGGATCTGAGACGTAGTCCTTCACTGCTGGCCATATGAGGAAGTTCAAAGTCGTTCAGCGAGCTATGGAGAGGGCTATGCTCGAGGTTTCTCTGCGTGGTAAATTTAGAAATGAGGATATCCGTAGTAGAACCAGAGTGACCGACATAGCCCAATGGATTAGTAAGCTTAAATGGCAATGGGCCGGCCATATAGCTCGAAGAACCGACAACCGATGTTGAAGAAATGTTCTCGAGTGGCAGCCTCATACTTGCAGGTGAAGTGTTGGGCGTCCCTCCACTAAATGGAGTGACAGCATTGTAAGACATGCAGGAAGTCGATGGATGCAGGTGGCTCAGGACCGTGCTTTGTGGCATTCCTTGGCCTATGTTCCTATGTTCAGCAGTGGACTTGTAAAGGGCTGTAATAATGATGATGGTATAGTATGGATTTACCTACGGCACCACTACACTAACTTTTTCTGATATGTATTAAAAAGTATTTGGTTTCAGTCTATACCAAAACCGCATAAGGCTAGAGATGAGATTCAATTCACACCAGTTTATCATATAGATATCAGGCCAGTTGAGTGTGATACAGAAAATGATTGCAAGGACAAAATTTTTAGCCTTGAATCTGTTAAAGTTGAGGAAGAGAATTTTGAATATGAGAATTCCAAATTTGAAGTAAACGGAAATCATGAAACAGGTAAGATATACACATTTTGTGATATTATTAAATAAGGTTCAATTTATATAATGACAAGTGGTTACTGTAGCCCATGGACACAAAATAAAGAGGGCTTCATGTGCAATGTACTGATTTATTTGCCTTTGCCTAAATTCAAAGTGAATGTTAAAGGCACTTATGGAGAAAGAAAATTACAAATTAAATAATTGTTTTAAAGATAAGCATGTATGGACATCTTAATTTCAAAAAAATCAAAAAAGGTTTAAAATGCTTAGAAGAAAACTATACAATATGTAACGTAATTATGTTATAATCATAATACGTACACTGAATTTTTAGTTAAACATTTTTATGCACTGATTATTTATCAAATTAGTTATACTAATTCCGGAAGAATGTTGTGGTCACAGTACAAATCCACGAATGTTTTTATTGAATATTATTGCAGACTTTAATGTGCTTGAAATAAAGTTCATTTTTCTTTATTTTTATTGAATGACAGAATTAGTAATACAAATAAAACTGCACTCTTAAAAGTCTTATTGCCTTAAGTTACGGTCCATTACAGTTTTTTTTGACTGTACAGATTTAGTGTGACTGTAATTTACGTAGTTTTAATTATTTTTGGGATAAAAAAATTACCTATATTAAAAATGATGGGAATGGATTCAGTAAACGATTCTGAACAAACTACTTTCTCAAAGTGCGTTAATTATGTTACATGTTGTATATAATAGTGACATTTTGGGGCGGCCTGGGCCGTGTGTTCCAGACGGGTACCAATTTACTCGACAAGGCGCCTTTTAACGCGAACGTTACGCATTCTTCATAGAATGGCTGAAGACATTGACCCATTCTGTTACACTTTGAGTGAATTCACAAGTGTAGAATTGTTTATGATTTGTTATAGTTAATGACCACATTTATTTATTTATTTTTAATAGAAGAAGTGTGATAAACGAGCACACAGTCCACCTGGTAGTACGTGGATGCTGTGGCCCATAGACATCTACATATATCCTCGATTAAGAATAAAAACACAGATGCGTTGTCACCCCTAAGGACTAAGATGGATTGCCTCATTTCCAGTAAAAAGGGGTCTCCGGATCTCTACACTCACCATACGGAACACAGCGGTATTAAACTGCTATTTTACGCTGATATTCTGTGAAAGCGTGTTCCTTCCCCGGTCGAGCCAACCCATTCGTGCTGCAACCATAATATAGCTGCAGCGTGGCTCTACCACGTATAAATTGTTATGCATGAAAAGTATTACACTGTCGCATCAGGCCATTCCTGTCATGATAGTTGTTAAATGAAAACATAATTGTAAATAGTTTGTGAAAGCTTAATACAAATTATAACATAAAAGTTACATAATAGTATTAATTCAAAAATAACAGTCATCTTCTATTTTACGTTAATTGCAAAATTTATCTTGACATTAATAATAATAAAAGCCTTTTATTCAGACAATGTTAGTTGATACATTCTTCCATATTATTATTTTTTTTGTTTTAGACTAACTTTTCTTCAACATCCCTGTCCGTGTGCCTCTTTTGACAACAGCCTCCTCCAACTGTGACCATTTTTCTCTGTCACCAGCCACTCTTGTCCATGTGCCACCTGCAACAGCCTTTATTTCATCGATCTATCTTATGGATGGTCTGCCTCGTTTCTTTCTCCTGTTTCTTGTAAACCAGAACATTATTATTTTTGACCATTTTTCTTTGCCCCTAATTGTATGCCCTATCCATTTCCATTTCAGTTTTCTTATGGTTACTGTAATGTCCCTTGTTCCGTTGTGTTTCTTTATGGTTATAGTTCTTATTTTATCTCTCAGTTTATTTCCCATCATACTCCTTTCCACAGCATTTTGGCAAACTGCAATTTTTCTGTTGTAAGATTTAGTAAGTGCCCAGGTTTGGCAACCATATGTCAATACGGGCAATATACAAGTATCAAACAGTTTCCGCTTGATGGTCATACTTATTTCTCCGCTTTTCATAATCTCTTTCAGACTCCAATATTGTTTCCATGCGTTCCCAATGCGTCTATCAATTTCTTTTGAAGTTCGGCTGCTTACCATCAGGTAGACTGTGTGCTCGTTTGTCATCCTATCCTATAAAAATAAGAACGAATAATTTATCGTTCTAAAATCAGTTTAACTGCATTTGCGTCTATGTGCGATTTTCTTCTTTTGTAATTCATAACTTGTTGAATGTTTAGTTATCGTAGCAGAATCAAAATGTTCTAAATGAGTCCTTAATTCATTTTAATGTTATTATGAAAAAAGTAATAAATCTTATGACGAGTTCTGAAAAAATTAATAAATCGTATCTTGATGATCGTGTATTCTGAAAAAAGTAATAATCACAACGCATGTACTTCAAAAAACCATCAAAAACAGCTTACAATAAAAATAACACATTCGTTCATAATCAAATTATAACCTCAAACGATTAAAATCCTTGCATTGCACACATAATGTCACTTTATTTATTGAAAACAACAGTACCTACTAACGCTTGAAGAAATTGACTAATGGAGCTGGAACTGACCTACAAAACTTTTGCATTATTCTAAGAGCTCCCGCAGACATACAATTGTATGTTGGTCACCTATCGAACGACTAAACTGCGTACTTTTATAATTAAATCGACCAACTTTTTTTTATTGGTTGCTAGCCGCAGACTTAATCGATTTAGTCCGTGACAGTGTTACCGGCGTGGTGCGTGGGCTTGATAATGCGAGAAAAAATTGCTCTAATTGCTTTAATAATAAGAAAGCTTGAATTAACTCTCCGTTAATTATCTGCTAGGTTAATAAACATATAACTATTTTTCTTTTTTTATTATTGATTTTCTATACCTATAATCAAATTTAAGACATTTTAGTGCATAAATCTGTAATATTTTTATAATTCAATTAGTTCTGATTCCGACTGAGAAGTTTGACCAATATGAAATAATACCATCATGGTCATGTGGAGGGGGTGGTGTTTGACTTTCTGGAGATGGACTTGAAAGTTGCAGATTAGATGGTATTGTATCCTGTGACCCTGTGATAGATTGCTGATGAGATTCTGTTGGATCCTGTGATAATTTTTTTTGTTTTAGTTATTTTCTTACTGTAAAAAAATGTATCTTGCAAACGCACACAGGTTACGTTCTCGCACACAAATACGTCAACCTGACATCCGCACCGTTCTACAACGCAAAGACGTCAAATAACAGTGCGTATACTGCTGTGATCCAGTCTGAATGGTATAGAGTCAGTATATGCCATATTAGTCGTCAGAGGTGACAGCACATTGTAACGTTTTATGTTTGAAGTTAGCTGCAAGCAGTCCATGGAATGCAGTACCCAATTACCATCAGGTGAATCGGCTACATACCATAAGGTGGACTGTTAGTTTAGCACTTTTTACTAAATCAAAAATATGGAGGAAACATGCCCAAGGAATCCTTGTACTGGCGAGCACTTATCCACTAAAAAAAAGTTGTTGCAGAACACTCACTAAATGATGTCAATGGATTATCATCATCATTACAGCCCTTCACAAGTCTACTGCTGAACATAGGCCACAAGAAATGCCACAAAGCACGGTCCTGAGCCACCTGCATCCTTTGACTTCCTGCATGCCTTACCCGGTCGTCACACAGGTACGATGCTGTCGCTCGAGAACATTTCTTCTCCGTCGGTTGTCAGTTCTTCGGCCCATTGACACTTCAGTTTATCACACTTATCAAATCAAATTAAATCAAATAATTTATTTGTAAAACATAGGTAAAAAGTTACAAACTTGGTGGAAAAGGTATGATATGTAACACTATATTATAAATAAATCGTCCATTAATTATGGCAGGTACTCATTTTAGCTTATGAAACATGCGGTATGGTCATGAAAGTGGTTGCCTCAGGCCCCATAAGCTGTGTGATGGAATGTAGTGTAGTGGTTTGGGAAAAATATCAGTTTTTATGTTATATATTGAGTCAGAATCTGTTTCATTCTAGAGACTGCTGAAAAACAAGAAGACTTGGAGATTGATGCTTTCGAAGATAGACATACGGATTTGGAGGACGACTTGCCACTAAATGGATTAGGTTCAAAGAGTAAAAACGATGACGATGACATAGGTAAAAGAATTTGATTTAAAAAACCTGTATCAAAAACAAGTAGTTAGAGATGCACAGTATATGCAAAATTTTGTTTTAATTACACATAAACAAACATTAGAAACAAAATGATTATTTGTAGGTCATACAATAATCTTGTTTAATGCAGGAACTGAATTCGCCGGTGGTGACCCAAGGTGTAATTAAGATAAAACAGGAAAGGGGATTCACTGAATTATTGATAGGGCTATTAACTCAGCTCTTCCTCAAACACATAGCAACGAGGCTGAAGAGATCAGCTGTTTGAATTGACGCATTAAATATGGTGGCTGTCAATTTACTTTTTTGTGTTTATGGAATTTTTTCTCTAGTTCGGATACGTGCGTTAACACGTATCTTTGTTTAGATATTACCAAAAAAATAGAATAAGTATTTGTAAAAGGGTGTGGTTCAAAGTTGAAAGGGTTGTTCCATTTCACCTGGAAATCCAGGTCTCGTCCATAGTCACGAAACATGATTAAAAAAAATCCTGATCTGCTTGGAACTTTTCGAGATTCACGCTCGAAATGTCGCATATTTTTCGTTTGCTCGTTCATTAAATATTCTCGGTACCTAACGCGCAGAGACCTTTTTCATATGCGATTAGTTCGCAGGGATTGTTTGAAATCTGCCATATGAGATCCTTGTGAATCAGTTATATGGCAGATGGTCACTCTTCGATCTGCCAATACGACATCTTCAACTCTTTTCATGTTGTCTTCAGTGAGGGATGTGGATTGGCGTCCTTCGCGATGTTCATTTTTCGTGGATGTTCTGCCCAGATTTAACTCCCTGGCCCAGCGTGCAACTGTGGAATCTGGAGAAGCAGAGCCTCCCAATGTTGCCACCAAGACGCTGTATGTCTTTGGTAGACATTTTTTGAACGTAGAACTTCTTTAGCATCGTTGTGATTTGAAAGTGGATGAAACGAATAAGCTACATTAAAAGAGACAAACGTATGAATCTATAGAATTTAGCCTGCGAGAGAATGAGACAGAATACAGTGCAGTATGTAACAGTGGCTTAATGGCAGAGTGCGGACCATGGACTCGAAAGATTGTGCACATGCATTTTTTAAACTTTCCAATAATGGTTAAAAGGAATTTTAGTTGTGTTAGTAGCATCGCTAGTATTTTTGTTAAATAGAGTTTTTTTATTATTTCTGTCTCTTTGTGCGATGCTTTAAATATGGTTAATATAAACGTTAACTCTTAAAATAAAGAGTTAAAAATTAATAAATTTGTTAATAAATAAAATTAACCATTTTGAATAAAATCATCATACCTAATTAATTACCTTATCGATTTATATTAAATTATTCGTATTAAAATATTCTTTTGATTTATTACACTAAAATTTAGTCTAAAAATAAGGAATGCAACATTTATTTAAACCTTTTTAACCTTTTATCTTATATTTTATCCCGCACTTGTGATTAGAAATGATTAAGTTAATAATTTACCGTGAAATATTTTTATTTTATATATCATTTCATTTCAAGGTTTCACTTCTACCCCGTGTGAGCTGCACACATATATTTTTTAAACAGAGGTACCTGATAACAGTTCTAATTCAGTTTTTCTCCATTTTGATATTATCAGTTCTATGATTCGTGTTTAAAATAAATGTTCTATTTCAAGAAAAATATTTATATTATTTTTGAAAAAAAAAAGAAACATTCGAGATTTATTTTGACAACAATATCTCTCGAACGAACCGATTTAGAGTGGTTCAGGGCAACACAACACACGCGCTTACGCGCATTTCATTCTACGGGCTGCAGCATCAGCGTGTTTTCGAGTCACGTCTGCTATCGCAAACTTTTTATTTTAGTTTTTTGTAAACATGTGACTTTTTCTTTTCTTTTTATTATGCCTAAAGAGGCATAAACCCAGGTATGAACTGTGATGAAAATTATACTAGCTGTACTTCCGTGCGATTTCGTATCCATTGCAGGTGGGAATTAATTTGCAACTGTTTCATTATAATAATATTTTACTCTCAATGAGTACCAGTGTGAAATAATAGCTTAATGCTGTTGTATTTCGTATGGTGCAGAGAAACGGAGTACTATATAGATAGGATCTCCGATTCTAAGATATCTAAAGATAGCTTAGCCCTCGGGGGTGGCAATGAATCTAAATTTTGATTTTAAATGCATAGATATAAGATGTCTATGGGGCCCGACATCCATTTACCACGAGATGGATATTGTTTATGGGTGCCGGTGGGTAACGAACCTGGGTTGCTAGCGTACTGTGAAATTTTACGGCAATTTCCTAGCTCCTGAGTTACCAGGGCTTGTTTTGAAGCTTTTTGTGGCCTACAAATAATTCCTTTATCTTAATCGTCCCGTAAACTTCCACTGCTGAACATGGAAGTATGTCTCCCGATGTAGAGAGGATTTGCCTCAGTCGTCGTGCTTGGCATAGAATAGACGATCACAGAACCAGATGTGAGCACCTCTGGCAATGTTGCTTGTCGTCTGAATATTTTACATCTGAAGTAAACAGGGTGGTAATACCGCCATCTGTTAGAAGCCATCAAATTTTTCCGGCAAACCCATAATCGCCTCTTACGAAACCCACGGGACGAAATGTGATGATGTATTCTCTTATGCTTCACTTTCACGACGAATTCGAATGTACTGTGTGTACAATACTAGTACTGTGTGGAATTCGAAACAGCGATTATTAAGTTAATGTAATATATGAAAATTATAACACGGTCAGAAGAACCATTCGCCTCTCCAAAGATGAATATGACAGACATTATTCGGAGTAATTGGCTAAAATACTTTATATCTAGCAGCACTATTTAGTATAATTATATAAGGTTATGTACTGTCTCTATTTCTCACTGGCTTAACTGATAAAGAACCCGGCCATAAGGCACAGCCGTCACACCACACCAGTAACATACAGCAGATCCCCTCTGCAGAGATCGTGATCCTCGGCGACTTTAACGCCCATCACGCCGAATGGCTCGGTTCACGTTTAACCGATCATGCGGGGAGATCTGTTCATGATTTTGCCTTGGCATATGGTCTGACACAACTGGTTACTTCGCCTACGCGGATTCCAGATGTGGAGGATCATGCACCTTCCCTGTTGGACCTTCTGCTGACCTCTCACCCGGACGGATATCAGATTTCCGTCGACGCCCCTTTAGGCTCCTCGGACCATTGTCTGGTCCGGAGTGTTGTGCCACTCACGCTGAAATCGCGGTTGCATTCTGCAGGCTGCCGCCGTGTTTGGCACTATAGGTCAGCCGATTGGGATGGGATGCGGTTTTTCTTTGCATCCTACCCTTGGGGGCGGGTTTGCTTCTCGCCGGATGATCCCAACGTTGTTGCGGATTCTGTTACTGATGTGGTACTTCAGGGTATGGAACTTTTTATTCCTTCCTCTGTGGTGCCCATTGGAGGCAAATCTCAGCCATGGTTTGGTCGCTCCTGTAAAATAGCATCATGCTATAAGCAGGAGTGCTACCAAGCCTGGGTTGATGCATCAGCGTCCCGGGATGTAAACACCAGCGCTCTAAAAAAGAAGTATAATTCCGCCTCTAGGTCCTTCAAAAGAGTCATTGCCAAGGCAAAGTCAGAGCACATAGGCAGAATTGGCGAGAGACTAGTTCGCCTTCCTTCTGGAACCCGTGCATTCTGGTCTCTCGCCAAGGCTGTCCAGGGGAATTTCTGTCAGCCATCTCTTCCATCTCTGCACAGGGAGGACGACTCACTGGCCCATACTGCAAAGGAGAAAGCCGATCTTCTAGGCTCCTTCTTTGCGTCTAACTCGACTCTCGATGACGGGGGGAGTACGCCGCCGACCATCCCGCGGTGTGAGTGCTCCATGCCGGAAGTGCAGTTTACACAGCGCTCGGTTCGCAAAGCACTCCTCTCCCTGGACATCCACAAGTCGAGTGGGCCTGACGGAATCCCCCCAATTGTGCTGAGGACGTGTGCTCCAGAGTTGGCACCGGTTTTAACGCGTCTTTTCCGGTACTCCTACTCCCTAGGCGTAGTCCCAAAATCATGGAAGACTGCTTTCGTCCACCCGATCCCTAAAAAAGGCGACCGCTCAGACCCGTCCAACTACCGGCCAATCGCCATCACCTCCTTGTTCTCCAAAACAATGGAGTCCATTGTAAACTGCCAGCTCATGAGGTACCTTGAGGATCACCAGCTGATTAGTGACCGCCAATACGGTTTTCGCCGTGGTCGGTCAGCTGGTGATCTTCTGGTCTACCTCACTCACAGATGGGCGGAGGCAGTAGAGTTCAAGGGGGAGGCATTGGCCGTTAGTTTGGACATTGCGAAGGCCTTCGATCGGGTTTGGCACAAAGCGCTTCTTTCGAAGCTCCCTTCCTATGGGCTTCCCGAGAAATTGTGCGATTGGATCACCAGCTTTCTTGCAGATCGGAGCATCAAGGTCGTTGTAGACGGTGCAAGCTCCGATTGCAAGCCTATTAATGCTGGTGTTCCACAGGGCTGCGTGCTATCGCCAACGCTGTTTCTTCTGCATATCAATGATATGTTGCATACCCGTAACATTCATTGCTATGCAGATGACAGCACTGGTGATGCTCTTTACACCGGCCGAGCCAATATTTCTCGGGAAAACGTCTCCGAGTGCCGGGACAAACTTGTGTCTGAAGTCGAGTCTTTGCTGAACAGAGTCTCGGATTGGGGACGACTAAATCTAGTCCAGTTTAACCCCCAGAAGACACAAGTTTGCGCGTTAACCGCTAAAAAGAACCCCTTTGTCGTATCCCCTCAGTTTCAAGGCACTCCCCTTGTTGCCTCAGCCAGTATCGGAATCCTCGGCGTCGACATATCGAGTGACGTGCAGTTTCGTGGTCACTTGGAAGGGAAGGCCAAATTGGCCTCTAAAAAGCTTGGCGTGCTCAGCAGAGCGGGGCAGTATTTCATGCCGGCACACCGCCTGCAACTTTACAAGGCGCAGGTTCGACCGCACATGGAATACTGTTCCCATCTCTGGGCTGGGGCTCCCCAGTACCAGCTCCTTCCACTTGACCGCATCCAGCGCAGAGCGGCTCGAATCGTCGACGACCGAGTGCTTTCCGATCGGCTCGATTCACTGGCGTTGCGAAGAGATGTTGCATCTCTTTGCGTATTTTATCGCATCTATCACGGGGAGTGCTCTGAGGAATTGTTCGGATTAATCCCAGCCGCCAAATTTCGTGAACGCACGACACGGCAAACGTCCCGATACCATCCACACCATCTGGATGCTTGGCGGTCCACCACTGTACGTTTCACAAGGAGCTTTCTTCCACGTACAACCTCTCTGTGGAATAGTTTATCACCGGCGATTTTTCCGGACCGATACGACCTGGGGACCTTCAAGAAAAGAGCTTACTCCTTTCTAAAGGGCCGGCAACGCACCCGCAATTCTCCTGGTGTTGCGGTTGATCATGGGCGGCGGTAGTCACTTAACATCAGGTGAGCCGCATGCTCGTTTGCCCCCTCTTCTATAAAAAAAAAAAAAAAAAAAAAAAAAAATACATCACAACGACAAATATTTTTTTCAGAACCGTCTGTGAAGATTAAAGCAAATGCTACTGATAGTAACATAAACGTAATATGTAAAGAAAATATACGTAGTCATAAAACGCAAAAGAACTCAGCCACCACTGCAGTTGGGACACAAGTTAAACAAACTCCAGTACCACTACAAACAGAAATATTTGATTGTGATATTTGCGAATTTAAAACATCTCAGAAACGTTACATTTTGGCACATACTAAAGCGCACGTCGCTAAAAAAAAGTACTGTTGTAATAATTGTGAATATAAATGTACTAGAAAAAATGTTTTGCAAAGGCATATGAAAACACACAGCGGCGAAAAACCTTATTCGTGTAATATCGATGAATGTAGATTTAATAGAAAAGATAATTTGCAAACACATTTGAAGTTACACACCGGTGAAAAACCTTTTTCCTGTAATATCTGTGAATTTAGATGTAATAGAAAAGATAATTTGCACACACATATGCAAATACATTCCGGTGAAAAACCGTTTTCGTGTAATATGTGTGAATATAAATGTATAAGAAATAGTGAGTTACAAAGGCATGTGAAAATACACTCCGGTGAAAAACCGTTTTCGTGTAATATGTGTAAATATAAATGTATAAGAAATAGTGAGTTACAAAGGCATGTGAAAATACACACCGGAGAAAAACCTTTTTCGTGTAATATCTGTGAATTTAAATTTAGTAGCAAAGGTTATTTGCAAACACATATGAAAATACACTCCGGTGAAAAACCTTTTTCGTGTAATATCTGTGAATATAAATGTATAAGAAATAATGAGTTACAAAGGCATGTGATAATACACACAGGAGAAAAACCTTTTGCGTGTAATATCTGTGAATTTAAATGTTATACAAAAAGTTCTTTGCACAGACATATGAAAATACACACCGGTGGAAAACCTTTTTCGTGTATTATCTGTGAATATAAATGTATAAGAAAAAGTGAGTTACGAAGGCATGTGAAAATACACACCAAAGAAAAACCTTTTTCGTGTAATATCTAAGAATTTAGATGTTATACAAAATGTTCTCTGCAAAAACATATGAAAATACACATCGGAGAAAAATACTTTTTCGTGTGATATCTGTTAATTTAGATTTAGTAAGAAAAGGTAATTTGCGAACACCTATGAAAATACACACCGGAGCAAAACTTTTCCCGTAAGCTATCTGGTAAAACATGTACAGTGTTATGTAAACGTGTTTTATATAAATATTAAAGTGTTCCTGACAAATATTCTATTATTTCTGAATTTCTTATGTTTCTTATTGAAACTGCATTTATTCTGAAGAAGAAGCTAATTAGAAAACCAAAAAATGGAACCTTAAAATAAATGTCGAATGTGTTTCGTATGGTGAGTGTAGAGAATCGAGACCCGTTTTACTGGAATCGAGGCATTCCATCTTAGTCCTCAGGGGTGACAACGCATCTGCATTTTGATTCATAATCAACGTTAAAATGTAGATGTCTAACGATGGTAAGTGGATGCTGTGGCCCACAGCATCCACTTACCATCAGGTGAACTGTGCGCGTTTGTCACCCTTATTATGTAAAGTAAAAATCTTCTCGTTTGTTTCCGTTTGTCACCTTTGACACCCACGGGACGATATGGGTTAGTCGATATCCTAACACCGCCACTACACGGTCTCATCTCCAAATTCATAGTATTTTATAATATTGAGTTGTTATCAGAAAGATGCTATAGAAACAGAAACAGAAAGTTTTTTATTCAAAACAGATTATAAATAATATTTATAGATAGTCACTTCTTTTAATTTGCCACTGGAATGCTATGAAGTTGATCTCCTGTCTCAGTTACTCTCTGTCACCTCTTAAAACACCCACGAGACGATATAGGTTAGTGGATCTGGAGTGGTCTCACACTATCACCAGAGCATCATAGCTATATCATGTTATGATTTAAGTTTTAGCAAATTTTTAAAACAAACGTATGAATCTATAGGATATAGCCTGCGAGAGAATGAGATAGAATACAGCGTAGTATGCAACAGTAGCCTAATGGCAAAGTGCAGATCGTGGACTCGAAAGATTGTGCACATGCAGTTTTTTTAAACTTTCCAATAATGGTTAAAGGGAATTTTAGTTGTGTTAATAGCATTGCTAGTATTTCTCTTTTTTTAATGGTGTTTTTATTGTTATTACTGTCTCTTTGTCCGATGCTTTAAAGATGGTTAATATAAATTTTAACTGTTAAAATAAACAGTTAAAAATTAACAAATATATTAAATAAATAAAATTAACTATTTATAATAAAATTGTTATATCCAATTTATTCATAACAATCGATAATTTCATAGCTTACCGATTTATATAAAATTATTCGTTTTACGAGTGAACGCAGAAAATAGAGTAATGGGGCCAACACTCTATTCGGAAAAGTCAGAATGTGTCAAACAGGTACGAATGGCAATTCACAATACTGTGTTGGTCCCTACTTTAACGTATGGTAGTGAAAGGCAGAAGAAGCACGAGAGTAGAATAAACGCAGTAGAAATGCGGTCGTTAAGGAGTATATTAGGGCTGAATCCGAATGACAGGGTGAGAAATTATGTCATAAGAGAAGAGTGTGGTTTGCAAGATGATGCTGTGACCAGGATTAAGAAAGGAATGCTTCGGTGGTTTGGTTATGTAGAAAGAATGAATGAAGGAAGAGTGATAAAGAAAATTTGTGTTGCAGAAGTAAACGGCAGAGTCGGAAAGGTCCTAGGTGAAAGTTTATCGACCAAATTGGCGATATGATAAAAACGGGCCAAATTAGGAGTACCCTTAACCGACGAGCATGTATGCGTAGGTATATGGATGTGGAGGAGGCGAGAGAGGTGTGTCAGGATTGTGCCAAATGAAAGTTTAGTCTATGCCAACCCCTCTGGGTGACAGATGTGAGTGTTTATGTTATGTTATTCGTGTTTATGCCATCTAGCGCCTATTTTATGTACCACTTTGAGAGACAAACAAGTTTTAAATAAATAATTAGCCGTGAAATATTTTTACTTTATATTTCATTCCATTTGCAGGTTTTATTTCTACCGCGTGTAAGCTGTACATATATATTTTTTTAAACAGAGATACCTGATGACAGCTCTAATTTAGTTTTTCTCCATTTTGATATTATCTGTTTGATGATTCGTATTTAAATGAATGTTCTTTCTCAAGAAAAAATTATCAAGTTATTTTGGATTCACAACAACATCTTTCGAACGCATCAACCGAACACACACAAACACACACACACACACACACACACACACACACACACACACACACACACACACACACACACACACACACATACAATGACTGAGATAGATTTAAAATATTGCATTGAATAATGAAGCCTGTTTTACAGGACAATCGAAATAGGGCCACGCTTTAACTAGCTTTTGGTTTTCTACGGTAACTTGAGACAAACATAACGATCTTATGTCCTTCGTTTAGTGTCAAGAACCGGAGACTATTTGTAACTAGGTATTCTATCTTACTATTACTTACTTTACTCTTACTTACTCGTCAACAACGTTGTAAAGATTGGGAGTGTGTCGACGAGGGTCGCTTACCTGATACTCAGAATCACCAAACGGTATTCGCTGAAGGTCATACAGGTCTACGCACCAACCTCGGCACAGCCCGATGAGGAGGTGGAGGAAATGTATGAGGATATTTCCAAAGCCATGCATTCCCCCAAAACCCACTACACGGTGTTGATAGTAGACTTCAACGCAAAACTAGGCACAAGAGAAAACGGTGAGCTGAAGTTAGGGAAATAGAAATAGAAATAGAAACTTTTTTATTCAATGTAGATTATATAAAATACTTATTGAACGTCACTTTTTTAATTTACCACTGGTTCGCAAAAAAAAACCTCTGTCCTGGGAAGAACCAGCAAGAAACCCAGCGGGTCTTTTTTTTTTTAATAATAGGGAAATTTGGAGTAGGGCAACGGAACCGAAGGGAGATGGAGGATGGACTTATGGAGAAAGAGGGACTCTTTATGATGAACTCTTTCTTCCAGAAGCGGCCCCACAGGAAGTGGACCTGGTCGAGCCCCGATGATTCGACAAAAAAATGAGATTGACTTCACTATGACGACCACACGCCAACTGTTCAGTGATGTCTCAGTGATCGCAAGGGTGAAAACTGACAGCGATCACCGAATGGTTAGAGGCACACTGAACCTAAACGTTAAGTTGGAGAGGTCTCGTCTAATGAAGTCAACGCTCCGTCCCCCTCGTGCTCTAATCCAGAATCCCGAAAACTTTCCAGCTCGAGTTACGTAACTGCTTTCAGTGCCTACAAGATTGCAATGCAGTGGACGATATGAATGACAAGCTCGTGGAAACTGTCCATGCGGTCGGAGCTAAGTTCTGCAAGACCCGCCGCAGAAGAACACAAAAACTCTCCGATCACACTCTTAATCTCATGGCTGTTAGACGGGAGATGAGGCTGAATTCGTCAACAGATTTGACAGCATACAGGCAACTGAACAGACAGATCTCCAAATGCATGCGGCGAGACTTACGCAACTTTAATACTGCTCGTATTAAAGAAGCGATCGAGCGGAACCAGGGCTCCAAAGTCTTTGCCGGAGATCTGTCTGCCAGTAAGAGCCAACTGTCAAAGCTGAAGACAGTGTGGCAGCATCGTTTCCAGGACACCTGAGATTTTGAGTGAGATTGAGAGGTTCTATGGTCAGTTGTACACATCATCTATGGAGCCACACGCAAGTGTGAGTAACGATCCAAGAGCAAGTCTTATCCGACGCTATTCCGATGATATCCCGGACGTCAGTCTCAGCGAGGTTAGAATGGCTCTCCAGCACCTTAAAAATGGCAGGGCCCTAGGCGAGGATGGAATTACAGCGGAGCTTCTGAAAGCGGGTGGAACACCGGTACTTGAAGTCCTTCAGAAGCTCTTCAATTCCGTCCTCCATGGTGGCACTACTCCAGAGGCGTGGAGCAGAAGTGCGGTGGTCTTGTTCTTTAAGAAAGGCGACAACGCTCTCTTGAAGAACTACAGACCGATTTCCCTTCTGAGCCGCGTCTACGTGCTGTTTTCGAGAGTCATTACGAATCGTCTCGCACGCAAACTCGACGACTTCCAGCCTCCCGAACAAGCCGGTTTCCGAATAGGATTCCGGTTTCATTTATGTTTCTTTTCACTTTTTTGCAATAGAGGAATAAATGTGGAATAGCGGTTATTTTACATTTCATATCAAAAATAAAAAAAGAATCATCAAAAATGAAGACTTTTATGAAATATCATTATTTTTATAAGTCTTCATTGTCATCATTTGACATCGCTTCATCATCCTTTTAAGTAAAGGGTTTCATCTGATAATGAAATAAAATCTTAAAAAACTTTTTTATTTTGGCTACCTCCCATACAGTTAAATGGAGGATGATTTATTATTTAACCGTCTATTCCACCGTGTGGGGTATCGTTAAACAGGTCTTTCATAAACATTCGGGGTACGCAAGATTTTCTTTTCGGTTAAGGGTTCCGTTTACGAAATATTTAGCTTTAAAGTGGTATTTTCCATTAAAATCATGTGCCCCCCCCCCCCTCTACCAACTAAACCGTTGTGTTGGGAAATGTGAAAAGTATTCACGATAGTATATAATGAAGTTACGTAAAAGGAAAACTATTACAGCTAAGTTGAATTAACGAGTAATAGTCGACCAACTTATAAAATGCACTTGGATTAAACTAACTAACTACTAGTTAGTTCATTCTGCGTAGATCGGACCAAAGACAATAATTAAAAAGCTGAAGGTACTCCGGGTTAACTTTGACCTCAGTCCCCCGTGACCATGGGTGCTGGAAAGCACCCGAAACGTCGGGTATTAAAAATAAAAATAATATAAATAAAACGCGGTAAAATCCGTAAAAGTAGTTTTAATCAATGCACTTGGATTAGTAAAAATTTCGTTACAACTCCATAGAAAATGACTTAAAACTAGCTCTAACGTTGTAATGTTTTATGAACTGTAAGAAATAAATATTTTATGGAGAAAACGACTTGTATGCATTACTACTATAGCTTTATTTTTCTAGATCTAGGTAGGTATTTTTTAAGTATTTCCATTTACTACTGTCGCTTATTTGTTAGTTGGTAGTTATTGTAGGCCTCATTCAAAGTAAATTCATACAAACATATAGCCTCATACAGTATAATTCGTAGTACTCTTGGTTTACGAGGGCGACCCTCAGGATAATTTAGGGCAGTGATCGTTTACGGGAAGCTTCATTACGGTCAAATATATCTTAGGACTAGGACTGATGGGTATATACAGATGTCCCAAAACTCAAGCAAGCAAAGGGTCAAGGTCGTCGTTAAGAGTAATAAACAGTCCGAATCCAAATAACAAGCAATAACAAGTCTATAAACGAAGCCTAAAGTAGTCAATACGAAATCAACACAAACGAATACGAAACAAGTAAACGAAGGAGCGTAACGTACAGATTTTTGATGTGTAAGTACAATAATGAATACCTGGCGTAATGGTGGTTAATATAGCGCATAGCGCCATGTTATAGCGCGCTATCTCTTCATAACGCATAGCGCGTGCTATGTAAGTAGTCGCAATGGCGCTATGACGCTATGACGCTTTGGCGCTATTCATATCAAGCGGCAATTAGTTCTAGCGTCAGCGCTGTTGGGAGTAGACGTGTGACGAAAATTTAATCTAGCAGCACGTTATTGATCGCGCGCGAACTAATTTAGTGTTAGACGTTATTTAGGTGTATACTGTATATTTAAAAGTGATCGAAGGACACAGTTGTCTGCTACAAAAGAAGCCTAACTAATGTTTTTAAACTGTAAATAAAATATAGATACAAAAGTGTATATGTTTGTAAGTAGTTGATTTTTGGATATACAATCAATAAACTTTTATTAAACTTTTAAATACATCTTTGATTGATTTATAATTTATATTAAGGTTAAAATAACGTTTACATCAATTATAATAAAAATGATTAATTTTATTTTGTTTCAAAAAGTACATGCCTCCATTGATATATTAAAAGGGAAGATATGTTACACGCTAATATCGCAATCACTAAACCTGGGCTCGGCGCACGACTACAAGCACCAAAACTTACACATCTGTTATCTTAAACGCAAAATTATATTTAATGATAGACAAGGACAGAAATAGGAAACGTCGTAGTTGTGCGAGCGAAATCGCGTCATCGCGAAATCGGGCATCACGTGCGTATCGTGTCTCTCACGCATGTTTTCTCGCTCTTACAAACGAGCCAAGTACGGGCAATCCCGTAGTTATGTAGGACCGGGCGCTTTGATTTAGTGACCTATCTTCCCCTTTTAATATATCAATGCATGCCTCAAAAATATTTTTAGGATTATAGAAAGTCGTAAGCCTGAAAAGTATGAAAGAGCGTTCATTGATTTTTCTTTACCACTTTATTTTATTTTAATCTAAAATGCGACTTATTACGAAACAATCTTCGATCAACAATACCAATGATCGAAGGAAACAATGTTCTTATATAGCACGCGGTCTATCCAATGAAAGACATGTAATGTAGCGTGCTCCGAGATATAGCGTGCTGTTAAACTTAAGGTGCTTGCCGGCCTCCTACACACTTTTTTATAAATCTCTATTAAATACGCTGTGTTATAGCGCGCTAGAAAATTCTAGTTTATATTCTGTAGCGTGCTATTGATTTATAGTCGTTTTGAACAACTTTAACCTGGCGTCACTCTTTGTCTCGCTCGCACTTGGTAAGGTGATTCTTTAAGTCTCGGCCACTTTTGCGTCCATACCTGTCTCGCTCGCACTTGTTAAGGTGATCTCTCTCCGTCTCAGTCACTTTAACGTCAATACCTGCCTCGCATACACTTCTTTAGAATGACTCCTTGACTTAAAGCTACAATTTACGACCCTTTGGAAAACCTTGGGTACATTAGTATAATTTTTAACCAAGTAAGCCACGATTGCAGCTACAATTTACCAAGTGTTATACCATTTTGGAATACTGCCAAGCGATTTAGTATTCATTGCCGGTGGGAATTAATCTGCAACTGTTTCATTATAATAACTAGTCTGGCCGTAAATACTGTTACATAAAAACTTCTTTTTTCAACTTTTTAATTATTTTGAATTTCGAACGCGTTCATTATTTTTAAAAGTTCCTTCGATTTCGCGTCATTTTACATATTTTTTCGTGTTCATAATCAAATTACAATATGGAATGGGGTATTAAAGAAAGTAGGATTGTGGTGATCGCCTTGCACAAAGTGGGTATGGAGCCGTCGGTCATATTCCAGACACTTCAAAAGCTTGGTGTCAGCCGTATGTTCTTATATCGTACTATCGACAGATACAACAACACCTCTACTATCGAAGACCATAAAAAATCGGGACGGCCGCGTGCTATTAGAACTACAAAGGCTGTTAAAGCTAGAATTCGTCGAAATCCCATTAGGAAGCAAAAAATCTTATCGCGAGAAATTAAGATTCCCGCTAGGACTCTGTCGCGTATTATAAAACAAGACCTAAAGCTCGGTGTTTATCGTCGATATACAGGACATGCCCTAAATAAATCTTTACAATTAAAGAGAGTAGATCGATCAAAACGCTTTCTGTCGCGATACGCAGGTGAAGGGCGCAGAAATATCCTCTTTACCGATGAGAAAATTTTGACTATTGAAGAGCACTACAATAAGCAAAATTATTAAGTGTACGCTCATACTTCTAAAGGAGCTGCTCAAGTGGTCGGGGAAAGGTACAACGTGGTCATCATCCTGCGTCAGTGATGGTTTATTGGGGCGTGTCTTATCAAGGCGTTACAAAGCTACATTTTTGTGAAAAAGGAGTGTTAATTTCAGCCAAAGTGTATCCAGAGACAGTCTTAGATCGTGTTTTGAAACCTCTCAGCAATACACTTTTTTAAAATGTACCGTAGACTTTCCGGCAGGGCTCTGCACCTGGTCACAATACACGAACTACCCAAGCCTGGCCTGAAACTAACGTTCCGGACTTTATAAGAGCTGAAGACTGGCCCTCATCTAGCCCGAACCTCATCCCTTTAGATTACAAATTATGGTCGGTTTTAGAGAACATTGCTTGCTCTAAACGACACGGCGACATTGAGTCTCTAAAAAAATCTCTGCAGCAAGCAGTGGCGAAATTTCCCATGGACACAGTGCGTAAATCCATAGATGCGTGGACAGACAGATTAAAGGCCTGTATAAAAGCCAAAGGTGGCCATTTTGAATAGAATATTGTTTTTATTTTTTGCTGAGACGTTAATAAATATGTACATATAAGTTTTAGTAATATTACATAAGGTACGTCACTAAAAAAATGCATTTTCTAACAGAACTTATGGCTGGACTAGGTATTTTGTAACCTAAAATTAGATATTAAACGTGGTAGTCACAATGTAGCTAATTTATGGCTGCCGTACAAATAGGTAATTTTGACCGTGAAAGGACCACGCTCTCACAGAGTACCAGCGTGAAATAGCAGCTAGATATAAGATGTCTATGGGGCCCATCATCTATTTACCATCAGATGGAATTTGTTTATGGGTGCCTGTGGAGAACGAACATGGGTTGCTAGCGTGCTGTTTTTTCTTAATAATAATAATAATCTTTATTGACATAAAATGAATTACAAATATGCTATAAAGCCTCTGAATCCTATACTAGGTAAGAACCTGTATGTCAGGATTCAGCACCTTCTCCCATGTTTCTTAGTCTAATGAATTTATATCAAGACGATTTTCCAAAGCGTGCGTGCGTGCGAGCGTGCGTGCGTGCGTGCGTGCGTGCGTGCGTGCGTGCGTGCGTGCGTGCGTGCGTGTGTGTGTGTGTGTGTGTGTGTGTGTGTGTGTGTGTGTTAGCCAGTTCCCTATTTTAGTTTGAAATTCGTGAAGTGATAGTGGATAGAAATTTAGATTTTTATTAACTTTATTATAAATGTATCCAGAAAGAAAAATTCACTGTCGTCCTGCTAATGCAGTACGGCATCTTATGGGATCAATAACATTATTAATTGTACGCTTGTTACGTGATTTATTTAGGTCATAAGGGTTAGAAACATGCTGTTTGGTGACGATGTGATATATAAATAACTGCCTTACTGTGAGAACTTGACACATCTCATGGGTGTTGGTGGTGAATCTATAAGGCTTAAATGTCATTGTTTTGAACAAGGAACGTTGAGCTCTCTCAAGGTATATAATGTGTTTTACATACGCCTCCCCATACTTTGAAGCGACAGTAACCTAATGGCAGGGCGCGGACCACGAACTCAAAAAGGTCGCCATTCGACTACTGGCGTGAACCACTCTTAACACAAGCAATTTAAGCTTACCACAAGTGGTTAAGGGAAATATTATTAATGTTCATAGCATTGTTAATATTCTTTAAAAAAATTACTCCGATGCAGTAGCCAATAACAGATTGAACTGGTGCATAATATAAAGTGCGAAAAAGTTCTATATAGGTCGGCAATATCCCTACAATTCTTGAACACTCGTGTTAATTTCCTGACTCGTGACGCAATCATGTCTATATGTGGTTTCCAAGTTAGTTTATCATCCAATAGTACTCCAATATATTTCATTGTAGGTGTTTTAAATATTGGTTGACATGTATATTGATGGTTTGTAAAAAATTGCATGTGTGAGTACGAATATCCAAGTTCTATTGTTTAATTCGAGAATTATTAACTGTACGAATGTGGTTTTGCATACATTTATGGTCAGTAGATTATGTTTAAGCTATAAATTAGCATGTAGTCCTATTTCAGTATTTTGTCGAACTTCGTTCCAGGTTTTCGTAAGCTGTGTCATCTGCATATGTGAAAATTTTGCCTTCATGTAGTGTCATTTGACAAAGATCGTTTATGTATATAAGAAAGAGGCTGGGAGCGTGCACACTGTCTTGTGGGACCCCATAGTTAACAGCCACGTCTCAGCTGATGTGCTTGTTAATTTTAACTTGTTGTGGTCGACCCATCAGAAAATCCTTTTAAATTTTAAGCACCGTCCCCCGTATGCCATATCTTTCTAACTTGTCCACAAGAATAGAGATCGAGACAGTGTCAAAAGCTTTGGCAAGATCAATAAAAACTCCAACACACTTTTGTTTGTTATCGAGATTCCTGCAATATACTTTATCAAATTACTGACAGCCCTATCTGTACTTTTTCTCGCTCTGAAACCAAATCGGGAGTCGAAAAGAATGTCATTTTGTTCCAAGAATTTTAATAGTTAGTTATTTAGAATTTTTTCTGACACTGGATAGTGCTGGTAGCACAGATATTGGTCTATAATTTGTTACAGTCTCGTGCTCCACTCTTGTGGACAGGTGTAACGACAGCTCTTTTAAAAACCTTGGGAAAAACGCCTTGCTCAAAACACCATTTAACGATGATGGTAAAGACCGAGACTATGATGTGTTTTATCATTTTAAGGAACTTATTTGATATAGAGTCTCAGCCAGTAGCACTAACATTTTTAAGACATCATGACCAAGACCTCAATTTCGCTTTCATCTGGTGGAAGTAGAGCCATCGATTCTCTGTTACGGGATATTTTATAATCATTTGTGCTGTCTGGGGAAGTGCTTATAGATTGTGAAATAATATTTTCCGCTAGTAGTTTTCCAACGTTTGCAAAATATCTATTAACATCCTCAACAACATCATAGGGGTTTGCCTGAAAATTTAGAAGATTATCTGCATGGGTTTTCTGTTTATTAGAGCTCGTATTGGATTTAATAGCGGTCCACGTTTCTTTATTCGTTCTTGTTTTTGATGATTTTCATAAGTTTGTTTTATTCTTTCATTTTACGGCAAACTCCTAGGTCCTGAGTTACCAGGGCTTGGTTTTAGTCTTTGTATGGCCTACAAATAATTCATTTATCTTAATCGTCCCGTAAACTTCCACTGCTGAATATGGAAGGATGTCTGCCGATGTAGAAAGGATTTGCCTAGGAAATATATAATAGGCATAGGATTGATGATCGCAGAAACAGACGTGAGCACCTCTGGCAATGTTGCCTATCGCCAGTCTGGATATTTACATTTAAAGTAAACAAGGTGGTTATACAGCCATCTGTCAAAAGCCATCAGATTTTTCTGGCAAACCCATAATCACCTCTTAGGAAACCCACTCTTATGTCGCACTTACACGCCAACTTCGACTGTACTGTGTATATAACACTAGTTCTATGTGGAATTCGAAACAGCGATTATTAAGTAAATGTAATACATGAAAATTATAACATGATAATAGTAGTCAGAAGAAGCATTCTTCCCTTCAAATATGAATATGAGAGACATTATTCTGAGTAATTGGCTAAAATACTTTATATTTAGCAGCACTATTTAGTATAATTATATAAAGTTATGTACTGTCTCTATTTCTCCGTGGGTTCACTGACAGAGAGCCCGGCCATAAGGCACAGCCGTCACACCACACCAATAACGTACATCACACCGACAAATAATTTTTCAGAACCGTCTGAGAAGATTGAATCAAATTCTACTGATAGTAACATAAACGTAGTACGTAAAGAAAATATACGTCGTCATAAAACGCAAAAGAACTCGGACACCACTGCAGTTCGGGCACATGTTGAACAAACTCCAATACCACAACAAACAGAAATATTTGATTGTGATTTTTGCGAATATAAATCACCGCAGAAACGTTACATTTTGTCACATCTAAAAGCGCACTTCGCTAAACAAATGTACTGTTGTAGTAATTGTGAATATAAATCTATTAGAAAAACTGACTTGCCAAGGCACATGAAAATACACACCGGAGAAAAGCCTTTTTCGTGTAACATCTGTGAATATAAATGTATAAGAAAAAGTGAGTTACAAAGGCATATGAAAATACACACCGGAGAAAAACCTTTTTCGTGTAATGTTTGTGAATATAAATGTATAAGAAAAAGTCAGTTACAAAGGCATTTGAAAAGACACAATTTTTTGGGGAATATCTGTGAGTATAAATGTATTCAAAAAAGTAAATGGCAAACACATGAAAATACACACCGGTGAAAAACCGTTTCCGTGTAATATCTGAGAATTAAGATGTGTTCTAAAAACTGAGACACATAAAAATACATACTGGAGATACGTGTAATATCTGTGAATTTATATGTAATACACAAAGTAATTTGCAAAGGCATATGAAATTACACACTGGTGAAAAACCCTTTTCGTGTAATATCTGTGAATTTATATGTAATACAAAAAGTAATTTGCAAAGGCATATGAAAATACACACCGGAGCAAAACTTTTTTCGTGAGCTATCTGGTAAAATATGTATAAACAAAGTAAACCTGTTTTTATTAAATATAAAAGTATTCTAGATGAACTTCTATTTTTTGCGAATTTGTTATGTTTTTTTTTTTTTTTTTTTTATAGAAGAGGGGGCAAACGAGCATGCGGCTCACCTGATGTTAAGTGACTACCGCCGCCCATGATCAACCGCAACACCAGGAGAATTGCGGGTGCGTTGCCGGCCCTTTAGAAAGGAGTAAGCTCTTTTCTTGAAGGTCCCCAGGTCGTATCGGTCCGGAAAAATCGCCGGTGATAAACTATTCCACAGAGAGGTTGTACGTGGAAGAAAACTCCTTGTGAAACGTACAGTGGTGGACCGCCAAGCATCCAGATGGTGTGGATGGTATCGGGACGTTTGCCGTGTCGTGCGTTCACGAAATTTGGCGGCTGGGATTAATCCGAACAATTCCTCAGAGCACTCCCCGTGATAGATGCGATAAAATACGCAAAGAGATGCAATATCTCTTCGCAACGCCAGTGAATCGAGCCGATCGGAAAGCACTCGGTCGTCGACGATTCGAGCCGCTCTGCGCTGGATGCGGTCAAGTGGAAGGAGCTGGTACTGGGGAGCCCCAGCCCAGAGATGGGAACAGTATTCCATGTGCGGTCGAACCTGCGCCTTGTAAAGTTGCAGGCGGTGTGCCGGCATGAAATACTGTCCCGCTCTGCTGAGCACGCCAAGCTTTTTAGAGGCCAATTTGGCCTTCCCCTCCAAGTGACCACGAAACTGCACGTCACTCGATATGTCGACGCCGAGGATTCCGATACTGGCTGAGGCAACAAGGGGAGTGCCTTGAAACTGAGGGGATACGACAAAGGGGTTCTTTTTAGCGGTTAACGCGCAAACTTGTGTCTTCTGGGGGTTAAACTGGACTAGATTTAGTCGTCCCCAATCCGAGACTCTGTTCAGCAAAGACTCGACTTCAGACACAAGTTTGTCCCGGCACTCGGAGACGTTTTCCCGAGAAATATTGGCTCGGCCGGTGTAAAGAGCATCACCAGTGCTGTCATCCGCATAGCAATGAATGTTACGGGTATGCAACATATCATTGATATGCAGAAGAAACAGCGTTGGCGATAGCACGCAGCCCTGTGGAACACCAGCATTTATAGGCTTGCAATCGGAGCTTGCACCGTCTACAACGACCTTGATGCTCCGATCTGCAAGAAAGCTGGTGATCCAATCGCACAATTTCTCGGGAAGCCCATAGGAAGGGAGCTTCGAAAGAAGCGCTTTGTGCCAAACCCGATCGAAGGCCTTCGCAATGTCCAAACTAACGGCCAGTGCCTCCCCCTTGAACTCTACTGCCTCCGCCCATCTGTGAGTGAGGTAGACCAGAAGATCACTAGCTGACCGACCACGGCGAAAACCGTATTGGCGGTCACTAATCAGCTGGTGATCCTCAAGGTACCTCATGAGCTGGCAGTTTACAATGGACTCCATTGTTTTGGAGAACAAGGAGGTGATGGCGATTGGCCGGTAGTTGGACGGGTCTGAGCGGTCGCCTTTTTTAGGGATCGGGTGGACGAAAGCCGTCTTCCATGATTTTGGGACTACGCCTAGGGAGTAGGAGTACCGGAAAAGACGCGTTAAAACCGGTGCCAACTCTGGAGCACACGTCCTCAGCACAATTGGGGGGATTCCGTCAGGCCCACTCGACTTGTGGATGTCCAGGGAGAGGAGTGCTTTGCGAACCGAGCGCTGTGTGAACTGCACTTCCGGCATGGAGCACTCACACCGCGGGATGGTCGGCGGCGTACTTCCCCCGTCATCGAGAGTCGAGTTAGACGCAAAGAAGGAGCCTAGAAGATCGGCTTTCTCCTTTGCAGTATGGGCCAGTGAGTCGTCCTCCCTGTGCAGGGATGGAAGAGATGGCTGACAGAAATTCCCCTGGACAGCCTTGGCGAGAGACCAGAATGCACGGGTTCCAGAAGGAAGGCGAACTAGTTTCTCGCCAATTCTGCCTATGTGCTCTGACTTTGCCCTGGCAATGACTCTTTTGAAGGACCTAGAGGCGGAATTATACTTCTTTTTTAGAGCGCTGGTGTTTACATCCCGGAACGCTGATGCATCAACCCAGGCTTGGTAGCACTCCTGCTTATAGCATGATGCTATTTTACAGGAGCGACCAAACCATGGCTGAGATTTGCCTCCATTGGGCACCACAGAGGAAGGAATAAAAAGTTCCATACCCTGAAGTACCACATCAGTAACAGAATCCGCAACAACGTTGGGATCATCCGGCGAGAAGCAAACCCGCCCCCACGGGTAGGATGCAAAGAAAGACCGCATCCCATCCCAATCGGCTGACCTATAGTGCCAAACACGGCGGCAGCCTGCAGAATGCAACCGCGATTTCAGCGTGAGTGGCACAACACTCCGGACTAGACAATGGTCCGAGGAGCCTAAAGGGGCGTCGACGGAAATCTGATATCCGTCCGGGTGAGAGGTCAGCAGAAGGTCCAACAGGGAAGGTGCATGATCCTCCACATCTGGAATCCGCGTAGGCGAAGTAACCAGTTGTGTCAGACCATATACCAAGGCAAAATCATGAACAGATCTCCCCGCATGATCGGTTAAACGTGAACCGAGCCATTCGGCGTGATGGGCGTTAAAGTCGCCGAGGATCACGATCTCTGCGGAGGGGATCTGCTGTAGCAACGAATCTGCAGCCATTTGGACGTGGTCGAAGAGTCGGTCTGTTTCGGCATTACCGCTGTGGGACCTATAGAGGCACCCGTAGACGCGCGGATGGTCGTCGCTGTCTACGCGTAGCCAAAGGATGGACAGATCCGAACCTTCAAGTCTGCCGAGGCGTCGAGAACAGATGTCCTCTCTGACGTAAACGCAAACTCCAGCCCGAGGCACAAAGGAGTGTTCCAGTTTGTACCCCGGGTAGGAGAGATACGAAACATCAGCCGGAGAGGACACCTGCGTCTCGGTCAGAAAGAGCAGAGCCGGCCTCGCCGTCTCGAGATGGTAGTGGACGGCGTTTAGGTTAGAGTGAAGTCCCCTGATATTGCAGAAATTCACGGACAGCGTGGCAGGGGTCGCCTTGGTCTTGTTGCTCCGTTTGCCCCGAGCAGTTGTAGTCTTGAGCGGAATTTCGCCCCCCCCAGAATACGCGGGGCAGCCTGAGCACCCACGCTCAGAAGTGGAGAAACATGGTCGTGGATGCTCAGCGAGGGATTCTCCAGGGGTGCTGGTACCCTCCTGGGGTAGTCTATCTTTATTTAATTCCGCTACCATGTTGATGGGGGGGGGGGGGGGGATTTGGGCCTCCGGCAACCTGCACTCACCAGACGAAACGCGGAAGCAGAACTTCCACTTCACGCCGGTATTCTGTGAGGTCGTGGTACCACCCCGGTTTGAGCCGGCCCATACGTGCAACAGCAAAGCTGCCGCATGGCTCTACCACTGTGTTTCTTATGTTTCTTATGTACTAATTGAAACTGCATTTATTCTGAAGAAGAACCTAATTCGAATACTAAAATATGGAACCTTAAAATAAATACCGAATGGGAGGTTAGTGGAAACACACTAGACCTACATGTTTTTTTTTAAATTAAATTAAATGATACTTTATGTTTATTTTTTTTTTCGTTTCGATGTTTATCGTTTCCGTTCCAGCTTTTAAAAGTCCTCTGTTGAACGTAGGCTTCCCCCATGGATTGCGTCATATTTGCCGTACTTGCCATACCAGTTGGCAACCGTGGTTTTTTTATTATTTTCTGTTATAATGAGGAAGACGCTGCTGCCATACATGGTAGAGTCATGCTGCGGTTGTATTATGGTTGTAGCACGCTTTAACAGATTAGCAGCGTAAAATAGATGCTGCTGTGTTTCGTACAGTGAGTGTAGAGAACCGGAAACCCGTTTTACGGAAAGCGAGGCATTCCATCTTAATCCTCAGGTGTGACAACGCATCTGCATTTTGATTCTAAATCGAGGTTAAATGTATATGTTTGTTGGCCACAGCATCCACTAACCATCAGGTGGCCTGTGAGCTCGTTTGTCACCCTAACTCTATAAAAATATGTTCTGGTTTGTTTCCATTTGTCACCTCTTACGACGCCCACGGGACGATATGGGTTAGTCGATATTCTAACACCGTCACTACACGGTCTCTTCTCCATATTCATAGGTTTTTATAATATTGACTTTTATCAGAAAGATGCTATAGAAACAGAAACAGTAACTTTTTTATTCAATATAGATTATAAATAATACTTATTGAAAGTCACTTCTTTTAATTTGCCACTGGAATGCATGAAGTCGATCTCCTGTTTCAGTTACTAACTGTCGCCTCTCAAAACACCCACGAGACGATGTAGGTTGGTGGATTGTCTCACACACACAGCATCATAGCAATATCATGTTATGATTTAGGTTTTAGCACATTTTTAACTCTTTTTTTTAATTTTTTACTTGTATGAGTATCTGCAGTTTGGTTTATTTACTTTTAGTCTAATAATTATAAAAGACATAATGAATAGTTCAGAAAGAAACAATAACTTAAAGGGGACAATCATTTTTGGGCCCACTAGAAATATTAACGACGTTTAATGGTATTTACACCAAAAAAAAGACACCAAATTATAATAGTAAATGGTCTATAGATTTTTCGAAAATGTAAACGGAAACAAGAAATCTGAAAAAAAATTAGTTGTTTTGACATTCGTGTTCTGATCATTGGCTAAGGTAATGTAATATTTATAAAATTATTGTCTTAGAGATGTCCCGTGATAACTCGGAAAAAATCGACTCGAGTTGAAATTCATCGAGCTCGATTTTGAGCTCGAGTTAAACTATTCAAATTAGATGAACGAAGCTGTGTCAATATTTCACAAATTATTTTTATAATTGTTCTTCCATACAACACAATTATTATTACTACACTTAATAGGTTTAATTATTTTTGGTATGCGTATCGACATGTTCATAAAATAATATCACTCTAACGTTATGACGTAAGTTTTAATGTTATTAATAATTTGACTATCCAAAGTATATATAATCAATTTATATCATATATAACATAAATTGATACAACATTATATACATATTACCTAATATCAATTTATTTATTACATAATATATCAATAAATTGCTCGAATTAGTATGTCGATTTCATCACTAAATTGTAGACAAACACTGCATTGGCCGTAAGATAAAGATGCGATTCGAGTAGAGTTTTGTGACTCGAGCCACTCGGGTTAATTTACGAGTATGTACGAGTATGTATGTATGTCATTCTAGTTGTACACTAGTTTTTGAGTAAATCAACTATTTACAGAAAAGTTTATCACTAGAGTTGAGATCAGCGATTACTTTAGTTAAACCATTTTTAAATATGTACCTTTATAAATAAGTAATATGTGGCAACATGAAATTAAAACTATAAATCAATATCATAAATAAAACTAAGTTCAGGTTTGTTTACAACATGCCAGATGCAAATTTGGATGCAACTTGTGATGTCACCCGCAGCGACTTATAATATATACAAGTAAATTAATATCTATATAGCACCCTCTGAATCTATACATTGCGCCGAGTTAACTCGGTAACTCGGTAAAATTTATTTTCTATCGATTATCGAGTTGGACAAATTCACTCGATTCACTCGAGTGACATAAAACATAGTTGGAGTCGCATCATTATGGTAAGAACAAAATGGAGTTTTTTATTTACAAGCATTATTAAACTAATGTTTAAGAAAATATGGATATTATCAATTATCAGAAAGGTTAGCCAAATATTAATTGACACAAGTACGTATGTTTTTCTCTTTTTTGTTTTTGTGGTAAAATTCGCAAATAGAATATAAGAGTTTATTAATTTACAATATAATAGAATAGCTAGGTTGTGAAAATCTATTATTAAGTTTGTATATTTTACCTCAAACAAATACAAATAATAAACAGGTCTTAGAACCTTATTAGTTTGTTATAAGTGACCAAGTATTAAGTTTATTTTATTAGTAAAATCTAAATTAAATAATAAATAGAATAAATGCACAAAAGAAGTTATTATAATGTTAAAAGAAAATTAGAATCTTTGGGCCGAGGGACTTAAAGAGGGTTTTGAAGAGCAATTCATATAACTGCATTTGTGTACAAATAGGTACCTTATGTATTCAGCAAGTTGCTTAACACTAAATGGCTTTTTTGTTAAGCCAGACACAGATCCTGGATTTATACCAACCACAGTAGATAGGCAATATAAATGTTACATATATTTATGTGTAAAAAATGTAGTAATTATTTGTACTAGAAGCAAATATAAAGTTTAATAATAATAGTTTGCATAAAAAAAGTGTAATGGTTGTTTCTATTATGCTTAGACAGCTGCGTTGTTCACTGTGCAGAAAGGAATATTATTTTGTCATCTAGAATCAGATATACTTAATATAACAATAATATCTTTGTCTACTATGTAAGTACATGAAACCGGTAAAAATAAAATGTGAGACAACTTTTACATGGTTGAATATCATTGATGTTAATCAATAATTACTGCTTCTGTATTTGATCAGCTGGAGCTGATTAATGCTGTATAATTTATAATAATTTCTTTATTATTTAACATATGAAAAGGCATATATAAGAAAATGCTCACAGAAATATGTAAATACTGTTTATTGACATTGAAGGCATAGTCTTATCTCATATCTCTTATTATTAAAAATGTCCTTTTAATTCCTATATAATATAGAAAAAAAATAATATATTGATAAGAATTATTATTTAGTTAAGACACCTTTACAATTGTCATTAACTTCTTTTCAGGTGGATCGCTTAGAATAAATCTGTATGCTGTGCAGGCTTGCAGAAAAAAAAAGTGTATGGATATTGAAGACAACAGTCTTATATCATATATCTTATAATTGAAAATTCCTTCTGATTGCTTACAATATCATAAATGTACATGTTACCATCAAGTTATTTTCAAAAAACCTTCAGAAATATATCTAACACTAAAATGTTTCTACCTATGTCCGTTATAGACAAAACATAAGAAACCTTCCAACCAATTTAAATGAAAATGTTTGTGTGTGTTTGGATGGATCCCTAGATGGTTTATATTTACATTTGGACTCGGTAGATGGCACTGTTGTCGAGATCCATTAATCACCAGTGCACAGCTGAGGCGCATCGCTAGTAATAAATACATTTAAATTAAGCCTGTGTTTTTGTAATCCTTACACAAACAGTTTAAAACATCTTACTTCCTCACTATTTATCATTGTGTAATAACATAGATAAGGCATGTTAATTCCTAGTCATTGATTTATGATGTATACTACTTACTAATCAACCAAAACATTTTAAAATAATGTCTTGACCCCGCTGCTGTCTATATATGTCAGTCAATCATCAAAGTTCAAAAAATGTATTAAATTAAGTTTGTATAAAAGGGGTTATTATAGTATAAAGGAATTTATGGCTGACGATAACCCGTGGGTAAGGTGATCGCTACCAAGCTATTTCTAATTTGTTCTGTGTTGTTAATTATGACATACATGATTGTAAGCTGGCTTTTTTTTTAAAAAACCCACTGGGTATTTTGCTGGTTCTCTTCAAGTCAGAGGTTTTTTTCCGAACCAGTGGTAAATTAAAAAAGTGACTTTCGATAAGTATTATTTATAATCTAAATTGAATAAAAGGTTTCTGTTTCTGTACCTACTACTGTTAATAGAATACTTAAATAAATTATGATTTACAATAATAAATAGAATTACCTACATTATATTTTCTTTTTTGTAATACAATCAGTTTAAAACGTATCTTACTGTGTGTTGGTAATATCATAAATATAAATAGACATTATCCCTTAGCCATCTTGGTATTTAGAATTACACTCACAACCAATCAATACATGTCAAAGTTAGAATCGATACGACATTTGTGCATAGACAGGCACTATGTTTTGCCCGAACTAGTGAAAGGTTTTACATCGATTTTAAAATATTTATAAATGCTGAATATACCTACAGCTTAGTTTTATATGTACTATTATTCAAGTGTGCACTATTTTAACTTATAATACCGATGAATACTACTAGAAAATCGCTTTCAGTTTGTTTTTAGGTTATTGTTAGATTCATATTTTATTTGTTAATTTCTTAGGACTCCGTTTAGATGCAGTAAAACTAATAATTTTATCGTAATCTATGGATTATAAGGAATAAATCGACTTGCATTTCATTGATAATCTTTAAAATTTGTAGTGGGCCCATTCTCCATAGAAAAATTGATTGTCTCCTTTTGCGAAAAAATTAAGAGGGCATAAGCGTTGAAAATTTCACATACGTGGATGAAACGAAAAAGCTTCAATAAAAGGAGACAAACGTATGAATCTATAGGATATAGCCTGCGAGAGAATGAGACAGAATACAGCGTAGTATGCAACAGTAGCCTAATGGCAATTTCGCGGACTCGAAAGATTGTGCACATGCAGTTTTTTTAAACTTTCCAATAATGGTTAAAGGGAATGATAGTTGTGTTAATAGCATTGCTAGTATTTCTCTTTTTTTTAATAGTGTTTTTATTGTTATTACTGTCTCTTTGTGCGATGCTTTAAATATGGTTAGTATAAATTTTAACTGTTAAAATAAACAGTTAAAAATTAACAAATAAATAAAATTAACTATTTACAATAAAATTATTATATCCAATTTATTCATAACAATCGATAATTTCGTAGCTTACCGATTTATATTAAATTATTCGTTTTACGAGTGAACGCAGAAAATAGAGTAAATGGGGCTAACACTCTATTCTGAAAAGTCAGAATGTGTCAAACAGGTACGTATGGCAATTCACAATGCTGTGTTCACAGAGTACATTATATATACCTGGAATAGAGTTGCTAGTCGATTCTGTGGTACAGAGACATCTATAGTGGAGTTGTCGAACCAAACGGATGATATATCTATCTATAAATATATACTATATATATAGTACAGCCCCGTCCCTGGTATACTGATTATTTTTAACGAATTTTATAAGACCACATAATTCTGCAACTATATGCACAAAACTAGTTGCAGAATTATGTGATCAAAGGTAAAGCATAAAAAATAAAACTCAATTAAAAAATAATAATCATCTTTATTCAGGCAATTTACACCCATAACCAGTAAAATCAATGAATTAAAAATTAAGCAATATACACAATTTTAGAAATAAATAAAAAATTGAAATGTAACAATTTTAAAATAATAAATCCAACATGACAATGACAGTAAAGAAAATAAATTAATCGAAATAAAGTAAAATAAAAGTTTATTTACATAAGAGCTTGATATTTAAAATAATAAAGCAACTTAACTACTACACAATCATAAGAAAAATAAAACAAGACGCACAAATTAAAAAAAAATAGTATAATAGACAAAAAATCGGCAATTTTTATAAAAAAAAATTAAATATCCAATATCTTGAAAACGGTTAAGTTCGGTGTATGGTGTTATTGTTGTTTTTAGTAGGTAATGATGCAAACTACAACCCCTTAGAGGATCTAGGTCAATTTAACATGTAACTCTGTATATATATTTCCATATTTATCGACTATATTCCAAATTATGATTCAAAATGCAATCAACTTGCTACAATTAAATTTATTTGTACAAAACTACAGTACAAATTGTCCAGGTTGTCTATATAAATATAATGTTTTGTCATTTTAAATTCAGGCTTGAAGGTGACTAAACCCAAAAGGACTAAAATTAGTATAAGAATTAATGTGTTAAAAAAGAAACTTAAAAGCATGAATATAGCAAATGAGAAATATTCAAAAAGACTTAAGAAGGCAATGAATCTACCAGAAAATACAACTTTCTTGAAAGCAATTAAAAGTTTTACCTCAATAGCAACAATTTTTACTATGCTCCAATTCCGAGAATGTGGTAAACACAAAATGGGCAGAAGATTCACACCAGATGAAAAAGTGATGGCATTACATTTTTTTAAACGTTGACCAAAAGCCTACAAGATGCCGCAAGATATTTGTTCTGCCATCACCTTTCACCTTAAGCAAGATAGTGTCTAAGGCCAATATTAAACCTGGTATAAATGAAAACATATTTTACCAACTTAAGAAGCAAGCATCTAAAATGAAAGCCAATGATAAATTGTGTACACTGATTTTTGATGAAATCGCCTTAACACCACATATTGATTATGACAGGAAAAATGACAGGATTACTGGTTTAGTTGACAATGGTGATGTGGTGAGGACAGAAATAGCTGATCATGTGTTAGTCTTTATGATTAGAGGTATTCTAAAAAACTATAAACAGCCGATATCATATTCATTTTGTGCTGGCAGTACAAAAAAAGCTGAATTAGCCTTAATGATTAAGAGACATATAAGAAAATTGAAGGAATCTGGCTTTAAAGTCCTTGCTACCGTATGTGACCAGGGAACGTCAAATGTTAGTGCCATTAACCACTTGATTGAACAAACAAGGTTGGATTATGCAAGGGTGGGTAAAGAAGCAAGGGATGGAGTATTTGAGGTTGATAATGAAGAACTGGTACCATTGTTTGATGTGCCTCACTTATTAAAAGGAATCCGAAATAACTTGCTCACTAAAAATTTAAAATACACTATGGAAGGCACTGATAGAATCGCAAAATGGGACCACATTATGAAACTCTTTGAAAATAACCCTACATATAAAGGCATAAGATTAATTAAAAAGCTAACAGAATCTCATTGTGACCCAAATAAAATACTTAAAATGAAAGTCAAGCATGCAACTCAAATTTTCAGTCATACTGTAGGAGTTAATATGGGATATCTAGCTGGTAAGTTCAAATGAATCTATGTGTACTGTGTGAAATCTTAGAGTTATTGTAGACAGTCTGAAAGTCATATAGATTATTATATTATACCACTGGTTCGCAAAAAAACCTGTCCTGGGAAGAACCAGCAAGAAACCAAGTGGGACATTTTTAAACATATTTCAATTTACAATAATTTTATTTTGTACAATGTTTCTATGAATTTTTATAGAACCAGCATGGTGGCGATCACTTCATTCCCAGGGGTTATTTTCATTTATGTATTCATTTATAATATAATAACCTCTTTTGTACAATTTTTCTTTAATAAAACATTTAAACTTGTTTAATGACAAATTTTGTACATTTTCTGGGATTTTGTTGTAAAAGCGTATACATTGTCCCATAAATGAATTATTAATTCTGTAGAGTCCAGTAACTGATATTACAAGCTTATGTTTATTCCTAGTGTTTAAAGTATGAACATCTGTATTCTTATGAAAGCTACAAGATGTATCTCATTATATAATTAAGAAAAGGCCAGATATACCAATGGTTAAAAGGCCAATGTTTTTATGTACATACATTACATTTTCATAAATATATTGCGATGCCAAAGTTAATATTATTTAATTATTTAATAAAATAAAATTATTTTTTTAACTATTTCCTCTTTCTTTTATTATTATATTCCGATGCTAAACATTGCAGCACATCTTCTCTGTCATAGTGGGTATTACTACCAGCAATTATTTTATTTACGTCCCGACACCAATCATATAAAAAGAATATGCATGAAGAGTTAATAATTTTTTCTATTATTTCTTTTTTATGAGTTTCACATGCCAAAAATTTAAAATCTAATCTGATTTCTAAAATTATTTTTATATAATTTCTTATATTATTTATATCCGGCCTTGTCTTGATTATATAATGAAATACATCTTGTATAATGGAAAAACAACTAACCAAATCAAGGGTAGGGTATGTTAGATAGTTTTTTTTCCTATTGTATTCTCTTAATTTTAAGTAATTATTTACTTTACGAGAATACAAATTTGCGAAACAAGTTTTACAATTTTTAAAAACTTTTGAGCGACACTGTCGTAATAAGTAACCAGTTACGTACTCTAAAGCAGCCATTATTCGTGGGTCCCTTTTCTTTATATTTAAATCTACCATCATTTCATCACTGTAAATATCCTCGCATCGAATTTCTGAACAAACATTATCTTCCTTGCTATGTTTTGTAAAGAACAAAGCCTTTAACGATTTAAATATAAAGCCTGAATCATCCTCGCAGTTAGAACCCGGCGAATAAGTGCTGCTTAAATTATTCACCACAAGTACTACAAAGGCGGATTCAAATCCTGCACATGTTGGAGAATTATTTCGATAGCCATGACTTCTTACACTACCGAAAAAATTCTCCAACGGGTCTTGGTTAAAATGCCGGCACCAGATTGATTTTATATTGTACACATTGAATAATGTACTTTTTAATCTTTCCATATTTTCAATGGTACGTATCCAGTTACTTATTGATGGAACCACACCAACATTACCCTTTTTGGATACGAATTTCATAGATTTGAGGATGATTTTTGATTTTGTCCAAACTTCTTGATGCTCTGAGTTTGGTGTAAGCGCTAGCAGCAATGGTTTGCCACTTCTCTTTGAGGAGTTATTGAAGCTGCCATTCAATGAGTCGAACAAATTGTCAAAAAATAATAGTACGTCGGCTGTATCTTTACATTCATTTGGCAGTAATCCTTGATCTGAAATAGAAAATAAAATTCAAGTGAAGCTATATTTTATCTATTTTACTGTAAGTATATTATATAAGTCATTATTAAGTTTCAGCACAGAAACTGCAATTCAATTCTGCTATTCTGAAAGTCAGCTGCAGACTTTCAGACAACACCCAAATCGAAGCCTTCCGCGGCAGCATCCAAGAAGGCAGCCGCTGCTAAAAAGTAAGGTCCGCTGTGTGTCACCGCCTTCCGTCGCTATAACCGCCGCCGCTGCGATTCTACGTGAAGTGTTCGTTCAGTGAAGCAGTGTTCAACGACGTAGGCTGGGCTGACAGCAGCACGACGGGAGAAGGATTCTCTCCTATATCTCTACAATAACTCTAAGATTTCACACACTACACATAGACTCATTTGAACTTACCAGCTAAATATCCCATATTAACTCCTACAGTATGACTGAAAATTTGAGTTGCATGCTTGACTTTCATTTTAGGTATTTTATTTGGGTCACAATAAGGTTCTGTTAGCTTTTTAATTAATCTTATGCCTTTATATGTAGGGTTATTTTCAAAGAGTTTCATAATGTGGTCCCATTTTGCGATTCTATCAGTGCCTTCCATAGTGTATTTTAAATTTTTAGTGAACAAGTTATTTCGGATTCCTTTTAATAAGTGAGGCACATCAAACAATGGTACCACTTCTTCATTATCAACCTCAAATACTCCATCCCTTGCTTCTTTACCCACCCTTGCATAATCCAACCTTGTTTGTTCAATCAAGTGGTTAATGGCACTAACATTTGACGTTCCCTGGTCACATACGGTAGCAAGGACTTTAAAGCCAGATTCCTTCAATTTTCTTATATGTCTCTTAATCATTAAGGCTAATTCAGCTTTTTTTGTACTGCCAGCACAAAATGAATATGATATCGGCTGTTTATAGTTTTTTAGAATACCTCTAATCATAAAGACTAACACATGATCAGCTATTTCTGTCCTCACCACATCACCATTGTCAACTAAACCAGTAATCCTGTCATTTTTCCTGTCATAATCAATATGTGGTGTTAAGGCGATTTCATCAAAAATCAGTGTACACAATTTATCATTGGCTTTCATTTTAGATGCTTGCTTCTTAAGTTGGTAAAATATGTTTTCATTTATACCAGGCTTAATATTGGCCTTAGACACCATCTTGCTTAAGGTGAAAGGTGATGGCAGAACAAATATCTTTTGCAACATCCTGTAAGCTCTTGGCCCACGTTTAAAAAAATGTAATGCCATCACTTTTTCATCTGGTGTGAATCTTCTGCCCATTTTGTGTTTACCACATTCTCGGAATTGGAGCATAGTAAAAATTGTTGCTATTGAGGTAAAACTTTTAATTGCTTTCAAGAAAGTTGTATTTTCTGGTAGATTCATTGCCTTCTTAAGTCTTTTTGAATATTTCTCATTTGCTATATTCATGCTTTTAAGTTTCTTTTTCAACACATTAATTTTTGTGCTAATTTGAGTCCTTTTGGGCTTAGTCACCTTCAAGCCTGAAATTAAAATAACAAAACATTATATTTATATAGACAACCTAGAAAATTTGTACCATATTTTAGTAAAAATAAATTTAATTGTTGATTGCATTTTGAATCATAATTTGGAACATAGTCGATAAATATTGAAATATATATACAGGGTTACATGTTAAGTTGACCTTTAGGGGGTTGTAGTTTGCATCATCACCGACTGTTTTGACTATGAGTCACCATACCCCAAACTTAACCGTTTTCAAGATATTGGATATTTAATTTTTTTTAAATTAGTACAATAGACAAAAATTGCTAAGTTTTTGTGTAGTATACTAATTTTTTTGTAATTAGAACATTTTATTTTATTTTTCTTATTACTTTTGTGTAGTAGATAAGTTGCTTTATTATTTTAAACACCAATATTTTATTGAATAAAACTATATTTACAGATTTTATCGTGTTTAATCAATCTACTTTTTTAACTTATTTTTATTTCCCGATGTTTTGACCAAGATCTTAGGTAAATATACAATCTAGGTCGTAGTAGACGATTGATAATTGAAAAAGTATTTTTTTCTTTGAGGAATATTTAAAAAAATCTATGGCAGGTTCTTATGGCATGGCAGGTATGTTGCAGATGTACGTAAAAATATCTACGTATCTTCAGCTATCCAAAAAGGTATAACAATATAGGGTATTACCAGAAGATATATACAATCTTTAACGTAATTAACGCACACCCTCAGACACCCCAATTAGTATATTATGTTATAATCATAATACATACACTAAATTTTTAGTTAAACATTTTTATGCACTAATTATTAATCAAATTAGTTATACTAATTCCGGAAGAATGTTGTGGTCACAGTACAAATCCACGAACGCAAAGACTTTAACATGCTTGAAATCATCATTCTCTAAACCATTTCCCATTATCTGGGGTCGGCGCAGTAAACCTTCTTGTTCCATTCCTCTCTATCAGCCGTCATTTCCATACTTACTCCTTTCATTCTCATATCACTCTTCACACAATCGATCCATCTTTTATTCGGCCTTCCTCTGCCCGTGGTCCCTCCACATTCATATTCAACACTCGTTTTGTGACATGACTTCCATCCCTCCGCATCACATGCCCAAACCATGCCAATCTGCTTCCTCTCACCTTTTCTACCACTGGCGCTACTTTCAGGCTTCCTCTTATATACTCATTCCTTATCTTATCCATCCTTGTCACACCACACATCCATCGTAACATTCTCATTTCATTCGCATGCAGTCTATTTTCATCCTTCTTCTTGACGGCCCAGCATTCACTTCCATACATGACGACAGGTCGGATGATCGATTTGTAAATTTTCCCCTTCAGCCTTATTGGCATTCGGGGATCGCACGTTGTGGCTGTGACCTGTCGCCATTTCATCCACCCTGCGTTAATCCTATGCTGCACAGCTCTATCTATTCCGCCGTCGCCTTGAATGAGGGAACCGTGGTACTTGAAATCTGAGCAGGTAGGCAGTATAGCGCCATCCAACGACATGGGTACAGGACTGGAAAGACCGCCGAAATCACAGCACAGATATCCGGTTTTGGATCTGCTGATCTTCAAGCCAACACTTTCCAGCCTCTGCTGCCACCCCGTCAGTCTGCTCTGTACCTCGATGCCTTCTTCCCCGACAAGCACGATGTCATCGGCAAAGAGCATGCACCAGGGTGCCTCATCCTGCAGGTCCGACGTCAAAGCGTCCATAATCAGTAGGAAGAGGTAAAGGCTCAATGCCGACCCTTGGTGCAGCCCTACCGCCACATCGATACTGCCCGTAGTTCTCGCGGCAGATCGTACACATGAACGGGATGCTCTGTACATAGCACGGACTAACCTCACATACTTCCCAGGCATACCTTTCATCTTTAACGCCCACCACAAAACCTCACGGGGAACCCGATCGTACGCCTTTTCAAGGTCGAGAAAAACCATGTGCAGATTTTTATGCACGCGCTTGTACTTTTCGCACAATTGGCGTAATGCGAAAATGGCATCTGTCGTACCTCGACCGGGCATGAATCCGAACTGGTTTTGTGTTATCTCACACTCTTCTCTATTATTCTTTCCCAGACTTTCATCGTATGTGACATGAGTTTTATTCCCCAGTAACTGCTGCAGTTTTGAACGTCTCCTTTGTTTTTAAAAATGGGGACCAGTATACTACTGCACCATTCCTCAGGTATTTGTTCTTCCTGCAACAATTTACCGAAAAATAAACTCAACCACTTCCATCCATCCGCCCTCAGCAACTTCCACACTTCTACTGGTATTCCATCTGGGCCGACTGCCTTCCCATTCTTCATATTCCTAACAGCCATTTTTACTTCTTCCACACTAATTTCTCTCACTAAGCCCATATTCACTGGTGGGTTTTCAAGCATACCATTCCATTCATTCTCCTCATTCATCAATTTCTCAAAATACTCCTTCCATCGCTTCTTTATACTTTCATCATCAGTCAAAATCCTTCCAGAATCATCTTTTATACATTTTACATGTGAAACATCTCTTCCATTCCTTTCTCTCGCTCTTGCAATTTGAAAAAGTCGTTTTTGACCTTCGGGGCTTTCAAGGGACCGATATAATTTATCTTGCGCCTCTGCCCTACAAATAGCAACTTCCTTCTTCGCTCTCTTCTTACATTCTTTATACGCCCCTCTCTTACTTTCTTTTATGGATTCATTCTGGTCTTCTACGCTCTGCCATTCTTTAAAGGCATTTTTCTTTTCTTTCAAAACTTCTCTAATACTTTCACTCCACCACCACCCATCCTTATCTATCATACGCTTCCCTTTTGTTTCTCCTAACACCTTCCTTGCCACACTTCGGATACAATCAGCCATTTCCTTCCAGCACTCATTCACACTCATTCCTTCCATATCACCCATCTCTATCATCTTGTTTACAACTAGCTCTCTAAATTCACTTGCATACTCCTCCTTATGCAACAAATGCCACTTTATTTTGGGTGGGGGACGATCCTTATGTTTGTTGAACATGCTTGAAATAAACTTCATTTTTCTTTATATTTATTGAATGACAGAATTGGTAATAATACAAATAAAACTGCACTCTTAAAAGTCTTATTGCCTTAAGTTACGGTCCATTTCAGTTTGTTTTGACTGTACAGATTTAGTGTGACTGTAATTTTAGTAGTTTTAATTATTTTTGGGATAAAAAATTACCTATATTAAAAATGATAGGAATCGATTCAGTAAACGATTCTGAACAAACTACGTTCTCAAAGTGCATTAATTATGTTACGTGTTGTAGATCGGAACAAAAATTAATAATTATAATCTATGGTAACCACAGTTAACTATGACATCTGGACATTGAACATCTCAGTCCCCCCTGTGACCATGGGTGCTGTAAAGTGCTCGAAATGTCGGGTATATAAAAAAGTTAATAAACGTGATAAAATCCGTAAAAACTAGTATTATTTAAATGTGTAGTGTTCGCGTAAGTATAAGAAATTATTATATTACCAGAATTCCTAGAAAAAACTTAGATGGATGCAATAGTGGAGTACTTGTGCAGGCCGAACATTATGAAATATAATAGCAAAAGTGATAAAATATGTTTACTTATTAAAGTAAACATTTTGGTGTTTTATTTGGTACAAAAGCAAGCAAAGCAAGCTCGGGACTTGGGGCACACCAACTCAGATAGGTTTGGTTAGAAGGATTTGTGGTTATTTTCTCATAAAGCATCAAGAAATAGCGGGGCTCCATCAACTAAACTTTGGTATTGCTTCCTTGAAGAGGGGCCACGCCCCCTCTCCCCAACTACCTATTAAGGTGATGTTTCTTATAAATCATTTAATAAAATATTGATCTTTAACATTTAATATTAAAATACTATGCATCTTAATAAAATACTATGCGGGGGGGGGGCAGGTGGGGGCGAATCTACCCCTCTCCACCTCCCTTCCCCCTCGCCACACACAGGGGGTTGATACTAAGCCTTTACCAGAACCAGCACGAAACCCAGTGGGAATTGTTAAAGTGACTTGATACTAAGCCTTTACCAGAACCAGCACGAAACCCAGAGGGAATTTTTTTTTGAAATAAAATAAATTTTAACTTACTTGATGTTTGAGCAGTAGTTGTCTCTTGCACATAACTTGATGTTGAGGCAATTTCATGTGTATTGGTTGTTTTAAGAGTAGTATTTTTATTTGTTACTTCAGCTAAGGGTGGCCTTTTAGCAACAGCACCTGTTAATTCAATATTTAAAATGAATGATTATATTTTGCTTCAAACATATTGACAACTTAACAATAGTACAGTGAGAAATGTGAACTGACGGCTCTAACAAAACTTCTAACCTGCTTGGGTTTGTTCATTGCAAAGATTAGTTTCTCTACTACCAATCAGCAAAAAATTACAGCATACACATATTAGCAACCCTATTTAGCAAATGAAAGAGTAAAACAGAAGTACTACCAACATCTTCCAACAGACAATATCAAACAACAAATACCACAAGTAGCATAATAAAATAAAACAAATAAAAATGAAGCTGCTGATAGTTACACATTCGATTTTATTAGAATAGAAGTTTATTATTAGTATTAGTTGCATTATAGAACACCTGTGAAAAATATGCAAAATATAATGTAAATTATGGATCTTACAGCAATATCAAATTTTACAAAGACTGAGGCAAATTAAGTAACTTCTTTTGTGATAAACTAAATTTATTAATAAGACCAAATGAAATACTAACTTTTTTTGTTTTTAAACAAATGAATACTGCACAAAGGAGGATGGCCAAATCGTACCAGACAACGAAATGATAGCGTCCCAATATGAAATATTTATGTAAAATACCCTTATTGTTTAAGGTCTTAAAACACACTAGAAATACCTCTCTAAGTCGCCAGAAAAAAAGTTATCCATTTATTTCTATTTTTGTAACTGTTCAAAATTATTTCAAATTATAGTTTCAGAATGCACCTAATGACGATTCATTTCGTGTGTGAAAGGACTTGGTATTCAAAGACTATAATTATTCACGTTTGTATAAATAGTTGTTAATTTTAATTCAATTCAACTAGTATGTACACATCAAATCAACTACTATGCTGATTTATTATGTATTGGATTCTTGTCATAAAAATAATTATATAGGTCATAGTAGGCTTAACGTTTTGTTCAATTACATATGTACAACGGAACGTCATTTGTAATCGCTTACTCTGTGATCATCGATTCGCGCCAGTATTATTGGTTATTTTTTATTTCCTTCTGTTGTTTTTACCTCGGTATTTTTCTACGGACTGATTTTTTCACATCTTGGATAATTGTGAGAAACATCATGCAAACACAACAAAGACAAGTAGGTGTGCGATTGCTTTGTGTTAATTGTAACATATGCATTGATAAACTTCGCCACCATCTCGTTTTTGAGCTTGATACAAGAGTAACTTCTAAGATCTGCGAGTGGAATTTTTCGAGCCAAAACATTTATATTAAGACAAACCTGTATGGTTGTTTCAGGCAACTTCAACAGACCATGTTTGTCATCCCTGTTGGCTGAGACTCAAGAGAGTTGCAACACGCAATATGCAGCAGACAGAGCCAGAGCTGGAGCAGGAGCCAGAGCCTCAACCCCAAGAACCTCAAAGCCCACCAAATACCGACCAGCAAGATGACGAAATACCTCGGGTGATTAGTTTGCCGCAGTATAGACGAGCGGCAAACACTGCAGCACATTGTGTTTTTTCTGGTTGCCAGAACACAGATTTGCATAGAATTTCTGACCCTCCAAGAGCAACAACTCTAAGCAAACACAAATATTACTTGCCTATAAATGCTCGTATTTGTGCAGAGCATACATTTAGTACTGATTGGGATATGTTGTTCAATTCTCAAAATAGTTTGAGAACATTTACGGCTGAACAAGTGGAACATGCTCTTTCTTTTATAAACGCTTTCAACACATTTCTTGATTTCTCGAATATGGAAAGTGTTGAAAGAATTGATGAGCATTTGTTTCATTATTGGCTCGGAATGAATAAACAACAATTTGAACTTTTAGTATATGAAACACCCCGTCTTGTAGAAACAAATAAAGGCATGTTAGGTTTATGTGCTCTTCTAATGAGGATGAGAACTGGTGAATCAGATGATCGGTTATCACAGTTATTAATGTATCCAAGGCAAACATTAGAAAGATTAATGGATAAGGTTAGGGAAATATTGGTACAAGATTTTGTGCCTCTGGGAATTGAACACATATCACGTGAGCAATTATTGCAACACAATGTAATGATTCCAAATGCAATTTATAATCAAAATAATGAAAATGCGATAGTTATATGTGATGGGACATATATTTTTATAAACAAAAGTTCCAATTATATGTTCCAAAAGGACACATATTCCTTACATAAATACAAAAACTTCTTAGAACCATTTTTGCTGGTGACACCTGATGGCTACATTGTAGACTGCTTTGGCCCATACAAGCTACCACAACTGATGCAGATATAATGAAGTCTCTTTTCAGAGATGAAAACTCTCCTCTCAGACAATACTTTCAAAATAACGATGTTTTTATTCTAGACAGGGGATTTAGAGATTTAATTAGTTTGTTAGAGGCTTGCAGCTACAGAACATATATGCCAGAATCCCTGCTTGAGGGCGAACATCTGCTCACCACCGAGCAAGCTAACAGGAGTCGTTGTGTGACCATATGCCGATGGGTGGTGGAAGTTGTTAATAGGTACTTCAAAAGAGACTTTAAAATATTTCGGCAAGATTTTTTTAATAAAACTGTTCCACATATGATGCAAATGATTTCCATAGCTGCAAGCATTTTAATGCTTGCAGCTATGGAAGCATAAAATGATGTTCGATTAAAAAACAGGAATGATGCTGAGCAAATCATAAATGTGATTAGAGAACGATTTCCATTAAATAATAATTTATCTGATTTTATAAATAGTATGAATATGAATAGACGAACATCTAATTTTACTAGTATTACAGCTCATTCCAATACTAATATTATATTCCCCCATCTAGAATATAGTGAAGTTATATTATTTGCCCTAGGAACATATCAAATTCAACAGGCAAGGTCCTATTATAGTGAACATGTCAGGTTTCACGGAGGGTACAGAATTGAAATAAGCAAACATTAATGAACCAGAGTATTGTTTTAGAGGAAGTGGAAACAATTCACTTATAAGAGGCAAAATCAAATCCAGACACATTTCTAGAAAAGTATATTATGTGTATAAATTAATTGAAAATAATTTGTCTGGAAGGGAAGCTATAATAGAGTATTGCTGCAATTGTTTAGTTGGTAGAAGAACAGTTGGGTGCTATGCACATGTTATGACGCTTGTGTGGTATCTTGGGTGGGCCAGGCATCAGCCGACAATACCAGCACATGCAGCATTCCTTGAGGGCCCGCACTGCACCTATCTACTGTGTTATTTTTAAGGAAGGACTTATAAAATGCCTACGATTTTTAGAATAATAAATGCAGTGATATTATACATGATGTTTGGGATTTATAGGACAGATGTATGGTGCGCTTTAAAAGATGCCCTATTATTGCGTGATAAATAGTTGTTGTATGGTTCCACCACATATTCCTCTACAAGATGCCAGAGTGTATAAGCTTGATTGTGAATGTGGTCTCTCTTATATAGGACAAACAAAAAGATCAATTAGAACCCGCATAAAAGAACATATAGCTGATGTGAAGCATCAACGTTCCGGGAAGTCTGCAGTTTGCGATCATATCCTAGACGGGCCCAACCATTACATCAGATTTTAAAGACCACAAATCCTCGCGAAAGAACACTGATTCCTACCAAGGATGATACGTGAGGCTATTGAAATTAAAAAACATCCTAATTTCAATACATAAGGAGGCTGGGTACTACCACCTGCTTGGGATCCTATAATCAATAAAATTAAAACTAAACCCAAGCATACCACTGCAAGACCTCAGGACATAGTCAGTTCATTTAGCATAGATCGGACCATAAATAATAATTAAAAAAAGCTGAAGGTACTCCGGGTTTAACAATGACATTGGGACGTCAGTCATCTCAGTCCCCCGTGACCATGGGTGCTGGAAAGCGCCTGAAACGTCGGGAATTAAAAATAATAGTAAAATAAACGCGATAAAATCCGTAAAAGTAGGTTTTAATCAATGTGTAGTGCTCGCGTAAATATAAGAAATCATTATAGATACTAAAGGACAATAAGATTAAAAAATAATTACAAATATTCTAGAATATAGTATGTTCTCACTGGAAAATATCTTTAAATCACTATATATTTGTTATTGCAACATAAACTCATGTTTCTTCCCAGATGTACTCTGAGAAAGTTTAATATTTATGTACTGGTGTAGATTTTGATATTCATATAAGCTTTATAATAACCTTAATTTATAAGCTTTTTATTATCGTTTGAATCAAATAGTTATTCAAAAATAAAATTGCTTTGCATATCATGCACAATATTTTGTCAACATGGAAGTTGAAAATTAGTATTGCAGAACATAGTTTAACAATGAATCAACATTTATACATTCAATTGTTCATGTTTGATAGTAAATAACAAACTACCATATTAACTTTAACATTCATAATATTAAGAATAGATCATTACAACAATGTTAATGCAAATCTTTACTAACCTTTCATATGCAATGTTGGTATTGCAATATTGCTTAACATTTTACTCCTGGTCCAGTACTTGGAATCAAAATGTGTATGACAAATTCTTCGGTACTTAAATACATATACCTATATCATCTAAGCACAGAAGGTTTCCACCAACTGCTTGAACCCATGTACAAAATCGTGTCGGATCTTTTGTAGGATTCGGAAATTTGTGAAGTACATAGCCATCTTCACCTACAAAAAAAATTTAATATTTTAGAAGTGTTTTTGAAAAGTGTAATGACAGTAGTATAAGCAGTAGTGTTATAAGTATACATAGCAAAGTAGTGGCTCTAAGGGTGCAAAAGTGATACAGAACTCTTGGTCTACCTGCGTCCGCGCTAGGTATCACTTTGTTGCCCAAGGTGACACTGACTTATGTATAAAAGAGAAAGAGAAATAATATATTAATTGGTGGAATCTGTAAATAATTGGATTTACTCACGGCTTTTAGTACATCCTGAAACACAGCATATTTTATCCGCTGCCATCACTGAACTATATGAACTATGTCCGGAGGATAGATAATTGAAGTCCCTTTCACGTGCGTGGGTCACTGTATTAAGCAAAGATAATCGGAGTCCAAGAAAAGCCAAGTCGTAAGAAAATATAGGAAAAATCTAAAACATTCAAAGCACAGTCAAATTCAAAACAAACAAAATGGTGGTAGTGGGTGGTCACGTTTAGAAATTATAATTACGTGTTATAACACCAATATTCCATCTTCCAATTAAACAAATAAACTAGACTTATAGCAGATAAATCTTAATAAATTAGTTGTTTAACTAATTTTCTGGTGAAAATATTTAAATTCACATTATTAACACGTTGATTTAATCAATGTAATACGATCATTGAATTTGATTTAATTAATTAAAACAACGCGTTTTCGGACGTAAACTTACTCCAGCGCCGTCCTTTGGGGAGTTGTGGAACTAAATATGCAATGCAAGTTTCTATAGAACAGAAAAATGTTCTAACTACAAAGGCCCTGGCTGTGTTGGTCCATTGATATATTAAAAGGGAAGATACGTTACACGCTAATATCGCAATCACTAAACCTGGGCTCGGCGCACGACTACAAGCACCAAAATTTACACATCTGTTATCTTAAACGCAAAATTATATTTAACGATAGACAAGGACAGAAATAGGAAACGTCGTAGTTGTGCGAGCGAAATCGCGTCATCGCGAAATCGGGCATCACGTGCGTATCGTGTCTCTCACGCATGTTTTCTCGCTCTTACAAACGAGCCAAGTACGGGCAATCCCGTAGTTATGTAGGACCGGGCGCTTTGATTTAGTGACCTATCTTCCCCTTTTAATATATCAATGTGTTGGTCCCTACTTTAGCGTATGGAAGTGAAAGTTGGATATGGCAGAAGAAGCACGAGAGTAGAATAAACGCAGTAGAAATGCGGTCGTTAAGGAGTATGTTAGGGCTGAATCTGAATGACAGGGTGAGAAATTATGTGATAAGAGAAGAGTGTGGTTTGCAAGATGATGCTGTGACCAGGATTAAGAAAGGAATGCTTCGGTGGTTTGGTTATGTAGAAAGAATGAATGAAGGAAGAGTGACAAAGAAAATTTATGTTGCAGAAGTAAACGGCAGAGTCGGAAAAGTGCTAGGTGAAAGTTTATCGACCAAATTGGCGATATGATAAAAACGGGCCAAATTAGGAGTACCCTTAACCGACGAGCATGTATGCGTAGGTATATGGATGTGGAGGAGGCGAGAGAGGTGTGTCAGGATCGTGCCAAATGAAAGTGTAGTCTATGCCAACCCCTCTGGGTGACAGATGTGAGTGTTTTTGTTTATGTTGTGTGTTGTTTATGTTATGTTATTCGTGTTTATGCCATCTAGCGCCTATTTTATGTACCACTTTGAGAGACAAACAAGTTTTAAATAAATAATTAGCCGTGAAATATTTTTACTTTATATTTCATTCCATTTCAAGGTTTTACTTCTACCGCGTGTGAGCTGCACACATATATTTTAAGCAAAGTGTCAGGGTCCATATAGGATTTTAAAAAAAAAATCTTCCAAATTACCGGTTTCTTGAAGAAGACACTTCTTTGACGAGAAAATGGGCATATTCGTAACGATTGTTACCATTGATAATATACTCCCATGGTTGACTTCAATGTTTCTGCTTGCTCTTCCAGTACAGACAGTGAGAGAGAAAGAAAGAGATGACAGCTCTAGTCTAGTTTTTCTCCCTTTTGATATTATTTGTTTGATGATTCGTATTTAAATTAATGTTCTTTTTCAAGAAAAAATATTCAAGTGATTTTCGGGGAAAAAACAACATTTTCGAGATTTCTTTTGGCAACAATACCTTTCGAACGAATCAACCGATTTAGATGTGGTTCACGGCAGTCGACACACAAACACGAGACAGACCGACAGACAAACACACATACATTCAGATAGACAGTCATACAGAGAGAGATAGAGGTACACACACACACAGACAAACACAAACGCACTGGCACATGCAATGATTGAGATAGATTTAAAATATTGCATTGAATAATGAAGCCTGTTTTACAGGACAATCAAAATAGTGCCACGCTTCAACTTGCTTTTGGTTTTCTACGGTAACTTGAGACAAACACAACGATCTTGTGTCCTACGTTTGGAGTCAAGAATAGGAAACTATTTGTAACTAGGCATTCCATCTTACGCCTCGTAAGTGACAAGCATCTGTATTTTGATTGTCATTCTACGGGCTGGAGCATCAGCGTGTTTTCGAGTCACTGTCTGATATCGCAAACTTTTTTTTTAGTTTTTTTTTAAACATGTGACTTTTTTCTTTTCTTTTTATTATGCCTAAAGAGGCATATACCCAGGAATTAACTGTGACGAAAATGATATTAGCTGTACTGCCAAGCGATATTATATCCATTATAGGTGGAAATTAATCTGCAATTGTTTCTTTATACTAATATTTTACTCTCACAGAGTACCAGCGCGAAATAGCAGCTTAATGTTATTGTGTTTTGTATGGTGCAGAGATCCGGAGACCCTTTCTTGGTCCTCATGTGTGGCTACGAATCTTTATTTTTATTTTAAATGCTTGGATATAAAATGTCTATGAGCCCCATCACCCATTTTCCATCAGATGGAATTTCTTTATGGGTGCTTGTAGAGAACGAACCTGGGTTGCTAGCGTGCGGTGAAATTTTACGGCAAACTCTTAGCCTCTGAGCTACCAGGGTTTGTTTTAAGTCTTAGTGTGGCCTACAAATAATTCCTTTTTCTTAATCGTCCCGTAAACTTCCACTGCTGAACATGGAAGGATGTCTCCCGATGTAGAGAGGATTTGCCTCAGTCGTCACGCTTGGCATAGGATAGACGATCGCAGAATCAGATGTGGGCATCTCTGGCATTAGTCAGCCAGTCTGGATATTGTACGTCTGAAGTAAACAAGGTGGCTATTACACCGCCATCTGTCAGAAGCCTTTAGATATTTCTGGCAAACCCGTAATCGCCTCTTACGAGACCCACCCACCAACTGCGACTGTGCTGTGTGGTTCTTGGAATTTAAAACAGCGATTATTAAGTTAATTAATGTAATATATGAAAATTATAACACGGCCAGAAGAACCATTCTTATCCGCAAAAATGAATAAGGGAGACATTGTTCTGAGTAATTGGCTAAAATACTTTATATCTAGCAGCACTATTTAGTATAATTATATAAAGTTATGTAATATCTATATTTCTCCGTGGGTTAACTGACAGAGAGCCCGGCCATAAGGCACAGCCGTCACACCACACCAATAACATACATCACACGGATAAATATTTTTTCAGAACCGTCTGTGAAGATTGAATCAAATTCTACTGATAGTAACATAAACATCGTACACAAAGAAAATCTACGTCGTCATAAAACGCAAAAGAACTCAGCCACTACTGCAGTTCGGACACAAGTTGAACAAACTCCAGTACCACATCAAACAGAAATATTTGATTGTGATATTTGCGAATTTAAAACATCTCAGAAACGTTTGATTTTGGCACATCCTAAAGCGCACGTCGCTAAACAAATGCACTGTTGTAATATTTGTGAACATAAATGCATTAAAAAAAGTGATTTGCAAAGACATATGAAAATACACACTGGCGAAAAACCTTTTTCGAGTAATATCTGTCAATTTAAATGTGTAAGAAAATGTGAGTTACAAAGGCATACAAAAATACACACGGGAGAAAAACCTTTTTCGTGTAATATCTGTGAATTTAAATGTATAAGAAAAAGTAGCTTATAAGGGCATAAGAAAACACACACCAGTGAAAAACCTTTTTCGTGTAAAATTAAGATGTATCCTAAAAACTGATTTGATGAGACACATAAAAATACATACTGGAGAAAAACCGTTTTCTTGTGATATCTGTGAATTTAGATTTAGTAGAAAAGCTAATTTGCAAACACATATGAAAATACATACCGGTGAAAAACCTTTTTCGTGTAATATCTGTGAATGTAGATGTATGATAGAGCCATGCTGCAGCTATATTATGGTGTTAGCACGAGTGGGTCGGTTCGACCGGTGAATGACCACGCTCTCACAGAATACCAGCATAAAACAGCTTAACGCTGTTGTGTTTCGTATGGTGAGTGTAGAAAACCGGAAAGCCTTTATACTGGAAGCAAGGCATTCCATCTTAATCCTTAGTGTGTGTGCCAACGCATCTGCATTTTGATTCTTAATCGAGGTTAAATGTATATCTATACAACACGTAACATAATTAACGCACTTTGTGAAAGTAGTTTGTTCGGAATCGTTTACTGAATCAATTCCTATCATTTTTAATATAGGTAATTTTTCATCCCAAAAATAATTAAAACTACGTAAATTATAGTCACACTAAATCTGTACAGTCAAAACAAACTGAAATGGACCGTAACTTATTACTAATTCTGTCATTCAATAAAAAAATGAACTTTATTTCAAGCACGTTGAAGTCTGCATTAGTGGATTTGTACTGTGACCACAACATTCTTTCGGAATTAGTATAACTAATTTGATAAATAATCAGTGCATAAAAATGTTTAACTAAAAATTCAGTGTATGTATTATGCTTATAACATAATATACTTGGGGTGTCTGAGGGTGTACGTTAATTACGTTACATATTGTATATGTCTATGGGCCACAGCGTCCACTTACCATCAGGCGGACTGTGAGCTCATTTGTCACCCTAACTCTATAAAAAAATCTTCTGGTTTATTTACCTTTGTCGCCTCTTACGACACCCACGGGACGATATGGGCTATTGGATATTCTAACACCGCTATTACACGGTCTCATCTCCATATTCATAGTTTTTTATAATATTGGGTTGTTTTCAGAAAGATACTGCACTGATACAGACTGCAGAAACAAAAACTTTTTTATTCAATATAGATTATAAATAATACTTATTGAAAGTCACTTATTTTTAATTTGCCACTGGAATGCTATGAAGTTGATCTCCTGTTTCAGTTACTCTCTGTCGCCTCTCAAAACACCCACGAGACGATATAGGGTGGTAGATTGTGTCTCACTATCACCACACGGCATCATAGCAATATCATGTTATGATAAATTTTTTATTTGTATGAATATCTGTGGTTTTATTTATTTATTTTTAATCTAATAATTATAAAATAAATATAACGAATTTTTCAGAAAGAAACAATAACCTTTACATTTTTCGAACAAATTAAAATCACCGCTATGCCTGTTAAATATTACTCCTCATTTTAAGTAGTGCCGCCCTGGTGACAGAAAAATCGTGTATCATTGACTGAAGGCGCTGAATTCCATATATTACTGAATTCCATACGCAGACCTGACTGTTACCCTATAAAACGTTTGTGCCAATTGAAGCGCCGCCGTTGAGTGTAACGGGAACTAAATTTGACAGTTTTCAAATGGCCGTTGTTTTGCTGAAAACGTCAAACGAGTATTTTAAAGTTTTAAACGAGAAAAAGATTGTGTGTTGTGTAGTTTGGTTACGTTTAATTTTAGTAATATAATCTAACTCTGCTTCCAACGTAGAGTATATCCCAGCATTAAAAATTCAAAAAATGTCAGTAAATTTTTAAAGTTATTCAGTTTGCAGTATGCACTAACCCATTCAATGCGGCGCACGCCGATCGGCTTATTATTTTTTCATACTCATATTCGGACCACGCTGATCGATGTAATATATAGTTGTTTTATGTTTTACCCAAATATAAGGATATAACAATAAAACGTGGGCAAATTTGCACGTAATTTGTAAGTGAAACGCCTGATATAAGTAGTTTTTGGATATTTTGGTTCAAGAAACGTTGAGTTTTCTTACTCTGGTGTGTAAAACGGCAATTGGCGTGTTCCAGGGTTTGACAACTATTTATTTTAAAATCATAAATATTTTACATTGCACGTGAATATGACATCTATTTTAAAAAAGTTAGCGAGCTAAATACAGTAATTTAGTAATAGCAGTCTCTAGCGTTGAGTACCTGAACTCGTTGTACATTTCGTGACACTGGTTCCCGTTCTGTAAGAACCGTTCCGGCCAGGCCGCCTCGCAGTGGCGAAGCTGGAGCTCCAAGCTAGGGCAAGCCCAAGATATAAATTGATAAAAATATAGATTGTTGTTTTAGCAGTTTTATAAAAATACACCAATCTTGATCTGTCTCCACGCTTCAGTTTCATATTCAGTGCTGTCAAGGACGTGTTTAACGAAGCACACAGAAGGCATACCACTGCTAGATATATTGTATTACATATCAGCAATTGCATAGCTTCGGTGGCTTTGAAGAAAGCCGTTTGGGTTTGTTTAAGCGAAAGAAAAAAATATTTACATCCAATAGAATACATGAACGAAAGTAAAACATGAACAAAGTACAAACAAATTATGTACAAAATTAAAAAAAAACAAATTATTTACATTCTAATGGATAAGAGATAAGTGGAATCGTCTCGCTTTCTTATGGAAATATTTAATTACGTCCACGTAAAATGTTGGTGAACGTTACAATTGTGCCAATAACTGTTTTTTAATTGCGATAATTGATAAGTCTGCAATACACTCTTAACCTTGTGTATTATCTCAACAAAGTTTAAAGATTTCCTCTCCGATTTGCACTTTAACACACTTCAATTCATCACAAGGAACACTATTATCCTCCATTTTCATTAAAAATCTTTAAAAAAGCATAAATTTTGAACTCGTAATATTAAATCGCTTAAGATAAGCACATAGAGTAAATAAACATTAAAACGTGAAATGAACTTGCAAACGTATTGCCCGCGCGCCTCCGCTTTCAACAAATTTATTCCCAAAAGCCTGGCTTTAAATCTCCATACTAATTGCTATATATACAATCGTAGTTATATTTCATTATAGAATATTTTGCCATAAGTTAGAAAGAGAGCGATCGTCTTCTCGAAAGCCCCGTAAAAAGCCCACGCGAGCGAGGGAGACAACTAATCGCTCTATTAAAACTCATTTTTTATGACGGCAGCAGTATCGCTCAGGCAATACGAGGTCATCGGTCGACATGTGTCGAACAGTAGAGTGCGCGAGAAATTTAAAATAGCTTGAAACATTTTACGAGTTATTTTATTAGTATATATTATTGATTGACTCAGTTTTAATAAGGCAAGCCCGGCTTTTCGGCTTTTATGGAAGCTTCGCCACTGCCGCCTCGCACTACCATTCACAATACACCAATCGTCTTGTTAGCGCAAGACCGCAGTCGGCGCCTGATTAATTACATTATTTGGACACCTTTGACCAGGGGTACGAAAGTCATCTGCAGCTTGCTTTCATGTTGATACTAGCACCATCTCACAGTCGTAAAGAGTACTATTATTTCATATTTTACTCAAAAGATGGCACAACTGCTAACATTTATTATTTATAGTGATATCTAAATCACGCTATTAAAGTTTTGAACTGTTGAGGTATATATATAAAATAAATTTTGTCTTATACTAACACAAGACGTGTTAAGATAATGTCATATAGCGTATTATATAGCATATAGCTATATAATAATATAGCGAAATAATTATGTGTTAACTATGAACATTTCCTATTATTTATGAATGAAATAATATGCCATATACGAAATAATACCGAACCAAATTGATAGCGCCCTCTAGTGTATTTTTCGGTAAGGTCTACCGGGGCTAATGCGTCACGATACTTAAAGCGGCATTTTTAACTAATCATATTTAGTTGTATAATTTAAAACAATGTGAATTAAAACATATAACACATTATTTAATAAAATTTTATATTTAAATATTATTTCGTGATATTTTTAACCTTTAAGTAGTGATGTGGTTTGGATGACTCATAAATGGTGATGTGACGTTTTATAGACGTCTACGTAATTTATGTCAATAGTATGAACTTAATTATTAATTAGACATTTTTTTGTATAAAATCAAAATAAAAACCCTATTTTTAACGATATAGGCTAAAATTGAACTCAATTTAAGCATTAATCAACATTTATTAGGATATTTGGCAAAAGTTACGAAAAAATCACATTCTATAAAAGACGCACCTCTTAAGTGTTATGATATAAACAAACAGACTTATTTATTAACAAAAAATAAAATTTCTTACTTCTTTAACTTAATTACTAAAATAATATAGGAACTACCACAGAATCAGTCTTCTAAATTCCGTCTCAGTCAGTACAGTCGCTGCAGATTGTTTTGGAATAGCCTAAGCATATAGGCTTATGACATGCAACGCATTTGTACCTTGTGCGTCGCTTCAGCCTTGCTGGACACACCTTACAAGTCTTTTTGTCATTTTCACCAAGAGCTGACTCAATGCGGCTAGGTTCTGGCGGTAAATCTTCGCTAAGAATCCGTTTCATTGTCAGTCTTATATTCAATTATTTTGTCAGTAATATCGTCATCCATAAAATGTCTCCGCAAGGTTTCTAGGTTGGTGAATGCTCTAGGCTGTGATCTAGGTATGTCAACCAAGTTGTGACTTAGTGAACGACAGTTACGCATCACTGGTTCATCGCTTCACCATTTAAAACCATTCTTACCTATGTAGTATCTTTGGGATTCTGTGTATATTATCTTGTATTGAAGATAGACCTGAATCTTGCATCGCAACTGAACTGCGGGGTGGTCTTTGTCGTTGAGATTGAGTTTCTTCATCCTCAGAATGTTCTGAAGCCGAGTCATGATCACTGTGCAAACAGAAATCTGGATCCACTTCTTCATCTTCCACATCACTGAAGTCTCGCTCCAACTCAGCCTCTATCCTCTGACTTAAGGTCCTTTCATTTGTCGAAGTATTTAGAGCTACTCGTTTTCGCTTTCGACTGTTTCCTGAAGGTCCAGGTTCATCCATCTAAAATAATAACGTACACAGTGAGGTGACGAATAAGAGATTCTTAGAAAAAAATATACTAATTCTGTAGTGACGTCTAATAAATCATTTACGCAAATACTGACCTCACGTCTCAGGGCCACCAAACGGTCGTACAGGTAGGTGTTGCTGCCACGAGCGCGAGCACTCGACTGACCGATCACGCCACCGAAACCCGAAGGTAGCGGGAGGGGCGGGAGCGTCTTAAAAAATTAACGCCACGAGACCGATTTTTGCATCGAGACCGTCAGTGAGACACCCACGTCACTACTTAAAGGTTAAAACCCTTGCTTGAAAACACCCATTCTTTACATGTTGAGATTTTTAGACGCAAAAGCCCCAGGTGGGGCAAAGGCGTCTTTAGCAAGTACCACATAATAGGAAGCCAATTAATCGAAAAAATATTGTTGCGTGAATAAGTCAACTAGCGCCATCTAGTGTCAGGAACGAGAGCGAGGGGAGCTTTGCAGAAAATGACATCACAAATCTCTCAACCGACAGCGCCATCCGAAGAACTAAGTTTCTAGAAAATCTACACTCGCACACCCGCCCCTTTGCGCGAATTTACTTGAATATTCCGGATGCTTCTTTGCTAATTTAAATAAATAGGCGCTGCAAGATGCGATCGAAGTAGTATTGAATTGGCGATACGAGCGAAGCTTCGGAGCGGAATTAAGTGAATTAGTGTGTTTAATTATTAGTGTTTTAGGTTTTAATTTGTGTAAAGTAAAAAAAGTGTTAATTTAGGTAATTTTATCGGCAATCTTTATTGTCACGAACCCTAAGCTCGTAACAATTGGTGTCAGAAGTGGGATAAAATAATGCCGATTTTACCTAAGGAGGAAACGGAGGGTGTCCGTACCCGAAATCAACGCCAGCAGGAGACGGACCAACGAAGATTTGGTGGTGCAACGCCGCAGACGTCGGAGGGCCAGCCATCGGCTGCAGGCCCGTCGGTAGCTCCTACATCTGCAGCACCTGACTTAGGTGCTCTGATGGTGATGCTGCAGGAGCAGGCTCGCCGACAGGAGGAACAGGTCCGTCAGTTGAAAGAGCAGCTGCAGAGCGGACAAGAGGAACAGGCCCGCCGACAGGAGGAACAGGCCCGTCGGTTGGAAGATCAGCAGGCGGAACAGGCTCGTCGGTCGGAAGAGCAGATGCTCCTCATGAAGGACCTTCACGCTACCTTTGGGAAAGAGATAGGGGACGTGAAGGATAGGGTTGCTCAACACGACAACCGCCTGTCGGAAGCTGAAACCCGAATCGAAGAACATGAAACCCGAATCAACCATGTGAACAATCGGGTTGACAACGTGATGGCTGACGTGAAGAAAACGCTAAACGACCTCAAACTTGGGGATGGAACTACAGCTCCCGTAGTAGCTGCAGCACCTTCGCTACGTGGATTCAAAGTGCCGCCGTTCGACGGGACCTCTTCCTGGTCGGCCTACAAAATCCAGTTCGAGGCCGTCATGGAGGCGAACGGCTGGAATAAAAGCCAAGCCATGACTGCACTCACCCTAGGCCTGCGCGACCAAGCCTTAACTGTGTTGGAAGCTCTCGGTAAGAAAGTGACCTATGAGCAGCTTCTTGAGGCCTTGGAAGCGAGATATGGCGACGCTCATCTGGAACACGTCTTTCGCGCGCAGCTTAAAGATCGCGTGCAGCGCAGCAACGAAAACCTGCAGCAGTGGGCCCTTGAGGTGGAGAAGATGGTTTGAAAAGCATACCAGTCTGTACCTGCGCTCATTGAAGGGAACCTGGTTCAGACATTCATCGACGGCATCCGCGACCTTGAAGTCAGAGCTGCTGTGAGACTCGGGCACCACGACACGCTTAAGAACGCCTTGGCCCATGCACTGGAGGTGGAAGCCGTGCAGCAGGATCATCGTTCCCATCGCATCAGGGAGGTTGCAGCAGCTACAGTTCGCGACCGCAACAGAGGATACAGCCCTAGGTGCTATGGCTGTGGGGAAAAGGGCCATCTTCGATCCAGCTGCCCTAAGCGAACCCTAGAAAGGGAAGGTGAACGATCTCAGGAAGGTAGTGCGGCCAACAGCACCGCCCTGCAGCAGCAGGGAAACGAGTAAAAGCCAGAACTGCGGGGCGGGTGCTGGCTGATGTTAAAAGAGCCCCAAGGATCTCGATCTCACAAACCCATGATGGGAACAGTCTAATCATCAAGGGCGAGGTCAACGGAATGCCGTGTAAACTGACCATAGACACTGGAGCCTCTCGTACGGTTGTTAGTTCCCAACTTATAAGTCAGCTCCTTGGGGACTCTGCATACGACCGGGAACAGATTATAGAAAAAAAGCACACTGATTGGTACTTGTGGGGAAGTGGATTGGTTACGTCGGTGCCAATATATATCGAGTGGGACCCCCAGCAAGGATGCAGAAACGAGAGTGACCACACTTTTGGAAGACTGTCGCAGTGTTCTCTCCCCGAACGAATTGCTCAAGGCGAAGAAGTTGTTACTCAAGTACGCCGATGTATTCTCATCAAACGATGCTGACATAGGAAAGACTGGCTTAGTTCAACACAAAATAAACACAGGAGAAGAATTGCCTATCCGTCAGCGGCCAAGAAGATTGCCGGTAGCACGTGAAAAGGGAGTGGAAACCATGATTGAAGGAATGGTGAAGGATGGTGTTATTGAACCCTCCTCTAGTCCATGGTGTTCACCAGTGGTGCTGGTGAAGAAGAAGGATGGCAGCATGCGGTTTTGTGTTGACTACCGCCGTCTGAACGACGTTACGAAGAAGGACAGCTATCCCTTGCCAAGAATTGATGACACGCTGGACATGCTTACAGGAGTAAAGTGGTTTAGCACGCTGGATCTAAAAAGTGGCTACTGGCAAGTTGAAATTGACCCTAAGGACAAGGAGAAAACTGCGTTCTCGACGGGAAAGGGTCTGTGGCAATTTAAAGTAATGCCGTTTGGGTTGTGCAATGCTCCAGCAACGTTTGAAAGGCTGATGGAACTTGTACTTACCGGGCTAATTGGCGATGCCTGTCTGGTCTACTTGGATGACATCATCATCGTAGGCCGTACGTTTGAGGAACACCTTCAAAACCTGGAACGCGTGCTCATGAAGATTCAGAGTGCCAACCTCAAGTTGAGCCCGAAGAAATGTTCACTATTCCAACGGTAAGTTAACTTTTTGGGGTTTGTAGTATCGGAAGAAGGTATCCGCACAGATCCAAAGAAAATCGCCGCTGTCAAGGATTGACAGGTTCCAAAAGACAAGACGCAGGTTAGAGCATTTTTGGGTTTGTGCTCCTATTACCAGCGATTTGTGAAGAATTTTGCGGATATAGCCAAACCTCTGCACAAGCTAACCGAGGAGAAGCGACATTTCTGCTGGGATGAAAGTTGCAATATCGCATTCCAGGAGCTCAAGGACCGTCTGTGCAAAACACCTATTTTGGGATACCCTGATGCAAGCAAAGAATTTATAGTTGACACAGACGCAAGTGATATAGGACTTGGCGGTGTGTTGTCTCAACGGAATGGTGACCAAGAGGTCGTGATACGAGGGTGTATTGAAAAGTACTCGGCCTAACCAAGAAAATCAACACATACTAAATCAGTTATATTTTTATTTTTCTACATAATCACCATCAAGTTCAATTCACTTTTGCCACCTCCCCTTCCAAGCATTTAGACCGTTGAAAAAAAATGATTCTTCCTTAGAGTCAAAATATGCATCTACAGCTGCTTCGACTTCGTCGTTTGTCGAAAATCTTTGACCTCCCAAGTGCTTTTTTAGGTTAGGGAACAGAAGGAAGTCTGATGGTGCCAGATCAGGTGAATACGGCGGATGCGGTAACAGTTCAAAGCCACAGTTGTGAATTTCAGCCATTGACTGTACTGACGTGTGAACACGGGCGTTATCTTGATGAAACAGGACTTTTCTTCTGAACATTCCTCGACGTTTTTCTTTTATTTCCCCTCGTAAACGACGTAGTAAGGTGCAGTAGTAATCAGAGTTTATAGTCTGACCCCTTTCAAGATAATCAATCATAATCACACCCTTCGAGTCCCAGAATACTGAAGCCATCACCCTATTTGCCGACAAAATCGACTTAGCCTTTTTAGGGGGTGGTGAACCAGGTCTTCTCCACTGTTACAAAACAAAACGATTAACAAAACGATTCAAAAAATCATCTGCATCGGCTTCAAATAACTCCAAACAGTCGCGTGAAATAGTCAATCGCGTCCTTTTTTGTTCAACTGAAAGCAGTCGCGGAACCCACCTCGCAGACACCTTGTGGAAACCCAACTCGTTGACAATGATGTTTTGAGTTCGTTCATAAGAGATGCCTATGATCTCGGCTATCTCTCTAATTTTTAATCTGCGGCCTCCCATTATTAAATCAAGTACTTTTTTAATATTTTCGTCAGTAGTTGACGTCGAAGGCCTTCCAGAGCGGGGTTCATCTTTCACACTCTCTCTACCACGCTTAAATTCTGCTATCCATTTTTTGACAGATGAATATGACAGAGCACAATCGCCTAATGTACTGACCATGTCATCATGGATGGCTTTTGATGATAGCCCCTTCTTATGGAGGTACTTAATGACGGCACGCTGCTCGATTTGCTCCATTCGCGGAAATTATGTCCGATTACTTTGTTAATAAATTTATAAAATCACAACTAATTATCGCACACGTTTCGAACTTCACACAATGAACTAGTCTGAACTGAACTAAATAATGTGGGTAGATTTGATTTTTAGAATTGAATGTATCATGTTAGGCCGAGTACTTTTCAATCCACCTAGGTAGCGTTCTTCAGCAAGTCGTTGTCAAAACCGGAAAGGAACTATTGTGTCACAAGACGCGAATTGCTCGCTGTGGTAAAGTCGTTGCAGCATTTTAGCAAATATCTTCTGGGACGAAAGTTTCACTTACGAACTGACCATGCTGCACTAAAATGGCTATTGCAGTTTAAAAATCCAGAAGGACAAGTTGCGAGGTGGATTGAACTACTGCAAGAGTACGACTTTGAGATCGAACATCGCAGCGGAAAATCTCACGGCAACGCAGATGCATTGTCAAGAAGACCTTGTCCTGAAGATTGCAACCATTGTACTATGCAAGAGAGTAAGGAAGAGGTATCCGTGAGGATGCTCAGGACGGACCACCTCAGCAACGAATGGAAGGACAGCTTACAACATGCACAGCAGGAAGATCCGGACATCAAGCCGATTCTGGAATGGATAAAGGCCAGTGCTCCCAAGTCTAAGTGGAGCGACGTCTCAGCAATGAGTTCGACCACTAAAAGCTATTGGGCCCAGTGGGACAGCTTGCTGCTTCAGGATGGAGTTCTGTGCCGTAAATGGGAAAATGCTAGGGGAGACAGCTGTCATTTGCAAATGGTTGTCCCTAAAACTAAAGTACCGTATGTTCTTCAGCTGTACCATAATGATTGTTCCGGAGGCCATCTGGGAGTTAAACGAACTCTACTGAAGATCCGAGAACGGTTTTATTGGGTCCACTGTCGAAACGATGTCGAGGACTGGTGTCGCAAATGTACAAGTTGTGCGGCTGTAAAGGGACCTCAGACTCGTAGTAGAGAAGCATTGAAGTTGTACAATGTTGGTGCGCCATGGGAGAGAATAGCCATTGACGTGGCGGGGCCGTTTCCGGAGAGTGAAAGCGGTAACAAGTATTTCATGGTTGTGATGGATTACTTCACTAAGTGGCCAGAAGTTTTCGCCATTCCAAATCAAGAAGCTTCAACAGTTGCAGATAAACTAGTTCATGAAGTCTTCTGTCGTTTTGGAGTACCTTTAGAGATTCACAGCGATCAAGGAAGGAATTATGAGTCTCAAATATTCCAGGACACTTGCCGAGTTATGGGTACTCATAAAACAAGAACGACTTCTTATCACCCGCAATCTGATGGAATGGTGGAACGATTTAATCAGACATTGGAGAGGTACCTAGCAAAAGTTGTAGACAATCGGCAACGAGATTGGGACAAGCACATACAACCGTTTTTGTTGTCATATCGAAGTTCTGTTCACGAAAGTACAGCAGTGACACCAGCTTTCGCAAACTTTGGAAGAGAATTACGGCTGCCTGCAGACCTGATCACCGGGATACCACCTGATGCCCCACGCAGTATAACCGATTATGCAAATGACTTGCGGAACAAAATGAATAACATTTATGAGCACGTCAGACAATCGGGCCAGCAAATGACTGAGAAAATGAAAACCCGGTACGACCGCAAAATGAACAATAAAGGGTTCAACGAAGGTTCATTAGTGTGGTTGCACAATCCAGTCCGCAGCAAAGGGAAATCTCCTAAGCTTCGAGCTAAATGGGACGGCCCGTACCGGATTGTAAACCAGGATCAACGATGTGACATACCGGATACAGAAAGGCGCAAGAGGGACTCCTAAGATCGTCCATGTGGATCGCTTGGCGCGTTATTATGGGACCGATAATGCTCGGGACGAGCATGTCTTAGGAGGGGGCAGTGTTGCGCGAATAAGTCAACTAGCGCCATCTAGTGTCAGGAACGAGAGCGAGGGGAGCTTTGCAGAAAATGACATCACAAATCTCTCAACCGACAGCGCCATCCGAAGAACTAAGTTTCTAGAAAATCTACACTCGCACACTCGTCCCTTTGCGCGCATTTACTTGAATATTCCGGATGCTTCTTTGCTAATTTAAATAAATAGGCGCTGCAAGATGCGATCGAAGTAGTATTGAATTGGCGATACGAGCGAAGCTTCGGAGCGGAATTAAGTGAATTAGTGTGTTTAATTATTAGTGTTTTAAGTTTTAATTTGTGTAAAGTAAATTAAAGTGTTAATTTAGGTAATTTTATCGGCAATTTTTATTGTCACGAACCCTAAGCTCGTAACAATATATTAGATCGCTCATGATATAGCTAGTTATCATCTTATAAGCGATATTCTTGGCTTGGTCTCTCCTATTAAGTCGAACAAAAAAATTTGGGGCTATGGCGTCTAATTTATACTTTAAGTGGTAGACGCATTCGCCCCATCATAAATTCCAGGGGTATCAAACGATTTTTTTCTCATTACTTGTGAGAAAAAAAGTTGCCATTGACATAAATTGCAAACAAGTTCCTCTTTTATACACCTAGCATTTATAAATAGAAAAAAAAATCAAACACATTGAAATTAGGTAAATAGTGTATAATAAAAATACGAGTTCTAATAGAAAATAAAAAAGCGAATACAAAAAGAGTATGAGATGTTTTATTTAGTTAATAGTGTAATCTTATACACCTATTGTATGTTGAATGTTGTATTAAAATAATAAAAATTTGACTTTAATTGTGTAACATTGGCTAGGTGTGAAGTACCTTAACAAACATTATTATTAATTAATATTAGTTTCATTATCATTGTTATCACAATAATCAGGTAATGGGATCACATGCAATTTTATAGATATTGTCACTCTCACTCAGGTCTTCTTAATTACTAAATTAATTTGACAATCACTGAATGTTATACATTTTAAAAGTTTCTTTGAAAGTAATATGCCCTCTTCGAGATATATCAGGCTTTTCAAGGAACATTATGATATCATCATCATTCTTTACTTCTGATATATCCTCCATGTCTGGATAATGAAAGGAAACAAATTTACTATTTTTATTTTTCTTAAAAATTTGACGTTAGGAATGTTATTGTCATTAATAGAAATGATGGTCCTCACAAAATACTTCACAGACTTTTTTGTTGTGAATCTTACTAGTATCCAATCACTAACTTCTAGGTTCTTTTTGTTTAAATTCGGTTCAAATTGTTCAATATTTGTAGTGTCTACATCATTATTTACGTAAGATTTGTCATTTTCTTTTTCTTCTGTTGTGGCTTGCAACAAATCTTCGAGAAAGTTATCATCACTTTTTATTTCCGCTAAAAAGTTTTCACGATAGGTATCAAAATCTTCTTCAGAAAGTTAAGCAGAACCGAAAACTTTTATACAATTTCTTTTTCGATTTTGGTCCAATTCTTTTTTAATATTTTTTGTTTTGGGGATTTTTATGGCAGTTCTTTCCTTTTCTTGCTTAATTTTTTCTTCGTTTCGTTTTTTTTTCTATAAACTGTTCTCGCGTTATTATTTCACACCCCCTAGCAATTTTAGTTTTTTCAATTTTATTGTGAGTCACTTTTCTTTATTGTCTGCAATAATAAAGTTTCGAAAGAAACTCTTTCCGAGGGAGCCAAAATTCTATCTTCAATAATTCTAATTACCTTTGAATCATTAGACTTATCAAATTTCATCTCCTGGTTTGGCAAAACTAATTTTGATGACGCTGCTATGGGATTTTTGCTAATGCTCAACTCTTGGGTAACGGCCGCCAAACTTAACTTTTTTAATGTCTGAATCTGTTTTGGTATCGTTTTATGTTCCCTGAACCTTTTCAATGATTCTGGATCAAATTTTTCGTCTGCAACTACGTTTCTGTCAAATGGATATATGCCCCCTTTTTTAAAGCCATTTCTAATTATTTTTGTGTCTAATTCACGCCACACTTCTCCAAGAAGGCGACTAAACTCATCTTTTGGCAATTTAGTGCCCACATTTAACCGTTGCCAATGCACAAGTTTTGCATGCCAAGTGTTTTTCATTGATTTAAAAACTGATAAATCTAATGGCTGCAGAAGATGGCTTGCATGTGATGGTAATTTTATAATAGTTACGCCTCGTTTTTGTGCTTCTTCTAAAATTTTAAGTTGGATATGGGTAGAATGCCCATCAAATATTAATAAGGCGGGTGGATCTTCACTTAAACGCGGTAGCACTGTGTTCAACATGTACTTTTCAAATACTTTTGTATCGATCCATCCATTTTTAGTGGCAGCATAGGATGTCTTTTCAAATCCTTTATTTGACAGCCATTGGTCCCACGTATTTTTTTCCTCTGTGCATAATCAACGGTGGTAATTTGTCACCGATTGCGTTGCTTGTGAACAAAATTGTGACATTATCTTTTCCAGATGACGCGATTGTGCGTCCATCCACGGGCTCCAACCACTTTTGTTCGTTCGGGATCTTTTCCAAAACTTGACTCGTCAAGGTTCAAATTTTATCAGGTCTTCTCTACTCAAAATTCCATCAAGAGTATCAAAATACTCATTAACAATAAAAGGGTCACATGCCACTTTTCTTGGCATTTCCACCGCCTGAGGTCTTTTTAAGGACAAATTGTGCCTCTTCTTGAAAGCAGCAAACCAATCATAACCGATTCTGTTGTTTTTGAATGGAGTTTTGTAGTTATTTTCACTCACGTGTACGGCAACTAAATCTAGCGTTTCTTTGGAAGTGAGTCCGAACCCATATTTTTCCATAACCCGTAAACCATTTGCAAGTTTGAGCTTTTCTCTGTTAATCACTGTAGGTGGTCCTCGGCTCTCCTTTACGATACCTTTTTTGTTATTCACTCTATCACATATAGACGTACGAGGAATGTTATACTTTTTTGCAGCTTGGTACGAATTTATTTTGCCAGTTTTGACTTCATCTACTGCTTTCCTTAAGGTTTGAAGATCGTAAGTTGGTGTTGTTTTTCTTTTATATGAACGAACCATTTTAAAAAATCTAAAAGAAAAATTTAGGTTTAATTACAAAGACCATCTAGAAAAATGTGTCAAATAAACAGTGGAATTACCCAAAAAAAACTTCAAATATTACAAACAATATATTTTGTTTGTAATATTTAAAGTAATTCCGTTTCACTCGCGAGAAACCACCTACTTCTTCCAAAGTCTGTTAAAAGCCTATTATGTATTTATTAATCCAGGGTCTAATCTATCTCCATACCAAATTTCATCAAAATCTGTTCTTTCGTTTAGGCGTGAAAGCGTAACAAACATGCATATATTCATCCATCCATATATAAGTAGGGTATAACTATATTTAAAAAAATGATTTTTGTGTATATATATTTAGATCAATTATTGCATTATTGTTATCTTAAAATAAAAAGGTTTAGGGCCTCATACAATGGGGCTATTGCGTTACAATAGAGGCAATCACCCCAATAAGGCAGGCGCGATAGCCCCGATAAAGAAACATAACCTACTAAAATATTTTAACTGCACGTGGACAATTAATCTTTAGGCCTTTACTAAAAATAATTAAAACAAACCGTAAAACATTTCAGAATGAAAGGTACTTACAGGTAAAAAACACCGATAGTCTAGAAAACACTGAGATTTAAGGGGATTCAATAACCACATATCACTAACGCGAGCTTCGAAGTGAAGTGACATATTCAAGATGGCGAAAATTTAAACAAAAATGAGTATCACCAGTATCGACATCTACTAATTAAATATTTTAGTCTGGTGCTAATTATGTTTAAAAGATGGCGTGAGTAGTTCTTAAATTCGTATTTCATATGATATTTGAATGTGACGCCTTAACCCCTAAGACGCCTTAGCCCCGGTTGACCTTAATTTATAAACGCCATCTATTAGAGCGAAGAAGAAACCTTCCTCGCTTCGTCACCAAATAATTTGTTAGAGTGGCTCTTCTATGCCCTATATAGTATTTTATCTATGCCTTTGACGGTAAACATACGTACTCTAAATTTTTTATGTAATTTTTCGACGACATTTGCTTTGTACCCGGATCCTGTGATTTTGCTTATAGGACGACTTTGGCTGTTTTGGTGGATTGATTGACTGCATCTTATCAAGCAAACACATTAAGAGTTAGGCAATGATTATTATAAAGGGAAGATACGCTACGTTCATACTGAGCGGTGTCCAGAAATTGTTGCGTTGTTATTACAAATGTACTTACATGTAGGTGTATAGTCATTTCAACTACGACTGCGATAGATTATACGGAACGTATGGTACCGTAAAACATGCCAACTTTGCCCTAAAAATGAGAATATTCTTGAATTTTTTGAGTTATTTTGAAAACCCGTTATATGTTTCATACCATATTTGTACCACACAGTACTTTAAGTTCATGTCTCGATATTTATTTCTTAAAATATCCAGAAAGTTGTATGTATATTTGTAAAAACACATTCATATGTGGTGGGCAAAAATTCATAGATTTTTGGCAACGTTGCCAACTTTAAATATTTCCGATATTATAAACCGTATCAAAAATCTTAAAATAGCTAAACATAAATGTAGAGCAATGCAGTATTATATTAAAATATCTGTTTAATAGTCATATTCATTGTCCTTTAAAATTGAGTGGGCAAAGTCAAAAACCCACCTAGAACATTTTTCTTACAATAACGATCAACGTCTAAGGGCTGTCACCACTAAAAAAATGCTTCATTCCAATAATAAATGAAAACTTTTTATATATAAAATATTTATTGACATAATAAATTCAAAAAGTGCAATCATAATGGATACAAAATAAAGAACAACGGTGTACCTACATATACTGTTTGTTTGAGTTATGTAGCGATTAACAATAATGAATAAAAGTACAACAGGTAATAGAATGAACTAAAAATACCTAAATTATATTATTGAGCACAGGTTCTTTGGGTATTTTTAGATTTCGATTTAAAATCGAAATCAAGGAACACTTAAACATAGGTGTAGTGTGTACCCAATAATTTTACTTGCGACTATAATCAAACTAACTTATATTATAGGTCCAGCTTAAAGATAATAATCTTCAATGTAACATAATATCAAAAACACCTAAGGGATTTTTAAAAGATGATTACATAAACAAATCAAATATGTCATCTATAATTAGTATTTTAATTACGTAAATATAATAGCAGCTATTCTTAATGTTTTAATTATTATACAAAATATTCTCAGTCTTATAGGAACAATTGTTACAATTGAGATAAAGTAAAACTTAAGCATAGATAAACAAAGAATTTCTTATTTTACTTCAGACTGAATTTGCATTATATTATAATAATAACATAACAATTTAACAGGTAAGTTTTGCACTTAACAAAATAACTTTAGTTTACAACATCTATTTATCTATTCTTCTATACTATACTAAAACTCTTGCACAACATCTGTTTGGACACGCATCACACAAAAAACAGTGATCCGATTTAGATAAGACTTTCACTGGCGGATAACTGATGTTATAAGGAGCAACTTCGGCTACTTTTATTTTAGGGTTTCGCGGAAAATAATCCACGCAGGCGAAGTTGCGGGGAACAGCTAGTAACTTAATATTTTATAATAAGTTTATTGTATATTATAACTAGAAAAATCAACTTCGAACATAACTTGGTCCCTTCTAGTAATTATTGGTTGCGGTAAGACGAGAACAACGTCATCTACGTGATGCATTTCATAAATATCTTTGACAGGTGGATACGTTTAATCTTTTGCTATTTGCAGTATTTTTAACTTTCCTTAGAAATTCTATTGTAGGGATATTATTTCTAATAAATGAAATCCGTCCAACAAAGTGCTTGACGCTTTTTTTCGTAGCAAATTTAGCTATGAGCCAGTCACCTTCGTTTAAATTATCAACATTGCCTGTGAAATACTCAATATCACTGATCCCAAACGGGATGTCCGGCTCCAAGTTTTCTTTTTCCGACTGATCTTGTAAACAGATTTTTATGTAGTCATTTAATGTTTCATATCACGAATCATCTGATTCTGCTATACTCAATTGAAAGTCGGAAATTTCAGAGCTTGATTCACTAATTTTTTTTTAAATTTCTTCTTATTCACAGGTGTTGTTTTCCTTGAATTTGTTTTGATTTTATTAATTTTACTCCTTTTTTCACGCTTTACGCATGTGGTTCTAGTCATACTTTTTTGTTTTCGTGTTGTATTTTCTTCTTTTTGCATATTTATGTATTCATTATTTTTGTCCGTTACGCTTGAATCATATTTTATTTTATTTATTTTATCCCTTGTAAATAATTTCATTTTCAGTGCTGACTGCGTAATAACTTTAGCACCAGCATCTATTTGGATCCTTAAGTTTTTCTGTGTTTTTCTTTCCTTACAGTCTAATTTTACATTGGAAGTTATTGTAACATTTGTTTGATTTCAAATCAAACATGGTAGCAAATCATTATCATTTATCACTATAAATGGCAAGTTCTCTTTGTCACCTTTTCGATTTATGCTTAATAAATGCACATCATTTGGTGATAGAGGAGTAGTGTAATTTATTAAGGAAATCATATTATTATTTATAACTGTTATACATATTTTACTGAGACTATCTGGATTATAAAGCACATGGGATATATTTGACCATAGGAACATTTGTAAATTATTTCTATAAACATTTTCATTGGACGTCGAAGGCATTTCGTTAGATTTATTGGACGGAAAAACTATACCTTCATGTTCTATCTTCTGGGTAGTTTCAATATGTTCAGGTGTGTTTTTTTTAAAAAAATCCTATTTTATCATCCAATACGAGCTCATTTTCTTCTATGTCTCTTTCAGTAGTCACTTCTTCTAATATATTTATCTCACAATCTGCTGTTTTCAAATCTTTTGGATTTCTTATTTTGAACACTTTTGTTACTATTATAGATGTTTTTATTAAAATATCGGCGGCACAAACTGACTTGCCTGGTTCTGTACGTAATTTCTTACTCCTTTTCACTGCCATTGGATTAGAACACCTTGATTTTGTAGGTAATCTAATAAAGCGGAATCTATTCTGTACACTTCTTCGTCAAAATACTCAGGTATTCGTTTCAAAACATTTCGGGCATTAACTGGCTATATTCCCGCGGCTCTAAATCCACTTTTAATATTATTACTTTCTCTCAGATTAATATTTTTTAATAATTCGTTCAAGAGTTTAGGAAAGTGCTTTTTATTAATAGTTGACTGTTCCGGATTTTGAATTTTGTAATTTGTGAGTACCTTCCTCCATTCTCTTTTTAAAGGGGCAAAAAACGCTACATCTAGAGGTTGGGTCAGATGTGTGGAGTTAGGTGGAAGAAACACAAACCTAATATCATATTTTTGGCATAGCTCCACAACTTCGATATTTAGGTGACTAGACAAATTGTTACCTATTATGACTTTTGGTCCTGATAGATTCTTTGCCAACTTTAGTATAATTGTTCTAAAATAATCCTCAAAACAGGCAGAGTCAAACCAACCCGATTTCGTGCAATTATAACGAGTTCCATCAGGACCTCCATCAACCTATTCGGAATATAGATTTGTAGCTTTATATACTACATATGTTGGAAGACAGTCACCAGCTGCAGACACCGTAAACATAATCGAAACACAACTCTTAGAACTGTTTAAAATTCTTTCGGGATATTTTATGCCCCTTCTAAAAATGCATTTTAAATTACTCGGGTTATCAGACAAATTAGTCTCATCATAGTTAAGGATGTTACTAGGTGGAATAATCCTTCAGCGTCGCTTGTAAATTATCGAAGAAATTTTGCATTTCTAGCAGAGCTTTCTCGGCCCGGACCTTTTTTATATTTTGTGTAGTTCGAACTGATAATTTTGATGAATGTCTATTTAAAAAAATTTCTACCCAAGTATTTCCGGGCATTTTTCCATTAAAAATATGACTGCGTGAATTTTTTTCTAAATAATTAAAAACAAGCATTTTCAGGTCTAACTTGGTCATTGGAGAACCATAGTCACTGACAGCTACCAGAACATTTACAAGATTTTCTTCTTCGATTTCTGTTAGTTGTTTTTGTCCCCCAACCGTTTTCATGTGCACTTCTTTTGCCTTATTTATTATGGTCCTCCGTGGTATCCCGAATTGTTTTTCGGCTTGTCTACTAGAAATAACATTTTTTTTACTAGGTCTACTGCTATATCCAACATTTCCTTAGAGTAGTTTTTGTAATTTCTGGATCCTAGTTTCCTTCTATTTCTTTTTCTTTTTGTACATGTATTTGATTTATTATTACTGTTCATCCTATAAAAACAAAAACAATATATCTGAGAAACTATAAAAACAAATAATAAAAAGGTTACAAAATGCGGAATTGCGCAGAAGCGTAGAATACTATATGTAGAAAATACCTCCAATATCAAATAGCCATCAAAAGTCATCCAAACACGAATTGAACAGAGATCTTTCATTTGTGCTACTAACAAAAATTACAGCAAATGAAAAAGTTACAGATGACAACCCTACGGGTAATAAATTGGTGGGCAATGTTGTCAACAATGCTAAAAAAAGAAGTGTGTGACTTTGCCCACCAAATTGAATTTATGAAATTTTTTGCGTAAATAGTAGTCTATATTATCCATTTTAAATATATTTACTGTTGTAAAAAAATTACTCTGCAACTATCACTTTTCGGTAAAGTTTTTGTGCTGGTTTTTGCCCACCAAAAAACACTACCAACTTATACAAGTTCTGACAGGCAACTGAAGTTACCCCTGTCACTCGGCTATCAATCTAATTAGATCATACAATAACTACTTTACGCCGGCTCGGCTACGGGGCGAATTAGATCAGAAGTACTGCCCTATGAAAAAACTATTTGTTTCTTTAAAACAAAACCAAAGACACTATGCAATAGATAATAGTATCAAAGACAAAGATATTGTTGTGTGAATAAGTCAACTAGCGCCATCTAGTGTCAGGAACTTTGCAGAGAATGACATCACACAATTCTCAACCGACAGCGCCATCCGAAGAACTAAGTTTCTAGAAAATCTATACTCGAACTCTCGGTAACTTGCGCGTGTTTACTTGAACATTCCGGATATTTTGCTAATTTAAATAAATAGGTGGCGCAAGATGCGATCGAGACAGAGTTGAACTCGGCGACAAAGCGAAACTTCGGAGCGGAATTAAGTGAATTAGTGTGTTTAATTATTAGTGTTTTTAACTTTAATTTGTATAAAGTAAATTAAAGTGTTAATTTAGGTAATTCTATCGGCAATTTTTATTGTCACGAACCTCAAGCTCGTAACAATTGGTGTCAGAAGTGGGATAAAATAATGCCGATTTTACCTAAGGAGGAAACGGAGGGTCAACGGGGAAAGTCAACGCCAGCAGGAGACGGACCAGAGGAGATTTGGTGGTGCAACGCCGCAGATGTCTGAGGGCCAGCCGCCGGCCACGGAAGCCGGTCCGTCAGCAGCTTCTACGTCTGTGGCACCTGACTTAGGTGCTCTGATGGTGATGCTGCAGGAGCAGGCTCGCCGACAGGAGGAGCAGGCTCGCCGACAGGAGGAACAGGTCCGTCGGTTCGAAGAGCAGCTGAAGCGCGGACAGGAGGAACAGGCCAGTCAGTTGAAAGAGCTGCAGGAGGAACAGGCCCGCCGACAGGAGGAACAGGCCCGTCGGTTGGAAGATCAGCACGCGGAACAGGCTCGTCGGTCGGAAGAGCAGATGCTCCTCATGAAGGACCTTCACGCTACCTTTGGGAAAGAGATAAGGCAGGTGAAGGATAGGGTTGCTCAACACGACAACCGTCTGTCGGAAGCTGAAACCCGAATCGAAGAACATGAAACCCGAATCAACCATGTGAACCATCGGGTTGACAACGTGATGGCTGACGTGAAGAAAACGCTGAACGACCTCAAACTTGGGGATGGAACTGCAGCCCCCGCAGTAGCTACTACACCTTCGCTACGTGGGTTCAAGGTGCCACCATTCGACGGGACTTCTTCCTGGTCAGCCTACAAAATCCAGTTCGAAGCTGTTATGAAGGCGAACGGCTGGAATAAAAATCAGGCCATGACTGCTCTCACACTAGGCCTGCGCGACCAGGCCTTAACAGTTCTGGAAGCTCTCGGGGAGGAAGTGACCTATGAGCAACTCCTTGAGGCATCGGAGGCAAGATATGGCGACGCTCACCTGGAACACGTCTTTCGTGCGCAGCTTAAAGATCGCGTGCAGCGCATCAACGAAAACCTGCAGCAGTGGGCTCTAGAGGTGGAGAAGCTGGTGCGAAAAGCATACCGGTCTGTACCTGCGCTCATTGAAGGGAACCTGGTGCAGACATTCATCGACGGCATCCGTGACCTGGAAGTCAGAGCTGCTGTGAGGCTCGGGCACCACGAGACGCTTAAGAACGCCTTGGCCCATGCACTGGAGGTGGAAGCCGTGAGGCAGGATCATCGTTCCCATCGCGTCAGGGAGGTTGCAGCAGCTACAGTTCGCGACCGCAACCAAGGATACAGCTCAAGGTGCTATGGCTGTGGGGAAAAGGGCCACCTTCGATCCAGCTGCCCTAAGCGAACCGCAGAAAGGGAAAGTGAACGATATCAGGAGGGTAGTGCAGCTAACGGCACTGCCTGGCTGCGACAGGATCATCGTTCACCTCACGCTTGTTCAGGAGGCCATCTGGGAGTTAAACGAACTCTACTGAATATCCGAGAACGGTTTTACTGGGTCCACTGTCGAAACGATGTCGAGGACTGGTGTCGCAAATGTACAAGTTGTGCGGCTGTAAAGGGACCTCAGACTCGTAGTAGAGGTGCATTGAAGTTGTACGATGTGGGTGCACCATGGGAGAGAATAGCCATTGACGTGGCGGGGCCGTTTCCGGAGAGTGAAAGCGGTAACAAGTATTTCATGGTTGTGATGGATTACTTCACTAAGTGGCCAGAAGTCTTCGCCATTCCAAATCAAGAAGCTTCAACAGTTGCAGATAAACTAGTTCATGAAGTCTACTGTCGTTTTGGAGTACCTTTAGAGATTCACAGCGATCAAGGAAGGAATTTTGAGTCTCAAATATTCCAGGAAAGTTGCCGAGTTATGGGTACTCATAAAACAAGAACGACTTCTTATCACCCGCAATCTGATGGAATGGTGGAACGATTTAATCAGACATTGGAGAGGTACCTAGCAAAAGTTGTAGACAATCGGCAACGAGATTGGGACAAGCACATACAACCGTTTTTGTTGTCATATCGAAGTTCTGTTCACGAAAGTACAGCAGTGACACCAGCTTTCGCAAACTTTGGAAGAGAATTACGGCTGCCTGCGGACCTGATCACCGGGATACCACCTGATGCCCCACGCAGTATAACCGATTATGCAAATGACTTGCGGAACAAAATGAATGACATTTATGAGCACGTCAGACAATCGGGCCAGCAAATGTCTGAGAAAATGAAAACCCGGTATGACCGCAAAATGAACAATAAAGGGTTCAACGAAGGTTCATTAGTGTGGTTGCACAATCCAGTCCGCAGCAAAGGGAAATCTCCTAAGCTTCAAGCTAAATGGGACGGCCCGTACCGGATTGTAACCAGGATCAACGATGTGACCTACCGGATACAGAAAGGCGCAAGAGGGACTCCTAAGATCGTCCATGTGGATCGCTTGGCGCGTTATTATGGGACCGATAATGCTCGGGACGAGCATGTCTTAGGAGGGGGCAGTGTTGTGTGAATAAGTCAACTAGGGCCATCTAGTGTCAGGAACTTTGCAGAGAATGACATCACACAATTCTCAACCGACAGCGCCATCCGAAGAACTAAGTTTCTAGAAAATCTATACTCGAACTCTCGGTAACTTGCGCGTGTTTACTTGAACATTCCGGATATTTTGCTAATTTAAATAAATAGGTGGCGCAAGATGCGATCGAGACAGAGTTGAACTCGGCGACAAAGCGAAACTTCGGTGCGGAATTAAGTGAATTAGTGTGTTTAATTATTAGTGTTTTTAACTTTAATTTGTATAAAGTAAATTAAAGTGTTAATTTAGGTAATTCTATCGGCAATTTTTATTGTCACGAACCTCAAGCTCGTAACAATATGCTCTTTTATTTTAAACCATAACCTGGCAATGTTTCTTAGAAAAAAAAAAAGAAATCACTCTGAACTTACGGCGTTCCGCATGTCGCTTTGATGAAGGTGCTCCGTCTTTTTTATAGAATTTTGTATTAGTGTCTGGACTAAAAACGAAAGTATTATACTTTTTTACATTTCTTGTAATATAGTAAACACGTAGATATATAATTTGTGGTATAAAAAGTGAAAAGTAAATTACCAAAAGTACTTCAAACTCCGGAAGGCCTAGTTTGGAGGTTGGTTCATAAATGTGTTATTTATCAAATTCTCATTTATTTTTAGTATAAAACGTAAGTAAAAATAGTTTTCTTACATATTTCAAATAACTTGACGTTGTATTTATTTCAAATTCACACGAAGATATTTTTGAAATATTGTTCGAAATGTCATACAGATAAAACATTATTATTTTTTTTTTAATTTTTAAATATTTTAATATTTTGGTATGAGTAACGAATAGAAACACATAAAACATAAAAATATACATATTTCCAAACATTTTCATATAAATTTCTCCAAAAACAAAAGTGTAGAATTCAAATTAGTAGTAATTTTGTCACTAAAATTGCAGTTTATACTACTGGTAACGCCAGTTAACAATCTACTTTATCAACATGAATAGTGCATATTTTTTGTTTCCTTCCTTCCTTCCCTTTCCTACCGCACGCGCTGCCGCCGAGGTGAAAAAGAGGATCTCGGCGCGCGTCAGTATACTAAGTGACATTACGTTCTCCGCACCGCACGGCCAGCCGTCGCGTCTTATATATATTAACCGCAAACCGCGCAGGACGAACATTGAGTTCTCCTGTTTATCTTTAATACTCACCGCATCAGACATTGTGTCTTTGTAACTCATAAAAGTGTGAGACGCCCCCGTAAGGGCAAAGGTCGAGAGTGTGGGACTTCACGAAACTGTTAACCGAGAGTGCGTGTGCGCCGAACCACGTGGCGAGCTTGCTGTATAGCAGACACTCCAGGAGGAAGGCGCGGCAGCCCTCATCAGGTCAGTGCGTGCTATCCCACCTATTTATTTTCCCCTTTGCCGTATGCACCAAAATTACAGTCCACTAAATCTTTATCGAAGATACCTTAAGTTACTGGCGTCTCCATTTTTAATGGTCCTTCGAGCCGGATTGACCTTGACTTTCCATTTTTAATGGTCCTTCTCGCTGGATTGACCTTGACTTTCCATTTTTAATGGTCCTTCTCGCTGGATTGACCTTGACTTTTCATTTTTTAATGGTCACTTCTCGCTGGATTGACCTTGACTTTCCGCCCTTATTAGATTATTATCGTAATAAGCGTTTATATAATTAATTATTTATATTTTAATCCGACTTCGGATTAACCCCGCCCTTATTAGAACACTAGAATAGGTCCTAATAGGTGACATTCATAGTAATTTTAAAACCATATTCATAGAATCAATAAGCATATAATTATCTATATAAATTATTTGTTGTATGTTCACATCACGTCATCAACTTTTAACTACATCTATAGATTATACTGTTAAATTACATTTATTATTTGCACATATATTTAAGCATTATATCGTTATAAATAACTTCATAATTATTATAAAAGTTAACAATTAAAGTTCATCGTTAACAAAACTAATGTTTAATAATTCAACCGCGTAGCGAGGTCGCTTACAGACTACCCGCTTATAATTATATTATTTTTGCCGCATAACTTAAGTTGTAATGCCGCCTAAAAAACAAATAGCATCGAATAATAGCGATTCCTCGGATAATGAGGGCACACCTGATGCTGAGTTGGTTTTATTGTTAGCTAAACGAGATGCTTTATTTGAAATAGTGCAAAAAATATATGATATGTCCTCGGACATCCACATAAACACTTCCACGATGGAGCGTTTTCTTGATGGAAGTTCTAATATTAATGCTTTACGTATTGAGTTTAAACAGGTCTTAGATAATTATAATTCACATTTATTAAAAATAAACCCTATTGCTAAACCTGATTATAACAGCCTCATTGCGTTTGAGTCTCTTTGCGGTAGAATAAATAGGCTTTATTTACAATATTCGCAATCTAATTCACAAAGTACTAGTACACCATCTAAAGCCAGATTCTCACTTCCGCCTATCGAACTTATGCCATTTTCGGGTGACATTCGCTCATGGCCTTTATTTTATGCTAGCTTTAAATCAACCGTCCATGACAACACATCGCTTACCGACGCTGAAAAGTTATACTATTTGCTAGGTAAACTAACGGGCAAAGCCCTATCTGTATGCTCAGTTATAACTCCTTGCGCTGAAAATTATAAAATTTTATTGCAAGCACTCGTTGACAAATATGAAGACCGGCGTATGCTAGCATCTACATATATTAATCAGATGTTCGAATTTAAGCCATTGCAATCGGCCACCGCAAATAATTTTGATTTATTTACTGATAACTTGCAGTGCGCGCTTTACAAAACTTAAAGTTAGATAATCTCGCGGACTTAATTGTTCTTCATATCGCGCTTAAGAAGCTGGACCCGGATACCATTCGCTCTTTCGAATATAGTCATAACTCGATGGTACCTACCTTTGATGATTTAGTAAATTTTATTAAGACCCGCTCCAAAGTTTTGCAACGCACCGATTCTAGTACAAATTCTAATAGCGCACCAAACAATCGACGAGGTAACGGTAATAATCGTCGCTGTAATAATACTTCGTCGCCGAAGTATCAGGCGTACGTAAGCACGACGACTAGTTGCTCAAAGTGTCTGTGCGATAATATTGTGCACGCCGCAGGAACGATTTAAATGCGTAAAGAGTAACAATGCATGTGTGAATTGTCTCAGTTTAAGTCATCGAGTGTCTAGTTGCTCTTCAAATTATAGTTGTCGCGTTTGTAAATTTAAACATCACACATTGTTGCACTTCCACCGCAGACGCGATAATGCTTCCCCTGCGCTGGCGCGTTCTCCACCGCTTCAGCCAGTTACACTGAAGTCTACAACCCCCGCGCCCGCACACTCGCCACCCCTCACCGCAGGTGCGCGTTCAGACGTCGCGGTGTGTACTTCGTTCAAGAATATTTCTCAACGTTCACCGCCTCCCGCGCGCGCAAGTCGTTCGCAGAGAACTGTTTTATTATCAACCGCTCAAGTATTTGCTTACGATGCTAAGGGAGAGAAACAAATTATTCGTATATTATTAGACTCCGCGGCTCAAAGCCATTTTATGACTAAAGAGTGCTGTCATCGTTTAGGCGTTCAACAACACGATACCGAATGTACTGTAGTAAAGGGATTCGGTAGAGTTGAAAAAATTGTAAAATCGAAATCGATTGATATTAAAATTTTCTCACGATTCGACTCGAATATTAACTTCAATATTTCAACGCTAGTTGTTGATCAAATCACCGACCTTTTGCCCACCGCTGTGGTAGACACATCTGTCTTATCACACTTCCATGGCATAAGACTCGCTGATGAATGTTATAGCATGCCTAATAAAATTGATGTTTTGATAGGCGCATCCCTTTTCCCGCACTTACTATGTCCAGACGTAATTTATTCGTCTAAAGACTTGTCCGGGCCCTCGGCTTTGAGTACGGTATTTGGTTACGTTATTATGGGCTCAGTGCCGACACTTCAGGTAAATCATTCTTTAACGTGCTGCTCAGTCCTAGAGTCTCCTATCGTTGACAAATTAGTGCAACGATTTTGGGAGCTTGAACAGCCACCCTCCGCACCGCCCATTCAGTGTCCTTCAGACATTGAATGTGAAGAGTTTTATAAATCTACGACATCCCGCGATCCTTTTACTGGTAGATATATTGTTGGCCTGCCATTTAAAGATGACGTTTACTCTCTCGGAGATTCTTATGAAACCTCTCGACGACGATTCATGTGCTTGGAGAGGAAACTTCAAGCCTCGCCTACATTAAGGTTAGCATATGATGACGTCATAAAGGAATACTTAGCTAAAAATTATATATCCCCCGCACCGCCGTATGACTCTCATGAACCCGCTCCAATATATGTCATACCGCATCATGGAGTCTTACGCGAAGATAAGAAGTCAACGCGTCTGCGCATCGTCCTGGATGCTAGTAGTAAGACTAGCACTGGGCGATCATTAAATGATATTCTTCATTCAGGACCAAATTTGCAAGGCGACTTGTTCAATATAATTTTAACTTTCCGCTTACATCCAATCGCTATGACAGCCGACTGTCGCCAACAATTTCTGCAAATAGTTGTTCGCGATTCTGATCGTCGTTACCAATGCTTCCTATACCGCTTCCGTCCACAAGACCCACTTGTGTTATACCACTTTAATCGCGTGTGCTTCGGTTTAACTTCGAGTCCATACCATGCATTGCGCACGGTAAGACAGCTCATTGATGACGACGGCGCAAAGTATCCACTTGCGAGTCGTATCGCATTTACTTCGCTATATATGGACGACATCGCGTTCTCTATGCCCAGTGAATCCGAGGCCAGTGAGACCTCTCGGCAGCTGATAGACTTATTCAAGGGTGCCCAATGGGACCTGATAAAATGGCATAGCAACCGTCGATCTGTTTTAGATGACCTCCCTACTTCCCATAAAATTACAGGAGAAGTAGAGTTCGATAAATCAATGCCACATAAAATACTAGGCTTGCATTGGTCTACCGATAGTGACGCCTTTTATTTTAAGATATCTGTTCCCGCTGATGTGACGTGCACTAAGCGCGCCATCTTATCTACTGTCGCTCGCCTGTGGGACATAATGGGTTTCGTTGCTCCCACAGTAGCGTACGCCAAATTGTTAATAAAGCAGCTTTGGCAACTTAATTTAGATTGGGATGACATACCACCACCGCCAATTATTAAGATGTGGAGGCAATTCTGTGCTGAATTACCAGCTCTTAATGATTTACGTATCCCGCGACATGTTGGTGTATCCAAAAACTGTACTGCGTCACTCCTGGGGTTTTCCGACGCCAGCGAGCACGCATACGGTGCCGTAGTCTACATACATGTAAAGAGCGTCAATGGTAACACCGTCCAGTTGATTTGTGCAAAGACTAAAGTCGCACCGACGAAACCACTATCTATTGCACGCCTTGAGCTTTGTGGAGCGGTTTTACTCTCAAAATTGCTTCGCAGAGTACTCGACAATTATTCTCCTGACCTTGCACTATCAGTCTATGCCTTTGTAGATTCAAAAGTAGCTCTGTACTGGATAAAGAGTTCGCCACACAAGTGGCAGACCTTTGTTGCAAACCGCGTTGTTCAGATTACCGACAATATTCGCGCTGATAACTTTTATCATGTCGCAGGTACTGAGAATCCCGCTGACATACTTTCACGTGGCGTTACGCCAAATAAATTAGTTTCAAACCCCCTGTGGCTCCATGGGCCTCAGTGGACTTCGTTAGATCCATCTCAATGGCCTCTTCGTACTTTAGACAATGAGGTTATTGCAAATATGCCTGAGAAGAAGATTTTGTCGCACACTGTGTGCACATCCGTCTGTAATTCTGCGATTTATGAGCTCGCATTCCGCATCTCTTCTTGGAGTAAACTTCTACGTATAATTGCGTACGTGTGTAAGTTTGCTAAATTATTGCCCCGCCGCAACACTACTGTAGTGACTGCTGATGATCTCAGTTTCTCTGAGGTTATAATCCTCCGCGCCCTGCAAAAACAGCATTTTGCAGTGGAATATTTAAATATTGAAGGTAACAAACCTTGCTCGCCCGCTTTCAATCGTTTAAGGCCTTTTATTGAGAATGGTTTAATCCGCATTGGTGGTCGTCTTTCGAACTCCGCATTAGATTACACGCAAAAACATCCAATTATACTCCCGCGCAGTGATCATGTAGTGAACATGATCATTGACTATTATCATATTAAAAATTTACACGCTGGGCCTGAATTGTTATTGTCATTGCTCCGTCAAAAATTTTGGATACTTTCCGCACGCCGCACTGTGAGAAGCAGAGTCTACAAGTGTAATATATGTTTCCGGCTTAGACCCCGTCCAACTTACCCTTTGATGGCTGATCTTCCCCATAGTCGTGTAAGACAAGCTATTAAGGCATTTACACACACGGGCTGCGATTATGCCGGTCCTATCGCATACACTCCTGTACGTCGTCGTGGTGTACGCAGCGAGAAGGCGTACTTATGTGTTTTCACATGCCTCACGACTCGAGCTGTACATATAGAAATCGCTACAGATCTTAGTAGTTCTAGTTTCCTCGCTGCGCTTAAACGTTTCCTCTCTAGACGAGGGCCGATTCAGTTTTTATATTCGGATAATGGAACGAATTTTAAAGGTGCCGCTTCGTATCTTCGCGATCTCTATAAATTTCTAAACGTTGAATACCGCCCAAAGCTTGAGCAAGAGTGTGCTGAGAATCGTATAACATGGAAGTTCATCTGTCCCAACTCTCCTCATTTTGGAGGCGCCTGGGAGAGTATGATCAAAGTCGTAAAAACGCATCTGTTCCGAGTTATCGGACATCAGTTACTTTCATACGAAGAGCTTAATACTGTTCCTGCGCAAATTGAGTGCTTGCTAAACTCGCGGCCCTTGACAGTATTAAGTTCTGATCCTGCAGAGCCTTCAGCTCTTACTCCGAGTCATTTTTTGAATACCGCACCTTTATTGTCATTACCCGCACCCAAAGTCAAATCTGACTGACAGTCTGTTACACAGGCATTCTTTACTGGATAAATTAGTTCAGTCGTTTTGGGACCGGTGGAGGACGGAATACCTTCACGGATTACAAGTTTGTCAGAAGTGGAACACCCCGTCTACGGCTATCGTACCAGGCATGGTTGTAATTGTGATAAATGATAATGAACCGCCCCTTGCTTGGCCATTAGCGATTGTCGAGTCTGTTCATCCTTCGAAGGATGGCGTAGTTCGAGTAGTGACCGTGAGAACTACTAAGGGAACATATCTCCGTCCTGTTGCTCGTATTTGCCCTCTCCCAAGACAATAAATCACGATTATTTTGATTATAATTATTTATCTAAATTAGGAATTAAGTTTATATTTATATATATTAAAAAAGCATTAAACCGCAATATTATATTTATGTATACATTTTCTCGCTTACCAAGTAAGGTTAGTAGATGAGACACGCGCATTGAGCGCATCCTCTCACTTTATATACCGCTTATTTATTTGTTTTCCTTTTACTTTTTATATTACGGTTGTCTTTTAAAGGTGACCCTTTAAGGGCGGGAGGAAATGGTAACGCCAGTTAACAATCTACTTTATCAACATGAATAGTGCATATTTTTTGTTTCCTTCCTTCCTTCCCTTTCCTACCGCACGCGCTGCCGCCGAGGTGAAAAAGAGGATCTCGGCGCGCGTCAGTATACTAAGTGACATTACGTTCTCCGCACCGCACGGCCAGCCGTCGCGTCTTATATATATTAACCGCAAACCGCGCAGGACGAACATTGAGTTCTCCTGTTTATCTTTAATACTCACCGCATCAGACATTGTGTCTTTGTAACTCATAAAAGTGTGAGACGCCCCCGTAAGGGCAAAGGTCGAGAGTGTGGGACTTCACGAAACTGTTAACCGAGAGTGCGTGTGCGCCGAACCACGTGGCGAGCTTGCTGTATAGCAGACACTCCAGGAGGAAGGCGCGGCAGCCCTCATCAGGTCAGTGCGTGCTATCCCACCTATTTATTTTCCCCTTTGCCGTATGCACCAAAATTACAGTCCACTAAATCTTTATCGAAGATACCTTAAGTTACTGGCGTCTCCAACTACTACTATGCTATACAGGGTAATTTATGTATTCTATTACAATTTCTAGCAACCAAAAATAATTTTATTCGATAGTTTATACATTCAACAAGAATTCCTGTAAGTTTTATCCATAAATATTGTCTCAAAGTGAAAATATAGCAAAATTTGCAATATAGCAAAAAAATTCCTAACTTACAAATTTTCCCGCCATTAAGGTCCTGAGCGAACGGGAGTATAACATGTCGCGCGCTGTCAGAGCTAAGGTTAAGTGCCGTTGTGTAACTGGGTTGGCAAAATTTGAACCCTGGTCTGTCTGCAGTTTGTTAAGATTTTTTAATAGTTGCCACCTTACCTAGCTTGCTATTTTTGTCATCACATAGATTTTAATTGTTTATGTATGTTAGTCCTTTTCAGAATCAATAAATGATTATTCAATTTGTGTATCGTGTTTTATTTCGTTGTAAAGTGGTTGAGGGAGGGCATGCCAAAAAAAGGATTGGTTAACGACATTGCCTATCTATTAAAATTGACTGTGAGTTAGCTATAAATTGACGTAAGCTGATGTGTTGCTGCTTAATAGATATATGCACTTATGGCCGTAATAAGCAATGTTGGAATGCAAAAATGAATATAAGTACGGGAATATTCGTAGTAGGTATAGTATTACAAATTCCGATAGAAAAATTAATTATTAATCTACAAATCGATTATCCAGCAGTGTAACCACTCAGTGGTAGTTATTTATTTATGCTATACTCTTCGACATTAGCTAATATTCTTTGTCAAAGAAAGGACCGAAATAAATAAAAAAATAAATATTTTGGTAACTTGTTGGGGTGTACACTTTGAAAATACATCGATGTTTTTATCGATATAATACATCGAGACTGCATCGATACATTTCGCTGCATCGGTTAGAAACATCGATGTTTTTTCAAAATTAAGTACTTTTTCCGTCTTTAACCATTTTTATTGTATTTGTTTAACAAAAATATACAAATTGTTTGCTAACTTATAGTTTAATTTGTATAATTAGCTTCATGGTTCGATTCGCGAATGATTCGATGAAATTTATGCAATAAAATATAGATAATTTGTGGTGTAAAGTATTCTACAAATAGTAAACTATCATCTGTTTATTTTTCATTCATTAAATTATGAAATTGTACTTTTGTTAATATGAGAATAAGTAAACTAACCCAAACATCTACTTAATTACTTTACTTACCAATCGAACATATATGGAAACGATGAGATTTTTCCCAAAATCAAATGTAATTTAGCATTTTTATTCAGAAAGGTCACCGAAACAGAACATACAATTTTTTTACTTCCCTTTACATCAGTTTAAACAGTGCTGCCAACCAGTCGATGTCAAAATCTTGATCCCTTGAAAGGACAGATAGATTTCTGAATTAGAATTTATAATGTTAATAGTAATAGCTGGTTATTATTTATCATTGATTTGATGTTTTATGAAAATACTTGGATACATTGAGTGTATTAATAAGTTTCCAAAATATCAATCAGATCGATTCATTGCATCGTATTGCAAACATCGAATGAAATCCATGCATCGATGCATATTGAATATCTCTATAACATAACTTGTCAATTGTCATTGCTATAAAAACTGTCAATGTCATTAACCAAGAACCAGCGTCCGGCGGGGTAAATAAATAAATGTTAGACTTTAAAAGGGTTACAGAAGTTTTTAACGTATTTCTGTTTTATAAGTGTAGCTTCAGAAAATTTAGGTAAAATGTTACCGTTATCCTTATTACGAACGGCCCAGAACCATCCAATGTTAGTCGAGTTAAAGAATGGTGAAACATATAACGGCCACCTCGTGAGTTGTGATAATTGGATGAATATAAATCTCCGTGAAGTAATTTGCACGTCGCGAGACGGTGATAAGTTCTGGAGAATGCCGGAATGTTATATACGCGGTAGTACTATAAAATATTTAAGAATACCAGATGAGGTTATAGATATGGTAAAAGAAGAAACTCAGGTAAAAGCAAGAGGTCGGAGTGAGGTCTCGAAAGGCCGTGGTGGCGGACAAAACATGAGGTCAGGTCGCGGAGGCGGCCGTGGTGCTTTTGGTAATCGCGGAAGGCCGGCGCCACTTTCCAGAGGTGGCGGTAACGCGGGTAGAAATCCACAGAACAAAAATAAAAAATAACTACATTTAAGTCTTTATTATATATTATAATAAATTAAGGTTTTTCAAATGTTGTTTTATTATTTAAATTTAATATTTGTATTGGACTAGCCACTGTAAATTTGTGAAGGAGATTATGATTATTAGAGATGAGACAGATATCCGGTAGCTATCTGATATTCGGCCTATCCGGCCTAAATTACTATCCGGCCGGATACCGGATTTAAAAAAATACAAAATATCAAATTTAGTTAAGTACTTTATGTATGTCTTAACCTATATAATTAGTAATCACAAAATTTTCATTTTAATACTTAGAAAATTAGTGCTCATACTACATTATGGTGAATAAATACTAATTTCTCTGCATTGATAGGTAACAAGTGTCTTCATAAACAAGGCCAGTTTCAGAAGTCTTTCACTGTACACACTGCCGTTGGGTGCTGAAAGATAGATTTTGGCAAACTTTGATAAATTTAGAGTATTATGTATCATTAGCTGCCCACCAAATTTAAGGGTCATGATAGCAAACATATCACACTGACTTTACTTTTCGCTTCTTGTGAAGCTCCGTACGGCATTGTTTGCCAGAATATCCGGCTATCCGGCGATAAGATTGGCCAAATATCTGGTATCCGGCCAATTAGCTATCTGTTTCATCTCTAATGATTATTATTAAAAGTAGCGCAGTATTACTTCTGAATAGTCAAAGTTGATTTGCTATCTACTATCTTCTCTGTTTAAATGTAGGTTACTATACATGATGGAGCCGCACTGCAGCTATATTTTAGTTGTAGCATGAATGGGTCCGCTCGACCGGGCAAAGACCACACTCTCACAGAATATCAATGTAAATTTTACAACTTAATGCTGTTGTGTTGCATATGCTGAGCTTAAAGAACCTGGAACCCTTATTACTGGATGTGAGGCATTTTTTCTTAGTCCTCAAAGGAGACATCACAGCTGCCTTTTGGTTTTTAATTGAGAATAAATGTAGGTGTCTAGTTCGCACGCATCCGTGTTTGCTCGCTTGTCACCCCAATTATTTAAAAAAGTGTTGATGGGCTACAGAAGCCAAACATCAGGTGAACTTGCAATTTATTGCTAATATTATAAAATATGTCCATACTGTCTAATTATTACATTACTAACACAGAATTTAGTGCCATGTGAAAGTAGAGGGAAGAGAATGGAATAATTTTTATTCAATATAGATTATTGATTATTATACTATATTGAATAAAAATTACTACTACTACACCACGTCTAGTGTCAAGTGTGTATTTTGGGTGTGGGCATTAATAATGTGATTATTCGAGCTGTGAAATCTCCCCGAAGAAATTCAACAGTCCTTTAATGTGGCAAGCAACTTCAGGGAGCGACCCCAGGGTGTCGTGGTGTTTAGCCCTGTATGCAACAACCTCCAGACATGTCAGCAACATGTAAGCCGCCGTTTCTTCCTCCACCATATATGCTCTGCATGGGGGGCTATCTGTAACACCTATGGTAAGTAAATGTTTGTTGAAGGAGCAATGTCCTGTGAAGGCACTTGTTACTTTCCTGATCTGTGGCTTGTTCAGTCTCATTAAAACCTTGGTTAGATGTAAAGTCTGCTAGATTTTTCCAAAGCTGAGCATGTAGGTTTGTGAAGTTTCTACGTACCAGTAAACGAATGTAACCAAAGGTGATTGGTATTGTTGGTTACAGCCCTATAGTGGCCAGAACCGATCCTCTTCTGGCCAGTTCGTCTGCTGTATCATTGCCTCTGGATCCATTGTGTCCCTTAATCTATTGCAGAGTCACCTTGTTGTGCTTTAGATACCTCATTTAATCGTTGATGGCATTCATATATTAGTCCTAAGTTCACTACATTTCAACTCAGAGCTTGTAGTACTGCCATACCGTCGGTCAGTATTCTGATGGAGAAGCCTTTACCTTCCTAGCATCTATTGCTATGGCTGCTTGGATGAAACAAATATTCCGCTGAAAGACTGTGTTATGGGTACCCAGTGGTGTACATATGTGGATATTAAGGTCTTCAGAGACAATTCCAGATCCTACACCTTTATTTGTTTTAAAATCATTCGCGAAAACTACGCTCTAAGGGTGTTTGATAATAATCCCTCATTCCCAGGGATTATTATCAAACATGCATTCATTTAATTTTTTTATATTATAGTAATAATAATAACCATTTTTATACAGATTTTGTTTAATAAATTATTTACAGAAACAGAAACTTTTATTCAATATGGATCATAAAGAATACTTATTGAGTCACTTTTTTTTCATTAACCACCAGTTCGGAAAAAAACCCTGTCCTGGGAAGAACCAGCAAGAAACCCAGCGGGACTATTATTTTTAAATAAGAGCTCACAATCATGTATGTTACAATTAACAACATAAAACAAATTAGAAATAGCTTGGTAGCGATCACAGTTCCCAGGGGTTATTATGATTCATAAATTCCTTAATATTATAGTAACCCTTTTTATACAAACTTTAATAAAGTTTTGAACTTTGTGTATGTCAAATTTTGTGTATTTTCTGGAATTTTGTTGTAAAAGCGTATACGCCCCAAGAATGAAATTACTGCCTCGGTGGAGTCGAGTAACTGGTACTACTAGCTTGTGTCTGTTCCTAGTATTTACAGAATGAATATCAATTATTTTTGCAAATTATGTAATAGAGAGACCTTGAATATTCAATGGGAGTTCGTAGTAATAGCATATATATTGCCACAAGAATGAATTACTGACTCTATGGAGTTAAGAAATTGATATCACTAGCTTGTGTGATCCTAGTGTTTAGTGTATATCAGTTTTTACTAAAACTACTTTTGTTTTTGTGAACTTACATTAAATTTTTGTAAACATACTAAAGCCAAAGTTAGTATAATTATTTCTTTTTTTAGTATATTTTTTTTCTCAGATTCCATCACCACAGTTGGTTACATCAGTAACCATCTTGCTTACTATTGATGTAAAATAACTGGGCTGGTGATAGGCTGCAGCATTAAAGGTGTGATATAATAATAATAATAATAATGGTGGTGTGATATAATAATGTAATCAGAAAGACGCTGCTTCTGTTTTACTTAACCTCTGTCACATTCTACGACACCCACGGGATAACTAGGCTACCACAACAAGGCAATAATGCCGACACTACTAAGGATAATGAATAAAAAATGAACATCATTTATTTTATTATTTTAAATTTTTCTATTCTGGTAATAAAAATAAAACAAACATACATATTATTTCATTATTTTATTATATTGTATAAAATTCATTGTACTCTTACTTAAAACTATTAATACTATGAATATGGCAATTGTGCAAGGTGTTATACCTTTAGCAGATAAATCATATAGGAAAATATACTTAAATAAATTTATTTACAAGTTTAAACAATATGGCCTAACATTTTTAACCGACTTCGAAAAACAGGGGAGGTTCTCGATTTGGCAGAATTTTTTTAGGATAATTGATAGAATCAGGCGTTACTTTGCGGAAATACATTATAATAAAAAATAAAAATACAAATTTCTTTGCAACTTTCCGCTAAACATATAAAATAATGTGTCTTACCTGGATTGAAGCGCACCTCCCGCCCTCCCTCAATTGCATACACTAACTCCGTCACCACTAGACCAAGCACCACTACTCTCAACACCACTATTCCAGGCAAGACACACCATCGACGATAATACGACACGTGTTTCGCCTCTACACGAGGCATCCTCAGGTAATATAGACTCTACGGCGGCTGACCGCTAAGTGAGCGGCGAGTCGAAACAGTTGCTATTTATACACGCTGACACAATCGCTCCCTACCAAAGTAGCGAGTGACCGCGTCGTGCGATAACAAACCTGCCAACAGTTATTATTATTGTTATGATTATTTTTAAATACTATTATTATTATTGTTTTGAGTGACCACGCCGTGCGATAACAAATCTGCTACTAATTATTATTATTGTTATGATTAATATTTTAAATACTATTATTATTAATGTTTTATTGATATTATTATAATTATTTATTATTATTAATCTTAAAATTATTATTAAAGATTGGCCTTAAAGATGTTTAACGATGTTATCCAAGGTGACGACTTTCAGCTGTTAGAGTCTGATCCAACCAAAAAGTTTACTTCGGATATTAAAGTATGTATACAAAAGTCGTCATATGTTTTTCCCGATCACAACTTGTCTCGGAGCAATCTTGTTCCAATGAATCCTCAAGCACCTACTTTATATGGGTTACCTAAATTACATAAAGAACATGTTCCTATTCGTCCCAGTTGTCTCATATATAGGTGCACCAGCTTATTTCCTTGCTAAAAAATTAAACTTCCTCCTTCGGGAGAAATCTGGTTTCAACCCCACTTACAGCCTTAAAAATAGTTTAGAACTTATTTCCAAAATAAAAGATATTCGTATTCCACCTAAATCTATGTTGTTGTCTTTAGACGTTGATAGTCTTTTCACAAACGTCCCATTCCCTGACTGTTTGCGTATACTCTCAAATCTCTTTAAAAAACGTCGTCTGCATCCCGGGGAAACAAATGATCTTCTTTATTTAACCTCTTTCTGTATGAAACAAAATATTCTGTATGAACATAAATATTTCCGGTTTAATAACCGTTTCTATCTACAAAAAGAAGGGTTAGCTATGGGGTCCCCTCTAAGTCCACTTATGGCGGACATTTTCATGTATGATTTCGAAAAACAACATATAGTTGTTAACCAAAATATCTTATACTATTATCGATATGTAGACGACATAATTATTTGCTGGACAGGCACAAGGAGACAACTGGATGTTTTCCTTAATAAAATAAATAGAGTCCACGAAAAAATTAAATTTAAACTTGAATTGGAACAAGATGGCTCCCTTAATTTCCTTGATTTAACAATAACAAGAAAAGAGTCGTTACATGTTTTTCAAATTTATCGAAAGCCAACTCATACCGACACGGTCATCCCCGCATCATCGTGTCATCCATGGCAACATAAATTAGCCGCTTTTTATTGTTACATTAACCGTCTGTCCACTGTTCCATTAAATAAAGAAAATTATTTAAAAGAACTTAATATAATTTATCAAATTGCGGTCTCCAACGGTTTTTCAAAAAGTCTCATTGATAATCTTACTAAAAAGAAACAAAAGCATGTTGTTCGCAATTCTTTGTACGCGGTTCGATCTCAAAGTGTCCGGCGGTATGTGGGTAGTTTGACCTACTTAGGCCCCATATCGGAAAAAATAGCTAATAGTCTTAAGAAAAACGGCGTTAACGTGGCATTCAAAACAAACAATTCGCTTAGGAATATTTGTAACAATAAAGATAAGTTAAATATTAGTCAAAAATCGGGTGTTTATAAACTTGTTTGTGACGAATGCCACGCCGTTTACGTGGGTCAGACTGGTCGCAATTTCGGGACGCGCTATAAAGAACATATGGCCGCGTACAGAAATTGCAATCCTGATAAATCCCATTTTGCTAAACATCTCTTAGACACTGGACACAACCTAGCTAGCGACCATTCCTTTGAAGTCTTACATACCTGTAATAAGGGGCTGCGACTGTGTGTGCTGGAGCAGTTGGAGATTTTAAAAAGTAATAATGGTAATTATACACTGCTGAATGAACAAACAAATGTTTCTAATTCACCTTTGTTAAACATCTTTAAGGCCAATCTTTAATAATAATTTTAAGATTAATAATAATAAATAATTATAATAATATCAATTTGTCATCCTTATTTCAAAAAAATTACAGTTTGTTTACGGGATTGGTGAAGATTGAAGTCAACACGCAATGAGATGATGCGGCTGGTACACAATCACTTGAGTATTTGGCGTCAGGCATAATGAACATTTATGCATTTTAACTATGTTTTTTTGAACAATATTATTATACAGGGTTATTTCGCAATAACCGGCCAAATTTGTAAAGTTTCAAAATAAGTAATATAGGCAAATGGTGAAGGAAAATTAATATAAAAAATTTCAAACATTCTGTCTTTTAAATTCAAAATGCGTGGTACTGCATTTACTTACATTTATTCGGTAGCCAAAAACGTTGTTTCCCATAAATCACATTCAATTTGGGATAATTTCAAATAAAACTAGAAGCCATATTTAATAGTATTTTCAAAAACTGCTAATAACGATAAATGATTATTTAGATATTTGAACTTAAGTTTAAAATTTGGCTACTTTTTGAAAAATAACCCTGTATTGTAAATGTACTAATTATAAGTTAATATAATTCGGATATTTTTAAAATAATGTAACTATACAAATCATATGCGTAACAGAATGGTAGCTATCACATAATATCCTGAGGTTTGTTTTACTATTCTAAGACAGCGGTTAACTATTATCCTATCACCTGATGGTAAGTGGTGATGTAGCCTAAGATGGTGAAGGCACTGACTTAACAAGCCTATCCCTCTTGCCTTGACAATGTGGGTGACATTGTAATCGGATAGAAAGACGAATGCCGGCAAGTTATTTCACTTCGTTCTCTATTTTTATACAATACTAGCAATATATATGAATAAATAGATAAAATAAAAAAAGTAAATTTTAAGTTATATTTCCCTTAAAACACCCATATCTTTCGTTTGCTTTGTCTACACCCTAAATAATTAAAAAGAAAAATAAGTATCCCATTAATAACGTTGCCAACTGCTATATATAGCAACATGCTAAATGCTATATCTCACGTCTCACTCAGCGACTCTTAAACCTGACCTACATACGGCCTAATAACGTATGAAGTGCTTTTTTTTATCTACACCTATCCTCAATTAAGAATCAAAACGCAGATGCGTTGTCACCCGTGAGAACTAAGATGGAACGCCTTGTTTCCAGTAAAATTGGTCTGCGGTTCTCTACACTCACCACACGGAACACAGCAGCGTTAAGCTACTATTTCACGCTGGTATTCTGTGAGAGCGTTGTCCTTCCCCGGTCGAGCCGACCCATTCGTGCTACAACTATACTACTAATATAACTGCAGCATGGCTCTACCACGTAAAAATATTTATATAATTAACGCTCTTTGATTCTATTTTTACCAGAACTTGCGGATGTGGGATGATTTTGTTTACAAACTGAATAAAAATGTTTCTTTAGACAATATATCTCATCCTCTCATCACTTATAATTGCCGGTACGAGTCGTGAGCACACTTTTTGACGCACAACGTGATTGGTTCGTCAGCCGATTCTCGTCGTCTATTGGGTTCGCACGTATCATTCGACTACCGTACACTTGAGAGCAATTTTAGTGACAACTTTTTAATTTATTTATTTTTGTTAATTGTTTTTTTTTTACTTTTTTGTTAATTGTTGTTTGTGTATTTCAGATTTTGGTCTCAATATGGTATATATACTCTATTCAATGTTTTTCTTTTACATGAAAAAAATTAGGTGTTGCTAAAAACATAATAGACGTTTATAAACAGACTGCTGAGGCGACTAATGTCTACGTAGTTACTGTACGGTGTATGTAATACCTAGGCTGCACTAAAAGTATCGGGAATGGAATATTTCCACTGTTCCTGTCATATTAAAATCTTTTTAATTGAAAACTCCTTGATTTTAAAAATCGAATACCATTTATTTATTTCAAAAAAGATTCTCGGTCTTGTCACAAGGTTTTGTCAAACTTGTTTAGTAGTTGAGAAAATGGAATTGACTCGAGAAAATTCAAGAGCGATGATTCATTATGACTTTCGAAGTGGTTTAACACAAAAACAGTGTGTTGACCGGATGATTTCTGCATTTGGTGATGAAGCTCCATCCAAAACCACAATTTGTCGCTGGTTTGCTGAATTTCAACGTGGACGTGTCAAGCTCAGTGATAATCCCCGTCAAGGTCGTCCAAAAACTGCAGTCACCCAAGAAAACGTTGATGCTGTGCGTAAGCTGATTGAGGAAGATCGACATGTGACATACCGCGAAATTCAGGCAACTTTAGACATTAGCATGAGTCAAATACAAATAATCTTGCATGAACAATTAGGTGTAAAAAGTTGTTTTCCCTATGGATACCGCATTCACTCTGAAGAGCAAAAAGCGGCTCGCATTACTTGGTGCGTCAGAACTCTCGAAAGATTTCACGCAGGATCCTCAAATGCTGTATACAACATCGTATCGGGTGACGAATCCTGGATATACGCGTACGAACCCGAAACAAAAAACTACTCACGAGTTTGGGTGTTCGAAAATGAGTTAAAGCCAACAAAAATTGTTCGTTCACGGAGTGTTGCAAAAAAAATGGTGGCCACGTTTGTCTCCAAAACCAGCCATGTTACGACTATTCCTCTTGAGGGACAAAGAACGGTTAATGCAGAATGGTATGCTAGCATTTGTTTGCCACAGGTCGTTTCTGAACTCCGTAAAGAAAACTGCAACCACCGCATCATCCTCCATCACGACAATGCGAGTTCTCACACCGCACACAGAACAAAAGAGTTTTTAGAGCAAGAAAACATAGAATTATTAGACCATCCGCCGTACAGCCCCGACCTAAGCCCTAATGATTTCTATACTTTCCCTAAAATAAAGAATAAATTGCATGGACAGAGATTTTCATCACCTGAAGAAGCTGTGGACGCCTACAAAACGGCCATTTTGGAGACCCCAACATCCGAATGGAATGGTTATTCAATGAATGGTTCCATCGTACGGAAAAATGTGTCAAATTTCGCGGAGAATACTTCGAAAAGCAATAAATACATTTTTAAATAGTAATGTTGTGTCACTTCCTTGGTTCCCGAAATTTTCAGTGCCGCCCTACTTAGTTGAAGGAGTTAACGACTCAGAATTTAAAAAAAAAATTCGGTGAAAATATTCAGTTACGAATTGAAATAATAGAGGTACCAAATAATTTTGGCCGACAGTGTACCTACGCTGGCTTAACTCCCACCACAGTTCATCTGTGCTCACGACTCGCGCCGTCAACTATACTTTATACAACATGTAACAAAATCCTTGTGGTTCCCGTTAAGTGTGTTATCAGAATCAGTATCCAAGCGTATAGAAATAATTTTCTTTTCAAAAAAACACATTTAAAAAAAATTAATTCGCAAATTGTATGTGGTTTTATTATCCCTGCATTGGCCGAAGAGTAAGAGGATTGTAAAAGACCACGCAGTTCCGATACTCGTGTAAGTTAGAGGAAATAAAACCACATTCAATTTGCAAATTAATTTTTTTTTCATTAAAATAATTTTTTTTAAATGTGTTTTCTTTAAAAAATCATTTCTATACGCTTGTATACTGATTCTGATAACACACTTAACGGGAACCACAGGGTTTTTGTTACATGTATATTTTAAAAAAAAGTCGCCGCCACATTTGGAATATCTCCTGCATCGTGGGGCATTTTACATACTTAAATTTCACAAGAACCGAATACAGAGCTCAAAAAATTATTTGTAGCCCATGCAATTACACGGTCCTGTCTGATCTGAATGTTTATTCGTGTGATATCCATTTATGAAAACTGTCTACACTATACAGGAGAAAATCCCAGTGAGGGTTTAACGTTTTTTTTTTAAATTACAATCTGGACGTTTTTAGAACTAGTGATATGCTCCGGCTTCGCACGGGTGATATCTGGATTCTACAACAGCGCCACCTACCGGGTCCAACTATACCCATAACCTTCGAGGAAGTGTAAGTAATAAGTTGGCATAGTTTTAGCGCAATCTGATGAACGATATGGTGGTACATCAAATACGAACAAACAAATATTAAGTTTGTTTAGTAATTTTATGAAAACTGCGTTGAATTTTCGATTTTCAACCCCCTAAAATCTAGCTTTCAAAGTAAGTAATTTCGGCCGGCTGTTTTCCAAAAAACCTAAGTTTTATATGCTGCAGGAATTAAACACGCCGTGTAATGGAGACGTAAGGGACTCCCCAGCCCGTATCACCCCATGGGTAGCAAGATGGTCATCTCCCTGCTAACAACGTGGCAATGTCTAGCACTCGTGGCAACTATTGCAGTTTCCCTTATGAGACTATATATATAAGGGAAGGCAACGTTCTGATGTCAATTAAACAATATTTTGTACAATACTAATAGGGACCGGTTGAGCTTGCACCATGTTTTGAACTAAGTTGTTCGCGAGATTCTGCTGGAAGTACTGCATTCTGTTCGCCAGTTCGATCTCCGGGTAAGGCTCTTGCTTCTTTACCGGTGGTATTGGTCTGGGCTGCTGTAAAACACATGAATTCATACAATATTTTAAACATTGTGTCAAACTCGAAGTATCGTCTACTTATGTGCAAAGAAGTCTTTGAGTAAAAAGATTGCTGGATGAGCCATTTTTTTAGGTGAGTTTTCATTCTCATTGTTGGTAACTCTCTAATCGCTTTAGGTATCTTATTAAAAACTTTTATACACATTATGTAACAATTTTTATGAAACAAAGCTGTCCTGCAGGCAGGCATTAACCATCTAGTTGGGTCCCTTTTACCTATAATGGAATTGTCGCGAGCGCTATGAAATAAAATACTGATTTTTTTGACAAATATACACACCTCTAATATATATGAAGGATGTTATATTTAAATGCAACATATACATAGTGCACACACTCACACCACTCACATCACTCATGTGCACTTCATATTATCCTTTTTGTATTTTATACTTTTATCGTATATTTCTTTTATTTTGTTCTCAATTGCATGCTCTGTATAATGTTAATTGGAAGAGCGGAGTCACCTAACAAGCATCTCCTAGCTTAAAACGTGATATCCATAGAATACTAGAATGGCTGTCAACCTTATTTTGTACGAGATTCGGCGTCACCGGCAGCACACATACAAGCAATTACGTCGTATTATCACTACTACAAACCTGATACGCTGTGTTGACAGACGGATTTTAATACATATTTATTTGTAAATAGCGTGCAATTTGGCATTTTCTAAATAATTTAACAAAGCACATCCCGTGTTGACAGTTATACGTGTAAATTGACGTGTTAGTGACACAGACGAGGGGACCGCGAAAGTATAAAATTACTTAACTTTATAATCATCACCACCATTAAATTTTATCTTTATACAGTTATGGACCATATTCCAACGCCGTTAAACTATATAAACCATTGCCCAAAGATATAATAAGAAATGTTACCATAAATTAGATGAATATTATGTTCTATTAAAGTAACTTAATAAATACAGTAATATAACGTATACTTAATACTAGAATAATATTTGCAATGTAAATATATATATATATATATATATATATATATATATATATATATATATATATATATATATATATATATATATATATATATATATATATCGCTTTGTTATATATTTTATACCCTTGCTGGGTGCATATGCTGTGCATCACACAAAACTACATGTAAATGCAATAAATAGATAAACGAGCACACAGTCTACCAGATGGCACATGTATGGTATTAAGAAACAAAACAAAGATGCGTTGTCACCCGTGAGGACTAAGACGGAATGCCTCATTTCCAGTAAAAACGCTGTCAACACTCACCATACGAAACGCAGAATCATTAAGCTACTATTTTACGCTGGTATTCTGTGAGAGCGTGCTCCCTCCCCGGTCGAGACGCCGTATACAGAGCGCAGCTATATACAGAGGTTATTTTGCAACTACCAGCCAATTTTTCAGAGAAGGTTCAGAATAAGTAATATACGAGTAAGTAAATCTTGAAAGAAAATTAATTAAGAAAAATCTCAACTTTCTGTCATTATTATCTCATAAATTAAAAATGCGTGGTAATCCATTATTTAAACTGATTTTACCTTATTTGTAACCCTTAACTCCTTAATCTTATGAGGCCGCTAGGGGCTTGAGAGGTTAAACAGCCAAGCACTAAATAATCGTCACTAGATCACTATCGGAAAAATCAGATCGAATTTCAATAGCAACACCACTCACTAACATAATTTCCGATATATCGATTATTCACAAATTATATGAAACGGGATATAATAACTTTTGGACCACAAATTGACATAAAATAATCGCCAACACTTTTCCAATATGGCACAAATGTATCATGTCATATACTGGCCAATGTTTTGAAGCGAATCACCAATATGGCGTCGATTTATGACGTCACTTGCTTGGCCAGTATACTGGGTTCTATTTACGAACACAGACTTAACATATCGCATAGCGCGAGCTAAGTAGCCGTCATGGCGCTATGGCGTTATTAAATATTAATATCTAGCGGCAACTAACTTTAGGAGCGCGCTGCTCCTAAAACTAGTGGAAACTGCTGGAAGTGGGCAAAAAATGTAATATCGCTATACTCGTATAATAATTTATTTCATTGAACTTCAATGTAATTTGGCTACTCTTTGAAAAATTACCGAGTATAGCTGCAGTGTGACTTTACCATATAAAATATATTTTAGTTAGTATATGACTAAACATCTTTAATATCTTGTCTTTCCTTTAAAAAAGGTACCTTTTAAAGGACCCTTTTTAAAGGAAACGAGGCATTCCATCTTAATCCTCAAGGGTGACAACACATATTTATTTTGATTCTTAACTAAGGAAAGATGTAGATTTCTATGGGCCACAGTATCCACTTACCATCATGTGGAGGGTGTGTTTATTTGTCACCCTTATTCAATAAAAAATAAAAGTCGACGGCCATGACTTTATTACTTTTGGGGAAGGGGGAGGGGCACATCATATGTCGTCTCACCTTAGTCCGCTTGTTGTTGTCGTGCATCATCTTCATATGCTTGTAGATCGAGGTCTGCCACGTGAATGTGGCAGGGCACAGCTTGCACTTGTAGCTCTTGGACGCGGACCGATTGGTGTGCATCGCCCACACGTGGCCCTTTAATCTTTTCGCCGACTGTGGAGATGCAATGTGTTTTAGACCTAGTAATAAAATTCAACAAAATTGGTTTTCTAATACGACACGGATCGGACCAACAGCGGTCTATATATTATATCCTAGCCTAGCCTTTGAAATCCTCCATCATCTAAATTTATTACAAAGTTTATTGTTTATTTACTTACTTACTTACTTACTTATCGTCACGCACAATCCCTAACGGGGTAGCCAGAGAGAACAGATCGCCAAGTGTCACGATCCCTACATACCTCTTTTAACCGAAAGAGGTATGTAGGGATTTATTGTTTATGGCCCGATTAATTTTTTCGAAACAGAAAGATGACAACAAATGTATTCTACGTTCATTGTAGCGTGGAAAATTTCAGAATTAACATAGCTAATAGTTAATAGCCATCTCTTTTTGTCGGTCTTGGACAAAAATGTCTCCGATGTGAGAAAGAAGACGGTCCAAAATTGTATGAAGCGTAGGCCTAGTTTTGTACTAGTAAGGAGATAAATTGAAATAAAATATTGAACTGCTTTTGATTATTCAAATTCAAGATTTTTTCTTTATTTCACTGGTATTAATATTTCATTTTCACCAAAAAACGTAACAATAATGGCGGACAGATGTCGTTTTAACGTTACCTGTCAACTGTCATGAACTTATTGATCCATTTATTGATGGCTATTTGAATTCTGAAATTGCATGTTAATCTTATCACTAAACCGAAACTAAATCACCAAAGAAATCCGCCAGAAACACAATAAACGCATTCACGAGTATACAACTACACGAGGAAGCTCGGAATGAATAAAAATATCACGCTGCCTACATTTTTTCACGACTCAAGTCACTTGTCATAAATGATATTTGACAAATAACCGTGTCTTTTTTTATGACTGGAAGGGCGCCATCTTGTGAAACCATCAAAAACTTGGGATTGCATTTTTATTTTTAGCAAGTGTATTTACTTTGATTTATTGTCTTATTTTATTTTTAATATAATCCCTGAATTTTTTGCCTTTTTACAGTAAAGTGTACATACATTCGACCTGAAATGAACTGTCTTCTTTAAACATTCTTTCGTCAAACACTTAATTCGTATTTTACTTTCATTCAAATTACTGCTGCAATTAATAACACAAACATAAATTATACCCGATAATATTTTGATATTTGTGTTGATTCATAATGTCGTCCTCTTCAAGTATTGTTTATGAATAAGTGTCTGCTTATCCTATAGTGTCGGCGTAAATATATCCACTACCCACAGCCTCCTTTACTCTACAAGCCATGCTATGAAGTTTGGCAACGTCGCAATTAGGATCTGCGTGAACCGATTGTTTTAACTTTTGTTAGCATGTTTTCTACAATGTGTACTAGTGCAAACCTTATTATGGGTTGTATCTTGCAAAATGCAAAAAAGAAGTAGAACATAAAATCGTCATTTATTAGGAATGGTACTTGAGTGTCTCCTACCCAATAATTTTATGTTGGTAAGGCAGTGGAATATGTCTTACGGACGTAAAAATGTGGTTAACTTTTATAAAATAAATATCACTTGTATCAAACTTTGTAGGTTTTATTATTTCTCTAAAATAAAACAATAATAAAATAGATTGAAAATTATTTAATTATATTACTAATATTAAAAATTATATTATCAATAAGTACAACTTATCCAACTAGCAAAGATATTTTAGATTTTTACCCACCTAGATAACCTTTTTTAATAATTTAAAAAAACATTGAGCTTCCTTTTGTTATTTTTCTTTTCATTCTGTGAATTGTTCACATTTTTTGTAAAATTATTTAAAATAATGTTAGCTAAAATTTTTGAAATTTTACAGAATAATAGTTTCAGACAGTGGCCTGCTTCACAACAGTCATCTATGTCGATGAAAAATGAATCAGACTGAAGGCTTAAAATCGTTAGTGCTGCTAAAATACCTCTGGTATCATTCAATTTAAAGAAAACAGTTTTTAAGTCAGAATTCTTAATAATAAAATTAAACAGTGCATATAAGTGATAGCTTACAAATTTTACAGAATCTGTAGGCACTGACAGACCTCCTCTTTGCAAATAGTCAAAATAAGGATCAGCTATGCAATCACCTTTGCTTTTTATGACTGTGGATATGCAGTGTAAACATTTCAATTTTTTTGACAAAGAATGTGCTGCATATCCACATACATATATTTGTGATGGTTCATCAATGTCACAGATCTCAGCTTCCAAATAATTACTTGATAGAATTGATTTAAATTCTTTTGGCACAGTTAGAAGTTCAGTGCTAGAATCAGTAACTTCCCTATAATTTTTTAAGTTTTTTCCTATATCTTCTAGTTTCATTAAGTGTCGCAAACGAATTTTTTTTCTGCTTCTATAATTTGTGTACATGATACATTGTAATTACATCCAGATAGAAAGCGATACTGTCCAAACCGTTTTTCAATGCAGTCAGATTGGAATTTCCCCAATAAAATATATTTAATATTGAAGTCTCTGAAAGAAGTTTTAACAACTTCTATTAAGGCTGCAGTGCTGTGCCGAAGAGCTATGAAAGTATCTTTCGACAGGAATGAACCGCCATCTAAAAGTAACTATTTATCCAACCATTCAATAAATTTTGCCAAATGAATTATATTTTCATCATCCGGTGCAGAGATGAAAGAAGAACTAGTATCCCGCTTTAATAAACCTTTAATTTTATTTTTCACATTTACTATATTCCACCACATTCGGATGATTTCCAGAAATTGACCAGTACTCTGACTTTCAGTTTTTGATTTCAAGGCACTTATAGTTGAGTTGTGAAATAGATTATCAACTAAACTCACATTTTGTCGCTCTAACTTTGAAGGATATAATGTCTTAGAATTTAATTTGTAAGCTTTTTTTATACAGCGTTTGCCTTCATCTTTATACAATTTTTCAATATCATTAAAACAAGCCATTTTAATTTGATCTGTTTCAAAATCATGAAACATGAATGTCTTTCCTGGGGAACGTAGGTTTAACCAGTTATTTCTGATATTTTTGAAAATGTGAACAGGGTCATACATAACATAAATAGATTTGCCAGGATAATTTGGATTTAAGAATTGAATACCATCCCCTGCAATAAGCTTGTACATATTTTGGTTCACCCTATTGTTATCTGTAATTATGCATAATATTTGGAAACCAATGAGCTGGATAAAATTTATAACTTCTAAAGTGTAATCTTTAAGCTGATGTCCAGTGAGTGAATTAACAGGTATTATACGCACAATTTCTTTAAATCGACCAAATGTAGAAGAAACCATAAAGCAAACAACAGTTTTGGCTAACTCATTAGAGTTGTTATCAGCATATCCAGTCACTTTTTTACATTTATACTCTAGCTTGCTGTTGACATAAATCTCATCAATACATAAATTGACTACCCTTTCTCGTGAATCTAATTTGTTATACATAACTTTTAAATAATTATTTGTGTTTTCTAAATTACTTGGGTTAACATTGAAGGAAGATGAAAGATATTGTAAATACCTTTTATGAGGTAAAAACAAAAATCGCCTTATTAAGTTATAGCATGACTGCGATATGCAAAATATCAAGAAAGCAAATATAACAGTTGATATACTGTAGCGAGGCTGTTTTAAAGTACACAACTTAAGTTGGTCCTTAATCATATCCAATTGCTTGCATTCTTGCTCGTCAGAGAATTGAAGAGCAATTTCTAGCTGTTCTTCTGCTTTCTTAATATTAAATTCAAACATACTCTCAGTACAGGTAAAAGGGCTATCTTTATACCTGTCTAACAAATTTTTAAGTTGTGACTACTTAAATAAAGTCAAGGAATTGGTAAGAGTCCATTTTAAATCATTTGGGGGAAGCTGTGTTTCACCTATAAATAGTTTCACACTGAGATCAGAGTCTATGCAGATACTATTTAATACTCTCACATTTTGTGAATCTTTATTATTAAAATCTATGTTAAGGGTATAAAAAAACATTTTTTCTTCGAATATCTTTAAATTCCAACCAGAATATACAGCATCATCCTGGCTAACTTTTGATTTCAATTCGAAGAAATCTTTGATTATGTCCTTTTCTTGGGTTTGCCTATCTATTTCTTCACGACGCTGTTCACACATCTGTCTCCTTTTCGAGGGATCCATCCTAGATCTTTTTTTTGTACTTAAATATTTAGGCAGATTTGGGAATATATGGGGCACTGCACCGGTCACTAATTTGGGATTTTTCAGAGGAACAACTTCATAAGATCCATTAGGATTTAGCACTTTTTCACAACGTATAACTTCACTATCACTAAAATGTTCACTGCAGACGAATGAACCTTTCGAGGGCTCCCAGTTAGCTCGTGGTATCGCCTTTTTCCAACGAAAAAGTAAACCGCCATCACGGGGAAAAGAAAATGTCGATACAGGTCCTTTTCCTCTCTTAAGAGTAGAATCGTAATTCGACTTACAACCGGGCACACAGCAACGACGAGGCATCTATAAACAAATAATAAAATTATTTAAACTTATATAATATAGGAGTTACATTACGCTTGTAATAATTGTAACTTCAAATTGTCATTAAAACTTCAATAGTAATGTTATATACATACCTTTTAATATCAAAAACAGTTAAAAGAGTCACAGCAGTCTTTTTTAAAGAAAATACCATGAAATTGTCTTATTTTCACTTAGATATACCAGCCACAAATGATAGTAACAAATCTCCGGGCACAAATAAAAATGACGTATTATCCAACTAACTTAACATCTACAGCCAACTTGTACAAAATCTAACAACATCATCACCAATGCTAATGTGTCGCGTAATATTATGTGTCCTAAAATAATGGTTACCAGTGAGTGTGTAAGTTCATTACGTTCGCTTATTTTTAAATTAGTCGTATAGCCATAAGGGCGTCTGTTACAAAATAGACTTCGTAAATAGGTTCACGGGCGACGTTGCCAGCTCTCTCACAGCACGGCTTGTAGAGCAATATAGAAGGCTGTGCACTACCCCATATCATCCCGTGGGTACCAAACCCATAATGAGACGACAGAGGGCAACAAATCTATGGACAGCCATGTCTTCCTGATAACTATATATAATATGAAATTTTCTATCCTCTAGCGCAATAAAAAGTCAGTTAGCCTGCGGATATTTATTTATAATCTATGTTCATTACGTACGCCATTTTCGCGTGAATGTTATTGTGTTGATTTTTTGATTTTTCTAGTGTTATAGTATAGCGTTTCATTATAAAATTGTAATGAAAATTTTTGTGTTAATATAATTTATCTTTTTACGTAAATAATTTCGAGTAATATATATTGAAATAATTGTGATTTTCACGCTGCCTACATCCGCTTGGTATGTTTTGTTTTTGTTATAAAAATAGTCTTTTTGTAATGAAGTAAAACCTGACTTTTATATAGAGAATTTTGTATAGATTTTATAATGCCAAACTTCTTCACAGAAAAGTAGTCTCCAAATATAAGTTTTAACGATTTTAAGTGCTGCGGGTGGGTGCAGTCACATGCGACCGCTCGGGATTTTCCGGGCGCATGCGACTGCATGAGAATTTTAAGGGGACTGAGGGGTTAATTAGTTCAAAATTTTAGTTTTTATTTTTTGTAAAATATCAGTGCCATAGGCTTTTACTCCGTTCACATGTTACACCCCATTTTTTCCAGACGGTAAAAAAGGTCATCCAGTATAAAGTAACTACAGTACAAAAACCTTAGTATGTCTCCTGCGCTATGATAATCCCCAATCCAAATCTTACTTTGTACGACTTCCCGCATATTTCGCAGAGATGCTCCTCCTCAGGTTCCTTATTCTTCTTTCCCTGGTGGATATTGTTTATATGCGCCACCAAGATTTTTGCCGTTTTGAAGGGCTGCAATTTGAAAACGTAATAATTAATTATCTGCGGCCATGAAAATTTTATTTCTCTACGTCAGAGTTTTGGCGGGAACTTAACCGGTGTATTCATAGAATACTAAAATACATATATAATAGAACGGGGGAGTGGGCGGAGCCCGTGTAGCCACTAAAATGCCACTAACACGTCAATTCACACTTATAAATGTCAACACGAGATGTGTTTTGACGTTACAATCGTTTCCGAATTTTGCATGCAAATTATTTAGAAAATGCCAAATTGCACCCTGTTTACAAATAAATATGTATTAAAATTTAATGATGATCTTGAACATTAGTCAATTTGTAAATTTACTCAGTCTGTCAAGACAGCGAATCGGGTTTGGCGACGCCAAGCCTCGTACAAAATAAAGTTGACAGCCATTCTACTGTGTATTATAGTATTCTATGGGTGTATGGCTGTTCCTTATTATTGTTTAAATAATCAAAATAATAATAATTGTTTGTATAAATATGAATAATACTTAAAAAATTAACAAATTTAAACCATCGAACTTTATTACTATTGACATGGTTTGTTAAAAATAGATAAATTAATCCGTTGTTGGGACACCTTTTAAGTATTTTTTTTAACAGGATATGGTGACAAACGAGCACACAGTCCACCTGATGGTAAGCGGTTGCTGTGGCCCATAGACATCTGCATTTATCCTCGATTACGAATCAAAATGCAGATGTGTTGTCACCCGCGAGGACTAAGATGAAATGCCTTGTTTCCAGTAAAACAGTTCTCCGGTTCTCTTCATTCACCATACGAAACACAGCAGCATTAAGCTACTATTTTACGCTGGTATTCTGTGAGACCGTGGTTCTTCCCCGGTCGAGCCGACCCATTTTTACAACAACTATACTACTAATATAACTGCAGCATGGCTCTACCACGTAAAAATATGATACACACAGCATAGCCCGTGCGGATAAAGAATAGGATTATACATATTATATGCCGGCTCATGGAGCCCGTACCGTCAACATGCACAGTACAAATAACGAAAACCCGCTAATTACGGTATACTACGGTTATTATGTTAATTAAAAAAGGTCGTTGGTTACGTTAGGTATATTATTCAGTTAATTGGAAATTTTCTATTAAATAATAGTTAAGAAAATATTTAAAATAGGATAGACAAGCAAGAAACTCTATATACATTTACTTTTTACGTACTTCTCCGGAATCGTCTGAGATCACTTTGATTTCGGACATCCCATCTTCTTTATCTGCTTTTTGTTAGAATCGGAGCAGTTATCGCTTTCACAATCGCTGTTCAGCCCAATATTAATTATAAACTCTTCAATATCATTTTCATTCGTTACTTTCTCAAGATACTTTATTACGTTACTCGTATATACAATTTTACGTGTAGCACTATGTAGTATTTTCCCGCGTTTATACTCCATTGTTAACAGAATGTAGATAAAATAATAAAAGAAAAACACAAATAACGAATTAGTCAACAAAAACGATATAACTAACAACGCTTTACAATAAATCATATTCAAAAGCAATAACAGTGACTTAACAAAATCAATTGATGGTATATCATTATTTATTTAAAACTTATAGAACTTAAATATAAAATTTGGATACTCCTTAAAAATAACCCTGTATATGGAACTAGCGAGATGCCTACACTCAGTGAGAAAATGGGTGCGTTTGGCAGAAAAAAGCGCTAGCAAGCGCTTACTAGCGCTAAAATAGTTTTCGGCCAGGACACGATTGCTACTTCAGTAGCGCTAAAACAATCGGCCATTTTCCTTATTTAATTTGTTTGTTTTGAAGTAGAGTTTATAAGTTGTTTTGTGCAATATTAGTTTTAAGTAATATAATGACATGAAAAGACATATACATGTTATTAAAAATTCATGATTGGTAAGTTTTTAATATGAATACTTCACAAACATATTTAAATTAGGTTACTTTCTCCGGTTAAAACTAACATCGTGTCCTAGAGGAAAATAGCTACTTACGATTTGACAGCGCTTACCGCTTACGATCGCCATTTTGCTTACAAGCGCTTGCTAGCGCTTTTTTCTGCCAAACGCACCCATTGACATCTTATCTGTGTTCCGAAATAGAACCCAGTGTATTGGCCAATGCAAATGACGTCATAAATCGACGCCATACTGGTTATTCGTTTCAAAACATTGGCCAGTAATATGACAATTACATTTGCCCCATATTTTTTTAATTTATTTATTATTAAAAATACAAAATTTGGTTTTTAAATATACATATTCCCGCAAAACTGCTTACACAGTTTGCCTGCAGGAAAATTTAAGTCCCATTTACATGATATATAATATTAATGCTATGCACTGAGACTTGCCGATAAATATTTCTTTAATTTATTTTTAAATATGTTTTTTACTGGTTCACGTCGAATGTCCTCAGGCAAACTATTGAAAAAGTACGGTAGTCGTTTCTTTAAAGTTCTATCCCCGAAGTAGTTATTTACTTTTGGTACAACAAATTTGCCTGCAGACATCGACCGTGTACCCCGACCATGCTTGACCAATATTAGAGTACGGTCTCGACAGTTGTAATTGTTTATGGCAAGTAAAGTATTTATGTGTTAAACTTACTGGGAGTATTTTGCAGATTTTGAATAGTTTTGTGTAATCGCCTTTACAAACCTTTAGTTTTTTTTTAATTAACAAGTAACTTTAAAAATCTAATTTGTAATGCTTCAAAGCGTATCAATGTAGATTTTAAATGTAAGACCATAACTGTCAAGAGCGTATCCCAAAATCGAATCTACCAATGAAAAATATAAGCATTTTAATGTAGCAGAAGGAACTTTAAAACTTAAGTGATAAAATTTACTTAGAAGTAATCTTAACTTATTACATACATAATCTACATGGCCGGACCACGAGAAGTTAGTATCAACTTTAACACCGAGGTAGGTTACACAATCGACTTTTTCGATAGGCTCACATCGACAATTATTTAGACCATTGGAAAAGTGTTGGCGATTATTTTGTCATTTTTGTACTCTAAAAGTTATTATATCCTGTTTCAATTAATTTGTGAAGAATGGAGATACCAGGAAATACGTTAGTGAGCCGTGTTGCTACTGAAATTCATTCCGATTCATCCGATAGTGACACTATAGTTCATGCCAAATCGATTGGGAAAAACGGATATTGACCTTTCGGTCATTTAACCAGGGGCTACAAACCTTTAATATATAGGCACTTCTTATATGTAGTACTTTCTTTATTTATAATGTTTTTTTTTATTTTTTTATAATGATTGTTATAATATATATTTATTAACTATTATTAAAAAGTTATGTAAAAGATCGCTGGAGAAGAAAAATCATCTATTCTTACATATAAGTACTTTATTCATTTAAAAACAAAAAGCATTAATTTATAACACATATAAAGATTCGAGTGATAACGACACCGAAGAAGTACGTACTTATTCAAAAGATAAAACTTTATTTTCAATATTATATAAGAACTTTATTTTTATTCGGTGCATGCGGGCATTTTCTCTGGCTGCCATTGTCACGTTTCTTTTAGAACGAACTGATGTAACGCGCGTTTTGTTTATTTTAAAGGGATGAATTTGCAAAAGCTCAGTATGGTGATTATATTACTCCAAATATTTTTTTTATATGAAACTTATTAAATGAATTGCTGCTTTACTTATCATAAATTGAAATATAAAATATAACACATTTTTCGCGATGTACCGTAAGATTTTACGATGTTTATAGGAACCATAGACAATATTATTTAAGAAACAAAATAAAAAACATATATGCTGACCTAGAAGTGTGAATAATATCAATATTTAAATATTGTTATCATATCTAAATTGAAATTTTGTTAGTTATGCCTTTTGACACTAGGCTCATATCTGAGGTCATTTTCCGTTTTTCTCAATCGATTTGGCACGAACTATAATGACGATGATTTAGAGCTTGGTCGTCTAAAAATTGTTTTAATATGGCACGATATCCCACAATATGGCGGCGGTACGCCAGTACAATATGGTGTCAATTATTGACGTCATTTGCATTCGCTGGTATACTGGGTTCTATTTCGGAACACACCCCTTATAAACAATAATACCTTGAAAAAACCTACAACACTTTAAGAAATGCTGATACTGTATTCTTACTTTACCTTAAAACAAACATTGCACTGGTACTTGATTAGCTTCAGGTGGTCCCAGTCTATATGGTCCACCATACACCATTTCGTGGCGAACTTCTTCCCGCAATAACTGCACGTGTGGCTGAAATAAGACAATATACAACGCGATTCAAATTAGAATATAAATGTCAATGTCCTCGAATGACAGTGACCTGTCAATTGTCACTAGAAAAATACGGATTGCAAAGAAAATTAATTTGCGTATTCATATCATTAGGGTTCCGTAGTCAACTAGGAACCCTTATAGTTTCGCCATGTCTGTCTGTCCGTCTGTCCGTCCTCGCTTAATCTCTGTGACCGTTAGCACTAGAAAGCTGAAATTTGGTACCAATATGTGTATCAATAACGCCGAAAAAGTGGTAAAATAAAAATTGAAAAAAAAAATGTTTTATTAGGGTAGCCCCCCTATATGTAAAGTGGGAAGTGATTTTTTTTCTTAATTTCAAACCCAACGTGTGATATATTGTTGGAAAGGTATTTAAAAATGAATGGGGGTTTACTATAATCATTTTTGATAATGTTAATAATTTCGGAAATAATCGCTCCAAAAGTAAAAAACAATGTGTCCCCCCCTCCCTCTAACTTTTGAACCATAAGTTTAGAAAATATGAAAAAAAATTTGAAAAGTAGAACTTTATAAGGACTTTCTAGGAAAATCATTTTGAACTTGGATGGAAACAACAGTACCCACTATCGGGAGCAGTTGAAGGAGCGCGGAGCGCTGCTGGAGCGCGAACATAATGGATACCCACCTTTAAACTCATAAGTGGGAACACTTATTGTGACGGACGGGAAACTACGGAACCCTACACTGAGCGTGGCCCGACACGCTCTTGGCCGGGTTTTTTTAAATCTATTTAACTGAAGTATTACTAAATCTATTAAACTCATAATTATTTTTGTAAATGAATTTAAAACATTGAAACTAGCCGGTGGAATATTTTTGAAACCTACATAAACCCATGTTCTATATTTTTATAAGGGAAAGAAGCAGCAGTGATGTTAATGATGACAACTTTTTTTATAGAATAAAAAAAAGAAAGAACTATTTATTTGATAATCACACTTAATTTAAGAAACTTAAATATAAATTAAAAGGGGCAAAAATATGCATGCGCAGGTGTAAGACTGCTTACGTATTAAAAATTATTAATAAGCAGAACATGCATAACGTTAATTAATAATGAAAAAAAATTAAAAAAGAATTTAAAGATAAAATGTGACACCAAATAGGTCTCCAACTCAGCATGATGCTGCAGAGGCAGCGCTGGTTTTCAGTTGGAACCTTGTGACTTCACTGACGAGTCGGTGTGTGAACATCGAATTACGCGTAACTACAACTTGTAGACTAATAGTAATTAGCTAGTGGACTAGAGTAGTGCTAAAGAACACAGTTAACACACATACTATATCAATATAAATGGTATGTAGTACATACACTACACTTATACTTACACATAAAATATTTGCCTCCATGGGAAGACAAAGTAAAATACCAGTAAAATTTATGATTTTAGTACATATATAATTTATATTCTGTACTCAAAAAGACACGCCATGTTATGAGACCTAGATTATTTTTTTAATGAATTTGAATAAGCGTAACAAACGAGCCCACAGTCCACCTGATGGTAAGTGGGTGCTGTGGGCCCATAGACATCTACATCTATCCTCGAATAAGAATCAAAACGCAGACGCGTTGTCACCCGTGAGGACTAATATGGAATGCTTCGTTTCCAGTAAAAAAGGATCTCCGGATCTCTCTACACTCATCTTACGAAACGCAGCAGTATTAAACTGCTATTTTACGCTGGTATTCTGTGAGAGCGTGGTCCTGCCCCAGTCGAGTCAACCCATTCGTGCTACAGCCATAATATAGCTGCAGCGTGGCTCTACCACGTACTTATCTGTTTTGCTCAACCTATCTAACTGGTTTGAATGGACAGCTATGACGTCACAAAATGGCGTCAAGTCAGTCCTATTCTTTATGGAGTGTAGAAGTAAGGTGTACCAACTCCCATAGTAGAATAGTTGATAATGTGTCCATCTGTAAGCTGCAAATAACAGTTCAAAAACTCTCCACAACAGCGCTGGAGTAGCTACTGGGATGAAATGAACTTAGCAGTTATAGACGGTTTAAGTGTGCTGCTAAACTGCTAAGTAGCTCTAAAATCTAAAATAATTTTAATGATCCAACTCTGAAAACCATAAGATGTGGAATGAAGCAAAAGCAATATTAAATTATATGAAATTTATAAATAAAACTTCAAATAATGCTGAAAGTGTACTAATATAAACTGCTAACATAATTGCCTTACAAGAAAATGAAATCATAAAATTTCGGGAATATGCAGGTAAACGGTGGCTTTGCAGACCCACTGAGTGTTATAGTTTGTGTATCTTCAGTGCAAGACATAGCAAATTCGGTATTAAAAAATTATTTAAGCAGAGATAATGTTAAAGACTGAAAACAACCTTGATACTAATTTATGTTGATGTAGAATTTTCGCAAGGTAATTTACATAAAAATAAAATAATTAATTATTTATTAAATTTGTCTTGCCGCTTTTTCTTATTCAATTGTACCAAAAATATAAATAAAATACTCAGTGGGAAAAAAGACTGTGATGAAAATGAAGATATATTTCAAATGAAAGCCAAAAACTATTTCCACAAATGTAAAAAAGATGATTTATTTAATAAATCACTTAACTTTCTGAAATGAGTTTTTATTTTTACAACAGAATTTATAATACTTATTGTAAAAAATTGTATACGTAACTTTAAATAGATTTCTTACAATAAGTAAAACTAAAAAATATAAAGAAAGTAGTATAAAGAAGACTACAGTAGCTGTATATACTAGATGAATAGTATAGCTATATGAGAAATATATATTGTTGCATCTGGCACCACCAGATGGCAGCACATTCTACAATTACTTTTATGCTTGAGATTCGTCTCCATTTCAGGTATATAGAAAGACTCTGTGATTTAAATATAAACTTGTGTTTATGCAGTGTAGAAGTGAGGAGTACCAACTTCCATAATAGAATAGTTGAAAAAGTATCCATAAGCAGTATATAACAGTTCAAAAACTCTACACAATAGCGCTGGAGTAGCTACTGGGATGAAATGAACTTAGCAGTTGTTGACGGTTTGAAGTGTGCTGCTAAACTGCTAAGTAGCTCTAAAATCTAAAATAATTTTATTTAATAAATATAACCTCGAAAAAGTCGTCTATCCCACTAATATTTTTTGGCACGTTCTTTAAAATTTAGCCCGTAGCTATAGTGGTGCCCACCCTTATTTAACGGTTTTCTATGGACACTCCATACTATTCTTATTTGAATCGCAAAGTACATATTTACGAATAATTGAGAATTAAGAAATTTTTACGTGTTAAAGCCATGCTGCAGTTATTTTATGGTTGTAGCACCGATAGCTTGGCTCTACCGGGGAAGAAGTGTTTTGTATGGTTAATGTTGAGAACCGGAGACCTTTGACCCTTTTTACTGGAAACGAGGCATTCCATCTTAGCCCTCAGGGGTGAGAGCGCATCATATTTTCAAACATTTAGAAACAGCATGGTATGAGATCCTCTCATTCCCAGGGATCATAATCAATCATGTACTTTTTCGTGGTATAATAACCCTTTGCAAACAATTTTTGATTTTAGCTGTGTAACTGCCTCGTTGGTGTACTGGTCATAAAGGCGAGTATATATTTAGACGGAAATTGTGGAATGTTTTAGATTTCTATCAGATATTTAATAGATGCGTCGGAAATACATCGGATATTTGTCGAATACCATCGTATATTTGACGAATATCAACAGTTATCATCGGGTTTTTGTTTGATACCATCAGATATTTGTCGGATATCGTTGTATATCATCGGTTATCATCAGATATTTGTCGAATGCCATCAGATATTTGTCGGATACCATCGGATATTTATCTAATACTCACATATACGCGTCCTCGGGCACATGTCGCTTGCTGAGCCGCATGTGATTCTTGTAGCAGTCGCGACTCGCGAAACTCTTCCCGCAGTCCCTACATTCGTAGAGAGCTCCCTCGTCCTTTTCACGATGGTTGCGAGTGTGCCGGGCGAGGTTGCGTTTCCACATGAATAGTTTCCCGCAAATCGGGCACGGATACTTCAACCCGTTGTGAATCACCCTAAAACAGATAAAAATCTTAATATTCTTTTAGAAAATCAGGTGTAAACATATGTATAAGTAGTTAGTTAGTACCAGTTCTGGCTCACTGATTCAGAAGGGGTACAAGTACGATGTTCGTCGACTCACGATCCTAAAAAAAAAAAAAAAAAAAAAAAGGTTTTGGCATGCTCTGATCACGAATCTGCGGTCCATTTTTGCGTAGGATGCACGGTTCCGGAGATGTGCAGATCAATTAACTCTTATCTAATTGATATCCGCTTCGAGCCTCAACCGTCATTAGCGCTCCATTGTCCTTATCTACTTATCTATTGTTGATTGACTACCGTCATTATCTATTATTCGTCGGCGTGTGGGTCGGCTTATGCTCAGTGGCGAAGCTACCATTAAAGCCGAAAAGCCCAGCTTGCCTTATTAAACTGAATCAATCAATAATATCAACTAATAAAATAACTCGTAAACTGTTTCAAATTATTTCAATTTTCCCGCGCACTCCACTGTTCGACACATGTCGACCGATGACCTCGTATTGCCTTAGCGATACGTTTATCTTTGAGCATAGAAAACTATGCTCAAAGACGTTTATACAAAGGTACTCTGTGGCGATACCGCTGCTGTCATAAAGTGAGTTTTAATAGAGCGATTACTTGTCTCCCTCGCTCGCGTGGGCTTTTTACGGGGCTTTCGAGAAGACGATCGCTCTCTTTCTAACCTATGGCAAAATGTTCTATAATGAAGTATAACTACGAAATGTTTATATAGCAATTACTATTAGCCAACAAGCCTGGCATTGCCATGAAGTTGTTTAGGAGTGCGTTAGCGACTAGCGAAGTGGTTGCGGGCCCCTCGTATGCAAGTTCACTTCACATTACAATGTTTATGTTTGTTTTTGTTGTGTTTGTTAAAAATTTATGCTTTTTCGAAGATTTTTAGTGAAAATGGGAGGATAATAGTGTTCATTGTGATGAATATAAGTGTGTTGAAGTGCTAATCGGCAAGGAAAAGGTAAAAATCTTTAAAAATGAAATTTAATATTCAATAAACATTTCTTCATACTTTAAATATAGGTTCAGGACTCTAGTATTAAAGTTTAATTAGGTTAGGCGTATTTAAAGGTTTAATAACTCAATATTTATATTAATAGTGATATATGAGTTTAAAAATATCATTTTGTACGGTTTATAATGAATTGAAAATGAATAATTATAATTATAATAAATAGTCATTATTTTATGGTAAAAAAATAGCAAAGCTTTATCTTCTCATTATAACTATCTCATTCCTGTCGTAATCTGTTCTTTTATGCATATAACTTAAACAAAATATAATTTCGAGGTTTCACATCTGCCAGGCGTCTCTTTTTTAACTTTGTACATAGTTTGTTTGTACTTTGTGCATGCTTTTATTTTGTTCATGTATTGTATTGTTTGTAAATATCTCAAGCAAACCCAAACGGCTCTTTTCAAAACCACCGAAGGTGTGCAACTGCATATTATGACATACAATCTATAATTAAATTTAAACACGTCCTTGTCAGCACTGAATGTGAAAGTAAAGAGTGGAGACAGCTCAAGATTGGTGTATTTTTATTAAACTGCTAAAAACAACAAAACCATATCTCGGGCTTGCCCTAGTTTGGAGCCCTAGCTTCGCCACTGCTTATGCTATTGTATTATACTCCTTTGTTCCTATCTACACTAATCTGACTCATTAATAAAACACATTACCCAATTTTGTTAAAATTTTTATTTATAAAATACAAAATCTTATTACTTATTATCTATAAAATAGGAGCGAAACATCTCACCCACTAAAATATCGTTGTACAATGTGTTCCCTGTAAATATACTCGTAAAACTATGCATGGAACATCCCTGAAACTTATATAGCAAATACATTAAGCAATATTCGCCACAAACTGAAGTCCACTCATTCTGAATCCTATCAACATTCCAGTTCCATCTTTTACAATTTCTTTTAAAAAACTCTAGATGATATCGTACAGGTGCCCGTCCGAATGAATCAAAATATTGACCGACGTCATTCGTATCGATATATAAAGCTACCCAATGTGACCCTGGTTTATCATCTGTATCCAAATTGCATATTACCTAGTCAGGTCATAAATTCTATCACATGTTTAATATAAAATAATTGAAACAAGTTTATTCATTATGTAACCATTTATATACCAAAATGAACTTAACAAAACATAGATTCTTATGACACTATAGTTTATTCAAAACGACCTCCGTAATTTTGAATACAGCCTTCAATCTGCGCAGCCAGTCGTCTATCTCACCACGAACGAGGTCCATGTCATATCGGCGGCTGCCTTAATTAAAGATGTCTTGAGTGACTCGAAATTGGGATGAGGCTTTGAGCACGCCTTTTCCTCCAAGCGTTACCATATCTTGTAATCTAACGAATTTAAATCTGGACTGGTCTTTGTGTCAGATGAAGTCGATTTCACGCGCCGCCAGCCAGTCTTTTTTTTTTGTTTTTAAAGAACGTTCCCTCCACACTAGGTTTTTCTCCTGTATCGTGGGGGCAGTTTACAAACACAAATTTCACAAGGACAAACATCCAAACTCGGAACAATTACTTGTAGGTCGTACAAATACTTGTTCCGTGCGGGATTCGAACCCGCAACCCCCAAGCGCAGCCACTCATTGCTAAGCCACTACGCCACGGAGCTGTCAAAAGTCTTGTGTGCTCTTCGCTCTATGAGCTGACGCCGAATCTTGTTGGAATACCCAGTGCCTGTAATAACAGGAACATGGTATGAGAAACAGGTTACACAAGGTTCGTCAGGACTGTATTTTGATACACAACTGCATTCGTTTTTAACCTTTCTCACAAAAATGTACCTCTGTTAAGCCCCAATAAGAAACTCCCAACCACACCATGAGCGAGGACGGAAAATGACCCCGTTGGACACGCGGAATACGGTTGCTCGCTTCTTCACTACTGTGTGCGTACACCTTATCATTTTGTTTGTTGTAGCTCTCTTCTACGGTAAAAAATTTTTCATCCGAAAAAAGAATTTCCCGATATTTTTTCCCGCGTACCGCTTCAACAAAGCGCGGCATCTCTTCAGTCTCAGATCCATTAGACGAGCATTCAAACGATGTCCTGTTTTTCTTCGATATGCCCGAAGCCCTAAGTCTTCATTTAACGCCGTGGTTCTGCTTAACCCCATCTGAAGGGCCAACAGTTTCTGCTTACGTTTGGGATTTCTTTGAATTCGCACCTTTACAGCTTTTATCACTGCTGGAGTCCTAACAAATCGAGGGCGACCACTTCTTGACCTGTCATCTACACTAGAGTCTTCATTGTATCGTTTGATGGTACGATAAACGAATCTTTTGGTTATATTCAAATTTTCAGTATAACAAAAAATTTAATTGGCGCGTAATCGCAACTGCAACACGGTCTTTTTTAAGCGCCCACTCCATATGTAAAAATGAGTAAAATTCTAAAAAGTATACAGTTTTATTTTCATGAACAATTCGAATTCAATAAACTTTTTTGTGGCCAGCATTCTAAAAGAAAAGTTTTTACTGTGTGACAATACTTATGACCTGACTAGGTATATACGTTGGTACGTGGGTGTACATGGGCAGTCAGTGAGTAGCACATTATTTTCTAGACTGGGGTGAATCTTTTTCAGATGTTGTTGTACATCTAGTGTATCCATGATATTACTGCTATTAGTAGATTACTATAGTACAATCTACTCAATGACTAACATAGGAATGATCAATTATGTGATTTCTAAATATTAAATTGCATTTTTTCTGTTATACGAGTCATCAATACACTGAATAAGACGCAATACGAAGAATGTGAGATAAGGTTGTTGACGCATAAAGTTGTTATCAATTCTACTGTAGAAATTCTTTAGATTAGAATTATTACTTACTGGTACTATACAAGACCAAGCAACTGCAGTCATGGAGTTAGTGTATGGTCGTTTGACCGCAGTGTATCTATCAATAATACATTTGTGTTACTTCAACGCATCAAAGGCCATAGATGTAAGTGTTTAATCTATTGACAAACTTACTTTTCTTTCTGTTATTTTTTTACGTGTTTATGATTTTGAACGACATGCCTGTTGGTCTAGTGGTTAGTGACCCTGACTGTTATATCGGAGATCGTGGGTTCGATTCCCACCCAGGACAAATGTTTGTGTGATGAGCACGATCATTTGTTCTGTGTCTGAGTGTAATTTATCTATAATATTTATGTATTTATAAATATATAAGTATGTTTATCAGTTGTCTAGTACCCATAACACAAGCTCTGCTTAGCTTGGGACTAGATGGCGTTGTGTGATAGTTGTGGAATATTATTATTATTATGGGGTATCTATATAGCTTTCTCATCTGGTTGGGTTCTATAAATATATAATTATAAATGAAAGTGAAAAGATAAATATACATAAATATCAATAACATAAAATAAATATAAAAATACATAAATAAATAAAAGCCCAACCAGATGGAGGCCCTCGGCAGGGGAGACCAAACGGCCGAGGGTTAGGGGGAAAGGGAAAGAAACCGGCGGACGATGCGGGCGGTATCGATGAGCACCGCCTTCTGCATTTGAGCCCGGAGCGGTCCGCCACGTAGTCCCAGTCGCCTCAGATGACCCGAGAGGCTGACTGGGATTAGCCCGTTTGCAGAGACGACTACAGGAATAATTTCAGTCGGCAGACCACCCCACATGTCGGTCACCTCGTGAGCCAGGTCCAGATATTTTGTTTGCTTGTCTGTTTCGGCTTTCACGAGGTTCTCGTCATACGGAATGGTAATGTCGACCAAAAATATCCTTGACTGTGCCCGGTCCATCAGCACAATATCAGGCTTATTCGCAAGAATAGTCCTGTCTGTGATGATGGCTCGGTCCCAATAGAGCCTGGCGCGATCATTTTCGAGCACGGCTTCCGGCAAGTACTTGTAATACGGCAATTTCCGATCAACGAGACCGTATTTCAGAGCGAGCTCCTGGTGAAGAATTCTGGCTACTAGGTTGTGCCTGTGCAAGTACTCAGAGTTAGAAAGCGCCGAACAACCGGAGATAACATGCCTAAGTGACTCACCGGGATGGCGACAAGCTCGACAGATGTCCACGGTGCCATCCTTTAGGATGTATCTCCGATAGTTGTTGGTCTTAATAACCTGATCCTGTATTGCACAGACAAAACCCTCGGTTTCCCCGAAGAGATCACCAAAGCGTAGCCAGTGGAGGGAGGCTACTGTGTCTACGAAAGGCTCATGTAGAGCCTTGTAGAACCTCCCGTGGAGCTCCTTCTCCTTCCACACGGTCTCCCGGTCGGAAACTGTCTGCACTGCCGGGTCTTGCCATTGCTCGTTGGCTAAGGATAGAGGGGTAAGTCCTTTATCACAAGAAATGACGTCCTTATAGAATGGATCATCCGATCTCGCCAGGAAGTAATTACGGAGGCTGCACACTTCGCGATTATGCATGGTGAGCGCGCTCAAGAAGCCACGCCCACCATGCTTTCGCGGCAAGTACAGCCTCATTACCGACGATCTCGGATGATGCATCCTGTGGGACGTCATGGTAGTGCGGACTTTTCTATCCAGGGCGTTAAGTTCAGTCTGAGTCCACCTGAGTATGCCAAAGGTATACATGAGGACAGGCATGACCCAGCCGTTATATGCGTGTGTCTTATTCACACCGGACAAAAGGCTGTTAAGCACTTTGGTCAAGCGTGCATAAAACACGTCGCAAACTGACTGTTTCATACCAGCCTCATCGATACCGATGTTCTGTGACATACCCAGGTATCGGTATGTTTCAGCCTCGGAAAGGGTCCTTAAGTTGAAGGGCATAGATAACTCTATGCCCTCAGAGTTAGCAACCCTTCCCCTTTCAACATGGAGGACCGCACACTTATCCGTTCCCAGCTCCATTCCAATAGAATTGCTAAATTCACAAGTGATGTTTAGCAATTCCATAAGATGGGAGCGACTGGAGGCGAATAACTTGAGGTCGTCCATATAAAAAAGGTGGGTCACTTTTGTACCTCCTTTCCGAAGCTGAAATCCCCTCCCGGAGCCCTCCAGTAAAGTACTGAGAGGGTTCAGGGAGAGGCAGAACCAGATTGGACTCAGACAATCGCCCTGGAAGATACCCCTTCTTATCCTTATGTGGTTCTCCGCAGCCATCATCCGCTCACCCAGATGACAAAGGATCGTACTCCACTGCCCCATACACTGCTCGAGGAAGTCTCTCACTGTACAGTCTATCTTGTACAGCTCGAGGACTCTCTTTAGCCATGTATGGGGCACCGAGTCGAATGCCTTTCTGTAGTCTATCCAGGCGGCGGAGAAATTCCGACGGTTGCGTTTCACCACTTTGCCAATGACCGCGTCAATGAGGAGTGGTTCCTTAGTTCCACGACCACCGCCCCGACATCCATTTTGAGCGCGTGACATCACCTGATTTAGCTCCAGGTGACGAGTGATTCTCGCGCTCAAAATGGATGTCAGTGTCTTATATATGGTGGGTAGACACGTAATGGGGCGGTATTTGCTCGGGTCTGTGGTAACCTGGTCTTTAGGAACCAAATGAGTGATCCCAGTAGTGAAGAGGCTAGGGAGCGACTTCTGGTTGAGAGCCTCTTGAAACTGACGGGCGAGCACAGCGTGACACACCATGAACCCCTTCAGCCAGTAGTGATGCAGTCCGTCGAGTCCCGGGCTTTTCCAGTTCGGGGCTCTACGGACCGCCTCAGCTACGTCATCCGGCGTTATGATGACGGGGTCCATGGGCGTAATACTCGCACACTGACTCGCCACAACTTCCGTCCAAGGGCCCTCGCTGTGGTTTACGGGCTCTGACCACAGGCCACGCCAAAATGCGACAGTGTTAGCCTGATCCGGTCCTGGGCCCGCTCCACATACCTCTGGTCGCTCCAATGATTTGTAGAGCCTCTTCTGATCACTCTGGAAGAGACAATTTTGGTTGAACCGCCTTGACCTCTCGGTAAATCGGCGAATCCGCTTCCCCCAAGCAGCAATCTTTTGCTTCAGGTCGTCTATGCGCTCCGTTAGTTTCTGTGTGATGTCCGGCTGGGACAAACTGATATTTGTCCCAGCAAACGCCATTCTAACGGTGCGCACAACCCTCGGTCTATTATTACCCGACCTGAAGCTTATCAGTCTGCCGATAAGGGCCCTTTGCGATACGGTCCTCAATTCTTTTTCTCCAGGCTGGGATGGCGCTACTTTGTTTAGTAGCGCGTCCAGCCATGGGAAGTTTGGCGCCAATAATACGGCAAGCTGCCACTGCGGCGCCAAAAAGAACTGAGTCCGTCTCGCAAAGGTCCCGGCTGGCTTCCAAATAGGTTACCAGCATTGGGTTAAGAGTCCTCACGACAGCCCGATTTCGCTTGCTTAGGGGTATGCGGGGAAGTCGCGGTCGATTTTCGAGAGGCATGCTGCGCGTTTCCAAAATCGCCTCTTCCAATATACTCCTCATTTGCTCTAGTTCGTGGGAGACCATTTCATCATCGTCTGAATCAACCACAACTGGAAGATCCATGGCGGCTTCTACGCGTGGCAGCTGGTCTGTCGCCTGAGGAGCCGCATCCCCAGCCGTAGCCAATTCATTCGATGAGGGAATAGCCTCACGTCGTAGTCGTTCGAGCTCGGCATCATCAAATATTTTCGAGCGCATGATGTACCGAACTCGGTCTGCCAGGTTTTGTTCCGTGACGGGAATAGACGGCTCCAGCTCAGCAAAAAAGCAGTGCATCCGAGCCCGATACGCTATCCCCGCAGTTTCTTCCCCTTTCGCCCTATAGTACGCCCGCAATGCGTTTGCGTTCATATCCCTTGTCCAACGCATGCGGCGCACTCCACCAGCGGCGGATGCCGCTTGCCGAGTCCGAGAGGACCCTGCCGACATCAAGCCGTCTGGTGGGGATGATGGATGCGGGGGGCTGTTAGGTGATATTGCAGCTCCTCGCGCTCGGCTGGCGGCCCGCATGCTGCCGCGTCCAGCGCCAGCTCCAGACGCGCCCCGGCGACCCCCAGGCAGCGGCCCTATACTCTTTCTACTTAAATCCATCATCCATTATTGGGCGTCAATTAACGGGAGACGCCCAGGCCCGGCACCGTTTCATTGTATCATTGTACGGCCGTAAGCACAAACGGGCCTTTGCACCCTGAGTACTGCCGAGGCACGGCGCTCACACCTCTTGGCAAGGCGCTGACTGACTGCACCGACGTAGCAGTTTTGTCACTTAACTGTTTCGTCAGCGGGCGATGGGGTCGTCACTTCCCTACGCCATTTTATATTATATATTATTATTATTATTATTATTATTTAGTGTTAACAAATTATATTTAAATATTTTGTGTGTGTATATGATTAAGCCGTGGTAGCTCAGATGGTTAGCGCAAACTGTAAATTTTACAGTACGTAACGCGGGTTCGATCCCCGCCAACACCAATTAAATTGTTAATTGCAATTTTAAGTGTTTATTCTATTGACACACTTACTTTTCTTTCTGTTATTTTCTTACGTGTGTATGATTTAGTGTGGAAAACATCGTGAGGAAACCTGCATGTCTGAGAAAATTTCGAAGGCATGTGAAGTTCGCCAACACGCATTGAGACCGCGCCGCGGACATTTCCTAGCCATAAATACAAAGACAATAGCAGAAAGTAAAAAGTTAAAAAATACTTTTTTAACAATGACAGTCATTAGTTGATCATTAGTGAATGTGATTCTGTTTTCTTAAATTACAGGAAGAAAAGAGCAGAAGGAAGAAATGGGACGATGGGAAGTAATGAAGAATGAATTGTTATGTGAAGTTTGTTGGAACAAACATATTTTAGTCACGTGTAAATACTTTTAACATTTGGGTTCAAAATGACACAAAATCTAAAAAATATTAGATACATCATCGACATGGACGGATTTTACATTACATATCCTCATAAACATTTTCAATGTAGAGAAATGGCTATTCTAGACGTAAAACTATCTAATAAAAATGATTCGTTTATCGATCATTATTTGTTTCGGCCAAGTTGTCCTTTCAATTATTTGTCGCAAAAAGACAAAAAAACTGTTCGTTATTGTGAAATACACGTGCACGGCATTCCATATTTTGATGTGACCGAAGAATTAAAATGTGCCTACAAACAAGAGAACATCATTCCCATATTAAATTGGTATATTAGAAATTTGTGCAAAGACGAAGTGATCGCATACAAAGGTGGTTCAACAGAAAAACAATTTTTAAAAATGTTGACGACGAATGATAGAATTTTTAATATTGAAGAATACAAATGTCCAAAATACAATGATTTGGTAAATGTCATAAATTTAAACAAACGTTATGTGTGTAATAATCATATATTTGCAAAAAATAATCACAAAATTTTACATTGTTCTTGTGACGAAGTGTGGGTTTTTTACAAGTGGTTATTGCTTGAAAAGAAAATTTTAAATTAATCATAAATTGTGTTTGAATTCCCAAAAACATTAGTTATAGTATACTATATAATACAAAATTGGTTCAACAGAAAAACGATTTTTAAAAATGTTGACAACGAATGATAGAATTTTTAATATTGAAGAATACAAATGTCTAAAATACAATGATTTGGTAAATGTCATAAATTTAAACAAACGTTATGTGTGTAATAATCATATATTTGCAAAAAATAATCACAAAATTTTACATTGTTCTTGTGACGAAGTGTGGGTTTTTTATAAGTGGTTATTGCTTGAAAATAAAATTTTAAATTAATCATAAATTTTGTTTGATTTCCCAAAAACATTAGTTATAGTATTTTGTATTATATAGTATACTATAACTAATGTTTTTGGGAAATCAAACAAAATTTATGATTAATTTAAAATTTTATTTTCAAGCAATAACCACTTATAAAAAACCCACACTTCGTCACAAGAACAATGTAAAATTTTGTGATTATTTTTTGCAAATATATGATTATTACACACATAACGTTTGTTTAAATTTATGACATTTACCAAATCATTGTATTTTGGACATTTGTATTCTTCAATATTAAAAATTCTATCATTCGTCGTCAACATTTTTAAAAATTGTTTTTCTGTTGAACCAATTTTGTATTATATAGTATACTATAACTAATGTTTTTGGGAAATCAAACAAAATTTATGATTAATTTAAAATTTTATTTTCAAGCAATAACCACTTGTAAAAAACCCACACTTCGTCACAAGAACAATGTAAAATTTTGTGATTATTTTTTGCAAATACATGATTATTACACACATAACGTTTGTTTAAATTTATGACATTTACCAAATCATTGTATTTTGGACATTTGTATTCTTCAATATTAAAAATTCTATCATTCGTCGTCTACATTTTTAAAAATTGTTTTTCTGTTGAACCACCTTTGTATGCGATCACTTCGTCTTTGCACAAATTTCTAATATACCAATTTAATATGGGAATGATGTTCTCTTGTTTGTAGGCACATTTTAATTCTTCGGTCACATCAAAATATGGAATGCCGTGCACGTGTATTTCACAATAACGAACAGTTTTTTTGTCTTTTTGCGACAAATAATTGAAAGGACAACTTGGCCGAAACAAATAATGATCGATAAACGAATCATTTTTATTAGATAGTTTTACGTCTAGAATAGCCATTTCTCTACATTGAAAATGTTTATGAGGATATGTAATGTAAAATCCGTCCATGTCGATGATGTATCTAATATTTTTTAGATTTTGTGTCATTTTCATACGTGGTAGAGCCATGCTGCAGTTATATTAGTAGTATAGTTGTAGCACGAATGGGTCGGCTCGACCGGGGAAGGACCACGCTCTCACAGAATACCAGCGTGAAATAGTAGCTTAATGCTGCTGTATTTCGTATGGTGAGTGTAGAGAACCGGAGACCCTTTTTACTGGAAACGAGGCATTCCATCTTAGTCCTCACGGGTGACAACGCATCTGCATTTTGATTCGTAATCGAGGATAGATGTAGATGCTTATGGGCCACAGCAACCACTTACCATCAGGTGGACTGTGTGTTCGTTTGTCACCCTATCCTATAAAATAAAAAAAAAAATAAAAAAAATTTTGAACCCAAATGTTAAAAGTATTTACACGTGACTAAAATATGTTTGTTCCAACAAACTTCACATAACAATTCATTCTTCATTACTTCCCATCGTCCCATTTCTTCCTTCTGCTCTTTTCTTCCTGTAATTTAAGAAAACAGAATCACATTCACTAATGATCAACTAATGACTGTCATTGTTAAAAAAGTATTTTTTAACTTTTTACTTTCTGCTATTGTCTTTGTATTTATGGCTAGGAAATGTCCGCGGCGCGGTCTCAATGCGTGTTGGCGAACTTCACATGCCTTCGAAATTTTCTCAGACATGCAGGTTTCCTCACGATGTTTTCCTTCACCGCCGAGCACGTGGTAAATCAGCACTTAAAATTGCAATTAACAATTTAAGTGGTGTCGGCGGGGATCGAACCCGCGTTACGTACTGTAAAATTTACATCTTGCGCTAACCATCTGAGCTACCACGGCTTAATCATATACACACACACAATATTTAAATATAATTTGTTAACACTAAATCATACACACGTAAGAAAATAACAGAAAGAAAAGTAAGTGTGTCAATAGAATAAACACTTAAAATTGCAATTAACAATTTAATTGGTGTTGGCGGGGATCGAACCCGCGTTACGTACTGTAAAATTTACAGTTTGCGCTAACCATCTGAGCTACCACGGCTTAATCATATACACACACAAAATATTTAAATATAATTTGTTAACACTAAATAATAATAATAATAATAATAATAATATTCCACAACTATCACACAACGCCATCTAGTCCCAAGCTAAGCAGAGCTTGTGTTATGGGTACTAGACAACTGATAAACATACTTATATATTTCTAAATACATAAATATTATAGATAAATTACACTCAGACACAGAACAAATGATCGTGCTCATCACACAAACATTTGTCCTGGGTGGGAATCGAACCCACGATCTCCGGCATAACAGTCAGGGTCACTAACCACTAGACCAACAGGCCTGTCGTTCAAAATCATACACACGTAAAAAAATAACAGAAAGAAAAGTAAGTTTGTCAATAGATTAAACACTTACATCTATGGCCTTTGATGCGTTGAAGTAACACAAATGTATTATTGATAGATACACTGCGGTCAAACGACCATACACTAACTCCATGACTGCAGTTGCTTGGTCTTGTATAGTACCAGTAAGTAATAATTCTAATCTAAAGAATTTCTACAGTAGAATTGATAACAACTTTATGCGTCAACAACCTTATCTCACATTCTTCGTATTGCGTCTTATTCAGTGTATTGATGACTCGTATAACAGAAAAAATGCAATTTAATATTTAGAAATCACATAATTGATCATTCCTATGTTAGTCATTGAGTAGATTGTACTGTAGTAATCTACTAATAGCAGTAATATCATGGATACACTAGATGTACAACAACATCTGAAAAAGATTCACCCCAGTCTAGAAAATAATGTGCTACTCACTGACTGCCCATGTACACCCACGTACCAACGTATATACCTAGTCAGGTCATAAGTATTGTCACACAGTAAAAACTTTTCTTTTAGAATGCTGGCCACAAAAAAGTTTATTGAATTCGAATTGTTCATGAAAATAAAACTGTATACTTTTTAGAATTTTACTCATTTTTACATATGGAGTGGGCGCTTAAAAAAGACCGTGTTGCAGTTGCGATTACGCGCCAATAAAATTTTTTGTTATACTGAAAATTTGAATATAACCAAAAGATTCGTTTATCGTACCATCAAACGATACAATGAAGACTCTAGTGTAGATGACAGGTCAAGAAGTGGTCGCCCTCGATTTGTTAGGACTCCAGCAGTGATAAAAGCTGTAAAGGTGCGAATTCAAAGAAATCCCAAACGTAAGCAGAAACTGTTGGCCCTTCAGATGGGGTTAAGCAGAACCACGGCGTTAAATGAAGACTTAGGGCTTCGGGCATATCGAAGAAAAACAGGACATCGTTTGAATGCTCGTCTAATGGATCTGAGACTGAAGAGATGCCGCGCTTTGTTGAAGCGGTACGCGGGAAAAAAATATCGGGAAATTCTTTTTTCGGATGAAAAATTTTTTACCGTAGAAGAGAGCTACAACAAACAAAATGATAAGGTGTACGCACACAGTAGTGAAGAAGCGAGCAACCGTATTCCGCGTGTCCAACGGGGTCATTTTCCGTCCTCGCTCATGGTGTGGTTGGGAGTTTCTTATTGGGGCTTAACAGAGGTACATTTTTGTGAGAAAGGTTAAAAACGAATGCAGTTGTGTATCAAAATACAGTCCTGACGAACCTTGTGTAACCTGTTTCTCATACCATGTTCCTGTTATTACAGGCACTGGGTATTCCAACAAGATTCGGCGTCAGCTCATAGAGCGAAGAGCACACAAGACTTTTGACAGCTCCGTGGCGTAGTGGCTTAGCAATGAGTGGCTGCGCTTGGGGGTTGCGGGTTCGAATCCCGCACGGAACAAGTATTTGTACGACCTACAAGTAATTGTTCCGAGTTTGGATGTTTGTCCTTGTGAAATTTGTGTTTGTAAACTGCCCCCACGATACAGGAGAAAAACCTAGTGTGGAGGGAACGTTCTTTAAAAACAAAAAAAAAAGACTGGCTGGCGGCGCGTGAAATCGACTTCATCCGACACAAAGACCAGTCCAGATTTGAATTCGTTAGATTACAAGATATGGTAACGCTTGGAGGAAAAGGCGTGCTCAAAGCCTCATCCCAATTTCGAGTCACTCAAGACATCTTTAATTAAGGCAGCCGCCGATATGACATGGACCTCGTTCGTGGTGAGATAGACGACTGGCTGCGCAGATTGAAGGCTGTATTCAAAATTACGGAGGTCGTTTTGAATAAACTATAGTGTCATAAGAATCTATGTTTTGTTAAGTTCATTTTGGTATATAAATGGTTACATAATGAATAAACTTGTTTCAATTATTTTATATTAAACATGTGATAGAATTTATGACCTGACTAGGTAATATGCAATTTGGATACAGATGATAAACCAGGGTCACATTGGGTAGCTTTATATATCGATACGAATGACGTCGGTCAATATTTTGATTCATTCGGACGGGCACCTGTACGATATCATCTAGAGTTTTTTAAAAGAAATTGTAAAAGATGGAACTGGAATGTTGATAGGATTCAGAATGAGTGGACTTCAGTTTGTGGCGAATATTGCTTAATGTATTTGCTATATAAGTTTCAGGGATGTTCCATGCATAGTTTTACGAGTATATTTACAGGGAACACATTGTACAACGATATTTTAGTGGGTGAGATGTTTCGCTCCTATTTTATAGATAATAAGTAATAAGATTTTGTATTTTATAAATAAAAATTTTACCAAAATTGGGTAATGTGTTTTATTAATGAGTCAGATTAGTGTAGATAGGAACAAAGGAGTATAATACAATAGCATAAGCAGTGGCGAAGCTAGGGCTCCAAACTAGGGCAAGCCCGAGATATGGTTTTGTTGTTTTTAGCAGTTTAATAAAAATACACCAATCTTGAGCTGTCTCCACTCTTTACTTTCACATTCAGTGCTGACAAGGACGTGTTTAAATTTAATTATAGATTGTATGTCATAATATGCAGTTGCACACCTTCGGTGGTTTTGAAAAGAGCCGTTTGGGTTTGCTTGAGATATTTACAAACAATACAATACATGAACAAAATAAAAGCATGAACAAAGTACAAACAAACTATGTACAAAGTTAAAAAAGAGACGCCTGGCAGATGTGAAACCTCGAAATTATATTTTGTTTAAGTTATATGCATAAAAGAACAGATTACGACAGGAATGAGATAGTTATAATGAGAAGATAAAGCTTTGCTATTTTTTACCATAAAATAATGACTATTTATTATAATTATAATTATTCATTTTCAATTCATTATAAACCGTACAAAATGATATTTTTAAACTCATATATCACTATTAATATAAATATTGAGTTATTAAACCTTTAAATACGCCTAACCTAATTAAACTTTAATACTAGAGTCCTGAACCTATATTTAAAGTATGAAGAAATGTTTATTGAATATTAAATTTCATTTTCAAAGATTTTTACCTTTTCCTTGCCGATTAGCACTTCAACACACTTATATTCATCACAATGAACACTATTATCCTCCCATTTTCACTAAAAATCTTCGAAAAAGCATAAATTTTTAACAAACACAACAAAAACAAACATAAACATTGTAATGTGAAGTGAACTTGCATACGAGGGGCCCGCAACCACTTCGCTAGTCGCTAACGCACTCCTAAACAACTTCATGGCAATGCCAGGCTTGTTGGCTAATAGTAATTGCTATATAAACATTTCGTAGTTATACTTCATTATAGAACATTTTGCCATAGGTTAGAAAGAGAGCGATCGTCTTCTCGAAAGCCCCGTAAAAAGCCCACGCGAGCGAGGGAGACAAGTAATCGCTCTATTAAAACTCACTTTATGACAGCAGCGGTATCGCCACAGAGTACCTTTGTATAAACGTCTTTGAGCATAGTTTTCTATGCTCAAAGATAAACGTATCGCTAAGGCAATACGAGGTCATCGGTCGACATGTGTCGAACAGTGGAGTGCGCGGGAAAATTGAAATAATTTGAAACAGTTTACGAGTTATTTTATTAGTTGATATTATTGATTGATTCAGTTTAATAAGGCAAGCTGGGCTTTTCGGCTTTAATGGTAGCTTCGCCACTGAGCATAAGCCGACCCACACGCCGACGAATAATAGATAATGACGGTAGTCAATCAACAATAGATAAGTAGATAAGGACAATGGAGCGCTAATGACGGTTGAGGCTCGAAGCGGATATCAATTAGATAAGAGTTAATTGATCTGCACATCTCCGGAACCGTGCATCCTACGCAAAAATGGACCGCAGATTCGTGATCAGAGCATGCCAAAACCTTTTTTTTTTTTTTTTTTTTTTTTTTTTTTTTTTTTTTTTTTAGGATCGTGAGTCGACGAACATCGTACTTGTACCCCTTCTGAATCAGTGAGCCAGAACTGGTACTAACTAACTACTTGTATATGTAGGAAGGTAGTTAAACAGAATTAATTTACAATCACAAAATACACGGATCACAGGTAATCAACTATAAATTGTACTGAGACTAATTTGATAGCTGAGAAACGAATTAATTATCCGAATAGTCTAGGATGAGCTAGTAGCGGAATACAACAAGTGAACCGTGTCACGCCAGCGCCAAGACTGCCTTAACGGCTTTTTTTTTTTTTGCGCCCGAAGCAATTATGGGCAACCCTCCGGAAAGCGGGGGAGGGAGGCGGTGAATGCTCATAGCATACCACGCAGCCGGCTGCGTGGTTATGTGGAGACTTTTACCCACTAAACACCGCCTTTTAGGAAATGGCTTAACGATCTGACTAGAGATCTCTAAGCCGTATACGAACGCGACCCTCCTTGGCAGAAAGGAGGGCGCAGCCTTAACGGCGGCTGCTCCGTCCGTTTTATACAGTCGAGACAAGTAGCTGCCCGAGCGCCACTGCAGGTGCAATGCCACAGCGGTGACACTCCCTGTACATGAGAGATTAAGCGCCGGTGACCTTGAGTCGAAGCGTGAAACGCTAGGGTTGATATCGAACCAAAATGGAATATTATAGACTTGTACCAAAGAAGATACATAGTAGGTATATGTTATATATTATGTAAACATATGTATTTGGATAGTGAAAGATACGTTCATGTTTAAATCAACTTTTATTAAATGAGGAATATTAAAACTTCCGACAAAACCAAATATGCACGACAATTAATGGTAATCTTAAATAATTAACCAACACTTAGTATTTCAGTATGCAATAATCAGTATTACCTACTATCCTTTAAAAATATTTTACTCTTATATATTTTTGAATTTTTCGATAATTTTTTTAATTTTCATCATTATTTCTAACAATTGCAAAAATTTGTAGCATGTATATTTTTTTTAGAAAATCCAAAGGTATGCAGGTTTCCTGGGACATGGCGGCCAACAAATTGTTCCCTATGTGTTGAGGAAATAAGTCATTTCTATTTCTAATTAAATAATCCATAAATACAACAATGAACAAATACAAAAACTCTATATATATCTAAAATTTCTTGACTCTCTAGTGGTATTTTTAATAGTGTATATTTCAGTTAATGTAATATAATAAAATTATTGGCGATATATTAGTTTTATTGTCATGGTATTTCCCCATAATTCTTGTTAAGATCATATCGACTTTCATTAAAATGAGTTCACATATTTTTACGTATCATAAAACATTATTAAAAATTAAACTAACAAAACAAGGGCCCTTGTTTTGTGCAGTGGAATTTATTTTAATTCTAATCACTTAAAATCAATTTTAGTAATACTTAAACATATACTATAATATCATTTATTTAATAACAACATTAATATTTATCAAAGCATATAAACCTAGCATACACGGCTATAAAAACTTGACGAATATATTCATATTAATTAATACTGACAAATATCGGTATTACTACTAGCCCTCGGCCAGGGCAGTCGGCGACTGCCCGTTCCACACCCCGCGCGCCTCTCAAGTCCCCCGCACACATCCAGACACCCACACATAGCCGCAAGCGATTTTACGTACACACATGCTTAAGTGTCGTTTCTTTTCGCGTAGTGTATATATTCTTTGGCAATGCGCAGGTGTGCGGTGGACGTGTTGTTTACAATAATTCCGACTAGCCCCGGAGGCGCTGCTGCACGTGCAATGGCGCAGGTACCGACATATTTATAACTTATATTTGTATGGGAATGGGTCCCGAAATAAACTTCGTTCTCACTAATTTTTGTATTCATACGGATTAAATAGCCTCTCGTGTCGTATCTACCTAATTTTGTAACGGAATCCTTTCATGTAACTTATAGACTTGAAAATTTGCACTCGTATTAAAGACTGGTGACAATACAATAATTATTTTTTTTATGGAGGAGGGGGTAAACGAGCATGCGGCTCACCTGATGGTAAGTGACTACCGCCGCCCATGAACAAGCGCAACACCAAGGGAATTGCAGGTGTTTTGTCAAACAATCCACAGAGAGATTGTACGAGGATGCAAACTCCTAATACAACACACAGTGGTCGACCGCCAAGCATCCAGATGGTGTAGATGGTATTGTGAGTCTTGAATTAATCCGAACAATTCCTCAGAGCATTCCCTACGGGAGTTGCGATTGAAAATGCAAAGGTATGCAACATCTTTTCGTAGCGCCAGTGTATGGGAATAAAATAACCTTCGTTTTCACTGAATTCACTTATATTTTTACATTAAAATTGAAATAAACGTAACAAAAAGTTCAGTTCGCTCCGTGACACTCGTCGCATGTCGTTACTCCGCTCCATATTATGATTCTATATCTTAGACCTTAGACATTAAGTAATATAACGGAAAGTCTTATGTATTTAAAGACAGGCCTGTTGGTCTAGTGGTTAGTGACCCTGACTGCTATGCCGGAGGTCGTGGGTTCGATTCCCACCCAGGACAAATGCTTGTGTGATGAGCACGATCATTTGTTCTGTGTCTGGGTGTAATTTATCTATAATATTTATATATTTAGAAATTAATAAGTATGTTTATCCGTTGTCTAGTACCCATAACACAAGCTCTGCTTAGCTTGGGACTAGATGGCGTTGTGTGATATTTGTGGAATATTATTATTATTATTATTATTATTATTATTATTACCTTAAAATATATAAATCAATATGTTTTATATGTCTATTACTATCTATTCCTCATTCTCCATCTCATTTTTAACCTTTGCACGCTTATACTGTGTGAATGTAAAATTATTTTTTTCATCGTCTCCTATTCCGTTCTTACATTTGTAAACTCGTAGTTTATTCATCTGTAAAATATATATAAGGGCGCATCGAGATACCGGTTGAATCGAGAGTGAGCGACGGGTTGCGACACTCCAGCAGAGCGTCATATCGATAGAGGCGCGGTAGAATTGAGGGTATATCGGGAAACCCCATACGTTCTTATATTATTCAGTATAAAGTTCACTGCAGGCGACGTGCGCGAGAAATTCCGACTATCGTCATTCTACGAGTTCTAGGTTTCGTAGAATGACAGTTTTGTCCACCGTAGTAATTATCCTAGTGCAGGCAAGGAAGATCGTGTTGCTGAGAGGTAGGCATGTCCATCTGAGATCGATTAATCGAAGAATCGATTTCATTGTGCCAAAAAGATCGTTTTTTAATCGATATATAGTACTGAATTTGATACAGTGAATCGATATTTCACCCTGGAAAATCGATATCGAATCTTCTTCTGTTTTCATAAGAACGATAAAATTATTTACAATCAGTTGAATTTACCCAAACTCGTAAAGAACGACAGTTTTTCTATTCTAAAACAAGCGAAACTACTGTGTGCTCAGTTTATTTCGCCTCTTCTTAATGGATTAAAGAAATAAAAAAATAAGTAACGTTTGTAATCTATACTTTGTAAAAATCTATAAGCAAATCGGAAAAAGGTCGATTTTTGAGAAATCGCTCTTTTAGACCTCGATTTTTTTGTGAATCGATTCATCAGATTTCAATTTGAATCCATTTAAAATCGATCTTTTTCGGAAAGAATCGACATCCCTACTGAGAGGCTGCTCTGAGTTACGTTAAGATGGGTAGTGTTGCATACATTGGTGTTATGTAATTAAGTCCCTTACGTCAAAATTTGATTTTGGAGCAAAGTATATACTTCCAATCAAGCGGACCGCGTACTACTTGCTTGTATAAAACTATTCATTTTAGTAAACATTCATGTAAAACCATAAAATGCAATTAACATAAATAACTTACACATGGGCTCTATAACTCTTCTTAGAGTGAAACACTTTGTCGCAGCCTTTGCAAGGTAAATGGAGTTTCTCTTTGGGTTTACTCTGAGGGAGTATTCTGAAACGATTAATTATTATTAAAAACAAATAAACGGAGTGGTGTGTTTTATTATTAAACAATAATAGAACGTGTTCGGCAGAATGCATGTTTTATAAGCGGTAGAGCCATGCTGCAAATATATTATGGTTGTAGTGCGGAACCCTCTCGCTCTCACAGAATACCAGCTTCAAATAGCAACACAATGATGTATTTTAATGGCAACTGTAGAGAACCGGAGACTTTTTACTGGAAACAAAGCATTCCATCTTAATCCTCAGGGGTATATAAAAATAAGCGTTTCAAGCAGGCGCTTTATAGTTTTTGGGAGCGTCGTTTAGATATTATATTTATAAAATATAGTCTATGACTATGAAAACTGATCTTACAAAACCTATGAGGTTAGCCAATTAGACATTCTACAATTGTCAACGTCGTAATCGTGGAGTTGATTAACTTCACAGACATGGAGCATAGATACATTAGGCCGAGTGAATACCTATATTGTGGTTGTAGAACGAAAAGTCGGCTTGGCAGGACCACGATCTAAAAGAATATCATTGTAAGAAAGCAGAATAATTTTGTGTTTAATATGGTGAGTTTAGAGAACCGGAGATCCTTTTACTGGTAAAGAGGCAATCAATCTTAGTCGACAGGATGACATTGCATCTGCATTTTGAATTCTATTCGATGATAGATGTCTATGGGCCGCAGCATCCACTTACTACTAGGTTGATGTGCTCGTTTCACACCCTTATTCTTTAAAAACAAAAACATCTGATCACCAAATGTGGCGGTAGCTTGGACGGATTGCTCTTCGAAGTCCCATACTGTCCAGGTGAAGGTCTAGGTACTTCATGTACTCCATACTCTGACTTCAGGTCCACCCACGGAAACGCAAATGTCTCGTGGTTCCCTGTCCCGTGGTAATTTGTGAAACCCTTGTGAGAGCCTTGGTCTTTTAACGAGCTATTTCTAGTCCCAAATCGTGGATTTTTGAGATGACGTTTTCCATTCCATGCTCAAGCAAGCTCCTTGGTCCTCTCGAAGGTTTCCACCAGGGTAGAAAACACAATATTAACGGCAGTGAAAAAAGTTCTCAGATTCTGTAATGGTCCTTCGAGCCGGATCAATGTATATATTATTTGAGACACGTGGACAATCAACCGCGTCGCTACCTGTGGTACGATTAGATTGGTAGATTACGAAATTAGGATGTTTTTTAATTTATTTCAATAGCCTCACATATCATCCTTATTGAAATTAAAAAACATCCTAATTTCAATAGAGAAGGAGGCTGGGTACTACCACCTGCTTGGGACCCTATAAACAGTAAAATTAAAACTAAACCCAAGCGTACCACTGCAAGACCTCAGGACATAATCAGTTCATTTTGCATAGATCGGACTATAAACAATAATTTAAAAAAAGCTGAAGGTACTCCGGGTTTAACAATGACATCGGGACGTCAGTCACCTCAGTCCCCCGTGACCATGGGTGCTGGAAAGCACCCGAAATGTCGGGAATAATTAAAACTAAAATTATTATTAATTTATTCAAAAAAAATTATTTTACGTGTCAAGTCATCTGCTACAAATGAAAAAGGATTACTCACCTTAAATGATATTTGAGGGTCATTTTGTTGGCGAACACCTTCCCGCAGCAATCGCACTGTGGTCGCTCCTGATGGCACACGCTTCGGTGGTATACTAATTTAGATTTCGTGCTGTAATGAAACGAATTAAGGTATAATATTGCATGTATTTAATTCCATATTATAATTGTTTATTTTCATTCATACACATACAATTGCAAATATACTAATCGTTAGGCAATTCCCAAGTACTTGGTGTTCAAAAACGAACACTTCTATAGACCATAATCACCATAAAAATATATCAACTGAAATACTTTTTTAAATTTTGTCAAAATTACAGTATGGTACACACGTGCACGTGCAAAATACTCTTGTGAACTGGTGCCCACAGGTGGGACAGGCGTGGGCGAGGTGTAGTGCGCACGCGTGCCGCAGCACGGTACGCTTGAGCGTGGTGCGCACGTGCACGTGCACAATACTCACGTGAACTGCTGCCCACAGGTGGGACAGGCGTGGGCAAGGTGTAGTGCGCACGCGTGCCGCAGCACGGTATGCTTGAGCGTGGTGCGCACGTGCACGTGCACAATACTCACGTGAACTGCTGCCCACAGGTGGGACAGGCGTGGGCAAGGTGTAGTGCGCACGCGTGCCGCAGCACGGTACGCTTGAGCGTGGTGCGCACGTGCACATGCACATTACTCACGTGAACTGTTGTCCACAGGTGGGACAGGCGTGGGAGAGGTGCAGTGCACACGCGTGCCGCAGCATGGTACGCTTGAGCGTGGTGCTCACGTGCACGTGCACAATACTCACGTGAACTGCTGCCCACAGGTGGGACAGGCGTGGGCGAGGTGTAGTGCGCACGCGTGCCGCAGCACGGTACGCTTGAGCGTGGTGCTCACGTGCACGTGCACAATACTCACGTGAACTGCTGCCCACAGGTGGGACAGGCGTGGGTGAGGTGCAGAGCGCACGCGTGTCGCAGCACGGTACGCTTGAGCGTGGTGCACACGCCGCATGCGCGGCAGCGGTACGCGGCCAGGTGCAGCGCGCGGTGCACCGCCACGTTGTCGCGCGTCAGGAAGTACGCTTTGCACACGTCGCACTGCACGTTGCCCTCCATTTTCTGATAGGAGAAGAGACCGATTGAGGCAACTTTTTCAGACATTGGCAAAGTGATAAAACTTATTTTTGAAGATGTTCGTCTGAAGAAAAAACAGGTCGCAGAAAAAACTGTGGTAACATCTAAGACCATTTTAAACATTCTCCGTGACCATCTTGGCGTGCCTATGTAGTGGAGAACAGGGACGAAATTATAAACCGAATTTAATTGAGGATAAAACTTGGGTTCATCGTAGTCAGGCTACTATCTACTACTACTCTTGCTACCTACGTGAAATAATTACCTAAAATCGCGACGCGCCCGGGCAAAATAACGCAGTCAGGGCTAGCACTGGAGGCGATTGAATGTTAAAGTTTTTAACGTTGTTTACGTATATATAACATTTTGTAAATATTGTTGAAATAGTTTTTGTATAGTGTTTAGTATTTATTAATTATAGGATAAAATATTTCAAAAGTTTTAATGTAATTTAAGAACTATATATTATGTATATTACCCATTATTTAATAAATTTTAATATTGCAAAACGTCGTTCCTACTATGATTGTTGCGTGGATAGACGCTAAATGACCAAGATAATATTTAAGATATATCTTTCTCTTGAACGAATTAACCACTAGACCCGACATATGAGCGGACGTACCTATATCGGTCTTGTCAGTAACCAAGCAATTTTAGGCTTGGTCGTTTGTTTTTGTTTGGATTATACCAATTCAGAACAGTGACTAAAATTATAGAGTGAGTCAATTTGACATCGACTATTGCTTGACCATGTCGAAAAATATATCGATATTTGGCAATATGGCAGGATTGAAAGATGACCCTAACACAAAAATTGATAGGGGCGTACTCCAATGGTTTGGGCACGTTGAACGAATGAGTGAAGACCGAATGGTGAAGAAAATATATAGAGCGAAAGTAAATATTAAAAGGTGTCGAGGTAGACCGAGACTAACTTTCAAAGACCATGTGAGCAAATTGCTCGAAGAGGGGAGGGTCAAGAGTACTCGGATACCTAGACGTGCATGTATGAAGAAGTTAATGAACCTGAAAGAAGCGAAAGAGGTATGTAAGGATCGTGACACTTGGCGATCTGTTCTCTCTGGCTACCCCGTTAGGGATTGTGCGTGACGATAAGTAAGTAAGTAAGTAAGACGATATGACCGAAAAAATGATGATGTTATTTGTACAATACAATAACACTTAAAAATACTTACACATATAACAGTATCCTACAATCTGATGTCATTAAATTTATAATAATAATTTTTATAATTAAATAAAAATATTATAAATGCAAAAATTATAATTAGTATCGGTACTTAAAATATTTAAACACATAAATTACACGAATTTTCAGATTTCCCAGTGACCCTTCTCGGAAGAGAGAGTGGGTAGAAGCAGTTCGTAAAGATGAAACCTGGATCCTGACGAAACACAGCGCCATAATATGCGGTGTATATTTCGATACTGCCTGTTTTAATATTAATGCAAAGAAACAGAAAATGGCACCAATGAAGGCAGTCTCATTGCCCATAAAGACAAGGGAAAACTGATACTTCCCTCAAGTGATACCATAGCTATTTGAATAAAACTATTATTTACGGATTTTATCGCGTTTAATTACTTATTTTATTTTTATTATTATCCCGACGTTTCGGGTGCTTTACAGCGCCCATGGTCACGGGGGGGACTGAGATGTTTGACGTCCCAATGTCATAGTTAGTCCGGCTACCTTCAGTTTTTTAATATTAATTTTTGGTCCGATTTACGCAAAACGAGCTTATAGTATCATGAAGTCTTGCAGTGGTATGCTTGGGTTTGGGTTTAATTTTGTTAATTATAGGATCCCAAGCAGATGGTAGCACCCAACCATCTTCTCTATTGAAATTTGGATGTTTTTTAATTTCAATAGCCTCGCGTATCATCCTTGGTAGGAATCGGTGTTCTTTTGCGAGAATTTGTGGTTTATCAAATCTAATGTAATGGTGGGGACGATCTTGAACATGTTCGCAGACTGCAGACTTCCCGGAGCGTCGGTGCTTCACATCAGCTATATGTTCCTTCACGCGGGTTTTTATAGATCTCTTTGTTTGACCTATGTAAGAGAGACCACATTCACAATCTAGCTTGTACACACCTGCATCTTGTAGAGGAATATTACATTTGATGGATGGTAAAAATTGACTAATCTTCTTCAGCGGCTTGTAGTATGTCTTAATGGACGCTCGCTTCAAGATGTAGCCAATCTTGTCCGTGACTCCTCTAACATATGGTAGTAGAGCAGGCGCGCGCTCGACTGTGGCCGGCTTCACTCGTTCACTGTGACGTAGGCGCGGGACCCGAAGCTTGTTGTCTTGCAATACTTGCTTGACGTGCTGAAGCTCCGCAGCCAGATGTTTTCTGTCACAGATCCCTCGTGCTCTCTGAAACAAAGATTTACCCACGGTAGCTAACTGTGAAGGATGATGGTGAGATTCACCATTTAGATATCGGTTGGTATGGGTCTTTTTCCTATACACAGTGTGGCCAATAGTGTTATCAGGATTTCGGATGACTAAAACATCTAGGAAAGCTAAAGAATTATTTGCCTCTAACTCCATTGTGAATTGTATTTTAGAGTTTATGGAGTTAAGGTGGTCTAAAAATGCAGTTACTTTGTCAGATGGTAAAATTGTGAAAGTGTCGTCTACGTACCGCTTGTAGAACCTTGGATTTACGGGAGCAGTAAGAAGGGCTTTCTCCTCAAAGTCCTCCATGAATATGTCGGCGACTATGGGAGACACAGGTGAGCCTATCGCCACACCATCTACTTGCTTGTAGAACTCCTCCTTCCACAATAGATAGCCAGATGTGAGGCAATGTTCAAGTAGTATTGCATATTCTTGAGGCATGTTATTTTCTTCTAGCTTCCTAGTTACAATTGAGATGCAGTCCACAATAGGTAGGCATGTAAATAGTGACTGAACATCAAAACTGACCATAGTTTCATTGTTAGCGAGATGTAGGTCTTTTATCTCACTCACAAAATGGTATGAATCCTTTGTGTGTGCTCTGGTATGTCCTCTCAGTGGTGATAGTATTTTTGCTAAGTATTGTGCCAGCTTATAAGTTGGAGAATCAATCTGGCTCACTATGGGACGTAGTGGAGCGTTTGGTTTGTGTATCTTCGGTAACCCATACAACCTCGGTGGTTTGGCACATGATGGTATTAGCGAATTCACGTCGATATTTAATTTTTCGGAGTATTTCTTTATTAAATCGCTAGTTGTTTTAAGCGTGTTAGTTGTCGGGTCTGTTTTGACCTTTTTATATGTACTTTCGTCCGATAAAAGTTGTTGTATTTTAAAATTATATTCCGACGCGTCCATTACCACCGTAGCATTTCCTTTATCCGCGCGGAGAATCGTGAGTTCTGGTCTGTTCCGTAAGTTATTTAGCGCTATAAATTCGTCTTTGGGAAGGTTTGGTTTCGGCACTGAACTACGACGTAACAAGGACGAAATATCTTGACGTATGGCCTCCAAATCTTCCTTACCGATATTATTCTTAAACAGACAATCCTCAACACTGCAGATAATTTCTTCGTACGGGATTTTTCGCGGAGTTAATGCGAAGTTCATTCCCTTCGCTAATACTTTCATTGTCGGTTCGTCCAGTGTATGTTTTGACAAATTAAAGACAGTGCGTTGTTTATAGTTTGTGTCTATGGTCAACGGTTGTTTATTGTTCTGGCGTTGACTTGGATGTTTGGCATTTGATTTGATTGTTAATTTTTGGTATTTTTCTATTTGTTTATTTTTGCATTCATTGTAAAGTAATTCACTGTAAAGCACCCGAAACGTCGGGATAATAATAAAAATAAAATAAGTAATTAAACGCGATAAAATCCGTAAATAATAGTTTTATTCAATGTGTAGTGTTCGCGTAAATTTAAGAAATCACCATAGCTATTTGTTAGCACTGCGAACTCGAACTTAGGAAGGGTGTTCAGAATAAGACTAAAAAAAGATTACACAACAGACTTTCTTCTGCCAAAAGTAACAGAAACATTGCTGCAACTTCCGTTGTACGAAGACAATCATTTCCATAAATTTGAAAATAACGACGTGAATCACGTCGATGAATTAACGAAAGCCGTTGCTGAAAAATATTTAAACATTAGAATTGCTTATATAAGAAAACAAGCGAACACAACAAATTCTAAGAAACACATTTTAAGAAAGATGATACATAATAAGTCAGTAAACCTACTAAAATAATTTAAACTTAACAAAACATTTGACGTTTATCGTAACTACAATTGTATAAAGTCTATAAAAATGTTCTGTTTCTTTTATTTTAATTAAAATTTAAATACCGGAAGCTTACCTTACCTTCATTATCCCTTTATTTCCTTTGTTTTACAGCTTATTTACGATACGCCTTTTCTTTCTCAATCGTTCATCGATATATTTTATCGACTACGATCAAGCACTAGAAATAGAGTAAACTTCTACGAATTTCGTATCTGTGTTTACATTAAGTAATAAGATCCCCGTGCGCGTTATTCTCCACTTGGTTGAACGAGTTTTCATATATTTGTGTTTTATGTTGGGTCTGGTGGTTAATTCGTTCAAGATCTTTCTTTATTACCGAAGGATTTTAGTAGGAAGTTACGAAATGTGAATTTATTTAATTTTTATTGTTAGATAGGTACTTAGGTATAGCAAAAATAATTAAGCAATAATTTATTTAAAATCTACGAACTTTATTACTCACAAAATTTAGTGGAAATTTACTTCACTATCCAAGTATCTACTTACGTACATATACTTGCCTTTTGTATTAAAATATTTTAAGCTGTTATATTAGCTTAAAATATTTTAAGCTGTTATTTTAGCTTAAAATATTTTAAGCTAAAATAACACAAAACACTGAAATCAAAACTTTGTTTACCAACAAAATTTTTAACTATGTAGAATACAATTACGTTTCTGTTAGGAATCATATTTCAAGTTTATTTGTTGTTTACCTTCCTTCCTTCCAAGCCAAGCGTCGCGATTCCCGACGAATGGCCTTGCAAGTCGCAAGCGTTAGGCATCGCAGAACTCACGTAGGTGCGAAAATATAGTCTGTCGATCATAGTCAGCATAGGTATTTTACCTAAGTAACCTAATTAAAATTTCGCAATGTATTTTGTTACTCTTTATTGACACCCCTCAATAACAACGGAAAGTCCACCGTAACGTAAGAAGAGGAAAATGTGCAAAGTAATGCGGACACTCTCGCGCAGCGATAAAGTTTTATTTAGCTTGCGAGCGTGATTTATCTAATTAATAATAATCATGTAGGCTATTTAATGTCGGCAAGCAGCCAACATTAAAAGAGTGAAACTTCTGCACGTAGTACTATTATTTATTCTGTGTCGTAGTGTTCAAGCTTGATTGTAAATGTGGTCTTACATAGAACAAACTAAAAGATCAATTAAAACCCGCGTTAAAGAACATATAGCTGTTGTGGAGAATCAACGCTCCGGGAAATCCGCAGTCTGTGAACACATACAGGATCGCCCCCGTCACAACATCAGATTTGATAGACCACAAATCATCGCTAAAGAACACCGATTCCTTCCAGGGATGATTCGCGAGGCTATTGAAATCAAAAAAGAAAACATCCTAATTTCAATAGAGAAGATGGCTGGGTCCTACCATCTGCTTGGTATCTTATAATAAATAAAATTAAATCCCAACCCAAGCATACAACTGCAAGACTTGATACCATAAGTTCATACTGTGTAGATCGGAACAAAAGTCAAATTTTAATCTATGGTAACCGCGGTTAACTATGACATCTGGACGTTGAACATCTCAGTGCCCCCCTGTGACCATGGTGCTCTAAAGTGCTCGAATCGTCGGGTATTTAAAGAGTTAAATATAAGCGATAAAATACGTAAAAACTATATTATTTAAATGAAAATAGAGCTCTTATTATCTCTTATTATGCAATTTCTCACCCTGTCATTCAGATAATAAGAGATAAATGTGGTATGCAAGATGACGTTGTGACCAGGATTAAGAAAGGAATGCTTCGATGGTTTGGTCATGTAGAAAGAATGAATGAGGAAAGAGTGACAAAGCAAATTTATATGGCAGATGTGAACGACTGAGTCGGGAAGGGACGCCCTAGAAAAAAGTTTATCGACCAAATTGGCGCTATTTTGAAAATGGGCCACGTTAGAAGTACTCTTAACCGACGAGCATGTATGCGTAGATGTATGGATGTAAAGGAGGCGAAAGAGGTATGTCAGAATCGTTACCTCTGGGTGACAGGCGTGAGTGTTTATGTTTATGTATGTATGAAAAGAGCTTCGGGAAAAGAAATTAAGTCGGCAATTTCAGCCTATTTTTAGGGCCATGAAAATCATTTTTTTCGAAGGTAAAGTAATATAATTCTCAAACTGTAAAATAAGTTATTTGTACAGTTTGAGAATTATATTAGGGTTAATAGAGAATATATCAAACAGGAAAAATAATTTCATGTTTAGTATCAGCCCTTTCCCTTTTATTTTACTGGAAAGTAGTCATTCCATCTTAGTCCTCACGGGTAGCAACGCATCTGCATTCTGATTCGTAATCGAGGATACATATAGATGTCTACGGGCCACAGCAGCCACTTACCATCAGGTGGACTGTGTGCTCGTTTGTCATCCTATCCTATTAAAAAAAACGTCAAAGAGACCCAAAGTTATTAAGACCGCCACAGTGAAATTATTGCTGCATCTACAGCAATCAAAAGTGCTCAAGTACTGGTAATAAGTGTAAAAAATAATTTAAGAATTCGTGCTGCTCTATGCATATAGAGGGAAACGGATTTCATTTTCAGTTACCTATGTTAGTTATTGGGAATACTTGTATCATTTCGTTGTAAATTGTTAGTTTCAATTTTTTAAATACGCCATAATAATTTAGCGAAACTATTTCTTTTTAATTTTATTTATTATTACGATCCTAAGCCCGTTAAAAGTGTGAAGAGAGAATTTGAATCATAGTTCGCGTCGTGTAGTTATTAACCGAAGTATTAGTAGTAAGCGTGTCACTAAGGAAGTAAACAGAAGGCAAAAACTTGAGAAACGAAAACGTGAATCGAATCATACATACAGGAGCGCGCCTACACTAGTGTTACGCGCTCAAGTCGACGACACAACTAGCGCCATCTAGTGTCAGGAACGAGAGCGAGGGGAGCTTTGCAGAGAATGACATCACAAATCTCTCAACCGACAGCGCCTAGTCGAAACTCGAACGCTCGGTACCTTGCGCGTGTTTACTTGAACATTCTGGATATTTCTTTGCTAATTTAAATAAATAGGCGCTGCAAGATGCGATCGGAGTAGTATTGAATTGGCGACACAAGCGAAGCTTCGGAGCGGAAATAAGTGAATTAGTGTGTTTAATTATTAGTGTTTTTAACTTTAATTTGTGTAAAGTAAATTAAAGTGTTAATTTAGGTAATTCTATCGGCAATTTTTATTGTCACGAACCACAAGCTCATAACAATTGGTGTCAGAAGTGGGATAAAATCATGCCGATTTTACCTAAGGAGGAAACGGAGGGTGTCCGTACCCGAAGTCAACGCCAGCAGGAGACGGACCAAAGAAGATTTGGTGGTGCAACGTCGCAGACTTCGGAGGGACAGCCGCCGGCTGCGGGCCCGTCAGTAGCTCCTACATCTGCAGCACCTGACTTAGGTGCTCTGATGCTGATGCTGCAGGAGCAGGCACGCCGACAGGAATTACAGGCCCACCGACAGGAGGAGCAGGCTCGCCGACAGGAGGAGCAGGCTCGCCAGCAGGAGGAACAGGTTCGTCAGTTGAAAGAGCAGCTTCAGAGTGGACAAGAGGAACAGGCCCGCCGACAGGAGGAACAGATGCTCCTCATGAAGGACCTTCACGCTACCTTCGGGAAGGAGATAAAGGAGGTGAAGGATAGGGTTGCTCAGCATGACAACCGCCTGTCGGAAGCTGAAACCCAAATCGTGAAAGCTGAAAACCGAATCGAGAAAGCTGAAACCCGAATCGACCAAGTAAACAATCGGGTTGACAACGTAATGGCTGACATGAAGAAATCACTGGACGAACTCAAACTTGGAGATGGAGCTACAGCTCCCGTAGTAGCTACAACACCTTCGCTACGTGGGTTCAAGGTGCCACCGTTCGACGGTACCTCTTCCTGGTCAGCCTACAAAATCCAGTTCGAGGCTGTTATGAAGGTGAACGGCTGGAATAAAAGTCAGGCCATGACTGCTCCCTCACTAGGCCTGCGCAACCAGGCCTTAACAGTTCTGGAAGCTCTCGGTGAGGAAGTGACTTATGAGCAACTCCTTGAGGCATTGGAGGCGAGATATGGCGACGCTCACCTGGAACACGTCTTTCGTGCGCAGCTTAAAGATCGCGTGCAGCGCATCAACGAAAACCTGCAGCAGTGGGCTCTAGAAGTGGAGAAGCTGGTGCGAAAAGCATACCGGTCTGTACCTGCGCTCATTGAAGGGAACCTGGAGCAGACGTTCATCGACGGCATCCGCGACCTGGAAGTCAGAGCTGCTGTGAGGCTCGGGCACCACGAGATGCTTAAGGACGCCTTGGCCCATGCACTGGAAGTGGAAGCCGTGCGGCAGGATCATCGTTCCCATCGCGTCAGGGAGGTTGCAGCAGCTACAGTTCGCGACCGCAACAAAGGATACAGCCCTAGGTGCTATGGCTGTGGGGAAAAGGGCCACCTTCGATCCAGCTGCCCTAAGCGAACCGTGGAAAGGAGAGTTGATCGATCTCGAGAGGGTAGTGCAGCTAACGGCACTGCCTGGCGGCGACAGGATCATCGTTCACCTCACGCTAGGGAGGTTACAGCAGTTACGGTTCGCGACTACAATAAAAGATACAGCCCTAGGTGCTATGGCTGTGGGGAAAGGGGCCAATTTCGGTCCAGCTGCCCTAAGCACACCCTAGGAAGTGAAGGTGAACGGTCTCAGAAAGGAAGTGCGGCTAACAGCACCGCCCAGCAGCAGCAGGAATACGACTTTACTATCCGACACTGCAGCGGGAAATCTCATGGCAACGCAGATGCATCGTCAAGAAGACCTTGTCCTGAAGATTGCAACCATTGTAGTAGGCAAGAGAGTAAGGAAGTGGTATCCGTGAGGATGCTCAGGACAAACCACCTCAGCAACGGGTGGAAGGACAGCCTACGACATGCACAGCAGGAAGATCCAGACATCAAGCCGATTCTGGGATGGATGAAGGCCCGTGCTACCAAGCCTAAGTGGAGGGACGTCTCAGCGCTGAGTTCAACCACGAAAAGCTATTGGACCCAATGGGACAGCTTGCTGCTTCAGGATGGAGTCCTGTGCCGTAAATGGGACAATGGTCGAGGAGACAGCTGTCGTTTGCAAATGGTTGTCCCTAAAGCTAAAGTGCCGAATGTTTTACAGCTGTGCCATAATGGTCTTTCGAGAGTCCATCTGGAAGTTAAACGAACTCTACTGAAGGTCCGAGAACAGTTTTACTGGTTCCATTATCGTGACGATGTGGAGGATTGGTGTCGTACATGTACAAGTTGTGCGGCTGTGAGGGGACCTCAGACACGGAGTAGAGGAGCATCGAAATTGTACAATGTTGGTGCACCACGGGATCGAACATCCCTTGACATTGCGGAGCCGTTACAGAAAGGCGCAAGAAGGACTCCTAAGATCGTCCATGTGGATCGCTTGGCGCGTTATTATGGGGCCGATAATGCTCGGGACGAGCATGTCTTAGGAGGGGGCAGTGTTACGCGCTCAAGTCGACGACACAACTAGCGCCATCTAGTGTCAGGAACGAGAGCGAGGGGAGCTTTGCAGAGAATGACATCACAAATCTCTCAACCGACAGCGCCTAGTCGAAACTCGAACGCTCGGTACCTTGCGCGTGTTTACTTGAACATTCTGGATATTTCTTTGCTAATTTAAATAAATAGGCGCTGCAAGATGCGATCGGAGTAGTATTGAATTGGCGACACAAGCGAAGCTTCGGAGCGGAATTAAGTGAATTAGTGTGTTTAATTATTAGTGTTTTTAACTTTAATTTGTGTAAAGTAAATTAAAGTGTTAATTTAGGTAATTCTATCGGCAATTTTTATTGTCACGAACCTCAAGCTCGTAACACTAGTTTTTCTTGGCCCTATATGAAGGTAAGACGGTGCCCTGGCGTTAAGTACCGCCGCACGTTTGCGAGGACACTTAGTTTCCATGCGGCCGCTTTGGCCCTGGACTTAATGGACTGCCCACAGTTGAGGTTCGGAGAAAATTCAATCCCTAACAACAGAAGGCAGTCAGTGTACTCAAAGCATACATTTCGGAAAGTAGCAGCCGGGGTGAGCGGGCTCTTTTTAACGGTAAAAAGACATGTTTGTGTTTTGGAGGCGTTGAATCTCACGGGATTGACATCGACCCACTCGGAGACTGTCTGCAGTGATAGATTAGCACGCTATCTATAGTGATAGGACTAGACGGGCAGCGATTGATGACGACTCGGAGATATCGTTCACTCAGAATGTCCTTCACCTAGTCAATCAGATCAGGGGATAAGCCGTATGCTGAAAGTTTGCGCAAAAGGCTAATAAGCCAAACCCTGTAAAAGGCCTTCGAGACATCAAGGGAAACGGGAAGTGCTTTCCCACTGTTCTCGAGTTCGCCCCATATGTGAGTGGCATACGCTAGAAGATCCCTAGTTAATCGATTTCGGCGAAACCCGTACTGGCGGTCACTAAAGAGATCATTATGCTCTAGGTATGCCATAAGGTAGGCGTTCAATATACGCTCTATAATCTTGCAGAGTATAGAGGTAACTGAAAATGGCAGATAGTTGGCAGGGTCACTACGGCTGCCCTTTTTGGCACAGGCTGCACATTGGCTAGCTTTCAAGCTTTGGGCACTATTCCAGTTTTGAATGAGAGGCGGAACAAGGACATCAACACAGGAGACAATTCGGGCGCACAGATCTTTAGAACTATAGCTAGTATACCACCAGGTCCACTGACTTTTTCCACGTCTAGATTCCACAAGGTTTTAAGAACCTCCTTGTTGGTGATATGGATTTCTGACATAGAAGTACCGCAGTGAGGTAATTGAGACGGTATGCTATTGCTATTGTCCACACGCGAATTGCAAGCAAAAAGAGAAGCAAATAAGTTCGCTTTCTTCTTAGCTGCATGCGCCAGTCAACCATCTGGTTTTACAAGGGGAGGCAGTGTAGACTGGCGGACGTTTGTCCCGACGGATTTGGCAAGAGATCATAAAGCTCTACTGCCAGATGGTTTTACAGAGAGCTTTGCATCGAAGTGTTTGATCATGATCTTTTTATGGCTAACACGCGGAGCTTAGCGGTCTCGAGCATCGACCCAGGATATATACGCCATATGCTTGTGCTGTGTGCAATGGGCACATCAGCAAAGGGGATAAAATACTCTGTTGCATGACGTATCCCATCGGTAATGGCATCCGTGCGTCGACAAGAAGCAGACTTGCCGCCAAGGAATGCAAAGAAATGCCGCATTTTATGCCAATCTGCCGACTTGTATCGCCACATTCGCCACGCACCTTGGAAAGTTAACTGTGTACCCACATAGTTGTACATGTGGATGGGCACACAACCAACCAACAAATGTACCTACATAGTTGTTTCCTACCAAGTTGTACCAGCTGGGAGAGCCCTAGATACAAGGCAAAATTCCACGCCTCTCTTCCAGTGTGATCGGTCTTCTGGTATGGGAACAGCCAGTCCTGATAACAGGCGTTAGAATACCCCAGAAAAACCAATTGTGCAGTAATGTACGGATTTAGATCTACATCAGAAGTTTTACCTGAGGTATTCAAATAGCCTAGTTGTCTCCTGGTCACCGCCATGCAATCGGTAGACACGAGAATAGATTATTTCATTCATTCCTCTATCTATCAATATTCGAATCGTGAAGGAAGTGAGGTTTTCAAGGTGAAGGGGACGCTTACAGCTGATGTCATTGCAGACATACAGTAGCCAAGGTACGCCGCATCAAGAGGACATCTGATCTGCATCTCAGTCAAGAAGAGTAAGTGCGGCTTGTCAGTCTCCAGGTGTTTGTTAGTTAACTGCATTGAGATTACAGCGTAGACCTTGGATAGAGAGGGAGTGAAACCGCTGTAAAGAGTTGCTCTTCTTTTTCTCTCTTTATTCATTATTGGTGGAGAGAAAAGGTGGAGAGAATGGCACTTAGACGAGGCGTCACACATATAAACTAGGCATAAAGCATGGAGATCGCGGGGACGCCCGAACACCCCTGAAAATTGTCACCAGGCCCTCTTCTTCGGTCGCCCACCGGCATGGTGGAGGAATCCCATGATTATTCGCAAGATGGCTGGGCAGCCTTTCATGAGAGGCTGGCTCATTAATTGGGCCCCCAACTATTTACGGTCGGTCAGCAGCTCAACCGTACTTCGGATCTCGGTAACCTTCATAACTGGTTCTTATGTGCAACGTAACTGTCCAGACTCATTTTCCTAAAGACCTAACATCATGCCGGAACACTACTTGCGTTAATTGGCGGTATGTCTTTACCAGGTGGATGGTAACTAAACCTCGGCCGGTCCTCTTACTAGTAGAGGAACTACTTACCACCAGTATGTGATTCTGATCTTTGAGCACTGCCCAGGGGATACGTGTAGGGAGTTCTGTTGTAATTCTCGTGCATGTAAATATCGTGAGTATTGGCCACAAGCATTAGCAAATGCTATTAAAAAAATAAAGTTATGGAATATTTTTTTCGAATTTTATTTCCTTTATGTAATTATTACGTAATATTGCGTTCTTTCATGGTGCGAAAAATACAATTAAATAATAATTTATATTAAAAGTAGAGGGGGATTTATTTACTTACTATCTAGGCCACAGTCATTAGAGCTAAATCAACTCGAAGACTGAGCATCCACCCTTAATTTTAGGTATAGCCAACCAATTCAATCCACATTATATATGTACATGTTAGATAATATATTTTAAGAGCAATTTAAATACTGATTTTCGAATTGGCGGTAAAGAAAATTCTGCGTTACTGAGAAATTACAAATATTATATGGGGTCGAATTTCAGAATAAGAGATCTCTATATCTCTGCAGATGATATTCCCGTTAAACTCTCCAAGTAAGCTCAGATGCTTATGTAAGGAAGGGTTCACGACTGTAGTCTCAGATGGTAAAATAATGGCAGATTGGAACCCACGACTTTTTCAAGATTTGCGGCCTCTTTTACCCCTAGCCATTAGGATGTTGTTGCGTAATGTATATATGTTAAAGTCAAAACTCAAAACTGGTCAAAACCACTTTTGACAGCAAAAATCAGGCAATTGTAGTTTTGACGAAGGACTTTGGTCAATACAACTTTTAACTGCAAATATATTGGCTAATAGTGATTTTGACCAAATCATATCGGTTAAAAGTGATTTTGACCAAGAATGTTAGTCAAAAATACTTTCGACTTGGACTTTATGTATTATTAAAATTAAAAAGTTCAATTCTTTCAATATTATATTTTATATCATTATAATGCACGCGGCTAGGGTAGCCCAAGGGCCACCCTAGCCGCACCATAAACCTGCTGTTACTGATATTGCGGGTTTTGACCGATAGTCTGAACTTTAAATCAGGCAAAATAACTTTTTTTTATAGAATAAGCGTGACAAACGAACCTACAGTCCACCCGATGGTAAGTGGATGCTGTGACCCATAGACATCTAAATTTATCTTCAATTAAGAATCAAAATGCAAATACGTTGTAACCCCCGAGGATTGAGAAGGAATGTCTTATTTCCAGTAAAAAGGGGTATCTAGTTGTCTACATTCACCATACGAAACTGCAGAGTTGAGCTGCTATTTAACGTTGGTATTAAAGAGAGATAGGAGAGCGTGGTCCTGTTGAGCAAACCCAATCATGCTATAGCTATAATATAGGTGCAGCGTGGCTCGCGTGCGTGGTATCACGTAAATTTTTTGACTAAGGACGTTCGTCAAAACCATTTTTGCCCGATTTCCGGAGTCAAAAGTCGTTTTGACCGATTATGAGTTTTGACTGTGACATATACATATAAATAAAATTGGAGTGTCTATAATACTGGAATAACTGCCTTATAGGTTATTCACATGCTAATAACCATTTTAAAATTTTGTTCTGTCCGTCTGTCTGAGCTAATTTTCGGAATGGCTGAACCATTGTAATGAAACTTGACGAACAGATAGAGAGCATTGCTGGTAGTTTTTTCTTTATAGAATAAAGGTGACAAACGAGCACACGATAAGTGGATGCTGTGGCCCATAGACATCTACATTTATCCTCGATTAAGAATCAAAATGCAGATGCGTTGTCACCCGTGAGGACTAAGATGGAATGCCTCGTTTCCAGTAAAAAAGGGTCTCCGGTTCTCTACACTCACCTTACGAAACACAGCAGTATTAAGCCGCTATTTTACGCTGTTATTCTGTGAGAGCGTGGTTTTTCCCCGGTCGAGCCGACCCATTCGTGCTACAGCCATAATATAGTTACATGACTCTACCATGTGACCTAGGCTATATGTTATCAAAAAAAAATAGAACATTATTATTTATAAAATCGTAATGGTCGCCACACACGGTCAGTTCAAATGATCATTCCAATTGATCAGTTCAAACTAAAACTGTACATATTTTTTAAAATATTGGCTTTTCGATATATCGTTCATTATAAATATATTAATATCGGAGTTTTACATACAAGTATATTTACGGATATACCGAAAATCCCGTATTTAAAAAAATATCAACAGTCCTAGTTTTAACTGACCAGTTGGAATGATCAGTTGAACTGACCGTGTGTGGCCACCATAAAACTGACACTGATTTTTCGATTATTGTACTCGTACTACTTGACCAAAGACCACTAATGAATCAGGTTTTTTTTATTAGGTTCTACAACAGTTATAACACAAAACATTTCAATAAAATAATACAACACAATAAACATTACAATAAAATAATAAGTTCCAACATGTCTTAAGATAAGTGCGTAACTATTTATAGGGGAACACATCATGCGTTTAATAATAATAAGTTACCTCTATGTGAAAGAAAAATCATTAAACCTATTTTAAGTTATTTTTTTTTTACAAATTACAGAAGATATTTTTATGTGACAAAGTCCCTGTGTCCCTGATCTGCTTACGAAAATGTTCAGAAGAATCAAAATTAAGATCTATTAATGTACTGCATTAATTGTAAAGTGTACTCAATCTAGGAACAGGAGAGAAATGACCAAGTTTAGTCCTACGCATTGGCGGGTTCATGGGCTGAATAGGCATTCTCGGAAGCCGAGAAGGTATTCTGAAGGAAAAGAAATTTAGCAAAGGAGGACAGTCTATCTTACTATGGAAAAGCTTGTATAGAAACATCAAATCCGAAATGTCACTTCTTGCTTCAAGTGGCAGTAACTTAAAAGTAAGAAGCCTACTTTTGTATGATTTAAGCGATCGAGCTTTATCTACAGAGAACGCTACGTGCCATAGAGACCTTTTCTGAACCCTTTCCAAGCGTAACGTATGTGTTGCGAAATGGGGCCTCCAAACAACACTGCAGTATTCCATAATGCTACGCATAAAACTGTTATAAAGAATCGTCTTGGTCTTAACGGTCTTGAAAATCTTTGTATTGCGTATAATGAAACCGAGCATTCCGGAGGCTTTTTTTATAATATGGTCGAAATGTGTTATAAATGTAAGCTTGTTATCAAGCAGCACCCCCAAATCACGAACACTGTCAACTGCTCGTAATTTGATGCCATTAATTTGGTATGACGAATTTGTAATATTTTGTTTGCGCGTAAATTTTATATGTGTACACTTTTTCGCGTTGAGGACCATATTGTTTTCGTGACACCAACTTGTCAACTTATCCAAGTCTGCTTGCAGGAGATTCACATCATCCATGGAATCGATTTCACGCAAAAGTTTAAGGTCGTCAGCATAGAAAAAAGACTTAACATTATTAAGATTAAGAGAGACATCATTGACGAAGATGTTAAACAAAACAGGGCCGAGGTGCGAGCCTTGTGGCACTCCTGATGATATTTTATGGGTTTTAGATGAATAACGATTAACTACAACGAAAAAAGATCTGTGAGTTAGGTAAGAACTGAACTATTTCAATAAGGAACCATGCACACCAAAGGCTGAAAGCTTACGAAGAAGGAGATACTTTATCAAACGCCTTGCTAAAATCCATGTAAATAACATCAATCTGTTTGTTCTTGTCCATAGACTTAATCAGTTCTTCGGTGAAGCACACTAAGTTTGTCAAAGTCGAACTACCGCGCGTAAATCCGTGTTGTTGGAATAATTTTGAATTAGGGGTGTAATCAATGACTCCATGACTACCCATTTGAGGAAGGATTGAAATTGGTCGGTAGTTTCCTATTATATTTTCGCCGCCAGATTTGTAAACTGGCACAACTTTAGCCATCTTCCAGATTTCGGGGAAAACTCCAGACTTGAGAGAAAAATTAAATATGTAATGTAGTGGAGTGACTAAATTTGATGCACAATTAACCAAAAAAATGGCTGGAATCTCGTCATATCCCGTTCCCTTCGACTTCCAGCTTGCTCAAACTTTGGTAAATCATTTCTTCTGTCAGGTTAATGGAACTGAAAAAATCATTGCAATATGTGAACGGTTGTGACTGTTGACCAGATTGATTAGACTGTTCACTGTAGACAGAGGAGAAGTGCGATGCAAAAAGATCACAAATATGTTTACCATCAGAGGTTGTTACAAATACCATCTGTCATCTCGGCCGGATATGAATTCAGACTGCCACGTTTCGATTTGATAAAGGACCAAAAGAATTTGGAATTAATGGCTATATGTTTTAGTTCTACGTAAACGAAATCGCAGGTAAATACTAGTTGTATAGTAAAACTCACCGGTCGATGTTTTCCATTCTTATGATAATTCATTAGTTTCTCTGTATTGAAGGCAATAACACAATCTTCACACTTATATTTGAGTTCGACGAACTCCTTCCGGGTCACATCCTCTGCTCTTATCCTCCACATCTCCTCTTCAGTCATTGTGTACAGCTCCACAAAATCTGGCAAGTTCTTCAATTTTCTCGAATGCTTCAGTGGCTGTTCTTCTTTTTGCTCCTTTAAAATAGAATAGAATCATTTTTATTCAATATAGATTACAGGAACACTTATTGAAGCTCATTTTTTACTTTTACCACTGGTTCGGAAAAAACCTATGTCATGGTAAGAACCAGCAAGAAACCCAGTGGGACTTTTGTTAATAATATTAATTTACAATATATTATTTTATACAATTGGTATGAAGACATTACAAACAGCGTGGTAGCGATAACCTAATTCCCAGGAATTATAATTAAGCTTGTATTCTTTATTGGTATAATAACTCCAACTAAACAATTTTTGTTCAATAATAATGTTATATTTTTGGACAGATAAGACCTGCATATTATGGAGTGTAGAGGTAAGGAGTACAGACTCTGTATAAAAAAGTGTCCGTAGAAAAGTGTTAAATAAGAGTGGCGCCACTGTAGCTACAATCTAAATTTTAAAGATGTTTTTACAATTTTTTTTACTGCACAGACTATCACCATAATTCTTTCCACAATAATTATTTTATTGCTTTCAAAATTTTTATTTTCAAAATCACTCTCAACGTATTTTACGGCGATTTATCGAGTGTTATTGAACTGTTATTTACTGCCTACAGATGGACACTTTTTCAACTATTCCCCTATGGAATATTGAGATTGTCCTCCTTGGCTTTATACTCCATAGGTGTATGTATACTTCTACACTCCATACTGCATATTTTATGAGACTTTGTAGTAAAAGCGCAACATTGTACCATGAAGGAATCACCAATTCATTGGGAGTCGAGTAACTGATTTAACTAATTTGTGCTTGTTATAAATAGGTTCTAATAGATAAAATAGTCAATTTAAATGTTTATTTCCGAAAAGGCTTCAACACCATAGACCACATACATACCCTACCCTACCCTGCAGTACTGCACAGAAGACCGAAGAGTACAATCTGCCACTTTGGCTTGCGTATGTGGACTACGAAAAAGTGTTTGATTCTGTAGAAATCTGGACAGTGCTGCAGTCCCTTCAGCTGTGCCAAGTTGACTGTCGGTACATCGAAGTGCTGAAGTGTTTGTACAGTAGGGTTATGATAGCTATTCGAGTACAGAACCAAAGTACGAAACCTATCCATATAGAGTAAATAACCTATCATATAGAGGTGTAAGACAGGGTTATATCCCCGAAACTTTTCACTGATGCATTGGAAGATGTTTTCAAGCTACTGGATTGGAAAGGATACGATTCTAATCCTTTGAAATGAGTTTTTAGGCCTTATTGATATAGATGTATCGATATTTATCACACGATATATATCGATACTGTTTAAAAAGATCGATACAATATATATCGATATATTTTATCACTTGCCCGTCCCTACCGTGAGGTTATCCATTTTAGTTCATAAAGGTGACAAAGCATTTGTGGTCTAATTGTTCGAAGTTGGTTACAGTAATCTATGGACTGCGGTAGGTGGTAGGTATCATCAGGTGAATTGTAAGATTGTTTGTCACTTGAGTTTCATAAAAAAAATATCCTTACCACATCATCCTTTTTCTTTCTTTTACTCTTCTCCTTCTTGGTCTTCCTACCTCTTTTCTTCTTTTTCTTCAAGTTTGACAGTAGGACATCATCGTCAGAAGCTTCCTGATCTGGCGATGGAATCGCTTCAAAAAATTCACTATCATCAATAAAGACGTCTGTCGCCTCCTCTAATTTAGGGGACAGTGGTGCGTCCAATTCAGGTTCAGGTTCACAAATATCTGAGAAATATTAGAACAAATGATTAAAACAAAATTGAAACGCAAATAGATTTTGAAATTAATTCTGTGAGAGTGTGGTACTACCCCAGTCGCGCCGACCCATTCTTGCTACAACCATAATTTAGCTGCAGCGTGTCTCTACCACATATATCCTCTAGGGTCTAGGCTTTCTTCGGATATCTTTCCGGTTCCGGTACAAAATTTCTAATCAATTTTTTAACGACTTCAAAAAGGTGTTCAATTCGACTATGATTTTTTTAATTTGTGTTAACCTCATAACTTTTTTCTGGGGGAAACGATTTGGATGATTCTTTTTTATCTGAAAGCTGGTGCTTCTCGTGTTAATCAAAGTGTTAATCGAGTAGTACAAAAACTACTGTACAGTAGTTTTTGTGTTATCTATAATAATGCGTATTTAATTGACTTCGAATATATTGATTGGGTCGTATCGAAGTTGGTTATACAAAAAATTTTATTTTATTGAAGTACTTATTGACTGTTTGATCAGATTGAGCTGTTTGGCACATCTATGTAACTGTTAATGGACCCATATGCTAGTCCTAGCAACGCCGATGGAAGCTTGTTTCAGTGAAAACTTCTTCAATTTTCAATCATCAATCAATTTTCATTTCTTCTTAGTCCTCAGGGGTGACGACAGACCTACATATTGATTCTTAGTTAAGAATAGATGTAGGTATTTGTGGACTGCAGTATCCACTTACCATTGAAGTAAAGGAGATATTTGGACTTTCTTTGTTACTCTTACTTCTAGAAAAGACTATGAGGCATTCTATTCCAGTCTTTTAGAGCTGATACTTGTACCTTTCCTATTTATGAGTTGAACCATAAAAATAATTATAGGAATACCCTCATCTATTTCTGCAGCTAAGTAACAGTGCGCTCACTTCTGACATCCAGTATGAAGGGAATAGATATGTATTTATAGTATAGTTACAGGTTGTGAGAAATTCCATCCTATTTAAATAAAACAATTTTTTAAGGATTTTATCGCGTATATTAAGTTTTTTATATTCCCGACGTTTCGAGTATTTTACAGCACCCATGGTCATAGGACTGAGGTGTTCGACGTCCCGATATCACGATCTACACAGTATGAACTTATAGTATTTTGAAGTCTTGCAGTTGTATGCTTGGGTTGGGATTTAATTTTATGAATTATAGGATCCCAAGCAGATGATAGCGCCCAGCCATCATCTCTATTGAAATTAATATGTTTTTTGATTTCAATATCCTCACGAATCATCTTTGGAAGGCATTGGTGTTCTTTAGCGAGGTTTTGTGGTCTATCATACCTGATGTAGTGACGGGGCCGATCCTGTACGTGTTCACAGACTGTGGACTTTCCTCGGAAGTGTTCGCGTAAATATAAGAAATTCCATCCTAGTCCGCTAGGGTGACAATGCATCTGTGGCTTTCTTTGTTTAAAGTTGTTTCCAGGTGACCATTAGCCGCAGTAACAACTTACCACCAAGTGAACTATTAGTTACAATCAACTTGTGTATCCAGACTGATAAATAGATAGCAGCTACAAAGATATAAACTTGACAATGGTTTTTCGGCAGAAAAAAGCGCTAAGAAGCGCTTGTAAGCAAAATGGCGAAACTATACAGTTTTTGGCCAGGACACGTTTGCTAACTTCAGTAGCGCTGACAGAATCCGCCATTTTGCTTATTTACTTTGTTTGTTTTGAAGTAGAGTTTATAAGTTGCTTTGTGCAATTAGTTTCAAGTAATATAATGATATGAATAAACATATTATACATGTTATTAAAAATTCATGATTGGTAAGTTTCTAATATGAATACTTTACAAATATATATTTAAATTTGGTTAGGTTCCCCGGTCAAAGCTAACTTAGTGTCCTAGAGGAAAATAGCTATTTACCATTTGACAGCGCTTACCGCTTACGATCGCCATTTTGCTTACAAGCGCTTCCCAGCGCTTTTTTCTGTCAAACACAGCCACTGAGAGCTAATATCCTTCCACTCACTAGATGTCACTAGTTGACACTAAGGTGAAGTTTTTTGCTACACAATGACATTTAATTGTGAAGTTAGTTTTAAATGAAAGTTCAGTTTCTAGAGTATTAAATTAATACACAAAACAATGCCTCAGTGGTTTGCTCTTTAATTATTGTACATTTTAACTCGTTATTTTTTTTTTCATTTTTTTTTACTTTTAGGAATATCTGCAGTTTGTTTTATTTATTTTTAATGTTATTAATTTGAAATATAACGAAAAGTACAGAAAGAAACATTGACCTTTATATTTTTCGAACAAATTAACTTCCCTGCAATGAAATCTGTCAAATATTACACCCATAGAATACTACAATACATACATAATAGAACGGGGGAGTGGGCGGAGCCCGTGTAGCCACTAAAATGTCACACGACGTCAATTCATATGTATAAATGTCAACACGAGATGTGTTTTGACGTTACAACCGTTTCCAAATTTCACATGCAAATTATTTAGAAAATGCCAAATTGTACGCTATTTACAAATAAATATGTATTAAAATCCGTCTGTCAATACAGCGAATCGGGTTTATAGTAGTGATTAACAGATAATACGACGTAATTGCTTGTATGTGTGCTCTCGGCGATTCTGAACCTCGGTACAAAATAAGGTTGACAGCCATTCTATTTTGTATTATAGTATTCTATTATTACACCTGATTGTTAAATGGTGCCGCCCTAGTGGCAGAAACAGTCATTACTGGAAATCTTCCATACAAAATATGACTTGAGATAAGATGCTCACCTGGCTTTCCATCATCACATTTAGGATCATCAGCTTCAATCTTGACAACATCTATGTCCAAACCAGGCTGTTCCTCTTCCTTTAATGGAGCCAATATGGGATCCGAAGAAAGTGTTGTAGTCGACAGACGGCTCATAGCATGCATCGACAGATCACTTGGTGAGTTAAGAAAAGTGTGCTGTAAATGATAATATAATTTACAAGTAAAATACACATGAAGGTATAACATGGATTGAAGAAAACCAAATACCAACCATACTTATACAAACGTGACAAAAGTGATATCCTTTTAAATAAGCTGAGCCATGGTAGCTCAGACAGTTAGCGCTCGGCGCTCGCTGTAAATTTCACAGTACGCCAGCAACCCAGGTGCGATCCTCGCCGGCACTATAATATACCATTGAAAATTTTAATTGCAATTTTAAGTGCTAATTTACCACGTGCTCGGCAATGAAGGAAAATATCGTTGGGTAACCTGCATGTGTGAGAAATAAGAAAACAAAATTTTCAAAGACATGTGAAATACGTCAACACACATTGGGACAGCGTGGTGGACACTTCCTTGTCCTAAAACCCTCTCAGTAACGATAGGAGGCCTATGCCCAGCCTGGGACGTATATATGCTGTATCTTTAACTTTTTAACTTTAAGCTGAACTTATAGAATGATTGATACTTTTACAGGCTAATTGTGTTGAGAAAAATAGTTTATAGTTTTAACGTGGTAGAGCCAAGCTGTTGCTATACTATCAATGCAACACAAATGAGTCGGCTTAACCAGGGTAGGAGCACGGTTTCACAAAATCCCAGGCGTAAATTAGCAGCTTAATGTAGTGAGTGTAGAGAACCGCAATTCTTTTTTACTGTAAACAAGGTATTCCATCTTAGTCCTTAGGGGTAACCATGCATCTGCATTTTGATTCTTAATCAATAATGATGATGTTTTATAGATATAGATATCATTAGGCCACAATATTCACTTACCATGAGGTAAGTGAATATTGTAACCTTCGGTTTGTAAAAATAACTTGGTATTGAATGGAAATTGACTTTATGATTTGAAAGTATGAATTCCTTGAGGGAGGCCCGTGTTCAGCAGGGTTTTTGTGAAGGGATGTAATGATGATGATTGAACGAATATTGAAATATTCCTTATAAATACAATACAAGTCTCCTAACAGACTGTTTGATAAAGATGATTAGTAAAACAAATAAACAATTCATGAAAAATAGAGCTGTCTGTGGACAGAGTATCACATGAGTATTATTAAATTATTACAGTTTTTTTCATTACAAATGAAAGTCAATAAAAAATTATTGCGAACTCGTAAGGTTGCTCACATACTGCGAATTCAACAGAACAAGCGCTTAGCAATTGACTTTACAAATTTTTGAAAACATTGTAAAGAATGTGTATGGCTAAAAATTAAAAAAAATTATAAGGCATGTGAAGTTCCCCAACACTCAATGAGGCAGCATGGATGACATTTCTTTGCCCTAAAACCCTCTCAGAAGTTATGGAGGCGTGTATTCAGCAGTGGGCTATATATAGGCAATGGCTTTACAAGTCCATATTTGCCATAGTCGATGTGTGCAGCAGGTGGGTTAGCAGTATTATCTATTATTTTGGGTTGTCATAAGGAAGATGCTGTTGCCCACTTCCTTTTTTTTGTCGCCTCTTATGACACCCATGGGATTATATGAGGTAGGAAATTCTCTTACCCAGCCACTACTGATATCAGTTCAGTTATGCATGTCTCATGACATTTTTTTTATTCTAAGCCGTTCACAACTTCATAGAAGTATAATGAATGTGATATTTTCCATTTATCCCTTAGCATCAGTAGCAATTATTAGTTTTGTTTCGTTGTGCTTTAGTTAATAAAATACTACATTTAAATATAATAAAACTTTTCAACATACTAACTTTTCGAGAATATTCTATGAGGACATCGAATGCAGACAAAATTTGGGTACGGAAACGCACAGCAGATCTGACTGCAGCAAGGCATTCCCAGCACACTTGAATTGACAGACCATCTGGAACCTAATAATTTTTTTAAAATTGTATTGTTGGATGAAGACCATAAAATAATTTAGGGGTATACTACAATTGGACAAAGGCCTTCCATGTAGACTCACAGTGTTGCCATAGGTATTGACTTATATTTGCCACAGTTGGTACACTTAGCAGATATATTAGCAACTGTCGTTTTTTATGATACTGCTGATCTCAAATTCAAATTGTTTATTGCATGTTATATTACAAAATATCTAGTTTAATTTCCCTCTATCACTTCTTACGACACCTATAGGATGACAGGGCATAGTGGATTCCATTATAGAGACATCAGAGGGTTCTCGTTATGTAAGATATTATTTAAGATAGTATCATGTGATAACGGCCGAAGAGTATCTATGGCTCCGTTTTGTCTTGGTGGCAAAGGAAAATGCCAGAAAATCTTATGGCTTCCAAAAGGTAAAGGCTAAGTACCATCTTCTTTAAAATATCCAGATTGGCAATAGGTAGTAAGGTCAAAGGTGGAAGACGTCTAGTACTGTAATTGATATCAATGCCCATACCAAATGTGACAGCTAAGGTAACCTCCCCCCATAAGGGTAGAGGCTCATATACAGCAATAGACCTTTTACCAGATGATTATGAAAATGAAGAATGATATGTTAGATATATAACTGCCCTGACTTAGCAAAAGTGATTTCTGGATTTTGACAACAGTGCCACCTGTCGGGTGTAATTGTGAATGGGAATCTTAACCATCCAGGGACCCATTCAAACACACACAAAAAATGTCATTAAAATTGATTGAGCAGTTTTTGACTTTTAGTGAGACTAATGGACAGCAATTGATTTTTATATATAATATACAAAGGATGAAGGAAGGAAGGAAAAGGATGACTGCCTCGTTGGTCTAGTGGTTGTAGTAGTGCGACTGCTGATCACGAGGTCCTGGGTTCGAATCCCGGGTCGGGCCCACAAAATCAATTATTGAGTTTTTCCATCAAGAAATTCTCAGTAGCTGGCTGGAGTCAGAAGATGGCGGTGTCTCACCCCCGTGCCTTGGAAAGCACAATCGGATTATGAGAGTGAGGGAATAAAGAGTGCACCTGTGCTTGCGCATACACTTGAGCACTATAATCCTGTCCTGCGCCAATGGCTAGCCTCCGTTGAGGCAGGCCGCCGTAACCGAAATTTAGTCTGGAGGACATTATTATTATACAAACGATGGTATGAACATTTTATATATGAGATATAAAATACCCATATCAAGAATTCTAAATGACACAAAAATGCATGCGCTTAAATGTCTGCATGGACAAATGCCTGCTAAGTAAATAAAGCTACTGTATTAGAGGTAGGTTAGTGTACAGTGTTGGAATATGGAAATAACCCTAATTTTTTTGTTTTAATTGGTGTTTAAGCATAAATGCTGTATCCAGCTGGTATTCACCATGTAGTATGGTAGGTTATCATGTCTAGCACAGGGATACACAAAAAAGAAAACCAATGTGTAAAATTGCAAGATTACTGGAATCTAACAAATTGATATCATTTATTCATCTTAGTCCTTGGAGGTATAACATTGAAAAGTCTTAATAAGAGGATTTAAAGAGCATCATCCTCAAGATCTTTGAATAAATACTTAATATGTTTAAAATCAATGCTTGGGAGTAACACATTTCTATTTTAATTCTTTCTTTCAAACTGCAAATTTAAAAAGTACCTAACATATTTTAACAACAATTGTTTTTAAAACCAGTGGTTTTGCGTCTATAAAAAATAATAGAAATAGCGACGGATCTAAGGTTTTTTGTTCCAACTGATATTTTTAAGTATTTAGGATTTATGACTTGTATATCATATTTTAAGACTTGAAATCAACTTCAAAATTATAAGTAATGTTCTATTGATTAAAATTCTCTAAATATAAATTATTATTATACTTACATCTATATTTGCCCATATTTTAAAAAATTCTTTAACTTCTTCGCGATAAAACATCTTTCTATTGTAATTTAAACAGCCAACACACACACCGTTTACATTATAACCTTCAATATTGATATTTATTTCCTTCATTGTTTATTTTCAAAATGTGCAAATAATTATTGTAGTGTTTACAAAAATCTTTACAAGCAATGGAAACTTTATGCCTTTCTTTCGGCCATTTTGTTCGTTTTCTGTTGACACGACAGATTGACAGTGACAGATGATTTTTATTTTTGTCTGTGGTTGACATTGGGTGCGTTTGGCAGAAAAAAGCGCTAGCAAGCGCTTGTAAGCAAAATGGCGATTGTAAGCGGTAAGCGCTGTCAAATCGTAAGTAGCTATTTTCCTCCAGGACACGATGTTAGTTTTAACTGGGGAATTTAAATATGTTTGTAAAGAATTCATATTAAAAACTTACCAATCATGACTTTTTAATAGCATGTATATGTTTATTCATGTCATTATATTACTTAAAACTAATATTGCACAAAACAATTTATAAACTCTATTTCAAAACAAACAAATTAAATAAGCAAAATGGCGGATTGTGTCAGCGCTACTGAAGTAGCAATCGTGTCCTGGCAGAAAACTAGTTTAGCGCTTATAAGCGCTTGCTAGCGCTTTTTTCTGCCAAACGCACCCATTTGCTCGTTTTGTAATTGTTCGGATTCGCCAATTGAAGCAAGCAAAGGTTTTAGACCATACACCCTTATCTTACGTATTTTGTACACAATAAGCTCACACTGTGAATTTCTTAGTAGATTTCAACGACATCTTAATCCAGCAGATACAGAATCTGAGATTAAAGCACTATCGAAGATCTTGTTACATAGTTTCCACAAATAACATGGGCCAACATTCAATACACAATATCGCACTACTTTTACGTATCAATTGAAACCAATATCCAAACGATAAAATAGCGAGCAGCTATGCGCGGGTAGTTAAATACTAAAATTATATCCTAAAAATACAAAAAAGCCCTGACTTTTGTTTTTGCTTGACACTCAAGTTTTTTAAGCATGTTATGTTTTCTAAGCATGGAGTGTAGGTAAGGTAAGGGGAACCGTCTCACATGAAGAATAGTTGAAAAAAGTGTCCATCTGTAAGCAGTAAATAACAGTTCATAAACTCTCCACAACAGCGCTAAAGTAGCTAGAGGGTAAAAAAGGAACTTAGCAGTTGTCGACGAAGTGAAGTGTGCTTAGTTGAAGAATTTAATATTTGTGGCGCCTAAAGTAGTTGATGAAACTGCAGTCCTTATAACCTCCAACTATTCACGTTGTCTAAAGTTGTTTAGTAAATATAACCTGGAAAAAGTCACCGTGAAATACGTTGAGAGTGATTATGAAAATAAAAATTTTGAAAGCAATTAAATACTAATTATTATAAAAAAGAATTATGGTGGAAGTTTGTGCAATAAAAAGTTGTGAAAAGTTCTTTAAAATGTACCCTCTAGCTACAGTGGCGCTACCCTTATTTAACGCTTTCTTATGGAGACTGTTTAATATACATAGACGGTTTTTCTTACCTCTACACTCCATGTTTCTAAGGGGTAAAGTGATAATATTAGTGATATTCATGATTTCTTACGTTCACATGAAAACTACACATTCAAATAAAACTAGTTTTTACGGATAATATCGCGTATATTAACTTATCAACTCAACAACGGTTTAATACCTCCTGGCGGCAACCATTTTGACCTGCTCGAATAGTTATATGCTCCCTGGAGGCGAGCACGCAGCTGACTTAAAAATGTCATTTTAAAACCACTAAACTCTTCCTGTCCCTGTCCAACTTATACAAATTGTGATTTGCACTTACTATTGTTACGAGCTTGAGGTTCGTGACAATAAAAATTGCCGATAAAATTACCTAAATTAACACTTTAATTTTCTTTACACCAATTAAAACTTAAAACACTAAAAATTTATCACACTGATTCACTTTATTCCGCTCCAAAGCTTCGCTTGTCTCGCCAAATCCAATACTACCCCGATCGCGTATTGCAGCGCCTTTATATAGGGCTCTTCCACGAAAACATCCAGAATATTCCAGAATATTCGAGTAAATACGCCCGAAAACCGACCAAGTGCAGAAAGATCGAGTGTAGAGCTTCTAGAAAGTTTAGTTCTTCAATTTGATACTAGATAGCGCTGTCGGTTAAAATTAGTCTTGTTATTTTCTGGAAAGCTCTCTCCTCGCTCTGTTACCCGACACTAGATGGCGCTAGTGCCATGAGACGAGATGTCAATTTAGCCGCGCAACACTGCCCCCTCCTAAGACATGCTCGTCCCGAGCATTATCAGCCCCATAATAACGCGTCAGGCGATCCACGTGGACGATCTTAGGAGTCCCTCTTGCGCTCTTCTGTATCCGGTAGGTTACATCGTTGATCCTGGTCCCAATCCGGTACGTGCCGTCCCATTTAGCTTGAAGCTTAGGAGATTTCCCTTTGCTGCGGACTGGATTGTGCAACCACACTAGCGAACCTTCGTCGAACCCTTTGTTGTTCATTTTGCGGTCATACCGGGTTTTCATCTTTTCAGACATTTGCTGGCCCGATTGTCTGACGTGCTCGTAAATGTCATTCATTTTGTTCCGCAAGTCATTTGCATAATCGGTTATACTGCGTGGGGCATCCGGTGGTATCCCGGTGATCAGGTCTGCAGGCAGCCGTAATTCTCTCCCAAAGCTTGCGAAAGCTGGTGTCACTGATGTACTTTCGTGAACAGCGCTTCGATATGACAACAAAAACGGTTGTATGTGCTTGTCCCAATCTCGTTGCCGAATGTCTACAACTTTTGCTAGGTACCTCTCCAATGTCTGATTAAATCGGTCTACCATTCCATCAGATTGCGGGTGATAAAAAGTCGTTCTTGTTTTATGAGTACCCATAACTCGGCAAGTTTCCTGGAATATTTGAGACTCAAAATTCCTTCCTTGATCGCTGTGAATCTCTAAAGGTACTCCAAAACGACAGAAGCCTTCATGAACTAGTTTATCTGCAACTGTTGAAGCTTCTTGATTTGGAATGGCGAAGACTTCTGGCCACTTAGTGAAGTAATCCATCACAACCATGAAATACTTGTTACCGCTTTCACTCTCCGGAAACGGCCCCGCCACGTCAATGGCTATTCTCTCCCATGGTGCACCAACATTGTACAACTCTACTACGAGTCTGAGGTCCCTTTACAGCCGCACAACTTGTACATTTGCGACACCAGTCTTCGATATCGTTTCGACAGTGGACCCAGTAAAACCGTTCTCGGATCTTCAGTAGACTTCGTTTAACTCCCAGATGACCTCCTGAATAATCATTATGGTACAGCTGTAATACATCCGGTACTTTAGCTTTAGAGACAACCATTTGCAAATGACAGCTGTCTCCCCGAACACTTTCCCATTTACGGCACAAAACTCCATCCTGAAGCAACAAGCTGTCCCACTGGGCCCAATAGCTCTTAGTGGTCAAACTCATCGCTGAGACGTCGCTCCACTTGGGCTTGGGAGCACTGGCCTTCATCCATTCCAGAATCGGCTTGATGTCCGGATCTTCCTGCTGTGCACGTTGTAAGCTGTCCTTCCACTCGTTGCTGAGGTGGTCTGCCCTAAGCATCCTCACGGATACCACTTCCTTACTCTCTTGCCTAGTACAATGTTTGCAATCGTCAGGGCAAGGTCTTCTTGACAATGCATCTGCGTTGCCATAAGATTTCCCGCTGCGATGTTCGATCTCAAAGTCATATTCCTGCAGTAGTTCAATCCACCTCGCAACTTGTCCTTCTGGATTTTTAAACTGCAATAGCCATTTTAGTGCAACATGGTCAGTTCGTAAGTGAAATTTCCGCCCCAAAATATATTTGCTAAAATGCTGCAACGACTTTACCACAGCTAGCAATTCGCGTCTTGTGACACAATAGTTCCTTTCCGGTTTTGACAACGACTTGCTGAAGTACGCTATCACGACATCTTGGTCACCATTCCGTTAAGACAACACACCAAGTCCTATATCACTTGCGTCTGTGTCACCTATAAATTCTTTGCTTGCATCAGGGTATCCCAAAATAGGTGCTTTGCACAGATGGTCCTTGAGCTCCTGGAATGTGACATTGCAACTTTCATCCCAGCAGAAATGTCGCTTCTCCTCGGTTAGCTTGTGCAGAGGTTTGGCTATATCTGCAAAGTTCTTCACAAATCGCCAGTAATAGGAGCACAAACCCAAAAATGCTCTAACCTGCGTCTTGTCTTTTGGAACCAGCCAATCCTTGACAGCGGCGATTTTCTTGGGATCCGTGCGGATGCCCTCTTCCGATACTACATACCCCAAAAAGTTAACTTGCCGTTTGAATAGTGAACATTTCTTCGGACTCAACTTGAGGTTGGCACTCTGAATCTTCATGAGCACGCGCTCCAGGTTTTGGAGGTGTTCCTCAAACGTACGACCTACGATGATGATGTCATCCAAGTAGACCAGACAGGCATCGCCAAATAGCCCGGTAAGTACAAGTTCCATCAGCCTTTCAAACGTTGCTGGAGCATTGCACAACCCAAATGGCATTACTTTAAATTGCCACAGACCCTTTCCCGTCGAGAACGCAGTTTTCTCCTTGTCTTTAGGGTCAATTTCAACTTGCCAGTAGCCACTTTTAAGATCCAGCGTGCTAAACCACTTTACTCCTGTAAGCATGTCCAGCGTGTCATCAATTCTTGGCAAGGGATAGCTGTCCTTCCTCGTAACGTCGTTCAGACGGCGGTAGTCAACACAAAACCGGATGCTGCCATCCTTCTTCTTCACCAGCACCACTGGTGAACACCATGGACTAGAGGAAGGTTCAATAACACCATCCTTCACCATTCCTTCGACCATGGTTTCCACTTCCTTTTCACGTGCTACCGGCAATCTTCTTGGACGCTGACGGATAGGCAATTCTTCTCCTGTGTTTATTTTGTGTTGAACTAAGCCAGTCTTTCCTATGTCAGCATCGTTTGATGAGAATACATCGGCGTACTTGAGTAACAACTTCTTCGCCTTGCCCAATTCGTTCGGGGAGAGAACACTGCGACAGTCTTCCAAAAGTGTGGTCACTCTCGTTTCTGAATCCTTGCTGGGGGTCCCACTCGATATATGTTGGCACCGGCGTAACCAATCCACTTCCTCAGAAGTACCAACCAGCGTGCCTTTTTCTATAATCTGTTCCCGGTCGCAAAGGTTCAGCACACGTACTCCTGAGATATTAGTGGTCCTGACCAAGGTTCGAGCCACTTTCCATGGAAGGTCATTGTTTACCCTTTCCACAAGTACACAACGGTGAGCTTGCCCAGCGTTTCGGGGAAGACTAACCGGAACAATCGTTTCCGATCTCGGCGGAAGAACAATCTTCTTAATGCTGTACACGTTCCCTGGTAACGCACCTTCCATAAAAAGTTCCTCCTGTCCACATTTCAAAACACCTTGCTTAACATCGATCTCACAACAATTGTTCCTCATAAAGTCTGGGCCTAGGATGCAGTCGTCAATTATATCGGCCACGATGACATTATGCAGGTAGATCACGTTGCCTAGCTTCAACTCCATCTCCTTCTCTCCACGGACGGGTATACGCTGACCGGTGGCTGTTACCAAATTAATGCGTTCTCGGTTGTATGCGGAGTTCCCAAGGAACTGACTTATAAGTTGGGAACTAACAACCGTACGAGAGGCTCCAGTGTCTATGGTCAGTTTACACGGCATTCCATTGACCTCGCCCTTGATGATTAGACTGTTCCCATCATGGGTTTGTGAGATCGAGATCCTTGGGGCTCTTTTAACATCAGCCAGCACCCGCCCCGCAGTTCTGGCTTTTACTCGTTTCCCTGCTGTTGCTGGGCGGTGCTGTTGGCCGCACTACCCTCCTGAGATCGTACACCTTCCCTTTCTAGGGTTCGCTTAGGGCAGCTGGATCGAAGATGGCCCTTTTCCCCACAACCATAGCACCTAGGGCTGTATCCTTTGTTGCGGTCGCGTACTGTAGCTGTTGCAAACTCCCTGATGCGATGGGAACGATGATCCTGCCGCACGGCTTCCACCTCCAGTGCATGGACCAAGGCGTCCTTAAGCGTGTCGTGGTGCCCGAGTCTCACAGCAGCTCTGACTTCAAGGTCGCGGATGCCGTCGATGAATGTCTGAACCAGGTTCCCTTCAATGAGCGCAGGTACAGACTGGTATGCTTTTCGAACCATCTTCTCCACCTCAAGGGCCCACTGCTGCAGGTTTTTGTTGTTGCGCTGCACGCGATTTTTAAGCTGCGCGCGAAAGACGTGTTCCAGGTGAGCGTCGCCATATCTCGCCTCCAAGGCCTCAAGAAACTGCTCTTAGGTCACTTTCTTACCGAGAGCTTCCAACACAGTTAAGGCTTGGTCGCGCAGGCCTAGGGTGAGTGCAGTCATGGCTTGGCTTTTATTCCAGCCGTTCGCCTCCATGACGGCCTCGAACTGGATTTTGTAGGCCGACCAGGAAGAGGTCTCGTCGAACGGCGGCACTTTGAATCCACGTAGCGAAGGTGTTGTAGCTACTACGGGAGCTGTTGTTCCATCCCCAAGTTTGAGGTCGTCCAGCATTTTCTTCACGACAGCCACTAAGTTGTCAACACGATTGTTTACTTGGTCGATTCGGGTTTCGGCCTCCGACAGGCAGTTGTCATGTTGAGCAACCTTATCCTTCACCTCCCGTATCTCTTTTCCGAAGATATCGTGAAAGTCCTTCATGAGGAGCATCTGCTCTTCCTTATCGCGTTGGAGTTGCTGTTCTAAACGACGGGCCTGTTCCTCCTGCCGGCGGGCCTGTTCCTCCTGTCGGCGGACCTGTTCCTCCTGTCGGCGGACCTGTTCATCCTGTCCACCCCGCAGCTGCTCTTCCAACCGACGGACCTGTTCCTCCTGTCGGCGAACCTGCTTCTCCTGTCAACGAGCCTGCTCCTGCAGCATCACCATCAGAGCACCTAAGTCAGGTGCTACAGATGTAGGAGCTACCGACGGGCCTGCAGCCGGTGGCTGGCCCTCCGACGTCTGCGGCGTTGCACCACCAAATCTTCGTTAGTCCGTCTCCTGCTGGCGTTGACTTCGGGTACGGACACCCTCCGTTTCCTCCTTAGGTAAAATCGGCATGATTTTATCCCACTTCTGACACCAATTGTTACGAGCTTGAGGTTCGTGACAATAAAAATTGCCGATAAAATTACCTAAATTAACACTTTAATTTTCTTTACACCAGTTAAAACTTAAAACACTAAAAATTTATCACACTGATTCACTTTATTCCGCTCCAAAGCTTCGCTTGTCTCGCCAAATCCAATACTTCCCCGATCGCGTATTGCAGCGCCTTTATATAGGGCTCTTCCACGAAAACATCCAGAATATTCCAGAATATTCGAGTAAATACGCGTGCCAACCGACCAAGCGCAGAAAGATCGAGTGTAGAGCTTCTAGAAAGTTTAGTTCTTCAATTTGATACTAGATGGCGCTGTCGGTTAAAAATTAGTCATGTTATTTTCTGGAAAGCTCTCTCCTCGCTCTGTTACCCGACACTAGATGGCGCTAGTGCCATGAGACGAGATGTCAACTTAGCCGCGCAACACTATTTCAACTACATTTATTGTTGAGTACAATTTTGTCTCGTTATGTTAGTTTGAAATTCGTTGTGTTGGGAGTCGGCACTCGGATCGGTAACGGTTTAAAGGTAATTTCGATAGATTTTTTAGGATAAAGTATACCCTTACCATTAAGAATATGATACGCATCATAAATATATTTTTTGTTAAGTTGTAACCAAATCAGTGAGGCACTCGAAGGGCATGCCCCTAGAGCCCCATTTAGATAAGGGTTTTTTGTTACTTGTTATGTCGATGACTAGGCGTCATTTCTCATAAAAAATAGTTCCGTTATGATTATTATGGCCTTAGCTAACCTTCTGTTCAAGAATTTTTAATGTTACCTTAAAAACAAACACTAGAAATACGTTTTTAAAAAGGGCACTTTTCGTGAACGAATCGCACGCATGGTGAATTTGATAAATTTTACTTCAAATAAATAAATTTTTTCTAGATGTGGTATTTTTTTACTTTTATCCTAAAACAATATTTTAAAGTATAATAATGAATAAATTTGTATTCAATAAATGTTTATTTATCAGTATTATCACATGTTTTAACAAAATAATTGTGAAATATTGCTTTTTATGCAACTTCAACTCGTTGTTTTGTAATGAATGAATGATGAAATTGAATTTCAGAGAAAATACAACTAGAAAAAAACAGTCCGAGAAAATTTCTCTAGAATTACGAGTCATAATATTTTTTTAATTAATAAATAAATCTTTGTCATTTTTAGGAATTTTTCATTATAAGCCGATTGAGCACCCGCGAGCAGGATTACGTGCGAGAGTTCCAACCAATGACTCCGTAAGTATGTTTTACCGCGCGCAACCGTTGAGTGTTTATTTTATATTCCTGACGTTTCGAGCACTACAGCACCCACCCACGGGCGGGACTGAGGTGTTCGATATCCCAATGTCATAGTTAACCACTGCTACCTACAGATTAAAATGATTAATTTTTGTTCCGACCTACGCATTATATGAACTTATAGTATCTTAGTCTTGTAGTTGTGTGCTTGGGTTTGGATTTAGTTTTATTACTTATAGGTTCCAGGAGCAGTTGGTAGTACTCAGCCATTTTCTCTATTGAAATTAGGATGTTTTTTGATTTCAATAGCCTCGCGAATCATCCTTGGAAGGAATTGGTATTCCTTAGCGAGGATTTGTAGATAAGTGACGGGGGTGATCTTGTACTTGTTCACAGACTACAGACCTCCCGGAGGGTCTATTCTTCATAACAGCTATGTGTTCCTTAACGCGGGTTTTTATTGATCGTTTTGTTTGTCCTTTATAAGAAAGACCAAATTCACAATCAAGCTTGTATACTCTTGCATCTTGCATCTTGCAGGATATTACACTTGACTGATGGTAAAAACTGATTAATCTTCTTCGGTGGGTTGAAGTATGTTTTAATGCAAGCACACTTTAAGATGTAGCCAATCTTCTCAATGGCACCTTTGTCGTATGGCAGTACAGCAGGCACACGCTTGACTGTGGCCGGCACGGGACCCGAAGCTAGTTGTCATACAAAACTTACATGACGTGTTGGAGCTCGGCGGCTAGGTGTTTACAGTCACAGATCCTTCATGCTTTCTGAAACAAAGATTTACCCACGGTAGCTGTCTGTGATATTGCTTCTGAGCTCCCGAAAACCGAATTTGACGGCCTATGAAACTTCCTTTATCCTAGATTATAAACGTCAACGGGTAATCAATTTTCAGTATGCGAGCAGCCCCGTATTGATATCCACCAACAACAATGTAATTGTTAGTTGCAATATTAAGTGCTTATTTGCAGCGAGCTAGGCGTTGAAGGAAGCAATGAAGCAATTAAAAATGTTGTGAAGTCCACCATTGGACACGCATTGGAGTAACTCTCGGAAATGAGAGGAGCTCTGAGCAGTGGGACGTATATAGGCTGTAACTTCACTTTAAGAGTTAAAATGCAGACCTGAGGTCTAAAATGAAATGCTCCGTTACCAAAAAAAGTGGACGCTTCTTGTCACTCACTCATAAAACATAGCAGCATTATGCTGCTATTCTTACGAGTGTGGTTATCCTACCCCAGTCGAGCCGGCCTGTTCGTTATGCAGCCACATTCTATATATTTATATTCCATATTTATATTCTACAGCGTGGCTATACCATGTACCTCTGCTTATGTGATGAACTGCTTGGCCTGATAAAATGCAAAAACTTGCGCGTTATTGTTACGCTTCTTCAGTTAAGACAGGCAAAGGTCTTAGGACCATACAGCCTTTTCTGATGAGTATTTTTCATAAAATTCTTCTCAATATGCTGATGCATCGCATTGTGAAGTTTGCGAAGATTTTGGTTGAGGACTTTGAGGACTCTTTAACCTATCGAACAGCTGAGGGCGATATTATGTTAAGGCAAAGTATAAATAAAAACGAGGTTTATCTCATAATCAGAGCACCTGTCACACCGTTACCACTAATATTTAACCATAATCCAATTTATGACTTCAAAACATTAATAAAGCAAATTAACACACGAGCAACAATTCGCCGGCATTAAAGTTCTCACCAAAACAGCTGCGGCATAAGAATGTAAACTTTTCACTTCCTTGAATTGAAACGAACGTAAAACGTTTCTAAACTTTCACTTTAGAAATAAGGGGAGTTCAAAGAATAAAGAGTTCTATTGTAAATCACTTTATTATCATTTCGTTTTCCTGTTCTTGTAATGCACTTTATGGTCGCACTGTCTTAGCTTCTCGGCCGCTTGTTCCGGTGTGAGATCTCGCTGAGGTTGTGCTAGCATTTCGTAGCCAACCATGAACTTCTTCACAGTAGCCGAGCGGAGAAGTGGGGGAAGATATAGCGCGTGTAAGAGCCAATGGGGGGAATCCTCTTGGGTAGTTGATGGACCGGTTGGAGCGCCTGTTAACAAACACGAATATAATTATGCAAATAAATAAATTTCTTCCATAGGATGATCTTATGTTTAGAAATTTTTCCACCAAATAATTATTCAAAAAAAAATTAAGATTCATCAAAATTTTCTAAAAGGTTCCAGTTATGCCGCTGCTTTTAGACAACCAGAAAATTTTAAGTAGATAAAAAAAATTATATACGTAGCCACATAATCACTAGCACGTCCGTTGAGAGTACAGTAGCCAAACAAAATATGCCGCCGTCCGTCCGGCATACTATACTATCCCACATGACACGTTGTAAATATTGCCATCTAGTTTAAAAATGCCTAAATAAATGAACGTTGTGCTTGACAAAAATGATTATCTATGAAATACTTCACTAGAAATAACAGAAGAGGGCAGTGTTTAGTGTTTGGGTGCATAGAATTAAAAATAACAACTTCAGTCGACTTGTCACGAAAGTGCTTCGGAGCACCAGCGATTATGTCGTAAGTATTTCGTTTTCTTTTTTTACTTAATTGTTAGATTATTGTACATCAAAATGAACTATAGAATTTGTACTTTGTGATAATACTTAGGCGATAAAGTTTCACTTACTAAATCGGCTCTAATTTGAACTTCAAAATATTGTTGTTATCAAAACAATGACGTCTTTGTAATTCACAGTCGCTAGTCGTCTTGTTTATTGTTGATTTACGTGTTATTTAGGGAAGTAATAGTGATTAAATTTCTAATAAACATTCTCATACACTTGTTATTTAAAATATATTAAAATGTCAAAGGATTCACAATTAATATCAATGTGTTCTTCAGGTATTTTCGTATGGCTTGTGTGGTATCCAGGGACGTTACAACAAAAGTTATAAAGAAGGGTCTCTCACGTGTTTTATTTTTGTTGTAATATATTGATAGTATTGATTCATTTTCACTCTTGTTTCGTGTTTCAAAAATGGTATTTGCACAATTTTACTGTATTTGAAATTTTAATGTTTTTGTATTTTTGGGTTATTTATCTTTTGTGATATATTTTTTTGTTCTAATTATTTCAAAAGTAAACAATTTATTCCTCGAAACTAATGCAACACATTACGAAGTTTTTGTTTCTCCTATAAAATTTACTTTGTTTAATACGTTTTTTTTCTTCGGGGACGTCGATTTAGCAAATAGTTTTTTAATTTTATCGTTCTAAGCCAAAATTATAAATCATTAAAATATTTTATCACTTATTCGTATTTCATTCAACCATATCGTGTTTAAACATATGTGTAAGATGGCCGTCCGTCTAAGAAAGCCTTAGACGGACGGCCATCTTCTTCAATTTGAACGACGCGCGACGACTCGGCGCAAGGAGAATGTATTTTGATTCGATTTGTTTAGCTACTTACAAATATTCAAATATCAAGATATTAGCATCATATTAAAGGGAAATGAATCTAGTTTTTCTTTTTAGTGCTGTGTTGATAAAAATTACTATATTTCATGCTTACGAAACAAATTTATGGAAAGTTTTTTTATTTTCCACTGAGGAATTGACATTAAACCTTATTTTAAGTATAATAGATCATTACTATCGATTTTTCAAATAGATAAATTTAATCTATAAATGTCTAGCTATTTTTCAATATTATCTTTGCTGTAGCTATTATATTTTAGCTGTTACAGAGGTTTTTGTTACCGAGCATCAGGGACAGATTCGCGCGGCTTGAAGCGGCGAGTAGTCGGACGTTTGACGCATATTTACCAAGAGTTCACTGCTGAATATAGGCCTAACCCAAATATTGCCTTGATTGCTTTTTTACTTATTGGGCAAACATAGTGTTTTTACTATTTTAATCTGTTACCAGGAAGATGATGCTGCCATCTGTTTCAGTTTCCCTCGTTACTTCTTACGAAATCCGCGAGATAAAATAGGGCAGTGTTTCCCAAACATTGTTATGCCATGGCCATGTTCCTAACTCACTTAATACCATGGAGCTTAGAGAACAGGAGAACGATCGCTACGTACTAAAGCATAGCCCGCCTGTCCTTGAAAATTTGTAGAATTTATAGCGATTTGACTACTCCGTGGCGTAGTGGCTTAGCAATGAGTGGCTGCGCTAGGGGTCGCGGGTTCGAATCCCGCATGGAACAAGTATTTGTATGGCCTACAAATAATTGTTCCGGGTTTGGATGTTTGTCCTTGTGCAATTTATGTTTGTAAACTGCCCCCACGATACGGGAGAAAATCCTAGTGTAGGGGTAACGTTTAAAAAAAAAGAGAAAAGAGAAAGAGAAGTTGAATAATGTACAAATTTTCTTCGCGGCATAGGTGAGAAAATTTTCATGCTCCGTAATTTTTTAATTTTTAACAAAAATAAACATTAAAAATGGATAAATATTTTACTGTACATGGATGTGCAAGTGGTTTAGCTTCTGATCGGAAAAATAGACTCAAAATGACTTTTATTGAGCGAACTTAGCGATCGCAGCGCCTCACTTATGGTGTCCATATTTCTGGGACACTATTTTATACGGTAATCGTTCTCCTGTTCTCTAACCTCCATGCTTTATACTTTTAAACCAAAGCTGGTTCCATTATGTAAAATAATACACATTTATTAATAGTTAAAAAATATTTTATCAATACTAAATATTTAGGTATCACCTATTTATTCACTAAGTTTTAATGCGAGTTATACAGCTGCTGCTTATTTTTCACTGAAAAATCCAAATTCGTGGAAAATGACGAAAGTTTTGTCCTAAGGTCTGGCTCCACTTCAAGGCGGTTTGTATATTTATTTTTAAGGTAAACTAGTAGTGGTAGGTGTGCGGCATGGTGCGACCCGGTATTTTATTTTGATGGCCCGGTACCGGGTCGCGACCCGGCTAATGGGAAACGGTGAAATAGGGGTGATGGATTCGCACCGATAGTATTTTTAGCTCGTTTTTTAAATTTAGAATAAGGGTGACAAATGAGCTCAGAATAAGTTCTCGACATATATTTTATTCCTTAGACATATTTCCTTCGACATCTTACAGCACCAAGCATCAAAAGCTTACAGTGGTGCCGGCAACGAAGATCACGAACCTACTTCCTAAGATCACAGCCCCTCTTCTATAGTAGGCGTATCCAAAATATCAAGTTACTTTTGTCGTCTCCGTGTAGTGACGGAGTTAGAGAATATACTACATCATATCATCTTGTGAGTGTGATAAAAGGATACAGAGGGAAAAAAATCAAAAGAGCATCATCCTGATCAAATCAAAATAATAAAAATCTGCACGGTCAAGTGTGAAAAATATGACAAATAAGGCAACTATATGGTTGTAACACGAATGGGTCGGCTCGACCGGGGCAGGACCACGTTCTCATAGAATACCAGCGTAAAATAGCAGCTTAATGCTGCTGTGTTTCGTATGGTGAGTGTAGAGAACCGGAGACACTTTTGTACTGAAAACGAGGCATGCCATCTTAGTTCTCAGGGTTGACAACTCATCTGCGTTTTGATTCTTAATCGACGGTAAATGTAGATTTCTATGGGCCACAGCATCCACCTACCATCAGGTGGACTGTGTGCTCGTTTGTCACCCTTATTCTATAAAAATATTCCCTCCTATGAGATAATCTATGCGGGGTTCAGCAGTGGGATTTTGATTGGCTGTCTTGATGATGTTCGGTTCGGCTTAGTCTGTCTGCTTAGCTTGGCTGGGACGCTGCAGCACCGCAGGTTCAAATTCCGAAAGAAACAAGTTTTTGTATGACCTACAAATGGTCGGATGACCGACCCCTTATAGTACTGTAATACTGTTGCACAATGTACCTATAGTCCTATATTAAGGGTTTATGATAGGTCTATGATACAAAAGCAATACTATAGAAGGTCTCTATGATGAATTTGCATTACAATAGTAGGGTCGTGGGTTCAAGTCGTATATATTAATGACTTATGAAAGTTAGGTCTATGATACAAAAGCAATAGTATAGAAGGTATCTATGATGGTATTTAGGTATTTATACGTGGTAGAGCCATGCTGCAGTTATATTAGAAGTATAGTTGTAGCACGAATGGGTCGGCTCGACCGGGGAAGGACCACGCTCTCACAGAATACCAGCGTGAAATAGTAGCTTAATGCTGCTGTATTTCGGTTGGTGAGTGTAGAGAACCGGAGACCCTTTTTACTGGAAACGAGGCATTCCATCTTAGTCCTCACGGGTGACAACGCATCTGCATTTTGATTCGTAATCGAGGATAGATGTAGATGTCTATGGGCCACAGCAACCACTTACCATCAGGTGGACTGTGTGCTCGTTTGTCACCCTATCCTATAAAAAAAATTATGAATTTGCATTACAATAGTAGGGTCGTGGGTTCAAGTCGTATATATTAATGACTTATGAAAGTTAGGTCTATGATACAAAAGCAATACTATAGAAGGTCTCTATGATGAATTTGCATTACAATAGTAGGGTCGTGGGTTCAAGTCCTATATACTAATGACTTATGAAAGTTAGGTCTATGATACAAAAGAAATACTATAGAAGGTCTCTATGATGAATTTGCATTACAACAGTAGGGTCATGGGTTCAAGTCCTATATATTAATGACTTATGAAGTTAGGTCTATGATCCAAAAGCATTACTATAGAAGGTCTCTATGATGCATAAGCATTACAATACTAGAGTTGTGGGTTGAAGTCCCATATATTAAAGACTTAGGTCTATGATACAAAAGCATTATTATAGAAGGTCTCATATTTGTTTCCGCGATATATGAATCCTTTAGAAATTTATACATGTACATCACCTTTTCGATACGGTAGTAGGAGAAATTCCTGGTGTGTGTGTGTGTGTGTGTGTGTGTGTGTGTGTGTGTGTGTGTGTGTGTGTGTGTGTGTGTGTGTGTGTGTGTGCGTGCGTGCGTGCGTGCGTGCGTGCGTGCGTGCGTGCGTGCGTTTTACACACACACACACACACACACACACACGTGTGTGCACGTGTGTGTGTGTGTGTAAAAAAAAGAACTTACCGTGCCACCCCATGCTGTATGGGAAACTACATTGGAAAAGGTTGTCGTATTTGGTGTTCAGCTGCTTCATGATTTCCGCCAATCCTCTCTTTTGTTCTTCGTTCAGATCGGTCATCCTCTGGGGGCTGCCGTTGATGGGTAGGACCATGGTCTCATAAGGCCAGGCTGCCCAATACGGCACCAAGGCTACCCACTCCGAGTTCTTTATGACAATCCGCTCCTTTAAAAGTAGACAATGAAGGTTGAAATTAATGTGCCAACGTTCTAAAACAAAGGGAACAAACGATACAGCCAAATGCATTTATACATCTACAGTCCAAATACTCCCTTCTACCATCGCACAACCAGACGCTTGGCCAGTCTCCACCCTTTCGTTGTCGATGTACCACCTTCACCTTCGTTTGCTTCATCGTAAGTATTACGTACAGCAAAGGAGTGAAATAAGCTACCAACATTTGTCTTTCAGTACGCGAGTAACCCGAGTTCGATCCCCGCCGGCACCTATGAAATTGTTAATTGCAATTTTAAGTGCTGATTTACCACGTGCTCGGCGTTAAAGGAAAACATCGTGAGGCGTGAACATGCATGACTGAGAAATGAAAAAAATATTTCGAAGACATGTGAAGTTCGCCAACACGCATTGGGGCAGCGCGGCGGGCACTTACCTGCCCTAAAACCCTCTCAGAAATGAGCGGAGGCCTGTGTCCAGCAGTGGGACGTATATAGGTTGTAACTTTTTTCTTAACTTTACGTGTCTTTCAATCCAATTTCAATGTGGTTGCCTTCCAGGAAAGACTTTTATTAGGTTAGTGCGCTTCATTTCTTTTGGCCGACTTTTATATGAAAGGGCGACAAGCGACCACACAGTCCACCTGATGGTAAGTGGTTACTGTGGCCCATAGACATCTACATCAATCCTCGTTTGCGAATCAGCCTTGAGGACTAAGGTGAAATGCCTCTTTTCAAGTAAAAATGTCTCCGGTTCTCTACACTCACCATACGAAACACAGCAGCATCAAGCTGCTACTTTACGCCGGTATTCTGTGAGAGCGTGGTCCTACCCGGTCGAGCCGACCCATTCGTGCTACAACCATACAATTAATATAACTCTACTACGTAAAAAAAATATTTAATTAGTATTAGTTTAGCACTGGCTTAGTGTAGTAAAAAATGATGACGCTGTGGCAACGAAACCTCCATCTACCCTCCACTAAGAGTCAAAATGCAGATGGGTTACCTTTCCTGAGGACTTAGATGGAATACCACGTTACTAGTAAAAAGAGCCTACAGTTCTTGTTATTAACTTCTGCGCGAGTGTGATCCAGGGTGCGTAATCTTAATACAAAAACTAGAGAAATGAATAGCATACTATACTGTAAAATAACATAGTACGCAAAAATGCTTTTAGTTAATAATAAAGTATGTATTTTTAATTTAATAGTACTATAATCATGGTAATTCAAACTCTCATGTTCAGAGGGCAATGGTAGTGCTGCAAATATTTTAAGTCTTCGCTAGATTGCGCTGTATAATTTTTATAGTAGATTTTGAATTGTTCTCCCATTGCATAGAACACAAACAAAGAAATGTCAACTTTATAATAAATTTAATATTAAGATTCATGATTTTTAATTATTGTAAAAATATAAATAAAATTATGACAGGTAAATCAAAAGTAAACGATATGAATGATAAATTTCAAATCAAAGCAAAAAAAAGGTTATATAGTCGATGACATTAGTACCAACTTCAAAGTCTAGGGGCGCTGGTGATGCATTTCCAATTTTAGCCTTGAAGTTTGGTCTCTATTTCGTGTATATACAATGTACTCTGTGGTGTGATCCTTCCCCGGTCGAGCCAAGCTACTCTACATCAAAACAATTACAACCGTAATCAACCCAATGGCAGTGTACTTCTTAGTCGGCTTTACCCATAGAATACTATGATACACAATAGAATGGCTGTCAACTTTATTTTGTAAGAGGTTTGGCGTCGCGAAACCCGATTCGCTGTGTTGACAGACTGAATAAATTTACACAATTGGATTAATGTTCAAGATCATCATTAAATTTCAATATATTATATTTATTTGTAAATATTGTGCAATTTGGCATTTTCTAAATAATTTGCATGCGTAATTTGGAAACGATTGTAACGTCAAAACACATCTCGTGTTGACATTTATACGTGTGAATTGACATTATAGTGGCTACGCGGGCTCCGCCCACTCCCGTTCTATTATGTATGTATTATAGTATTCTACGGTCTTATCTTTTTCACGTCCTAACCGTCATTATGGTGACATCATCGTCACATGACATCGTCATTGCGGAGACAATCAGGTAATTTTCGTTTTTTGTGTACATACCTTTAGTTTCAGTTCCTGCTCGACGTAATCAACGAGCAATGCTTTTCCGTTTTCATTGTAGTATTCTTCTTGGCATCTGAAAAGTCAGTATGGAACTTTAACATTGTCATGAATATCGTGCCCTGCAAGGAGTTTAGAACCAGGAGCGGCCAACGATCCGTGTGGTAGTACGGAGCTTATTCTCTATATCACAGAGTCGTTCGTAAACTTCGATAGCGTAATTTAAGCTTTGACTCATACCCCCTTGAGATGCTACCAGTGGCGTAGCAAAGGGGGGGGGGGGGCGCACCTGGTGCCACCTTTTTTGGGGTGTCACCCACCCGGTCTTTCAACTTTGAGAACAATGTACAAACAAAAAAATCGCTAGCACAAAAATTTCTGTTTCCGGGATTCCTCATGCTTCATGTGAGAGGAGTTTCAGTAAATTAAAATTAATAAAAAAAACTATTTGCGGGCAACAATGACCCAATCTTGGTATATTCGCCATCGAACACGAGGCAGTACAAAACATAAATTGTCAAAGCTAGAAAGAATGTCTAGAACAGGTAAATGAAATTGTATACTTGGGGAGTGCTTTCAGCCGGGATGGAAAATCAAAGTCAATGGTGCCCTGAATGCATTAGTAAAAAGGCAAGGCGTGGTGAAAAGTGCACGCCTTGCAATACATAACGCAGTGTTGGTACCGACTTTGTTATATGGCAGCGAAACCTGGGTATGCCAGAAGAAGCATAAAAGCAAGTTGAATGCAGTGGAGGTGCGATCTCTTCGTAAAATGTGTGGCGTTACCATAGCCGACCGAAAGCGAAACGAAGAGATTCGCAATATGGCAGGATTGAAAGATGACCTTATCACAAAAATTGATAGGGGCGTACTCGGTCGGCGTCGGTGGTTTGGGCACGTTGAACGAATGAGTGAAGACCGAATGGTGAAGAAAATATATAGAGCGAAAGTAAATATTAAAAGGTGTCGAGGTAGACCGAGACTAACTTTCGAAGACCATGTGAGCAAATTGCTCGAAGAGGGGAAGGTCAAGAGTACTCGGATACCTAGACGTGCATGTATGAAGAAGTTAATGAACCTGAAAGAAGCGAAAGAGGTATGTAAGGATCGTGACACTTGGCGATCTGTTCTCTCTGGCTACCCCGTTAGGGATTGTGCGTGACGATAAGTAAGTAAGTAAGTAAGTAGAAACAAGAAATTTTAATTGTATAACAATTCCTTTTCTGTCTTAGTTATTATTGTGTTTTGTTATTTCTTCAATATTATAAATAATAAATGACCCCTGTCCTTTATCATATAAAATTTATTGCTTTTTACTTTGTGGGGTGACACCACCAGCTTCCGCACCGGGTGCCACCCAAGGTAGCTACGCCACTGGATGCTACGACAATGCCATCGCAAGTCCACTAGAAAATCGGTTTTATTTAAATTCAAAATATAAGAATCAAACTGATACACAAAACGATTTGTTTATCTCTACAGCAGAAACCACACACGGTTTAATTGCTGTGGTCTATTAACTATGAGATATTATAAAAAATTATAAACTACTATTATAAAATTATAAACTATTAAATATTATTTTAATGGCTGAAGGTTCTGTTCTAATTAACAGTTTAAATACCGGTAAGTGGTTATTGCGTACGAATAGGTACATGTAGCTAACTTAGAGCAAAGGCTACACATACGTTGTCACCTATGAAGACGAAGATAATATACTCCATATCCGGTAATTACACTGTCACACCTAAAATAGAACACAACTGGGTGTTTTGCAGCTTGGTGACAGAACTGGTTTGTATCAACTCAAATGAACTCCGACACAGAGACGGAAAAGGTTTAATATGAATTCTTCATATAAAAAATTCATTAAAACAAGGACAATTTGATATGGTTAAATATCAGGCTCGAAGGACCAATTAAAGATATGTCTCTTAAATTGTTACGATTTGTTGAAAAGTCTTGAAATGCACTTCAAAAAATTTCCGGGTTTGCGGGTCCTGCAATGATTGGCAGTGCCATAGTACAGTGTTATATTGTTAGGCTAAACGAATCGTGTGACGTTTTTTCGTTATACTCCGGCTCTGTAAACACACACACCCACGTATGTTTACAAATATATATGTGTGTGTGCAAATATGCATAAACAAGACGTCAATTTTTAACATCTCACCTATCTTTTACCCTGGGTTCATTGGGTAGAAAGCTGGAGGCCCAGATCTGACAATGAGGGTGAGGATTCGAGCAGCCCATAACGGCTCCTTTGTTCTCGAAAATTTGCACCCAAGTGTAGCGTTGACCAAGTTCCTTGACCTGCTCGATCCATCTACAAGAAACAGGTAATATTATATAATGACTAACTTCTTTTAAGATAAATAATAGAATTAGGCCTTACTTTGCGGAAATCCATTATATTAAAGTTGGTAAGAATTACCTCGCAGTTATCAGCTTAATATAAAAAATGAAGCATCTTACCTAGTTTGAAAAGCACCTCCCGCCCTCCCTCAACTGCGTGCACTAATCTCGTCACCACCAATCCCAACACCACTACATTAGGAAAAACACACCATCGACGATAATACGACACGTGTTTCGCCTCTACACGAGGCATCCTCAGGTGACTTAGCGGTAAGCTACCGTTGAGTATACATCACGTGAGCAGTGGTGACGGGATTAGTGCACGCAATTGAGGGAGGGCGGGAGGTGCTCTTCAAACTAAGTAAGACACATCATTTTATTTTATTGAGCTGATAACTGCGAGGTAATTCTTACCAACTTTAGTAACTTCATTTATATAAAACTAAAATCACAAACAAATTTACAATCCACCTGATGGTAAGTGGGCACAGCAGTGCATGGATACCAGTCGACACAAAAAAGAAGGCTAATGACGCGTTGTCACCTCTGAGAACTAAGATGAAACGCCTTACAGCCTGTAATAATTACACTGGCCTCTATACCCTTTAGTCCGAACACAGCAGTTTCCACACCGTCTGCCTGGTGCACACACGTAAGTAGGAGAGTGACACAGACAGACTTCTGGGCAGAATCTACCACCTAGTCTTTTAATAAAAAACAGTCGTATCGAAGAATTACGAGATAGCGTCTCACTTGAAGGCAAATGACCAACGAAAGTGGATGTTCATTGACGGCGATGACACACCAATAGAGAAAAAATTGAGAACCAATAGAGAAAAGATTGTTCAGAAAAGAGAATTTTTCTAACTTAGTTAGTACATTGGGTGCGTTTGGCAGAAAAAAGCGCTAGCAAGCGTTTGTAATCAAAATGGCGATCGTAAGCGGTAAGCGCTGTCAAATCGTAAGTAGCTATTTTCCTCCAGGACACGATGTTAGTTTTAACCGGGAAACCTAACCTAATTTAAATATATGTTTGTAAAGTATTCATATTAAAAACTTACCAATCATGAATTTTTAATAACATGTATATGTTTATTCATGTCATTATATTACTTAAAACTAATATTGCACAAAACAACTTATAAACTCTAATTCAAAACAAACAAATTAAATAAGCAAAATGGCGGATTGTGTCAGCGCTACTGAAGTAGTAATCGTGTCCTGGCCGAAAACTATTTCAGCGCTTATACGCGCTTGCTAGCGCTTTTTCTGCCAACCGCACCCATTATCAAACCAAGACAGCATATTTCTGACTTAATATGGTATAACGTCATCTATTGGATTTACCTCCATTTCCCATAGGGTTGATTTTCTTTAACCGGTTATTCCATCGTGTGGGGTGGGTGCCATTGGCTAGGTATTTCAAAAATATCGAAACATTTTTTGGTTCGGGTTCAGGGGTCCGTATATTTAGTATATATATAATAATAATACACAAACCAATACCTGAATGGTTCGCTCTTTATACATACATAATAGAACGGGGGAGTCCTCTGTTCTATTTATAGTTCTACGTATTGTTATATAGATAATTTATAGTTCTACGTATAGTTATATAGATAATGTTCACTAAGTATCTTCGGCTAGTTTTTATAATGTTACTATAAATGACTGTATACAGCGGAGCGGAAGAGAGACAGATGAACACGTGTTTCCGTGTATCCACTCTAGGGTGGATTTATGGCGGATAAATGGAATCTGAAAAATGAAATCTTACGACATCCACGGAATAGGACGGTAAAATGTATGACACGTTAAGTTATGACAGCGAGATTAGTAGTTGATGAATACTGCCGGTGCTTCAAATACGTTAAAGTATTAATAAATTATTAATACAGCAGTGTTTTACTCACTCATTAATAACTGCGAGTATCTCGTCCATCGACATCAGAGGTATTGTCATCGTTGAATCGGGATGGAAGCACATGACTCTGGAATGAAGAGAATATTTTTAATTTTGATAGAGTACCTACAAACTGTGATTTTTTATAGGAAAAGGGTGACAAACGAGCACACAGTCCACCTGATGGTAAGTGGTTGCTGTGGCCCATAGATATCTATTTCTATCCTCAATAACCAAGCATAACGCAGATGCGCTGCAGACCGTGATGACCAAGTGGAATGCTGTGTTTCCAGTAAAAAGGGTCTCCGGTTCTCTACACTCACCATACTAAACACAGCAGCGTTAAGCTGCTATTTTACGCTAGTATTCTATGAGAGCGTGGTCCTTCCACATTCGGCCGGCTCATTCGTGCTACAACTATACTACTAATATAACTGCAGCATGGCTCTACCACGTATAATATGGTATAACGCCATCTATTGGTTTATTATTAAATTGGTTTTTTATTTAACCTGTACCTGCGACTTTATATCGTTTGTAGTTCTCGGCATGAGTTTGAGTACTGAAAACTTGGTAGGATTAACTATAATGTTCAGTGTTTATAATTATAAAAAGTTTCGTTTTTCCTTGCTAGCTATCTTGCTCACCAATGAAATTGTTAATTGCAATTTTAAATACTGGTTTAATACGTGCTCCGCAGTGAAGGAAAACATCGTGAGGAAACCTGTATCTCTGAGAAATAAGAAAAAAATATGTTAAGACGTGAAGTTTGGCAAACGAGCATCGGCGCAGCATGGCGGACGCTTCCTTGCCTTAAAACCCTCTCAGAAATGAGAGGAGGTCTGTGCCCAGCAGTGGGACGAACTTTAGTTTTCTCTTAAAGGTGTTCGGCATTGCAAAAAATGCACGAAAGGAACTATTTATGAACCGAAATATTGATGCAACAACATACGAACAACTAATAGCTTTTTTTTATAAATTAAGGGTGACAAGCAAGCATACAGCCCACCTGATGGTAAATGGATTCTGTGGTCCATAAACATCTATATCTACCGATTAAGAATCAATATGCTGATGTGTACAATATACAAAGGTAACCATGTAAAATATAGAAGAGGTAGAGTTTTTATTTAAAATGAAATCATGAAGAAATATCATAATGAAAAATACACTTTAGTGAGCAAATTATTTTAATCAATAAAAAACTTTTACCTGCAAGTTCCCTTAGCTTGGGCTGCCTGGAACAATGGATGCTTTGGTTGGGGAGGTTCTGGCACCTCCTCTAGTAAAGCTGGGAAATCATTTGGGAATACATACGTCGATGTGTAGTCAGGGTTGCGCTGCAATGTACAAAAACACATTGTATAATAATTATATGACAAACTAACTCACATGATTGCAAGTGACACCTGCAACAAATTTCCAAAACAAAATCTCATGGATTGTCATCTCGTAACACTTAGATTAAATAATGCCTCTATTAATCAATCAAAAAGCACACAGTCCATCTGATGGTAAGTGGATGCTGGCGCAAAGACATCTACATTTAACTGCGATTAAGAATTAAAACACAAATTCATTGTCACCCCTGAGGACTGGGATAGAAGACACTATACTAGAGACTTTATACGCTGTAGAGCCCACACTGCAGCTTTTATGGTTGTAGCATGAATGGGTTGGCTCGACCGGGGTAGGACCACGCTCTCACAGAATACCAGTGTAAAATAGCAGCTTAATGCTGCTGGTTTCGTATGGTGAGTGTAGAGAACCGGAGACCCATTTTACTAGAATCGAGGCATTCCATCTTAGTCCTCAAGGGTGACAACGCATTCGCATTTTGATTCTTAAGCGAGGTTAAATGTAGATGTCTATGGGCCACAGCTTTTACTTACCATCAGGTGGACTGTGTGCTCATTTGTTACCATTATACTATAAAAAAAGACACGTTTGCAGTAAAACGATCTCCGGTTCGCTACACACACCATACAAAACTCGTTACATCATTCGTTTTCAAGCAGTTGCCATGCTTAACAGGTGCATTATCAACCGCCATTTTTATTAGTTTTAATTGTTGACAGAAAGACTTATTATTACGAGCGTCGTAAGAGGCTACAGGAAAAATTGTTACATTTTTCCTGTAGCCTTTTAAGACGCTCGTAATAATAAGTTATCTGATCAAAACTAACAAGAATTATATGACTTAGTTATATTTGTTACGAGTCGTGATAATTGATGGACTAAACTTTTTATATAATAAGGGCGACAAACGGGCACACAGTCCATCTGATGGTAAGTGGATGCAGTGGCCCATAGACTTTTACGTTTATCGTAGACAGAGAAACCTATATACTAATGATTAGCGTGGCCTCGAGTGAGAAAGGACGATAACGTAGCTTTAGGTTATACAATAATCTTTATGACTTTTAAACATATTTAGATAAAAAAATTAATTGTTCTAAGAACTGAACTGAACAAGATTCACCAATGTTAATCTCACAAAACACTTTTTTCTCACTTAAACCAACTTGTAAACTCCTTAGATCGCTACAAACTGTCAAAGTTGTTAAGCAAAGTGTAGTTTGCTAAACAAAAATATCGGCACATGATTTGCGTGGCCTCGAGTGAGAAAGGACGATAACGTAGCTTTAGGTTATACAATAATCTTTATGACTTTTAAACATATTTAGATAATTTTGTTTTATAGAAGAGGGGGCAAACGAGCATGTGGCTCACCTGATGTTAAGTGACTACCGCCGCCCATGATCAACCGCAACACCAGGGGAATTGCAGGTGCGTTGCCGGCCCTTTAGAAAGGAGTAAGCTCTTTCCTTGAAGGTCCCCAGGTCGTATCGGTCCGGAAAAATCGCCGGTGGTAAATTATTCCACAGAGAGGTTGTACGCGGAAGAAAACTCCTTTTGAAACGTACAGTGGTGGACCGCCAAGCATCCAGATGGTGTGGATGGTATCGGGACGTTTGCCGCGTAGTGCGTTCACGAAATTTTGAGGCTGGGATTAATCCGAACAATTCCTCAGAGCACTCTCCATGGCCCAAAGAAAATGCAAAGGGATGCAACATCTCTTCGCAGTGCCAGTGAATCGAGCCGATCGGAAAGCACTCGGTCGTCGACGGATCGAGCCGCTCTGCGCTTGATGCGGTCAAATAGAAGGAGCTGGTACTGGGGAGCCCCAGCCCAGAGATGGGAACAGTATTCCATGTGCGGCAGAACCTGCGCCATGTAAAGTTGCAGGCGGTGTGCCGGCATGAAATACTGTCCCGCTCTGCTGAGCACGCCAAGCTTTTTAGAAGCCAATTTGGCCTTCCCTTCCAAGTGACCACGAAACTGCACGTCACTCGATATGTCGACGCCGAGGATTCCGATACTGGCTGAGGCAACAAGGGGAGTGCCTTGAAACTGAGGGGATACGACAAAGGGGTTCTTTTTAGCGGTTAACGCGCAAACTTGTGTCTTCTGGGGGTTAAACTGGACTAGATTTAGTCGCCCCCAAGCCGAGACTCTGTCCAGCAGAGACTCGACTTCAGACACAAGTTTATCCCGGCACTCAGAGACGTTTTCCCGAGAAATATTGGCTCGGCCGGTGTAAAGAGCATCACCAGTGCTGCCATCTGCATAGCAATGAATGTTACGGGTTTGCAACTAGGGATGCTCGATGTTGCAGAAACATCGATAGCTCAACATCGATGTTCGATATTTTTCCTACTCAAAACATCGATGTTGGCCATAATCGATGTTATTTGCACAAGTATTTAATAGGTTAGAATTAGATGAATCAAATAAAGTCATGTTGTTTATGATTTATTATTGAATAAAAAAGAAATTAATAAAGAATTTAGTTAAAAACAGTAATTTAAAAAATAGGAAGAAGTTAACAAATGTCTACTTCATTTGTTATATATGCCAATATTTTTTGCCGATTGATTGAAGAAATAATAATTTTGATAAAGAATTACCTTTCAACCTATTTCTCTGCTGATAAAGCGTTGAGCCAGCTTTTGAAAATAACCGCTCGGAAGGCGTTGATGTAGCGATAGTGGTCAAATATCTCACTGCAAGTTTTTTTAATTTTGGATAGGTAGAACCAATAATATTGTTCCATACGTGCATTGGATCTTGTTTTAGATCAACAACCGGATTCTTTAAAAAATAACTTAATTCTGAGGGCATGTCCAACTCACTCTGCGATGGTATGCAATTTTTTTCTTGTACGAGTTTATAGTGGTCGCTTTCGCATTGTCTTGCAATTCAACTTCGTCACGATTGTCTTCCTCTTCTGTAACCTTTAGCTCTGCAGTGGTTATTAATTCCTTTACATTTCTTATTGTTTTCGAACATGCCACCGGATCTTGGAAATGTATATTTTTAAAACGGGGATCCAACAGAGTTGAAATGGCAAGTATTGTCACATGTTCAGAAGGCAACAAACGTCGTTTTATTTCAACTAATATGTTATTTTTGAGATTTTCTCCGGTGGCACTTTTAGGTTGTAAACTGTTGATTTTTAAATTTAACATTCGCGTTAAGGGAATTACTTTAACTACTTGTCACAAAACTTTCTCCACATACTTCCCGAGTCGCGACTTCTATAGGTCGCAGAATTTCACAGACCTCTGTCAATTCTTCTATTTCTTTTGCAGTTATCATTGGAGGAGCACTGGTATGGATGTTCACAATTTGGTTTATAGCTGGACGCAGCTTTAAAAATCTCTCGATCATATAAAATGTCGAATTCCACCGAGTCGCGACGTCTTGTATAAGTTTTAAATCAGATTGTTTCCGTAATTCATCACTGGCTGCCACACAGTGTTTGAACCAGGTAACAATTCTTCTACAGGATGCGATTAAATGTGGTAACTTGTCGGTTTTCTCCATTGACTTTTGCGCTACTAAATTAATCAAATGAGCAAAACAAATAACGTGGCATTTTCTTCCAAATGCAAGATCAACAGCTTTAACTACATTTGCTCCCCCATCAGTTACTACTGCTAATACTTTTTTAGTGTCTATGAACCATTCGTCACATGTCTGCAATAGCATCCTTGCGATATATTCAGCAGTGTGTGATTCTGATAATTCGTAGACTCCTAAAGTAGCCGATACTATGTTGTCCACGTCATAAAAGTGTATTGTAATACCAATAAAACTCCTGCTTTGCATAGTATCAGTCCAGATATCGGTCGTGAGTGTTATACTATTTAACCCTTTAATTTTATCCTTGAACAGGTTCTTTGTAACTTCATATCGGTCGTCTAACATTCTCTTTAAAGTGTGTCTGGAAGGAAGTTTATACAGAGGAGCAGCTATCTTCATCAGGTTTAAAAATCCTTCATTTTCTACTATTTGAAAAGGCTGTGAATCCTTGCAAATCATGTACAAGATGGCATTTGTTAGCCTAATTCCTTTCGCACCATTTTCTGCGAATTCAATAACGTTCCGAAAACTGTCATTTAGAGTGGGTTGGTACGATTTTTTAAAACCAGATTGTGTATTAATACTATTATCACTTACATTTAAAGCACTACAATCAGTTTCATGTGAATATATTTCAAAATCTAAAGCAGTGCTGGTGGAAGCCAGTCCAGCAGAACTACAGGAAGCTTGCACTGTGGGTTTTTGTATTAATACGTCTTTACGGGATTTCTTCACTACTACAGTATTTTCTGTACTATCCTTACTTTTCTGTTTTCCCAGTAATGACTCATGCATCTTTTCGACGTGCAATTTTAAATTTGTAGTGTTACCACAAGTTTTGAGAACTTTTGAGCATGTACGACATTTTGCTTCACCATTGCTAATTTTTTCGAAATATTCCCAAAATTTACTTTTCAGAGGCATCGCAGCAATGTTAGCCCTGAAAAATCTAACAATTTAGTTTTTTTTCAATCCTAGAAATACCAAAAATATATACTAACTGAAAATCTTTTAGGAACATGCAATGAAAATAATGCTTTTTAATTTTACATTTTAGTGTTATTATTTTGATCTTTAAGTGCTGTGATATGAACACTCAAGAATCTCGAATGAAAAAATTTACAATGGAACTGAATTTACGATTTAGAGGTAGTTTTCATATCAACCACACCTATCGCGAATTAAAAAAATATTATAAATCGCGAAATAAAAAAATATAATAGATTGTTGAAAAAACATTAACAAACTTTATGCAAACAAAATAATAGACTTTTCCGTCACCTTTTTTCACGATTTTTTACCAGGCAGCCCAAGCAGACAGTCTTCACAGCCCTTTATAAAATTCACAGTTGTTTGTACCACAAACGAATACACGCTGCAGTGAAATTGTCTATGCATGCAAGCTTCTTAGTAATTTGATTGCTTAAAAGACAGGCATCCACGTAAAAAATCTTAAATAAAAATAACTTGATTTTATAACCTTCAAGCAAACAAGAAAACAACAAACTCATTATGACAAGCTCAAAAATGCAGCAAATAAAAGAGCTAAATTTATGTGTGGAAACTTACATATTGTAGCAAAAATATATGGGTATACACAGCAAGAGAAAAGAAACAATTAACTTGAATATAACAGGTGATCACCGACAACGATACTACTCCACAATGACCAAGCGACAGCAATGACACTGTGACATAAGTTGACAGTTGACACTTCATTTTGACACACCATAGTGATTTTTTAAGTTAACGATGCGTTCAGGAATTTTGAATTATTCAAAATTTTAAATCTTTTAGAGGCGATACAAGTTTTAGTTAATATTGATTCGCGGATTACCATTTTTCGCAAGAGGTTTATAATCGATTATGGGTTAATTGATATCATACGTCAAACATCGATGTTAAATCATCGATGTTTTAATTCTTAACATCGATAATCATCGAACATCGATGATCATCGATCATCCCTATTTGCAACATATCATTGATATGCAGAAGAAACAGCGTTGGCGATAGCACGCAGCCCTGTGGAACACCAGCATTAATAGGCTTGCAATCGAAACTTGCACCGTCTACAACGACCTTGATGCTCCGATCTGCAAGAAAACTAGTGATCCAATCGCACAATTTCTCGGGAAGCCCATAGGAAGGGAGCTTCGAAAGAAGCGCTTTGTGCCAAACCCGATCGAAGGCCTTCGCAATCTCCAAACTAACAGCCAATGCCTCCCCCTTGGACTCTACTGCCTCCGCCCATCTGTGAGTTAGGTAGACCAGAAGATCACCAGCTGACCTACCACGGCGAAAACTGTATTGGCGGTCAGTAATCAGCTGGTGATCTTCAAGGTACCTTTTGAGCTGGCAGTTTACAATGGACTCCATTGTTTTGGAGAACAAGGAGGTGATGGCGATAGGCCAGTAGTTGGACGGGTCTGAGCGGTCGCCTTTTTTAGGGATCAGGTGGACGAAAGCCGTCTTCCATGATTTTGGGACTACGCCTAGGGAGTAGGAGTACCGGAAAAGACGCGTTAAAACCCGCGCTAACTCTGGAGCACACGTCCTCAGCACAATTGGGGGGATTCCGTCAGGCCCACTCGACTTGTGGATGTCCAGGGAGAGGAGTGCTTTGCGAACCGAGCGCTGAGTGAACTGCACTTCCGGCATGGAGCACTCACACCGCGGGATGGTCGGCGGCGTACTCCCCCCGTCATCGAGAGTCGAGTTAGACGCAAAGAAAGAGCCTAGAAGATCGGCTTTCTCCTTTGCGGCGTGGGCCAGTGAGTCGTCCTCCCTGTACCCTACCATACCATACACTACCCAATATCATTCCGTGGGTGTCGTAAGAGGCGAGAAACAAATTAGGAAGTAGGCAGCTGCATCTTTTTAATAACTGGCAAAAATAAAAATTTGCGCTTACCGATCTACCTGCTGAGCGTGGCAACTATGGCAAAAGATTTCCTATAAGGGAATCTATGGGGAGGCCTTTGTTCGGCAGTGGAATTTTGATAGACTGTAATGTGAGTGATAATGGATGGTTATACTCTATGTTAGGTACATCGGAGTCTATTGAAGGTCATGAGGTCACACATAGTCACCTCTGACAGTTTAAATATAGATGATAGATTCACACACGCTACCCCACAGCAAGTAAAGAGCTTTAAAAAAGGTTGGAGGTACAATTTACTACGAAGATTACTCGTTCGGATTAATTCAAGCCACGGAATTTCACTAACATCACGTCATAGCTCAGTAGAATTATTCGGATTAATTCCAGCCACGAAATTCCACTAACATCGCGACAAAACTCGGTAGAATTATTCGGATTAATTCCAGCTACAAAATTCCACCAACATCGCGACAAATCTGAGTAGAATTATTCGAATTAATTCCAGCCACAAAATTCCACTAACATCGTGACAAAACTCAGAAGAATTATTTGGATTAATTCAAGGCACGGAATTTCACTAACATCGCGACAAAACTCACGACACCGTTTACACCATTTGTATGGTTGGCGATCCACCACTGTGCGATTAACTAGGAGTTTACTTCCTCACACGATTTCTTTGTAGAATCGTCTACCACCCGCGATTTTTCTGGACCGATAGGACTTAGGGACCTTGAAGCAAAGAGCTTTTTCTTTTTTAAGACTGACAACGCATGTGCAATTCCCCTGGTGTTGCAGTTGTTTGTTGGAAACGTAGTTAATTAGCATACGTAGCTACGCAAAATCGGGTGAGCCGTATGCTCGTTTGCGCCTTCTTCTATATAAAAAGTTTCTTACCTGTCCGTTTGGCCTAACTGCGCCAGCTCTCAACGGATTGTTGGGATCTGGTGATGGTTCTTCGGGAGGTTGTTCTGTCTGCCCGCTCCACGGTCGGCGGCATCGGTGTGGAGAAACTAAGATCCATTCGTCTTTCAGCGGATTGTATCTTACGTGCTGGTGTTCTGGAAAAGAAGCCCAATTGAGATAATTCCTGAATCAGAAAACGCGCATTGCGCGCGGGAAGCTTCAAAGACAAAGACTTTTATATATAACCTCTAAAAAACTATCCCCATGTTACTCAACACACACACCTACACGCACACCTATAAGCACGCGTACACGCACACGTCAACACAAATGCACGCGTACATGCATGTACACACTCTCTCTCTCTCTCACGCAAGCACGCACGCCCGCCCACCCGCACGCAGACACACACACACACACACACACAAACGCATTTGTTTTTCCAATAGGGAAATTTATTTACTTGTTTATTCAGTCACCGGTCTGAATATTTTCCCCTCGCGTTCGCGTAAATAATCGCCTCAACTAAATAAATATATTGTGTCCAAAAACAAGTTGATTGCGCCCTCTAGTGTATTTTTCAGTAATTCATAATCCTAACGCCATCTATGACAGAACAGAAGAAACTTCCCTCGTTTCGTCACCTAAGAGGTATATATAATGTACTCTGTTCCTAAGAGTGGCTCATATATGGAGTGTAGAAGTAAGGATTACCAGACTGTGTATTAAATAGTGTCAATAGAAAACCGTTAAATAAGGGTGGCGCCACTATAGCTAAGGGCTAAATTTTAAAGAACGTGCCGAAAAATATTAGTGGGATAGACGACTTTTTCGAGGTTATATTTACTAAATAAAATTATTTTAGATTTTAGAGCTACTGAGCAGTTTAGCAGCACACTTCAAACCGTCAACAACTGCTAAGTTCATTTCATCCCAGTAGCTACTCCAGCGCTGTTGTGTAGAGTTTTTGAACTGTTATTTACTGCTTATGGATACTTTTTCAACTATTCTATTATGGAAGTTGGTACTCCTTACTTCTACACTGCATAAAAACAAGTTTATATTTAAATCACAGAGTCTTTCTATATACCTGAAATAGAGACGAATCTCAAGCATAAAAGTAATTGTAAAATATGCTGCCATCTGGTGGTGCCAGATGCAACAATTTATATTTCTCATATAGCTATACTATTCATCTAGTATATACAGCTACTGTAGTCTTCTTTATACTACTTTCTTTATATTTTTTAGTTTTACTTATTGTAAGAAATCTATTTAAAGTTACGTATACAATTTCTTACAATAAGTATTATAAATTCTGATGTAAAAATAAAAACTCATTTCAGAAAGTTAAGTGATTTATTAAATAAATCATCTTTTTTACATTTGTGGAAATATTTTTTGGCTTTCATTTGAAATATATCTTCATTTTCGTCACAGTCTTTTTTCCCACTGAGTATTTTATTTATATTTTTGATACAATTGAATATGAAAAAGTGGCAAGACAAATTTAATAAATAATTAATTATTTTATTTTTATGTAAATTACCTTGCGAAAATTCTACATCAACATAAATTAGTATCAAGGTTTTCAGTCTTTAACATTATCTCTGCTTAAATTATTTTTTAATACCGAATTTGCTATGTCTTGCACTGAAGATACACAAACTATAACACTCAGTGGGTCTGCAAAGCCACCGTTTACCTGCATATTCCCGAAATTTTATGATTTCATTTTCTTGTAAGGCGATTATGTTAGCAGTTTATATTAGTACACTTTCAGCATTATTTGAAGTTTTATTTATAAATTTCATATAATTTAATATTGCTTTTGCTTCATTCCACATCTTATGGTTTTCAGAGTTGGATCTTGCTGGTCCAAAAAGAGGCTTTCCATATCGTTTTTTTTTTTGCTTTACTTTTGCCTCCATTGACGGAATTGAATACTTTGACAAAGAAGAGAAGTACTTCAGCAGTTTCCTTACATTCATTGGGAAGAATGCCTTTTTCTGAAAAACAAAAAGCTAATTAATCCATTAATAAATATAGCGTTATCAGAGCATAGCAAGGTTTTGTGACTTTTTTCTTTTCGCCCAGCAGTAAACTTTGGCTGTATTCCTAAATATTCCCAGTACATTGTACTGGCGTGCCGCCGCCATATTGCGTCGGAGAGCCTGCTATATTACAACAATTTTTAATTGCGTGTACACTGAATGAGGCATGCCAGAATTTGTTTTTATTTATTCAAATACAAAAAATTACAGAATTATTGCTGGCATCTTCATTCTGCACAAATTAATTGAAACAGGATATAATAACTTTTGGAGCACAAAATGACATAAAATAATAGCCAACACTTTTCCAATATGGCGCAAATGTCATATACTGGCCAATGTTTTGAAACGAATCACCAGTACGGCGTCGAAATATGACATTTGCATTGGACAGTATACTGGGTTCTATTTCGGAACACACCCTATAACAGGCCAATTAAAGTGTACGGTTGGATTTGAAACAGTCATGCTTGGCAGTCAATCCTACGATTGTAGTTCTAAACGTGAACATGTTTAACGCAGCTTGTCCGTCGTCGATTTGGATATATTACGTCTGGCGTAAATGAGATGGTTATACCCATAGAATACTATAATACATACATAACAGAACGGGAGAGTGGGCGGAAACCTTGTAGCTACTAAAATGTCACTAACACGTCAATTTATACGTATAAATGTCAACACGAGATGTGTTTTGACGTAACAATCATTTCCAAATTTCGCATGCAAATTATTTAGAGAATACCAATTTGCACACTATTTACATATAAATAAGTATTAAAATTCAAACGATTTTTTTAATCAATTCGAACATTAATCAAATGTCTAAAATGTGTAAGTAAATAAAATTTACTCAGTCTGTCAAAACAGCAAATCGGGTTTGTAGTAATGATAATGCGACGTAATTGCTTGTATGTGTGCTCCCGGCGACGCCGAATCTCGTACAAAATATGTTTCACAGCCATTATATTGTGTATTATAGTATTCTATGGTTATACCACCAACTAAACGGAAGTCATAAGTTTCTTTGGTATTTTATCACTTATGACACTCACGCGATATTTAGTATATTATACTACTACGTATGTACAGGATCATTGAACAAACAAAATGGCACCGATTTATTGCTAAAATGTTTATGGAGCACCAACGCGACCACCAATGTGTGCCGTGCGTCTGTGCAGTGTTTCGACTTTAAGATATTTTGCACTATTTTAGGGTGACAGGGTTTTGGATAATTTGGGGTAAAAGCGAACTTCAGGTCCTAACCTAACCATGATTTTTATTCCCACCCATCAATTTATTTATTTTTTTCAATTTATCGAAGGGGGTAGGGTCAAAAGAGCTAGAAAAGTGTAGAATGAAAGATTTTCTTTAATAAATAACCTAATAAATAGAATCAATAGAATAATTGTATATTTTTACTTAGTTACATATTCGTTATTCAAATGAGAGTAGTGTTATTATAATTTGAAAATGAGAATTTCTTTTTCTTCACAAAACTTAAGATTTTTAATCGTGAAATGATATTCAAATCTTGCAATGATGTTGTTCTTTAAAATATTGAAAATTAGGTGCAATAAATATGGCTATTTTGATTTCTTTACTATAATTTAGGGAGTATTTCTACAGGTTCTAGGGTAAAACCAAAATCGAAATAATACTAGTTTTTACGGAATTTATCGCGTATATTTAACTTTTTAAATACCCGACGTTTCGAGAGCTTTACAGCACCCATGGTCACGGGCGGGACTGAGATGTTCAACGTCCATACGTCATAGTTAACCGCGGTTACCATTGATTAAAATTTAACTTTTGTTCCGATCTATGCAGTATGAACTTATGGTATCTTGAAGTCTTGTAGTTGTATGCTTGGGTTGGGATTTAATTTTATTTATTATAGGATCCCAAGCAGATGGTAGCACCCAGCCATCTTCTCTATTGAAATTAGGATGTTATTTGATTTCAATAGCCTCGCGAATCATCCTTGGAAGGAATCGGTGTTCTTTAGTGAGGATTTGCGGTCTATCAAATCTGATGTAGTGACCGGGGCGATCCTGTATGTGTTCACAGACTGCAGACTTCCCGGAGCGTCGATTCTTCACATCAGCTATATGTTCTTTAACGCGGGTTTTTATTGATCTTTTAGTTTGTCCTATGTAGGAGAGACTACATTCACAATCAAGCTTGTACACTCCTGCATCTTGCAGAGTGACATTACACTTGATTGATGGTAAAAACTGACCAATCTTCTTCAGCGGCTTGAAGTATGTTTTGATGGAAGCGTGCTTCAAGATGAAGCCAATCTTGTCAGTGACTCCTCTAACATATGGCAGTACAGCAAGTACACGCTCGAATGTCCCTCACATTACACTTGACTGATGGTAAAAACTGACCAATCTTCTTCAGCGGCTTGAAGTATGTTTTGATGGAATGAAGATGAAGTATGTTGGATGGAAGGTATTCTACCTTCACAATTCTACCTTTAGATAAAGTAACTGCACTTTTAGACCATCTTAATTCTATAAATTCTTAAATTCAGTTCACAATGGAGTTAGAGGCAAACAATTCCTTAGCTTTTCTAGATGTGTTAGTAATTCGGAATCCTGATAACACCTTGAGCCATACTGTGTATAGAAAAAAGACCCATACAGATAGATATTTAAACGGTGATTCTCACCACCATCCTTCACAGTTAGCTACCGTGGGTAAATCTTTGTTTCAGAGAGCACGAGGGATCTGTGACAGTAAACACCTGGCTGCCGAGCTCCTCCATGTCAAGCAAGTTTCGCATGACAACAAGCTTCGAGTCCCGCGCCTACGTCACAGTGAACGAGTGAAGCCGGCCACAGTCGAGCGTGTACCTGCTGTACTGCCATATGTTATAGGAGTCACTGACAAGATTGGCTACATCTTGAAGCACGCTTCCATCAAAACATACTTCAAGCCGCTAAAGAAGATTGGTCAGTTTTTACCATCAGTCAAGTGTAATGTCCCTCTGCAAGATGCAGGAGTGTACAAGCTTGATTGTGGATGTGGTCTCTCCTACATAGGACAAACTAAAAGATCAATAAAAACCCGCGTTAAAGAACATATAGCTGATGTGAAGAATCGACGCTCCGGGAAGTCTGCAGTCTGTGAACACGTACAGGATCGCCCCCGTCACTACATCAGATTTGATAGACCGCAAATCCTCGCTAAAGAACACCGATTCCTTCCAAGGATGATGATTCGCGAGGCTATTGAAATCAAAAAAAATTCTAATTTCAATAGAGAAGATGGCTGGGTGCTATCATCTGCTTGGGATCCTATAATAAATAAAATTAAATCCCAACCCAAGCATACAACTGCAAGACTTCAAGACACCATAAGTTCATACTGCATAGATCGGAACAAAAGTTAAATTTTAATCTATGATAACCGTGGTTAACTATGACATCTGGACGTTGAACATCTCAGTCCTTCCCGTGACCATGGGTGCTGTAAAGCTCTCGAAACGTCGGGTATTAAAAAGTTAAATATACGCGATAAATTCCGTAAAAACTAGTATTATTTCAAAAGAATAGAAATTTGGTAAATAATTAAAACATTTTTGTATTAAATGTTTTATGAAAGTTCCAGTATGAATAGCAACCTTAATCATTTAATTACATTTTTCAGTACTAAATTTACCTAACCTGTATGTCTGTCCAAATGTCCACCAACCAGAATTTGAGTCTAAGGCTTAGCACGCACTGCGGTTAAACGCATGCGTTTAACCGCAGTGCGTGCTAAGCCTAAAGAGACATGACCTCAGCCATTCGCAGTTATATAAGTAGTATGGTTGTGGTACGATCTTCATGAATGGGTCGGCTCGAACGAAGAAGGACCACGCTCTCACAGAATAACAGCGTAAAATAGCAGCTTAACACTGCTGTTTTTCGTATGGTGAGTGTAGAGAACCGGAGACCCTTTTTACTAGATAGAAGGCATCCCATCTTAGTCCTCACGGGTGACAACGCATCTGCGTTTTGATTCTTAATCGAGGATAGATGTAGTTGTCTATGGGCCACAGCATCCACTTACCATCAGGTGGACTGTGTGCTCGTTTGTCACACTTATCCTATTAAAAAAGTGATACATTTATGGTTTGTAACTTATTTTTTTATTATACTATTTCTAGACCAACACATTTTTACTCTTATCAAATCAGAATAAGTGCGTCTAAGACAGAATATTACATTACAATATTAAGAAAGAATTACAATATTAAATTATTATAATAAACTATTTATTACCTGCAAGATATCCCATAATAGATGCCACAGTACTACTAAAAATTCGACTTGCATATTTTACCTTCATCTTAGGGATCTTGGTGGGTAAAACATGATTATCCGGAATTTATGTATTAGTGTTGGTCTTGTAGTCAGGATTTTCTTTATGAAGGAGTTTAATTTGATGCCATTTGGCTGTCTGAATTATATTTGAATCCGATATCCGGTAATTATCCGGTATTCTGCCTATCCGGCCGGATACCGAATAACAAACAGCTATCTGCCCGGATACCGGATTAAAAAAAACACAAAATATCAAATTTAGTTAAGTACTTAATTTATGTCACTTAACAAATATAATCAGTAATCACAAAATTATCATTTTAAAACTTGCAAAATTTGAACTCTTACTTCGTTAAGGCACAGAATAAATACTATGTAGATAAGGGCAAATTATTGTGAATAAATACTAATTTCTCTGCATTGAAAGGTAACAAGCGGTTTCGCCTGTCTTCATAAACAAGGCCAGTCCTAGGAAAAAGTCTTTCACTGTACACTCTGCTGCAGGGTGCTGAAAGATAAATTTTGGCAAACTTGACAAACTTTTGGATAAATTTGGGCATTGTGTGGCAATACCTGCACACCAAATATAAGGGTCACGACCGCGAACAGTTTGCACTGAGTTTACTTTTCGCTCCTTGCGATGCACCAAACGGCTATGCTCGGCAGAATATCCGGCGGCCGGATATCCGGCGATACGACTGGCCGAATACTACTTTTTTAATTTTTTTCAAGTTCCTTTCTTTTTGAGAAAATCTATTTTTTCGAGTCCTTTTTATAGTATTTTTAAAAACACGAAAATTTAAATTAAACTAATTGCACTCATGATTTTTAATTCAAATAACCAGTTCAGTTTTTTCTATTATGTCGCTAAGATCAAAAAATATTATTCGTATTTCATCAGTATGTAATTTGTATCTAAATATAATTTCCAAAACACACGAATTAAAAAAACCGAGCGAAAAATACCGAGCAAAGCTTGGTCAACCGGGTACTATATATATATAGTACCCGGTTGACCGACCGGAATATTTATTATAATATATTTAGCGGAAGGTTGGGAGGAAATTTATATTTTTATTTTTTATTAAAATGGATTTACGCAAAGTAACGCCTGATTCTATCAAATAGCTATCAGTTTCATCTCTAATCTGAACTTCAGATCAGTTTAGTGGTCGTAAACACTAACGCTGACCATACATGATCCTGGTCCCCCACATCTGGGCCTGGGTTCGAATTCAGGATCAGACCAAAAATCAATTATTGGGTTTTCCGATCAAGAAATTCTCAATAGCAGCCTGAATTCAGGTGGGTGGTGGTCGGAAAACACGTAGACGGGTCAGTCCTGGGCCTGATGCTCCCCCCCCAGTCGTGTCGGCTTGTCGTCTGTCGTTGCCTCATAAGAGGGATATTATAGTTGCCACACTTCGAAAGCGGGATGGCAACCGCAGTTATTTATCATTTTGTTTTTTTTTTATAGAAAAAGGGTGACAAACGAGCACACAGTCCACCTAATGGTAAGTGGATGCTGTGGCCCATAGACATCTACATTTATCCACGATTAAGAATCGAAATGTGGTAGCTCAGACGGTTAAAGCTCGCTGTAAATATAACAGAACGCGAGTAACCTGGGTTCGACCCACGCGGCACCAATAAAATTAATAATTGCAATTTTAAGTGCTGATTTACCACGTGCTCAGCGGTGAAGGAAAACATCGTGAGGAAACCTGCATGTCTGAGGAATAAGAAAAAAAATATTTCGAAGACATGAGAAGTTCGCCAACACGCATTGGGGCAGCGCGGCAGACACTTCCTTGTCCTAAAACCCTCTCAGAAATGAGGGGAGGCCTGTGCCCAGCTGTGGGACGTATTAAGGCTGTAACTTAAAGAATCAACACGTAGATCGTTTCCAGTAAAAAAGGGTCTCCGGATCTCTACACTCACCATACGAAATACAGCAGTATTATAAGCTGCTATTTTACGATGCTATTCTGTGAGAGCGTGGTCCCTTCCCGGTCGAGCCGACCCATTCGTGCTACAACCATAATACAGCGGTAACGTGGCTCTACCACGTAAAAAAATCGTTATCAGAAAGATGCTATTGCCTACCTTCATTTCCTTTCCTCTTTATTTCCCTCTGATATACTCCACAACCCCCCCCCCCCCCCGCTCCATCACTTACACACATTATACGAAACAACGTTTACGATACATACCATGGTGTGAGTGAGGAACGCCTTCGCCCACTGCATCGGGCTCGTCGTCGGCGAGTGGCGGTGGCGATGGTAATGCGCCACTGTTACTCGCCGATTCGTCCGTTGGTGAGCTCGGCGATGACACATCTACTGCGGGTAAAACACTCTCATTCGACTGGTGCCGCTACGGCTTTATACGCAGCGTGCACTTGACTACGTTACGTACGTTGACTGACTAGTGGTCGCATACGCTCAAATGCATTTAATTAGTAGTAATAGACCGGACATCAGCAACAAAATTTTCGTCTGTAACTTTTGTCCTGTAGGATATATGTCCGATTTTTGTCATTTAGTCTTAGTGACATCGTCAAAATGTCAAGACACATTCGTTTCATAAATTTAAAAAATATCTTTTAAGAAAATATGCACGGTTGGGTATTAAGATATTGTAAGTCACGATATGGAGCAAAAATGAACGCAATTTCGGTTTATTATAGTAAGAATAATGTATATTTACCAAATAATCTTTAAATTTTATTATTTCTAGTAGATTCTTCAAGAACATTTATTATTTTTGTAATAAGCGCCCAATGTTGTTCAGTAACGTCACTATTTATTCACTAATGTGTTAGTGCTTGACGACGTGCCTAAAGCGAATTTTTACCTTATATTTAGTAACATCACCTAATGGGGAATAGCTACAATGTTTTTCAAATAATTTTCAAATAAATATTCAGCGTAGTATTGCTATGTTACGACAGAGGGCGTAACACACGCGCAAGCTCACAGTTTCTGTATGCAAATGTTTTCAATGTCTGCTCTATAGTATATATATTTAAGTCTCTTTGTATACGCTATTACTGACCATGAGGTCTCGGGTCCGAACACCGGGTCGGACCAAATTCAATTATTGGATTTTTCAGATTGAGTCAGGAAGTTGGAAGTGTTTCATCCCAGTGCCTAGGGACGGAAAGGACGTAGATCCGTTGTTCTTACGTCTGATCTCCACCGGTTGCGGCGAATTGCCGTCCCTTCGGACTATGAGAGTCACAGAATACTAATACACAATATAATGGCTGTCAACTTTACTTTATACGAGGATTAGCATCGCCAAACCCGATTCCCTGTGTTGACAGACTGAATAAATTTACACATTTGGATTAATGTTCAAGATTATTATTAAAAAAATCGTTTAAATTTTAATACATATTTATTTGTAAATAAAGTGCAATTTGGCATTTTCTAAATAATTTTCACGCGAAATTTGGAAACGATTTTAACGTCAAAACAAATCTCGTGATGACATTTATACGTGTGAATTGACATTTCAGTGGCTATGCGGGCTCCGCCCACTTCCCCGTTCTATTATGTGTGTATTATAGTATTCTATGATGAGAGTAAAGGAATAAAGAGTGCACCCGTGCTTGAGAATACACTCGGCACATTAATCATGTTCTGCGCCGGCCGCCATTATTATTTATCAATATACGCAGCGTAAAGGTTTTCTGTGCGGTGAACACATAAGAGAATATATTAAGCTCTCCAGAAAATAACTAGGTATCAATCTGTTTTTATCAAATTAGCAGTCCACCCGATGGTAGATAGCTATTGTGGCCCTTGAACACAGCCACCAAGTTTAAAAGAAAAGTTTTTATTATAGGATACGCGTGACAAACGAACCCAGAGTCCACCTGATGGTAAGTGGTTGCTGCGGCCCATAGACATCTACATCTATCCTCGATTACAAATCAAAATGCAGATGCGTTGTCACACTTGAGGGCTAAGATGGAATGTCTCGATTCCAGTAAAATGGGTCTCCACTTCTCTACACTCACCATACGAAACACAGCAGCATTAAACTGCTATTTTACGCTGGTGTTCTGTGAGAGCGTCGCCCTTCCCTGGTCGAACCGACCCATTGGATCTACTGATCGATGAAGTCCTAGGCAGAAAAATGGTTTTTGTTTACACCCGTATCTCGGGAAGCACGCAATGCCGTTAGTCTTGCGCCAGATCTTCACCGGTCATGGTGAATTGCCATCTCATTGGACTATGGGAGTGAGGGAATAGAGAGTGCACTATAATTCTGTCCTGTACAGATGGCTAGCATTCGTTGGGACTGGCTGCCGTGACTGAAATTCAGTCTGAAGGACACTTGGTGTTACTAGTTATTAAAACTTTAGCAATAAAGATTTTTATTTTTTATGGATATACTTTTTTATTACTTATTTATTTAATTGGAGATCAGGCGCAGGACCAACGGCTTTACGAACTTTCCGAGGCACGGGGGTGAGATACCGCCAACTTCCTGACTCCGAGCAACTATTGAGAATTTCTTTTCTTGACGGAAAAACTCAATAATTAATTTTTTGACCCGACCCGGGATTCGAACCCAGGACCTCACGATCAGCAGTCGCACTACTACAACCACTAGACCAACGAGGCAGTCAAGGACTTTCTGATGTTCACAGTATTTGTTGTAAATATGGCTCATTCTAGAGATCTGGGAATTTAATCCTAATAGTATTCTACAGTATGGGCATACAAGAAGCTTGAAAGGAGCATGAGGTATTCTCCGCGGAACTCTAAAGCAAAACTTTGAGAGGAGTTATGGACAGCATACATATTTTCTAATAATTTTATAGAAGAACATTATATCAATTACATCTCTTCGCCTGTCCAGCGATTTCAACTTAAAGTATTCTAATGATTTAGGGTATGAATATGAATTACTCAGCTTGCTAACGGAGTACGATAAATGATAAATGATTTCATCATACATCATAGTAATTAATTCATCATTACAATCCACAAAGTCAACTGCTGAACGTACGTCTCTCCTTACATTGGCTCGTATGGCGGATATTTTCCATGAAGGTTTTTAATCATCTCATTTTTATTCCCTACAGATATTCTCTTTAACATTTTTGAAAGTCTATCCTTTTATTCACTTCTGTACAGTTGTACCGGTACTTTCTGACCTCGGCATCCACTTCCCATCAGATCAACTTAGCGTGTATTCGTTTTTTTAATCAGTAAAGATGACAAACGAGTACACAGCCTACCTGATGATAAATGTATACTGCGGCCCATAGGCTTCTTTATGTATTCTTGTTAAAGTATCAAAATACAAATGCATTGTCACACCTGAAGACTAAGATGGAATGCTGTTCTAATTCTCTGCACTCATCATACGAAACACGGCAGCATTAAGCTGCTATTTTACGCTGCTTAACTCCACCGAAGCTTTAATTTAAATATTTTCTCTAGGCAGTATTATGAGAACAACCGCAATACTTGATTTTATTAATTCATTCATATTTTAATTCATTAAAGCCTATTAAGTCCATCGCTAAACGTAGGCTTCTCCATACGGCTCCATAACCTTTCTCATAAGGGGAATATATGCTATAGTTGCCATGCTTGCCAAATGGACGGGCAATCGCAGTTTTTCATTTCAGATTTAACAATCAAAATAAACGAACTATATTTTAATGTACTCGTCATTATTAATTTAAAATGAAATTAATACTTTGAGCCGTTATTTCACAACGAGGTATTAAGACTAGTATAAGGAAAAGCTTACTGATATGAAATTCAAGCTACAAACTTTGTGCACAATGTCATGCTCGGTTAGTTTATTCTCTAATACATACATATACATAAACACTCACGCCTGTCACCCAGAGAGTAGGCAGAGACTACAGACTTCCATTTAGCCCAATCCTGACATACCTCTCCCGCCTCTTCCACATCCATATACCTACGCATACATGCTCGTCGGTTAAGGGCACTCTTAACTTGGCCCATTTTTAATATATCGCCAATTCGGTCGACAAACTTTCGCCTAGGACGTCCCTTTCCGACTCTTCCATTCACTTCTGCAACATATATTTGTTTTGTCAGTCTTTCCTCATTCATTCTTTCTACATGACCAAACCACTGAAGCATTCCTTTCTTAATCCTGGTCACCGCATCATCTTGCAAACCACACTCTTCTTTATCACACGGTTTCTCACCCTGTCACTCAGATTCAGCCCTAACATACTCCTTAGCGACTGCATTTATCTAGTCTCGTGCTTCTTCTGCCACACCCAACTTTCCCTACCGTGCCTTTTTTGACACATTCTGACTTTTGACAATAGATTTGCCAAATTTGTAGAGAAGGTTCAGATAAGGAATAAAGGCAAATGGTGATTCTAATGCACTTCAAAAGATGTGGAGGATCATATAAAGGAATAGTCTTGATTTTAAGTTACATAAACAGCTATTTTGTAACATAATAAAAGAAACATTCATGCAGTTAACAGTAGTGAAATGCAAACCTTGTATAATTACCTGATAAGGTTGATGGTTTTGAAGTCTCTATTTGCCTAAGTGGCCTTCTTTCAGAGTGTGTAAATATTGGCAGAGATATCGGTTCTGAAAAATACAATTAAATGGTTTAATCATTAAGCTTAACTATACTTTAATGTAGTCAATGAACATTTGATTGCTTAAACATTTAAAATGTGATTTACTGATAGGTAGCAATACATATTTAGATGGAATAAAATTTTGATGGCAACTCATCAACTAATGTTTCTCTTTGCAGCTGTGTTACAGTTGTAACACAGTAGTAGTAACTGCCTCGTTGGTCTAGTGGTTGTAGAAGTGCGATTGCTGATCATGAGATCCTGGGTTGCAATCCCGGGTCGGGCCAAAAAAAAATTAATTATTGAGTTTTTCTGTCAAGAAATTCTCAGTAGTTGCCCGGAGTCAGGAAGTTGGCGGTGTCTCACCGCCGTGCCTCGGAAAGTACGTAAAGCCGTTGGTTCTGCACCTGATCTCTCTCTGGTCGTGTCGGTTTACCGTCCAATCGGATTATGAGAGCGAGGGAATAGAGAGTGCACCTGTGCTTGCGCATACACTTGTGCACTATAATCCTGTCCTGCGCCGATGGCTAGCGTCTGTTGAGGCAGGCCACCGTAGCCGAAATTCGGTCTGGAGGACATTATAGTAACACGAATGGGTCTGCATGACCGGGGAAGGACCACACTCTCACAAAATACCAGCATAAAATAGCAGCTCAATGCTGCTGTGTTTTGTATGGTTCATGTGAGAACCGGATACCATTTTTACTGGATATGAGGCATTCCATCTTAGTCCTCGGGGGGAGGGAGGGGGGACAACACATCTGCATTTTGATTGTTAACTGAGGATAAATTTCGATGTCTATGGACCACATCATCCACTTACCATCAGGTGGGCCGTATCTATAAAATATCTCATAATTTTTTTGTACTATAAGTTGATTTTTTATAAAGAAAATATATTGTATATATAAATCCTTAGGCGAAATGATGACCATCCAATACATACAGCTTTGAATATTTCTATCACCCTATTCTATAAAATATCTCATAATTTTTTTGTACTATAAGTTGATTTTTTATAAAGAAAATATATTGTATATATAAATCCTTAGGCGAAATGATGACCATCCAATACATACAGCTTTGAATATTTCTGACCGTCCGCGAGGAAGAGGACGACCACATGCCACCTGGTGGTCAAACATGCAGAAAGAGATCCTGAGAGAAAACCTGAGTACACCGACAAGCCAGAGTAGACCTCTCAGGCGCAATCGTACAAGGAGACCCGACCCCCAGCTAAACTGGGAAGAAGATTGTACATATAAATATGCTGTGTATTTGTGGCATAATATCATTTCTACATATTATGTTACAATTAGAACTGAGAAATTACAAAGCTTACTTGGCAAATTTATTGTTGGCACTGCAATATTGCTTATTCGGTTATTTCGGCAGCAATATTTCTCATCAAAGTGAGCATGGCAAACACGACGTTGTTTAAAAATGAACTCATTGTCGAAACCAAGAATATCCCCTCCAATAGATAAAATCCACTTGTTGAAGCGCTCAGTCTCAGTTGGATGTGGAAATAAATGAAGCGTCTTGTGTGACTCTGAAATTTAAAGATTATGAATATTTACAGAAACAATTTACAAATTTATAATATTGCTATATCATTCTCACAATAACTATGTTTAAATTCACTCTAGTAGGCTCTTATTCTTAAAAAAAATATTCTATAGTAAAAATATTAATTAATAAGATTCGGAAGTTTTACAAAAAGTGTTCTTTCATTAGTTTTTATTTTTTTACTTAAATTATGTACCTTAACACGCGTAAATAGTCCACTGTAGGGCATAGGCCTCCAAAGGAGGATTTGCTACAACTGCCACACTCAAATTTGTGCTTGCAGTACCCAGACACTTCTTAATTAGATGCTGCTATCAGTCTGCTTAATTTTCATCTGGTTCTTTACAAGAGAGGTTATCTCACATTCACTTAGTTGACTCTACGTTAGTACTCTTATTAGTTTGTGGTTGACTCTTACAACATATATGGGGTGTTAGATTTTTGGTATTGTCACCACAATATTTAACCAATATCAAAAAGGAGGAGGTACTCAATTTGACTGTATGTTTTGTTCTGTGTGTTACTATAGAATTTTTTAAGGGAGCACCGATTTTGATGATTCTTTTTTTATTTGAAAGCTGGCCCTTTTTATATGTTCCCATATAAATTTCTTCAAGATCTGACAAGTATTTTTTGAGTTATCCTTAATAATGTCTTTAGTAAAATGTCCTTAATAAAATCTTTTACTTTGACTAGATTGATGATGTTCTCATTTTATTTATATTAAAGTTGGTTGCACAATTTTTTTTTATTTTACCACTCATGTTCCTATTGAATTTAACTGAAGTTGTATTGAACTAAGAGTAGGTATACAAAATCTTTACATAAAATTTACAATACCTAGACCTTAAATATGTAGAAAGAGAAGAAATAGCTAAAATGTCAATAGAATATATAGTAGAAGTGTGTGCAGTGGAGCTACCAGAAGAAAAATTTTTAATTATAACTTTGTATTGGAATGGAAGAGAGGAAGACGCCTTCTATAATCGGTTACAATATATCTTAAATTATATAAATAAAAAAATTTCTAAATACAGTATAATTATAGGAGGTGACTTCAATATCGACATATTTAAAGACAATACAAAGACTAGACAATTTTTAAATCTAATGCTAGAATTTCAATTTAATCAACATATAACAAAGCCTACTCGTATAACTAAAAACACATCAACATGCTTAGACTTAATATTTACAAATTTCTGCAACCTAAAACTAAAAACTAGTGTAGAAGAATTTGGACTTTCCGACCACATGAGCACAATTATAGATATAGAAATAAATAAGCAAAACGAACAAAATATATGGTATACAGAAAAAAGAAAATTTAATGGCAATAACATGCAAAACTTTAAATCCAAATTAGAGTCATGCAATTGGTCGGAAATTTTGGAACCTAATAAAAATATTAACTATAACTACAAAAAGTTTAACGATAAACTAATATATATACTGAATGAATGTATACCCAAAGAGAAAATTATAATTAAACCCAGATATAAAAAACGTTGGTTAACCGTAGGGTTGAAAACATCGTGTAAACACAAAAGAATGCTAAAGGTATTGGCATTAAAATCGAATAATGAAATACTTATCCAACATTATAAAAAATATGGAAAATTACTAAAAAAAGCTGTCATTACATCAAATAAAATAGAATACAGTAATAAAATTATAAGATCAAATAATAAAATCAAAACAATGTGGCATATAATAAAGGAAAGAACAAATAAAAATATTATAAAAGAAAAAGATAACCTTAAACTAAAAATAAACAGTACTTTAACTTCAGACCCGATTTTAATAGCAAATACTTTTAATAGGTTCTATGCTTCGTTAGGCAAAAATTGTAACCCGCCAACACGTGGTCGAACTGCACAAAAAGTGTCAAATAACTCTATGTATCTCAGTCCAGTGACCCCAAGGGAAGTATATAAAATAATACAAAATTTAAAAAATAAAATGAGCTTCGGGATAGACGAATTACCACCAGCCTTAATAAAATATTGCGCAGATGCGTTAGCTCTACCACTCTGTGAACTAATCAACCAATCTCTCACAGAAGGCATTTTCCCAGACATGTTAAAAAAGGCATTATTAATACCCATCCATAAGAAAAATTCAAAAACCGATATCGATAATTATCGCCCCATAGCTTTACTCCCTACAATCTCAAAAGTTTTTGAAAAAGCAATGTTCGAACGTGTGTATAATTTTTGCGAAAAATATAAAATCTTTAATGAATTACAGAACGGTTTCCGTAAAAATCGATCTACCGTACTAGCAGTATATAAATATATTCAAGATATTCTAAAGATATTAAACAATAAAGAATATGCAATAGGAATACTCTTAGATATGACCAAAGCATACGATAAGGTACAATATAATATATTACTTAATAAATCTCCGAGTGCCGGGACAAACTTGTGTCTGAAGTCGAGTCTTTGCTGAACAGAGTCTCGGATTGGGGACGACTAAATCTAGTCCAGTTTAACCCCCAGAAGACACAAGTTTGCGCGTTAACCGCTAAAAAGAACCCCTTTGTCGTATCCCCTCAGTTTCAAGGCACTCCCCTTGTTGCCTCAGCCAGTATCGGAATCCTCGGCGTCGACATATCGAGTGACGTGCAGTTTCGTGGTCACTTGGAAGGGAAGGCCAAATTGGCCTCTAAAAAGCTTGGCGTGCTCAGCAGAGCGGGACAGTATTTCATGCCGGCACACCGCCTGCAACTTTACAAGGCGCAGGTTCGGCCGCTCATGGAATACTGTTCCCATCTCTGGGCTGGGGCTCCCCAGTACCAGCTCCTTCCACTTGACCGCATCCAGCGCAGAGCGGCTCGAATCTTCGACGGCCGAGTGCTTTCCGATCGGCTCGATTCACTGGCATTGCGAAGAGATGTTGCATCTCTTTGCGTATTTTATCGCATCTATCACGGGGAGTGCTCTGAGGAATTGTTCGGATTAATCCCAGCCGCCAAATTTCGTGAACGCACGACACGGCAAACGTCCCGATACCATCCACACCATCTGGATGCTTGGCGGTCCACCACTGTACGTTTCACAAGGAGTTTTCTTCCACGTACAACCTCTCTGTGGAATAGTTTATCATCGGCGATTTTTCCGGACCGATACGACCTGGGGACCTTCAAGAAAAGAGCTTACTCCTTTCTAAAGGGCCGGCAACGCACCCGCAATTCTCCTGGTGTTGCGGTTGATCATGGGCGGCGGTAGTCACTTAACATCAGGTGAGCCGCATGCTCGTTTGCCCCCTCTTCTATAAAAAAAAAAAAAAAAATTAAATTGTATAGGTGTTCGTGGGATTAGTTTAGAATGGTTCAAATCATACTTACAAGATAGAGAACAATATGTAGAAATAGAATACTTTGATAATAATAAAATAGTAAAAGTAAGATCAAATAAAATAATTGTAAATGCTTCAATACCCCAAGGTAGTGTATTGGGATGTTTATTATTTTTAATATATATTAACAATCTCAGTGAAACTATGGTTAACCCATGTGTTATGTTTGCGGACGATATCTCTATCTTCGCACCTTGTCGTGACGTAAATAACGTAAACGATATATTATATAAAATATTTGAAAATACTGACCAATGGATGAAAGAGCATAACCTGGAAATAAACTAGAAAAAAACAAAAATTTTGCCTTTTTACCCCTATCAAAAAGCGCCGATAAAAATTAATTTTTCTTACAAAAATACAAAAATCGAGACTGTAAATGAGCACACTCTACTCGGCATAGTTTTGGATAGTCACATCAACTGGAAATCTCACGTTCAGAAAATTCGTAACAAATTGTCTAGTTTTGTATATGCCCTAAGTGAAATAAAAAAGACAACTGACCTCCAGACCGCGTTAATTACTTACAATGGCTATGCACAGGCGTGGCTAAGGTACGGTATTATCCTGTGGGGTAACAGTACAGATGCAACCACCATCTTCACCTTACAGAAAAAACTAATTCGCATTATGTGTAACATAGAAAGAACTGAAAATTGTCGTCCTCATTTTAAAAAACTTAAACTTCTTACCCTAATTTGTATTTATATATTGGAATTATGCAAATTTGTGCGAAAATACCCTAATTTCTACGTAAAAAGAGAAACTAAAATTACGGCTTATAGTTTAAGACACGGAAATAGATTATTGCTACCAACTTCTAAAATGAAGCTCTTTTCCTCAGGCCCTTACATAATGTCAATAACTGTCTATAATAAACTACCAAACTCATTAAAAAACGAAACAAATGATCATATTTTTATAAGACAATTAAAAGTGTTTCTAATCAATAAATGTTATTATACTTTATATGAATACCTGAATGACAAATGTAATAATGATAATGAAAACTATAAATAAATGAATGCATAACACGAATAATGATAGTATAATAATAAGGAATAATATAAATATAATGAATAATATAATAATTATAATGGATAATAAAACATTTTTGCGTCCTCCTCTGTTCTAATTTGCTATACCCGACAGGGTCCATATTGTGAAAATTGAATATTATTAATTTCTACATTATGGAATGCAAATAAATATATTGTATTGTATTGTATTGTAAATGAAACTGGTGGTTTACTTTTGTCAAGTTGTTGTTTTAGTTTTGTCTATATACATGCATTCTAATACAAGTATAATCAATTGTGCCAAATATTATAAAACATTTATTATTAAACTTATATATACAGTACATAAGTAAGGTGTGTTGGGGCAATACCGAACGGATTTTCGACTAGTTAAAAGAGTCTGGCAAAAACTTTATTTTCTCGACATCCATATACGTCAGTTTTCTGAAACATGGCGCAAATCGTTAATGGTTACACATACTTTAGCTATAAGAAGCTTTTACTTTTCAAAACTCAACAGTTTCTGCTTAAAATGTGTGCGAAGACAAGGCATAATTTTTTATATGCATGATGAAGAATTGGCCATCAAGAGGAAGACCGGACGTCGCTAAAAATCGCATATAAAAGTGATAGGGAAAGACCGGACATATGAAAAATTTCAAAAATTACCTTGTTTTTTAAAATACTGCACAGCACACGCCCTACTTTTCGGAGCGACTGGCTGAAACTTGGGGTCGAGGCAGAATAAAATGGAGTCTTGTACCATATTGCTAGCTTTCAAAAATATAGCATAATTCACCGGAAATTTGAATTTTACGGTCTTACCCCATCACCGATCTTACCCCAATGCACTATACATTATATTATTTTAACTATTAAAAAAAACTACACAATCATCATCGTTACAACCTGATCATAACTCTAGTGGAATGGTTCTAAATCACAATCTTACATTTATTTAAATTATAATAATATAATAAACCTTTCGCTATCCCGTGCACTACATAAGTTCATTGCTACTGTGTTACTATTGAGTCTGCAACTGGACAGTGAGGGTTGATATGGATATCACACTACTGCCGTTCATAAAAGGCACATCACTGATGCAAGAGAATTTGACAACATTTTTAGTTAATATGTTATTAAATTACGGAATATACTCACTTCCAGAATCCACGCAGCCGGGAACACAACACTTTTTACTAGACATTGTCTTTAAAACAACACTAAAAATATAAGTCTTTGTCTCAAAAACGCAATAATATGTCAGACTGGAGGAGTTTGCACTCAACTCAACAGCACTAACAATGAAAAAGCTCGTCTTCCACGGAAATTATCACACGATACACAAAGAAACGTACAAGTCACAACCGGTGAAACTGGGTGAAACTAATTATCAAGCGTAGCGCAGATAATAGAAATTAAAAATAATGTAAACAAAATAAACAAATGGTAGGCACGTCGATTGTCGATCTGAGATCGATTAATCGAAGAATCGATTTCTTGTGGCAAAAAGATTGATTTTTAAATCGATATATAGTGCTAAATCGATCCAGTAAATAATTATTTCACCCCAGAAAATCGAGATCAAATGTTTTTTTGTTTTTATAAAACTATAAAATGATTTATAATTAGTTTTTCTATACAAAAACTATTGTGTACTCGGATTCTTTCGTCTCTTCTTAATGGATAAAAGAAATAAAAAATCAGTTACGTTTGTAATCAGTACTATGTTTTATCTTTTAATATTGTAAATAGAAACTTTGAAAGCAAATCGAAATAAGATCGATTTTTGAGAAATTGATCTTTTGGACCTCGATTTTTTTGTATAGCGATCATTCATTTTTCGGAGAGAATCGACATCCCTAGCAATTGGCGGCAAATCTATTTTTTATTAACTGTCTTTATGGCTCTGGGTTCTAGTCTTTTTAGCATATCATTTATTTTTTATATATTTGTATCTACAATTTTTTATATTTTTTCTTCGCAATATGCTAAAGCGTCACATTGCGAAGTTTTTGGGAGATTTTGACGATAGCTCAACCCCACGGACAACTACTACGTATAATATATATAAAACGTCTGACGTCTTATATAATACTAGCTGCTGCCCGCGACTTCGCACGCGGATGATGTTCCTTATGCCAGCGACAAAGGGGTCGTCAAAATCGAAGATCTGAAACGTCTGATGTTGAATTCTAATAGCCCGGGGACGGGAAAACAACGTGATGCGCGAGAGGATTCGAGACGTTTCAGATCTTTCATTATTGTAAGTCAACACGAAATGCCTATCAGACTAAACAACTTTTGCTAAGACGTGGTTCCTATATACGTTATAATGTCGTTGGGCTTTGGAGTTGCACAACAGGTGTTCCAGATCTTGAAATTTATTCTCACAGCGGAAGAAACTCTTTACGTGGAATATTTTTTGCTATGGCACCTTTTTATATCTCTTATACTTTAGCTGGTCTGTTGCGGTTCTGCATCAGGTGTTCCATTTTCCAAAATAAATTATAGCCTATATGTTACCTGGACTTAACACCTATACAACAAAAAACTTTTCATCCCGTATATTTCACCGATCCCAAGGGTACACGAAATTAACAATAATATCACTTTAAAAAAAATTCTTTATAAACTATAGCTGTACCCTTGGCTTTGCCCACGTTCTCGGTCACGCGCAAGTCGTATCTCACGCTCCTGACTGCTCTCAAGTGATCGAGGAGTCTCAGAGCGGATATTCTGAAGAATCAATCTCTGATCAATCTGTGTAACCGTTTCGGATGCGCGAGTAAAAAAATAACGATCCCGGTCGATAGCTAAACGCATTTCTCGTTGTTCCACACTTTCCTGAGATCGAGAAGCAGTAGTGCGGACTTGTTTAAATTCTAGTCGTAATTGGCGCTGCGTGCTAGTTTCTGCTGACAAACTTAGTGCATTACGCTCACGGTTAGCACCTAGCCGTTGTTCACGCTCTGCGTGGGTTCAAGAGAAACTACTGCTACTACTAACTAACCTGCGCATCTTAGAAACCCTTGAGTTTCAAGACAGATTTGATCTTTTTTTAAAAGGCATAGCTGAAGTTCCTTTATAATCCGATACTAACGATATTCAAAACAATGAAAAGTAATCGAATAAGTACGTAAGAATTGCTAGTAAGTAGAAAAAAATAATGATTTGTAGGAAAATTAAACACATCAACCAACACACACAACAAAGGCAGCCCCCGTTTCTATAGGATGAGAGCGGCCCATCGGCACCTATAACATCACTTTTTGGGAACGAAATCATAGTGCAATCTAACTCGACGCCAACGCCGTCTAGTTAGTAAACGGAAATTACATATTATTTATCCAAATGAATTAATTAAATTATAAATTAAAACTAAATTGTCATTAATTTAATAGACAAGTACAATATTTTTGCTTTAAAAAAATATGATAACAGCAGCAAGGAACAAAACTAAGAATTACATACTTAAATGTAAAGTTCTAATGCACATAAAAAGTGCAAAAATTAAACAAAAATTACGATTTTTCAAAACAATATTATGGGATTTAAACTCGCACCTTTTAATGCGGTAAACGGTCGCCTGACCTTAACGCTAAATTCCCCGTTGACATATTGTTAAACAGCTGTTCCCTTGCATTATTATTACATTACTGCCCCGCTCCTTTATAAAAATAGCGTGATTATTATGTTCCCAGAGTTAAATTTTTATTTTTATTTTAACAAATAACATGTCATTTTATGCATTCAATTATTTTGTACATTAAATTACGAAGAAAAACTTTTAAAAATCAATATTGCTTACCTCCTATAACATACGGCGTGATAATATGTAGCATAAAGCCTTCCTTGGTAAACAAAGAACATTTTTGCTGAATTCCAATTCAATCTATCCAGTAGTTTTGGTGTGAAGCCATACCCATACCATACACACAGACAAACAGACAAAAATTCTAAAAAGTCACTTTTAGTCATCAGTTACGTTTTTTCTAACAAAAGCCACTTATTTTTTCTCGAAAATACTCAATGTACTTAGCAGGCACTTAAGCAGGCACTTAATTCACAAAATCGCATAGCTTTTACGAATTAAAATCCACTTATAACCATTATTCAAGCGACAAAATGGGAGCGACAATCCGTCGACGGTCAAGTTCACGCCAAAACCCCGGTAAATCTAAGCATACATAAACCTATAGAGTATAGAGGTAAGGAGGACAATCTCCAATAAGAGAAAAGTTGAAAATGTGTCCATCTGTAAGCAGTAAATAACAGTTCAAAAACTCTACAACAGCGCTCGAGTAGCTACAGGGGAATGATAAATCGCCGTAAAATATGTTGAGAGTGATTTTGAACATAAAAATTTTAAAAGCAATAAAATAACTATTGTAAAAATAATTATGTTGAAAGTCTGTGCAATAAAAAATTCATAAAAAGTTATTTAAAATTTAGACTGTAGCTACAGTGGCGCCACTCTTATTTAACGCTCTCCTATGGACACATTTTTATACAGAGTCTGTTTCGATATTTTTTTTATAGAAGAGGGGGCAAACGAGCGTACGGTTCACCTGATGTTAAGTGACTACCGCAGCCCATGAACAACCGCAACACCAGGGGAATTGCAGGTGCTTTGCCGGCCCTTTAGAAAGGAGTAAGCTCTTTTCTTGAAGGTCCCCAGGTCGTATCAGTCCGTAAAAATCACCGGTGGTAAACTATTCCACAGAGAGAAAAAGAAAAAGAAAACTCCTAGTCAAACGTACAGTGGTGGACCGCCAAGCATCCAGATGGTGTGGATGGTATCGGGAGGTTTGCCGCGTAGTGCGTTCATGAAATTTGGCGGCTGGGATTAATCCGAACTATTTCTCAGAGCACTAATATATAAAGTATCGAATAGTTATGAACCTTAAACTAAACAAAACAAATATGTAGGCGAAAGAGGATCATCCTCAGATCCAAACAATTCCTCAGAGTACTCCCCGTGATAAATGCGATAAAATACGCAAAGAGATGCAACATCTCTTCGCAGCGCCAGTGAATCAAGCCGATCTGAAAGCACTCGGTCGTCGACGATTGGAGCCGCTCTGAGCTGGATGCAGTCAAGTGGAAAGAGCTGGTACTGGGGAGCCCCAACCCGGAGATGGGAACAGTATTCCATGTGCGGCCAAACCTGGGCCTTGTAAAGTTGCAGGCGCTGTGCCGGCATGAAATACTGTAACGCTCTACTGAGCACGCAAGGCTTTTTAGAGGCCAATTCGGCCTTCTCTTTCAAGTGACCACGAAACTGCATGTCACTCGATATGTCGACGCCGAGGATTCCGATACTGGCTGTGCTAACAAGGGGAGTGGCTTGAAACTGAGGAGATACGACAAAGGGGTTCTTTTTAGCGGTTAACGCGCAAACTTGTGTCTTCTGAGGGTTAAACTGGACTAGATTTAGTCGCCCCCAATCCGAACCTTTGTTCAGCTAAGACTCAACTTCAGACAAGTTTGTTCCGGTACTCGGCGAAATTTTGGCACGGCCGGTGTACAGAGCATCATCAGTGCTGTCATCTGCATAGCAATGAATGTTACAGGTTTGCAACATATCATTGATATGCAGAAGAAACAGCGTCTGTGATAGCACGCAGCCTTGTGTAACACCAGTATTAATAGGTTTGTAATCGGTGCTTGCACCGTCTACAACGACCTCGATGCTCCGATCTGCAAGAAAGCTGGTGATCCACTTGCACTAATTCTCGGGAAGCCCATAGGAAGGGAGCTTCGAAAGGAGCGCTTAGTGCCAAATCCGACCGAAGGCCTTTGCAATGTCCAATGCTTCCCCTTGGAGTCTATTGCCCCCGCTCATCTATGAGTCAGGTAGAACAGAAGATTACCAACTGATCGACCATGACGGAAACCGTATTGGCAATCACTGATCAGCTGTTGATTCTCAAGGTAGCTCATGAGCTGGCAGTTTACGATGGCTTACATTATTTTGGAGAACAAGGAGGTGATGGCGATGGGCCTGTAGCTACACGGGTCTGAGCGGTCGCCTTTTTTAGGGATCGGATGGACGAAAGCCGTCTTCCATGATTTTGGGACTACCCCTAGGGAGTAGGAGTACCGGAAAAGACACGTTAAGGCGGGTGCCAACTCTGGAGTACACGTCCTCAGCACAATTGGGGGGACCGTCAGGCCCACTCGACTTGTGGATGTCCAGGGAGAGGAGTGCTTTACAAACCGATCGCTGTGTTAACCGCACCTCCGGCATGGAGCACTTACACCGCGGGATGGTCGGCGGCGTACTCCCCCCGTCATCGAGAGTCGAGTTGAACGCAAATAAAGAGCCTGCTAGGCATTCTCCTTTGCGGCATAGGCCAGTGAGTCGTCCTCCCTGTGCAGAGATGGAAGAGATGGCTGACCGGGATTACCCTCAACAGCCTTGGCGTGAGACCAGAACGCATGGGTTCCAGAAGGAAGGTGAACTAGTTTCTCGCCAATTCTGCCTATGTGCTCTGACTTTGCCCCGGCAATGACTCTTTTGAAGGACCTGGAGGCGGAATTATATTTCTTTTTTAGAGCGCTGGTGTTTACATCCCGGGACGTTGACGCGTCAGCCCAGGCTTGGTAGCACTCCTGCTTATAGCATGATGCTATTTCACAGGAGCAACCAAACCATGGCTGAGATTTGCTTCCGATGGGCACCACAGAGGAAGGAATAAAAAGTTCCATACCCTGAAGTACCACATCAGCAACAGAATCAGCAACAACGTTGGGATCGTCTGGCGAGAAGCTAAACCCGCCCTCAAGGATAGGATGCAAAACAAGACCGCATCCTATCCCAATCGGCTGACCTATATTGCCAAACACGGTGGCAGCCTGCAGAATGCAACCACGACATACGGGATGGTCGTCGCTGTCTACGCATATCCAAAGGAGGGACAGGTCCGAACTTTCAAGACTGCCGAGGCGTCGAGAACAGATGTCCTCTCTGACGTATACGCAAACTCCAGTCCGAGGCACAAAGGAGTGTTCTAGTTTGTGCCCAGGGTAGGAGAGATACGAAGCATCAGCTGGAGAGGACACTTGCGTCTCGGTCAGAAAGAGCATAGCCGGCCTCGCCGTCTCGAGATGGTAGTGGAAGGCGTTTAGGTTAGAATGAAGTCCCCTGATATTACAGAAATTCACGGATAGCGTGACAGGGGTCGCCTTGGTCTTGTTGCTTAGTTTGCCCCGAGCAGTTGTTGTCCTGAGCGGAATTTTACCCGCCCCCGCAGAATATGCGGGGTAGCCTGAACACCCACGCTCAGTAGTGGAATAATTTTGTAGTGGATGCTCAGCGAGGGATTCTCCAGGGGTGCTGATACCCTCCTGGAGTAGATCTTTACTTGATTCCGCTACCATGTAAAGGGGGGCGAGGAGGGAATTGGGCTTCAGGCTACCTGTACTCACTAAATGAAACGCGGAAGCAGAGCTTCCACTTCACTCCGGTATTCTGTGAGGTCGTGGTACCACGCCGGTTTATACCGGCCCATACGTGCAACAGCAAAGCTGCCGCGTAACTCTACCACTGTAATACACACAAACCATTACATTGGATTATACGATCATTTTAAAAATGTTGTCCAATGGTTTGTCGAATCTCAAAACCACATAGCGTTTTAATTTTATCTTCTTAGATCAACAGAGATGACATCTGGTGCCAACAGATGGATCTAGTATATTATAATTATAATACGGCAAAATTTAAAAACTATAATTTTAATAGACTTTAAATGTTATTTCGGTTCACTTAAATTTAATATAACATATACATAAACATAAAAACTCACGCCTGTCACCCAGAGGGGTAGGCAGAAACTACGGACTTCCATTTGGCACGATCCTGACATACCTCCTTCGCCTCCTTTACATCCACATATCTACGAATACATGCTTGTCGGTTAAGAGTACTTCTAATATGGCCCATTTTCAAAATATCGCCAATTTGGTCGATAAACTTTCTTCTAGGGTGTCCCTTCCCGACTCTGCCATTCACGTCTGACATATAAATTTGCTTTGTCACTCTTTCCTCATTCATTCTTTCTACATGATCAAACTACCGAAGCATTCCTTTCTTAAATCCTGGTCACAACATCATCTTGCATACCACATTTATTCTTATTATCTCTTACGCAATTTCTCACCCTATAATATAACAATAATTGCGTTTTTCAAGTATTATTGTACTGATTTTCCATGTCTTGATTTAAACCGTCAACACTCTTCCTATAATAGCTGTTTTAAAACTGTGTCCGTTAAAACTTAATAAAAAGTTAAGATCTTGTGGCAAGATTTTAAGACACAAAAGTTACTTTTAGGTAAGTTTATATGCAAGTTTCTCTCTATTTTCATAAATTTACCTCATTAAAGCATATTTAACGTTATTTTATCGTAGCAAAAAAGATGCATCGGCTTTTTTATTGGTGGTAATGATTATACTTTAATTTGTTTACAACAATGACAAAATATATGCCAAGATATTGTTGAGTATCAGAAATAAAACTAACCATTATGTTTTTCATTCACCTCTAACAAATTTAGAATTTGTTAGAGGTGAATGAGTGATTCAAAATAAAAAATCATTTAGAAAAAACCTTAAAATATTTATAGTTTTTGCCATTGCCAAATACCTATCATAAATCAAAAAGCAAGTAAACAACAGCGTTATTTTTTGCTAACAAGTGAAGATTGGGAATCTAGAAACAGAGCTAAAAAATAATTAAAAAATATAAATAATAAATAAAATGATTACTTATATTTAATGATTTCTTATATTTACGCGAACACTACACATTGATTAAAACTACTTTTACGGATTTATCTATAGATATATAAAATCCATAAAAGTAGTTTTAATCAATAATAAATAAAAATTAAACCAAAAATGAAAAAAAAAACAGAACTGAATCACTCGGCCAAATATAGAGACAAACTAACAAACAAAATAAGACGTACCAAGCCAAAAATCCTGAATTATTCTCAAATATTTTAGTAAAACCAGCCAATATGACAAATTCAGAAAAAGTTGAAAGAATTACCGAAGGCGAAAATAACCACCCAACTAAGCAATAGGACGAATAGACTGTAGCTTTTATCTACAAAAATTCCAGAGAATAGAAACATTTTACCAAAACCGAAGAACTTATTGAGAAAATAAATTACTAACACATCGTGGAATAGGAAAACCCGAATTAAAAAGACCTTCTTTTTTACAAAATACCAAGAAGATACGAAAGGTTTCACAAAAGAATTTTACTAAAAAAAAAGGCACATCAAAAATGTATTTGAAAAAGATGGATCAACGAAACAAGAAATATTTGAATAAGATTTGTTAAAAATAAGTCTAATTACAATAAGATTTAGCTATTTCTTAGCGAAATCTGATCTGGATAACTTTTTAAGACTTCCAATAGTGCTAATGATTATACTTAATTTATAGTGCCATTCACAATACTAAAGCTCCAATGATTGTAACATTCTGTAGAAAAAAGTTTAGTTAGATTTTTAAAATAATTAAACATTTCTTCTATTTAATGGCTACGAAAACTAAAATCCACCAAAACAATAAAAACTATTACAAATTTGGTTTATTTACGAGTATTAACCACTTACAAGTAGAAGTCAGTTTAAAGTGCCCATCATTATATTGTTTAACCTACATAAATTCTTCAATATACAGTTTGAACGGCTCGGTAGTGCGTGTAAAATTGCAGTCAACAATTTCATTCCCATAAATAAACAATTTATAAAAGAAAAACAATTTCGTTGATGCCGGTGGGGATCGTACTCGGGTTGCTCGAGTACAAAAAGCATGCAATACATTTGTTGTTGTTGTACCAATTTTGCTTTATTATAATATATAATAATAAATATACAGTATAGTTTTTAATAAATATACAGTAATTTTTAAATTATACTGTTATATTTTTATTATAGATTTCAGTTTAGAGGACATCCCATTGGTTGCCGCAGACCTAATCTCATTATTATAGGCCAACACTGATGGTGAACTTTACGTATCTTTGAATATTCATATACGAATCTGGATTACTTTACTAGTTTTTATACAACTCTCTTAGCATTCTATTTTTTTAACGTAAAAACGTAGTGATTGTATACTCTTTGGACACTATAATATTAAAACCGCCACAGTTTAAACAATACGTCAAAATTGCCGCTTACATCATTGTCGCTTTCACGTTAGAAAGATAAATCTATGTCACATTTACAAGGTCACTTTCTCGTTACAATTAGCAACAATCATTATTTTAATCATTGAAAGTTACAGTAAAATAAGTGAAAGTTAATATTAAATTAAAATAAAATTTTTAACGTACCCGTAGGTTGGAACTCTTCCATTTTTAGAACAATAACGTGCACGTTCCCTCTTAATAAGATAGCAAACACGACTGCTCAGTGAAGTTCGCTGTACAAACATTGCACAAATATCGATAGGCATTGATAACATGATGTAAAAAAATAAAGAATATAATTATTTTGTCGATAAAACGTAATAGGGGATATTTGTTAATAGATTACACAATTAAAATTAAATTATGAATGCTCATATCTTTGCCATACTTGCCACGCTCAGCAGACGGAGTAGCAGTATGGTCCTTATAAGATCTTTGGTTGCATCTGGTATAGTTGTCTTACGATATCTACGGAATTATTTAATAACGTGTGCAGGAAGTTGATGGCGGCACGAGGCTCAATAAATGACAAACCAAGGCATTCTTTGAAGGGGGCCTATGTTTAATAGTAAACTTGTTAAGGGGTATTGTGTGCTGATTATGAAGGAGTTGACTGGGAGAGAATGCCTAATGGCATTAAGTCCGCCCTTTGTAATCCTTTTATTAAGGTGTAATAAAGTGTAAATAAATAAATAATGATGATCATCATTATTATAACTAACTCACTTTTACGAGATCATCACTCGATCTAGTGGAGAACCACCCTACTCTAACGATATGAGGCTGCTAAGTGAGAACCTTTTATTCTCGGTTACCGTTTCTTAGAGCTTCATGGCTGGCTGGCTATTGTCTCATTATCTTATTGCTATATTGGGCCATTTCAGTCACTCTGGTCCTGCTGAAACTGAAAAATTCCGAGCATAGCCCTCCCAACAGCTCATCGAGCAACTTTGGGTTTCCTTATACGGCCAGCGCTGAATGACTACGTCTCAGATACGTATATCAACACTGGCAACATGAACTGATTGTACACTCTTGTTTTTAAGTTTTGAGGTGTATATATATATATATATAGGGAGGTACGAGTAAACGATAAAGTGTTAGACCTGTTAAGAGATACAGAAAGTCAACGGATGCAGGTGACTCAGGACCGTGCATTGTGACATAATTTCGGAAAGGCCTACGTTCAGACGTGGATTTGTGTAGAACTGTAATGATGATGATTATAGTTAGAAATGGGCCGAATATGGATTTCACCGAATACGAATATTCGGCCGAAAGTTCGGTAAAACTTTTACCGAACCGAATATTCGGCCGAACATTATTCTGCAGGATAACCTCGGTACCTAATCAATTTATGGCAAAACTTGTTACCGTAAAGCGCGCGGGATTAGTGCAAGACCCTGCCCCTCGCTCCCCCATCACACCTGACAAGTTATTGAATCATCTACTGAACAAATTACTGGCATTTGCTTATGTTTTGACTACTTTAGTGAGAAAAAAGTATTTCGTTGTATTATACTCCTATTTCGCTGTGTGAAAATTGATAATCATATGATAAAACTCAGTGGTAGGAGATCTACTATTTGGACTTATTTTAGAGAAACTGACGACCAAAGTTAAGTGAAATGTACCAATGTTTTTTTTTTTTTTATAGGGTAGGGTGACAAACGAGCACACAATCCACCTGATGGTAAGTGGTTGCTGTGGCCCATAGGCATCTACATCTATCCTCGATTACGAATCAAAATGCAGATGCGTTATCACCCCTGAGGACTAAAATGGAATGCCTCGTTTCCAGTAAAAAGGGGTCTCCGGTTCTCTACACTCACCATACGAAATACAGCAGCATTAAGTTACTATTTCACGCTGGTATTCTGTGAGAGCATGGTCCTTCCCGGTCGAGCCGACCCATTAGTGCTACAACTATACTACTAATATAACTGCAGCATGGCTCTACCACGTATAAATGCAATGTAATGTTTCGTTGTTTGATTCCAAAACCGTTTTATCAACCTTTCTATTTGCTATAATTGGAAATAAATCTACAGTGCCTCAAAAACATAACGCTATACAAGTAGATTTAACCTATAAATAAAATATACTTTCAACAGTAAAATTATGAAAGACATGACATTACTCAATTTGTATATTTCAATACAGTGGACACTTTGAGTACCACTATAATTAATGTTCGGTGATTTAGCCAAATATTCGGCCGAATACGAATATTCGGTAAAGCTGCCGAATATTCAGCCCATCTCTAATTATAATATGTCGAGAAGATTTCTCATAATATTTTGAACGCTGTTCAGCTGTTAACTGCTAACACCTGAACTCTTGGTCATTATTGGACTCGACTTGTCGGATATGTAACAATAGTAATGAATATGAAAGAAGATTAAATTTCTTTCAACGTAACCGAGCTCACGCCTGGATTTGTGTGAAAATACATTTTATTTAGAACATCCGCTGTCACTTAATACTGTTTCCACTTATTATATTTTTTGAATATTTTAAAGATGAAATGCAAACTTCTTTTGTAAGCTAAAGATTCTTCACAAATATAGTTCTAGGAAAATTAAACATAAATTAGCATTTAAAATACGCTAACTATACCTAAAATTACGGTGAATGTAAGCGGTGCCTAAGATACGCTAAGCATGAAAGTAAATAGTGTCTGTTTGGCAGCCAAGCTAACATATTATTCTAAATTTTATCAAACTTTAGGAGGTTTTCAATATACAATTTTTAACGTGAGACCTTTCAAAGATCTAGTACAGAAGGTTATGGTGGAAATTTAACTAAATAAATGTACACTGTGGTTACCTACCATAATCGTAAATTAAAGGTCTCGGGATCTTCGTTCAAAACAATAACGGGGCCTCTCCATCACTTTCCTTTACTAAAAGGCAGGTTCCGGAGGTAGTGCTTACTTCCCTTAACATACTCACAGTGCCATCACAATGTCTCGAACCAACCCCCGAGTAATTGTTCTCCGCGGGCATTGTTAAATGGCACTAAGTACTTTTTTTATTAGGAATTAGTCTGAGTCGGTACCACATTGATCTCTATTTCTGCCGCTAAGTAGCAGTATAGAGGGGTGATTCGTGGTATACCCAATATAATTATAACTCATTCATTCATAGTACTCAGAGCTCTAACACCATAAAAATCTCTTAATTATTTATGAACTGGTGGTGTTGGTGGTAGTGATGATGATGTCGATTATTTGTCCATGCTAATATGTATAACCTTTTAAAGCAGGTAATTTAAAATCTTGTTCATCGATGTTATCGAATATCTTCCGGTACATCACTACGCAATAAAACCATAAATTGTTTGGATTATGTACCTCCGACGCCGATAACAGCTGAAGTTATCGTATTGTACAATATTATATTAAAATAGATAGTGAATTTCGTAATTTTTTAGGAAGTTTAGGTGAATTGTCTTATTTAAACGTATATACGAGTAAATCGACACGTATCTTTTTGATCCCTTGAGAACAATGATGTTGTTTTTTTAACTAACGACCCTGGCTTCTCCTGGGTAGAATCTAATAATGTGGTATTATTTAGATTTATCATAGTCAAATACCATTAATTTAAATACATATGTTTTTTTTTAATCTCCAATATTTTTGGATAAAATATAGCCTAGGTACTCGTAACTCCTGGTATTGTTCTCTATCTATTCATGAGGTTTCATTATACATAATCGGCTCTGCTTTCCCGAAGATTAGTCCTCATAGAAGGGAAGATTAAAAAAAATTAACACGCAAATAATATCTCCACAAGCTCAAAGTCGCTCAGCGAGCGATGGAGTTGCTTTGGCGGATAAGATTCCTAATTAAGAAGTCCACCGGAGAACTAAGATTACTGACATAGCCTTCCGTGTTTGTAAATTCAAGTGGCAATAGGTTGGTTGCGTTTATCGTAGAAGTGACAACCGGAGTAGTGGATATGTTATGGAGTGGAGATCGCACTCAGGCAAGCGTGGTATGGGACACCTCTAACTAGATAGAGCGACGATCTGCGCAAGATGACCGGGCTAAATCAGTGATCTGCCGCAGGCTGATCTTAGTGAAGATGACATTGGATACCAAGATATGCTCTAAGCTTTGATTATAGACATACTTATATGTAATCAAAGGATTTAACCGCAATACAATGTAAACAAATAGTGGTCTCTAATTAACACATTGGAGATAAAACGACATAGGTAATATATGTGTTATACTACGATAGTTCAGTAGCAAAATCATTAATTTCAATATTCTTACCACATTAGGGGAATCCTCTTCCTTAATACTTACTTAGGATTTGTGTAACAGGAACAAGGTACGAGGGCGGCACTGAAAATTTCAGGAATCAAGGAAGTGACACAACATTACTAAGTATTTAAAAATGTATTTATTGCTTTTCGAAGTATTCTCCGCGAAATTTGACACATTTTTCCATACGATGGAACCAATCATTGAAGCAACCATTCCATTCGGAAGTTGGGGTCTCCAAAATGGCCGTTTTGTAGGCGTCCACAGCTTCTTCAGGTGATGAAAATCTCTGTCCACGCAATTTATTCTTTATTTTAGGGAAAGTATAGAAATCATTAGGGCTTAGGTCGGGGCTGTACGGCGGATGGTCTAATAATTCTATGTTTTCTTGCTCTAAAAACTCTTTTGTTCTGTGTGCGGTGTGAGAACTCGCATTGTCGTGATGGAGGATGATGCGGCGGTTGCAGTTCTCTTTACGGAGTTCAGAAACGACCTGTGGCAAACAAATGCTAGCATACCATTCTGCATTAACCGTTCTTTGTCTCTCAAGAAGAATAGTCGTAACATGGCCGGTTTTGGAGACAAATGTGGCAACCATTTTTTTGCAACACTCCGTGAACGAAAAATTTTTGTTGGCTTTAACTCATTTTCGAACACCCAAACTCGTGACTGGTTTTTTGTTTCGGCTTCGTACGCGTATATCCAGGATTCGTCACCTGATGCGATGTTGCATACAGCATTTGAGGATCCTGCGTGGAATCTTTCGAAAGTTCTGACGCACCAAGCGCGAGCCGCTTTTTGCTCTTCACAGAGCGAATGCGGTATCCATCGGGAAAACAACTTTTTTACACCTAATTGTTCATGCAAGATTATTTGAGTTTGACTCATGCCAATGTCTAAAGTTGCCTGAATTTCGCAGTATGTCACATGTCGATCTTCCTCAATCAGCTTACGCACAGCATTAACGTTTTCTTGGGTGACTGCAGTTTTTGGGCGACCTTGACGGAGATTTTTTTTTATAGAAGAAAGGGCAAACGAGCATGCGGCTCACCTGATGTTAAGTGACTACCGCCGCCAATGATCAACCGCAACACCAGGAGAATTGCGGGTGCGTTGCCGGCCCTTTAGAAAGGAGTAAGCTCTTTTCTTGAAGGTCCCCAGGTCGTATCGGTCCGGAAAAATCGCCGGTGGTTGTAGTGTTATGTTACTTACATACCATTTTAACTATTTTAAATTTATTTTTCCATTCTGTTTTCTATTTTCTGCATTCATCTCAAAACTAGATATTTTGCATCACCTTTATTTCCATAGGAACCTGTAACATTTTTAAACCATAAGAACACAATAACAAATCATTTTCACGTCGTATTTTCACGTTATCAGCACTTTTTAAATTGATGTCAATGGAGTCTACCTTTTTCGGTCTTTTATTTAGTTCTCCGTAACTCTGCAATTTCGGGTTTCGTGCGCGCTGTTGCGCTACTTTTTTTTCCTATATAAATAATATATCACTTAAATCTTGCCGTTTCTGTATTACGAGCCTAAAACCAAAATTTGACATGTTTTGACATCGTTGTTTATCAGGTTGTCATGGCAATTTTTATTCAAATATCGTTACCGGCCTGATGTTTTTACTTCAAAATACTCCTTTCTTCTTGGCAATTTACAAGAATTTGCTTTTAATTTAAATAATTTCAAATTTAATGAGAATAATTTTCCGTTCTTATGCCAGATCCGTCAAAAAGCAAAAATAAGCCGAACAATCGGCGAATGGGGGAGTCTGACTTGAGCTTTGATACTTGAAGCATCTCCTAAAGGCCTTTTCCGCACTGCCTCGGGATCCTGCAAGCCTCTGCCCGCTTCTTAAGTCGTCGCCTAGCCACGCCTACGCCTCCGCCTACTAGTGCGCTGTGTTTGCCTACTTCAAGCGCCGCGTATACCTACTTCAAACGCTGCGTGCCTACTCCAGACGTTGTGTGGACCTACTCCAGACGCTGCGTGTCTATTCCGGACGCTGTGTGTGTCTACTCCGGAAGTTGTGTTTGCCTACTTCAAGCGCCGCGTATACTTACTTCAAACGCTGCGTGCCTACTCCAGACGTTGCGTGTACTTACTCCGTGTGCTGCGTGTATTTACTCCGGGCGTTGCGTGTGCCTACTCCAAGCGCTGCGTGTACCTTCTCCAGACGCTGCGTGTGCTTTCTCCAGATTCTGCGTGTACCTAGAGCAGGAGCTGTGCACCTATCATAGGCATAGCCTGTGCATACTTCGTTGCAGTATCTTTATCTTTGTTATTTTTTTTAATAATATTGTAAATCACTATCTTCATTACAACCCATCATCACCTTCATACCTTTTTTTATAAAAGAAACTGTAAAACTTTTCGAATTTTTGAATAATTTATTTTATTTTGGTTGTTTTCGTTGTAGTTAAGTTAGGTTCTTTAGTTTTTTTTTTATTGTCGCTTCACGACATGGTAAACTATTCCACAGAGAGGTAGTACGTGGAAGAAAACTCCTTGTGAAACGTACAGTGGTGGACCGCCAAGCATCCAGATGATGTGGATGGTATCGGGACGTTTGCCGTGTAGTGCGTTCACGAAATTTGGCGGCTGGGATTAATCCGAACAATTCCTCAGAGCACTCCCCGTGATAGATGCGATAAAATACGCAAAGAGATGCAACATCTCTTCGCAGCGCCAGTGAATCGAGCCGATCGGAAAGCACTTGGTCGTCGACGATTCGAGCCGCTCTGCGCTGGATGCGGTCAAGTGGAAGGAGCTGGTACTGGGGAGCCCCAGCCCAGAGATGGGAACAGTATTCCATGAGCGGCCGAACCTGCGCCTTGTAAAGTTGCAGGCGGTGTGCCGGCATGAAATACCGCTCTGCTGAGCACGCCAAGCTTTTTAGAGGCCAATTTGGCCTTCCCTTCCAAGTGACCACGAAACTGCACGTCACTCGATATGTCAACGCCGAGGATTCCGATACTGGCTGAGGCAACAAGGGGAATGCCTTGAAACAGAGGGGACACGACAAAGGGGTTCTTTTTAGCGGTTAACGCGCTTATCATCACTGAGCTTGACACGTTCACGTTAAAATTCGGCAAACCAGCGATAAATTGTGGTTTTGGATGGGGCTTCATCACCAAATTCAGAAATCATCCGGTCAACACACTGTTTTTGTGTTAAACCACTTCGAAAGTCATAATAAATCATCGCTCCTGAATTTTCTCGAGTCAATTCCATTTTCTCAACGACTAAACAAGTTTGACAAAACCTTGTGACAAGACCGAGAATCTTTTTTGAAATAAATAAATAGTATTCGATTTTTAAAACCAAGGAGTTTTCAATTAAAAAGATTTTAATATGACAGGAACAGTGGAAATATTCCATTCCCGATATTTTTAGTGCAGCCTAGGTATGTCACGATAAGGCTGACACATGTGCTTGTAGGTTATAAGCCTTTTTAAATATATCTAGATAAAAAAAATATAGTTCAAAAACAGAAATGCAAAAACGTGAGTAGTTATTTCCGATATAATTTAATGGAATTCTGTTATGTATATACAACGTGGGGCCTACAATGGCGACTTTAATTTAACACACATATACGTTTTCACACTTTCATTTCATGACGAAATTATATTGCCATAAAACGACATTATTTAGGGATATATTTAAAATTTTAGAAAATAGCATGTTAGAGCAACCTGTACTTAAAGAACTGTCGCGCGGTGGTCATTTGCCGGGTTCACGGATCATAACATTGCATCATCGAAATTAAAACGAATAAGCAATACTATTGAAGGAAAGAAGATTTGTTTGAGCGGCCGGCGCAGGAGACACCTGCTCCTCTCCCGCACCCCGCCACACTGATATCGAAATATTTTTATAGTACTAGCTGAACCCGTGTCCTTGACACACTTGTTCATAGCAGTGCGCATAATTAGGTCGACTAATATTTTGGTGAATAATTCCGCGAAAAGACGCTTACCTATTGTTTTATTTATTAATTTTTGTGTAATTAGGTTATGGTACTGCGATAAAAACGCTTTGTTTTGGTTTTTTTCCAATTTAGTTGGTACATTTACATCTCTTGCGATACGGACGCTTTTATTTGTGTTATTAGTGCTTGTGTAAACCTGTGATCGTGATGGCAAATACACATCCGAACTACACAGCAGCTGAATATGCGGACATGATCCTAATTTACGGAGAATGTCATCAAAATGCCGCCCTTGCGATTAGAACATATCGCGAGAGATACGGCGATACAAGACGATGCCCTACTCATTCTCGCACTATTGTAGGAGCTCTTCAGCGCATCCGCGAAAACCGACCAGTGGATCCTAGGTATCAACGCCCTGGTCGACCGCCTACACGACAATACCCAATACATTTAACTGAAAATGTGATTAACACTTCGAAGACCAACCCAAACCAAGCCTTCGCCAAAGTATTAGGCTTTTCAAGTCCATCACAGAACCGACCATAGGATATTAAAGCTCGAAAAGTGGCACCCATTCAAGTTTAGAAAAGTACATACTCTGCTATCGCGTGATAAAATAATAAGAGTTAATTATTGTCAGTGGTTACTGAGAAAAATTGAAGAGGACTGTGACTTTCTTTCTCAAATTTGTTGGACTGATGAAAGCACGTTCACCAGAAACGGTATGTGAAACCAGCACAATCTGCACCACTGGGCACCAAAAAACCAAAATCCGCGTGTTTGGCGGGAGTCAGCCCATCAGTACAGATTTTCGGTAAATGTTTGGGTAGCTATTCATGGTGACAACATCATCGGACCCGTATTCACTGATGGGGCTTTGAACGGCGAAAGGTTTGTTAATCTATTAAATAATACAGTGTCAGAATACACAAACAACCTAAACGTCCATCGATACCAACGAATGTGGTACCAATTAGATGGCACGCCTGCACACTCTGAAACAACAGCCAGGCAGTGGCTAAACGACACGTTTGGTGCACAATGGATTGGTAGATTTGGACCTCGTAGGTGGCCAGCAAGATCGCCAGACCTCACGCCACTCGATTTTTTTTTCTGGGGGTACATCAAAAACGATGTATACGCGGAGAACGTGGATTCGGTGGAACAATTACGCCATCGAATAATAAATGCGTTTGAGAAATTGAGGGAAATGGCTATAAGTGACAATTTATTTTCAAATGTGCGAGAAAACATGAAACACCGTTTAGTTCTTTGTATCTGCCAACAAGGTGGCCTTATTGAAAACAAGAAAATTCAAAATAAAGACAAATTAAAGCAGTGATTAGTGATGACAGTTAACAAAATAGTAACGAGAGTGTGATATGACACGTGTTTGACTAAGCATCTCCGCTGTAGGTACCACTTACGACGCCGATAAGTTTCTTTGATAAACAAGACACTTTGCGCGGTTGCCAGCCCGCTAAACGCTGCGTTGCCGCTTCGTGTTAACGTAAACCAGCTAGGTAAGTATTTTCATGAATGAATTTTCGCAAGGGTGATCCCAATTTTAGTTACTTTTTTAATATTTAGTTTGTTTGAAAAAAATAATTTTTCAATTTACGAGTAATTTTAACTTTTTAAAATGAATATGATTAATGGTCACTAGCCCTACCCGTGTATTAAATTAAAGTCGCCATTGTAGCCATACGTTGTATAGTACTTTTTATATAGAATTTATCATCTAAAATATTAGACCTCTACTGTAAATTCAAAAAATGCTATTTCCAGATACACTCAGCTGAAAAAATATTGATAAGATATCAACTACGTATTTTACGGTAATATACCATAATTAAAAAATTATTATTTTTGTGTATAGCGCCATCTATGCTAAGTTTCTGGTACTAGTTAACTGAAGAGTTAATCAAAATACGAATACGGTTCTGCAAGCATAGTGCTACTAAATAAATATCTTTTTTCACGATAGATGGCGTTAAATTTTTTTTAAAAAAATGCCGAAAGACGACACAGAGGGTGTGTTCCGAAATACAACGCAGTGTACTGTCCAATGCAAATGACGTCATAAATCGACGCTATACTGGTGATTCATTCCAAAACATTGGACAGTATATGACGTCATACTTTTGCGCCATTTAGAAAAGTGTTGGCGATTATTTTGTCATTTTGTGATCCAAAAATCATTATATGCTCCTAATGGATATACCAGCAATTATTCTATAATTTTTTTTTATTTGAATAAATAAAAACAAATTCTAGCATGCTTCCTTCAGCGCACACACAATTAAAAATTGTTTTATTATGGCCGGATATCCGACGCAATATGGCGGCGGCACGCCAGTACAATACAGTGTCAATTGATGACGTCATTAGCATTTAACAGTGTACTGTGTTGTATTTCGGAACATACCCTAAAATGAGCTATGATATTGACAATAAATAAATTTTTCTACAACCAAGGTGGCGCCACTTAGAATTGAGGTAAAATATTTAACAGACTTCATAGCAAGTTTGATAGAAAAGTGTAGGGTTAATGTTTTTATTGAAATATTAGTTATATAAAATATAATAGATCAGAAATTAATGAACTAAACTACCAATATTATTAAAAGTAGAAGAATTAAGAAAGTATTAAAAATGTTAAAAATACCACTGCGGCATTGTTTTGTGGTTTTGTGTATACAAATTAGAGTTGCATAAGATGGTCGTGACATTTCAAATGATCTGCAGCACGGCTATACCACGTAAAAAGGAGAGCAGATTAATGGACTTGACCTACTTGCCATTTCCCGCATGTATGCTACTCTATGATGGCTTCGCTTTACCAATATTACAAGCCGTCATCTCGTTGGCTGTCAGTGTGCCTGTCGATGTCGGTCTATCCCAAACGTTCTTACCAGGAGTATCAACTCCCATAGGAGAATAGTTGAAAAAGTGTCCATCTGTAAGCAGTAAATAACAGTTCAAAAACTCAGCGCTCGAGTAGCTACAGGGTATGTTAAATCGCTGTAAAATACGTTGAGAGTGATTTTGAAAATAAAAATTTTGAAAGCAATAAAAATAATTATTGTGAAAAGAAATATGGTGAAAGTCTGAGTAATAAAAAATTATAAAAAGTTCTTTAAAATTTAGACTGTAGCTACAGTGGCGCCACCCTTATTTAACACTTTCATACGGACACTTTTTATACAGAGTTTTTTTTTGCGCCCGAAGCAAATATGGGCAACCCTCCGGAAAGCGGGGGAGGGAGGTGGGGAATGCTCATAGCATACCACGCAGCCGGCTGCGTGGTCATGTGGAGACTTTTACCCACTAAACCCCACCTTTTAGGGACTGGCTTAACGGTCTAACTAGAGATCTCTTAGCCGTATACGGACGCGACCCCTCCTTGGCAGAAAGGAAGGCGCAGTACAGAGTCTATACTCTTACCACTCTTGATAAATAATACGTTTACACCGTAATTTTATTTAGTGTAAAAATAATTAATTACTCCACCGTTGCGTTACAGATTTTGTGGTGTTCTTTTTTGGCACCAAAACTAACATAATTATTGTGAGTAAGAAATAGTAATTTTTGTCCCAAAAGAATTTGTTAATAACTTGACTATAGCGCCATCTATCGGATCCTAGTAATTCTACGAACCTCTCAACTCGTTAAAAATTATACTACGCTTCGCGTAGTGTATATACTCATTGACTACGCTAGTATAAAACTTTACTTGGCGCATTGCTATCGCAGAAGAAGTAATTATGGTAATATCGTTTTAAATTTGAAACACTTACATTGTTTAATTAGGAATGTTAATGATGATGACGTCACTACGATACGCGCGCTATCTAGTTTAGGTTAACTGTACTTTGCCTACGACCAATATGTTGTGCAAGCAATAAGTTAACAGAATTTTACCGCAATCTGATAAACCTTGTGGCAGCGCATAGAATACGAACAAACAAAAATATTAATTTTATATTTTAGATGATATGAATATGACCGCATTTGACGCAAACATGAAGTTAGGCTATTTTTTTAGATATACGGACTTACCTATAATTGCTATATCGATTGGTATTAATTAGCTCTGTACTTCTCTCTCTTTTAGTGAAAAGAGAGAGAAAGTGCAACTTTAAGCATTTCTTAAATAGGCAAATATTTAGAAAAAAAAAAGACGTTTGGTACTCGGGGACTGCCGCGGTAAAGCTATTGTATAGCATTTTGTATCAACTTATGCAATTATAATTAGTTATTTATTTTATTTATGCAGTATTTCTTTTTCTTTGATATTAATTCAAGTTACACTTTTTGAGCGTGGTGACCGATTTTTTTTCTTTTATTAAATAAATAAATAATAAATGCACTTTGTTCATTCATATTCAAAAAACTTTATACACAAATTTTAAACACCTATATACTTTCTCATAAACAGCTGCTTATGTATTCGTCCGATTTCGGAGCAGCTCGTCTCGATTTTTGCGAGCTTCGTAGAGTCGTACAATACGTCTAGTTGCACGCACACAAACACCGTGTCGAAGACTGCCGAAAAGAAACGACGTTAGACAATGCACGGCCTTCAAGCCACGCCCGTCGGAGTGGGGAGCGTGAGGTTTTTTCGTTACGGAATAAATTTCTGGATTCGGTCCCCGCGCTCAAGGCCCGCGATAGAAGCTATGCAATAGCTTAAAAATTAATCCACATAATGATTTCTTAAATTTAAGCGAACACTACGCATTGAATAAAACCACTTAGGTATACGGATTTTATCGCGTTTAATTTACTTATTTTTAATTCCCGACGTTTCGGGTGTTTTACATTACCCATGGTCACGGGGGGGGGGGAGATCTTTGACGTCACAGTGTCATGGTTAGCCCGGCTACATTCAGTTTTCGAATATTAATTTTTAGTCCGATCTACGCAGAACGAGCTTACAGTATCTAGAAGTCCTGCAGTGATATGCTTGGGTTTGGATTTAATAACGTTAATTATATGATCCCAAGCAGATTTTTTTTTTTTTTTTTTTATAGGATAGGGTGACAAACGAGCACACAGTCCACCTGATGGTAAGTGGTTACTGTGGCCCATAGACATCTACATCTATCCTCGATTACGAATCAAAATGCAGATACGTTGTCACCCGTGAGGACTAAGATGGAATGCCTCGTTTCCAGTAAAAAGGGTCTCCGGTTCTCTACACTCACCATACGAAATACAGCAGCATTAAGCTACTATTTCACGCTGGTATTCTGTGAGAGCGTGGTCCTTCCCCGGTCGAGCCGACCCATTCGTGCTACAACTATACAACTAATATAACTGCAGCATGGCTCTACCACGTATAAAAAGATGGCAGCACCTATCCGTTTTCTATATTGAAATTAGAATGTTGGATTGGTAGTAATCGGTATTCTTTTGCGAGGATTTGTGGTTTATCAAATCTGATGTAATGGTGGGGACGATCTTGAACATGTTCACAGACTGCAGACTTCCGGGAGCGTCGGTGCTTCACATCGGCTATATGTTCTTTCACGCAGGTTTTTAAGGACATTTTTGTTTGTCCTATTTAAGAGACACCACATTCACAATCTAACATGTGTATATATATATATATATATATATATATATATATATATATGTAAGTAGCATAACACTACAGATGCAGGATCTGTAGTGTTTTGCTACTTACATATCATTTTACACTATTTTAAATTTATTTTCCATTCTGTTTTTGATTTTCTGCATTCACCTCAAAACTGGATATTTTGCATCACCTTTATTTCCATAGGATCCTGTAACGTTTTTAAACCATAAGAACACAATAACAAATCATTTTCACTTTGTATTTTCACGCTATCAGCACTTTTTAAATCGGTGTCGATGGAGTCTACCTTTTTCGATCTTTTATTTAGTTCTCCGTAACACTGCAATTTCGGGCTTCGTGCGCGCTGTTGCGCTATTTTTTTTCCTATATCAATAATATCTCATTTTTCACTTAAATCTTGCCGTTTCTCTATTACGAGCCTGAAACCAAAATTTGACATGTTTTGACATCGTTGTTTATCTGGTTGTCATGGCAATTTTTATTCAAATTCGTTACCGGTCTGATGTTTTTACTTCAATACTTCCACAAAAATAGTCTTTTCCTCTTGGCCATTTACAAAAATTTGCTTTTAATTTAAATAATTTCCCGTTCTTATCCCAGATCCGTCGTCGAGCGCGGAGCTCTCTAAAAAAGTATAAAAGCCGAACAATCGGCCAATAAACTCTGCGCCCTCCTTTCTGCCAAGGAGGGTCGCGTTCGTATACGGTTTAGAGATCTCTAGTCAGATCGTTAAGCCAATTCCTAAAAGGTTGGGTTTAGTGGGTAAAAGTCACCACATAACCACGCAGCCGGCTGCGTGGTATGCTATGAGCATTCCCAACCTCCCTCCCCCGCTTTCCGGAGGGTTGCCCATAATTGCTTCTGGCGCAAAAAAAAACCAATAAACTCAGTCTCGCTTCAGCTCTCAAACTAGAAGTATCTCCTAAAGGCCTTATCCCGGGATAGGGATAAGGCCTTTAGGAGATATCCTGCAAGCCTCTGCCTTCACCTGAAGTCGTCGGCCAGCCACGCCTACGCCTCCACCTACTAGTGCCCGCGCTATCTTTAGCCGCTGTGCGTGCTTGCTCCAGGCGCTGCGAGCGCCTACTTCAGGCGCTGAGAGCACCTACTCCAGACGCTGCGTGTGCCTACTCCAGGCGCTGCGTGTGCCTACTCCGGGCGCTGTGTGTGCCTACTCCAAGCACTGCGTGTGCCTTCTCCAGACGCTGTGTGTGCCTAGATCAGGCGCTGCGCACCTACCACAGGCACAGCCTGTGCATACTCCGTGAGCGGTGAGCACCACTGCCAAGCGCGGTGTGCCCTTTGTGTGTACTTTGAATTACAATTATTTTTTTTAAAAAAATAATTGTAATTCACGTCACCCATCATCATCTTCATACTTTTTTTTATATAAAACTGTAAATATCTTTTAAAATTTTAAATAAATTATTCGTTTTTGTTTTATTTTTGTTGTTTCGTTGTTGTTAGGTTAGGATCTTTTGTTTTTAATTGTCGCATCACGGCACATCTTGTAAAGAAATATTACACTTGATGGTTGGTAAAATTTTAATGGTAGCTCGCTTTAAGGTGTAGCCAGCCAACCTTGTCTCTGACTCCTCTGACATACGGTATAGTACAGCAGGCACCGATCGACTGTGGCCGGCTTCACTCGGTCACTGTGACGTAGGCGCGGGACCTAAAGCTTGTTGTCTTGCAATACTTGCTTGATATATGTACAACAAAATTACTGAACCTTTTTACTTGTTCTGGTTAGAAGGGTATAGAGAGTCAGTAAATTGGGGGCATCCACGACATTTTCTGCTTCCAGGGTGTCGCCATTTAGGAATGAGTATATTTGACAGATATCATAGTGGAGGAACTGTTTTTAACTGAAATATTAGTTATCTACTAATATATAATAATTAATATTTGCTTGTTCGTATTTTATGCGCTGCTATACCGTTCACCAGGTTGCGTTAAAACATTTGTCAACGTATTGCTTGCATTTGCGCGAAGACTATAAGCATAATACAATTAACTTAGACTGAGTAGCGTGCGTATCGTACCGACAAATTCATTAGAAAGTTATAACAGTTCTAATTATATATCATTCAACTTCAATGAACCTGAACGTATTATCATTTAAGCAATGGCTGCGTTTGGCAGAAAAAAGCGCTAGGAAGCCCTTGTAAGCAAAATGACGATCGTAAGCGGTAAGCGCTGTCAAATAGTAAGTTGCTATTTTCCTATAGGACACGAAGTTACACGAAGTTAGCTTTAACCGGGTAACCTAACCTAATTTAAATATATGTTTGTATTCATATTAAAAACTTCTCAATCATGAATTTTTAATAACATGTATAATATGTTTATTCATGTCATTATATTACTTGAAAATAATATTGCACAAAACAACTTATAAACTCTACTTCAAAACAAACAAAGTAAATAAGCAAAATTGTGGATTGTGTCAGCGCTACTGAAGTTAGCAAACGTGTCCTTGCCGAAAACTGTTTAGTTTCGCCATTTTGCTTACAAGCGCTTCCTAGCGCTTTTTTCTGCCAAACGCAGTCATTGTAATTCTACCAAATTTAAATCGATGTTTCTACAATTATTTGTTCTGAGGCAGCGACGCGCTGGGTACCCGCCAGTCTAATATATTTGTTCGTATTTTATTCTCTGCCATATCGTTCATCAGATCGCGGTGAAACTTTGTATCATATTTCTTGAATTTCCGCAAAGGATATAGGCATCAGCCGTGTAGTGGCGGTTAAGAATATCCACTACCCCATATCTTCCCGTGGGTGTCGTAAAAGGCGACAGAGGGAAACAGGCAGGAGATGGGCAGCAGCATTTTCCTGATAACAGCAACTGTACGACAAAAAAAAACTGCGATTGCCAACCCGCTCGCCAAGCGTAGCAACTATGGCGAACTGGAGGAGCTAAAAGACGCTTGTAATGAAAACAACAAGCGATTGGACGAGTTTGACGCCAGAATTGCAACAATGGAGAAAAACGTATCAGAGATCAATCATATCAAGGACAAGCTTGCCATAACGCGCGTTGATTTTGATCGCATTCACCATGAAATCTTACTTAAGGAACAGTGGTCCCGGCTGAACAATATTGAGATCAAGGGTGTGCCTTTTATAACCGGTGAGAACCTATTTCAGATTCATGAAGCTCCCTGCAAAGCCATCGGTTTCGACGTCCCAAAATCCCAAAAAGATTATATCGCCCGAGTTCCCTCGCATAACTTGAAAGATAAATTGATAATTGTTCGATATATAAATCGATACACAAAAGAAGATTTGATTGCAACAGCTCGCGCTAAGAAGGAATTATATGCTAAGGACATAGGTTTCACAGGAAGCAAGAACCGCATCTTTGTAAACGACCACCTAACACCACACTTTAAATCATTGCTGACAAAGGTGAAGGCCCTCGCTAAGGAGAAAAACTACAGCTATGTGTGGGTGAAGTTCGGCAAAATTCATGTGCGCAAAAACGATACCAGTCATACTTTTATTGTACAAAAAGAAAGTGATTTAAACAAAATTGCCTAATCAACTTTAAGTCCTTATTTTTATATATCTTAATTCTATTAGCATTACTAGCTATAGTATTTTGCTATGACATAAATTTACCACGCAATTCTTATCTACGCGCCTTCCCTATTGTGCTATCGTTCGCTCGGACTCGCACTTGCCAAACCGGTAATTTTTGCCGCTTATCATCGATCCCGTCGACCGCTTACTGTTTACTTCATACCTGCATATTTATTTGTTTTATTTTTTTACTTGCTCGCACTATCTCGCTTATTAAACATTGCTTAATCATTTATATATCTTTTTTAAGTATACTTATTTTGTACTCCGTGCCTATAAATTATCCATGCCTCTGCCATGACTTTGTGCCTTATATTAAGACTCATTCTTCACTAAAAAATGGATAACGTAACTAAAAATAGTCTAAGCATTTATTATCAAAATGTCCGCGGGCTTCGTTCGAAAACAACGGTATTTTTCCGTAATTTATGCATGAGCACTTACGACATTATAATCCTCACGGAAACGTGGCTACTTGATGGAATTTTCGACTCAGAATTATTTGATGATAGATATATTGTATGGAAGCGTGATCGCGATTATAGCTTGACCCATCAAACACGAGGAGGCGGTGTATTAATAGCTATACATAAATGGCTCGCCTGCACAATACAACCAACATATTTTTCTACCGCTGAAGACTTGTGGGTAACATTACATAATAATAAAACACATAACAAAACAAATTTGCATATATGTGTACTATACCTATGTAGTCAAAATACTGGTAATAGTTTCTCTGTGCAGCTTAAAAATTTTTTGACTAACCTAGAACGATTTATATCAACATATTCTGATGATAGGTTTTTAGTGGCAGGCGACTTCAACTTAGGGGCTATATCATGGCTTCCCAATGGTGATCATTTTGTACCAACGGGAAATAAAACATATGACGAAAACTTACTAGTTGACGAACTAAATCTTTTGGGTCTAAATCAATATAACGGCGTTGTGAACGCACATGGTAAAATTTTAGACTTAGTCCTGTCAAACTTTACTCAGGTAGTCTCCAACTGTTGTGACCCTCTTGTTCCCATTGATATACACCACGGGGCACTAATAATTGAATCTCATCTTCTTGATTTCATACCACTAAGGCCAGCCCCTCGCGATAGGTTTCTGTACAACAAAGGCGACTATACATCAATCAATGCCGAGCTGCTCAAAATCGATTGGGCTAGCGAGTTTCATTCAAGAACGCTAGATGAGTGCGTCGATTATTTCTACTCAACCTTCCATATTTTGAGAGATAAATTTATTCCATCCAAAACTATTGTTAAACATCAATACCCACGTTGGTACTCTCTAGCGTTAATTAAGGTGATCAAGGAGCAATATAAATATCTTAAAAAATTTAAAATTTACAATAATCGCAGTGATTATGAGTCTATGAAATTACTTCGAGTTAGGGCAAAAACCTTAGAGAGTAAATGTTACACTGACTACCTAGCATCTGTTGAAAACTCTATTACTAAGAACCCTAAAAACTTCTGGAGTTTTACAAAATCGCGCTCGAATTCAAACGTTATGCCTAGTACTCTTTTTTATAATCATAAAGTAGTCAAAACTGGCAACAGTATTTGTGAAGCGTTCTCAGAACACTTTAGTTCTAACTTCTCGGATGATACTAGTACACAGCCTACCTCTGATCCTGCCCATATTGACTATCCACCTTCTATTGCGGATATCTCCAAAATCTACGTCAGTGAACAAACTGTCCTCAATCTCTTGCACAAACTTGACAAATGTAAATCTGCTGGTCCAGATCACCTACCGGCCGTATTTTTAATAAATTGTGCAAGGTCACTGGTAACGCCTGTAACTCTCCTATTTAATAAGTCTCTAACAGAATGTACTGTTCCTGCTATCTGGAAATCGGCCTTCATCACTCCAATACACAAAAAGGGCTCTAAAGATCAGGTTAATAACTACAGGCCTATTTCCAAGTTATGCATACTAAGTAAAGTCCTCGAAAAAATAGTGCACTCTCAATTATATTTAGCTATTAGACAATCACTTCACGACTCTCAGCATGGTTTCCTCCCCGGTAGATCCACTGTCACGAACCTTGCTCTACTCAATGACTTTCTAACTGATTCCATGGATAAAGGCCATCAAATTGATGTCATCTATACTGATTACAGTAAGGCCTTCGACCGGATTAACCATAGTCGCCTCCTATACAAGCTTAAATGTGTTGGCATAAGCGGAGATTTACTTCGCTGGCTTTCCTCGTATATAGAGAACAGAACACAAGCTGTAGTGGTAAATAATTACATTTCTAGCTGGGTTAAGATCCCTAGTGGTGTTCCCTAGGGCTCGCTACTGGCACCTTTACTCTTTGCTATTTTTATCAATGATGTCAACAACTGTCTCTGTAACTCTCGTCTATTATGTTTCGCAGATGACATGAAAATTTTTTCAAATATTTCTTCATTAAAAGACGCAGAAGCACTACAAAATGACTTGAGAAACTTACTTGATTATTGTACCTATAACCATCTCGATCTCAATCCTACAAAATGCTCAGTTGTTACATTTAGCCGTAAACCCAATAAATTGTTGTACGATTACCACATTCGAGGCCAATCGTTGTCCAGAGATTGTTCCGTACGCGACTTGGGAGTTATACACGACTCGAAACTTCTGTTCGATAAACATATCGAAAATATCATTGGCCGGTCTGCCAGGGCCTTAGGGTTTGTGATGCGTAGCTCTAAAAACTTTAAACAAATTAAAACATTGAAAATTTTGTATTGTTGTTACGTAAGAAGTATCTTGGAATATGCATCACAGATATGGAACCCTCAATATAAAACCTATATATCTCGAATTGAACGTATCCAGATGAAATTCATTAAACACCTTTGCTACCGAGTAAATGACCACTACAACTCTAACCTCTACCATGATAAGTGTAGAAAGTTCCACCTCTTACCACTTGAGATGCGAAGGCAAATAGCAGATATTACCTTTCTACTTAAGATAGCTTCAAGCGAGATCGACTGTCCAGATCTACTTGAGAAGTTAAATATAAAAATTTCAAAAAATGTTAGACGAAAGGTCCCACTATCGCTACCCGCAGCAAAGACTAATTATAGGCAGAATAGTTATATGTACCGTGCGAGCAAGAATTTTAATATTGTATCCCAATTGTTTAACTTAGACCTATTCAACACTAGTATCATTTCGGCGAGACGAGTTCTGAGTAAGCCTTTTTTCGATTCCAGCTGATGATCTTTTTTATTTCTTTTTATTTTATTTTATTTTTTATATTTTTTGCTTTTGTTAATCTGTAATGTTTAGTTATTTAATGCACGATGTTATTTAGCTAAGCTTACGGTTGGTGCAACAGTGTCCTATTAGCTGTCGGTAACTCATCGCATGCAATTATTTATATAGTGCCACTATTTGCGAAAACCCATAAATGGTTTCCTATTGTTTAATTGTTTTCTACCTACTCTGTTTTTGTTAACCGAGGGATTTCCGATTAAATAAATAAATAAATAAATAAAAATAAATAAATATACCCCCCATGAATAATTACACAAAGAGACGGCCCCCAGTCCCCGGCGGCCCCGCTATTCCTGGCTACGGTGGCGACCATGGTAACGGCGGGGCAGGGGGTGCTAAGAATCTCCGGTGGAGGTTCGGTTGCCACCTACGACGACTCGATCTGGCAACATTTAACGCACGCACACTGAGGACTGACGAGAAGATCCTGGAGCTGGAAGAAGACATAGACAAGTTGCGCTGAAGTATTATAGGATTATCCGAGGTCCGAAGAGAGGGGAAGGACACGGTGATTCTCGAATCCGGCAACTTGTTCTATCACCGGGAGGGCGACCATCTGTCCCAAGGAGGTGTCGGATTTATCGTCCACAAGTCACTCGTCAACAACGTTGTAAAGATTGGGAGTGTGTCGACGAGGGTCGCGTACCTGATACTCAGAATCACCAAACGGTATTCGCTGAAGGTCATACAGGTTTACGCACCAACCTCGGCACATCCCGATGAGGAGGTGGAGGAAATGTATGAGGATATTTCCAATGCCATGCATTCCTCCAAAACCCACTACACGGTGTTGATGGGAGACTTCAACGCAAAACTAGGCACAAGAGAAAGCGGTGAGCTGAAGTTAGGGAAATTTGGAGTAGGGCAACGGAACCGAAGGGGCCAGCAGCTGGCCGACTTTATGAAGAAAGAGGGACTCTTTATGATGAACTCTTTTTTCCAGAAGCGGCCCCACAGGAAGTGGACCTGGTCGAGCCCCGACGGTTCGACAAAAAATGAGATTGACTTCATTATGACGACCAGACGCCAACTGTTCAGTGATGTCTCAGTGATCGCAAGGGTGAAAACTGGCAGCGATCACCGAATGGTGAGAGGCACACTGAACCTAAACGTTAAGTTGGAGAGGTCTCGTCTAATGAAGTCAACCCTCGTGCTCTAATCCAGAATCCCGAAAACTTTCAGCTCGAGTTACACAACCGCTTTCAGTGCCTACAAGATTGCAATGCGGTGGACGATATGAATGACAAGCTCGTGGAAACTGTCCATGCGGTCGGAGCTAAGTTCTGCAAGACCCGCCGCAGAAGAACACAAAAACTCTCCGATCACACTTTTAATCTCATGGCTGTTAGACGGGAGATGAGGCTGCAATCGTCAACAGATTTGACAGCATACAGGAAACTGAACAGACAGATCTCCAAATGCATGCGGCGAGACTTACGCAACTTTAATATTGCTCGTATTAAAGAAGCGATCGAGCGGAACCAGGGCTCCAAAGTCTTTGCCAGAGATCTGTCTGCCCGTAAGAGCCAACTGTCAAAGCTGAAGACTGAGTGTGGCAGCATCGTTTCCGGGACACCTGAGATTTTGAGTGATTTTGAGTGAGATTGAGAGGTTCTATGGGCAGCTGTACACATCATCGTTGGAGCCACACGCAAGTGTGAGTAACGATCCAAGAGCAAGTCTTATCCGACACTATTCCGATGATATCCCGGACGTCAGTCTAAACGAGATTAGAATGGCTCTCCAGCACCTTAAAAACGGCAGGGCCCCAGGCGAGGATGGAATTACAGCGGAGCTTCTGAAAGCGGGTGGAACACCGGTACTTGAAGTCCTTCAGAAGCTCTTCAATTCCGTCCTCCATGGTGGCACTACTCCAGAGGCGTGGAGCAGAAGTGCGGTGGTCTTGTTCTTTAAGAAAGGCGACAACGCTCTCTTGAAGAACTACAGACCGATTTCCCTTCTGAGCCGCGTCTACGTGCTGTTTTCGAGAGTCATTACGAATCGTCTCGCACGCAGACTCGACGACTTTAAGCCTCCCGAACAAGCCGGTTTCCAAAAAGGCTTCAGTACCATAGACCACATACATACCCTGCGGCAGATTGTACAGAAGACTGAAGAGTACAATTTGGCATTTTGCCTGGCGTATGTGGACTATGAGAAAGCTTTTGATTCCGTCAAAATTTGGGCGGTGCTGCAGTCCCTTCAGCGGTGCCAAGTTGACTGTCGGTATATCTGTAGTGCTGAAGTGTTTGTACAGTAGGGCTACGATGGCTATCCGAGTACAGAACCAGAGCTCGAAACCTATCCAACTGCAGAGAGGTGTAAGACAGGGTGACGTTATATCCCCGAAACTCTTCACCGCTGCTTTGGAAGACGTTTTCAAGCTACTGGACTGGAAAGGATACGGTATTAACATCAATGGCGAGTACATCACTCACCTTCGATTTGCCGACGATACAGTCCTTATGGCAGAATCGCTGGAGGACTTAAGCACTATGCTCAATGACCTCAATAGTGCCTCCCAACGGATAGGTCTTAAGATGAACATGGACAAAACAAAGATCATGTTTAATGTCCTTGTCACACCTATGCCGGTAGTTGTTGGGAGCACTATGCTCGAAGTTGTTGACGAGTACGTTTACCTGGGACAAATAGTCCGACTAGGTAAGTCCAACTTCGATCGAGAGGTCAATCGACGGATTCAACTCGGCTGGGCAGCGTTCGGGAAATTACGACATATCTTCTCGTCAGGTATACCTCAATCTCTAAAAACTAGATTGTACAACCAGTGCGTGTTGCCAGTGATGACTTACGGATCTGAGACGTGGTCCTTCACTGCTGGCCGTATGAGGACGCTCAAGGTTGCTCAGCGAGCTATGGAGAGGGCTATGCTCGGAGTTTCTCTGCGTGATAGACTCAGAAATGAGGATATCCGCAGTAAAACCAGAGTGACCGACATAGCCCAACGGATTAGTAAGCTGAAGTGACAATGGGCCGGCCATATAGCTCGAAGAACCGATAACCGATGGGGAAGAAAGGTTCTCGAGTGGCAGCCTCGTACCGGTAGGCGTAGTGTAGGGCGACCCCCCACTAGATGGAGTGACGACCTGGTAAGATATGCAGGAAGTCGATGGATGCAGGTGGCTCAGGACCGTGCTATGTGGCATTACTTGGGGGAGGCCTATGTTCAGCAGTGGACTTGTGAAGGGCTGTAATGATGAAATGATGAATGATATAGGCATAGTTAGATCCGATAGGTGGCGCTAGTATTTCTTATCAATACGAATGGCAGCGTTTTGGGCACAATACACGAAGACATGCATTTGGTCCTCTGGAACACCGCATTGATCACAGTTCGGTGACCGGACCTTTTTTTATATTAATTAGATTATGAAATAGACAAAACTAAAGATATTCCTAAAAGTAGAAGAATTTGAAAAAGTTTTTTTATTTCTTTAATAACGAGCTCAAACGAGAAATCGTCGCCGCGTTAGTTCAATACCAAATATAATTACATTAGGTATACAAAAACTTATTACATTATAAAGTTCTTAAATCCATAATTAATTACAAAAGTAGAAGAAATTGTGAATACCAGCGTAAAATTGCAGTTCAATGCTGCTGTTTCGTATGGTGAGTGTAGAGAACCGGAGACCCTTTTTACTGGAAACGAGGTATTCCATTTTAGTCCTCAGGGGTGACGACGCATCTGCGTTTTGATTCTTAATCGAGGATAGATGTAGATGTCTATGAGTCACAGCATCCACTTACCATCAGGTGGACTGTGTGCTCGTTTGTCACCCACATTTTATAAAAAAACATTGTTACAATCAAAATTCCCACATCAATCACAGTGGGAAGAGGAATGATTTACCTTGTAAAGTTTGATTAATAATTTTTTATCGTCAAAATGTGACTTAGCTAAAATTATATTACAAACAGCGAAGTCTTTTAAAATGTGGCGGTGCTTATCAATACGAATGGCAGCGTTGTGGGCACAATACACGAAGACATGCATTAGGTCCTCTGGAACACCGCATTGATCACAGTTCGGTGACCGGACCTTTTTTTTATAAGGAATGCAAACTTCCCAAATGGAATGTGTCCAGTACGAAGCCTTATTATCACTGCTGCATTTTGTCGGTACGGATTAGTAAGTTGAAGTGGCAATGGGTCGGCCATATAGCTCGAAGAACCGACAATCGATGGGGAACAAAGGTTCTCCAGTGGCAGCCACGTACCGATAGGCAAGTGTAGGGTGACCCCCCATTAGATGGAGTGTCAACCTGGTAAGACATGTAGAAAGTCGATGAATGCAGGTGGCTCAGGACCGTGTTTTGTGGCATACCTTGGGGGAGGCCTATGTTCAGCAGTGGACTTGTGAAGGGCTGTAATGATGACGATGAGGATCTTGTCGCGATAGCTTATAAATCAATCCACGGTATTTTAGGCAGTTGTGGCTCTTCCGTCTTGTTCCAAATATCCTTTTCTTTTGAACGTAAATAGAAATATTCCTTCCATAGCATGTAACATTGCCTTTTTATAATACAAATTTAATCAGTGCAATAGGATAATATACTGTATTCAAACCCATTCGTAGTAGCCTGTCCAGTCATGATATCTACTCGCTCATTATATTCTACGCCATAATGAGCAGTACAGTCTTTAGCATGGGCACACGGGGCCCATGTCCAGGGCTATCGTCGACTTTCTGGCAACCCTGAGCGGTGACAAGCCACACATTGCCGAGTTGGCCAGCAGGTTGGTGGCATTGACAGATTTCCTAAGTAGAAAATATGTAGTTCCGTGTTTCGCCGTCTAAACGTTTTTGTCGGTCTGTACAGTCACCTTACTTTTAGCCTGGATGTTTTTTTTTAATTTTCGACCATCTATGTATTTAAAATTTATGAGATAAAAATATCATTTCGTACTGTTTAATAAAAATTACACTTCAAAAGATTTAACGGCAAATAATTTATTTATTAAGATAATTTTCAACCACTAATATTAGATTTTATAGCAAATGATTGTTACGATCGTTTCCAAATTTTAATATAATAAATAAAAAGAATACAAGTATTGATGTTTTACAGAATATTTTTTTGATAAAAAATTTAAGAAAGAAACATTAAAGCTTACATTTTCCTAAGAAATTATCGTCCCCGCTATGAAATCTGTCAAATATTTGACCTCATTGTAAAGTGACGCCGCCCTGGTGGCAGAAAAAGTCGTGGATGCCGAATGGAGAGAAAGTCGTCGTGGTTAAAATGACATATTATTTGATTTTAACCAATTAACTATATAAATATAAGATCATAGCAGAAAAATATTTTTGTCATTAACTTTTTTTTACTTTTCAACAGGGACCCAAATTCTTGTGTGCCCAAGAGCCCCGGTATGGCCTAAGACGGCATTGATAATGAGACGGAATCCACTGCAACTTTATAGATTTAGATCTGGATGTTAACTCATGTATAGTATCCAGAACGGCGTAGGCTGTCAGTGTGCCTCGTGTAGGCCAAGGTGAAGGTACTGAGTCAAGTTTTGGAGTGAGCTTCTTGAGTCTGTTAATATCACAATATTATATTGCGGTAGTGATGCAGCGAATGGCAGTACTTCACATACTGCTACAGGCTCAGTCTGCATATATTACTATCTATCTTAAATTGTAAGCTAAGATTAGATTGTGGGTCAAAAGAGCCTGTGCCGATTCCGTCTACATCTTTAGAGGCGTCTGTAAATATTTTATAATGATTTCCGTACTGCCTATTAATATAGTTAAAACATATTAATTTTAGACTAAAAACATTGTAATTTCGTTTAGCTTTTGCAATACAACGATATTACATTTAATTATTATTAAACATTTCTAATTTTTAACTACTATGAATACGGTTATCGATAAACAGATAATAGTAACGGTTTCTTTTTATTACGCCAATATCTATTGTTTTTAAAATGTGCTAATTTGAGTGCGATTTTATTCTCATTGATTTAGTTTTTAAGATGAACTTCCTTGCCAAAAGAGCTCTTCGTACATGTAATGGATGGAGGTAGGCATAGCTCACTCTCTAGAAAGTATTTATTACATAATCATCAGCAAAGTGAGAAATCCATACGTTAGAATTAATTTGTTTACACATATGAACAGTTGAAATATTATGCAGTATTGGACCGATAGGACAACCCTGGACAATTTCTCGACCTAAAACTGAACTATCGTTCCTTTATGAAGGTCCATATATATTTACAAACTTTTGATCCAGCACCTAATCGATCCAAATTTACTAGCATAGCCGTAATATCTACGTTATTGTACGCATTCTCTATATTGATTAAGCCACTTACTGTGACTTGATCTTTTGAAAAACCCAATTGTACTCTAGTGATTAAATTACTAAGATTGTTCAGGCATGATTTTGTTTTCCTAAATCCAGTGGTCTCTTCATTAAAAAGATTTTCATTTTCTATCAACCGTACCAACCAATCTATTCCTTAACATAGCATGGAAGATTTTACTCAGGGAGGACGTAAGTGAAATAGGTCGAAGCGATGATAAAGATGAAGCGTCACATCCTGTTTTTGGATTGTATGACTTAGGGAGTAAACAAATTAAATAGTTCGAGTAAAATAATAAATGCGTTTTTGCGAAGATGTTTGATCATGGAATAGGATATATTATCGACACCTGTAGAAGTGTCTTTTGTTTTAAAACAGCACGTTGGTTTGCTCATTGAAAAAGGAGAGTCTATTTCAATGTTACGAGATGGAAAAACAGGGTTTTTCCGACAAACAAAATCTAGAGTCAAACTGTGTAAATGTTGATCTAAAAAGCTCATTTGCAATTTTAGATCAACATAACTCTTATTTTGTATTAGAGCGTTTATAACCTTTCAACCACTTCATTTTTTGCCACATCCCGTGTACGTTAGTAGACTCAGCCATCGGAGAACAAAAAATAAAGAACGATTTTTTAGTTGCCTTTCTAATTAGCAATCGTGAAATTCCAATTTTACATTTTAATTTATCTAAATCATCAGGAGTAGGGTTTTTCCTAAATAGAGTAAGAGCTGGGCTCATTTCTGCAGTAGATTTAGATAAGTCGGTATTCTTTTTTTTATAGGATAGGGTGACAAATGAGCACACAATCCACCTGTTGGTATGTGGATGCTGTGGCTCATAGACATCTACATCTATCCCCGATTACGAATCAAAATGCAGATGGAATGCCTCTTTTCCAATAAAAAGAGTGTCTGATTCTCTACACCCACCATACGAAACACAGGAGCATTGTGTTGCTATTTTACGCTGGTGTTCTGTGAGAGCGTGGTCCCTCCCCGGTCGAGCCGACCCATTCGTGCTACAACCATAATATAGCTGCAGAGTGGCTCTACCACGTATAACTGTCTAATATACTTTAGGAGAAAAGTGTTGTGAGGGACCTTGGCTAGTTCTGTAAAAAGTAATATAATATAATATAATTCTGCAGTTATAGTAATAGGTGTGCTGAGTTTGGGCTCATCAGCTCATCATGAGACCTTACTGACTTACTTATGAGTAGAACTAGGTGCGCCAAGTTTGGCCTCGTTTTGTTTGTTATGATGAGACCTTATCTCCGGACTTGATAAAGTGACTTGAAGGGCTACTTCAGTGAATGTTACTGGAATTCCTCGAAGAGTAGAACTAGGTATGTCGAGTTTGGCCTCGTTTAGTTTGTTATGATGAGACCTTACCTTCGGACTTGATAGAGTAACCTGAAGGTGTACTTTGATGAATGCTACTGGAATTCCTTGAAGAGACAACTTTTACTTGTTCTGGTTAGAAGGGTATAGAGAGCCAGTATGATGAGGGCATCCACAGCATTTTTAGGGCGGCGTCACTCAGGAATGAGGTAAATATTTGACGGATTTCATAGTGGAGGAAGTTAACTTCTTAGAAAAGTGTAGAGTTTAATGTTTTTTTTTAATATTAGTTATCTTCTAATATAATGGATGAACTTTATTACCGTCTGGAAAAAAATAAGGTGCAACATGTGAACGGAGTACAAGCCTATGGCACCTATATTTTACAAAAAAAGAATACAAAAATTTTGAATCAAACGTTTGAAAAAATATTCTTTTTAAACAATCACTTTGTCCTTTGCCCTTGAGCCTGTGAACCTGCGAAGTGACAAGGTCAAAGATACCTACTAAATTTATTGTTTTATTGCCGTTCACAAAGTAGGGGTATGATTTTAATTTCAATCGATTTTAATTAATTCATTTATTTAATTCAGTTTTGTTTTTATTTTTTGTAAAATATTGTGCCATAGGATTTTACTCCGTTCACGTGTTACACCCTACTTTTTATCCAGACGGTAAAAAAAGTCATCCAGTATAAATATTAATATTTGCTTGTTCGTATTTTATGCGCTGCCATACCGTTCACCAGGTTGCGCTAAAACTTTGCCAACATATTGCTTGCATTTGCGCGAAGATTATAAGCATATTACAATTAACTTAGACTGGGTGGCGCGCGTGTCGTACTGACAAATTCATTTGAAAGTTATAGCAGTACAGGTACATATCATTAAACTTCAATGAATGTATTTATCATTCCTAATTAAACAATATAACTCCATTATGAAATAGAGTGACCTTAAGGTGATGAAAAACTTTTTGTAAACGAAATAAATTTGAAGAGATTTTTTTTATTAACGAGTCAGGTAAAAAACAAATAGTTTTTACGATGATGCCCGAATACAAATAGTGCCTCTGTAAATCGCACGATACGCGGGCAACCCTGGTTCGATCCCCGCCGGCACCAATTAAATCTTTAATTGCAATTTTAAGTGCTGATTTACCACGTGCTCGGCGGTTAAGGAAAACATCGTGAGGAAACATGCGCGTCTGAGAAATAAAAGAATCGAACACGTGAAGTTCGCAACAGCCCCTATCAGAAATAAGAGGAGGCCTGTGCCCAGCAGTGGGATGTATATAGGCCGTAACTAACATTCTATGAAAATAAATAATTACGAATTATTATATCTATAATGCTCAGGGTAATGGCGGTGTAAGAATATACGTTACTACAACCCTTGCAGCTTGCAAAGCGTGGCAACTAATACATATACCCCCCCCTGTGAGACAATCTGGGGGAGGCCTGTGTTAAGCAGTGGATTTCAATAAGCTGTAACGATAACGGTAACGATAAAGCCGACTTTCCACCATGGGATATACTATAATTTAAATTACATCTCGAGATATAAATTAATATCGCTCACCGTACTTTTAAGTGGAACTGTTCACATGTTGCACCTTATTTTTTCCAGATGGTAATAAAGTTCATCCATTATATTAGAAGATAACTAATATTTAAAAAAAGCATTAAACTCTACACTTTTCTAAGAAGTTAACTTCCTCCACTATGAAATCCGTCAAATATTTACCTCATTCCTTTTTCCACTGAGATATAATATATGTTTCCACCGAGATATAATATATATTACATCCCAAACTATAAATATTTTTTCGATTAACCGAGCGATATTTTCATATTATATTTCACCTTCTATACCACGCAAACCCTTCCGCGCCTCCGCTACGTCCTCAGATCGTCCAATGACGAACGCACACTGGTCAAAAGATTATATCTCACAGTGTGTAGGGCAATCATGGGATATAATTTATATTTCGGGATATAACCTATATTATATGGTATAGTGGAAAGCCAGCTTCAGTCTTATGAAAAGAAACTTCATAGTATATGAGATAGGGTATAACGAGATAATTTAAGTATTAATTAAGATTTAAATAAGATAGCTGCTTGACGTGATGGTTCCCTCCATTTAGACTTAGATATTATTATAATATAATTATTTTTTAATTTTTTGTAATTCTGTACTGTATTATCTTTTTTTGTTGGTAATTTATATGGGTGCAATATGCCTGAAATAAAGAGAATTTTTAAAGTTTTTCTAGTGTTCTAGTGTTTGTGTAGTATTTACAGGGTTTTTATTTTCCAAAGGGTAGCCAAATTTTAAACTTATGTTCAAATATATAAATAATGATATACCACTATTGCAGTTTTTGAAAATAAGCGTAAATAAGGCTTCTAGTTTTATTTGAAATTATCCCAAATTGAATGTGATTCATGGGCAACGACGTTTTTGCCTAGCGATCGACCCTTACGAATGTGTGTAAAATAGCGGCTTAATACTGCTGTGTTTCGTATGGTGAGTGTAGAGATCCGGAGACCCTTTTTTACTGGAAACAAGGCACTCCATCCTAGTCTTCACGGGTGACAACGCATCTGCGTTTTTTTGATTCTTAATCGACGATAAATGTAAATGTCTATGGAGTATGGACCCCCGCATCCACTTACCATCAGGTGGGCTGCGTACACGTTTGTCACGCTTATTTTATAAAGAAAATACTTCTTTTGTATTTTTTTTAATAGTTTCTGTAAATTTTGTATTTTGTACAATAAAGAATAAACGAATAAAGTAGTAATATTGTCTCTTTCCAGTTCGTGATCAAAAGCTTAGGTTTTAGATCAAAAACTAGGTTTTTTATAAACCTGCGATATATAGATTACGGTACATAATAATAGTAATGTCTACCCGACCGAATTTCGGCCACGGCGGCCTGCCTCAACGGAGGCTGGCCATCGGCGCAGGACAAGATTATAGTGCCCAAGCACGCACAGGCGCACTCTCTATTCCCTCACTCTCGTAATCCGATGGAACGGTAAACCGACACGAGCGGAGAGAGATCAGGCGCAGGACCAACGGCTTTACGTGCTTTCCGAGCCACGGGGGTGAGACACCACCAACTTCCTGACTCCGGGCAGCTACTGAGAATTTCTTGACAGAAAAACTCAATAATTGATTTTTTGGTCCGTCCCGGGATTCGAACCCAGGACCTCATGATCAGCAGTCGCACTGCTACAACCACTAGACCAACGAGGCAGTCAAAAAACCTGCAACATATATATTACGTTACATAAATATTATGTCAAAAGTTAAAACTTGAAAAGTTTTATCTCGGAGAATCTGTCGAGCCTTCAAGAATTCCAGGCTCAAGTGAAAAAGATACTCCCCTCGGTATTGAAGCTGCGGAAAGTTGCTTGTTAACATGACAGGCGCTGGTTGTTGCGGAACTTTTTAACCTATATACGACGTTAACCTAAATGGGTACCTCCCAATGCAGGGCACGGCGGTATCATGACTTAAGGGTGACTTAACATTAGGGTGAAACGAATGCGAATGGTTTTTCTTATTTAGTACTTGCGACCCGACCTGCCAGATTATCAAAGACCATTTATTTAAAAAAAAGAACGTTTATAAAAAAAATCTAAATTTTTTGGATAAAATATAGTCTAAATCACTCTCTATCTGCTCGTGGAGTCCCATTACAATCGGTTCATTCATTACAAAGATTAGCCCAGACAGACTATAAAAAAAAAGAAAACAAAAAAGAAAAGACTGACAAAGATTTTTAAAATGGTTATTATAATGTAAATGGTTAATATGCTGTTCATTTTTCAATTCAAATAACCTTCTCAGCGCAATGTAAGGCAGTTAATTCGACACAACACACAGACACTTCAATTTTATTTAAATGCATAGATCACTAAAAATTAGACTGCATACTACAAAGTAGACCACATTGTTGATCGAAGTACGTGGTAGATCCATGCTGCAGTTGTATTAATAGTATAGTTGTAGCACGAATGGATCTACAAGCGTAAAACAGTAGTATGCTACTGTGTTTCGTATGGTGAGTGTAGAGAACCGGAGACCCTTTTTACTGGAAACGAGGCATTCCATCTTAGTCCTCACGGGTGACAACGCATCTGAATTTTGATTCGTAATCGAGGATACGTGTATATATATATATATATATATATATATATATATATATATATATATATATATATATATATATATATATATTATCTATTAGCCACAGCAACCACCTACCATCGGGTGGACTGTGTGCTTGTTTGTTACCCTAATCTATCCTAAATAAAAAAACACAGCAGAACTTTAAAAACAAAAAACCCTCTGCAGTCATATATTCCTTACTGGCCTATAAAAGTTAGAGTTAAATACAAAGACCTCTCCACTGGTAGGGAGGATATGCCGTAATATTAACATTCGGCGGGTAATTCGATGATCGCACTGCCATACGTGAGCACCTCTGCCGTTGCCGCCCGACGCCTATCTAGGGATTTTACGTCTGTTGCAAACGATTTGGTAATAATGCCATCTATCTGAAGACATAAGATTTTGCTATATATATTCTCATATTCGCCTCTTACATCACCTACTGGACGAAATGGCACGATGGATTTTATTACAATAAAATACACTTTTATTTGTTATATAACTGAAAAAAGACGTGTGGCACTCGGGGACTGCCGCGGTAAAGCTATTGCATAGCATTTTGTATTAACTTATGCAATTATAATTATTTATTTATTTTATTTATGCGGTATTTCTTTTTCTTTGATATTAATTCAAGTTACACTTTTTGAGCGTGGTGACCGATAAAAAAACAATTTTTTTCTTTTATTAAATAAATAAATAATAAATGCACTTTGTTCATTCATATTCAAAACACTTTATACACAAATTTTACAAGTACAGCTATTCACTGTTGTACATAAATACCTATACACCTATATACTTTCTCATAAACAGCTGCTTATGTATTCGTCCGATTTCGGAGCAGCTCGTCTCGATTCGTGCGAGCTTCGTAGAGTCGTACAATACGTCTAGTTGCACGCACACAAACACCGTGTCGAAGACTGCCGAAAAGAAACGACGTTAGACAATGCACGGCCTTCAAGCCACACCTCCGTGCCCGTCGGAGTGGGGAGCGTGAGGTTTTTTCGTTACGGAATAAATTTCTGGATTCGGTCCCCGCGCTCAAGGCCCGCGATAGAAGCTATGCAATAGCTTAAAAAAACCGGCCAAGAGCGTGTCGGGGATAAGTGTTCCCACTTATGAGTTTAAAGGTGGGTATCCATTATGTTCGCGCTCCAGCAGCGCTCCGCGCTCCTGCAACTGCTCCCTGTAGAGGGTACTGTTGTTTCCATCCAAGTTCAAAATGATTTTCCTAGAAAGTCCTTATAAAGTTCTACTTTTCAGATTTTTGTCATATTTTATAAACTTATGGTTCAAAAGTTAGAGGGGGGGGGGGACACATTGTATTTTATTTTGGAGCGATTATTTCCGAAATTATTGACATTATCAAAAATGATTTTAGTAAACCCCTATTCATTTTTAAATACCTTTCCAACAATATATCACACGTTAGGGATGAAATTAAAAAAAAATCATTTCCCACTTTACATATAGGGGGGCTTACCCTAATAAAACATTTTTTTCCCATGTTTATTTTACCACTTTGTCGGCGTGATTGATACACATATTGATACCAAATTTCAGTTTTCTAGTGCTAACGGTCACAGAGATTAAGCGAGGATGGACAGACAGACATGGCGAAACTATAAGGGTTCCTAGTTGACTACGGAACCCTAAAAAGACGATACACTCAATGTTAATTCTTTATATTATTATAAAACAAGTGAGATAAGAAACATATATTGTTTTCTTGATATACAAAGTTTTGAAGTGAAAACTTCTTTAGCACTTTTTTTTAATGTCAGGACACGTGACTTGATCGAAAATTCGTAAGACGGATGGAGAGTAGACAGCCGGCGCGGCGTAGAAGAGGAAGTATCGCCCTCTCTTTCTACGGCGCGGCGAAAATGTGTGCCTGCGCCTGTTGTTTCGTTTAGGCGACGCAGGGCGCTTGCGCGAATGTAATATAAATTTTCATGTTTGTGTACGATAGCGCAATAAATAAATATTGTATTCTACTATATAAATGATAGTACTTTTATACTGATAATTAAAGCAATTCGTACAAAATTATTCCCTAACCATTCCAAGATATCAAAAATGCACAACGTTAATATTCAAGATTTTACTTCTGCCGGCACTCCCGGAGTGCAACCCGTCGTTTTTTTTTTATTTTATTTTCTTATATTATCAGCCTTCCTTACATTATATCGATGGCTGGCGGTCCACTACTGTGCGATTTACGCGGAATTTTCTGTCTCGCACGACCATAGGCACGTGCCTAGTTTGCCTTTAGTGTAATCCGCCACTGCTACACGGTACTACGGTACGAAATTTTAACCACTCTGATGTGTTAGTGCCCTAATGGCACACTATGCAGTAGAGTCAACCGTAATACTTCATTGCGGCCGAGTATCCGCATTGAGGTAGTTAGCTTTCTGACAAAATTCGTTTTGAATATTTTTCAATTATTTAACGAAAGTGTCTGAGTGAGGCCTTCAGACTTTTGTTGAGAGTTTACATCTTCTTTTTAAGATGCTGTGAACTCTATGATTTCTCAAATGTACGCCAATGCTACACATTGAATAAAACTATAATATATACGGATTCTATCGCAATTACTTAGTACCTGGATTACCGAGATTTGTTCAGTATTATTTTTTGGAGATCCAATGTGTTATGGAAATTATATTTAGATATAAATTACATACTGATGATATATGAATAATATTTTTTGATCTCACCTTTGATATAAAAAATCGGAGTGCAATTAGTTTAATTTAAATTTTCGTGTTTTTAAAAAAATACTGAAAAAAGGCTCGAAACAATAGATTTTCTCACAAAAGAAGGGAACTTGAAAAAAAAAAGGAAAAAAGTCGAAACGAAGACAGGACTCGAACCAGGATACTACGGTTTCGCAACCGTCCCATATCCCATATGAGCTATTATAATCGTCACGTTGTGCCAAAATTTACCTTCTCATTCTAATGACATTGTAGCAGTTTTTTATTGCCTTGAAAACATGGATTAAACTACATTTTCTAAAAATGAATTCTAGCTAGATCGATTTATTGCTCCCGAAACCCCATGGACACTAAATTTTATTAAAACCGTTGGAGCCGTTTCCGAGATTCTAATTATATATATATATATATATATATATATATATATATATATATATATATATATATATATATATATATATATATATTTGATCGTTTAATCGTATTAGATAGATAGATAAATCTTAACTTACTTTTAATTCCCGGCGTTTCGGGTGCTTTACATCACCCATGGTCACGTGGGAGAGGACTGAGATGTTTGACTTCCCAATGTCATAGTTAACCCGGCTATCTTCAGTTTTTTAATATTAATTCTCGGTCCGATCTACGCAGAACGAACTTACAGTATCTTTAAGTCTTGCAATGGTATGCTTGGGTTTGGATTTAATTTTGTTAATTATAGGATCCCAAGCAGATGGCAGCACCCATCGGTCTTCTCTATTGAAATTAGGATGTTTTTTAATTTCAATAGCCTCGCGAATAATCCTTGATAGGAATCGGTGTTGTTTTGCGAGGATTTCGACAGGAGGACACAGGATTTCGTAGGAGAGGAAATGTCGGGAATTAAAAATAAGTTAAAACAAGTAAATTAAACGCGATAAAATCCGTATATATAGTTTTATTCAATATACTGTGAACTCATAAGATAAATTCGTAGATGGCGGGACCAGTAACCACCGTCTTAGCTATATCTGTTGCTAAAAAAGCAGTGCTTACACTGTTGTGTTCCTGTGAGAAAGGTAAAGAAAGTTGGTATTTTTAATCAATGGGCTAATAATTTTCGTAAAAATGTGGACTATATACGATAAATGTGGACTATATACGATATATTTGTCACCTCTGATGTACCATGATTAAGCGAATAAACGATATGATTATTACTATTACAAGTACAGGCTGTGAGACATTCCATATTAGTTCGCAGAGGTGACAACGTATTTATAGCCTCTATGATTCAAGTGGTGTGTAGGTGTCTATGGACTACATTGGCCACTTTTCAAAAAATTACATGGTAGAGCTATACTACAGTTATATTAGTTAGTGTAGCTTTAGCACGAATGGGTCGGCTCGATCGGGGAAGGACCACGCTCTCACAGAATACCAGCGTAAAATAGCAGCTTGATGCTGCTGTATTTCGTATAGTGAGTGTAGAGTGAGAACCGGAGAGAAGTGAGAGAGTGAGAACCGGAGAGACTTTTTACTGAAATAGAGGCATTAGATCTTTGTACTCATGGGTGACAACGCGCCTGCGTTTTGATTAGTGATCCATAGTAGATGTAGACGTCTATGGACTACAGCAACCACTTACAATCAGGTAGACTGTGTGCTCGTTTGTCACCTTTATACTATAAAAAATCCACTTGAACTATCAGTTCAATTGTCACTTGCTTTATAAAGAAAAGCAGGAGCGACAAACGAGTACAAAGTCCACCTCGTCAGCCACCAGTCCAGCCTCGAGCACGGAGGGAATAGCCAGCCTCTTGTTGTTAGATTCAAATGGTTTAATGTGTTTTTTTTATTTTATATTTTTATTTCTATAGAAAAGCGTGAAAAACGAGCTCACAGTCCACCTGATGGTAAGTGAATGCTGTGGCCCATAGCCATCTATATTTATCCTCGATTGATTCTTAATCGAGGAGAATCAAAACGCAGATGCGTTTTCACCCCTTTCACCCCAGGACTAAGATGGAATGCCTCGTTTCCAGTAAAAAAGGTCTTAGATGTCTATGGGCTACAGCATCCACTTACTCTCAGGTGGACTGTGTGCTCGTTTGCCATCCTAATTTTATATAAAAAATGTTACTCGTCACTTGATAATTCTGACGGCAAGACAATTATTCCAGGGTGCTTCGTGAGCTATTTATGTACGCTTCCACGAACTTAAGGGGGTGACATTCATTTAATAGATAGAAAATTAAATAGATTTGACGTATTAGATATGATCGTTGTAAGAGATTTGAAGACTATACAAAATAAAAAAAAATATTTATTCTTTGAATAAATATTCGCTAGGATTAAGATGATATAACGACGTCGTAATGACATCTACGCTGGTGTCTAAATGATTTTTAACTGATAATAGAATTTAGATAACATAATCAATGTGGTTTTATACGTGGTAAAACCATGCTGCTGAGCAATATTATGATGCAGATTGAATGGGTTGGCTCGACCAGAGTAACACCAGGCTCTCACAGAATACCAGCGTAAAATAGCAGCTTAATGCTGCTGTGTTTCATATGGTGAGTGTAGAGAACCGGTTGTTTTGTTGTTAAAAAAGCATTCCATATTAGAATTATTAAGAATCAAAATTCAGATACGCTGTCACCCCAGTCGTCAGGGGTGACAGCGTATCTGAATTTTGATTCTTAATCGAGGATAGATGTAGAAGCCTGTGGACTACAGCAACCACTTACCATCAGGTGCACTGTGTGCTAGTTTGTCATCTGCATTCCTTTAAAAATCTTTAATAAGAATAAAAACCGACGTAAAATATTAGAATTAATAAATTATTTATTTATTTAAAAACTTCATTGCACTTAAAATGTACAATTGGCGGACTTAATGCCTTTAGGCATTCTCTACCAGTCAACCATGAGCTAAGCAGAGAACTTTAGCAGGTGCCATAAAATATGAGGATAATTTATACGAGAATGTAAATATAAAAATACACATACCATAAATGTAAATACAAAAATAAATATACACAACTACAATTAACCTTAGTAAAATATATTACATTTCATACGTAATGTTTAAATAGCACATAATACATACATTGTAAGTATACTTACATATAAACATATTATACTAAAACAATTTAAAAAATTTATAATGTCAAGTCACATATAAGCAGAAAATATTAAATATGAAAGTTAGTTGCTGGAAGAAGAAAGGTAGTGATCAGTCACCATCCTCTTAAAGGTAGCAACAGAAGTCGGTTTTCTGATATGAAGGGGTAATTTATTCCAAAGCCTTATGGCCTCAGCGGCGAAAGACTGAGACATAAATTTGGTGCGGCGAGGAAAAACACACAATGTAGTTCCTTCGGAAAATCGCAGGTTACGATCGTGAGAAGAACCCAAATACTGAAACTTGTATTTTAGGTATTGGGGAGTGCATGGATTATATAGGATTGAAAAAAGCGTGCGAAGAATTTTGATACATCTACACTGATGGATAGGGAGCCATTTAAGCTTAGAACGATATATGGATACATGATCGTATTTACAAGGGCCAAAAATAAAACGGATGCAATTATTTAATAAACGATCCAATTAGCACAGAAGTATTTGACTCACACCAAAGTAACACCCATCAGCATAATCAATGACTGGTCAAACCAGCGCTCGCACCAACATAGCCTTAGTCTCAGTTGGAAGGAAATTCTTGAAACGATAAGGGCCACGCAGGGTGATTGTCACTCTCCGGCTTATTTCAGCCACCTGAGATTGCCAACTTAAATTAGCATCAATCATCAACCCAAGGTCTTTAACTACATGTCTAAGAGGAATAATTGTTCTATTGTAAACGATAAGCTCCAGTGAATTAAAATCTAATTTAGCTATATGGCGAAGACTACCGAGAATTATCGCTTGACATTTAACAGGATTGACAGCAATTCCACAATTTCTCCACCAGTCACAGATGGCCTCAAGATCTAGATTTAAAATGTCGATCGCGGAGTTAACTTCTGCTGGATCAATCCGAGCGTACGGCTGTAAATCGTCAGCATACTGATGGTAGGAACATTTAAAATTTACGGTTATGAGATTTATAAAAATAGAAAATAATAAAGGAGAAAGAATTCCGCCTTGTGGAACGCCCGTAGTAAGATCAGACCAATCAGAGGAAGACTGTTTGTTGACTTTAACTCTTTGCTGGCGACCACGAAGATAAGTTGATAACCAATCCAAAACTGACGAAGAGAAACTCATGTTTTTACAGATAGCAAGAAGAATGTCATGATCAACAATACAGAAAGCATTGGAGAAGTCAATTAATACGAGGACCGTTAATTTTGATTCCTCCATACCCTCTCGTACATCATCAAGAACTTTAAGGAGAGCAGTGGTTGTACTATGTCCAGGACGAAAACCTGACTGTAAGGGACTAAGAAGATTATTTTTATAAATGTAGCTGGGTAGCTGTTTGTATGCAGCTGATTCCAAAATCTTTGAAAGAAAGGGAAGTATAGAAATTGGTCGAAAATGGTTAATAGAACTGGGATTATTTAACTTGGGAAGTGGAAGGACAAATGCTTGACACCAAAAAGATGGAAAAACCCCAGTAAAAAGAAAAATTGATGATGTGGGTAATGATTGGGAGAATGTTTTCAAGTATGGGGATAATCGTATTTTTACTCACATCATCATAGCCAGTTGCTTTAGATTTAATGGAAAAAATAATTTTACGAACATCTTCATCAGTTACTGGAGAAAAGACAAAGCAGTTTGCGTCGATTTTGGGAAGTGATGAGATAAGAGAAATAGTTCTATGTTTAATGGAATTATCAACTTTAGTTGCCGAAGAGTAGTGCTAATTAAGATCATTGAGAGATATTGACCCCATATCGGGGCAATTCTTTAGTCTACCTAACCCAAGGGAATTAAGAAACTTCCAAGTGCCGGCTGGCGAAGAGCTTATAATATTAATAATATAATATATATAATAATTTTAATTTTTAAATCTTACGAAAGCCCGATCACGTTTTGCCATTGCTTTACGGATGTCATTGTCCATCCCCGGTGCTGGGGGGTGCTTCACTTTAACATTGCGAATCGGGGCTGCTGCATCGTATAACTGAAGGATATTATTAGTCAGTGTCTCTACCATATGATTAACATCTGATGCATAAAAAATATCAGACCAATCCATTGAGGCGGTTTTCCGTTTCAACAACTCCACATCCAGAGTCGCCAAGCTACGCAGACGCAGAACAGATGCGGTAACTTTAGGCGATTTGACTCTATAGGTAATGAATAGAAAATCATGGCGCGAGAAACCAGAGGCCGGAAACTGCCCATGATTTACAACATGTTCAGTAGACGAAACGATTATCAAATCTAGCCATGAATCAGCAGTGTTAATATTAGAATGCGTGGGTCCAAACAGGAGAATAGAGAACTTTACTGAATTCATGATCATTCGTAGTTCTCGCGATCTAGAAGAGTTCTGCAAAAGGTCAGTATTGAAGTCGCCCATAATTATATGATGTACGTACTCAGATGCGATATTCACGATAGCGGACTCAAGGTCATCAAAATAGTTAACTGAAGGCGGAGAATATACAACTCCAAGAATAACTTTGTTTCCATTTAAGAGAACTTCTACGATTTATATTTCATATAATTTAATATCCACTAAGACAAAGTGTATTAAATAATTATTTTAACTCGAAGATATTGTGTAACATAACATACAAACAAACATACAAATAGTCATAAATTCTTAAGCCCATTACCTAGAGGGTATGCAAAGAATACAGGACTTCCGTTTGATACGATCCTGACACACGTCTCTAGTATCCGTGCTCCTCAGTTGAGGTTTAAAAAAGTTGGTTATCAGAATGAATATACCGTTTTTGTATGGTGATTAACGAGAATTGGCGACCCTTTTTACTGATCAACAGGCATTCCATCTTACTCTTCCTTTAGCTGACAGCGACATTATATGAATAGGGTGGCAAGTGTCTGTGACTGGATGTAAAGTATCCAGCCCGTACACATCCACAGTACAGTATCAAAATATAGATGCGTTGTCGCCCCTGAGGACCTCCGGTTCTCTATACTCTACTCTACTATAACGCTGTTATTCCGTGGGAGCGTGGTCTTTTCTCGGTTAAGCCAACCAAGTCATGCTGCAACTATAATAAAGCTGCAGTTTGGCTGTACCAAGTTAATTAATTCATTTAAATCCTGTGCACACTCTCCGTAACGTAGAACAACAAGAGGATTACTCACGCGGTATCATTTATTAACGCTTCGATTAGTGTCAAACGTTTCAAACATTTCAATTAAATTGCTGAAGAGGCAAGATCTACCTTCATTTTATATGCAGAGGAATTCATCTGGTTTTGATCACTCTACCTATTGGCTGCCTGGTTGGTAGAGTAGTAGTAAGCGTGATAGCTGATCACGTATATTATGGTTTTAGTACGAATGGGTCTGTTCGACCGGGGAAGAACCACGCTCTCACAGAATATCAGCGTGAATTAGTAGCTTAATGCAGCTGTGTTTCGTATGGTAAGTGTAGAGAACCGGAGACCCTTTTTACTGGAAACGAGGCATTCCATCTTAGTCCTCACGGGTGACAACGCATTTACATTTTGTTTCTTATTTGAGGGTAGATGAAGATGTATATGTGCCACAGCATCCACTTACCATCAGGTGGACTGTTGCTCGTTTGTCACTCTTATTATACAAAAAATGTGGGTTAAAATACCGGTTCAGGTCAAAATCTATTATTGGGTTTTTTGTCATCAAAACCCTATTTAGCAGTAGTCCTACATCTGATCTCTGTCCGGTGGCGTCGTATTGTCGTCACATTGGTATATCTGATAGTAGTCTAAGTCGGATATCGTGGGAATAGACAGGGCACATGTGCTTGCAAATACACTCGTGAACTATGATCCTATCCTAGATGCGGGTTTCCATAAAATATTTTTTATTTTTTTTTATAGGATAGGGTGACAAATAAGCACATACTCTACCTAATGGTAAGTGGTTGCTGTGGCCCATAGTCATCTACGTCTATCCTCGATTACGAAACAAAATTCAGATGCGTTGTCACCCGTGAGGTCTAAGATGGAATGCCTCTTTTCCAGTAAAAAGAGTTTCCGGTTCTCTACACTCACCATACGAAACACAGCAACATTACGCTAATATTTTACGCTGGTGTTCTATGAGATCGTGGTCCATCACCGCTCGAGCCGAGCCCTTCGTGCAATAACTATACTACTAATATAACCGCAGCATGGCTCTACAACTGCAAACAGCTCAGTGTTAGCACTTAAGATTGTCAAAAATCAGGACTTAAAATTGTAAGTAAAGTAAAAAATGAAGTTGCATCATATTATACATATCCCACTACATGGCATAGAAGCCTCCTTTACGATATTTCCCTGAAAGCAGAGCAACTAACAATTTCATTGGTACCAGCGGAGAACGAGCCCGAGCTACTCGCGTAATGTGAAATTTACACAGAGCCTCTGACTGTTGTTTTCTTAATTTGAAATTAGTTGTAGATGTCCATAGACTTCAGTAGTCCCTTCAGGTGGGCTGAGAAATCGTTTGTTGATTCAATTTTATATAAACAAGGTCAATTGCATAAAAAATTGAACTGGCAATATGTCTCTACCAATGTCAGTAGCACAGTAAACGTAACAAAGAGTTAGCAATATGTCTCTAGTAATGTCAGTAGCACAGTGAATGTAAACTAGAGCTAGAAGTATAGGTGACCATTGTACTTATTTTACTTATATTAATATGAAGAAACTACAGGGTTGTGTCAGTGTAAGAATATCCACAACCCCATACCGTTCCGTGGGTGTCGTCAGAGGGGAAGTGGAAACCAACCAGGAGGTGGGCAACAGCGTATTCCTAATAACAATTAAAATAATTAAAAATCCACGGTCACCAACACTAGCCTACCGTATCAACTATAGCAAATATACCCACTATGAAGCAATCTTCACACCGTCAAATCAAACCGTGGTAGAGCCACGCTGCAGTTATATTAGTAGTATAGTTGTAGCACGAATGGGTCGGCTCGACCGGGGAAGGACCACGCTCTCATAGAATACCGGCGTCAAATAGTAGCATTAAGCTGCTGTGTTTCGTATGGTGAGTGTAGAGAACCGGAGACCCGTTTTTACTGGAAACGAGGCATTCCATTTTAGTCCTCACGGGTGATAACGCATCCGCATTTTGATTCGTAATCGAGGATAGATGTAGTAGCTATGAGCCACAGCAGCCACTTACCATCATCAAAAAAATCAATGGTGAGGTCTGTATCCGGCTATGGACTTTTGATAGGCTGTATAAGTAAGGGTAATATCAAAATGATATGCACTATCAATTACTTTCTACAAATATCAGTAGCAAACTAAATAAAGTATTTCTTAAGAAAATCTTTCAGTTCTCTGCACAAATCTCTACGAAGCTTAAAAGTTTACTAAAATTACAGTGCGGGAGGTTGATTAACGACAGTTTTATAAAACCTCTAACGACTTTGACACTGCAGAAGTGGGCCATAAGAGCGATTTATAAACTCCCAAGAAGTCCGTAAAAAAATTTTTAATAAATAAATTTATTAAATTTGGTTTGTCTGTATATTTATGAAAATTAATTATATGTTCACAAATGCAAAACAAACATTTATTAAAAAAGTGATGTATGATCTTTAAATACAAGGAACAAGCACAAATTGTCAGAAATTGCTTTATGGGGCAATGTTGACACTTTTACAACAATCACAGAAAATATATAGGACCTAACTATCAAAAACTTAGTAAGGGTTATTAAATCATTATACTAATAAAAAGTGCATGATTGATAATAATGGAATAGCTCAAGTCAAAGTTACAGCCTGTATTACGTCCAGTGCTGGGCACAGGCCTCCTCATTTCTGTGATTGTTTTAGGGCAAGGAAGTGTCCGCCGCGCTGCCCCAATGCGTGTTGGCGAACTTCACATGTCTTCGAATTTTTTTTCTAATCCCTCAGACATGCAGGTTTCCTCACGATGTTTTCCTTTACCGCCGAGCACATGGTATATTAGCACTTAAAATTGAAATTAACAACTTCATTGGTACTGGCGGGGATAGAATCAAGTTTTTTTTTGTAGGAAAGGGTGACAAACGAGCTCACAGTCCACCTGATGGTAAGTGGTTGCTGTGGTCCATAGACATCTACATCTATCCTCGATTACGAATCAAAATGCAGATGCGTTGTCACCCGTGAGGACTGAGATAGAATGCCTCGTTTCCAGTAAAAAGGATCTCCGGTTCTCCACACTCACCATACGGAACACAGCAGTAATAAGCTACTATTTTACGCTGGTATTCTGTGAGAGCATGGTCATTTCCGCGGTCGAGTCGACCCATTCGTGTTACAACTATATTATTTAATATAGATGCAGCATAGCTCTACCATGTATACAATTGGGTTGCTCGCGTACTATAACATTTACAGTGAGCGCTCTAGTCACTGAGCTACCACGGCATAGCGACCGGCTAAATAATGGAATACTAAATAAATAATGGGAATAAGGTGATAGCTTTGCTGTGTTTCTATTATTCTAAGAAAGCTTAATTACAATCCCACCTGCTGGTAATTGGTGTTGTAGCTTAAGATGGTGAAGCGGACTGACTTAACAAAAGCCTATCCTCGTTGTCTTGAAGAGACGAACATTATAATCGGATGGAAACACAGATGTTGGCAACTTGTTCCACTCCTTTGCTGCATGATAAACGATGTAGCAAATAGTTTGGTACGAATGCGTGGCAAGTCAACAACCAAAAAGACTACCTGGAGACCGGTAGAACGTGTGGTTGTCCGATAGTGGAAAGGAGAGGGAGGAATTAAATTATGCAATTCCTGCGCACACTACGAAATACACCTGTAGAAAACCGAAAGGCTGGCCACTTTGCGCCTGTGTTCAAGGCTGGTAAGATTGGTTTTAACCAAATTCGAGTCACCAATAAGCCTCTTAGCACGCCTTTCTATTGAGTCTAATGTTGCTATGTGGCATTTTGCAGAACCAGCTCACATATGGCAGCAGATGCTTCTTAAACGTTTACATATTTATTTCTACAGTATTTTATATTATAAATGAAAGTTTAAAAAAAAGTCTCGCTTAGTTTCTTGTTCATTTTTTCCCTGGACAGAAGTTTTATCCGAACCAGTGGTAAAAGCTTAAATGAGTGTCAATAAATATTCATTTAATCTATATTGAATAAAATCATTGCATTCTATTCAATTATATAATGTTTGCCGAATATGATGGAAACAAAATAACTAAGTATTTGTATTTAATTGTGGCTTCCTTGGATAGTATATTTAGAAAGATGAGAGCAAGATGCTGATTATTACAGAACAAGATTGACAAACGAGCACACAGTCTACTTGATGGTAGGTGGATGCTGTGGCCCATAGAAATCTACATCTATCCTCCATTAAGAATCAAAGTGCAGATGCGTTGTCCCCCTGAGGGCTGTAATGTAAATACATCTTTTTCAGTAAAAAGGGTCTCCGGTTCTCTACACTCACCATACGAAACACAGCAGCGTTAAGCTGCTATTTGACGCTGGTATTCTGTAAGAGCGTGGTCTTTCCCCTGTCGAGCCGACACAAATTCTGTTTCAAATTTAAATTTATTCATTGCCAGAATGTAGTACATAATATTATTATGTTGTTATTTTGATTTAACTACTTTTACGGATTATATTGCGTTTAATTGCAAAGTTGTCAGTTTAAAGTAGTTTCAATCAATGTGTAGTGTTCGCGTAAATATAAGAAATCATTATGTAGTTATTTATTAATAATAGACCTTACATTCTACAATGTCCTTACCTTATCAAATTATTAAAACCTTACCTTATAAAAATATTATTATTATAATTATTTAACGAGGTAAAATTATTAAAGAAAAATACTTATGTAATAATTTAAAATATTTTAGCGTCAAGTTTTTAAATTACAATAAACACATGTCAAAAATTTAATTAATTATGTAAATGTATACATAAATGTCAAAAAAAGTTATCAGTTTTTCCCACTGACTTAGATGGGTATATATATCTCAATGGTTTTAGCATATTTCACCATTATTGAAGATTTATTTATAATTCATATATTCGTCTAAGCTATAAAAACATTTTGTTGCCAGCAATTCTGTGAGTTTCCTTTTAAAAATAACGAAAGGGAAGCCTTTAGAAGTGTTAAACAGTACGTTCTACAAACAAAACACAGCTGCAGTGCGACTCTACGACGTATTATGTGTATATGCTGTGTTCATGTGACACTTGTTCTTTAGAAAATCCTTTTATGGCGTATTCCTTCATTCACTACAGCCCTTCACAAGCCCACTGCTGAACATAGCCCCAAGGAATGCCGTAAATTACGGTCCTAAGCCACCTTCGTTAATCATTTTCGCATCTCTTACCAGATCGTTACTCCATCTAGTGGGGCTACACTTCGTTTACCGGTGCAATGCTGCCACTCGAGGATCTTTCTTCCACATTGGTGAATACATGGTTGATAATAACCCCTGGGAATGAGGTGGTCGCTTCCAAGCTGTTTATAAAACAAATTTTGTAAATATGTTATGACCCTTGACATTGTAAAATTTATTTAAAAAAAGTCCCGCTGGGTTTCTTGCTGGTTATACCCAGGACAGAGTTTTTTTTTGAACCATTGGTAACGTAAAATATTGACTTTAGATAAGAATTACTTGTAATCTATATTGAATAAAAAAATTATTCTATTCTGTTCTATTGTGCATTAATGTTTTCCTATTGTTGGACATTATGCTTCATGTGTGTCTGCGGCGTAAGCATTGACTTATATATGGCGTAAGACTGTTCATCATCCGATTTTGACCTGTGTAGAAGTAAGGAGTGCAGACTGTGTATTAAAAAGTGTCCATAGAAAACCGTTAAATAAGGTGGCGCCACTATAACTACGGGGTAAATTTTAAAGAACATGCCAAAAATATTAGTGGGATAGACGACTTTTTCGAGGTTATATTTACTAAATACTTTAGAGCTACTCCAGCGCTGTTGTTGAGAGTTTTTGAACTGTTATTTACTGCTTACAGATGGCTACTCTTACAATTATTCTACTATGGGAGTTGGTACTCCTTGCTTCTACACTCCATACCTTTAATTTTGGAGTCGACGATAGAATATGCTAAAAATCTTGCGTAAAATAGCTAATAATAAAATTATAGAGAAGTATGCAGTCTGTGGGAATGTTCAAATTCGCGCCCGCCATTATGTTAGATTTGATAAAACACAAATCTTCTCAAAACTAAAAAAAATCTAATTACTATAAAATGATTGGCTGGGTTCTGTCTGTATGTTTTGGATCCTATAGTTAATCAAATTAAATCCAAACCCAAGCACTACACTGCAATACTTCAAGATATAGTAAGCCAGTTCTACATAGGTCGTACCAAACATTAATATGCAAAAGCTGAAGGTAGTTTCAATGAACTATAACATCTGGACGTTAAACATCTTAGCCTTCCATGGTCATGACTGCTGTAAAGCACCGGAAATGTAAAAATAAAAAAAAATGATAAAATGCGACAAAAGCTGTAAAATTTGTTTAGCTTAAAAAAAGGAAATCTGAGTTAAGATTCAAAATTTGTAAAATTTTAAGGGAAGGTGATATACTGATATCCTAAGATACAGGATTTATCCTAGTTTAGGAATCAGTGCAACATTTGGTTTGTAAGTTCTTAAGTTTTTTTTAATAAAGATTATTATTATTATTATTCAATGTCAAAAAGATGTAGTACTTTAAGTTGATGCCAATGAAAACGTCTCGTTTACGCCAGCCGTAACAACCTAACCTAATGATTGGCTGGCTAGCAGCGTCAGAGGTGTGAAACCTTTAATACTGCGCTCGCCAATCTGACTGGTAAGTGTGACGGTTAAGGTTTCGTCTCTACTCTGGTAGAGTTTTTGTCTAGCAGAAGATTTGTAGTCGTCGTCGGTTGGTAAGATTTATTTATGTACTTATTTGTTTATTTAAGGACAGCCAGAGGTATTACAATAATACAAGTTCACAAATATAATATACTAGGGATTAACCCTAACTTCGCACGGGTGATGTTTGTGTTTTGAGAACATATGCATGTATTATAAACATTATTATATGTACATACATACATTAATATGTACATATAAATCTTACTCTTAAATCGTTATGCATATTGACGAAAATCGCATCAAAATCCTTCGCTTACTTTAAAAGATTTAAGGTTGCTGTTTGCTGGGTGCATGTGCTAAAATGTATCACACAAAACCATATGTAAATGTAATTAATGAATAAATAAAAATAAGACCTAGGTAGGAGACTGGTGCCCAAACAAGGTTGTCCTGTGCTATGGGATCACCAGGACCCTCCGTCAATGCAAATAATATTGCTGGAAAACTCTTAATAAAAATTAAAACTACTTATAATAAAAGTACATTATAAAATACTTCAGTTTGGAGAAACTGTTTAATGATTATTAAAAGATATTATTATTTTTTATTTTTTTTTTATTTATTCAGGACAACAAACAATTACATAATAATGCTTAAACCAAATAACATTTTATAAATAATATTAGTCATTATGTAACCAACACCGTTATCCACAAAGTAATATTAAATTGGTAACAGTAAATAATAAATGCACAATAAACAGAGTATAAGTGAAAAAGGGAAAATAAAATAAAATTGACAGTACTCAGTAACATTAAAATCAAAATGAGACAAAAGGGAAAAAAAATAATTAAAAAAAATTGCTAGCAGTACAAATTTATCTTGTAAAATATTTAAAGATACTATTGAATATCTACCAACTTTCTTAGAACGTTCTTGAGAAATTGTAACTGTGATGAAGTGAATAGATCAATATTTGAAAAATGCATGTTATATACTTTCATAATACGTCTTAATGGCGCGCGTTCACCTGCATTGGTTTTACATAGTTTAGGCGCAAACAATTTATGTGTATACACGTCTCTAATGCGTTGAGAACGACTAGGGACACGGATATATATTTTGTTAAGTAGTTCACTACAATCTAAATCATTTCGAATTATTTTGAATAATAGTATCAGATCAAAGTATATTCTTCTTGCTTTTAAAGTATGAATTGAAAACTTTTTTAATAAGTTAAGATACGATGATTTAGCGTGGTAACATTTATAATTTATAAAACGAAGAAACTTTGCTTGTAATGATTATATAAGTTCATCGTATTTATTATAATACGGGTTCCATACTTGCGTTGCATATTCAATTTGTGGTCTGATAAGTGATTTGAAAAGTAGTAAATAAGATAAGGAGCTTTTAAAAAAAAATTACACGTTCGTGCAACAATTCCGTACATTTGATACGCTTTATTTGTTACATGGCTGATATGAGCATTAAAGGTTAGATTTGAATCGTAAAGGATGCCTAAATCTTTTATTAATGATACTTTTTCCTTATTATTTCATTATTTCATTATTTATTATTTCATTTTCTTCTTAAGGTGCCACTCATCTGCGAAGGTTGCCAATCATCATGGTCATCTTTATCTTCGAAACTGCAGCACGGAAGAGAGCGAGTGCTGAGGTTAAACCATTCGCGAAGGTTCTTCAGCCAGGATGTATTTATTCTGCCAGGTCGGCGTTTTCCCTCAATTATTCCTTGAATTACAAGCTGAAGGATTACTATATCATAGCATACTATATCACAGCGTAGGCAGCAGTAGCTTCCTAACAACAGCCGAATAAAAAGACGTTTTACGTGGTAAAGCTATGCTGCAGCTATATTACCGGTATAGTTGTAGCACGAATGGGTCGCCTCGACCGAAGAAGGACCACGCTCTCACAGAATACCAGCGTGAAATAGCAGTTTAACGCTGCTGTGTGTACGGTGAGTGTAGAGAACTGGAGACCCTTTTTACTGAAAAAGAGGCATTCCATCACAGCCCTCCTGAGTGACAACGCATCCGTTTTTTGATTCGTTATCGAGGATAGATGTCTATGGATCACAGCAATCAATTACCATCAGATGGACTGTGTGCTCGTTTGCCACACTTATACTATAAAAAAAGTGCGGTTGGCGACCCGCTAGCCAAGCATGGCAACTATACAAGATATCCCACCATATGAGGGATACTATGGAGGGGGCCTATATCACTTACGTTCAACAGTGGACTTCAGATAGCCAGTAAAAATAAATATGGCTGACATTAATGTCGATATTTGATTAGTGCCGTATATTCTAGGCATTAGATACCTTACAGAAATCCGCAATGCGTCAATTAGGCCTAAGTTAAGCAAGGTGTAAATAAGTCCTAAAGCGATTACTACCTAGAATAATTTATATATTATATTGAAAGATATGAAACGTTTTTACCGACTTTAGAAAGGAATTTATTGAAATAATACTAGTTTTAACGGAATTCATCGCGTATATTTAACTTTTTTACCCGACGTTTCGAGAGCTTTACAGCACCCATGGTCACGGGAAGGACTGAGATGTTCAACGTCCAGCTGTCATAGTTAACCGCGGTTACCATAGATTAAAATTTTAACTTTTGTTCCGATCTACACAGTATGAGCTTATGGTATCATGGAGTCTTGCAGTTGTATGCTTGGGTTGGGATTTAATTTTATTTATTATAGGATCCCAAGCAGACGGTAGCACCCAGCCATCTTCTCTATTGAAATTAGGATGTTTTTTGATTTCAATAGCCTCGCGAATCATCCTTGGAAGGAATCGGTGTTCTTTAGCGAGGATTTGTGGTCTATCAAATCTGATGTAGTGACGGGGGCGATCTTGTACATGTTCACAGACTGCAGACTTCCATGAACATGTACAAGATCGCCCCCGTCACTACATCAGATTTGATAGACCACAAATCCTCGCTAAAGAACACCGATTCCTTCCAAGGATGATTCGCGAGGCTATTGAAATCAAAAAACATCCTAATTTCAATAGAGAAGATGGCTGGGTGCTACCATCTGCTTGGGATCCTATAATAAATAAAATTAAATCCCAACCCAAGCATACAACTGCAAGACTCCATGATACCATAAGCTCATACTGTGTAGATCGGAACAAAAGTTAAAATTTTAATCTATGGTAACCGCGGTTAACTATGACAGCTGGACGTTGAACATCTCAGTCCTTCCCGTGACCATGGGTGCTGTAAAGCTCCCGAAACGTCGGGTAAAAAAGTTAAATATACGCGATAAATTCCGTTAAAACTAGTATTATTTCAATGTGTAGTGTTCGCGTAAATATAAGAAATCATTAAGGAATTTATTTTTATTGATTTATATATATTGAACTCGACTGTATGTTTTTTCCGGTGTATTACCTCATAACTTTTCTCTAAGTGAACCGATTTAGATGTTTTTTTTATTTGAAAGCTGCTGCTTCTCGTGTGGTCCCAAGTAAATTTAATCAAGATCTGACACGTAGTTTTTGAGTTATCTTCAATAATGTGTATTTATTGATTCGATCGTATTGAAGTCGGTTGTACAACATTTTTAATTTTGAATACCAGCTTAAATATCAGCTTAATACTGCTGTGTTTAGTATTGTAAGTGTAGTGATTTGGAGACCCTTTTTTACTGGAAACGAGGCATTCCATCTTAGTCCTCGGGGGTGACAACGCATCTACATTTTGATTCTTAATCGAGGATAAATGTAGATGTCTATGGGCCAGAGCATCCATTTACCACCTGGTGGAATGTGTGCTCGTTTGTCACCCTAATTCTATAAAAAAATATCACTTGTTGACTTGTACGTACTCGGAAATATGTCATGATCTATAGATATTAATATCTAATAAAATATACAATGTTAAAAAACCATAATATAGAAAAACTAAAACTAAAAACTTAAATTCTCATACAGTCGTCATACTTTCCGCGGTATCGTTCCATGAGCAACAGCGTTCCCTCGCTAAACTCAGCCTTTGAACGAAGAAAGAACCAGCCCTCTTACCACCTTATTAAATAAAATTGAATTGCCTGTATGAAATATCGAAACAAGTGCCTTACAAGCTTATAATTTATAACCTGATTGTGATTATTTGTACGCCATTAAGATATGAATAAAAAAATTTACATTTTTACCTCTCTGTCTGTATTGTCTGGCCTATTCTTCGCAGTGGTTGAACTTTTTTAAGAATAAGGGTAACAAACGAGCACCAGTCCACCTGATGGTAAGTGGATGCTGTGGCCCATAGACATCTACATCTATCCTCGATTACGAACCAAAACGCAGATGCTTTGTCACCCCTGAGGACTAAGATGGAATGCTTCGTTTCCAGTAAAAAGGGTCTCCGGTTCCCTACACTCACCATACGAAACACAGAGGTATTAAGCTGCTCTTTTACGCTGGTATTCTATGAGAACGTGGTCCTTCCCCGGTCGAGCCGACCCATTCGTGCTACAACCATAATGTAGCTGGAGCGTGGATCTACCACGTATAGACAGCTTTTAATTTATTAATATTAAACCACCCCGGCTTTGTCATTATTATTAGGTATTTAGATTGAAGAAAATCCTCAAAAACTATTTATTTTATTATTTTTAAACTAGTTTACGCTAAGCATAACTATCGTTTTTTTCAAGAAGTTTGATTACAACCAGTTCATTAATTATACATACCACGAATAATATTATATGTGATAGAGCGACGCTGCGGCTATTGTTAGTAGAACGATTGGGTCGGCTCGACCGGGGAAGGACCACGTTCTCACAGAATAACAGCGTAAAATAGCAGCTTAACGCTGCTGTGTTTCGTATGGTGAGTGTAGAGAACCGGAGACCCGTTTTACTGGAACCGAGGCATTCCATCTTAATCCTCAAGGGTTTCGATCCTCAAGATTCGTAGTCGAGGATAGATGTAGATATGTCTATGGGCCACAGCATCCACTAACCATCAGGTGGACTGTGTGCTCGTTTGTTACCCTTATTCTATAAAATTAAAAATAGCTGTGTTATATTTAAAAAAAAAAACTTGCTATTATGCTCAGAGGATTAATTGCATGCTATTATGAAAGAAATAACAATTTTTAAATATGATGAATAACCACTCTTGAAATTTTTGTTTGTTTGTCTGTCTTTATATCTGTCTGTCTGATCAGACCGATCTTGAGAATGGTTTAAAATTTTTATGGGACCACAAGAAAAGTTTTCAAATAATCAATATCGGTTTACCGAGAATTTTTTTTAAGATAACACAGATTTAAAAAAAAACATAGTCGAAGTAAATACCTCCTCCTATTTGAAAGTTGGTGAAGTCGGTTAAAAAGAAAATATCAACGTTGTTACTATATTACAATGTTAATAAAATAAGTAGAGTTTGATTTTAGACCATATTTTGCAACTGTATATATTTGTTTAGAGTGTTTAGGCATAACTTCTTTGCTTCTTAACTGAATTTAATAATTCTTCTTTTATTGAATAGGCCATGCTTCAGGCATAATTTCGTACAAATTTGAGAAAAAAATGTCATCCCTAAGAGTGGAAAATAGGGAATGAAGTATTTGGTTTTATTATTAAGACGACCTTTTAAAAATTTACTTAAAATCCAACCCAAAAATTAAACAATCCTACTTCAAATACAAAAGAATAAAAAAACATGCTGATAAATTGTTTCTGAAGTTGATACTGAGAAATAGTGTATCGGAATTGTGCAATTATTTTTTTATATTATAAATTGCATTTTTTATAGTTTTTTTTAAAATCTGATTTTTAATTCTGATAGTTTAATTTTATTTTTGAATCATTGCACCTTTTTGAACATTTAAAAATTTATAAATGACGGACATAACCGCGCGCTACCGTTTTGACGCATTCGAGCAAAGACAACCCGCGCTAGAGCCTTCAAAGCGATGGTGTTGCGGCTGAAAAAAAAATTACGCGAATTTCACCGAAAACGGAACGCGACGTGCGCGCGCATTGACATCGACCCGATAGGCGATAGGTGTTATCGTCACTCCTTAGTACACGTCCGGCCGTGGCGCAGGTCGGACGCGTTTCGTGTATGGGTGAGTTACAGTACCCCGGCGCACCAAGCGTCGGTGACGATGAGAGACAGTACAGGGCGCCGTTCCGCCGCGCCCCACAGTACCGATGGCCGGCACCACAGCCCCCTCAGCCGTCGGCCTTCGCCCCTTGGCGCAGAGCACCTGCGCCTCCCAGGCCCCCGGATTACCGGCGCAGCGCATCTTACCCTGGAAAGCCGGACGAACCTTATCAGGTAACATATGTTTTACTATGCCTAACAGAATTAAGCAATTAAGGCATATATTTGCACTGAAACTAGTTTATTTTATGTCTTCGGTCGCCTTAGGTTGTTTTAAGATACAGTTGTATTGTTTGCGTCGGATTGTTTAGTTTGAAACGGAATTTTATCCAGGTTTTTCAATGTCTTGAATACTTGACATTGTAAAAAATATGTCGATTTTTGTTTTATTCTTCAGGAATTAATCTACGCCGCGATTTTTCTGTTATCGTTATGTTTTGTGTTCCAAAACGTTTAACTGCAAACACATTAAATATTATTTGAGCTATGTATTCGTAAGACATTAGATTTATTGAAATGCGAGTGTGATAATAAGAACTATACTTAGTACATAATAATGAAGAACACTTTTTTAAAAATTATACTGTTAAAGCCAATCAAAGGTTCACTCAGGAACAGAGACCTCCCCATAAATTGCCAACATTGGAGTATATTTGCCATAGTTGCCATGCTTGGCCGGCGGGTTGCCACCCGTACCATAATAACGATATAGTATCATACTATGTTTTAGTCAATTGTACTTTATATTATAGAAAAATAATATAGAACGAAAACTACTGTATTTTTATTCCCAATTAAAGTGTCGCGCTTTTTTACATTAACTGTGATTGGAAGTCTGGATCAAGTAAGTTTTACGGAAAAAAATCCATCATGAATGTAAAATCGAAAGAAGAAAGAAAAAGAGCATGTACTAAGTTAATTAAAAATTAATTGTTAATTTATTTTAATATGAATCTAAATCGCTCAGACTCCTATAATTATTTTAAAGGTAAAATAGAAGGTAAGGTGGTTAGGTCACTGATGGCCAAATGTATATGGAAAAATACACAAGGAATAAAATAAGTGTGTACCTATTTGCTCTAAAATTTCGTAAAAGTACTAAATTTTATCATCTTTTTTGGTAAAAATACTATATTTGTTCAAAAAAAAAAGTTGGCAACCCTAGCTGTCAAGCGCAGTTTTACTAGTTTTTAGTTATTAGTATTAGGAGGATGGCCAACTTTTGATTTTCTTTTCTTTCCTTTCTCGTCTCTCCGTCGTCTCTTGCAGCACCCACGGGACGATATGGGAGAGGAAATTCTACTACGAGGATAGTGGAAATTCTTACACCGTCTCTATAAGGTCTTTTTTATAATGGACGAAACCTAAAGCCATACTGTATGATGTAACTAGTTTTCTATTTTGACTTGTTATTCAATTTAATTCATAATTTAACATTTAATTGTTGTCAATTTAATTTGCCATGTCCAAATGGGCTTCATGGTGTACCTAAACTGGATTTGACACCTACTCTTATACCCATGAACGAAATAAATAAAAAAAAAACGTTAATGAATATTCGCTCCGGATATTTAATACGAGTTATGATATAATTTTGACAAATTATTATAAGACGACACATCGAAGAGGCTGTCGCCGTACTGATTCGCGTGAATACATAATTTCTATAAAAATTTGAAAAAACGCCGTCATAAGGTCTACAATAGCGTAGCGCCCGCGACGATTAAAAGCGCTTAGAAATTCTTATAAACTTTAAAATAATTTTTTAAAAATTAGTGATTTAAGTAATCAAAATAATGAGCAAGTAAATTATGAATATTTATGTCATGAATGAGAGGCCTATGTTCAGCAGTGGACTTGTGAAAGGCTGTAATGATGATGATGATGATGATGATGAATATATTTGAGTAATTTCCAAGCATATAGATTAAGTAACTTCGTTGTAATTTCAACTATAGTGATTTTTTAGAGGTGTTTTCGCAAATAATTATGATCGAGTCAAAATTATACAATCGTGTTTTTGACATGAATTTACCTATATCAAAATTCCACTTTCGTTAGTGGTGTCATAGTCCTATACTATTCGATGAAAGGAGGTGCATTTTTTGCTGTTAATAGGCTTTAAGGGTAACAGTAAAATGCTTAGTAATATAAAATAATTAAGTTATTTGTATGGACCCCCTTCGAGTAAAAGCCTCATCCAAGGTGTTTCAATTCTCTCCATCAGTGGCTTTTTTATAGAATAAAGGTGACAAACGAGCCCACAGTCCACCTGATGGTAAGTGCATGCTGTGGCCCATGGACAACATTAAACTTCGATTAAGAATCAAAATGCAGATGCGTTGACACCCCTGAGGACTAAGATTGAATGCCTCGATTCCAGTACATCAGATCCCCGGTTCTCTATAATTACCATACGAAACACAGCAGCATTAAGCTGTTATTTGACGCTGGTATTCTGTGAGAGCGTGGTCCTTCCCCGGTCGAGCCGACCCGTTCATGCTACAACCTTGATATCTGCAGCGAGACTCTACTGCGTATAAAAAGTCTAATGTCTAGTGTTACTTCTAGAAGAGGCGTGTTGAAAGATATTCTTGAGTTGGAAACATTATCTAGTTAAAGGTAATACTTCCATTACAGTCCGTGAATGCCCACTGCTGAGCTTCCCCAAGGATTTCCCCATAGATTATTTCATAGTTGCCAAGCTTGGCAAGCGGGTTGGCAATCGCAGTTTTTTATTATTTTGAGGTGTTATTAGGAAGATGCTGACCAGATATACTTAGAGGTAGAGTCACGCTGCAGCTATTATGGTTGTAGCACGATTGGGTCGGATCAACCGGGGAGGGACCACGCTCTCACAGAACACCAGCGTAAAATAGCAGCTTGATGCTGCTGTGTTTCGTATGGTGAGTGTAGAGAACTGGAGACCCGTTTTACTGGGATCGAGGCATTCCATCTTAGTCCTCAGGGTAGACAACGCATCTGCATTTTGATTCTTAATGGAGGTTAAATGTAGATGTCTATGGGCCACAGCATCCACTTACCATCATGTGGATTGTGTGCTCGTTCGTCACGCTTCTTCTATAAAAACCGGCAAAGAGCGTGTCGGGCCACGCTCAGTGTAGGGTTCCGTAGTTTCCCGTTCGTCACAATAAGTGTTCCCACTTATGAGTTTAAAGGTGGATATCCATTATGTTCGCGCTCCAGCAGCGCTCCGCGCTCCTGCAACTGCTCCCGGTAGTGGGTACTGTTGTTTCCATCCAAGTTCAAAATGATTTTCCTACAAAGTCCTTATGAAGCTCTACTTTTCAGATTTTTTTTCATATTTTCTAAACTTATGGTTCAAAAGTTAGAGGGGGGGGGGGGACACATTGTTTTTTTACTTTTGGAGCGATTATTTCCGAAATTATTGACATTATCAAAAAATGATTGTAGTAAACCCGTATTCGTTTTTAAAAACCTTTCCAACAATATATCACACGTTAGGGTTGAAATTAAAAAAAAAATCACTTCCCACTTTACATATATACCATAATAAAACATTTTTTTCCAATTTTTATTTTACCACTTTGTCGGCGTGATTGATACACATATTGGTACCAAATTTCAGCTTTCTGGTGCTAACGGTCACAGAGATTAAGCGAGGACGGACAGACGGACAGACAGACATGGCGAAACTATAAGGGTTCCTAGTTGACTACGGAACCCTAAAAAAGGAAGATCCGATTTCAGTTTATCTTTGTCGCCAATTAGGAGCCCACGGGAGTATCGGGTGTTGGATATTCTCAAACGTTAACTACACGGTTAAGAACTATAATTACTACCTAGTAATTTAAACCCTTTTTTAAATCTCTAAATACATAATGAAATATATTTTTGAGTCTAATTAATGGACAAAACTTAATTAAAGTATTCATGATCATCCGCTTCGGATAAATAATACTTACCAATTATAATTTGTTAAATTAATTAATAGCAATTGCTAAAGGCAGAGAAGTGTTTTGCCTTTGACAGGAAAATATATGTCTGAATCTCTATATTTATTAAATAAAGTATGTTTAAGTAATTAATAAAAAATATCCAGTTATAAAACAACTCATTATATATGATTTTACAAGAATGGCCGACACATTCGTGCTACAACCATAATGTAATAAACCCAGGAAGTGTCACGCTCTCACAGAATACCAGCGTAAAATAGCAGCTTAATGCAACTGTGCTTCGTATAGTGAGTGTAGAGATCTGGAGAGCCTTTCTAATAATAACGAGTCATTTCATCTTAGTCCTCAGGGGTGACAACGCATCTGCATTTTGATTCTTAATGGAGGTTAAATGTAGATGTCTATGGGCCACAGCATCCACTTACCATCAGGTGGACTGTGTGCTCGTTTGTTACCCTGTGGTTTTTTTATTCTATAAAAAAAACACTGGAAATAATTTATTTGTAAGCCACAGAAAATATAATTGTTGCATTCTGGATTTGAACCCGTTCGCTCTTCGCGTTGTAACTCAATGCTACTGCATCACAGTCTTTTTATATTGCAGTTTTAAATTTAAAAAATCAAGCATTTTTGGTAAACATTTTTTTTGTCCAAAAATATGTTTACTTAAGTATTAACCCTCATTACCCTATACATTTCCAACATCTCGAGGGAAGATCACATATGCCTTTGCAATAGGTCTCTATGGGATCGAATTCTACAGAGTCTATAAGGGCATTTTATACCGCTTCCTGGTCTTTATTTCTTTGTTATACTAGATATTTCTTAGCACCGACTTGAGAATATAATATTTGAAGTTATTCATTCTTTTTAGCTTTTGAGTCGGTTTCTGAATTGACATCAAAAATACAATAAAAAATAACTTATAATATATAACAAATAGCTATATATAACTAATAATATATCAAAATTAACTCAAAAAATAGTGTTAACCAAATTAGGATTTCTGATGTGGTGGGGGGATGGTTTTGGATATATGGATATATACCGGTGATCTTTTTTAACGTCTGAAAAAAATAGGGTAAATATAACATGTGAACGGAGTAGAAACCTATGGCACTGATATTTTACAAAATATCTAATATCGACAACAAATGGATGAAGACCCGCTGACCGCCTGCTTGTCTCATGTTGGAAACAAGGTTATTATGTTGTATGTGTTTTTGCATTGATCACAACAAAACGATAAAAACTATTCTTAATTTGGAACGTCTCTTGGCTAAGTGCAGTAACGATCTGCACGAGCTGGTTAGAAGCATTGCGCGAAGCTGAAGAATGAGAAAGAATACATAAAGACGCCTAAGATAGACAAGTGTCATTCGTTCATTTCTAGTGACCCGATCATTACTTATTGGGTCATCTAACGAATCAGGTCAATCAGGTCGATCATTCAAATGAATCATTTCGGGTTTCAGTATTCTGTAATTTGTGAGACCCGCTTGATGATGTCGGTCGTCAGACATTACTACACTACAGCCTAAGTAGTTATGTCAAACTGAGAACTATCGCGCATTACAGTTTTTTGCAACGAAGTTCTTCAACGCGGCTTACACTAGAGTGAACTGGTAAAAATCATCAAGGAAGGAAAATGCCTCCTCCAGTCGACCTCTCCCTATATTTCCCTTTCTCTTTGTCTCTTTCTATTACATACTGTTGTATGTGTGTGTTTTCGTGCGAGTACGTATTGAGTTTTATATAATAATTTAATTTAAATTAAAAAGAAAATATATTTTTAATCAATAGAAATCTACATATTAAATTACTATGTAACTAAGTTTGTCAACTAAATTGGCGATCTATTGAAAATGGGCCAAATTAAGAGTATACCCTTAACCGACGAGCATGTATGCGTAGATATATGGATATGGAGGAGGCGAGAGAGGTATGTCAGGATCGTGCCAAATGAAGTCTGTAGTCTCCGCCAACCCCTCTGGGTATGGAGAGGGCTATGCTCGGAGTTTCTCCACGTGATAAACTTGAAATGAGGATATCCGCAGTAGAACCAGAGTGACCGACATAGCTCAACGTATTAGTAAGCTGAAGTGGCAATGGGCCGGCCATATAGCTCGAAGAACTGACAACCGTTGGGGAAATAGTTCTCGAGTGGCAGCCTCGTACCGGTAGGCGAAGTGTAGGGCGACCCCCCACTAGATGGAGTGAAGACATGCAGGAAGTCGATGGACGTAGGTGGCTCAGGACCGTGTTTTGTGGCATACCTTGGAGGAGGATCGTTCAGCAGTGGACTTGTGAAGGGCTGTAACGATAATGATGATGATGAAATCATAGTTACAAATTACTATTACAGCCTAACAAAAGTCGATTGTTGAACATAGGCCTCCCCCAAAATTGCTTTATAGGGGGGACATTTGCATAGTTCTTTTATAGGATAGGGTGACAAACGAGCACACAGATGGTAAGTGGTTGCAATGGCCCATAGACATCTACATCTATCCTCGATTACATGCAGATGCGTTGTCACCTGTGAGGACTAAGATGGAATGCCTCGTTTCCAGTAAAAATGGTCTCCACCACACAGTTGTTGTTATACGTCGTAGAGCTATATTGTAGTTGTATCACGAATGGGTCGGCTCGACCGGGCTAGGACCTTGCTCTCGCAGAATACCAGCGTAAAATAGCAGCTTAATACTGCTGTGTTTCGTATGGTGAATGTGGAGATCCGGAGACCCCTTTTTAACGGAAACGAAGCATTCCATCTTAGTCCTCAGGGGTGACAAAGCATCTGCGTTTTGATTCTTAATCGATAATAAAATATGTAGATGTCTATGGACCACAGCATCCACTTACCATCAGGTGGGCTGTGGGTTGGCAACTGCAGTTTTTTATATCTTATACAACTGTTATTAGGAAGATGCTGGTTTGTTTCCTGGTCTTACGATAACCACGGGACGATATGGGATAGTGTGATATTTTCACACTGCCACTGAAAGGTTCGTACGTAAGCACGTGAGTTAAGTACTTAAGAATACATATAAATACAAAACATGCAGCTTAACAGTTAGATAAAAGGTTTAAAATTATCCCGCATAGATTTGCCGCAGGTATTTCATCGTCAATGCCATTTATAAATAAAATATCTGTGCTTTGATAGTTTTAATTATAGTTAGGTACTGAGTTAGATAGTTGGTTTTTGGCCGTTAAAGGCAAAAGGGAGAAATCTCCCACCGGGGAGGACGTTTAGTCCAAAGAGCGACCAAAGTTCCATGTTTTTATTTTATAGGAAAACGAGCACACAGTCCACCTGATGGTAAGTGGTTGCTGCGGCCCATAGACATCTACATCAATTCTCGATCACTATTCAAAATGCAGATGCGTTGTCACCCATGAGGACTAAAATGAAATGCCTCTTTTTCAGTAAAACGGGTCTCTGGCTTAACTCACCATATGAAACACAGCAACGTTAAGCTGCTATTTTACGCTTGTATTCTGTGAGAGCGTGGTCCTTCCCCGGTCGAGCTGATGCATTCGTGCTACAACCATACTAAAAATATAGCTGCAGCATGGCTCTACCAAGAAAGGCACATCAGGTGGTCAGTGTGTTCGTTTTTCACCCTTATACTATAAAAAATTATTAGACCGCGGCCATATTCCGTCAAATCCCTAGCGGTCTAATGAGACCGCACACACCCACAGCACTTTAACCCATAAAAACTTATGTATAGAGACTACTTTCCTATGAATAAGTTTGGCATTATAGAATCAATATGAAATTTCCTAGCCTCTAGTGCAATAAAAGTTAGTTAGTCTATCGACATTTATTTATAACCTACGTTCATTTCGTACGCCATTTTCGTGTGAATGTTATTGTGTTGATTTTTGGATTTTTCTAGTGTTTTAGTATAATGTTTTATTATAAAGTTGTAATGAAAGTTTTTGTGTGAATATAATTTATCTTTTTACGTATTAATAATTTCGAGTAATATATATTGAATACTTGTCTATATAAATAGTGTGATATTGACATTAAAAGAATATCTCTTATTGCACACAATATACAAAAATTATTTATACAATACAATTATACAATGAGCGATCTTATTGACTGGCAGCAACTTCCTCCAGACAACCAATGAATAGACAAGATTGCAGGAAAAATGAAGGAGAAAAGTGTGATAAAGCTTTCTGTTGCAAAGGTGAGTGGCTGAGTAGACGATGAACGCTGTAGACAGAAGTTTTATCAACCGAATTAGCGATAGACCAAATTAAGAGTGCCGATAACCTACTTGGACGTGGTAGAGCCATGCTGCAGTTATATTAGTAGTATAGTTGTAGCACAAATGGGTCGGCTCGACCGGGGAAGGACCACGCTCTCACAGAATACCAGCGTGAAATAGTAGTTTGATGTTGCTGTGTTCCGTATGGTGAGTGGAGAAAACCGGAGACCCATTTTACAGGAAACGAGGCATTCTATCTTAGTCCTCACGGGTGACAACGCATCTGAATTTTGTTTCGTAATCGAGGGTAGAAGTAGATATCTATGGGCCACAGCAACTACTTACCATCAGGTGGACTGTGTGCTCGTTTGTCACCCTATCCTATAAAAGAAACTTGTATATATGCGTAGATATATGGATGTGAAAGACGTGGCAGACATGTGGCAGAATGGAGACAAATGAAAGTTCATAATCTCTGCTTTCCTCTCTGACTGACCGGTGTGAGGGTACTATATGTCTTGGTATTACTAGGAAGCACAAGCTAGTAGTACCTGTTCCCCTATAAGCTCGGTAATTCATTCATGGGGCAATGTATACGCTTTTACAACAAATTTATAGAAAATATATAGGACTTGAAAGCTATATTAAAAGGGTGTTTTCCCGCTTAAAGGTAGTAGTGTTCTGTGGGTGTTATACTATTAAGGGTACATGATTTATAACGTCTTGGGAATGAGGGCGTTGGCATGCTGTTTCTAAATGTTTTCATGTTTAATTGTACTGCATTAATTGCAAATTATTACTGAATATCCCCGGGGTTATTTCCTGGTTCTACTCAGGGCAGAGGTCTTTTTATTTGTATTTATTCGTAAATATATTGCGTGCATGAAAGAGTGTCAGAATTAGTACAGTTAAAGTTTATATAGAGAAGGTCTACAGAAGTTAAAATTTATACATGTGTTAGAAATATTCATTATATTTTAAACGAAACTAAGAATTATACCGCCAATATCAAACACATAATAATCTGTTGTCAAACAGTAACATAAAGCAGAGATTGTCACTAAATAATTTTATTATATATTACAAATATTCATTACATATTGAACGAAAGTAAGAATTATACTCCAAATGTCAAACACATAATAGTCTGTTGTCAAACAGTAACATAGAGCAGAGATTGTCACAAAATAATTTTAATATGTTACCAACAATTATTAAGAGATTAACTGAAATAGCTATGAATTTTATGTGATTTCAAATGTTTCTTTTTCAATAGTCTGTGAGGTGTTTTTCAAGGCATTTCATACGTGGTAGAGCTATCTTAACGTTATACGTGGTAAAGCTAACTCTTACAGTATACTAGCGTAGAATAGCAGCTTAATGCTGCTGTGTTTCGTATGGTGAGTGTAGAGAACCGGAGACCCTTTTTACTGAAAACGAGGCACTCCATCTTAGTCTTCACGGGTGACAACGCATCTGCATTTTGATTCGTAATCGAGGATAGCTGTAGATGTCTATGACCAACAGCATCCACTTACCATAAGGTGGACTGTGTGTTTGCTTGTCTGTTTGATTCTATAAAAAAAGGCAAAAAGGGGTTTATTTTATATTTTGTATTAGGTATTTGTGTTTAGGTAATACATTTATTTTGAAAGCGCGCTGTTTGTAAAGACTAGAAACCTACACAAGCTAGTAGTACCAGTTACTCGACTCCACCGAGTCAGTAATTCTTGGAGCGATGTATACGCTTTTACAACAAAATCCCAGAAATTATACAAAATTTGACGTGCACAAAGTACAAAAACTTAATTAAACTAAGTTTGTATAAAAAGGGTTATTATAATAAAGGAATTTATGGATGATAATAACCCCTGGGGAAGGGTGATCGCTACCAAGCTATTTCTAATTTGTCTTGTGTTGTTAATTGTAAACATGATTGTAAGCTGTTATTTTAAAAAAATGTACCACTGGATTTCTTGCTAGTTCTTCCCAGGACAGAGGCTTTTTCCGAACCAGTGGTAAATTAAAAAAAAGTGACTTTCGAAAAGTATTATTTATAATCTATATTGAATATTGAAAAAACAGCTTAACCAACTTAATTAATAAATTACAGTCATATTTAATTATTAGGGGACCACAAGTTAAAATTTACAGTTGGCACAATCGCGTACGGTGGGCGTATCATGGCCAGCTACGTAGCCAAGTTGCGAGGGGACGTGTGTCAGTGGAGCAACGCCGTAGAAGTATTGATTACGCCGTCCCATGCCTGTATGTAGGTCAGAGGCTTTGCTGGTGGGTGAAGCAAACGGTCAGTAGCTAGCTATATTAGCGTGAGAAAAAGAAACGTGTATACACGCGGGCATATTGGACCATGGCAACACTGTGACAGGAATAAGCCCACAGATTACTAGAAAAGATCAGGGAGAAAAAAAATAGGCAAAATTACATAATTAAGCAATTTTTTTTTCTTTTTATTAGTTCTTAAAATATATCGTAATACAATTCCACGAGATAGAGCCTCGGTGCAGCTATATTATGGTTGTAAAACGAATGGGTCAGCTCGACCGGGGAAGGACCACGCTCTCACAGAATACCAGCGTAAAACAGCTGGTATGTTTCGTATGGTGAGTGAAGAGAACCGGAAACTCTTTTTAATGGAAACGAGACATTCCATCGCCATTTTTCTGGGATGACAACGCATCTGCGTTTTGATTCTGAATTGAGGGTTAATGTAGATGTCTACGGGCAAAAACATCTACATTCACTTACCAGCAGGTAGACTGTGTGCTCATTTGTCACCCTTATCTAATATATATATAAATTAATATTTGTTTATTTTTATTTTATGCGCTGCCTTACCGTTCATCAGATCGCGGTAAAACTTTGTCAACATATTACTTGCATTTCCGCGAAGGTTATAGGCATAGTTAGACCAGATAGATGGCGCTGTTGTAGAATCAAAATGTCATCCGTGCCAAGCCGGAGCACATCGCTAGTTCTATTTAAAAAAGTCCAGATTGTATTTAAAAAAAAACGTTAAACCCTCACTAGGATTTTCTCCTGTATAGTGGAGACAGTTTACATAAATTGATATCACAAGAATAAACATCCAGATCAGGCAGGACCATGTAATTGCATGGCCTACAAATAATTTTTTGAGCTCTGTATGTGGGTTCTTGTGAAATTTAAGTATGTAAACTGCCCCACGATGCAGGAGATATTCCGAGTGTGGAGGTAACGTTTTTTTTAAATATATAAATTAAGAGATAAGAAGACAAGATACGATGTCTAAAGAAAGAAATAAGTAAATAAAAAAAACATTTTTATTCAGTTTCTAAACAAAATCAGCCCACATCCGCAAGCTCTGGCAAAAATAGGTTCAAAAAGCGTTAATTAAAAAAGCTCTTCATACGTTATTAGGCCGTATGTAGGTCAGGTTTAAGAGCCGCTGAGTGAGACGTGAGATATAGCATTTAGCATGTTGCTATATATAGCAGTTGGCAACGTTATTAATGGGATACTTATTCTTTTTTTGATTATTGAGTGTGTATATTTTAGACAAAGGAAACAAAAGACATGGGTGTCTTAAGAGAAATATAACTTAAAGTTTTGTTTTGTTTTATCTATTTATTCATTGTAGCTTATCAAAAGTTTACTATCTAGAGCCGTGGTAGGTCAGGGTAAATTTTAGAATACGCGAGAAACCCAGGTTCGAATCCCGCCGGTAGCAATTCTTGATTGAAATTTTATGTGCTGATTTACCATGTGCTCAGCGGCGAAGGAAAATTCCGTGAGGAAACCTGCATGTCTAAGAAATAAAAGGAAGTATAGGGGCAGATCGGCGAACACTCCCTTGCTCTTAAACCTCGGAAGTGAGAGAATACCTGCGCCCATCAGTGAGACGTATATATAGGCTGTAACTTTAACAGGGGAGGGGAGAGAATTTGGCCATAGTTGCCAGGTTTTTTTATTATTTTCAGTTATTATCAAGAAGATGCTGCTGCCTATATCTTGTTTCAGTCTTCCTCTATCGTCTCTTAAAACACGCATGGGTTGATTATCTTTCGTCGCCACTACACTAACACCTTGTATACAATGAGTAAAATTTTCTTACTGGTTTTTTTCTCTGAAGACATTTTCTTTTCGAACTTATAGTAGATATGACATAAAAAGAACTTTAAGCAAGGCTTAATTGAATTAAGAGACTACGTCTTTATCTTTGATGTCAGCCGCGTTCATCAAGCACTCTTAATACTAACCCAATTCCGTAAAGTGGTAAACGGGTCAAAACCGTTTTAAGTTTAAGATATGACCTAATTTTTTATTAAATAAGGGTGACAAACGAGTATATAGCCCATCTGGTTATAAGTGGATACTGTAACCCATAAACATATACGTGTACATCTATCCTCGATTAAGAATCAAAATGCAGATTCTGTGAGAGCGTGGTCCCGCCACGGCCGACCCAGTCGTGCTATAACTGATGTAACGTGGGTCTATCACGCTTGAAATTTTCTACATTATTTAATATATTCTGTACTCGGAGATTTAATTTATCAATGTGGTTGCACCGAATTGAGACGTTATAAATAGTTTTGCTTTTTATTTTTGAAAACTTGATTATTTGACACTATAAGTGTGTTCCAACTAGGATATCATCCAAATAAAAAATTTCGTCCTCTATTTTTTCGCCCTCAGGGGTTGAATTATACATCATCATTATTAAAACCGTTCACAAGTCTAATGCTGAACATAGGCCTTCCCCAAGCAACGCCACAAAGCACGGTCCTGAGCCACCTGCATCCATCGACTTCCTACATGTCTTACCAGGTCATCACTCCCTCTAGCGGAGGGTCGCCGTTCACTACGCCTACTGGTACCTCTCTAGAATTTTTATGAGTCGGCTGCCACTCTAGAATTTTTTTCCCCATCGATTGTCGGTTCTTCGAGCTATATGGCCGGCCCATTGCTACTTCAGCTTACTAATCCGTTAGGCTACGCCGGCTACGTTCTATTGCTGATATCCTTATTTCTAAGTTTATCATGCAGAGAAAACCCGAGCATAGCTCTGTAAACAGCTCACTGAGCGACCTTGAGTGACCTCTTCAACTTGTGACTTGTTATTCAAATTTAATGAAACCACCTAGACCTATTGACCTATTTAATAAAAATAATTATAATAAATCGGTCATATTTGGCGAAGATACCGCGTATATTACGTACAAAATGTGTATTGGTAGAGCTACGTTGCACTTATATTATAATGGTTATAGCATGATGGATCAGCTCGACCAGGGAAGGACCACGCTCTCACAGAATACCAGGGTAAAGTAGCTTAATGCTGCTGTGTTTCGTATGGTAAGTGTATAGAAACGGATACTTTTTTTACTGGAAAAGAGGCATTCCATCTTAGTTCTCACGGGTGACAACGCATCTGCATTTTGATTCGTAATCCAGGATATATATAGAGTCCCAGCAACCACTCATCATCAGGTAGCCTGCGAGCTCGTTTGTCACCCTTTTCCTATGCTAAAAAGTCAATTAAATACGCTTTATTAAGGATAAATCAAAAACCTCAACTCAGACCTAGATTTAAATATTGTTTTTCTTTGATTAAAACTACTTTTACGGATTTCTTTCGCGTTTTATTTATTTTATTTTTAACCCGACGTTTCGGGTGCTTTCCAGCACCCATGGTCACGGGGGACTGAGGTGACTGACGTCCCGATGTCAAAGTTAACCCGGAGTACCTTCAGCTTTTTTTAATTATTGTCTTTGGTTTGGGCGCGTAGATCGGACCAAAGACAATAATTAAAAAAGCTGAAGGTACTCCGGGTTAACTTTGACATCGGGACGTCAGTCACCTCAGTCCCCCGTGACCACGGGTGCTGGAAAGCACCCGAAACGTCGGGTTAAAAATAAAATAAATAAAACGCGAAAGAAATCCGTAAAAGTAGTTTTAATCAATGTACAGTGTTCGCGTAAATATAAGAAATCAATATTGTTTTTCTTATTAGTACCGTTTAATCTTTCATATGCATTTAGTAAAAAGCTGTTATTTTGACATTACAAACAGATATTTCGTTTTTATTCATTTACGTGTTTTAAGCTAATAAATACATTATTATTATTATTATTTTATTATTATTAATGAACATGGGTGACAAATGAGCACACAGTTCACGATATGGTAAGTGGATGCCGTGGTCTATGGATATCAACATCTATTATAACAAATTTACGTCTACGTCGCGTTTAATTGGCCAACTGCAAATGTAAGACTGTAACACCAAATAAAGATATTTCGACTTTGAGTAGCTACAATTTAAAGATTTTCGGATTTTATCTTTTACTGTTACCTGTACTTGTGTTAGAACTTGGATCCTTGCCAAATTTTATGATTCTAGGTTAACATGAAGTACCCTATAGATTTCGATGGGCGAGTTTTGCAAGTATCATTTTCATCTTTATATTAAAAAGAGAATGTTCAACAATGCTAAAGATCTATTTGATCGATCACCATAAAAAATCGTATACTTTAAAATATATAAATTACGCGTCACGTTGTTTGTCCGCGATGGACTCCTAAACTACTTAACCGATTGAACTTGAGAGATAGGATAGTTTTTTTTCCATGAGTGACCCACAATTGTTTTTTTTTGCTAATTTAAGGATTTTTAATAGGACATGACAAAAGGTCGTCGAAAAAGGCAGAACAACGTCTGGCTGGCAAGCTAGTATATGTGTATTTTTCATTGAAGAAGGTTTATATTTATTATTTGAAAAAAAAATGAAAGTAATGATTTCTTATTTTTACGCGAACATTGCACATGATTAAAACTACTTTTACGGATTTTATCGCGTTTATTTTTACTTTTTATTTTTAATTCCCGACGTTTCGGGCGCTTTCCAGCACCCATGGTCACGGGGGACTGAGATGACTGACGTCCCGATGTCATTGTTAAACCCGGAGTACCTTCAGCTTTTTTAATTATTGTTTATGGTCCGATCTATGCAAAATGAACTAACTCTGTCTTGAGGTCTTGCAGTGGTATGCTTGGGTTTAGTTTTAATTTTATTGATTATAGGATCCCAAGCAGGTGGTAGTACCCAGCCTCCTTCTCTATTGAAATTAGGATGTTTTTTAATTTCAATAACCTCACGTATCATCCTAGGATCCGGCTTTAACAATGACATCGGGACGTCAGTCATCTCAGTCCCCCGTGACCATGGGTGCTGGAAAGCGCCCGAAACGTCGAGAATTAAAAATAAAAAGTAAAAATAAACGCGATAAAATCCGTAAAAGTAGTTTTAATCAAAAAATGAAAATTTCTTTTTAGAAACAAACAAAATTTAAAAATTTTGATTTTATTTGCCTTTTTTTCAATCAAGCTCGGCAGTTAAAAAATTAATTGCATGCGCTAAAATAAAAAATCTTGCTGATCATACGCAACCTATGATATTAAATAGCAGAACAACGTCTGCCAGGTTCACCTAGCAGATTATAATATACTTCTTCTGTACGTGTGCTTATCACTGAAATTCTAAACGGCTGGAGAAATTTTGATGAAATTTTTTGTGTGTGTGAGTTGGATGGCTAATACTAATTATTGGATCCGGTAGATGGCGCTGTTGATGATATATGATATCGATTTTAGCTTAAGAACTCGATCCGTTCTTATGAAAAACGGTCTTGTCTGACGTACTGACGGACGCGTACTTTGAGATACGAAATCCTAATAACTTTTTACTTTACTTCTGTTCCATAATATAATAATCTACATAGAGCAAAACGTGTAGTGGCGCTTTAAGAATATCCACTACCACCTATTGTTTCTTAGTTATCGTTAATAAACATTATAAATATAATACATCGATAAACAAATTATAGTAAGAGAACTAAGAATAGGGAAGGAAACTAGCCCCTGAAATACAGGTATTATATCCTCATTACGTAGCTAATGAACACTGTAAATTTTGTGCATGTAATATGTTTATCAATAAGGATTATTATCATTATTATTATCGTGGAAACAAATCAGGGGATGAGTTTCATGTCTTCCTAATAACAACTAAAACATATATCCTTCCCCCCAATCTATGCGGTAGGTGTAAGTTTAGTAGTAGACTTTTGACAGGTCATATCGCTTATATAATATTCTATTCAATGGGCCACAGCATCCACTTACCGTCAGGTGGGCTGTATGCTCCATTGTCCTTTGCTTATAATTACTAAAAAAAAGGATGACGGCTAACCGCGTCGTTCGCATAAAAACCTGGCTTCCAAACAATCAACCTCCCGTCATCGAAACCAACAACACGCGTGAAACAATGTATGTTTAGAATTATTCTTTTCGATTTGCGTAAACGTAAACATTCTTACGCAATACTAACGTGAGTGAAAAATTTTTCTAGAAGAAAATTTTAGTTTTTTTTTAAAATTATTACGAGTGATATCTGGTTCTCGACAACAGCAATACCTACCAGGTTCAATTATGAATGTAAACCATCCAGTGACCAGCTCAAACATACAAGTTGAGAATTTCAGTGACAAACATACGTACAGAAGAATTATATACATATGTTTGTTATATGAGAGGGGGCCAACGAGCATACGGCTCACCTGATGGTAAGTGATTACCTCCGCCCATGAACAACTGAAACACCAGGGGAACCGCAGATTCGTTGCCGGCCTTTTATAAAAAAATTGGCTCTTTTCTTGAATGTCCCTAAGTCGTATCGGTCCGGAAAAATCTCTAGTGGTTGTCGATTCCACAAGGAAGTTGTGCGAGGAAGAAAACTTCTTGTATGTGGTACAGTTGTGAACCGCTAATCATCCAGGTGGTATCTCGAGTTCTGTCGCAATGCGTGATGGTGAAATTGAGCGGCTGGAATTAGTCCGAACAATTCCTTTGAGCAATCCCCGTGGTAAATATGATAGAATACGCAATGTGATCAGAAAGTGCTCGGTCGCCAACGCTTTGATCCACCCTGCACTGGATGCGATCAAATAGAAAGAGTTGGCACCGGCCCAGAGATCGGAACAGTATTCCATGTGCGCCCAAACCTGCGCTTTGTTGTTTTTTTTTCTAAGTTGTAGGCGGTGTGCCGGCATAAAATGATGTTCCGCTCTGATGAGCAAGCTTTTTAGAAGTCAATTTGGCCCTCTCTTCCAAGTGACCACGAAACTGCACGTCATATATAATTTAAATATAAAGATAAAAAGTGCTTGCAATTGCACCTGGTCGTAAATGGTGATAAAGCCCGAAGCTATTCGCAAATCGCAGCATCTTAGAGTAACAAAAACCTATTTACTCTTCCCTCGAAGATACATTGATTGTAATCAGACGGAAAGACACACACTTTGCTGTTCCTACGCATTATAAGGGTCGAAGCATACCGTTTGGTTTGAATGCGTGGAATATCCAGAGCAACCCGCCGATGGCCATTTATTAACTTATTCATCATCATCATCATTACAGCCCTTCACAAGTGCACTGCTGAACATAGGCCTCCCCCAAGTAATGCCACAAAGCACAGTCCATCCGCTGCATCCATCGACTTCTTGCACGTCTTTCCAGGTCGTAACTACATCTAGTGGGGGGTCGTCGTATTAACTTATTGCCTTTTATTAATCGACTTATTTTTAATTCTCGATGTTTCGGGTGTTTTACAGCACCCATGGTCACGAGGGGACTGAGATGTTTGACATCCCAATGTCATAGCTAGCCCAGCTACCTTCAGTTTTTGAATAATAATTTTTGGTCTAATTTACGCAAAACGAGCTTATTTAAGAAATCATTAAGCATATCTAAGTTCAAATAAAACATTTTAAATTCATAAAAAAGTTTTATTAAAAAACTCGCTAAATGTCTTTCAAACGAGATATCTACTTAACACAAACACAAACAGAACGAGCTTACAGTATCTTGAAGTCTTTAATTTAGTTAATTATGGGATCCCAAGCAGATGGCAGCACCCATCCATCTTCTCTATTGAAATTAGGATGTTTTTTAATTTCAATAGAGTCGCGTATCATCCTTGGTAGGAATCGGTGTTCAATTGCGAGGATTTCTGGTTTATCAAATCTAATGTAATGGATTGATTCAGTTTTGAATAGCATAACCCTATGCTACGCTATTATATCTTATTTATAACTTAAATGAGGAAAAGGTGTTTTAAGTGGCCTAATTTTATGTCAAAGTCCAGGTTTTAATTGAAAATCCATGGTGGAGGCCCGTCGACCGCCATTTTTGGTTGAGCTTAGGGCAGCATGACCCTATACTAGTATTTTAATAAGGAGGAGAAGAGGGTTCTGTGAGAGCGTGGTCCTTCCACGCTCTCACAGAATACCAGCGTAAAACAGCATCTCTATGACGCTGTGTTTCGTATGGTGAGTGTAGAGAATCGGATACCCTTTTAACTGGAAACGAGGCATTCCATCATAGTCTTTAGGGGTGACAACGCATCTGCATTTTGATTCCTAATCGAAGATTAATGCATTTGTCTATGGGCTACAGCATCCACTTAACATCAGGTGGACTGTATGTTAACTTGTGACCCTTATTCTATAAAAAAAATACAACCATAGTATGGCTGTAGCGTGTCTCTACCACGTGATATTTTTTTTAATATTTAAGTTTTATAATTTCTTTTTTTAATTTTTAAGGAAAAAAATTGGATTCAGTTTTTTTTACAGAAAATTTTTGTCGATATTCATTTCAACCGATTAAACACGGTTTTTTCAATATTAATTTAAATTAAAAAGAGAAGTGTAATGTATATCAATTTTCGGGAGGTCAGTTATACATATCACTGGCTTTGGATGAAATTTTGTATTTAAATAACGTTTAATATTACAAGTGTTTTTAGATTGCTGAATCTCTGAAAATTTTTTTTTCTAATTCAAAGCTCTATCGTCCAGGCACAATAAGCGCGCTCAAGTTAAACTATATAACACGAAAACGTATGTTAAATTAAAACCCAAATTCGTAAGGAATTTAGAACGTGCGAGACTAGAATTTCACGCAATTATTTTATTAATTATCACAGTGGAGGTTTACAGTTGCCATTACGGGATCATCTGTAAAATCTAGGATTACCAGCCGCCTCTCTCTTTTACTCTATTATCTATGCTTTCATTTTTTTAAATATATTTTCCGTAGTTGAATCTGAATGACAGGGTGAGAAATTATGTAATAAGAGAAAAATGTGGTATGCAAGATGATGTTGTGACCAGGATTAAGAAAGGAATGCTTCGGTGGTTTGGTCGTGCAAAAAGAATGAATGAGGAAAGAGTGACAAAGCAAATTTATATTGCAGATGTGAACGGCAGAGTCGGGAAGGGACGCTCTAGACGAAAGTTTAGCGACCAAATTGGCGATATTTTGAAAATGGGCCATATTAGAAGTAACCTTAAGGTGATACCTCGAAATTTTGATGGTTTTTCTATTTAACATATTTTTTAAGTTTTATAGATTACAAACCAAAATTTTGGTATATGATTTTTGACTATATGACCTTGGATTGCATAAAAGGAAAACACGAGATCATGTAATTTACTCGATAGAAAAAATTGCAAAGTAGGCTCTAAAAATTTACATTTCTCGACGACACCACAATATTCTTACGAATAATATCATGGAATTATTTTAAAGGCATAGTAAATAATCATATCTAATTTCTCATAAACCAGTTTTTTAATTCATAACGAAGTTTTGTTAAAATATATAAAAAACTTTTTGGAGCTTACTTAGCTTTTTCCGAGCGCTTGCTCGGTATGGCTATCTCATAATTTGCGTACTAAGAAGTCATTGCATCACTTTCCTTTTGACACTCCCTCAGTCGTCCGGTAGCTTCACCGACAAAGGAATAAGCCATGCACACAAAACTTCGATTCATTTTCAAGGTATCCTCTTAACCGACGAGCATGTATGCGTAGATATATGGATGTAAAGGAGGCGAAAGAGGTATGTCAGGATCGTGTCAAATGGAAGTCCGTAGTCTCTGCTTACCCGCCTGGGTGACAGGCGTGAGTGTTTATGTTTTTAATTAGTGTATGCTTGGAGAGCACGTAAAGCCGTTGGTCCTACGCCTGATCTCTCTCCGGTCGTGTCAGTTTACCGTCTCATCGGACTATGAGAGTGAAGGAATAGAGAGTGCACCTGGGCTTGCGCATATACTCGGGAACTATAATCCTGTCCTGCATAGAAGGCTGGCTAGTTTACATTTAGACTGGCCACCAAGACCGCAATTCACGTTAGGAGACGTTATTATTTTCGAAAAAATTCTCTGTCCTGGGAAGAACCAGCAAGAAATCGAGCGGGACATTTAAAAAAAATTACAATGTCAATGGTCACAAAATATTTACAAAATTTATTTTAGAAACAGCTTGGAAGCGTCCACCTCATTCCCAGGGGTTATTATCATCCATGTATTCATTTATATCATAATAACCCTTTTTATACAGCTTTTGTTTAATTAAATATTTAAACTTGGTAATAGAGAGACCTTGTATATTTTCTGGGACTTTGTTGTAATAGCGTATATACATTGCCCCAAGAATGAATTACTGACTCTGTGGAGTCGAGAATTGTATCACTAGCTTGTGTTTTTTTCTAGTATTTACGGAGTTTATGTCACCTTTTTTTTACTAAAACTACCTTTGTTTTTGTGAACATACATAAAAATTTCATAGATATACTGAGCGGCTAAAGTTAAAATATATTTATTTCTTTAAATTTTTCTCTTAGAGACTCTCTCGGTTTAAGGTTGTAAATAGCTCTTATGGCCCTCTTCTGCAAATCAAAAATATTTTCTAAATCAGCCGCATTATCTCATAGCAAAATTCCATATGACATTATGCTACGGAAATAACTGAAATAAACGCGCGACACTAGCGAGATCTCTAATCTTTTTTACAGCATAAGCTGCAAAGCTTAGTCCGCTTGCTAGTTTGCGAATCAAAACGCAGATGAGTTGTAACCCGTTAGGACTAAGGTGGAATGCCTCTTTTTCATTAAAAAGAGTCTCCGGTTCTCTACACTCACCATATGAAACACAGCAGCATTAAGCTGCTATTTTACGCTGGTATTCTGTGAGAGCGTGGTCCGTAACGGGTCAAGCCGATCGATTCGTGCTACAACTATGCTATTATTATTGCTGCAGCATGGCTCTACCACCTTAGAAATTAGTTATTTCATAAATTCCAGGATTCGATCTACAATTGTTTTACTACTACTAAATCCTTAGTAATTCATTTCGCGAATTCCCGGCATGGTCCCTCAGTGCTCACATGCATAAATTTTTAATAAAATGAAAAATCAGACTTGAAATAACTTGAAAATGTATAAAAAAAATAATTACCACATAACAGCTTCAGAAGTCAGTGCTTTGACCACTCCCGTCACCAATTTTAAAACTTGTTGTATGAAAGCTATTTTAATCCGAAGTTTAGAAGATTTTACTTTCACCATCAGGTGGGATGGTGTTGAGCATCTTCGGTTAAGTCAAAAACTTTTACTTCCTATGAAAAGTACAATTTTTTACCATTTTAATTTGAATAAGGAATATTACAAAGTAACAAACAGAATATCGTCTAAATAGTGACATATATAAATTAACTAGTATTTTTCGACCCGTTAGGATGGAATTCTTCACAAGTTTTTGTATTAAAGTCTTTGTCACGAGTAAAAGACGTTCCATTAGAGAAATTTATAAACATTTCTTAAAAGATTTCTGTAATATAAAGGTGGGTCTACGCTAGACGAGCCGAGAACAAGCGAAACATGAGCTGAGCACAAATTCGTGTAGTGTGGACCGACACACAAGCCACGAACGAGCGCGCTTGGTTCGTGCTCGACTGTGATCCGCTTATTGTCGGTTTTTTAACGAACACAAAGGGATTTGCACCGCATGCATCGATTTGTATGTTGTATGCTCGTTGTACGTCCACACTTGACACCGCGAGTAGAGCGGCTCAGCTTGTGCTGAGCTCGTGCTCGGCTCCTAAAATTATAGTATTTTAAGTAACGGCTGCTTAAATAAACAAATGCACTGCCCCGCCACACGCTTCACTTACTTAAGCCTTTTTTATATAAAATAAGGGTGATAAATGAGCACCCAGTCCACCTGAAGATACGTGGAAATAGTAGCTTGGCTCTACCAAGTACTTTAGCCTTAAAAAGAGTCCTCGTACCCAGATTTTCAACCAAAATAAGTTAAACGTTTAATAAAAATATAAACAAGACTTGAAAAACTAAAAAGATTAAAATAATTTCCAATAATAACTTTTGGAACACGCATCGGGACCGCGCACCGGACTCTTCATGATTGGAACGAATGGGGAAGTGTAGTCACGGCTTTAATAATGCTACCGGCTTCAGAAGCTATAATGTAAAAATTATTTTATTTTCGTAGTATATTTTTGAAGTTGGTTTTAAATTTTTATAAAAGTTATCGTAATAAAAGTTAAAACATTAATAAATTATAATATGGTTGTAACACGAATGGGTCGGCTCGATCGGGGTAGGACCACGTTTTCACAAAATATCATCGTAAAATAGCAGGTTAATGCTGCTGTGTTACGTATGGTGAAATAAAGAACCGGAGACCCTATTTAAAACTTAATTAAGTGAAAGTAACTAACGTAGCCCTGAAACAAATTATGGTACCCAGATTCTACAGGAAACGTTCATAGCTCTTTGTCGAAAAAAGCTCGCAAAGTAATTATTGCCCAAGGATACAATCAAGTTAAAGTCAAACAAATCTAATTTTGCTCGTTGAAGAATTTTATTTAACTAGATATAAATTACTGAAATATTGTAAAAGAATCTTTTGTAATAATGATTTCTTATATATACGCGAACACTACGCATTGACTAAAACTACTTTTATGGATTTTATCGCGTTTAATTTATTTTATTTTTAACAGCCGACGTTTCGGGTGCTTTCCAGCACAGTAAGTTCATTCTGCGTAGTTCGTACCAAAAACAATCATTAAAAAGCTGAAGGTACTGCGGGTTGACACTGTCACCTCAGTCCTCCGTGACCATGGGTGCTGGAAAGCACCCGAAACGTCGGGAATTAAAAATCAAATAAACTAAACGTGATAAAATCCGTAAAAGTAGTTTTAATCAATTTTTAGTATTGTTTGACAAATTATTTGGGTCGGTACATTGTTTTTTTGTACCGAGGCTTTAAAATTGTAAATGTGAGTCACTTAGCAGATGTAGTGTTTCTCTAGCCATGTCTTCTTGACCGGGGAAGGCCCACTCTCTCACAGAATACCAGAATGAAAGAGCAGCTTAATGCTGCTGTGTTATGTGTGGACGACTGTCGTGCGTTGATAGCTCCGCGGCGCAGTGGTTTAGCGTTGAACTACGGCGCTGTGAGTCCTAGGTTCGAATCCCACACGAAAAAAGTGTTTGTATGGATTAAAATAATTGTTCCAGGTCTGGATGTGATGGTTGTGTTCTGATTAATTTATGTAGGTAAACATTATGTCTGACAAATTCCACGATACAGGAGAAAACTCTAGTGTGTGTGTGTGGGGGGGGGGGGTAATATTTTTTATTGACAAACGAAATTTTACTACTTTTTTACTAACTTGCTCTTTCTTTTGACTTGATTCCAGTAAAAATTTAGCAATCTATTTTAAAATATCTTTACAGTGACCTAGAGACTCATTTTTTTGATATAAAGCCAGGTACCCAGGTGTGACAACGCATCTGTACATACGCATTCGTAATCGAGGTGTCTATGGATCATACCATCAACTTACCACGGTCAAAGAATATAAAATTACCATGGTGGACTTTATGTGTGCTTGTTAAAAAAGAAGTAACAAATTCTAAATAACACTGACGATTTCCAAAAAATAAATGATAAATTGGGAATGCTAAGAATGTGGGTAGTAGTGAGAAAAGTAAATACGTTTAATACGTGGTAGAGCCATGCTGCAGCTATATTATAGTTGTAGCACGATTGGGTCGGCTCGACCGGGGAAGGAACACGCTCTCACAGAATACCAGCGTAAAATAGCAGCTTAGTACAGCTGTGTTTCGTATGGTGAGTGTAGAGAACCGGAGCCTTTTTTAATGGAAACGAGGCATATCATCTTAGTACACAGGGGTGACAACGCATCTGCGTTTTCATTCTTTATCGAGGATAAATGTAGATGTCTATGGGCCACAGCACCCACTTATCATAAGGTGAACTTTGTGCTTGTTTGTAACCCTTATTCTATAAAAAAATAAATTACCGTTATATAGGAATGCCACCGTATTGTGGCAATATATGTATATCCACTACCCCATATCGTCCCGTGGCTATCGTAAGAGACCACATAAGGAAACACAAATAAGCTATAATGTTTGGGTGGTAGTACTGGCAAGGTTTGATTTTTGATTGATCGTATACGTAACTAAAAAGTTGTTCAGAGTTGAGAAATTTCTACAAAACCTCACCGAATCTTTAAAATTAAATAAATTCTATTAATAAATCTAATATCTATGTGAGCATGCAAATAATCCTATTGTTTATATCTTCTTCTTCTTATCTTCACGCACAATCCCTAACGGGGTAGCCAGAGAGAACAGATCGCCAAGTGTCACGATCCTTACATACCTCTTTCGCTTCTTTCAGGTTCATTAACTTCTTCATACATGCACGTCTAGGTATCCGAGTACTCTTGACCCTCCCCTCTTCGAGCAATTTGCTCACATGGTCTTCGAAAGTTAGTCTCGGTCTACCTCGACACCTTTTAATATTAACTTTCGCTCTATATATTTTTTTCACCATTCGGTCTTCACTCATTCGTTCAACGTGCCCAAACCATTGGAGTACGCCCCTATCAATTTTTGTGATAAGGTCATCTTTCAATCCTGCCATATTGCGAATCTCTTCGTTTCGCTTTCGGTCGGCTATGGTAACGCCACACATTTTACGAAGAGATCGCATCTCCACTGCATTCAACTTGCTTTTACGCTTCTTATGGCATACCCAGTACCATACCATACCGATAGTATTGTTTATATAAAATCGATAAATATATTTTAGCTAAAAATACATCAAACATGTGCATTCGAAAATGTTACGAGAATTTTAAAAAGTATGACACATTACCATAGACAACATTTTTTTTACCTTGGCCTTAATGCGGCAACGATCCGTATCGTTGAGCCTATGTATTTTCTACAGTGGAGGCTTCGCCCCCGTACCGCAGTCCGGGCCGCATCCACGTGACCTAGTTTCAGCACTCGATGCGGGGCGCAGTGCGGCGCCCTGATTGGCCAAACGCGCCATATTCAACCGCTTGTAGGGACGTTCAATATTTGTTATCGATATTTTATTAAAGTATAATTTAGAAACGTAGGAGTAATTTTAGCAAACGATAAATCATCAAATGTAATCATCATCAGTATTGGCTTGGAGTTATTATACGAGAGTTTACTAAGTTAAAATATAGAGATCAAATGATTTTAGTGTATCGCCATTTAAAAAATATACCATATTGTCTTTGATTTTAATTTAGCTCTTTACTATGTGCATATATGGTAAAATGTTGAAGTAGCGTCTTGTACAGGTGTTACCAATAAGCTCGCCAAGTTTAATTATAATGGTAAACTTTTCTTATAATTGAAGAGGATCATTTTAAGAAGTGGCATGTCTGCAGATTCATAGATAAATAATACAAGTAAAGTAAAGTAAAAGCGAATAAAACGTCCCATTGCTGGGCATAGGCAAATTCCTATCTCGCGGGAGGGTTTTAGGGCAAATAAGTATCCCTCGCACTGCCCCAACGTCTGTTGGCGGAATTTATATGACTTCAAAATTATTTTTTTATACCTTCTCAGACATATGAGGTTTCAGGTTTCTTTCACCGGTGAGCACATGTTAAATTAACACAGTGTAATTCTGATTAACAACTTCATTTGTTCCGACTCGGATCGCACGCTATTTGCTCGTACTATAAAGTTTACGGCGTGTGCTTAACTCCTGAGTGACCACGTAGGAAAGATAATATATTATTTTTTTAACGGTTCAACGAAGTTTTTCGAGGTAACCTTAACTTGGTAGAGCTACACTGTGGCTGTATTAAGGATGTTCCGATAACAAGGGTGCACTGAGAGTCGACACGACCGGGGATGGGCCAAACTATCAAAAATAAAATCTTTATATACGTGGTCGCGCCATGTTGCAGTTATATAAGTTGTATAGTTGTAGCAGGAATGAGTCGGCTCGACCGGGGAAGGACCACGCTATCACAGAATACGTTGCTGTGTTTCGTATGGTGAGTGTAGAGAATCGGAGACCCTTTTTACTAGAAACGAGGCATCCCATCTTAGTCCTCACGGGTGACAACGCATCTGCATTTTGATTCGTAATCAAGGATAGATGTAGATGTCTATGGACCACAGCAACTACTTACCATCAGGTAGACTGTGTTCTCATTTGTCACCCTATCCTATAAAAAATTACAATACCAGCACAATGCTGCTGTATTTCGAATCGTAGGTGTAAAGAGGAGACCCTTTTTGTTGGTAACGAAGCACTTCATCTTAGTCCTCAGGGTTGACAACGCATTTGCATGATTCATGATTCTCAATCAATGATAGATGTAGGGTTAGAGCCGCAGCATCTACTTACCATCAGGTGGTGTGTGTGTGCTCGTTTCTCAACGTTACTTTAATATAAAAACCGGCCAAGAGCGTGTCGGGCCACGCTCAGTGTAGGGTTCCGTAGTTTCCCATCCGTCACAATAAGTGTTCCCACTTATGAGTTTAAAGGTGGGTATCCATTATGTTCGCGCTCCAGCAGCGCTCCGCGCTCCTGCAACTGCTCCCGGTAGTGGGTACTGTTGTTTCCATCCAAGTTCAAAGTGATTTTCCTAGAAAGTCCTTATAAAGTTCTACTTTTCAGATTTTTTTCATATTTTGTAAACTTATGGTTCAAAAGTTAGAGGGGGGAGGGACACATTGTTTTTTAGTTTTGGAGCGATTATTTCCGAAATTATTGACATTATCAAAAAATGATTTTAGTAAACCCCTATTCATTTTTAAATACCTTTCCAACACGTTAGGGTTGAAATTAAAAAAAAATCACTTCCCACGTTACATATAGGGGGGCTACCCTAATAAAACATTTTTTTCCAATTTTTATTTTACCACTTTGTCGGCGTGATTGATACACATATTGGTACCAAATTTCAGCTTTCTAGTGCTAACGGTCAAAGAGATTAAGCGAGGGCGGACAGACGGACAGACAGACACGGCGAAACTATAAGGGTTCCTAGTTGACTACGAAACCCTAAAAACGAGAGTATACTTGTAACTACTTTTAATTTCTCTTGATAACGACGTGATTTGTTTGCCGATTAATAAACAGTAATATTATCGGGATACAAAAAGTTCTGTGAGCAAAAAGATACTACGGACGTTGTCTTCAATTTTAAAGTTACTTTGTTTACTTTTTAATATCTGGCTTTGTCAACTTACAATAAAAGTTGATAAAGCCAGATTTTAAATATTGTTGTACACTCTTGGGGGGGGGGGGGATAATTGAATCCCATGAGTATCGAGTAATTATACAGCTTTGTGGAAGTACACCTGGGCTGGAATAAGTTAGTGTGTGGTATAAACCAGATTTACTAACCCAAAAAGTGGCGCAGTGGTCAAGCATTTACCTGCATGCTGCATAGCCGTGAGTTCGAATCCCGTACCGAACAAGTATTTGTTGCTATTATAATTGGCCTGAGTCTGGATACTTGTATATCCACTTATATGTACACAGGAAATTATATAATTACAGGATTACGTAATTTGAAAACAAAAACATGGCTTTTGTAAGGAATTTGGTACGTGCGTGACTCTTTAGAATTTCGCGCAACTATTTTATTAATTAATGGTGATTACGCTATTATTTTGGGATCGTCGGCAAAATCCCTGCTTGCTGGTCGCTTCGTTCGTATGGTCTATACTTTATTTATTAAATATAGTTCATAGTAAATTAGTGTGTTTTACGTAGAATAGATGCGAGTTGGCGAAGTTCATATGTCTTCGAAATATATTTTTTATTCCTATTTCACAAACACGCAGGTTTCCTCACAATGTTTTCCTTCACCGTAGAGCACGTTAGCGCTTAAATTTGCAATTAAAAATTTCATTGGTGCCGACGGGGATCGAACCCGAATTGCTCGCGTAGGTACTGTTAAATTTGCAGCGAGCGCTAACCATCTGAAGCTACCACGGCGCTGCAAATTTGCATTGGGGCCTAGTGGCGGTCACTTACTTGCCCGAAAACCCTTTCAGAAATGAGAGGAGGCCTGTGCCCAGCAGTGGGACACGTATATAGGCTGTAACTATGTAGAATAGATGCTAATAGTTGTTTCATAAAATGATCACATATTCTGTCCTAGATTTATAAAGGAATGCGTCGGTGGTTTGTACATGTAAAACGAATGATTGAAGAAAGAATCATTGTATAAAATAATTTTTACGGAATTTTAGTTATTTTTAATTCAAGACGTTTCGGCGTTTTACACAAGCTAGAAGTACCAGTTACTCGACTCCACCGAGCCAGTAATTCATTCTTGGGGCAATGTATACGCTTTTACAACAAAATCCCAGAAATTATACAAAATTTGACCTGCACAAAGATCAAAAACTTTATTTAACTAAGTTTGTATAAAACGTTATTATAATGTTAAGGAATTTATGGATGATAATAAGCTCTGGGAACGGTGATCGCTCCAAGCTACTTCTAATTTATTTTGTGTTGTTAATTGTAACATACATGATTGTAAGCTGTTATTTAAATAAACAGTCTCGCTGGGATTCTTGCTGGTTCTTCCCAGGACAGAGGTTTTCTTTGCGAACCAGTGGTAAGTGAAAAAAAATGACTTTCAGTAGGTATTATTTAAAATCCATATTGAAAAAAATCTGTTTCTGTTTCGGATACTTTGTAGCACCCGTGGTCACGAAGCGGATTGAGTTTTTTTTTTATAGAAGAGGGGGAAAACGAGCACGCAGCTCATCTCATGGTAAATGACTACCGCCACTCATGAACAACCGTAACACTAAAGGAATTGCAGGTCCGTTGCCGGCCTTTTAGAAAGGAGTAAGCTCTTTGAGGTAATTTAAGTACGGGTGTCAGTTAACCCGGAGTATCTTTTGGTCCGATCTACGAAGAATGAGCTTAGCGTGCTTTGAGGTTTTGCAGTAGAATGCCTGAGTTTGGTTTTAATTTGATAAATGACCAGCTGTTCCTCGTTTTTTCAACATTGCCCGCGTGGAGTTTCGTACGTTTGGATTTCAAGGGTATAATTTTTTTTTGCGGAACCTTAATTCTTTTTCTAAAATAAAAGTAGCCTAACTTACTCTGTCACTTATCTGACAGTGAAAGTTCTGTCAAAATCAGTCCAGCTGTTTCGTAGATTAGCCGGGGCAGACAAACATTTTAAAAATTGTTTTTTGCTATTAGTACCGTTTATACTTTCACATGCATTTAGTTAAAAGCTGTTGTTTAGACATTACAAACGGACAGCCTTCACGTGGTAGAGCCATGCTGCGGCTATATATTATAGTTGTAGTACGAATGGGCCGGCTCGACCGGGGAAGAAGCACTCTCTCACGGAATACCAGTGTAAAATAGTAGCTTAATACTGCTGTGTTTCGTATGGTGAGTGTAGATAACCGGAGACCCTTTTATACTGGAAACGAGGCATTGCATCTTAGTCCTCACGGGTGACAAAGCATTTGCATTTCGATTTGTAATCGAGGATAGATGAGGATGTCTATGGGTCACAGCAACCACTTACCATCAGGTGGACTGTGTGCTCGTTTGTCACCACAAAATTTCGCGAAAGATTCTACGTACGTGAGGCCATTCCGCCGTTCCGGTTTTACTGATTTCTGACGCCTAATAGCAGTGCTCGCACAGTCGTGTTCTGGTCTGTGGTGTATGGAGAGGCGTCCATGAACTGCACTAGCTATTTACCATCGGTTATAGCTATTTTTACGTGGTAGAGCCACGCTGAAGCTATAATACTTGAATAGTTGTTGCACGAACGGATCGGCTCGACCAGGAAACGACCACACTCGCACGGAATACCAGCGTCAAATAGCAGCTTAAAGCTGCTGTGTTTGAGATTGTAGAAAACTGGAGACCCTTTTTACTGAAAACGAGGCATTCCATCTTAGTCCTCACGGGTGACAACACATCTGCATTTTGATTCGTAGTCGAGGATAGATGTAGATGTCTATGGGCCGCAGCATCCACTTACCATCAGGTGGACTGTGTGCTTTTTTGCCACCTTATACTATAAAGAAATCGGGTGACTTTAAGTGGGTTTGTCTCTAGTTTTATTAAAAAACCTAGCATATAAAGAATAAAAAGCCGAGACTACCTACTATAATATGATAATAAATTAGCTTCTCTAATAATAAAACTCAATAAGCCCACAATGGCGTGCTTCCTTTAAAAACGTTTTGATAGATTAGCTACTGGTATTTCGGCAATTATTTTGAGATTAACGATCTTCTTTGCGATATTAGATAGTTCTAGACTTTATGTGCCTACAGTAACATGTTGATTACAATATAAAACACGTCGTAATTTTACACGCTGTAGGAATAATATCCTTCAGACTGAAACGGTTTTCGGTCACGACCAGTCTCAAGCGCGAACAGGCGCGAGGAAGACTAGCGCAGAACAGGATTATAGTGCCCATACACTTGGGCAAGCACAGGTGTACTCTCCATTCCCTCAATCTCATAATCCGAGAGGACGGTAAACCAACACGACCGGAGAGAGATTAGGCGCAGAACCAACGGCTTTACGTGCTTTCCGAGGCACGTGGGTGAGAGACACCGCCAATTTCCTGACTCTGGGTAACTACTGAGAATTTCTAGAAAAAAAATTTGATTTTTTTTTATTTGATAGATTTTTTTATTTGATAGAATTTGTAGGTGGTAGAGCCACGCTGAAGCTATATTATGGTTGTAACACGAAAGGGTTGCTCGACTGGAGAAGGACCACGCTCTCACAGAATACCAGCGTAAAAAATCTTAATGCTGCTGTGTTTCGTACGTTGAGTGTAGAGAACCAGTGACCCTTTTTACGGGAATCGAGGGATTCCATCTCAGTCCTCAAGAGTGACAACGCATCTGCATTTTGATTCCTAATCGAGAATAAATGTAGATATGTCTATGGGCCACAGCACCCACTTACCATCAGGTGGACTGTGTGCTCGTTTGTCACCCTTATCGTATATTAAAAAAACAATAATTGACTTTGGCCCGACCCGGGATTCGAATTCGGAACCTCATGACAAGCAATCGCGTTTATATGACCACAGGTCCAACATGGCAGCAATATTATAGTAGTACCACGAATGGGTCATCATGACCAAGTATGGAACTCGCTATAGAATAGCAACGTGAAATAGTAGCATAACGTTGCTATGTTTCGTATGGTGAGTGTAGAGAGCCGGAGACCGTTTGTACTGGAATTACACATTTTATCTCAGTCCTCAGGGTGACAACGTATCTGCGTTTTGAACCTTAATCGAGGATAGATGTAGATTGTATAGTCACAACATCCACTTACCATCAAGTGGACTGTGGCTCGTTCGTCGCTCTTATTCCATAAAAGGACGTTTATTTCTTTAAATCTCGTAATATCTTTATATCGATGTGTTATTGATGATTAAACATGATAGAACTTTGCAGCTTTTATATTATAGGATAGGGTGACAAACGAGCACACATTCCACCTGATGGGGAGTGCTTGCTGTGGACCCTTTTAACTCGAATCCCTCGATTCCAGTTAAAAGGGTCTCCGGTTCTTTACACTCACCATACGAAACACAGCAGCATTAAGCTTTTTTTGCCGGTATTCTGTGAGAGCGTGGTCCTTCCCCGGTCGAGCGGACCCATTCATGCTACAACTATACTACTAATATATCTGCAGCATGGCTCTACCACTTATAAAGGAGAGCCGTTTGTGGTTGTAGCACGAATGAGTCGACTCCACTGAGGTAGGTAAACTCTCACAGATTACTAGTGTAAAATAGCAGCTTAATTCTGCTGTTTTTTGTGTGGTGAGGGTCGAGATACCCTTTTTGCTGATAATGAAGCATTTAATCTCAGTCCAAAGCTTCTAAGCTGAGTTAAGCGTAATAGTGTGGATTGCACGTACAGTGTAGAAAGGATAAAATAAATGAAACTTTGTTTGTTTTTCTTAGAACTTTATATTTTAGATATACTTTAATTGAGGCTTATATACACTGTTTTGGTGTGAGTTAAAACCTCGTCATCATAATGTGAATTTGTTTTATTCTTTTCAGTGCTTTGAAGTTGTGTTTAAGTTTTAGTGAAATTTAATAAAACCACTTATACGGATTTTATCGCGTTTAATTAACTTATTTTTAATTCCCGACGTTTCGGGTGCTTTATAGCACCTATAGTCACGGGGGGGGGGGGACGACTGAGATGTTTGACGTCCCAGTGTCTTAGTTAGCCTGGCTACCTTCAGTTTTCGAATTTTTTTTTTGAAAACTTAACTGAAAACTAAAGGTAGCCGGGTTAACTACGACATTATTACCCTCACGTTCGTTACAACTGCACTGCAGTCGCTCACGGTTTTACACTCATATGCACGTATACTCTCACAGAAATTATTTTAAAACAGTTCGAACGGTATCTATAGACTTCAAAACGGAGATATGTTAGTATTTGGACATTTAAATATAGAATGCCGTGAAAGAACCGTGGTGTAAAGCTGTAATTTCACAGTTCGCGAGCAACTCGATTTCGATCCCCGCCGCACAATAAAATTGTTAACCAGTGATAGTGTTAATTGCAATCTTATGGACTCTTTTACAACGTGCTCGGCGGTGAAGGAAACCATCCTTTCCGTGCCCTAAAACCCTCTCACAAATGAGTATCCTGTGCCCAGCAGTGGGACATATATGTATACTGTAACTTTTTAAATATAGTCCGAGATATACTCCCACTTCTACTAGTATTAACACGATCTACTCCTACTTGGCTGTAAGTTCAATTAAATTGTCTAAAAACGATTTTAATGAAAACTTAATGAGGTATTTCTAATGTAGTTATATACTTTTAATAAAAGTTAATAACCCACAAACACTTTAAAAAAGTGAAAGAGGATCTACTCCTTCAGTGTCCTTCTAACCTCTCTAACAATACACACAGGATGATATACTATGCACCCACTACATGAACCGACATGCCTCCATATTTAAAAAAAAATCATACAACTACAAACTACTCCTTGAAAACACTAGCCGCGTATCCTCGCTAAATAGCTATACATTCAATCCATCCATGACAGCCTATAAAAGTCCACTGCTGAACATGGGCCTTCCCCATATAGTTCCTCATAGGGCAGAATTTGCCATGGTTGTCAATCTTGGCAGGCGTTTTGGCAACCGTAGTTTTTTTATTTTGAGTTGTTATGAGGAAGAAGCTGCTGTCCGTTTCTTGTTTCAGTTTTCTTTTGTATCCTCTTAGGACACCCATTGGTTGATGCGCGGCCCGACACGGCACTCCATGTTTTAAATTAAAAAAATGAAATAACAACTCAAATTATCATACAGTCCTACTCCTCAGGGCTAGAGTCCCTCAGGGCTCCGTACTCTCCCCGCTCCTCTTCACACTCTACACGAGTGACATCCCGAAAAACACATATGTCAATACGGCTCGCTTATGGAAAATTGAAGTGAACCCCGAAAAAAGTATAGGAATATACTTTCAAAGGAAACCCACTAACCGACTCCACTCGCTAGTGAACAGTAAGAGCAATCTGTCCCTAACACACAAGCTCCACCTCTACAAAGCTTGCGTAGGACCTATCATGTCCTACGCAAGCGTAGACTACGCACACGTGGCTCTTGTACGTTTGAACAATCTACAGGTCGTACAAAAGAGATTTACACGCATCGACACCGGAGCTCGGTGTTACCAGCGTAGCTCTGATATACACAGGGATTGTCAACATCCAACGATCTCTGAATATTTCAAGGAAATGTCTCGGCGCTACTTCGAGAGCACTGAGACACATCCCAACCAGCTAGTGGTGAACGCAGCAAACTACGCTCCGAGAACATTAAGCAAAGCCTACGGAAAACCCGCAACGTTTTAATTGAACTCCCAGTTCCGCTAGATTTCGACGACACAACTGACGCCGGTCCGATACACATAGACACTACACACTCACCTAGTGCCGCAAACACCGATAGGACAACGGATGGGACACAGCGAGTCTGCAGACGGGCGCGTTACACACCCTCCACACCGCGGATACACCGTACACCCGCGTCCCTGGGCAGTTCTCATCGCAAATCATCGAGTGACGCGAGTTAGCCGTCAGAGCCGGGGCTTGCCACCACCCCACGGACGGCCGTTGGATAACTCTTCCACGTGCACTGTACACTGTCGTAGGAGTCATCGTTACACAAGTAACGATGCGGAATGCTTGAATTCACTTTTTACAGCCCCCCATGTCCTATAAAGCTGTGAGAACCGCATAGGCTAGCAGCATTAACATTATCGAAACCAGCTCAGTCCTACTCCCTCCGGTATAGCGTCGAAAAGACTGGCCGCATATAATCGTTGTATGGCTAAACAAGTTAAAATTTAAAAAAACAATTCAATCAAAACAAGCTATTATTATCGTTCAAACTGTATTTATCTAACAAATCACCGCTAATTCCGTAAACGATAACTGATAAAATATAATTGGTGTGTTTCGGCGCTAACGAGGCCTTATCGAACTGTGTCACACGTGATTCCAGTATAAAAACAAAATCAACAATCAGTCCATTAGAGCAGAGATCGGCTCGCGAATTAGTACTATATTAATTGTTAGTTTTTGTTTTTAGTTCATTTTTGATGTGAAATATCTATTGGTGTACCTTGGCAGTAAAACCGACTCGTATGCCGTGATAGCAAACGATATGACGATCGCTTATGCCGTCATGGCCTCTGTACGCCACCGCTCCCGACTCTTTTGTGTGCGTGCGCGTATACACACACACATATATATATATATATATATATACACACACACATACACACTATACTTACAGTTTGTTGCTTCCCTGTGTGAGTTGCGTACTGCGTGTGCCTTCATATTAGATTTTATTATACTCGACGTGTTCATTGCTTGTATACACATATTGTATTTCTTTTTTTTATAGAATTAGGGTGACAAACGAGCACACCGTCCACCTGATGGTAAATGGACGTTGTGGCTAATAGATTTATCCTCAATTAAGAAACAAAATGCAGATGTGCTGTCGCCCGTAGGGAATAAGGTGGAATAATGATTTCTTATATTTACGCGAACATTACACATTTTAATAATACTAGTTTTTACGGATTTTATTGCGTATATTAACTTTTTAAATACCAGACGTTTGGAGCACTTTACAGCACCCATGGTCACGGAGGGGGGGGGGGGACTGAGAGAACCATGAGTGCTGTAAAGTGCTCAAAACGTATGGTATTTAAAAAGTTAATATACCCGATAAAATCCGTAAAAACTAGTATTATTTAACTAAGATGGAATGCCTCGTTTCCAGTTAAAATGGTCTCTAGCACTCTACACTCACCATACGAAATACAGTGGCATTAAGCTGCTATTTTACGTTGGTATTCTGTAAAAGTGTGGTTCTTCCCTAGTGAAGCCGACACATTCGTGCTACAAACAATGATATAGCTGCACCATGGCTCCACCACATATTAAACATGAAGAATATACAATGCTGTGTTGTGACGGTGAAACAATATCCATGAGTCCATATTATCCCGTGGGTGTCATTAAAGACGAAAGAAGGAAACTGAAACAGTAGATGAGCAAAAACATCAACTCAACCTATGTTCAACAGTGGACTTGGGGAGGGCTGTAACGACGATGATGATGTATTTCCTTACATTAAATTTCTAATATTTACCATAGTTTCCATGCTTGGGAAGCTGGATGGAAAACGTGGTAGAGCCATTCTGCAGTTGTATTAGTAGTACAGTTGTAGCACGAATGAGTCGGCTCGACCGGGAAAGGACCTCGCTCTCACAGAATACCAGCGTGAAATAGTAGCTTAATGCTGCTGTGTTTCGTATGGTGAGTGTAGAGAAGTGGAGACCCTTTTTACTGGAAAAAAGGCATGGCATCTTAGTGCTCAGGGGTGACAACGCATCTGCATTTTGATTCTAAATCGAGGATAAATGTAGATATCTGTGGGCCACAGCATGCACTTACCGTCAGGTGGACTGTGTGCTCGTTTGCCACCCTTATAATATAAAAAACTCATTTGTCTTATCTATTCTTTTTAACATGCCTTTATTAGCATCGCGTACCTAATCTATGAGATGAAAGAGGGAGAGAGGTATTAGACATAGTTAACTTACATAACAAACAAATTAATAATAATAATATTAATAATAATGTCCTCCAGACCGAATTTCGGCCACGGCGCTACGGAGGCTAGCCATCGGCGCAGGACTGGATTATAATTCCCAAGTGTACGCGCAAGCACGGGTTCACTCTCTATTCCCTCACTCTCATAATCCGATGGGACGGTAAACCGACACGACCGGAGAGAGATCAGGCGCAAGACCGACGGCTATACGTGCTTTTTGAGGCACAGGGGTGAGACACCGCCAACTTCCTGACTCCGGGCAACTACTGAGAATTTCTTTACGGAAAAACTCAATAATTAATTTTTTGGTCCGATCCGGGATTCGAACCCAGGACCTCATGATTAGTAGTCGCACTACTACAACCACTAGACCAACGAAGCAGTCAACATTCGGTCTGGAGGATATTAACAAATTACTAAACTTAGAAATAACTTTTGCAATAAAACTACAATATCATCATTACACACTGCCACAATACAGTATGATCATAAATTGACACCGCTTAATATGTATGATAAAAGATTGCAAAAAAAATGAGGTACTTACAGATAGTAACACAAAATTTGACATATGGATCCAAAAGTCTCTACACGCAAGACATCGCCATGATTTGAACCAACCTACCGTAAACAAATTGTCGTCGAAAGCATGGTTTCAACGTGGGCTTTTCCCTGAGACTGAAGGGTTTTATGTGCACAATTAAGGACGGAATTTCTTAATGTAATTTTCACCAACTTGTAGACGTCCGATAGACTTGAAAATTTGCACTCGTATCAAGAATCGATGACAATATTATAATTTAATAACTTTATCCTAGTATCATTATCAAGAGTCACCAGGATAATTCTCCGCGTGCGTGTTTTTTTAAGTTTTCTTAAATTTTAACATTATTTTAAAAAAGGATTTGATGCTTTGATTTCGCACAAATTCTATTATATGTTCCTATTTATATATATAGCTATTTAAGTAGTGTATTATAAAAACTTTTTTTGTACATACAACAAGACACATAAACAGTCTTTTAGTAAGTTCATAGAAAGGTTCTACCTATTCAATAATTTGCTGAAATATCTTCCAGTAGACCCAATTAAGGATAATATATTAAAATGGCAACCTTAGTGCATACGTTAGTACTACTACCAATGAATAAATAATGTACAAAATATTACGTAAATTATATTAAATAAAAATAAAATAATACAAAACATAAAAATGAAATACGATAGTTACATATAATATATAAAAACTAATACTAATTTAATAAAATAATATATGTTAATTAACAGGATGCAAAGAAATTATCTCTAACAGGTTTCTTAAATACCAATAAAGTTTCGGAATTTCTTATATTAGGTAGGTGTATCTTCACTTTTCTTAGGTTTAAAATATTAGATGCGTGTAAAATGGTCCACCACTACTAAGTTGATGGGTTCAGGTGGCCTGAGCTACCGTATTTTGTGGCATTCGCTGGGGGAGGCCTATGTTCAGCAATTTACTTTTGAAGGGCTGTCATGATGATGATCAGGTATTATGGAAACCAAGACACGTGATTTGGTTAGGTAGGTACTTTAAGAAAAACGTGCTCACAGTTGATGAAATTAATCATCGCTTTGACGTGTATATTCAGATAATATGTTCCAGTAAAATTCAGTTTCAGGTGGCCTGAGCTACCGTATTTTGTGGCATTCGCTGGGGGAGGCCTATGTTCAGCAATTTACTTTTGAAGGGCTGTCATGATGATGATCAGGTATTATGGAAACCAAGACACGTGACTTGGTTAGGTAGGTACTTTAAGAAAAACGTGCTCACAGTTGATGAAATTAATCATCGCTTTGACGTGTATATTCAGATAATATGTTCCAGTAAAATTATAGTTTTCAATACGCCTACAAAATACGAGATCTTTCAGTAAAACACAGTGTTATCAGTTGCGCACTTACTTTTCAAGGTCGGCCATTTTGTTCACGTGTTCGCTCCGTCTCTCTTCCTCTTATGGTGTAGTTTGAGAGGGGATGATTTAGGTAAAATGGTTGAATGCACATAGGTTTTACATACGCAGTTCGTATTGCGCTGAAAATAGTTCTTTCAAATACCTGTAATTATATATTGTACTTTTGTTTTGGAACATTGAAACAAATCGATAGTACAGATTAAGGTACTACCGTGACGAGTAACCCGAGTTTGATCCCCGCCTACGCCAATGTAATTGTTAAACACAATTTTAAGTGCTAATTTACCACGTGCTCGGCGGTGAAGGAAAACTTCGTGAGGAAACCTAAATGTCTAAGAAATTAAATATTTCGATTACATTGTTTACAAAGAAAATCGCTTATTATTTAGTATATCTGTAAAAGAAGGCTTTCCTTATGTCCATTTGGGAAATTATTTGTTGAATTTGATGTTAGATTTTGTGGACACTTTTAGCGATTCCTTGTGCTCTTTAAAAACAAAACAGTCCTACAGAATTTGAGGGATAGTTTTTTTAAGGAATCGATAGTATAAAATGTTAATTTTTTAATTTAATTTAATTGGTTATTGTCATTATTCCCCAGTCTTATTTTTTTATAGAATATGGTGACAAACGAGCACACAGTCCACCTGATGGTAAGTGGATGCGGTGGCCCATAGACATTTACGAGTAATTGTGTCCTCAATTCAGAATCAAATTGTCACCCATGATTAAGACGGAATTCCTCATTTCCTGTAAAAAGGTTCACCAGTTCCCTATATTCACCATACGAAATTAGCAGCATTGACCTGCTATTTTACGCTGGTGTTCTACGAGAACGTCCTTCCCTGGTCGAGCCGAGATGTGTTGTCACCCGTGAGGACTATGGAATGCCTCGTTTCCAATAAAAAGGGTCTCCGGTTCTCTACTCTCACTGTACGAAACACAGCAGCATTAAGCTTCTATTTGACGCTGGTATTTTGTGAGAGCGTGGTCCTTCCCCGGTCGAGCCGACCCATTCGTGCTACAACTATACTACTAATATAACTGCAGCGTGGCTCTACCTCGTATAAAATGAGTCTGAATCGAGGATATATGTAGGTGTCTATGGGCCACAGCAACCACTTACCATCAGGTGGACTATGTGCTCGTTTGACACCCTTATTCTATAAAAAAACTTTCTACTACTGTACAGTCACTTAATTCCTCCCCTACCGTCGCCAAGTCGTTACTCAATCTGATGAATCGCGATCTGATGAACACTATGGCAGCGCATAAAATGCGAACAGACAAATATTAGTTTTTATATATTAGATAAAGTTAAAAAGTTACAGTCATATACGCCCCACTGCTGGGCACAGGGCTTCCCTCATTTCTGAGAGGGTTTTAGGGCAAGGAAGTGTCTGCAACGCTGGCCTAATGCGTCTTGGCGAACTTTAAATGTCTTCGAAATAGTTTTTGTCTTATTTCTCATACATGCAGGTTTCTTCACGATGTCTTCACCGACGAGCACGTGGTAAATCAGCACTTAAAATTGCAATTAACAATTACATTGGTGCCGGCGGGGATCGAACCCGACTTGCTAGCGTACTGTGAAATTTACAGCGAGCGCTAACCATCTGAGCTACCACGGCTCTCGTCACGGATTTATTAGATAAATAACGATTAAGTCTCCCCTATTCGGAAACAGAGAGATAGAAAGACATAGGTCTTGAAAAGAACCAACAACAAATTTCAAGTGGCTTCCTGTTAAACAAAGGAATTTTCTAAATTTTTTCTTGTTCCCTTAAACATTTTAATTAATTTATCCACTCCTTATCTGAAGAAAAATCTGAATACCTTCCTTCTTCTGATGACAAGGGTCTGTTTTCTTCATCCAATTGTGTTTTTGTAGCGATTTTGTTTGTAAATCTTTCACTATTATGGCTACACTTCCAAATCAAAAAGTTGTTAAGTGAACACTTTTTAATAATAATTGAAGTGTTGACTATGCTGTTATTGTTTCAATACATATAATACTTTAACTTAATACAATACTTTAACTTTATGTCACGCAACAAGGACTTAAAAATTAAGAACATTGGCCCACAAGAATATATTTATTTCTTTTTTTTTACGTATTAAATGCCAGTGCTCGACAACAATCCGGTGGTGAAGAAATTAAGAAAAAAAACTTTTACCTAAAAATATATAAGAAAAAAACGTAAATATTAAACGTGTTATCAGATGTATTTTATGTTTATTAGTAGAATAAAATATTTTTATGGAATTAATATTATAGTACGTGAGAGTAATATGATCAACCGGTTAATATGATCACTTCCTTATAACTCAAAACTACAGCGTTGTTTGCATAGATAGGTCTGTAGCATACGATAGCTCTTCATCGGTCAAGCAAATATTATAGGATCAAAAAGGCGCTGCTCTTCAAGTAATTACATACATACGGCGCTGCTCTAACGACATTGAGCTATTATGTACTACGTACTAGAGGCGACACTGCATTCAGCTACTCTGTACCACGCAACTGCGGTGCATACACCGCACTTTAATCAGTCACTCGCTACCTCGCTAGGCGCTTGTAGAGTTGTCACGTGTTGTGTTGATTTAAAAAAATCTCTTGATAAAAATATGCCGTCGTGTGTACTTAGATAGATATTGCACAAATAATTCAAGAATGTCAGTAAAAAAACAAGGAATTACTTTTCATCGGTTAATAAAATACTTCATCAATAAAAAAAGTATTATAGATTAATAATGAAACAAATTATTCCTAAGACGCCATCTCGTGTCATGGAATATAGATTATGAAATTACTATGTTCAGATGCGACATTTTTGTGGTAGGACGAATACATTATTATACACACTTTTTTTGTCACCTACACCCGTATTCTATAAAAAAGGAACTGGTCTCTGATTACCATACAAAACAGAGCAGCATTATGCTGCTATTTCACGTTGGTGCTCTATGCGAGGATGATCTAATCTCAATAGAGTCGACCTTTTCATGCTGCAGCTATACTACTCTACAGCGAGACTCTATCACGTAAAATTTTTGCTTATACGAGGGTGGATTGAAAAGTACTCGGCCTAACACAGATCCATTCAATTCTAAAAATCAAATCTATCCACATTATTTAGTTCAGTTCAGACTTGTTCATTGTGTGAAGTTCGAAACGTGTGCGATGATTAGTTGTGATTTTATAAATTTATTAACAAAGTAATCGGACATGATTTCCGCGAATGGAGCAATTCGAGCAGCGTGCCGTCATTAAGTACCTCCATAAGAAGGGGCTATCATCAAAAGCCATCCATGGTGACATGGTCAGTAAATTAGGCGATTGTGCTCTGTCATATTCATCCGTCAAAAAATGGATAGCAGAATTTAAGCGTGGTAGAGAGAGTGTGAAAGATGAACCCCGCTCTGGAAGGCCTTCGACGTCAACTACTGACGAAAATATTAAAAAAGTACTTGATTTAATAATGGGAGACCGCAGATTAAAAATTAGAGAGATAGCCGAGATTATAGGCATCTTATGAACGAACTCAAAACATCATTGTCAACGAGTTGGGTTTCCACAAGGTGTCTGCGAGGTGGGTTCCGCGACTGCTTTCAGTTGAACAAAAAAGGACGCGATTGACTATTTCACGCGACTGTTTGGGAGTTATTTGAAGCTGATGCAGATGATTTTTTGAATCGTTTTGTTACTATAGACGAAACATGGGTTCATTACTGTACACCGGAAACAAAACAACAATCAAAACAGTGGAGAAGACCTGGTTCACCACCCCCTAAAAAGGCTAAGTCGATTTTGTCGGCAAATAAGGTGATGGCTTCAGTATTCTGGGACTCGAAAGGTGTGATTATGATTGATTATCTTGAAAGGGGTCAGACTATAAACTCTGATTACTACTGCACCTTACTACATCGTTTACGAGAGGAAATAAAAGAAAAACGTCGAGGAATGCTCAGAAGAAAAGTCCTGTTTCATCAAGATAACGCCCGTGTTCACACGTCAGTACAGTCAATGGCTGAAATTCACAACTGTGGCTTTGAACTGTTACCGCATCCGCCGTATTCACCTGACCTAAGAAAGCACTTGGGAGGTCAAAGATTTTCGACAAACGACGAGGTCAAAGCAGCTGTAGACGCATATTTTGACTCTAAGGAAGAATCATTTTTTTTCAACGGTCTAAATGCTTGGAAGGGGAGGTGGCAAAAGTGTATTGAACTTGATGTTGATTATGTAGAAAAATAAAAATATAACTGATTTAGTATGTGTTTATTTTCTTGGTTAGGCCGAGTACTTTTCAATCCACCCTCGTATTTATAAAATCAACAATTTTTATAAAATCATATATTAATATAGAATAACGTTTTTAACTCATCTAAAACATTAACGAATATTGTTTGCTAATTAATATAATCAGGCGTTACTTTGCGGAAATCCATTATAATATCAAAGTTATTAAGAATTAATTCGCACATATCCGCTCAATAAAATAAAATAATGTGGCTTGCCTAGTTTGAAGAGCACCTCCCGCTCTTCCTCAATTGCGTGCACTAATCCCGTCACCACTACTCACGTGATGTATACTCAACGGTGGCTGACCGCTAAGTCACCTGAGGATGCCTCGTGTAGAGGCGAAACACGTGTCGTATTATCGTCGATGGTGTGTTTTTCCTAGTGTAGTGGTATTGGGATTGGTGGTGACGGGATTGGTGCACGCAATTGAGAGAGGGCGGGAGGTGCTCTTCAAACTAGGTAAGACTCATCATGTTATTTTATTGAGCGTGCAAATTATTTCTTAACAATTTTAAATTGTTTAGTTATTTTCTAGTTTGCATTGATACCGAGAAGATTTATCTTGACGGATAACTAGATAACAGAAATCAAACAGGTTTGTTTATCTAGAAATAATGTACGATTACAAGGGTTTGCTTTTACAGAACAGGTACTTTGCTATATTGTTGAAAATTGTGTTAAGTATACTTTATGTAAATGAACCTTGTATTATCGGTGTTAGAATATCCACTATCCCGTATCATCCCGTGGGTTTCGTAAGAGCTGATAGAGGGGAACCAAATCAGGAGATGTGCAGTAACGTCTTCCTCATAATACACAAAAATAAAACAACTTTACAAAAGTAAGTGATATTCATTTTGTAAATACTGGGAACAGACACAAGCTAGTATCAGTTACTTCCACCGAATTAGTAATTCATTCTTGGGGCGATATATACGCTTTCACAACAAAATCCTAGAAAATATATATAATTTCACCTGCACAACGTTCAAAAACTTTATTAAATAAAGTTTCTATAAAACTGGTTACTGATACGGAGACATTCCATTTTCGTCTTCCGGGGTAACAACACATCAGCATTTTGATTCTTAATCGAGGATAGATTTAGATATCCAAAGGCCACAGAATCTACTTACCAAATTGTGGAATGTGATTTTAATATTAAGTAATTTATGGATTATAATAACCCCTGATAAGAGTTAGCGGTCACCCTCCAAGCTATTTCTAGTTTGTTTGGTGTTGTTAATTGTTACATGTTTGTAAGCTGTTATTAAAAAAAATATTCCCGCTGGGTTTCTTGCTGGTTCTTCCCAGGACAGAGGTATTTTTCCGAACCAGAAAAAAAGTGACTGTCAATAAGTATTATTTATAATCTATATTGAATAAAAAGTACTGCATTTTGATTCTTAATTGGGGATAAATGTAGATCTCTATGGACCACAGCATACACATGTGCTGTATTGAACTTGTTGTTGTCTTTTGTCACACAGCTATAAAAAAAGATTGTACTATAGCCCATCTACATCTAAATCTATTCTCGGTTAAGAATCAAACCGAAAACACGTTGTCACCACTGATGACTAAGGTGAAATGCCTCGTTTCTACTCTCCGATTCTCTACACTCACCACACGAAACTCGGCAGCATCAAGCTATTATTCTTATTATTGTATTACTTATTATTGGTCAGCTCATCTCCCACGGGATACTAACGTAAAACAGCAGCATATGGCTGCTGTTTTTTTTTTTATAGAATATGTTGACAAACGAGCACACAGTCTACCTGATGGTACCTGTAAGTAGATCTACAATTATACATGTATCCCTGATTAAGAATCAAAACGCAGATGCGTTGTCACCCCTGAGGACTAATATGGATGCCTCGTTTCCAGTAAAAAAGGTCTCTGGTTCTCTACACTCACCATACGAAACACAGCAGCGTTAAACTGCTATTTGACGCTGGTATTCTGTGACAGCGTGGTCCTTCCTCGATCGAGCCGATCCGTGCTACTATACCAGTAATTTGGCTGCAGTATGGCTCCACCACGAAAAAACCTTCTTCTGATTTGTTTCTTTCTGTCGCCTCTCGCGACATCCACGGGATGACATGGAGTAGGGGATATTCTTATGAGCCTTGGTAGCTCAGATGGTTAGCGCTCGCTGTAAATTACACAGTACGCGAGCAAAGCAGGTTCGATCCCCGCCGGCACCAATGAAATTGTTAATTGCAATTTTAAGTACTCAATTACCACGTTCTCGGCGGTGAGGGAAAACATCCTGAGGAAAACTGCATGTCAGAGAAATAAGAAGAAAAATATATTTCGAAGACATGTAAAGTTAGCCAACACGCATTGGGGCAGCGTGGCGGACAATTCCTTGCTCTAAAACCATCTCAGAAATGACATGGCCTGTGCCCAGAAGTGGGACGTATATAGGCTGTAACTTTACTTTTTTACTTCTTTTTATGGCTCTACCATGTAAAAACTTTCTTCTGATTTGTTTCCCTCGGTTTCCTCCTACGACACCCACGGGATGATATGGGGTAGGGGATATTCATACATCTCCACTACACGGCCAATTCAAAAGTAAATTAAAAAACCCTACGCTCCATGAACACAGTTCACAGACTATCACGTTGTCCTGCGGTTACGCACGCCACAGCCGGCACCTGTTTCACACCGATAACAATATTTACATACCTACTTCCAATAGATAACCCAGTTGATAATAGTGTTACGCATGTCGCTTACCACGAAATTTCTATATGCGCACACAAAATGAACTCCAGGCAGATTTCAGTCGCGTACCAATTCCCGAATGTTATCGGCCAAATAAAACTTAGTTTAGGTGTATTAAGTCACAGCTTTGAGGCTGAATTTGTTTTACGAAAGAAATTTCGCGAAAATATTCGATTTTACAACCATGTAGCAGCGATGTCAGAATATCCACTACCTCATCTTATCCCGTTGGCATCCTAAGAACGGATAGAAGACCTGAAATTATTGGTTCTCATCTCTCACCGCACGAAACAGCATTATTAAGCTGCAATTTTACGTTGGAATTCTGTGAGAGCGTAGTCCTTCCTCAGTCGAGCCGACCCATTCCTGCTGCAACCATAATATAGCTACAGCGTGGCTCTACCACGTACTTTCTACCATAATTAACATGTTATTACGCACGTAAAGGCCTCTGATTTGCCTCTGCCTCGTTGGTCCAGTGGTGCGACTACTGATCATGAGGTTCTGGAGTCGAATTCCGGGTTGGGACTAAAAATCGATTATTGAGTTTTCCGTCAAGAAAGTTGGCGGTGTCTCCCCCCCGTGCTTTGGAAAGCACGTAAAGCCGTTAGTCTGCACCTGATCTCTCTCCGGTCGTGTCGATTTACCGTCCCATCGCACTATGAGAGTGAGTTAATAGAGAGTACATCTTGCCCAAGTGTATGGGCACTATAATCCTGTACTGCGCAGATGTCTTGTCTTCCTTGAGATTGGTCACCGTGACCGAAAAGCGTTTCAGTCTGAAGAACATTATTCCCACAGCGTGTAAAATTACGACGCGTTTTATATTGTAATCAACATGTTATTGTAGGCACATAAAGTCTAGAACTATCTAATATCGCAAGGTAAATCGTTAATCACAAATTAATTACCGAAATACCAGTAGCTAATCTATCAAAACGTTTTTAAAGCAAGCACGCCATTGTGGGCTTATGGAATTTTATTATCATAAAAATTAATTTATTATCATATAACTTTTTTTTCTGTACAATAAGTGTGACAAACGTACACACAGTCCACCTGATGGTATGTTTTTGCTGTGGTCCGTAGACATATAAGATGTAACGGAACGGATGTTGAAAAACTGTCACCATGGTAGAAATCAGGCGACAAACATCATCATCTCACAAATCGAGCTCAGTTTATCATGACAGATAATTCGCAGGTACGCGTCAATTCATCAATGATTAGATAAGTTTAATATAGCGCAGATGTCAGTTTGTTTATCTGTGCTACGATAAAATAAGCATGTTTTATTGCGTTATTAGATGTTAGTTAAAATCGGTGTAGTGGTGGGTATGAATATCCTCTACCTCATATCATCCCGTGGGTGTCGTAAGAGGTTTCATATATAAACAGATTAGGGCAGGGCACCAGCGTTTTCGTAATAACGGCTAAAATTAAAAAAAACTGCGGTTGCCAAGCGTGGCAAATATGGCAAATATCTCCCCTATGAGGCAATCTATGGGGGAGGCCTATGTTCAGTGGACTTTAATAGGATGTAATGGATGAATGTATAGAAGATAATCTACCAGGAGCACATGACCCACTGAGAGGTGAAATTATTAAATCAACAGTAACATTACAACTATGGCAAATATCTCTACTATGAGGTAATCTATGGGGGAGGCCTATGTTCAGCAGTGGACTTTAATATGCTCTAATGGATGGATGTATAGAAGATAATCTACCAGGAGCACATGACCCACTGAGAGGTGAAATTATTAACTCAACAGTAACATTACAACTATGGCAAATATCTCTACTATGAGTCAATCTATGGGGGAGGCCTATGTTCAGCAGTCGACTGTTATAGGTTGTAAAGGATGGATGTATAGAAGATAATCTACCAGGAGCACATGACCCGCTGAGAGGTGAAATTATTAAATCAACAGTAACATTACAACTATGGCAAATATCTCTACTATAAGTCAATCTATGGGGGAGGCCTATGTTCAGCAGTGGATTTTAATAGACTTAGCGGTAACGGTAGATGAAGTGTCACCGAGTAGTAGCGTCATAAGAGACTCAACTGCCCTGCATCCCATGGATGTCTTAAGAAGCGTCAGAAGGAAACTAAAACATGGACAGCACCTTCCTGATAACAATTCAAATTTTTTTATAGAATAGGATGACAAACGAGCACACAGTCCACCTGATAGTAAGGGGATGCTGTGCCCCATAGACATCTACATTTAACCTGTTCCGGTCGAGCCATTCGTGCTACAACTATTATATAGCTGTAGCATGGCTCTCATCATCGTCATCATCATTACATCGACGAGTCCACTGCTAATGGCGTCGGTAAAGCAGCACCCTTTTGACCCTTCAATATTTGATTGACTAATGAAGAGCTTTGAAATAATACTAGTTTTTACGGAATTTATCGCGTATATTTAACTTTTTAAATACCCGACGTTTCGAACGCTTTACAGCACTCATGGTCACGGGCAGGACTGAGATGTTCAACGTCCATATGTCATAGTTAACCGCGGTTACCATAGATTAAAATTTAACTTTTGTTCCGATCTATGCAGTATGAACTTATGGTATCTTGAAGTCTTGCAGTTGTATGCTTGGGTTGGGATTTAATTTTATTTATTATAGGATCACAAGCAGATGGTAGCACCCAGCCATCTTCCCTATTGAAATTAGGATATTTTTTGATTTCAATAGCCTCGCGAATCATCCTTGGTAGGAATCGGTGTTCTTTAGCGAGGATCTGCGGTCTATCAAATCTGATGTAGTGACGGGGGCGATCCTGTACGTGTTCACAGACTGCAGAGTTCCCGGAGCGTCGATTCTTTACATCAGCTATATGTTCATTAACGCGGGTTTTTATTGATCTTTTAGTTTGTCCTATGTAGGAGAGACCACATTCACAATCAAGCTTGTACACTCCTGCATCTTGCAGAGGGACATTACACTTGATTGATGGTAAAAACTGACCAATCTTCTTCAGCGGCTTGAAGTATGTTTTGATGGAAGCGCGCTTCAAGATGTAGCCAATCTTGTCAGTGACTCCTCTAACATATGACAGTACAGCAGGTACACGCTCGACTGTGGCCGTCTTCACTCGTTCACTGTGACGTAGGCGCGGGACTCGAAGCTTGTTGTCATGCAAAACTTGCTTGACATGGTGGAGCTCTGCAGCCAGGTGTTTACTGTCACAGATCCCTCGTGCTCTCTGAAACAAAGATTTACCCACGGTAGCTAACTGTGAAGGATGGTGGTGAGAATCACCGTTTAAATATCTATCTGTATGGGTCTTTTTTCTATACACAGTATGGCTCAAGGTGTTATCAGGATTCCGAATTACTAACACATCTAGAAAAGCTAAGGAATTGTTTGCCTCTAAATTAGAGGATTCTGCCTCGACATATGGACGTTGAACATCTCAGTCCCGCCCGTGACCATGAGTGCTGTAAAGCGTTCGAAACGTCGGGTATTTAACAAGTTAAATATACGCGATAAATTCCGTAAAAACTAGTATTATTTCAATGTATAGTGTTCGCGTAAATATAAGAAATCATTGTGTAAACCAGTACGGACTGGTAATTGCAAATAAAATACGCCGATTAGAAGATCTAAAGACCAAGCGCGCAAGATATCTAACAGCCTTAAATTTCTTGAAGAGATGCAGAGACCATAATCTCATTCCTACGTGTGTCAAAATATCAACCAAAAAGGACATTCGAGGAAGCACTAAGATCTTAAATCAGGCGAGTAAAAAGTTGTTACGGACGGTAATCTATGTAAGTATAGAAAATTTTCGTACATATACTTGTCAGTTAGTTAAAGTCTAGTTGTTTAAGAGGATATCTCGAAAATGAATCGTAGTATTGGGGACGTGGTTTAACCCTTTGTCGGTGAAGCTCACGGACGACTGAGGGAGAGTCAAAATGAAAGTGATGCAATGACTTCATAATTAGCAAATTATGAGATAACTATACCGAGCACGCGCTCGGAACAAAATAAGTAAGCGCCGAACAACATTTTTTTAACAAAACTTTTTATTGATTTAAAATGTTTTATTTGAACCTAGATATGATTAGTTACAATGCCTTAAAATAATTCCACGAACTTATTCGTAAAAATATTGTGTTGTCATGGAGAAATGCAACTAAATAGAGACTATTTTACAATTTATTTTCCATCGAGAACATAGATATCGAGATATCGTGTTTTCCTTTTATATAATCTATGTTCATATAGTCAAAAATCGTATGCCAAAAATTTGGATTGTAATCTATAAAACTTAAACACCAAATTTTCGAGGTATTTTTTCTCCAAGAGACAGTAAAAAATTTAGGATATAAATTGCTAAATTGCTATTACGGCCCTCTTCACTTTGTAAAAAGCACAGGTGACCACTTACTCGGAAATGTGATTACAGAATAGCATCTATATGGTACAGTGCTTTGTGACTATATTAACCATAAAGAGTTGAAATTTATGTGGTAGTTCTATATCAATGATCAGCAATGACCTAGCTACTACGGCTCTGTGCCACAGTGGCCTAGCAACGTGTCGAGGTTCTGAGGGTCGTGGGTTCGAATCTAGTTTGAGTCTGGACAAACGAGCACACATTTCACCTGATAGTAGGTAGATGATGAGGAATATACATATGTGCAGCAGATACGTTGTCACCCCCCTGAAAACTAAGGTGGAATACGTCGTTTCCAGTAAAAACGGTTATCTGAACTCAACATACAAAATATAGCAGCGTCAAGCTAGTATTATATGCTGATTTACTGTGAAAATGTGGTCCTTCCTCGGTCAAGCCCACTCATTCGTGCTACAGCTATAATATACCTGCAGTATGGCTCTACCACGCTAAAATAATTATATGGAAATGTGTGGACACGTTTTTATACATTTACACTTCTTACTGGAAACGGAGTATTCTACCCTAGTTCTCAAGGGTGACCACGCGTCTGCATTTTGATTCGTATTTGAGGATAGAGTGCCTATGAGCCACAGCAACCACTTACCATCAGGTAGACTGTGTACTCGTTTGTATATATGTTTATGTCATTTTTCACTATCGCCTTTTATAACACCTACTGTTCGAAATTATGTAGATACTATTATGATGCTTCCAAAAGTCAGCTCTTTATTAACCTCAGTTAAAATGATTACAAAGGGTTGACCATTGTCTGAGCCAATCCAACCAAAATAGCTAAGACAATATTTTTACATCCATACTTCAACAAATATAGACTTGGATTACACCCTCTTTAATCGATAAAGATTAATATATATATATATATATATATATATATATATATATATATATATATATATATATATATATATATATATATACATATATATTGTGTAAGTATTTATACAATCGTGTAGAAACGTCTACTAAAACTAACAATAGATGTTTGCAATAAACGTGACATATCTAAACAGTGCGACAAGTGGATTCGCCAAACGTAAATATTATTTAATCTATGGCAAAACAGCCGCGTTTCCTAATGCCGACCGATAACGATTTAGCATGTGGGGGTCGATTACATATACAAAGTGGTTATCAGACAAGCCGCGATGTTATACCTACACTCTCCTTAACGGAAACAGAAATAATGCTGTAAAGAACAACTTTGAATTTTGTATACAATAATAACACGCAATATATACTTTGAGTGTGTGCTCACAAAAACTTAGTAAATGAGGATGTAGTTTTATATAATACGTAAGCCTATATAGAATATATACTTGGTACTTAACTATTCTATATAGTATAAACCTATATAGAATAGTTAAGTACCAAGTTAAAAGTGAGACACCCTTACATGAGTATATTAAATTACTCTCTGGGGTTGTTTCACAACTAATTTATGAAAAAATTATATTTTTTTTACTTCTACGACTGCTTGCGACGATTTTCGTAATATATTTTACTCGTAATACGTTTTTTGGCGGATTTGTCCTAATTATCACGCTGGACATATAAATGCGAGCCACGACTTTTTCTGCCATCAGGGCGGCGCCACTGTACAAGTACAAGTGTAATATTTGACAGATTTCATACCGGGGAAGATAATTTGTTCGAAAAATGTAAATATTCTCTGTATGTATATATCTCTTTCTGTATTTTTAGTTATATTTTATATTAATTAAATTAAAAATAAACAAACCAAAGCACCGATAATCCTAAAAATATAAATATTGAAAAAAAAAGAGTTAAATGTGCAAAAAAATTAAAGACCAAACCACTGAGACGTTGTTTTGTGTATTAATATAATACTCTAGAAACTGATAAACTTTTAGTTTAAACTAACTTCTCAATAAAATGATATTGTGTAACAAAAAACTTCACCTCACTATCCATAACAACAGTGACATCTGGTGAGCGGAAGATTATTACAACTCGTGGCACGCAAGTCTAGCGGTGACCGTTATTGCGCGTAACTGGCCGCATTGCGCAGTATTGCGTATGATTGGCTGTGTGTATCGTTCGCACGCGCTGATTGGCTCTCTAGTCGCATTCAATCCTTCGTACTGATACGACATTCGCAGATATCCCATCCATGTTTCGTTCAGCGCTAGACTTACGTGCGATAAGTAGCTCTCATTGACGCAGCACCAGACATTTCGCACCTTTGAAACTACTTCCTATTGGCGCATAATAATAATGATAATCTTTATTTGCGTAAAACATGGTATTAAATGTTGTTAACATGTAAGAACGAGCGCTCATACGGGTATTATATGTCTGGCGTAAACGAGATAGTTATACCGCCATCTAAGAAAGGCTCCGTGGCGCAGTGGCTTAGCAATGAGTGTAAGCACTGAGGGCCGCGGGTTCGTATCCCGAACAGAACAAGTATGGCCTGCAAGTGATTGTTCCGGGCCTGGATGATTGTCCTCGTGCTATTTATATATGTAAACTGCCTCCACGATACATGAGAAAATACCTACTAGTGTGGGGGTAACGCTTTTTTTAAAACAATTAATGAAAATGAAAAAATTAATTATGTATTATCACAACCACACGCCATTCGATGGTAAGCGAAGAAAATAATATCGTAATAAATACTCTGGTTTTTATTTATTCATATATAAAAGAATATTATTATCATTCTTCATCATCATTACAGCATCATCAACGTTTATACAGCACTGTTATGCGAAGGACTACCCCATAAACTTACAGGCCGCGAGCCCTGAGTCAGATGAAGCTGTAAGAGTGGCATAGACTAACAGCGAAAACAGACCCCGTAGAAAGTATCACAGAGGTTGTCAATCTAAGTTTTTTTATTATTTTGAGTAGTTATCAGGAAGAAGCTGTTGCCCATCTTCTGTTTTATTACCCTGTGTTGTTTTTACGACACCCACGGGCTGTTAAGGCGTTATCCCGACCTAAAACCTTGCGAAAGTGCGTTTTTCAGAGACTATTAACACATTATCTATGATTGATAAACTACATCTAAAAGCACATTATTAATGTTCGATATCCTATCATCACATTCCACGTTCTAATTTATTTTTATGTGTTACAAATACATTTAAAATCGTTGTTGCTAAAGGCAATGCTCTAATCATTTTGAGGATTACACTAATGGATAGATAATTTAAAAATCTATGTTACTCACGTTTTATTTCATTTATTAAGTTCGCTTTTCTTTTTTATTGAAATAATTCCAAAAATTTGGGCGTATTTCTTACGCAATATATTGTAGCGAGAGCCCATGGATTGTATAGGACTGAACGCTCAAGGTTCTCTAGGAGTAGCGCCTTAAGGAGTAGTGAATTTCCTTACGCTGTTGCTATACTGTAAGAAAATTTCCAACTCACATAAACAAGTGGTTATCAAAACTTTGTACAACCGACTTCAATACGACCGAATCTACGTATACGAAGTCAATTGAATACGCATTGTTAAAGATAACTCAAAAACTACTCGTCAGATGTTGATTAAATTTATGTAAAACTACACGAGAAGCATCAGCTTTGAGATAAAAAAATATTTTTATCTCAAAGCTCTTATTTTAAAATTGGTTCACCCAGAGAAAAGTTATGAGGTAACACACATAAAAACTATATAAATACGGTGAAATTGAATACCTTTACGTGGTAGAGCCATGCTGCAGTTATGTTAGTAGTATAACTATACTAGTAGCACGAATAGGTCGGCTTGACCGGGGAAGGACCACGCTCTCACAGAATACCAGCGTGAAATAGTAGCTTAATGCTGCTGTGTTTCGTATGGTGAGTGTAGAGAACCGGAGACCCTTTTTACTGGTTACGAGGCATTCCATCTCAATCCTCAGCGGTGATAACGCATCTACATTTTGATTCTTAATCGAGGATAAATGTAGATGTCTTCGAACCACAGCATCCACTTTCCAACAGGTGGACTGTGTGCACGTTTGTCACCCTTCTTCTATAAAAAAAACCACCTCCTTTTTAAAATCGGTAAAAATATACTCATTAATAAAATAAACGTTAAAATATTTTTGAACAGATGTGTCATAAGCATGAAATTCACAGTCAAAGAAAAAGCCGTCACTGCTTTTGTATTTAAGCCAATAGTGTATATAAATGTAAAGAAGTACTTTGTTGTTTAACCTTCCCATGCCCGGTCAGCCTGCAAACATTACTACAGATGAATATAATTTAAACTTCAGTGGTATTACTTTAAATCGAGTTGAAATAGCGAGAATGTTCTAGAATCGATGCGTTTTTCTTTATCCCGTGTAGTGGCGGTCTAAGTATATCCACTACCCCATATTGTCCCGATAGCCGAAGAGCCGTGGTAGCTCAGATGGTTAACGCTCACTGTAAATATAACAGAACGCGAGTAACCTGGGTTCGATCCCCGCCTGCGCCAGTGAAATTGCTAATTGCAATTTTAAGTGCGGATTTACCACGTGCTCGGCGGTGAAGGAAAACATCGTGAGGAAACCTGCATGTATGAGAAATAAGAAAAAAATATTTCGGAGACATGTGAAGTTCGCCAACACGCATTGGGGCAGCGCGGCGGACACTTCCTTGCCCTAAAACCCTCTCAGAAATGAGGGGAGGCCTGTGCCCAGCAGTGGGACGTATATAGGCTGGAACTTTATATCGTCCTGAGACGACAGAGGGAATCCAATCAGGTGACGGGCAGCAGTTTAGCGTCATCGTAATGACAAGTAACAAATAAAATAAACATTTGCTCACTCGTTTTCCTACCTGGTAACTTTGGCTTATGTCACTCCTGTGGGACAATCAATGCGGTAGCCTATAGCCTTTGTTAGCTGTTGACGTTGATTGGCTGTATTGAGTGAACGATGAAATTTATTTATTTAATTCAAAAACTCTTGTAGCTTACAGAAATTAAAAACAAGGTTAAATTTTACATGCAAATATATTAAAAAAAATTGCATCCGATTATAACAACAAAAATAAATAGTTATTATTTATAAATTAATAATCATAAATTAAACAATTATACGATATTAGTGATATAAAATCTCTAAGCATTTAGCGGCCCGAGTTGAGAAATTAAAATAAATGAAATGGTTATTTAACTGATTTCTCGTTAACAGATGTTTACGACAGAACCTATTTTAAAGATTTTTCTTTATTAATTCTGATATCGGGCGATATATTGAAAATGGGGCAAATTAGGAGTACCCTTAACCGACGTCCGTCAGGATGGTCAAGATCGTGCCAAATGGGTCTGTAGTCTCTGCCCACCCTCCTGGGCGACAGGCGTGAGTGTTTATGTATGTATGTAAATAATTTGAATAAATTACATTCTTAAGGATCGACGATAGATATATTAACTATCTCTATCTCTCTACTCTCTCCTTCATTAGAGACCGATTTACACTTCGACAAGTACAGTAGCGAGTTAACTTGCGAACCTGGCGAGTTAAATAGAAAATCTCGTTTGAACGGCAATTAGTGAGTTGTGTAGCAAGTTAACAATTAGGTTGAACGGGATAGCCAACCGGTCTATTTTTCAGCCCACTTAAGTTTGAAGTGTTGTACTCCCGCGCATCTTCCGCCACCCACAACTGAACTCGCCGCTCGCCCGTTTGAACGAGTAAGTTTAGTTCAGTGCGTAACTTCGACCCTCAATTTTTTTTTGTAGGATTGGGTGACAAACGAGCACACAGTCCACCTGATAGTAAGTGGTTGCTGCGGCCCATAGACATCTACATCTATCCTTGATTATGAATCAAAATGCAGCAAAATGCGTTGTCACCCCTGAGGACTAAGATGGAATGCCTCGTTTCCAGTAAAAAGGGTCTCCGGTTCTCTACACTAACTTTACGAAACACAGCAGCATTAAGCTTCTATTTGACGCTGGTATTCTGTGAGAGCGTGGTCCTTCCCCGGTCGCGCCAACCCATTCGTGCATGGCTCTACCACGTATAAATAAATATAGAATAGTACTTCTTTAACTTTTTTTTAAATTTATTTTTCAGATCAAACAAAAATTACATTCCTATATAGGCTTAATTAACAAAAATGTAAATCTAAAACCACGGAGGTTTACCTTGATGCTAAATAATTAAATTTAAGTAAGCGAATTATGTACAAAACACAGTCTAATTCAATAGTTAGGAATATGAGTAGGTAGAAGGTATAACAAGAATATAAAGACTAAAAAGGTAATTAAGGTCAGAAGTAGGAAGGTAAAAGTAAGAGCTAGGCAGGTAGTACATTATTAATAAGAAGATATAGTATGTAATTATAATTTAGATAGAAAAAGCTTTTGAGTTTAGTTTTAATGTTTTATTGTGATACTTTTTCGCTTACATCGAAAGGTAAGTTATTTATTAAATGCGGTACCTGATAAGCAGCCGTCTGTTGCCCGTACACATTATTAGCAGTGATATGCCGGAGTCGGTTTGTGTCATAGCGCGCGTACGTACTGGATGTTCGTTCTATATAATATGATTTTAAACTGTCGCAAAAGAAATATTTTTTTAATAACTAAATTCGCCACAAAGACATTTGAACGCTACTGTCCACTTACCCGTTTACTGTCAACTGCCCTGTAAATAAACTCGCTACTGTACTTGTCGAAGTGTAAATCGGCTATAAGGGAACTTTATTTCCAATGACCTTCTTACAAAAGAAAATCTATTTAAATTTCAAAAAGTTTGCCTTACGTTTTCTCACAGGCATTGCATGCATTTTACACATAATCAATCATTCTGGATCTTTACGGACTTTATAAAGTTATAAAATGTTTTTGTCTTAGCATAATTATATAAAGAACAGTTTACCTAGATATGTTTTCTTGTGCTCACGCGAGCACTACATACATATTTAAATGAAACTAGTTTTACAAATTTTGTGGGGAATGTAAAATAAGTTTATTTTATATTCTATGTTTATTTTATAGCCATGCTGCAATTATATAAGTAGTATAGTTGTAGCACAAATGGGTCGGCTCGACCAGGGAAGGACCACGCTCTCACAGAATACCAGCGTCAAATAGTAGCATAATGCTGCTGTGTTTCATATGGTGAGTGTAGAGAGCCGGAGACCCTTTTTATCTGAAACGAGGCATTCCACCTAAGTCCTCACGGATGACAATGCATCTGCATTTTGATTCGTAACCGAGGATAGATGTAGATGTCTATGGGCCACAGCAACTACTTACATTCAGGTGGACTGTGTGCTCGTTTGTCACTCTATCCTATATAAAAAAGGTTTACATGACGTTATTTTTATTTCGTAAAAGTAAGTGTTAAACAGTAAATAATATACCTGATAGTAAATAGTTTTTGTGGTCTGAAGACGCCTTCATCTATCCTAGATTTAGAATGTAGATGTGTTGTCAACTCTGGACAATAAGGAAAAACGTGCTATTCGACGCTGGTATCTTGTGAAAAGGTGCACATTCCTTCTGCAGCAATAATACAATTCAACCATGGTTCTACCACATAACCTCTTGTACCACATTACTTTAAATACTTTATTTTCATAAAACTTTTTAAAATCATTATAATTCTCTTAAGCATTTATTACTCTAAAACAGTTAGTTTGAGCAGCTTTTTACCGACTGTATGCTTTTTTACGTGTGTTACTTCAGTACTTTTATCTGGGTGAACCGATTTTCATGATTCTTTTTTATCTGAAAGCTGGTAATTCTCGTGTGCTGCCATATGAATTTAATCAAGATCTGATTAGTAGTTTTTGAATTGTCCCTAATAATGCATATTTAAAAAAAAACTGTTGTACTCATTTTAATTATATTGAAGTCGGTTGTACAATTTTTTTCATTTTACCACTTGTGACACTGGTTACTAATATATACATATATATATATATATATATATATATATATATATATATATATATATATATATATATATATATATATATATATAATACATACATATGTATATATATATATACATATGTATGTATTAATAAACAAAATTGTAATGTCAAAATAACAGCTTTTTACTAAATGCACATGAAAGTATATACGGTACTTATAACAAAAATACAATATTTAAAAATTTTGTCTGTTTGTTCCACTAATCTCCAAAATGGCTGAACTGATTTTGACGGAAGTTTCAATGGCAGATACCTGATGTTATAAGGAGTAACTTCATCATCATCATTACAGCCCTTCACAAGTCCACTACTGAATATAGGTCTACCCCAAAGAATGCCACAAAGCGCGGTCCTGAGCCACCTGCATCCATCGACTTCCTGCATGTCTTACGTGGTCGGTACTCCATCTAGTGAGGGGTCGCCCTACACTACGCCTACCGGTACGAGGCTGCCACTCGAGAACCTTTTTCCCCATCGGTTGTCGGTTCTTCCATTCTATGTCCATAGCTCGCTGAGCGACCTTGAGCGTCTTTGTACGGCCAGCAGTGAACGAGTAACTTAGACTACTTTTAATATGGAAATAGAATTAGTTTTCCGCGCAAAATACCTAAATTACACGCGAACGGAGTCGCGGGGAACAGCTAGTATAAGGATGAATATTGTGTGTGCTTATTTTGAAATATTTCTCATAAAGAAAACATATTTCACAAAAACGTTAACTCCAGTTTATCACCTAACTTATTTACTTAAGGCGCCTTTTCCTTGTTTGCATAGAAATTTAATAAAATAAATTGGTAGCTCGTCTTCTAATTTAATTCGGGTAATATAATTATTTGAAATAGGCTGTATATTCTTGCTTTATAGTCCGAAGCCTAACAAAGTAAGATAGAGGTACAATCGATCGGCTCAACCGGAGAAGAACCACGCTCTCATAGAATACCGCGGTAAAATAGCAGCTTAATGCTGCTGATTTTAGTATGGTTTGTGTAGAGAACCGAAGACCCTTTTTACTGGAAGTATCTATCTTAGTCCTCACGGGTGACAACGCATCTCATTTTTGATTCTTAATCGAGGATTGATGTAGATTTCTATCGGTGACAGTAACTACTTAAAATAAACGTACAAACATGTCACACGCACACACACACACACACACACAAACACACACACACACACACACACAAATAAAAATTTACAAAAACAAAACGCTAGTAGATGTACATATATGCACTGTATTTTGTAAAATGCGTAATGGCGTAATGACTACTCTATAAAAATAACGCTGTATAATATTATTTCCACACAGTTGTAGCGATACGTTAGAAGATTTGTTTTTTTTTTTATAAAGTAAGAACCTGTAATTGGCAGTAGAAAATATAAATACTTACTAATTTTATAATGTTACAAAATGCTGTTGGTTCTGTTACAATGAATTAAAAAAAATCAGACGGAATGTTTGTCACCCTTATTGTATTAAAAGTGATGCTGATATCATGCTCAACATCTTAACAAGCACACACGCACACATTTCTTCATTCTTCCCTTAACAGTCCGTAAAACTCGAACCCTGCACCTCGAACAAATGCACCCTATATACACGTTGTTGATTGAAAACGATTTACTCGTAAGATGCAAGTTTCTACGCTAATGCGTGATCCCACAGTATGTTAAGTATGATTTTGATTTGCGTTTTGCATCATTTGAAACGTATGCAGATTCCGTCTTTCTTTTTTTGTTAATCTGTGTTCACAATAAACTCACTCGTGTCACAAAATTGCACACGAGTAGCGTCTCTATAAGGCATAAAAATCATCAAGTTCTACAAGGTACTTAAATATTCATGCAAACGTCGAGCCTTCCTAATTGAAAATTTAATCTATGACCGCGTTCACAGGGCGCGTGAGGGCGTTACTTCTACACGCGACCCACATTCTGGGTGGCGTTACGTATATTATCTTTGTAATATTACGCCATTTATATTTCGGGGTGGGTTGAAATAATAAACTTGTATCACGTTGTCAACTTTATCTATGCTGATGTCTGTAAAGAGAACATGAGTATTTTCGTGACGGGGAACGTTAAAAATTGATTTTTACCCGACCGCTATATAAGGAGGATGTTATATTTTGATAATATACATACTGTATGTCTATTTCTTTGGTTCTCTCTGCAGCCTAAAATGGCTTGATGGATTAAAACATATGAGATGTCGTTAGATTTTAATCGTGGGAGTGACATAGGTTACATAATATTTATTTATTGCATCTGCAAATAAAAAAAGGGAGGGTAAATTTATTTTTTCTGTTAACTTTTTGACAAATTCGAGTTTTTATAATTACTATTTTTAAACCCTGAAGCATGTTGTTGTTCTTATCTTAACGAAGTTCTGCCTTTATTAGCGTAGTATCTACTCTGTGTTAATTTTTTTTTATAGAAGAAAGGGCAAACGAGCATGCGGCTCACCTGATGTTAAGTGACTACCGCCGCCCATGATCAACCGCAACACCAGGAGAATTGCGGGTGCGTTGCCGGCCCTTTAGAAAGGAGTAAGCTCTTTTCTTGAAGGTCCCCAGGTCGTATCGGTCCGGAAAAATCGCCGGTGGTAAACTATTCATACATAACACATGTCTTCGTTATATATTCTATGACACATAGTATCTTTCAGATCACAACTCAAAATAATAAAAAAAATGCGATTGCAGCAGAGTGTCTACAAGCGTAGTAAATATGGCAAACATGCGCATACGCTGCCGCTATATTACAGTTATAGCACGAATGGGTCGGCTCGACCGGGGCAGGACCACGCTCTCACAGAATACCAGCGTCAAATAACAGCGTAATGCTGCTGTGTTTCGTATGGTGAGTGTAGAGAACCGGAGACCCGTTTTACTGAAAACGAGGCATTCCATCTTAGTCCACAGGGGTGACAGCGCATTTGCGTTTTGATTCTTAATCGGGGATAAACGTCTGGATCGGGTTAATGCCTGTCTATGGACCACAGCATCTACTTAGCATCAGGTGGACTGCGTGCTCGTTTGTCACCCTTATAGCGGTTCCCAACTATCTTACTAGACTAATCTAGTGAAATAATTATAATTATAAATTGAATGAACAGGAGCACACTCGTGTAGAAAATGTTCATGTTGGTTGTGGAGTGTCGTCATCTGATCGCAAATATTATGCAATAAAAGAAACAACGGAAAAATATTTAGGATCAAAGAGATAAATCTGTAGGCAACTTAAAAAGAGCTGCTGAAAAAATAAAAAATAAATCCTCCAAATAATTTCGCGACATCGACATTGGATTTCCAGTTCCTATTGTTCATGTTATTTTTTTTGACAGTAGGTTTAAGGTCCGCCTGGGGTGGCCCTTGGGCAACCCTAAAGCCGCGTGCATTATAATGATTTAAAATATAATATTGAAAAAATTGAACTTTTTAATTTTAATAATTCATAAAGCCTAAGTCGAAAGTAGTTTTGACTAACATTCTTAGTCAACATATTCATGTAATTATTTCCCTAAATTAGTCTAGTAGGATAGTTATACTACTAAATCGTGCTCGTATCATAGTTGTATTCCGGTATATAGCTATATCCCTAGGGATAGAACTATATCACTGCTTTAATCATCTTACGGCCTGGCCACGTCGAACGGCGGCACGAACGGCGGCACGAACGGCGGCACGAACGGCGGCACGAACGGCGGCACGAACGGCGGCACGAACGGCGGCACGAACGGCGGCACGAACGGCGGCACGAACGGCGGCACGAACGGCGGCACGAACGGCGTCACGAACGGCGGCACGAACGGCGGCACGAACGGCGGCACGAACGGCGGCACGAACGGCGGCACGAACGGCGGCACGAACGGCGGCACGAACGGCGGCACGAACGGCGAAGCGACAGGCGGGGCGACAATTCGCGCGGCGCAATTTGAGGGCCACGGGAAGTAACGTTTGCCGCCGCGACCAGATAGGCCGAGAGTGAAATGTCTTTATCAAAGTTATCCCGATATTGCTTAGAAAGTAATTATTTTTTGATTCAAGACATAGTATTTGGAAGAGATTGCGGAGTATTCGATTTGAATAGGAATCGGGTTATAGATGGAGAATTCCGCAACACATAGAATGCATCTAGGAAAAAAATTCGAGTAAATACCAGAATGAGTGTCGAAACCTGCGATTATATTCTTCTTAATATTCAACCAGAATTGGGGATAAAAGTCAATGCGGATAGAATTTTAAGTTGTTTCGTCGGCCCGGCATTTTTCGCGGCGAAAACAACTAAAATATTTTGTTCCTACACTATTCGCCGCGTCTGCCGCCGCGACTGCCGCCCGACTCGATGTTGATCTAAAATCGATTAATCGAAAAAACGATTCTTTGGAGCAAAATAATCGATTTTTAGATCGATACGGACCGCATCGATTCACTGAATCGATCCAAAAACCTCTCAAATCGGACCGATTCATCTGATTCAAGAACCAGCGATAAAATTCCCAAACTGGCTGTGGCAGTTTTTTAATTTTTTGCTGTTGGGGGACGCAAAACCAACCGATCTTACTTGGTTGATAATTTGAACGCAATATACAACACGTAACATAATTAACGCACTTTGAGAAAGTAGTTTGTTTAGAATCGTTTACTGAATCGATTCCTATCATTTTTAATATAGGTGATTTTTTATCCCAAAAATAATAAAAACTACGTAAATTACAGTCACACTAAATCTGTACAGTCAAAACAAACTGAAATGGACCGTAAATTAAGGCAATAAGACTTAAGAGTGCAGTTTTATTTGTATTATTACTAATTCTGTCATTCAATAAAAATAAAGAAAAATGAACGTTATTTCAAAAACGTTAAAGTCTTTGCGTTCGTGGATTTGTAATGTGACCACAACATACTTCCGAAATTAGTATAACTAATTTGATAAATAATCAGTGCATAAAAATGTTTAACTAAAATTCAGTGTATGTATTATGATTATAACATAATATACTAATTGGGGTGTCTGAGGGTGTGCGTTAATTACGTTACATATTCTATATTTGCATAAAATAAATATTTATGAACGCATCCAACAATATCGAAAAGTTGTCATTTCATTTTCATTTCTAAATTTCTAATTCTATTCTTACCTGTGGAATGTTGGTCTAACTTAATCTGTGCTGTGAACAAAACTACATATACATACTACAATTTAATATTATAGCTGTGAACCTGTTTGAACTGTGAACTTGCGAATTTACTTTATTATCAAAAACATACATACTGTGAGCTGTAAGTACAGACTGAGTACTTTCTATCTAGATGCTGTAAATAAATATTATATGTTGAAGATTATAGAGGTTTATAGTAAGGAAATAACCAGTACCTATTGTGTTCGTGTAGCGTTCATTTCAATTTGATAAATAGTGAGTTAGATTGAAACAGATTGATCGAGAAATGTACGTTGCAGTTGGCCCTCTCGTTAAAGTATTGTTGTTGTTTTTAGCCTAAAATGTCAAATAAAAGTCATACATGGAATCACTTTGTAAAAAAAGGGATCGAGTGGCGAACCACCCCTAAAACAGCGTTTCAAGCTTACCAGGAGAGGTTAAAAGGAATATTAGTAATTTTAATTAATAAGATTACTAATATATTAATTTAAAAAAATATTAAAGTTCAATTAAAGAAAAAATCGCAAATTCATGAAATTTCATGTTTGAAAGTGACGCGATTAATCAAAAATCGATCTTTTAATCCTCGATTTGATCGATAATCGATTCTAGTACCTTCGATTCGAATCGATTCAGAGATCGATTTTTTTAAGAGTGAATCGACATGCCTACCGTGGCTTGCACCGTACTGATTCATACATTCGTTTCATTCGCCCGCGCGATTAGCCCGGTCAATTTCGCCGTTCGCGCCGCGCGAATTTTCACTACGGCGAATGTCCCGTGGCCAGGCTGTTACTGCGATAAACATATGAATGCGGTCAGCAAAGGACGACGTCTCGTTTCAGTCTTTACTGGCAACAATCACTGTTTATACATTCCTTTTGTTTTCCATGAGTTCGCTTACCCATAAATGAGTTACGACCGCGATAATATTGCAAATCAAGTGATAAAATAAAATTTTTGTACAACCGACTTCAACATAAATAAAATGAGAACATCATCAATGTAGTCGAAGTCAATTAAATACGCATTATTAAGGGTAACTCAGAAGCTAATTGTCTGATCTTGATATGGGGCCACACGAGAAGCACTAGCTTTCAAAAAGACTCCACAAAATTAGTAATTCATTTATGGGGCAATGTATACCCTTTTACAACAAAATCCCAGAACATGTACAAAATTTGTCATTAAACAAGTTTAAATGTTTTTTTAAAGAAAAATTGTACAATAAGGGTTATTATAATATAAATGAAAATAGCCTCTGGGAATGAGGTGATCGCCACCATGCTGGTTCTATAAAAAATCATACAAAAATTTTGCAAAACAAATTTATAGTAAATTGAAAAATATGTTTAAAAAAAAGTCCCGCTGGGTTTATTCCTGGTTCTTCCCAGGACAGAGGTTTTTTTGCGAACCAGTGGTAAATAAAAAAATGACTTTATGGGTTATTGTATAATAAGTATTATACAATAACTATCTATGGGTTATTGTATGATAAGTATTATACAATAACCCATATTGAATAAAAATTAATCAGAATTGGTTCACACAGAAAAAAGTTCCGAGATCCATAACTCACATATAAGAAAAAAAAACAACATGTTAGAGATAACTTCTTTGCATTTTGTTAATTAATATATATATATATATATATATATATATATATATATATATATATATATATATATATATATATATATATATATATATATATATATATATTGTTGTTGATTCTACGGCGGCTGACCGCTAAGCGCTCTTAGTTAACTATTAATATCTTTATTATATTAGTTTTAATTTATTTAATATAGTATAAGTAACTATCGATATTATTTTTATGTATTGTATTATTTTATTTTATTTATATTATTATTTGATATAATTTACGTAACATTTTGTATATTATTTATTCATTAGTAGTAGTAATGTAAAGGTTGCCATTTTAATATATTTTCTTTAAGGGTCTACTGGAAGATATTTAGGCTAATTATGGAATAAGTTGAACCTTCGTACGAACTTACTATAAGAATGTTTCTGTATCGTTTTGTGTGTAAGTACATGAATAAATAAAAAACATAGTCATTCGACTGTATGCTTAGCTTTTCATTTAACACCTCCTACTTTTTGAAGTCGGTTGAAAATTACATTAATACTTCATGGATTGTATATAACTTACTGCTTTTTGCTAGAAATAAAGGACAACTTAGATATCTAAGCATAGTATATCTTATGTAGCCCTACTGCAGATATATTGTATAAGACCTAGTGACCCATTTTCCTTACGCAGTGTGACGTCACTGCAGCATTGCGCTATGACGTAGTCGCGACCGGCCAAGGTAAATCCGGCCTTAAAGCCGTGCGACACGCTCCAGTATAAATCGAGCCTACTACCACAATTTAAGAGAGCTACTATCCCGGAACGGTGACAGAGAAAATTGTACCTAATTCCAAAGTAGCATGGTCGGTATTTGAAACAGAAGGCTTGTACGAAATGTGCTCGTTCAAAATGGCACTTATTACAATGGCTATAGAGTTTGGCGGTTAATAAAGTATTATGTAATTTTTAATGTTTTGTACATGAAAGGTCAGATTGGGTTTATGCATGAAAGTTAGCCTTGTATGAAATTTTTACTGAGGCTGAAAATGGATTATGCGTGTGCCTAATTCAAATATAAAAAAAATATAAAAAGCTGCGTTTCATTTTTAGTTCAAATAATTTATGTATTATTTCGATATATAAGTCGATCTTTCCTCCCGATTATATTACCTGAAAATTAAAAGAAGTTTTATTTTTTAATTTAATAATCAGTCTTTTTGTTCAAATAAAAAAAAAACATCAAATTCGGTTCACATTTATAAGAAGTTCTAACGTAACATATTTATAAAAAATAAAGTCGAATTGAGAACCATCTCTTTTTTGAAGTCGGTTGAAGTGATACAATTGAATGTTGTATTTTATACTATGAATGAACTTTAATTGATGATTGAAAAATCAGCACAGAAGCTTTAAAAAAATTAAATGAGCTCTTCAACTTAGATACGACATTCATTTTTACTTTTTACGCAATTCCTTTTTATAAAAAAAAAATACATCTTTATTTTAAAATACTAATTTTATAAAAAAATGTGACAAACGTGCACACGGGGCTTTCTCTTACGTAATCAGGTTGTCATAACTTTACCTGATTATGTTTGTGGTTGCGGATGCCGTGGCACGTACGAACCTATATCTTACCTACCTATTGTACTCATCTACTAAAGCTATATTGAATCTAGCTAATGTTATAAATTAATAATTTATGATATATAACGTTTTTGCAGTGCTTGATTAAGAAAACATAAAACAAAATTTTAAAAAAAAATTGGTTGTTTCAAAAAAAAAACATTTTTTTTGAGTTTATAAATATAAACTTTCTCCATTGAAAAATACATATTTTCTTTTATTCTCATGGTGATCGATTAAATAGATTTTGAGTTAAACGATTTCATAAAACACAAACATCCTCTTTTATATTGGTTGGTAAGCCTATGGCACTGATATTTTACAATGGTTTTACGTATTATGAAATTGATCTATCAATAATTATTACTAATTGGTTGCGTATTGTTTTCATTTCGATAGTTTTTAATTTATTCATTTATTTAGTTAAAAATTGTATTTCTTTTTTCCCACTGAAAGTTTAATTCAAATTGGTAGCATTTATTGATAGATTAATTACATAATATGTTGATATAAAAGATCGACTAAATTGGCGACATTTTGAAGATCGGCCACATTAGAAGTACCCTTAACCGACGAGCATGTATGTGGAGATATATGGATGCGAAGGAGGCGAGAGAGGTATTTACATCGTGTGTACATACAAGTATACGTACACACGATGTACATAAATATTTTAAAATATATTAAAATATATAAATAACTCACTTGACATAGCTACCTAAAGTAAGTGTTTCTTCTTAATGTAGCTTACCAGCATCCTACGTTTATAAATAAAGGTAAATTAAACCTTTATTTATAAACGTGTAAAAATAAAATAACGTGTTGCTGAAGCTGAAAAAGTTTTTAAACATTTCATTAAAGGTAGTGTGTTTTTTCCCAAAAAGCAGTTAAACAGTTAGACATAAAGATTAAGCCGTGTAGTGGCGGCATAGGAATATCCACTATCCATCAGCCTATGGATGTCGTAAGAGACGACAGAGACAAGAAATTGGCAGCAACGTTTCCTGATAACGAATAAAAATAAAAAAATCTCTTTATTTATAGGATAAGCGAGCGCAGTGACAAGCGAGCACAGAGTCCACCTGATGGTAAGTGGATGCCCATAGACATCTACATCTATCTTCGATTACGAATCAGAATGCAGATGCGTTGTCACCCGTGAGGACTAAGATAGAATGCCTCGTTTCCAGTAAAAAGGGTCTCCGGTTCTCTACACCCAGCATACAAAACACCGCAAGCTGCTATTTTATGCTAGTACTCTATGAGAGCGTGGTCCTTCCCCGATTGAGCCGACCCATTCGTGCCACAACTATACTACTAATATAACTGCAGCATGGCTCTCTACCACGTTTTCCATTCAACTTGCTAAGCGTGGCAAATATGGCAAATATTAGAAGTTTAATGTAAGAAAATACATCATCATCATCATCATTACAGCCCTCCCCAAGTCCACTGCTGAACATAGGCCTCCCCCAAGGAATGTCAAAAAATCCACGATCCTGAGCCACCTATATCCATCGACTTCTTGCATTTCTTACCAGATCGTCTCTCTATCTAGTGGAAGGAAATACTATACGAAAGTTTAATGATGTTTCTTTTGTTACAGGAAAGAGGCGGATTGGACAACATGAGATCTCTCGAGCACTATCTGACCGATATAATGAGAGCAGATACATCTGATCACATGAAAGGTAAGTGGTTTAATAATAATAATAATCAATTGTTTCGGACCATGATCCGAGCTATATTTTTTTTATAGAAGAAGGGGCAAACGAGCATGCGGCTCACCTGATGTTAAGTGACTACCGCCGCCCATGATCAACCGCAACACCAGGAGAATTGCGGGTGCGTTGCCGGCCCTTTAGAAAGGAGTAAGCTCTTTTCTTGAAGGTCCCCAGGTCGTATCGGTCCGGAAAAATCGCCGGTGGTAAACTATTCCACAGAGAGGTTGTATGTGGAAGAAAACTCCTTGTGAAACGTACAGTGGTGGACCGCCAAGCACCCAGATGGTGTGGATGGTATCGGGACGTTTCCCGTGTAGTGCGTTCACGAAATTTGGCGGCTGGGATTAATCCGAACAATTCCTCAGAGCACTCCCCGTGATAGATGCGATAGATATGGCCGGCCCATCGCCACTTCAGCTTACTAATACGTTGAGCTATGTCGGTCACTCTGATTCTACTGCGAATATCCTCATTTCTAAGTTTATCACGCAGATAAATCCCGAGCATAGCCCTTTCCATAGCTCATTGAGCGACCTTGAGCATTCTCATACGGCCAGCAGTGGAGAACCATGTCTCAGATCCATGACATCACTGGCAACACGCACTGGTTATACAATCTCGTTTTCAGGTTTTGATGTATACCTGACGAGATGTGCCGGGTTAGTAAGTAATTTATTAACTAAAATATGCTAGTAACAACATTAACTAATTATAACTAAATTGATCCATATACCTCTGCCCACTTGCCACTGCACCAGACGCGCAGCAGTGCATACGTGTCGAGTGCTGCAGGAACGGACGGTCTGGTTTCTCTACAATAACTCTCAGGATGTTGTTGTTGTTTCTCCTAAAGCCTGCGCATCAGGGATGCTGTTCTTTTTCGCAGAATAGCTTGAAAGCTGTCCGTTTCCGCTTAAGCAAACATGCCTGACGCATTACAGAATTGTTGAAGTCCTAGCAGCACCCTAAATGCATTATTATATTGCACACGAAGAACGTTGCAAGTTATTGTTGTGACCAGGATTAAGAAAGGAATGAATGAAAAATAAATGAGGAAAGAGTGACAAAACAAATTCATGTAGCAGAAGTGAATGGAAGAGTCGAAAAGGGATGTCTAGGCGAAACATTGTCGACCAAATTGGCGATATATCGACAACGGGCTAAATTAAGAGTACCCATAACCGATTAGTATGTATACGAAGGTATATAGGTATATAGGATATGGAGGAGGCAAGAGAGGTGTCTCTGCCTACCCCTCTGGGTGCCAGGCGTGAATGTTCATGTTTTTGTATATGTTTTATTTACGATGAACGTTGTCAAGAAATTGAGCTGTTACTATACCAAGGATATTGGCCTATAATTTTCCTTTCTGAAATATCACCTTTTATTCGTAAATATGGGAACAGCTATCGTTTCATTTATCGTTCAGTCGGTAGATGCGAATGTTTAATTACACATAATTTGTTTGAACTAATATTCAAATAAAAATATTCAACATTAAATGTGTTAGTGTATAGGTGCCAAACAAGTACACAGTCCACCTGATGGTAAGTGGATGTTCTGGCCCATAGACATCTACATCTATCCTCGATTACGAATCAAAATGCAGATGCTTTGTAAACCCCGAGGACAAAGATGGAATGCCTCGTTTCCAGTAAAAAAGGGTCTCCGGATTTCTACACTCACCATACGAAAAACGGCAGCATTAAGCTGCTATTTTACGCTGGTATTCTGTGAGAACACGGTCCTTCCCCGGTCGAGCCGACCCATTCGTACTACAACCATAATGTAGCTGGAGCGTGGCTCTACCACGTAAGTGGTCCCTTAGTTTAGCTAAAACTCGAAAACGGCTCGCAAGATTTTGATGAATTATTTTGTGTGTATTTGTGTGGGTTCCTGGATGGTTTGACAACTCAATAAGACCCGGTAGGTGGCGCTGTTGTCGAGATCCAGAAAGCACCCGTGCGAAGTCGGGGCAGATCACTAGTATTATATAATATTGTATGTCATTAGAAACCCTGTCTACCCCGTTGCCGCTTTAACGCATTAGTATACGTAATGTAACCTTACCAGAGCGTTAAAAAGGAAGTCACGGTATATTAACGCGTCCGTCAATGTGTGCGTGAATATTGTACACACCTTTTCACGTGTGTTTAGTCTTGGAATATGTCAATATGATTTCTAAAATAGATGCATCCGCTAACGTCACTGTAATGATCCGTTTGAACAGATGTATGAAGCGATTCGGTAGAGCCGATTCGAGTCCCGATCCGATAGACAAGACTTATCGTATAATACTGTTATTAAAAATCCGACTACGATAAAAATTACTAATATATTACTATGATCAGCTAATCCTAATAATCCGATTTATGTAAGAATTTTAAAACAGCTTTATTTTATTTAAATAAAACTCGTTTTTACGGATTATATTGGGTGTATTAACTTTTTTTATAGGATAGCGTGACAAACGAGTACACAGTCATCTAAAACATCATAATTTCAATAGTGAGGATGGCTGGGTGCTAATGTCTGCTTGGGATCTTATAATTAATAAAACTAAATCCCAACTTAAGCACACAACTGCAAGACTTCAAGATACTAAGGTTCATACTGCGTAGATCGGAAAAAAATTAATATTTTTAATCTGCGGGTAGCCGAGGTTAACTGTGACATCTGAACGTTGAACACCTCAGTGCCCCCCGTGACCATGGATGCTGTAAAGTGTTCGAAACGTCGGGAATATAAAACAAAATTATATATTCTCTATTTTTATATTAATATATCCGTCGGGAATATTATAATAATTTTGACGTGGTAGAGCCATGCTGCAGTTATATTACTAGTATAGTTGTAGCACGAATGGGTCGGCTTGACCGGGGAAGGATCACGATCTCGCAGAATACCAGCGTAAAATAGCACTTAATGCTACTGTATTTCGTATGGTGACTGTAGAGATCCGGAGACATTTTTACTGGAAAGGAGGCATTCCATCTTAGTCTTCAGGGGTGACAACACATCTGCACTTTGATTCGTAATCGAGGATAGATGTAGATGTTTATGGGACGCAGCATCCACTTACCGTCAGGTGGACTGTGTACTCGTTTGTCACCCTTATTCTATAAAAATATTAAATAGTATTGCAGTATCGTAAACCGTATTGAATTTTAGCGTAAGTGTGCATGTAACAGAAAATCCGATGGATAATCATTTGTAAGGCGTTCATAATCCATAACAGAACGATGGACATAATTGCAATATGTTTGAGCTGTTGACGTTACGAGTTTGTTGCGGACTGTACACCGTTGTACAATTGCAAAACTGGGGGCAAAAGGTCGATATAGAAACTTACTAGATGTGTCACTATATTAAACTCTTGAGAAAACGATCTTCTTTACAAAGTTAAAGTGGCACACGAACTTATGGTTCGTCTGTTCGCAAGTGGCTGTTGCCGTCTGTGGACTTCTGCAACCAGCTTCAAACAAAATAGGCAACCGATGCATTGCATGCATGTCTTTGAACCGTATGATTTGCTTTTTGGTGGCGGGTTTCGTAAGCAACCACCACAAATTCCTGAGAAATCTCACGGCTGGAGATATCGTCATCTATAGTAATGAATACTAATAAAATAGTCTTTTTTTACTCATTAACTACTCTTAAAAAGTAAAAAAGTAAAGTTACAGCCTATGTACGTCCCACGTAAGTACCACGTCACCACGCTCAAAAGTGTAACCTGAATAACAAAGAAAAAAAAACAAAGACAAAAATATACTGCATAAATAAAATAAACAAATAATTATAATTGCATAACTTCATAAAAAATGCTATGCAATAGCTTTGCCGCGGCAGTCCCCGAGTGCTACACGTACTTTTTTATTTTTGTACACTTTTATAACATTCAAATTTATTTCCCTTTACTTTTTTAAATTGTTATAAAATAATATATAATTAGTAATTGGCTTTGAGTCTGTTCCTTTTGTTTTCATTTTTTATTTCCTACTTTTCTTTATTTACCTATCTACGTGTGAAATATTGTGCATGTGAACTACGGAGTGTGGTAGTAAGAAGTGCAGACTGTGTATTAAAAAGTGTCCGTAGAAAACCGTTAAATAAGGGTGGCGCCACTATAGCTACGGGCCAAATTTTAAAGAACGCACCCAATAATATTAGTGGGATAGAAGACTTTTTCGCGATTATATTTACTAAATAAAATTATTTTAGATTTTAGAGCTACTGAGCAGTTTAGCAGCACACTTAAACCGTCGACAACTTCTAAGTTCATTTCATCCCAGTAACTACACCAGCGCTGTTGTGGAGAGTTTTTGAACTGTTATTTACTGCTTACAGATGGACACTTTTTCAACTATTCTACCATAGAAGTTGATACTCCTTACTTCTGCACTCCATAATGTAAACGGTACTGTTTTTCGAGTTACACGTAACCACGCTCAGTCACATCTATTCACTGTACATCAACGAACTGCGCTTACGCAACTCATTGTGCTGGCCTTTTGTGCTGAGACCTTGGACAAGTTGGACGCAACCGAGTTATTAGCTGGATTGTTCTGCGCCTGGTGACATTGCTCGTTTTGTTGTACGCGATTGTGAGGTGCCTGACAATATGCATATTCATACTATACGCTATTATGATTGTATGGAATTAGATCGCTAAGTGTATAACCGACGTAAGATATTTTGCATTTATTTCTTACTAACTTATACCTGCTCGCTTCTATTATTAATTTTGATGGTAAATTCCGTTCTTAGTGAGCGTCCACATTGCGAAATAAGAACTATACTAAATTTCAAGTCAATCAAATGTATAGTTTTAGAGATTATTGCACGTGGTAGATCCACGCTGCTATATTATAGCTATATTATAGTTGTAGCACGAATGGGTCGGCTCAACCGGGGTGAGACCACGCTCTCACAGAATACCAGCGTAAAATAGCACCGTAATGCTGCTGTGTTTCGTATGGTGAGTGTTCAGAACCGGAGACCATTTTTACTGGAAACGAGACATTCCATCTTCGTCCTAATTACACATAATTAATTAAAGATAGATGTAAATGTCTATATGGACCACAGCATCCACTTACTATCAGGTGGACTAGTAGCTCGTTTGTCCACCTTATTCTATAAAAAAGAAACAAATACTGTTTTTTATTTCGTACAAGCAATCTGCTCCGGCTTCGCACTGGTCATATATGAATTCTACAACAGGTCAGGTCTAACTATAACTATAATCTTCGCGGAAAAGCAAGTAATAAGTAGACAAAGTTTTACCACAATCTGATTAACAAAAATTAACAAAATTAAAACAACAAAAATTATTTTTTAAATATTAGATTTCAATGCATTGTGGTGAAAACATATTCAAAAGTAAAGTCAAAATAAAAAATAAATTGTTTCGATTTATTACAAGCTGCGGTTTTCGCATTCGTTTTGTTTTATTATTCAGTACGATTAAATCTTTTGCGGAATACGTACATACTTAAAAAGATCAAAAAAATTTTATCTGTCCTAAATATTGACTTATATATTACTAGCGTAAGGACCGGGCCGACCGAACAACTAAAACGGACCAGTGCGCTGGCCCTAAAATTACAGTTTAGGGCCAACGCGAATCGGTCGACAGTAGTGCGCGCGCAGGACATATTTGTCTTTTATAAATATGTTACTTGCGTGGTAAAAAAATGCAAAAATTACGATACAAAGATTTAAAAAAAAATATAAGATATGGTATCATCGGTAAATAACCTTATTTGTTACAATTAAATTATTATAGAAACGCATTCTTAAAGTTTTATCAGTTAGCTTAGTTACGTTACCAAGATTAGACCAGGGCTGGATTCAGACCCTCAAAAATATTGTACATGGAAAATAAATTATATTATTTAAAAAAATTATATCACGTTTACGTTTCATGTTTTTTTTCATGTATCGGAATTTTGACCTCACGCGTTTAGTTTATCCATACGTTTCGTTTTCTGACTGTTTTATTTTTACTTCTGTTTCATTTTTGTCTAAAGAACTTATTGTAAGTTAAATTTTAAATATTAGTACCTAATATATTTTATATTTAATAAGGTTAAAACGAAAAGAGTACAAAAGAAACGTCAAACGTGATATAATATTTTAAACAGTATAATTTTATTTTCCATGTACAATATTTTGAGGGTCTGAATCCAACCCTGGCCTAATCTTCGTAACATAACTAAATTAACTGTAAGATAAAACTTTAAAAATGAAACAAAATTAATATAAAGTTATTAACCGATGATACGATATCCCATGTTCCTTTTTAATCTCTGTATCGTAATTTTTGCATTCTTTTACCACGCAACTAGACATTTTTAAATGACAGGCAAATCCGTCCTGCGCGCGCACCACGGACGACCGATTCGCGTTGGCCCTAAACTGTTATTTTAGGGCCAGTGCACTGGTCCGTTTTAGTTGTTCGGTCGGTCCAGTCCTTACGCTAGTAATATATAAGTCAATGATAAATATGTATTGGTTTATTCTATAATAAATAAATAATTTGGTTTATTCGTTTTATGTTTTCCCGCTGTCACGTTTGTAACATCAGGTCACGTCACGTGTCACGTCGTGGTCACGGTAACTTGCGTCATCTATTAAATTTTCAAACGATATAGTTAAATTTTTTTTTAAAGTTTTGTATTTTTGATTGTGTGAAAAATATGGTCCGATGGGTTTCTTGCTGGTTTTTCCCGGGATAGCGTTATTTACCGAACCAGTGGTAAATTAACATAAAAACGGTTTTCAATAAGTTTTTTTTTAATAATCTACTAGCTCATATCCGGCGTGTTGCTGCTGCAGAAGAAATAATTTTGAAAATGTCGTTTGGAAGAGTCATATTTTTAATTAGCAATGATAATAGATTCATTGAAATTGAATAATATATAACTTTCAAATAAATGTGTCACCTACCTACTGTATTTTAATTGTATTATGCCTATAACCTTCGCGGATGTGCAAGCAATACCGTACGTTGACAAAGTTTTATAGCATTCTCATGAATGGTATGGCAGCACATACAATACGGACAAACAAACATTAATTTTCATATATTAGAAGAAGATATTAAATAAAAAGTTTTCTATTTCCAACGACATCCTAAACTTGACTCTATTTATATAGGGTCAAAAGAGTATCATAAAGAGAGGTTAATTTAGTTCCTACATTGATTGTTATATCCGGCGTATATCCATCCAAATACAAACAAAGCAACATTAATTTTCATATATTAGAAAAAGGTATTAAGTAAAAAGTTTTCTATTTCTAAAGACATACTAAACTTGACACTATTTATATAGGGTCAAAAGAGTGTCTTAAAGAGGGTTAATTAGTACCTACATTGATTGTTATATCCAGCATATCCATACATATAAATACGAACAAACAAACACAAATTTTTACATATTAAAAGATTTTAAGTAAAAAGGTTTTTATTTCTAAAGACATCCTAAATTTGGCTCTATTTATATGCGGTCAAAAGAGTGTCTTAAAGAGAGTTAATTTAGTACGTCTACATTGGTTGCTATATCCAGCGTATCCATACATATAAATACGAACAAACAAATAATAATTTTTATATATTAGAAGAAGATATTAAGTAAAAAGGTTTCTATTTCTAAAGACATCCTAAATAATCTAATGCATTTTTTTTAAAAACGTGACCCTCACACTAGGGTTTTCTCCTGTATCGTGGGGGCAGTTAACAAACATAAATTGCACAAGGACAAATATCCAGACCCGGAACAATTATTTGTATGCTATATAAATACTTGTTTCGTGCGGGATTCGAACCCGCGACCCTCAGCGCAGCAACTCATTGCTAAGCCACTGCGCCACGGAGCCGTCAAAATCGAATATAAATTGATTCAGATGATTCATTTTTAAAGGGTTACATCTTTGATGTCAACAGAATTCCTCAGCGGAAACAGTAAAAGTAAAAAGTTACAGCCTATATACGTCCCACTGCTGGGCACAGGCCTCCTGCTCATTTCTGAGAGGGTTTTAGGAATTGTCCGCCGCGCTGCCTCTATGCGTGTTGGCGAACTTCACATGTCTACGAAATATTTTTTTTCTTATTTCTCTGACATGCAGGTTTCCTCTCAATGTTTTCCTTCGCCGCCGAGCACGTGGTAAATTAGCACTTAACATTGCAATTAACAATTTCATTGGTGCCGGCGGGGAGGGGGGGGGATCGCTCGCGTACTGTAAGCGCTAACATCTGAGCTACCACTGCTCACGGAAACAGTAAATATACATATAATATGTAGCAACATTTCTAATCCGGTAGTCACTCATCGACTGTCACCTCATTCACCGAACACACCAGCATTACGTTATTTTAACGCTGGTATTCCGTAAGAGCGTGGTACATCCCTAATCGAGCCGACCCATAAGTAACTACAAACAATATACGATGTAACTATATCGTGTTAAAACTAGTGGTCCCCAATTTCGACCTTTAACATCATTAACGTATTTACATGATTTTCCATTGTAAACTGCCAGCTTATGAGGTACCTTGAGGATCACCAGCTGATTAGTGACCGCCAATACGGTTTTCGCCGTGGTCGGTCAGCTGGTGATCTTCTGGTCTACCTCACTCACAGATGGGCGGAGGCAGTAGAGTTCAAGGGGGAGGCATTGGCCGTTAGTTTGGACATTGCGAAGGCCTTCGATCGGGTTTGGCACAAAGCGCTTCTTTCGAAGCTCCCTTCCTATGGGCTTCCCGAGAAATTGTGCAATTGGATCACCAGCTTTCTTGCAGATCGGAGCATCAAGGTCGTTGTAGACGGTGCAAGCTCCGATTGCAAGCCTATTAATGCTGGTGTTCCACAGGGCTGCGTGCTATCGCCAACGCTGTTTCTTCTGCATATCAATGATATGTTGCATACCCGTAACATTCATTGCTATGCAGATGACAGCACTGGTGATGCTCTTTACACCGGCCGAGCCAATATTTCTCGGGAAAACGTCTCCGAGTGCCGGGACAAACTTGTGTCTGAAGTCGAGTCTTTGCTGAACAGAGTCTCGGATTGGGGACGACTAAATCTAGTCCAGTTTAACCCCCAGAAGACACAAGTTTGCGCGTTAACCGCTAAAAAGAACCCCTTTGTCGTATCCCCTTAGTTTCAAGGCACTCCCCTTGTTGCCTCAGCCAGTATCGGAATCCTCGGCGTCGACATATCGAGTGACGTGCAGTTTCGTGGTCACTTGGAAGGGAAGGCCAAATTGGCCTCTAAAAAGCTTGGCGTGCTCAGCAGAGCGGGACAGTATTTCATGCCGGCACACCGCCTGCAACTTTACAAGGCGCAGGTTCGGCCGCACATGGAATACTGTTCCCATCTCTGGGCTGGGGCTCCCCAGTACCAGCTCCTTCCACTTGACCGCATCCAGCGCAGAGCGGCTCGAATCGTCGACGACCGAGTGCTTTCCGATCGGCTCGATTCACTGGCGTTGCGAAGAGATGTTGCATCTCTTTGCGTATTTTATCGCATCTATCACGGGGAGTGCTCTGAGGAATTGTTCGGATTAATCCCAGCCGCCAAATTTCGTGAACGCACGACACGGCAAACGTCCCAATACCATCCACACCATCTGGATGCTTGGCGGTCCACCACTGTACGTTTCACAAGGAGTTTTCTTCCACGTACAACCTCTCTGTGGAATAGTTTATCATCGGCGATTTTTCCGGACCGATACGACCTGGGGACCTTCAAGAAAAGAGCTTACTCCTTTCTAAAGGGCCGGCAACGCACCCGCTATTCTCCTGGTGTTGCGGTTGATCATGGGCGGCGGTAGTCACTTAACATCAGGTGAGCCGCATGCTCGTTTGCCCCCTCTTCTATAAAAAAAAAAAAAAAAAAAAAAAACATGATTAAAATTAACGAAGACTTTTGGAAATTTGGCATCAAATTAAAGTTGAATGTTTTTAATTTTTTTTTATAGAATATGGATGGACAAACAAGCCCACAGTCCATCTGATAATAAGTGGATGATGTGGACCAAAGACATCTATATTTACACTCGATTAAGAATCAAAATACACATGCGTTGCCACCTCTGAGGACTATCATAGAATACCTCGTTTCCAGTAAAAAGGCTATCCGGTTCTCTACACTCACCATACGAAACACAGCAGCATTAGTCTGCTATTTTACACTTATTTTCTTATGGATTAATTATATCAATATATAATTTCTATAATCGTTTTTTCATTCTTTAAACTATAAAAACTCTAATGCTCACAATCTTTAGCCGCCATTTTGTTTTGACATTCATATAGCTCTCCCTAGAAGATTGTCTCGTTGTGGAGATATTTATTTTGCATTTGCTTAGCAGGCGGGTTGACAAACACAGTTTTTTATAATTTTAAATCGTTATCAGAAAGATTTTAATCTAAAAGATTTTAATGCACGCCTCACAACGCGCGAGCGTGTTGCAGTTACGCTGGTAATATATAAGTCAATGGTTGCAATGCTCTACTCTCGTCATGCCGCTTAGTGACGATTTTGCAATGTCAAATTAGTATAATATGCCTCAATTTAGACATTAAATCAATAAAAAGGGATATTTTGAAAATAAGATACATTAAATTATATAGTCGACGTATTTTCTCACACATTTGTTTTGTTATATTTACAAAAAGATTAGTTATAAATTATTAGTACGGCTGTCAGTTAGTCTATTCACCTGTTTGTCTTCACGTTTCAGAAAAATATACGCAACGAAATAAAATAAATCTTTCTGAATAAGTTTCCATTTATTCTCAGGATATTTCCCTATTGCTGGTTGTTATCAGATTTATATGTGTAAAAGATATTTATTTTTTTCATCAAAATTAAATGAAATCTTGATGATAAATTAAAAACGCTCATGAGGCGTGCACTTTTCGATTTTCCAAACTATTGATTTCTGTTGCTTCTTACACAGGCACTGTTTAATGTGAAGTGAGGGATTTTCTTAGGCTAATACTATAAGAAATTCCTCTAAATTCCTTTATGCATAGTTGTAAGAACATTATTTAGTAAGTGATGGTGAGGGTGATGGTAATATAAAGCCAAAACTAGGAGGACAGAGACGAAACATAAAGTCGTATTCTATAACTAATATTTTAAGAAAAAAATAGCAATCAAGCTTTGGTAATAATTAGGAACACGTCGAAAAATCTACTTAAAAAAACTAACTACTCTACACTAAACTAAAATCAACTAAAATTTACTATAATTTTAACTGTCAAAAAGGCGTCGATAAAGCATCGACCTATTGACCCTTTATAATTTGATTCATCAATCAGAAGTATCGTAACACAAAGCCTATGCAAACAAGGCTGTAGTTTTTGAATCATAAGAAAGTGATCATACTAACCGAATGACCATATAACCCTCACGTACTATAGTCGAATAATGGAAGAATAGTTGAGTGCCTTTGCCTCGCTTGTTGTGGATAAAATGTGTAAAGGATACATTGTGCGTAAAACCGGTTGTTACGTTTTACTAGTTAAATGGGACAACTATAACCATGACGAACGCATCCTGACTTAGTTCTAAGAATTAAATTGGGAGAGTGTCATATCATATTTTTCATGTTTGTACGTGGTAGAGCCATGCTGTTCCTATATTGTGGCTACAGCACCACTAGGTTGGCTCCACTGGGGTCGGATAACGCTCTTACGAGTATATAACACCAGCGTCAAATAGCAGCTTAATGCTGCTGTGTTTCGTATGTTGAGTGTAGAGAACTGGAGGCCCTTTTTACTTGTAACGAAGCACTCTATCTTAATCCTCACGGGTAACAACGCATCTGCATTTTGATTTGTAATCGAGGATAGATGTAAATGTCTATGGTGTACTTACGGTACGCTCGCTTGTCACCCTTATTCCATATATAAATACTAGCTTGTTAGGCAGACGTTGCTCTGCCCTTTTCGACGGCCCTATATCATGTCCTATTAAAAATCCTTAAATTCGCAAAAAAAAATTGTGGGTTACTCATGGGCAAAAAATATCCTATCTCTCAAGTTGGATCAAACTGCACACGGTGTGCAAATTTGATTAAAATCGGTTAAGTAGTTTGGGAGTCCATCGCGGACAAACAACGTGACACGTAATTTATATATATTAAGATATATATATATATATAGTTTTTGTTTAGGTACACAGTTCACCTGATGGTAAATGAATGCTTTGGATCCTAGGTACCAAAATGTATCTTTGTCAACCCTTACCACTGGTGTGGGATGCCTAATAAATAGGTTTCCCTGTTTTGTAACACTCATTGTTAAACAGTTATTTGTATTCTGTGAGAGCGTGGACGATCCTCAGGCGAGCTGACCCATTTCTACAAAAACTACCAAGCAGCAAAGCATTTGCAGTAGTATATTTATTTAAAGGAGCAATTATAGGCTGTAAGGCGTTTTATCCGTAGTTCTCAGTTTCCATTTAAACAGGGTTATGTTTCAAAGAGTAGCCAAATTTTTTACTAATTCAAATATATTTAACTATTGATATACCGCTGTTGCAGTTTTTGAAAATAAGAGTAAATAAGGATTTTTCTATAGGATAGGGTGACGAGCACACAGTCCATCTGATGGTAAGTGGTAACTGCGGTCCATAGACATCTACATCTATCCTCGATTACAAATCAAAATGCAGATGCGTTGTCACCCGTGAGGACTAAGATATAATGCCTCGTTTCCAGTAAAAAGGGTCTCCGTTTCTCTACACTAACCATACTAAACACAGCAGCATTAAGCTACTATTTGACGCTGGTATTCTGTGAGAGCGTGGTCCTTCCCCGGTCGAGCCGACCCATTCGTGCTACAACTGTACTACTAATATAACTGCAGCATGGCTCTACCACGTATGTGGCTTCTACTTTTGTTGGAAATTATACCAAATTGAATGTGTTTTACGGGCAACAACTTTTTTGCCTACCGATCGAACCTTACGAATGTGTGTGCGCAGTAAAATCGATTAAAATAATGCATTATGAATTTAAAAGATATAAAGGACAGGATGTTTGAGATTTTTTTAAAATAAATTTTTCTTCACCCTTTGCCTATATTATTTATTCCTAACCTTCTCCCCAAATTTTTGGTCTTACACGTGGCACAGCCATGCTGCAGTTATATTAGTAGTATAGTTGCAGCACGAATGGGTCGGCTCGACCGGGGAAGGACCACGCTCTCACAGAATACCAGCGTGAAATAGTAGCTTAATGCTGCTGTGTTTCGTATGGTGAGTTTAGGGAACCGGAGACTCTTTTTACTGGATACAAGGCATTCCATCTTAGTCCTCACGGATGACAACGCATCTGCATTTTGATTTGTAATCGAGGATAGATGTAGATGTCTATGGGCCACAGCAACCACTTACCTTCAGGTGGACTGTGTGCTCGTTTGTCACCCTATCCTATAAAAAAAATTGTTTAGTTATTACAAAATAACCCTGTATACATAATTCTGCTGTCCGTGTGTATGTGACTGAAATCCACCTAAACTGCTGTTCTGATTTCGATGTGTGATTGTTGATCCGAGAATGGTTTAGATTCACAATAGGTACCGATAGGTGACGCTGTTGTAGAGATCCAGAAATCACTTTTGCGAAGCCGGGGCGGGTCATTTGTGAATCCTTTATTGTGTTGGCTGTAGGCTGTAGGGTGGGGACCGGAAGGCTGTCTAGTTCGTAACTACGGTATAAAGTACAAAGGCGTTATTTTGCTACATTGAGTTAGTATCTTGTGAGAACACGAGCATACTTCTCACCCGAAAGTGCCGACTCTTACTTACTAGTAACTAACTTAGTAGTGTTTTTTATAAATACTAGTATTGCTATTTTAATAATAATGTCCTCCAGACCGAATTTCGGTCACGGCGGCCTGCCTCAACAGAGGCTACCCATCGCCGCAGGACACACGTGCATTCTGGTCTCTCGCCAAGGCTGTCCAGGGGAATCTCTGTCAGCCATCTCTTCCATCTCTGCACAGGGAGGACGACTCACTGGCCCATACTGCAAAGGAGAAAGCCGATCTTCTAGGCTCCTTCTTTGCGTCTAACTCGACTCTCGATGACGGGGGGAGTACGCCGCCGACCATCCCGCGGTGTGAGTGCTCCATGCCGGAAGTGCAGTTCACACAGCGCTCGGTTCGCAAAGCACTCCTCTCCCTGGACATCCACAAGTCGAGTGGGCCTGACGGAATCCCCCCAATTGTGCTGAGGACGTGTGCTCCAGAGTTGGCACCGGTTTTAACGCGTCTTTTCCGGTACTCCTACTCCCTAGGCGTAGTCCCAAAATCATGGAAGACTGCTTTCGTCCACCCGATCCCTAAAAAAGGCGACCGCTCAGACCCGTCCAACTACCGGCCAATCGCCATCACCTCCTTGTTCTCCAAAACAATGGAGTCCATTGTAAACTGCCAGCTCATGAGGTACCTTGAGGATCACCAGCTGATTAGTGACCGCCAATACGGTTTTCGCCGTGGTCGGTCAGCTGGTGATCTTCTGGTCTACCTCACTCACAGATGGGCGGAGGCAGTAGAGTTCAAGGGGGAGGCATTGGCCGTTAGTTTGGACATTGCGAAGGCCTTCGATCGGGTTTGGCACAAAGCGCTTCTTTCGAAGCTCCCTTCCTATGGGCTTCCCGAGAAATTGTGCGATTGGATCACCAGCTTTCTTGCAGATCGGAGCATCAAGGTCGTTGTAGACGGTGCAAGCTCCGATTGCAAGCCTATTAATGCTGGTGTTCCACAGGGCTGCGTGCTATCGCCAACGCTGTTTCTTCTGCATATCAATGATATGTTGCATACCCGTAGCATTCATTGCTATGCAGATGACAGCACTGGTGATGCTCTTTACACCGGCCGAGCCAATATTTCTCGGGAAAACGTCTCCGAGTGCCGGGACAAACTTGTGTCTGAAGTCGAGTCTTTGCTGAACAGAGTCTCGGATTGGGGACGACTAAATCTAGTCCAGTTTAACCCCCAGAAGACACAAGTTTGCGCGTTAACCGCTAAAAGGAACCCCTTTGTCGTATCCCCTCAGTTTCAAGGCACTCCCCTTGTTGCCTCAGCCAGTATCGGAATCCTCGGCGTCGACATATCGAGTGACGTGCAGTTTCGTGGTCACTTGGAAGGGAAGGCCAAATTGGCCTCTAAAAAGCTTGGCGTGCTCAGCAGAGCGGGGCAGTATTTCATGCCGGCACACCGCCTGCAACTTTACAAGGCGCAGGTTCGACCGCACATGGAATACTGTTCCCATCTCTGGGCTGGGGCTCCCCAGTACCAGCTCCTTCCACTTGACCGCATCCAGCGCAGAGCGGCTCGAATCGTCGACGACCGAGTGCTTTCCGATCGGCTCGATTCACTGGCGTTGCGAAGAGATGTTGCATCTCTTTGCGTATTTTATCGCATCTATCACGGGGAGTGCTCTGAGGAATTGTTCGGATTAATCCCAGCCGCCAAATTTCGTGAACGCACGACACGGCAAACGTCCCAATACCATCCACACCATCTGGATGCTTGGCGGTCCACCACTGTACGTTTCACAAGGAGTTTTCTTCCACGTACAACCTCTCTGTGGAATAGTTTATCATCGGCGATTTTTCCGGACCGATACGACCTGGGGACCTTCAAGAAAAGAGCTTACTCCTTTCTAAAGGGCCGGCAACGCACCCGCAATTCTCCTGGTGTTGCGGTTGATCATGGGCGGCGGTAGTCACTTAACATCAGGTGAGCCGCATGCTCGTTTGCCCCCTCTTCTATAAAAAAAAAAAAAAAAAAAAAAACAAGATTATAGTGCCCAAGTGTATGCGCAAGCACAGGTGCACTCTCTATTTCCTCACTCTCATAATCCGATGGGACGGTAAACCGACACGACCGGAGAGAGATCAGGTGCAGGACCAACGGCTTTACGTGCTTTCCGAAGCACGGGGGTGAGACACCGCCAACTTCCTGACTCCGCGCATTTCTTGACAGAATTTCTTGACAGAAAAACTCAATAATTGATTTTTTGGCCCGACCCGGGTTTCGAACCCAGGACCTCATGTTGAGCAGTCGCACTACTACAAACACTAGACCAACGAGGCAGTCATTACACTGTTGCCACTATTGACATTATTAATATACATTTAACTACCCCTTAAAAATATAAATCTAATATATAAAAAATAATAATTTTTGTTTGTTCATATTTTATGCGCTGCTATACCGTTCATCAGATTACTGTAAAATTTTGCCAACATATTACTTGCACTTGTGCGATGGTATAGACATAGTACAATAAACTTACAGTAGACGGCGCGCGTATCGTACCGACAAATTTATTAGAAAGTTATATATCATTCAACTTCAATGAATCGGAAACAGAAACTTTTTTATTCAATATAGATTATAAATAATACTTATTGAAAATCGCTTTTTTTAATCTACCACTGGTTCGGAAAAAAACTCTGCCCTCTGAAAAATCAGAAAGAAACTCAGCGGGATTCAAAAAAAAGTAAGAGCTTGCAATCATGCATTTTGTGTTCATGCATTTAATTACAATTAACAACACAAAACAAATTATAAATAGCTTGGTAGCGATCACCTTTCCAAAAGGTTATTATCATCCATAAATTCCTTAATTAATTATAATAACCCATTTTTATACAAACTTTGTTTAATAAAGTTTTATACAAACTTTGTTTAATAAAGTTTTTGAACTTTGTGCACGTCAAATTTAGTATATTTTCTGGGATTTTGTTGTAAAAGCGTATACATCCCCCCAAGAATGAATTTACTGACTCGGTGGAGTCGAGTAACTGGTACTACTAGCTTGTGTCTGTTCCTAGTATTTACAGAATGAATATCACTTATTTTTGTAAAACTACTTTCATTGGTGTGTATATACATTATATTTTCGTAAACGTATTGAGAGGTCAAAGTTAAGATATTAACTTCTTAAAAATTTTGGCTGAGCGATTCTTTATGTTTAGGTTTAGGATTTTGTAAAACAAATATAATTTCAGTGTCAGCCGCGTGTTCCCGTAGCAAAATACCATACGACAATGGATTATCATTTCTAAGTAAACAATACCTCTTCTAAATTAATAACGATATTTCTCTATCTTTTGCGACTACTACGCCCCGGGTACCAGCAAGTATAAGATAGAAATTCTTAAATTCCTTGTGATATGGAGGCCACACACGGTCAGTTCAACTGATCATTCCAACTGATCAGTTCAAACTAAAATTGTTGATATTTTTTAAAATATTAAATTTTCGATATATCGTTTATTATAAATATATCAATATCGGAGGTTTATATATAAGTTTATTTATCGATACATCGAATCCAATATTATAAAGAATATCAACAGTTTTAGTTTGAACTGATCAGTTGGAATGATCAGTTGAATTGACCGTGTGTGGCGACCATTAGGAGATTTTTTTCCGCCAAAGTTAACACTACCATTGACGGAAGTGCATTATAAATTTCCACACAATTATTTATTTGTATACAATTTTTTTACTTAGTAATTTTTTTGAGAAGACGTACATACGTGATAGAGCCACTCTGCAGCTGTAATTGTAGCACGAATGGGTCGGCTCGACCGGGGCAGGACCATGCTCTCACAGAATACGAGCGTATGGTGAGTGTAGAGAACCCGTATTACCTACTGTATATGAGGCATTCCTTCTTATTCTGCACGGATGACAACGCATCTGCATTTTGATTCTTAATCGCGGATAGATGTAGATGTCTATGGGCCACAGCATACAATTACCATCAGGTGGGCTATGTGTTCCTTTGTTGCACTTATCCTATAAAACTCTAGGATATGACCCGGAACAATTACTTGTAGGCCATACAAATACATATTACGTTCGGGTTCGAGCTGTTCAAAAAAGAAACAAAATTGTTTCGGACGATAACGTTTTCACCCCTCTAAACCTTTACAAAATAAGACAATTTTGGCCTTATTAGATTCAGTACACCTTAGTCTAGGTCTGCCTGAGGTTTTTCTTTTTTATTAATTTTCTTTAGTTTAATTTAAAAAAAAACCCCTTGAAGAAGTTTGTAAGTAAAAAATATAGATATTAAGATGCTAATAACTTATATCGTACGCAATATTTCTTTAAATTGAAAACGTATGAATTCCAAAAATTATGAAAATCAGACTATGTTTACCGCGGGGAAAATTTTATCGCTTTTAGATTGATACTTTACGGCTCTGGCTTAGAATATTAAAAAAAAGAAGAAACAGACACTATTTTATTCAATATAGATTACTACACATACAAATAATAGATATTAAAAGTTACTTTTATGTTTAATTTAATAATGGTTCGGAAATACCTTTGTCGTGGGAAGAACCAACAAGATAAAAGCAGGACTTTTTTTGAAAAAAAAACGTCTTACAATCATATATGTTACACAATTAGCAACACAAACAAATTAGAAATAGCTTGGTAGCGATCACCTCATTCCCTTGGGAGGTCGAGTCCACTTCTGACTTGCCTTGGGTGAGGCCTGGGGCCAGCAGTGGAATGCCGCAGGCTGATGATGAAGTTTGTAGGATTGACTCGTAAGCTTGTTATAAACCTAAAAGGTATATCCGTATTTATGTTAGACAAAATAAACATCTTAAACTTCAGCTATAACACAACTCGGCCATTTTCACATCTGACATTTTCTGTTTGGCGCGCAACGTGTATAACAGGTTAAAAATAACTAGCAACATAGACTAAAATTGTTTCTAAATAGAGCACCCTCGTGACTGCACATTGGGGTGACCATGTATTGTTTTTTATATTCAGGATATTATTATCTTAATATATTATATAAATTATGTATCACATTGTTTGTCCGCGATGGACTTCTAAAATACTTAACCGTTTTTTATCAAATTTGCACACCGTGTGCAGTTTGGTCCTACTTGAGAAATAGGATAGTTTTTTTGCCCATGAGTGACCCACAATTTTTTTTGCTAATTTGAGGATTTTTAATAGGACATGACAAAGTCGAAGGAGTGACAAAGTCCTGCCACTCGCATGTATGTATATAAAACAAGCGGCGATTTTTGTCAAACAAGTCCCTGAATACTTCCCAAGTAATAACTTTTTAAGAGATAGAAGTTTAAGAGAAAAATCTAATAACAGAATGTACTTTCCAAAATGTAAATTGATGCTCTTCCAAAAAAATTCATATATAATGGCGATTAAAATCTTTAACTCCTTACCCGACGAGTTTAAAAATTTCCCAATGACAAAGTTAAAAAACCAACTTCATGAATGGCTTTTACTTAATTGTTTCTATAATGTTATCTTGATCACAAAAATCAAAACAAATTACATATTTAAAAATCTGTATGCTAAAATGCTTGAATTTTTTGCTGTGAATTTATAAAGGACTTTGATAGTTATAGAATAATTATTAGTTAATTAATTTTACTGTTTTTACATATGAACATTTTGATATTTGTAAATAAGTTAAATTCATAAAAAAATTGTTATATCTAATTAGTCAAAATTTGCACGCCTCGACAAGGCAGAATGTATAGGAACTTTCATGTTTTAATAATACTATTGTAATATCTACCTACATTCTATGCAAATAAATAATTATGAATTATGAAAAAAAGGGTCGTTTTACAATTTTATATATTGTTACCATGTAGTAGCGGTGTAAAAATATTCACTAACCCATATCATCTCGTGGGTTTCGTAAGAGGCAACCGAGGGGAACAAACCAGGTGATGAGCAGCAGCGTCTTCCTAATAACGACTAAAAATAAAAAAAAACGCAGCTGCCAACCCACTTGCCAAGCGTCGCAACTATGGGGAGACAATTTACGTGGTAGAACCGTGCTGCAGTTATATTAGTAGTATAGTTGTAGCACGAATGGGTCGGCTCGACCGGGGAGGGACCACGCTCTCACAGAATACCAGCGTAAAATAGTAGCTTAATGTTGCAGTGTTTCGTATAGTAAGTGTAGATAACTGGAGACCCTTTTTACTGGAAACGAGGCATTCCATCTAAGTCCTCACGGATGACAACGCATCTGCATTTTGATTTGAAATCGAGGATACATGTAGATGTCTATGAGCCACAGCAACCACTTACCATCAGGTGGACTGTGTGCTCGTTTGTCACTCTATCCTATAAATAAAAACAATCTATGGGGGAGGCCTGTGTTCAGCAGTGGACTATAATAGGCTTTAACGGTAGCGGTAATATTATTACCGATTTTCCTTTGTATAAATTCAAGTTATTTATAAAAAATCATAAGATATATAAAGATAAAAAGTTTAAAAATAATGTAAAGATAAGCTGATGAGATTTCTGAGACTTCTTGACTTGTAGCTTAATATATATTTTATAGAGATAAATTTTAACAGTTGAGAGGAAAATAGTCTACTTGTCAGTTCTTGCCGCTTCCTTTCACGAGGTCTTCCGCAGTAGGGACTTATTGAAGCGTGGCGTAGCCTCCTTATCGTTCAAAAAGTGCTTTGTTAAAGCTAATTTTGTATAAAAATTGGTTTTCAATGCTGATGAAATAATTTTTTTGAATCAAAACTGCTATGTAGGAGTCAATGTTAATAAAACTGTTTTACTTAAATTTTTGAATTATATATTATGAGCCATGGGTAATCAGGGAAAGGGGGGAAATCAAATTTCATACTGCGCGAGCAACTAGAGTTTCATTTTCGGGTTCAGCACCACATCATCATGATCATAATCATTACATTCCTTCACAAGTTCACTGCTGAACATAACCCCCCCCCCCAAGGAATACCACTAAGCTTCACGGAAATTGTATATTTATATTTTGTATTTAACTGTCACAACCTTATGCCTCAAGGTCCATGTTGTTGTTTACAGTATAGCAAGCCTTGGGCTTAAATCCCTATAGACCCCTACGTAAGCGCTATTTTTATGTTTGTGTAATACATTTAAATACATCACGACGTTTATTGTACTGTTTGCATTATTATTAACTACGAATTTTATTACTTAAAATTGTTCTTATTTCATTATAAAAGTTTAAAGAATCAGCTCAAGCTATAAAATGTATCAATTTATACTATTAAAACCATTCACACTCTAATCTGAATTGGGAATATCCCAGTTAGTTAAATTTTATGAATTTCCTACTGCACATCTACTTGGAAAATGAGATGCGGCCAATTTGTATACGCAATACCTTGAATAAAGTTTTGATATATCTGAATCATTTTTGATTTTGCCGTATTGCAATATTGAGAAAGCGGATAAATTAGGAAGACCGTCAATATAAAATTTAAATATATTTATTTCAATAAAAATAAGAAGTGTTGTTTCTTACAAGAAATTTTATTATAATTTTAATAAAGTTAAAGTTTAAGTTACAGGCTATATACTTCCCCCCACAGGGCACAGGCCTCTTCTCATTTCTGATATATTTATAATTTTAATAAACTCTTTTTTTTAATTATTTTTGTTTTTAATTTAAATCTTTTTAATATTTACGATTTTTGTCCCGTATTTTTATAGCAACAAAACTGACTGCGTTAAATATAATATGTTATCTTCTTCTTTGTTGGCCATAACAGTCCACTGCTGTGAATTGACTTCACCATTTCAGGAAGGATTTGCCTATACCCAATATAAACTGCGTTAAAGCTAATGTCGGCGACAAGCATATAATCAACCAGTGACGAACTGCGTTTAAGACTATTTGATTTCCTTAATTAGTGTAGTGTCAATTTACCAAGTGACGAACTTTTTTTTAAAACTAGTACCTGGTTGACCGAGCTTTGCTCGGTATTTTTCGCTCGATTTTTTTTTAATTCATGTGTTTTGGAAATTATATTTAGATACAAATTACATACTGATGAAATATAAATAATATTTTTTGATCTTAGCGGCATAACAGAAAAAACGGAACTGGTTATTTGAATAAAAAATCATGAGTGCAATTATTTTAATTTAAATTTTCGTGTTTTTAAAAAATACTAAAAAAAGGGCTCGAAAAAATAGATTTTCTCAAAAAAGAAAAGAACATGAAAAAAAAAATTAAAAAAAGTCGGTCAGCCGGTCTGGGCTCGAACCGGGGTTTTATATTGTGTGACCGACCATTATACCAATTAAGCTATTTATAATCACTAACAAACCGTCAAAATTTACCTTCTTATTGTAACGATATTGTAGCAGTTTTTCATTGCCTAAAAACACATTTTCTAAAAATAAATCCTAGCTAGATCGATTTATTATCCCTGAAACTCCCTGGACACTAAATTTTAAGAAAATCGTTGGAGCCGTTTCCGAAATCCCGATTATATATATATTTATATACAAGAATTGCTCGTTTAATAGTATAGGATTATAATTTCGCAATTAGTGTATTTAGCTTATTAATTCTTATTAGAATATAATTTAAATATAATTACAAAATTGAAAGGTTAGCTTTTAATGATAATTTTGTAAGGAAGTTTTTAAAGCAAGAATTTGTATTGTAAATACTTATAAAAAATTTAAGTTTTGTTTAACGCCTAAAAACTGGTATTAGATTAAAGGTTTATACATAACATTATGTAAACAAAAAGAAATAAGTAGATTAGACATCTGTTTTAATAAATATAAGACAAAATGTATAGTAAATTAGCAGTTTCGTAGGGTTTTTGTTCTATAAGTTTTGTATAGAGGACTTAATAGTTTTATATTATTATTTTATGTTATAGAACATAATTAGAGCAATCTAACGATATATAATTTGTAAGGGTTTTTTGTAAATTTTCAATAAATAAAGGCTCCTAAGGTTTCGGCTCGAAGTAAAAAACAACACGCGAGATAGGGAAAACCGCGCTAACGCCCGTACGGTAACGCCGGCGGGTATATAAGCCGAGCAAATTTCGGCTCAAATCGTCATGCGCCCTCCCTTGTGCCAAGGAGGGTCGCGTTCGTATACGGCTTAGAGATCTCTAGTCAGATCGTTAAGCCAATTCCTAAAAGGTTGGGTTTAGTGGGTAAAAGTCACCACATAACCACGCAGCCGGCTGCGTGGTATGCTATGAGCATTCCCAGCCTCCCTCCCCCGCTTTCCGGAGGGTTGCCCACATTTGCTTCGGGCGCAAAAAAAGGCTTAAATCGCAGTCGCAGCACAGCCACCGAAGAGGCTACAACTAAAAGGAAAAAGGAAGCCGAAACCTAAGGAACAAGAAGCTACCTAGAAGAAAAGTGTTTTAATTGCCTCCTCCCGGCTGATCGTCTATCTCTCTCTCTCTCTCTCGGGGTCCTAGTAGGGTCGTAGTATACATACGCATTCAGGGGTGCGTGGGACGTGCGTCACCAGCACTAGGCAAGGAACGTACGTTATAAGTGGGAGATTGTCCCAGGGCGACTGCGAGCACTGGACGTGTCCCTGCCGTCCGATACAACTAAATATTTAAAAATAATAAAATAAGTAAATAAATATAAATTTATTTCTTCTGTGTTAATTTTTTGCATTCCACAAACTTTGTTTTGTTTCGTCTTTTTATTCTTTGTTTTTTAAAAAAAAAAACGTTACCCCCACACTAGGATTTTCTCCCGTATCATAGAGTGGAGGCAGCTTACAAACATAAATTTCACAAGGACAAACATCTAGACCCGGAACAATTACTTGTAGGCCATACATATAGATGTTCCGTGCGGGATTTGAACCCGCGGCCCTTAAGCGCTCTGACTCAATGCTGAGCCACTGCGCCACGGAGCCGTCATCACAAACTGAATGAATTACGTAGAAAATAATGTACCGTTATTATAACAGCCTATTAAGGTCCACTGCTGAACATAAGCCTCCCCCATAGATTGCCTCACAACCTCATTTGCCACAGTTGCCACGCTGGCGCTGCTACTCATCTCCTGATTTGTTTACCTCTGTCACTTCTTACAACACCCACAGGATGATATGGGGCACTCCAACCACAAAAAAAAAAAACAATATAAATAAAAATAATATCAAAAAAATGCAAACGTCAACGTACATTTTAATTTGGTAGGATAACAGATAAGGTCACAATTGTGTCTAGACTCTACTAACCAGTTGTAGTTTGCGCGCGAACGAAGCGCATGCGTCGGTCCTTTACCGTCTCGGTACGAAATTGAGCTTACTCGCCGTTGTTTTATTCAGGGATAAAAATATAGTGCGTTCGTAGTAAAGTACAGTGAACTGTCATCCTTAACGGATGAAAGTAAAATAGTGGAAAAATTGCGTAATTGATTTGGTCGTTTTAATGTGCATTTTTGTCATATGGCTGTGATTTAGTGAGGTTGTAAATATTACGTTTGTATTATCGAATTACACATTTGTATATTTATGCCTGAATTATTTTTTTAGGTAGGCATAGCGCCACATTGGGGAAAAGATTAAAAAGTAGTTTTTTACTACTGCAACTAACGGCATTATACATATTTTATTTCTTATTGTTAATACTGGCAATGTATAAAAAAACAAGAACAAAAACAGGCTTCGTAATATTATTTTACTATTTGAAAAAAAAGCAACGAATAATTATTTCCGTCCTTTTATTTCATAATTTAAAAATGTATTTATGGATTTTTTTTCCACGGACGTAATAAATATAAACAAAACCTTGAAAACTCACTGGCCTCATTTTACTAAACAGATTATAAATATTCATGAAAATAGTAATTAATTATCTATGCACCTTTTAACAATCTTATTATGTATATAACTTTGACTTGGGATGTAAAATAATTACATATAACGGATGAGATAAAATAAAAACTTAGCAATAATCTCCTTTAAATAAAAATAAGAAAAGTTTTAAATAAAACATTTAGTAAGTTAGTTAGTTCTCGGCAAAAAATAAAACAGTTAAAGCGATTTTATGGTTAATTTTGTATAATAAGCGAATCTTTTTATTTTCTATATCCATTGCTTTACAGGCTATAAAAGTCAACCGGTGAACATAGGCCTCCATAATGATTACCTCTTGGGGTTTAGGGGGGATTTTGTCATAGTTTCCACAGTATTTTTTTTTATAATAATTTTGAGCTGTTACGAAAATGCTACAGCCCAACTCCTATTCCAGTTTTTCTTCAGTCGACTCTTACGACACCCGCGGGACGATTATATGGTAGTGGATCTTACACCGCCAATATACATTAAATTTTAATGTTTAATTCTTAAAATTTCTTTTGTAAATCGTTTTTTTTTTTAAATTAACTGCATTTAAAAATTATATTTATTTGGTCGCAAAAGAAACGGCGACAGGAAATTTATAGTTATCTCCAATTTTCTTATCTTTTGTAACCAACTAGAGATCCGACGTCGCGCGGGTGATTTCTGGATCTCGACAACAACGCCATCTACCAAATGTGAATTTAAACCATCTAGAAACCCACGTAAACACACACAAAAATTTTCGTACAAATCGGTCGAGCCGTTTTTGAATTTTATGAATGAATGAATATACTTTACTGTAAACCACAAAAAAATTTACAAAGAACATAACAAAGAGCAGATTACATGTACAATTTGGTGGCCTTAATTCTACATAACGATCTCTTCCGCCAACCATAGATGTAAAGGAATAAAACAGTGAATACTTAGGTGGTACAATATGAATAGACATAATATAATATCAATACATGCAATAAAAGAACATATACATAACTAATACATAAAAAATATATAATACACATATACATACGAATATATACACATATATATGTAATATATAAATTACAAAACTTCCTCAAACAATAACATAAAGCAAATAAATACAAAAACTACATAATTTATCCTAACGATTGAGATAAGTAATGCTCTTTAAGAAGTGTAAGAATTTTAGCGAAATTTACGGAAATGATTTTTATATCTATATAAAGATAATAATGTCCTCTAGACCGAATTACTGCGACTAGCCATCTTCTGCGCAAGACACAATAATAGCACACGAGTGATTGCGCAAACACGTCCACTTTCCATCAGGTGGACTCCATAAAAAAACATGCCTTCCGAAGCATGAGGATGAATCACTGCCAAATTCTTGACTCCGGGCTGCTAATGACAATTTTTTGACGGAAAAACATAAAAACTGATTTTACAGTCGACTATAAATCAATAGTTTAACAGCTTTGGGTCGCCTGCAATAGTTAATTAAGAAAATATCTCTATATTCTCGAAAAAGGAAAATGGAGTGCTCTATTGTTTAGATGTTTTTTTTAACTCTCCTTATTTCTTTCACCAGTTAAATCTTTCGGTGTAGACTGAAAACCATACTTTCCGAAGCGCATTTTCCTATTTCTCATGTTGACTTGCCTTTTTTAATCTGTAAATATATGAACATTCGAAAATATGAAAATATAAAACCATAATTTCCGAAGCGCGCTTTCCTTGTACTCAAGTTTACTCTAGCCTTTTATTACTCTGTGAAAATAATAATATACGAACATATGAAAATATAAAACCGTGATTTCCGAAGCGCGTTTTCCTAGTAATCATGGTGACTCTAGCATTTTATTACTCTGTAAATATATGGTTTGTCGCGTTTAGCTATCGAACTGCGTGGTGGACTGCATCAATAATAAATAATTTATCATCATCATTACAACCCTTCACAAGTCCACTGCTGAACATAAGCCTCCCCCAAGGAATACCACACAACCAAATATAAATTTATAAATAAATAATAAATTTATATATTATGTTAGTTAAATTTAATACATTTAGATCAACCAAGTTTTAAGACACTAATGTACGTGAGGGTAATATTATTAAGCTTTGCCCCCCTATAAAACCAAAATTGGAGGATGGCAGACACAAAAACACAAAGTCGTATACTGTAACGTCGTGTACTGTAATATAAATAATAGCAAACAACCTTTGGCAATAATTAGGAACACTTCGAAAATAGAACTTGTTTGTTTGTTGTTGTTGAAAATGACTACACTACACAATACTAAAATCAACTAAAATATTTACTATAACATCAACTGTCAAAATGGCGTCGATAAAGTAGCGCTAGCGCCATTATGATCCTTTATTATTTGATTGACTCATAAACTGCTGGTCAGATCATGATCAAATTTATATGAGACCACACGAGAAGCACCAGCTTTCAAATGAAAAAGAATCATCACAATCAGTTCACCCAGAAAAAAGTTCTGAGGTAACATACATAAAAAGTATACAGTCGAATTGTGTACCTCCTTCTTTTTGAAGTCGGTTGAAAAACATTAGTTGCCAAAACGCTTACCGAGCATGGTAACTTGGATAATGGAAAATATTCTAATCTATACGAAGGCGTATGTCCTTTGAATAGGTTGACAAACGAACACACAGTTCACTAATGGTAAGTGGATGTTGTGGCCCATAGACATCTGCATTTATCCTTAATTAAGATATAAAACGCGGATGCGTTGTCACCCGTGAGAACTAAGATGGAATGCCTCGATTCCAGTAAAAAGTGTTTCCAGTTCTCTACACTCACCATACGAAACACAGCAGCATTAAGCTGTTATTTAACGTTGGTATTCTGTGAAAGCGTGGTCCTTCCCCGGTCTAGCCGACCCATTTGTGCTACAACTAACATAGCTGCGGCGTTGATCTACCACTGCTCTGCTAGATGAGTCCCTCGATTTATGCACATTAGACATCTGCTTGAAGTGTCCGAAAGATACGTCACTCAGATTACTTCACTCTTCTTATGTCTCATGGCATAAAGAAGAGTGAACTAAAAAGCCTAACGCAGTTGTGTCAGTTCTACAGTTCTTCCCAGGATAGAATTATATATATATATATATATATATATATATATATATATATATATATATATATATATATATATATATAACTGTAATTTTTAATGAATAGGTTTATCTAAAATAAATGAAATTAATTGAATTGTGTAATCTAGAGTATATCCTTGACATATAGCGCGAGGTGCGTTGAAAAAATATTGATAAGTGGGAAAAAAACGAGTTCGTCAATGTTTTTCGGGTTGAGGTGAACCGGGGAAAAAATGTCAACGAACGTTGGCATGTTGGCTATGTGTTTCTAATTTGACATTTCATATAATAGCCGTATTGGCCTAGTTATCTTGTTATATTTTTGTTTTATGTTATATATTTGATATGATATTAAATCTCGTATTAAACATTCGTTCGTATATAAACTTATTAGATTTTTAGGGTTCCGTACCCGAAGGGTAGCCAACAGGACCCTATTACTAAGCTTCCGTTATTTGTTCGTCTGTCTGTATGTTAGCGGGCTGTATTTCGTGATCCGTAATAGGTAGATAGTTAAAATTTTTACAGAATGTGTATAACAACAAATTTATACGTGGTATAACGCTGCAGCTATATTATGGTTGTAGCACGAACGGGTCGGCTCCACCGGGGAAGGAACACGCTCTCACAAATAACCAGCGTAAAATAGCAGCTTAACGCTGCTGTATTTCGTATGATTAGTGTAGAGAACTGAAGATCCGTTTTACTGCAATCGAGGCATTACATCTTAGTCCTCAGGGGTGACAACGCGTCTGCATTTTGATTCTTAATCGAGGTTAAATATAGATGTCTATGGGTCACAGTATCCACTTACCATCAGGTGGACTGTGTGCTCGTTTGTGACACTTATTCTATTAAAAAAATTACAGAGGGGTGTCAGAAACCCTATTAGAAACGTGATTTTTTTTGTTCGATCGTAATAATAGCAACGATTAGACGCTTGAAATGCTCACAGAATTTGTCTTGTTTTATTCTACCTACATAGTATTAAATCTTCTACGATGGTACGGAACCCTTCATGCGCGAGTCCGACTCGTACTTAGCCAGAGTTTTTTAAAAGCTTATCTTAAAACTTTATAGCAATTTATTGAATATACATAAAAAATTAAAGTATAATAATAAAAACAATAAAATGCTAAAAGTATTTATTTTCCACACAAAAATACGATGTTAAAATTTAAATAGTAAAGTGAAGTAAAAAGGTAAAGTTACAGCCTATATACGTCCCACTGCTGAGCACAGGCCTCCCCTCATTTATGAGAGGGTTTTAGGGCGGGGAAGTGTCCGCCGCGCTGCCCCAATGTGTGTTGGTGAACTCCACATGTCTTAGAAATATTTTTTATCTTATTCCTCAGAGATGCAGGTTTCCTCACGATGTTTTCCTTCACCGCCGAGCACGTGGTAAATCAGCACTTAAAATTGCAATTAACAAATTCGTTGGTGCCGGCGGGGATCGAACCCGGGTTACTCGCGTTCTGTTATATTACAGCGAGCGTTAACCATCTGAGCTACCACGGGTCTAAATTTAAATAGACAGCTTAATAATTAGTTGTGACAAAGTGTTCTGTTACTCAGTTGTAACGGGAATCCCATTACTCCTGCAATTCTGCCACAGCCTTTGTAATCTTAGGCAATTGGTGAAACACACGTACTCGTATAAACAATAAATAAAAATCTGTATAAAGCATATGTCAGTAATATTGAAATAAATGCCTTTTACTGAGCTGAGGCGGTTATTCGCATTCTATTAAAACATGAAAAACCATTGTAATTTTTTTTTATCTGGTTGACTGTCCAGACTAATCTTTAGAATGGTTGAACCGATTGCAATGAACCTTCAGGAACAGATAGAAAGAAATACCAGGAGTGATTTAGGCCATATTTATTTCAAAAATTGTAGTAACTTTTTTAACAGAAAAATTGAGACGTTGAAAACTGATAAGTATAACATAATTGTAACTTTAAAACAAGAACTTTTTTTAGAGAAGCACTAACAAAAGAACGCCAACACCGCTTGGCCACTGGAGGAGGGTCTTCAATAAGTGATGCTACCATCGACCCTTATGTTGCCGAAGTAGCCCCAGCACTTACAGTTGGTATAGATAGTGCTTAATTCTACAACTGTGTTTTTGAGAAATTAAAGAGGATGACATGATGCAACCGATATATATTAAAGAAGTGTAGAGACGTTGCCTGTTGAACCAATGGGGATAGTAACAGAAAAAATATCATCCACTCATGAAGCATCTACACCCACCTTTGTGTCAAATAGTCAAATAGTCCCTAATATCGTATACGTCAACTGTTCTTTTAAAAAACCTGCTGGTTTTTTTGTTTGTTCCTCCCAGGATAGAAGTACTTGTCGAATTAGTGTAAAATAAAACATAAAATTTAATATTAAGTATATACCTTACGCCTGTCACCCAGAGCGGTAGGCAGAGACTACAGACTTCCATTTGGCACGATCATGACACACCTCTCATCCATATACGTACGCATACATACTCGTCGGTTAAGGGTAATCCTAATTTAGCCCATTTTCAATATATCGCCAATTGGGTTGATAAACTTTCACCTAGAACGTCCCTTTCCGACTCAGCCGTTCATTTCTGCAACATAAATTTGCTCTGTCACGCTTTCCTCATTCATTCTTTCCACATGACCAAATCACCGAAGCATTCCTTTCTTAATCCTGGTCACAACATCATCTTACAAACCACACTGTTCTCTTATCACACAATTTCCAACCCTCTCGCTCAGACTCCGCCCTAACATACTCTTTAACGACCGCATTTCTACTACTTTTGTTATGTTCTCATGCTTCTTTTTCTATATTCGTGCTTCTCTGTTAATATTAAGTATTATTTTATAATCTATATTTGATTAAGTAACCTATTTCTATTACTATTATTGGAGATTTATAACAATTGTGGATTTTACTACTTTACTACTTTGTACGAAAGTAGTTACGGTTGAGCGATTGACACGTTTCCCTGCCTCGAAAGTGTTTTGAATTCGAAGTTCAGTTATATGTTCGATATTCAGCAGTTTCGGTTTCGGTTAGTAAAGATGTCTTTCTACAATCGTTAAAGGTATAGAAAACTATAATACGTGAGGGTGATATGGCCATCAAGTTAATATGGTCACTTTCTTATAACGCCTTGATTGCATAGATGGCTCTGTGATACGATAGCTTTGCATCAGTTAATCAAATAATAACGGGTCAAAAGGGTGCTTTATCGATACCATTTTAACAGTAGACATTATAGTAAATACGAGGGCGGCACTGAAAATTTCGGGAATCAAGAAAGTGACACAACATTACTATTTAAAAATGTATTTATTGCTTTTCGAAGTATTCTCCGCGAAATTTGACACATTTTTCCATACGATGGAATCAATCATTGAGGCAACCATTCTATTCGGAAGTTGGGGTCTCCAAAATGGCCGTTTTGTAGGCGTCCACAGCTTCTTCAGGTAATAAAAATCTCTGTCCACGCAATTTATTCTTTAGGGAAAGTATAGAAATCATTAGGGCTTAGGTCGGGGCTGTACGGCGGATGGTCTAATAATTCTATGTTTTCTTGCTCTAAAAACTCTTTTGTTCTGTGTGCGGTGTGAGAACTCGCATTATCGTGATGGAGGATGATGCGGCGGTTGCAGTTCTCTTTACGGAGTTCATAAACGACCTGTGGCAAACAAATGCTAGCATACCATTCTGCATTAACCGTTCTTTGTCTCTCAAGAGGAATAGGCGTAACATGGCCAGTTTTGGAGACAAACGTGGCCACCATTTTTTTTTTGCAACACTCCGTGAACGAACAATTTTTGTTGGCTTTAAATCATTTTCGAACGCCCAAACTCGTGACTGGTTTTTGTTTCGGGTTCGTACGCGTATATCCGGGATTCGTCACCTAATACGATGTTGTATACAGCATTTGAGGATCCTGCGTGGAATCTTTCGAGAGTTCTGACGCACCAAGTAACGCGAGCCGCTTATTGCTCTTCACAGAGCGAATGCGGTATCCATCGGGAAAACAACTTTTTTACACCTAATTGTTCATGCAAGATTATTTGTATTTGACTCATGCCAGTGTCTAAAGTTGCCTGAATTTCGCGGTATATCACATGTCGATCTTCCTCAATCAGCTTAAGCAAAGCATCAACGTTTTCTTGGGTGACTGCATTTTTGGACGACCTTGACGGGGATCATCACTGAGCTTGACACGTCCACGTTGAAATTCTAAATTGTGGTTTTGGATGGGGTTTCATCACCAAATTCAGAAATCATCCGGTCAACACACTGTTTTTGTGTTAAACCACTTCGAAAGTTATAATAAATCATCGCTCTTGAATCTTCTCGAGTCAATTCCATTTTCACACCGACTAAACAAGTTTGACAAAACCTTGTGACAAGACCGAAAATCTTTTTTTAAATAAATGAATGGTATTCGATTTTTAAAACCAAGGAGTTTTCAATTAAAAATATTTTAATATTCCATTCCCGATACTTTTAGTGCAGCCTAGGTATTTTAGTCGATTTTAATATAGTGTAGTGCAGTTAGTTTTTTTAAGTTGATTTTTCGAGCTGTTCCTAATTATTGCCAAGGCTTGTTTGCTAGTTTTTTCTTAATATATTGGACAGTATACGACTTTGTGTTTTTGTCTCTATCCTACTCCAATTTTGGTTTATTGGAGCTTAAGGTGATCATATTACCCTCACGTATGTTATACAATTTTAATTATTTCTTTCTTTCGTTTGTTTGTTCGTTCGTTCGTTCCTACTAGAACTTTCTATCGATTACATAGCACATCACTGTTTGCGCGTCGTGGTTTTCGCAAGAACGCGTCAAGGTTACGACGCCTCTGCTACAATTTATTGTTACGCGTTTTGTTTACTGTCCGCGTTTACGGAACGTCGTGAAACGTTTGGAGGTTGATTTACCGCTTTGTTTGATGTGCTGATATTTATTTCACGTACCAGAAGCGTAGTGAATGAAGTACCTGAAGTTCGAATATGTAACTGTAGGGGTTTGGGAATTGCTAAACTAAAAAACTACAATTATTGTTACCTACGGGTTACGTTTACTGTCTGCGTTTACGGAACATCGAGAATATAAACATTTGGAGGTTAATTTACAGGTCCTTTTGAAGTGCAGATATTTATTGCATGTACGATCCACGAGCCTTTATACATTAGGCTCTACATAATAATCAATAAGAAGTTATTGATTATTATATAGAGCCTAATGTTAATTATAATAATCAATAATAATCTATAAGAAGTTAGATTATGTAACTGTTCGGAATCATTATCGAATCGTTTTTTTTTATAGAAGAGGGGGCAAACGAGCATGCGGCTCACCTGATGTTAAGTGACTACCGCCGCCCATGATCAACCGCAACACCAGGGGAATTGCAAGTGCGTTGCCGGCCCTTTAGAAAGGATTAAACTCTTTTCTTGAAGGTCCCCAGGTCGTATCGGTACGGAAAAATCGCCGGTGGTAAACTATTCCACAGAGAGGTTGTACGTGGAAGAAAACTCCTTGTGAAACGTACAGTGGTGGACCGCCAAGCATCCAGATGGTGTGGATGGTATCGGGACGTTTTCCCCGTAGTGCGTTCATGCATTAAATCTGAACATAATGCAGGCGGCTGGGAGCACTCCCCGTGGTATATGCGAAAGAAAATGCAAAGAGATGCAAATCTTGTAACTTAAAAAAAGTTCAACAATCATTTATTTTTCTAAAAATGTGCTTTTTATATTATTTATATGTTCAATATAATAGTTACGTACGATTTCATGCGACAAACATTGGATTCTTGATTTTTAGGCGCTAGCAGTACATACGTGGTAGAGACATGCTGCAGCTATATTGTGGTTGCAGCACGAATGGGTGGGACCGGGGAAGAACCACGCGTTCACAGAATAACAGCGTAAGATAGCAGCTTAATGCTGCTGCCACATGGTGAATGTAGAGAACCGGAGACCCCTATTTACTGGAAACAAGGCATTCCATCTTAGTACTCAGAGGTGACAACGCATTTGCGTTTTGATTCTTAATCGAGGATAAATGTAGATGTCTATGGGCCGCAGCATCCACTTCCCCGGTTGAACCGACCCATTCGTGCTACATCTATACTACTAATATAACTGCAGCAAGGTCTATCACGTATAAAAGTATATTTATACGTAAACTTTATACTTTACATATATATAATATAGACATTAGGGGTATTTATTATGTTGTGCCTATGAATAAATATTTTATTTTATTAAATTTAATATTAATAATGGACACACTAAGCCCGATTAACAGTGTAGACCCTGAAAAAAAAAACGCTGTGTCAAAATGTTTGGCTACCGACGAGGCATTCAAATGACCATTAAAATAAAAAAGAAAGGAAAATACTTATTTTATCTAATTCCAAAAAATCCGTATATAATCAAGTCTCAATTAAATCTGAACATAACGCAGGTAAACAATAATTTCGTTGCAAAACTAACACGAGTTCAAGTGGTAGAAACATCTTAACCTTGCGCATGCGTTTTCAACACGTCTGACGTAACCGTATACGTAATTAGTTACGTTTACGACCGTACTGCTCGATGGTTAGTCACTGAATACAATGAAAGATTAAGATTCGATTTCAATTCAGAAGTAATTTATGATACCTGTTTCGTATCGAGTAAAAAGAAACGGTGACACTTTTTACTGGTGACGAGGTAATTCCATTTTATTCCTCGGGTTGACAACGCATCTTCATTTTGATTCTTATGGTGGCGTGCGTAGGGTGTATATACATAAATAAACTTATATGTAAAACTCCGATATTAATATATTTATAATTATCGATATATCGAAAATCTAATTTTCAAAAAAATATTAACCGTTTTAGTTTGAACTGATCAGTTGGAATGATCAGTTGAACTGACCGTGTGTGGCGTCCATTAGTGGAAAAATGACTATGAGCCACAGCTTCCATTTACCTTACCTTCAGGTGCACTGTGTGCTCGTTTGTCATTCTTGTTTTATAAAAGATAGAATAGCTTTTACTCGATAAGTGACCCTTAATATATTTTTTATTTTTTATAGAACTAAATGTCGTCAGAAAGGGTAAAATAACGTCTGCGCGGCCAGCTGGTAGATTATATTCTTCAATCGTACTTATCTTGTAAAATTGTATAAGATTGTCAATATAATGCACAGCGGTATTATTATCAGTTTATGTTTTTACTGTCTCATATAATCAATAAGTACCCGGTTGACCGAGCTTTGCTCGGTATTTTTCGCTCGGTTTTTTTTATTCATGTGTTTTGGAAATTATATTTAGATACAAATTACATACTGATGAAATACGAATAATATTTTTTGATCTTAGCGACATAATAGAAAAAACTAAACTGGTTATTTGAATATAAATCATGAGTGCAATTAGTTTAATTTAAATTTTCGTGTATTTAAAAATACTAAAAACAGGGCCCGAAAAAAAAGATTTTCTCAAAAAAGAAAGGAACTTGAAAAAAAATTAAAAAAAGTCCGGTCGGTCGGTCTCGAACAACGGTATTACGATTTTGTGACCGCTCAATATACCAATTAAGCTATTTGTATTCATTAATAAACTGTCAAAATTTGCCTTCTTATTCTAACGATATTGTAGCAGTTTTTCATTGCTTAAAAACACGGACAAAACGACATTTTCTAAAAATAAATCCTAGCTAGATCGATTTATTGCCCCCGAAACTCCCTGCACACAAAATTTTATGAAAATCGTTGGAGCCGTTTCCGAGATTTCGATTATATATATATACAAGAATTGCTCGTTTAAAGGTATAGGATTCTTCTACCTAGCCAGACAGACGTTGTTCCCGTTCCAACGACCTTTCCTATAAAAAATCCCTTAATACGCAATAAAAAAATTGTTTGACCCTACAGGCCATCCCTGGAACTTTCCGCTAATTTCAAATGCAAAGCGCTCCAAATTTCACTAAATTATGTTACGAAATCTCGAAATTATGTTAAGAAACCGTTTTTTTTTTAAATTCTATCTCCTTCGATATCTCACGAACGAATTTTCGATTTTTATTTTCCAAACGACATTCGATGTCATTGTTTGAGGTTAAGAGTTGATTAGCTTTTTGAAATCGATCGGTAACACATACGTCTACGTGAAATTAGTCAGAATAGCTTCCCGCGATATCACAACGTCGAGATCTGATGAAAACTCGATTTTCGAAAATCGGGTTGAAACTGATAACTTCCCTATTTTTGAAAATTTTCAATTTTCTTAGCGGGAAGTTAAAAATATTGAAGGTTACATATGGGGATAAAAACTATTCTTTTTTATAGAATAGGATTTACAAACGAGCACACAGCTCACCTGATGGTAAGTGGAATCTGTAGCCATATACATTTACATCTATCCCCAAATACGAATCAAAATGCAGATGCGTTGTCACTCCTTAGGACTAAGATGAAATGCCTTATTTCCAGTAAAAAATGTTTTCCGGTTCTCTTCAATCTCCCAAGTTGAACCAAACAGCACACAATGTGCAAACTTTTATTGTAATCAGTTCAGTATTAGTAGCAGTTCGTCGCGGACAAACAATGTGACAAATAATTTATATATATATATATATATAATAGTACCCGGTTGACCGAGCTTTGCTCGGTATTTTTCGCTCGGTTTTTTTTAATTCGTGTGTTTTGGAAATTACATTTAGATACAAATTACATACTGATGAAATACGAATAATATTTTTTGATATTAGCGACATAATAGAAAAAACTGAACTGAGTATTTGAATAAAAAATCATGAGTGCAATTTGTTTAATTTAAATTTTCGTGTTTTTTTTTTTAAATACTGAAAAAGGGCTCGAAAAAATAGATTTTCTCAAAAAAAAAAAAGGAACATGAAAAAAAGTTAAAAAAAAGTCGGTCGGTCGGTCTGGGCTCGAACCGGGGTTTTACGATTCTGTGACCGACCATTATACCAATTAACCTATTTATAATCACTAACAAGCCGTCAAAATTTACCTTCTTATTCTAACGATATTGTAGCAGTTTTTCATTGCCTAAAAACACGGACAAAAAGACATTTTCTAAAAATAAATCCTAGCTAGATCGATTTATTATCCCCGAAACTCTCTGGACACTAAATTTTACGAAAATCGTTGGAGCCGTTTCCGAGATCCCGATTATATATATATACAAGAATTGCTCGTTTAATAGTTTGTAACATATATACATATATATATATATATATATATATATATATATATATATATATATATATATATATATATATATATATATATATATATATATATATGAACGCGAGTAACCCGGGTTCCATCCTCGCCGGCACCAATGAAATTGTTAATTGCAATTATAAGTGCTTATTTACCACGTGCTCGGCGGTGAAGGGAACCAGTAAGGAAACCTGCATGTCTGAGGAATAAGAAAAAAAAATATTACGAAGACATGTTAAGTTAGCCAACACGCATTGGGGCAGCGCGGCAGACACTTCCTTGGCCTGAAACCCCCTCATACGTATACATATATATATATATATATATATATATATATATATATATATATATATATATATATATATATATATATATATATATATATATAAATTGAAGTGTCTGTCCATAATATCGAAATATCTGCCTTTTCTTGACCTGGGGTGGGGAAGGAACCATTTTTAATGAATGGTTGACGCGATTGAGTAGCCTAATAGCAGGGTGTGTACCGTGAACTCAAAGGTAGTGAGTTCGAATCCGTCATTCGAATATCGTAAACCACTCCTAACACAAGCATTTTAAACCTTCCTGGGAGTAGTTAAAGAGAATATTAGTAATGTTGATAGCATTGCTTGTAATAAAAAGATGTTATAATAAATATGTTAATAGATAACAAAGGGAAATGGTCTAGTCTATATTATCTATAGATGGTAGAGCCATGCTGCAGTTATATTAGTAGTATAGTTGTAGCACGAATGGGTCGGCTCGACCGGGGAAGGACCACGCTCTCACAGAATACCAGCGTGAAATATGAAGCTTAATGCTGCTGAGTTTCGTATGGTGAGTGATCTGGAAATACTTTTTTATTGGATACAAGGCATCTTAGGGAAGATAAATGTAGATGTCTTTGTGCCACAGCATCCACTTACCGTCAGGTGGATTACGTGCTCGTATGTCACCTTTATTCTATAAAGAAGCGACATTATGAGAGCCACCTAGGCGAAACCGGGGGTGTGTTTGTAAATAAATTTCGTATTCATAACCGCGCGGGCGATCCCATTGAGCCGTGAAACAGTGCCAGTTATTTGTTCTCGATACAATAAGGCCGCGGCTAATTAATACATTGTGTTTTACGCAACACTGATACGCGCGAACGTGATATTAGAGCGTTAGTGTAGTATTTTTATCGATATCGACACTTTCAATTAATGGAATCGTTACTACGCGGAAATCCGTTATATTTTAGATGTTAAAAAATTATTAAAGAGCACCTTCTGTGGCAGAAGATGCTCTTAAAACTAAGAAATCATTTTAATATATTACGTGGATCTTAGCTAATTCTTTTTCAACCACTTTAAACAACAATTTCATCGGTACTATCTCAGTGCTGTTAGAAATGCTTTAGAAATAGCAGAGCAGATAAACTCATTTTATGACTATACATTAATATAATTGTTTTTTTGTTCATATTAATAATTTACAATTCATTTACAAACACAAAACCGTATAGTGGTAACCAAGTAGTTACAGTGTAAGAATATCCATCACCCCATATCATATTATCCTGTGAGTGTCGTAAGGGGTGATAGAGAGAAACTGAACCAGGAGATGGGTTAATAATAACACTGTATAAAAATAAAAAAAATTGAATTATTTTTTTTAACAATTACTTTTTATACGTGGTAGAGCCATGCTGCAGTTATATTAGTAGTATAGTTGTAGCACGAATTGGTCGGCTCGACCGGGGAAGGACCACGCTCTCACAGAATACCAGCGTGAAATAGTAGCTTAATGCTGCTGTATTTCGTATGGTGAGTGTAGAGAACCGGAGACCCTTTTTACTGGAAACGAGGCATTCCATCTTAGTCCTCACGGGTGACAACGCATCTGCATTTTGATTCGTAATCGAGGATGGATGTAGATGTCTATGGGGCACAGCAACCACTTACCATCAGGTGGACTGTGTGCTCGTTTGTCACCCTATCCTATAAAAAAATTTTTTTTACCCTTGAACTTGTGACCCTGCGATGTGACAAGGTCAAAGATGCCTAATAAATTTATTGTTTTATTGCCGATCGTAAAGTAGGGTCGATATGATTTGAATTTCGATAGATTTTAATTTATTTTATTCAAAATTTTTGTTATAATTTCTGTAAAATATCAGTGCCATGGGCTTCTAATCCGTTCACATGCTACATCCTAATTAATAAATTTTCAGACGGTTTAAAATGTAATCCAGTATATATATTTATATATTTATAGGGCTTATTTACAGCAGTGGACTTAAGATAATCTGCTTACGGATTACAAAATCTCATCAATTGAATTCTATAATAACTTATTAAATATAAATGAGACTATATTGCCTTACCGACTTCCTCTATAAACTACTTACCTGATGTTATAATGATGGACAATCACACACAACTATAATCGGAAACAGTTTGTGATCAAGCCTAGTCTAGTCTAATCTGGCCCTGGTTTGGTCTAGTCTAGCTAATATGTCCCAAATATATCTACATAACAATTCCGTCGTAAAAATTCAAATATTGCTTTCCACGAAGGATATTGGATTCAACTCGATATTGGGCTAGTAGCCAAGTACCTACTAAGCTTAAAAAAACTTTACACAACTGAAAGCTTAACATTTAATGTACTAAGGTCGCTTTATTTAACGAGTATACTCAATCGATGCCTATATAATATTGCGTCACGTCACTATAACCTTCAATGCGACAAAATTGTGATTAGCACAAAATGGAGGACATAGTGAAAGGTTCAAACGATTCGGCCATAGTATATACATGAATAAGTGTTTTTTAAATTACTTTTTTAATTCAAATTATTTAATTAAAATGCCAGCATTGTGAATTAAAATGTTTGTTGGCCATAAAAATATTTCATGTGAAAAAGTAGTCCTTTAGTCAAAGGCTAAGGCTCTACCAAATTCTCTATGGGCTCTACGGTATTGGGTTATGAAGTCTCAAATATTAAATTAAAAAAAAATCTTATCAGTATCAGCATATTACTCAATCAATGGTTAAGATAAATCCATGATCCATTTTTAAATTAACCTCACGTACTTTTTATCTGTATTTGGTTTTAAATTTAGAACAATAAATTATCGGATATAATATGTACTTAGTACGTGAGGTTTTACCGTTTTTACTTTGATTACGTAATAATGTTTCTTAATTTATTATACGATTTTATCCATGGTCATAATCTAACTGCAACTTGTCTCTACTGTCAAGCTATATTGTAGTTATAGCACGATTGGATCGGCTCGACCGGGGAAGGACCACGCTCTCATAGAATACCTGTGCAAAATGGCAGCTGTGTTTCACATGGGTTCGTAGAGAACTGGAGAAGCTTTTTACTGCAAACGAGGCATTCCATCTTCTGTATTTTAGATGTCTATGGACACCAGCATCGAATTGGACTGTGCGCTCGTTTACACCCATATGCTATAAAATCTCATTTCGTCGGAATATTTTTTATGTATGCTTAACGATAATTCTTTACCACACTGTCCGATTCCAATGAATGATTTTTATTATTTATAGATTATTACATAATACTTATTGAAAGTCATTTTTTACCATTGGTTTGGAAAATACCTCTGTCCTGGGAAAAGCCAGCGTCCAAGAAATCCAGGCATTTCTTTAAACTTTAAATCCGGCGGGAATCATTTTTTTAAACAATTTTTTAAACGAATTTTAATAGAACCAGCATGGTGGCGATCACCTCATTCCCAGGAGTTATTTTCATTTATGTATTCTTTGATACTATAATAATCCTTTTTGAACAGTATTTCTTTGATAAAACGCTTAACCCGTTAACTTGTTTACTGATAAATTTTGTACATTTTCTGGGATTTTATATTATATAAATGAATTACTAATTCTGTGGGGTCTAGTAACTGGTATTACAAGTTTATGTTTATTACTAGTGTTTAAAATATGAACATCTTTACTCTCATCAAAGCTATTTATGTTTTAGTACTTACATTAAATTTTCATAAAATATATTGCGATGCCAAAGTTAATATGTTTCCAAATATTTAGGATGGTCTCAAATAAATTTAATCAAGATATGATGTTGGGATCCATTAGGAAATCATCAAGCTCTTCAATTTGTAAAGGAATTTGCATGACATAATTATTATGTATTTTTTTAATTCCTTTATTTCATTGAAGTCTGATTTTACTGTTTTTGAAAGTTTGGTTATATATTATAAATATATAGTAAAATTGCCATGTGATACAATAGAAAAAGGCAAATCCGCGAGAAAACCAGCATATTTGCCAAATATAATATATTTCTAGGGCTTGTAAAATATATCAATTCGCACTAGATTGTGCGTCACTTGACAGCGCTCTTTCTTGCTGTAGAACCTTCTTAGAATTTAGAGAATGATTTGCCCAACAGGTCGGTATAGGTAGCTTTTTTGAATAGGATGTATCTCTAGATTACCTACCTCGAAAAATAAAACAGGCGTAAAAAGTTTGCTGTTACAGATAATATTTTGTTTGCACATTAAAATGTTAGATGAATGTTTTAATTCTCTGTTTTCACAGGTGTACATTTAAAGGTGGTAACATTAGTGTTTGGTTTTGACTGTGTTATATGTGACGAATATAGAAAATAGTGAAATATGATCAACGAACGTATGATCATGGGTATGCCTTACTATGGTGAGTATTTTTTTAAATTAAAGCTACGGTTTATTAATCTGTGACTTTTTAATTTTAATTTTCAATGTGTTTATTATATTATGGCGCGTAAAAGTAATGACACTAAAAATGCGAATATTATCGATACCTAAAGAGCCGTATTAACTCTGATACTAATCACTTGCCGTATAACGTGAAACCCGGGTTCAATCACCGCCAGCATCAGTGAAATTTTTAATTGAAAATTTAAGTGCTTGCTTATCACGTGCTCGGTGGTTAAGGAAAATGACACGTCGAAGGCTGCACGTCTGAGAAATTAAAAAATATTTCAAACGTACATTGGGACCAGTGTTGCCAACTTGACGGGTTTCCCGTTAATTTTGACGGGAGAGCGAGGTTGGCAACGGGAAAAAATAGTGTTTAACGGCTAGCGGATGTTTTAACGGGACAACAAAAATTTATGATTTTTTAGATTTGTTTTGAAATAAAAATAATTTGGAAATGGCAAAAATTAAATTATAATTTTATTATTCTTTTAAGTTTAAAAATACGAAAAATGTGCAATACAATGAATGGTTCACACTTTTCTACCGTACTTGACGGGATTTGACGGGATTATAGTGTTCTCTACAACGGGAGCTAGATTTTAATGTTGGCAACACTGATTGGACAGCGTGCCGGGCACTTTCTTGCCTTTATCACGTTAAAAAATTAGAGCACGTCTGTGCCCAGTCGCGTAACGTGTGTTACCTACGTGTATATGCTGTAACCAAAGAGTATATAATTACAATGTTTTATATGGCTGTATCTTTAACTTTTTATAATATAACAACAATAATTTATTTTCATGTCTTCATGCCACGCTGCAGCTACATTATGGTTGTAGCACGAATTGGTCGACTTGATCGATCACTCGTACAGCGTAAAATAGTAGCTTAACGCTGCTGTTTCGTATGATGTGTGTAGATAACCGGAGAACATTTTTACTGGAAAAGAAGCATTCCATTTTCGTCTTCAGGGGTGATAACGCCATCAACATTTTGATTCTATATCGATGATGAATTAAGGTGTCTATGTAACTTAGGTGAACTGTGTGATCATTCATAATACGAAACATAGCGACATTATGCTGCTATTTCATATTCTTTGCGAACATGGTCCAGCACTGTTTGAGCCAACCCAGCGCTGCAGTTATAAAAGACGGCATCGCGGCTGTAGCACGTTGAGAATACCCTTACCTCATTTGTTATTAAGGTAATCAGTATGAGACATTTCATTTAAGGGGATAATTTGAAAATGAATCGTAATTTTAAGGGCGTGACTAATCCCTTCGTCGGTTATACTCACGCACGACTGAGGAAGTGTCAAAATTAAAGTGATGCACAGCCTTTATAATACGCAAATTATGAGATTGAATGCTGTACCAAGCACGCGCTCGGAACAAAATTAAGTAAGCGCCAAACAACATTTTTTTAACAAAACTTTGTTATGAATTAAAAAAATGGTTTATGAGAACTTAGAAATAATTATTCGTAAAAAGATTGTGGTGTCATTGAGAAATGTAACTAATTAGAGCCTACTTGTCAATTTTTTTCTATCGAGAGAATGACATGTTATACTGTTTTCCTTTTATGAAATCCAGGGTCATATAGTCAAAAATCATATACCGAAAATTCGGTTTGTAGTCTATAAAACTTAAAAAAAAAAGTGAATAGAAAAACCACCAAATGCTGGTTGCCTATATTCAGCAGTGGACTTGTGAAGGGATATATTAATGATGATGATGATGATGATGATGATAACCTCCTTCATTCACTCTCGAGCTAACAACGTCAGAAGTCTTCAACCCCTGCAAGCTAGTTTTACAATGTGCATCCTGCATTTTAATAATGCATACTGTTCCTTTAAGCTACTTTCTTAGCTACAGCATTCGGCACGGCTTTGAGCCCGAATGCTCGCCACTGCTTCACGACGCTCTCGCAAATTACTATCCTTTTTCTCGACTCACCCCAGACTACTAAGCTACTGCTGGTACTTGTAACTTCCTTGACAACTACACTGCATCGTCGAACTTCAGCCTGAACAAAAGCGTGATGTAGGGCTGTCGTCACCACAAGCAAAACAAACCAAAGACGAAATCACACTGTCGAAGTTTCGTCAATTTTAGAGATGTTTGTGCTGTTAGCCTGTGCGGCTCTTATAGCTTTATCTGACTCAGGGCTCTTTAAAGCTTACTACCCTCAGTTTCGGATCCGACCACGGCGCTATACCGTCAAAATCCAAGCGGTCGGATTCGAACGCGCATACCCACAACACTTTAAACCATTAATACTTATATTTAGAGACTACTTCTATGAAGAAGTTTGGCATTATAGAATCAATATGAAAATTTCTATCCTCTAGTGCAATAAAAAACTGTTATCCTATGAATATTTATTTATAATCTACGTTTAATTCGTACGCCATTTTCGCGTGAATGTTATTGTGTAGATTTTTTGATATTGCTAGTGTTTTATTAGTGTTTTAGTATAGTGTTTTATTATAAAATTGTAAGAATAGTTTTTGTGTTAATATAATTTATCTTTTTAAGTAAATAATTTTGAGTAATATATATTGAAATAATTGTAATTTTCACGCTGCCGACATTCGCTTGGTATGTTTTGTTTTTGTTATCAAAATACAATAGTATTTTTGTAATAAAATAAAACCTGACATTTATATAGAGAATTTTGTATAAATTTTGTAATGCCAAACTTTAATAACGAAACGAGGTAATACATATTAGACCTCACGGGTGACAACGCATCTGCATTTTGATTCGTAATCGAGGATAGATGTAGATGTCTATGGGCCACAGCAACCACTTACCATCAGGTGGACTGTGTGCTCGTTTGTTACCCTATCCTATAAAAAAAAACTAAAGTACGTGAGGTTAATATGGTCATACGGTTACTATGGTCACTTTCTTACAACTCAAAAACTACAGCCTTGTTTGCATAGACGGCTCTGTCTGACAGCTCTTCATCAGTCAATCAAATAATAAATGGTCAAAAGGGCGATGCTTTATCGACGCCATTTTGACTGTTGATACTAAAGTATTTTAGTCGATTTTAGTATGGTGTAGTGTATTTAGTTTTTTTAAGTTGATTTTTCGAAGTGTTCATAATTATTGCCAAAGCTTGTTTTACAATTTTTTCTTAAGACGACACATCGAAAAGGCTATCGCCGTACTAATCCGTGTGAATACATAATTTCTATAAAAACTTGTAAAAACGCCGTCATAAGGTCTAAAATTGCGTAGCGCCCGCGACGTATTAAAAGCGCTTATAAATTGTCAGAATCTTAAAATATTTATTTTAAACATTATTGATTTAAGTAATCAAAATAATGAGCAAGTAAATTATGGACATTGATGTTATGAATATATTTGAGTGATTCCCAAGTATATAGACTAAGTAATTTCGTTGTAATTTCAACTATAGTGATTTTTTAGAGGTGTTTTCGCAAATAATTATGATCGAGTCAAAATTATACAATCGTGTTTTTGAACAATCAAATTCAAGATAAAGATATGAATTTACCTATATCAAAATTTCACTTTCGTTTGTGGTGTCATAGTCCTATACTATTCGATGAAAGGAGATTCATTTTTCCATGGTGTCGCCTTAATATGTATATTAGTTATAGTATACGTTTTTATGTTTTTGTCTCTGTTCTCTTAATTTTGGTTTTATAGGGCGGCAAAGGTTAAGGTGACCACATTAATATACTTATTACCTCTTACGTACCTTATAAAATAAACTAATACGGAATCAATCTATGGAAAGGCCTGTGTTGAGTTGTGGGCCTTAATAGGCTCTACTATAATAAATAAAAAATAATTTTTGTTTGTTCGTATTTCATGCGCTGCAATACCGTTCATCAGATCGCTGTAAAACTTTCTCAACATACTGCACTTCCGCGAAGGTTATAGTTACAGTTGTAACCGGTAGATGGCGCTGTTGTAGAATCCAATTTTTTTTAAATATATATTTTATTGAAAAAAAATTATTTGCAAATTGTATGTGGTTTTATTTCCTCTAACTCACACGAGTATCGGTAATGCGGGGTCTTTGACAGTTTCGTTTCAGATCAGTGGTCTTTAACTATTGGGATTGTCTTTGACAATCCTATTGGGATTGTCAAAGACCCCGCATTACCGATACTCGTGTGAGTTAGAGGAAATAAAAAAACATATCTAAAATTTGCAAATTAATTTTTTTTTCATTAAAATTAATTTTCTTTGAATGTGTTTTAAAAAAATTATTTCTATACGCTTGGATACTGTTTCTGATAACACACTTAACGGGAACCACAGGGTTTTTGTTACATGTTGTATATAGTGGTATATAAAATAAATGAATTTACCCAATTCAATGTGAAACGGTTTTAGTAGCGTCTTTTGAATTTTAAAAAGTCTCTCCAAGTCCGTGATATTTTTAATTTTTACACTCCAAATCCGTCACCTACTTTTCCCGCCACTAAATTTGTAAAACGCTTTTTTTAATTCCCCACAGTTCGCTAACGCTACATTCATTGCGAAAAACCAATTTTGCATCATTAAAAAGAGAATAGCGGGTCAGCGGATGTTCCGCTGCATCTAGGTCATCTAGGGCTTGATTTATCCTACATACCGTGTTGTCATAGCGACGGCGGCCATATTGCCGTTGCCCCGACAACAGATCATGCGCGCGCAAATTTATCAGCTGTAGGTAGGCGTGGTGTTTTAAGTCGATGTTGCTTTTTTAACTATCAAGTGAAAAAGAACTTGGTTTATCCCGAAAGTTTTTAGGCAGCTAACGCCAAAAGATGCGTCTGAAACTTTTTATTGCTTTACCCCCAGATTGCTGGCCTTTTGACTCTTTTCACTAAAATTTACTCGTTGTGGCGATAATATCTTTTTAACCGACTTCAAATAAGAGAAGGTTCTCAATTTGAGTGTATGTTTTTTTGGATGTATGTTACGCGATATCTTCGCAGATTGTGAACCGATATTAATTAGTTTTTTTATTAAATAAGCTTTACCTCATGGGTAGTCCCATTAAGTTTTGAAGAAAAGCTTCCGGCCCCAAGGATGGGAAATTGGGAATAAAGATTTATATTGGACTATTGTTTAAGGAATATGAAATAATATATTCGCAGAAAAAGAACCGATTTCAGTGATTTGTTTTTTCCTTAATAGGTTTATATTTCAATGGTCGTCCCATAAAATTTTGCAGAAAGAATTCCACCCCTAAGGGTTGCAAAGAAATAATTTCTTTTTTAGCAATTTGAAGCCAGTTTTTACTTTTTGTTAAAAACTATAATTAATGAGTTTCGTTTTTAATATTTTACGGTTCAGTGCCTCAAAAGGAACTCTTATAGGATCACTTAGTTGTCCGTTCGTCTTCCTGTCTGTCAGTCAAGATTCCTTTTCTCTGAGGAATGGATAGAGATTCATCAAACGCTTAAGTATACGGTACCTTTGAGATATAAAAAATCAAGCTTCTAAGTCACCGCTATACAAAGATACAGGCATTTCTGTTACACATTTAAACTCATAAAATTACTCTTCAAAGCCGATTCCGATCAAGAATTATAACTTTGACAAAAATCATGATCTCACAGGAAAGGAAAGGAATTGTTAATATAATACACATGTTAATTAATATATTACATATTACGCAGTTGGAGTTTCGACTGTTATGTGGACCGACATATGAGAGAACATATTATTACACTTCAAAGTTTGTACTTTCAATACAACTTACCTTTACCTAACTTAAACAATAACAACTTAACTTACCATACCTTTTCGTACGAGCAATTTTCGGTGTTTACCTTACCTGTAAACACCAGGATGGATGGATTATCTACTAACATAAATAACTTTATATGGAACCCTCAGGGCGAAGTTTCTACTCGAACTTGTAGATATAACATGTACAATTAAAAATTCATATGTATGAATAATATTTATCATATAACCAACAAATCGGACGATTAGTCGACAGATCAGTAAGCTAAAATTGAAATACAGCTCGAAGAATCGACAACCGATAAAGTAGAAAGGTTCCCGAGACAGTCTAGTATCGCTAAGCGTAATATCGTGGTAGAGCCACTTTGCAGTTATAATATAGTTGTAGCACGAATGGGTCGACTCAACCGGGGAAGAACCACGCCCTAACAGAATACCAGCGTAAAATAGCAGCTTAATACTGATGTGTTTCGTATGGTGAGTGTAGAGAATCGAAGACCCTTTTTACTGGAAACGAGGCATTCCATCTTAGTCCTCACGGGTGACAACGCATCTGCATTTTGATTTGTAATCGAGGATAGATGTAGATGTCTATGGGCCGCAGCAACCACTTACCCTCAGGTGAACTGTGTGCTCGTTTGTTACCCTATCCTATAAAAAATACTTTCGATGAATGCTGAAATAGCCATCTAGTAAATACTAGATCTTATGTACTACCCTAAGATGGTGACAAGCATCAGGGATGCGATAAGTGTTGTTCTACGATCATCAATTCGTCTGAATAATTCCACCGTCGGCCCACCAAAGACTCGGCTAGTGTCAACCCTTTTCTTGTGGGCACGTCTTGGAACCAATGAGATCGCCTAGTCGTTCGTAATGCGTACAATATAGGAGTGCAATAACTAGCCGGCATAATATGTCTTTATATACAAGTACAATGTGCCTTTTTTATGGGATAAGTATGACAAACTTGCGCACAGTCCACATGATGAGAAGTGGTTGCTGTGGCAGATAGACATCTACATCTTTCCTCGATTATGGATCAATATGCAGATGCGTTGTCACCCGTGAGGACTGAGATAGAATGCCTCGTTTCCAGCAAAAAGGGTCTCCGGTTCTCTACACTCACCATACGAAACACAGTAACGTTAAGCTGCCATTTCACGCTGGTATGCTGTGAGAGCTGTGACTCACTTGACACGTGGTAAAGCCATGATGCAGCTTTGTTATAACTGCAGCATGAATGGGTCAGTTCCACCATGATACAAATGTAAAATAGCAGCTTAATGCTGCTGTGTTTCTTATAGTGATTATTTGGAACGGGAGACACCTTTTCTGTAAATGATGAATTCCATCTTAGTCCTCGCGTCGTCTAATCGTACGAGGCGACAACGCATCTGCATTTTGATTCTTAATAGAGGATAGATATAGTGGTATATAGGTCACACAATCCACTTAACATCAGGTGGACTGTGTGTAGAAGATACGTCAAGTTGCCAACAGTAGCAACAGCAACAGTATTTAAAAAAACCGTACGTAGAATTTAATATTTTTAAAGGTACGGTTGGAACTTGTGGACCTTGTAGCAAAAGTCAGTTAATCTAAAAGTAAGTCTACGCTAGAGGACCAGCTGAGCACAAGCTTAGCCGCTCTACCTGCGGTGTCAAGTGTGGACGTACAACGAACCTACAACGTGCAAATCGAAGCATGCGATGCAAATCCCTTTGTGTTCGTCAAAAAACCGACAATAGGCGGAGCATAGTCGAGCATGAACCAAACGCTCAAAGCGCGCTCGTTCACAGCTTGTATGTCTGTCCCAGGAATTTGTGCTCGGCTCATGCTCCGCTCCTGCTCTGCTCGTCTAGCGTAGACCCACCTTAAGCGTACTATATTATACAAAATTGTATATACAAAATTTATTGTATAAATATACAAAACAGCACAAAGTTCAAAACCTTTATTAAACTAAGTTTGTATAAAAAGGGTTATTATAATATTAAGAAATTTGTGGATGATAATAACCCCTGGGTAAGGTGATTGCTACCAAGCTATTTCTAATTTATTTTGTGTTGTTAATTGTGTGAAATACGTCATTGTCATCTGTTTTTTAAAATGTTCTGCTGGGTTTCTTGCTGGTTCTTACCAGGACAGTGGTTGTTTTTCAAACCAGCGGTAAATTAAAAAAGTGATTTTCAATAAGTATTATTTATAAATTATATTGAATAAAAGATGTTTCTGTTTCTATATTCATGTTATATATACTTACGTAAATAATAATGCCCTCCAGACCGAATTTCGGTCACGGTGGCCTGCCTCAACGGACGCTAGCCATCGGCGCAGGATAGGATTATAGTGCCCAAGTGTATGCGCAAGCACAGGTGCACTCTCTATTGCCTCACTCTCATAATCCGATGGGACGGTAAGCCGACACGATCGGAGAGAGATTAGGCGCAGGACCAACGGCTTTACGTGCTTTCCGAGGAACGGTGATTAGACACCGCCAAAAAATGACTGCCTCGTTGGTCTAGTGGTTGTAGTAGGACGACTGCTGATCATGAGGTCCTGGGCTCGAATCCCCGATCGGGCGAAAAAACTATTATTGAGTTTTTCTGTCAAGAAATTCCCAGTAGCTGCCCGGAGTCAGGAAGTTGGCGGTGTCTCACCCCCGTGTCTCGGAAAGCACGTAAAGCCGTTGGTCCTGCGCCTGATCTCTCTCCCGGTCGTGTCGGTTTACCGTCCCATCGGATTATAAGAGTGAGGGAAGAGAGAGTGCACCTGTGTTTGCGCATACACTTGGGCACTATAATCCTGTCCTGTGCCGATGGCTAGCCTCCGTTGAGGCAGGCCGCAGTGACCGAAATTCGGTCTGGAGGACATTATTATTATTATTACTTACGTAAATACAATGCAATAGTCTAGTTTAGAGTAATAAGGATGGATACCCTAACTACATTCACTTGTAAGCTTGTAACCCTTACCTATAAAATAAATTGCGCAAATCAATATTCATCTCGTGCAATATAAATTACATAAAAATAAGGTTAAACTGTTCTCATTATATAAAAGTAGGGATACCATGCTCACCCTATTCGTAATACTCGTAAATTATCTGTAAGTGTTATTATAGATCTATATGTAATATTAGACCTAGTCAGATGCGCCTGCGATCTAGGTCACCTGGCAATGAGGTCGCAGATCACAGGTGATTAGCTTGGGTTGACTGCGGACGAACATTGTTTTATATAGAAAACTTTTTTACATAGAATTAGGGTGACAAACAAGCATGCAGTCCACATGGTGTTAAGATATACTTATGTCTGTAACTGCTTGGGAATCAAATGCTGATGTGTTGTCACACTATTTTTTTGATTTAATTAGATTATTGATAGAATCAGGCGTTACGCGGAAATCCATTATAATAAAAATATTAATTACATTGCAACCTTCCGCTAGCTAAATACAATGATGTGTCTTACCTGGATTGAAGAGCACCTCCCGCCCTCCCTCAATTGCGTGCACTAACTCCGTTACCTACTCCAGCACCACTACTCCCAACACCGCTATTCCAGGTAAGACATAACATCGACGATAATACGACACGCGTTTCGGCTCTACACGAGGCATACTCAGGTGATGTAGACTCTACGGCGGCAGACCGCTAAAACTTACTTACTCTGACTGACTTAGGGCGGGAGGTGCTCTTCAATCCAGGTAAGACACATCATCGTATTTAGTTAGCGGAAGGTTGCGAGGTAATTAATATTTTTATTTAATTAGATTACTAACGATTGTTACCCCAGTAAAAATCTTAATCGCTATAGCTTAGTATATATCTGCTATAGCTTAGTACATAGGTAATCATCGCTTACACAGTGAAACACTAAATAATAAGGCTATAAACTAAAAGCTATATCTCCGGAATTGTTTTTTTTTTTAATTTAGTGGTTGTCATACAATGTACGTCAAGGGTTTGGTGATGGTCACAGTATTTGTTGTAAATATAGCTCATTCTAGAGATCGGGGAATTTGACCCTAGCAGCGTCCTACGGAATGGGCATACTAGAGGCTTGATAGGAGCACGAGGTGTTCTCCTCGGCACTCTAAAGCAAAACTTTGAGAGGAGTTCTGGTCAGCATACGTAGTTCCTAATAATTTTATAGAAGAACATTAGATCAGTTACAGCTTTTCTCTTGTCCAGTGATGCCAACTTAAAGTATTCTAATGATTTAAAGTACGAATAGGGATTACTCAGCTTGCCAACCGAGTACGATAAATGACGTATGAACCTTTCGAATCCGTTAAATCCTCAGACCATGAGTAGCAAAATGGGAACGCACTAGAAGACCAAGATCACATCGCTACCAGTAAAAGGGCAGTGTTACGAGTACTCGTATACTGCTATTTAACGCTGCTATTCTTTAAGAGCGTGGTCCTACCTTAGCTGAGCCGAAATAAATAGGCACATAATATTAATTTCTGCACAGCTCACATCTATTATCCCACCATATTCGATTTTACCATTTAGTAGGATTGCAAGGATATTAACTGCTCCATATCGTCTAGTGGGTGTTAAGGGTTACGGGGGGAAACAAACCAAGATGGTAGGCAACCCACGTTCCATACGTGGTAGTGCCACGCGTAACCATATTATGGTTGTAGCACAAATGACCACAGTATACCAGCGTAAAATAGCAGCTTAATACTGCCGTGTTTCGTATGGTGAGTGTAGAAATCCGGAGACTTTTTTTTTTTACTGGAAACGAGGCATTCCATCTTAGTTTTCAGGGGTGACACCGCATCTGCGTTTTTATTCTTAAACGAGAATAGATGTAGATGTCTGTGGACCACAGCATCCACTTACCATCAAGTGGAATGTGTGCTCGTTTGACACACTTATTATTTAACACAAAAAACATGCAAAGTGAGACTACCACAAATATCCCAAATATATAAATAAATATCTCATAAATAAATATGCCATTTTTCTTTCTGATCATACTCAGTGCAACAATACACCTGTACCTGTATAAGGAGGCTCTGATTCCGTTTATATATTCAGCCATATTTAAACACTATATGCCCTAGTTTATGATGTAGGGCGATGGACATGCACTAAATATCGTAAGCTGGTCTAAGAATAACCTGAGAGCGTAATGCAGTAAAACGCATTAGCACCTGTAGTTGCAGTTTTTAAGGTTTCGTGGTATTTATTGTTGTAACATTGAATTTTTTTTATAGAATAAAGATAAGCAAGAACACAGTTCACTTTAGTAAGTGTATGATTAATACGTGGTAGAGCCATGCTGCAGTTATATTAGTAGTATAGTTGTAGCACGAATAAGTCGGCTCGACCGGGGAAGGACCACGCTCTCACAGAATACCGGCGTCAAATAGTAGCTTAATGCTGCTGTATTTCGTATGGTGAGTGTAGAGAACCGGAGACCCTTTTTACTGGAAACGAGGCATTTCATCTTAGTCCTCACGGGTGACAACGCATCTGCATTTTGATTCGTAATCGAGGATAGATGTAGATGTCTATGGGCCGCAGCAACCACTTACCATCAGGTGGACTGTGTGCTCGTTTGTCACCCTATCCTCTAAAAAAAATGATGTGGTCCATAGACATCAACATCTGTCCTTGATTAATAATCACAATGCAGATGCGTTGTCACCTTGACTAAGATGGAATGCCTCGTTTCCAATAAAAAGGGATCTCCGGTTCTCTACACTCACACGAACTCACGAAACACAGCAGCATCAAGCTGCTATTTCACGCTGGTATTCTGTGAGAGCGTGAGTGTCACAGATTTGGGAAAATTTATACATTAGACGTATACGACATATGGATATAAAATACACTGCCCTATATCCTATATTCTAAGGAGCGGTAGAGGGAAACTAAAACATCGTAATAACGGCTCAAAATACATGTGAATAGAGTAGAAGCCAATGGCACTGATATTTTAAAAAAATAAAATCAAAAATTTTGAATTAAATACAGAAATTAATTAAAATCTATCCAAATTCAAATCATATCCACCCTATTTTACGAACGGAATCAAACAATAAATTCAGTAGGCATCTTTGACCTTGTCACTTCGCAGGGTCACAGGCTAGGGTGGATATGATTTGAATATCGATAGATTTTAATTAATTAGTTAATTTAATTCAAAAATTTTGTTTTAAGTTTTTGTAAAATATCAGTGCCATATGCTTCTACTCCGTTCACATGTTACACCCTATTTTTTTAAAGACGGTAAAAAAGGTCGTCCAGTACTTACATGTACACACACCCATAAAAAATAACAGATTACCTTATTGCTTAAAAGATATCTCTTATATACAACCTTAAGATTAGGTGAAAATTGTATTATTGGACACAGTTGGAGGTGTATATTTTTTTTTATAGAAGAGGGGGCAAACGAGCACGCGGCTCACCTGGTGTTAAGTGACTACCGCCGCCCATGATCAACCGCAACACCAGGAGAATTGCGGGTGCGTTGCCGGCCCTTTAGAAAGGAGTAAGCTCTTTTCTTGAAGGTCCCCAGGTCGTATCGGTCCGGAAAAATCGCCGGTGGTAAACTATTCTACAGAGAGGTTGTACGTGGAAGAAAACTCCTTGTGAAACGTACAGTGGTGGACCGCCAAGCATCCAGATGGTGTGGATGGTATCGAGACGTTTGCCGTGTAGTGCGTTCACGAAATTTGGCGGCTGGGATTAATCCGAACAATTCCTCAGAGCACTCCCCGTGATAGATTTGATAAAATACGCAAAGAGATACAACATTTCTTCGCAGCGCCAGTGAATCGAGCCGATCGGAAAGCACTCGGTCGTCGACGATTCGAGCCGCTCTGCGCTGGATGCGGTCAAGTGGAAGGAGCTGGTACTGGGGAGCCCCAGCCCAGAGATGGGAACAGTATTCCATGTGTGGCCGAACCTGCGCCTTGCAAAGTTGCAGGCGGTGTGCCGGCATGAAATACTGTCCCGTTCTGCTGAGCACGCCAAGCTTTTTAGAGGCCAATTTGGCCTTCCCTTCCAAGTGACCACGAAACTGCACGTCACTCGATATGTCGACGCCGAGGATTCCGATACTGGCTGAGGCAACAAGGGGAGTGCCTTGAAACTGAGGGGATACGACAAAGGGGTTCTTTTTAGCGGTTAACGCGCAAACTTGTGTCTTCTGGGGGTTAAACTGGATTAGATTTAGTCGTCCCCAATCCTAGACTCTGTTCAGCAAAGACTCGACTTCAGACACAAGTTTGTCCCGGCACTCGGAGACGTTTTCCCGAGAAATATTGGCTCGGCTGGTGTAAAGAGCATCACCAGTGCTGTCATCTGCATAGCAATGAATGTTACGGGTATCCAACATATCATTGATATGCAGAAGAAACAGCGTTGGGGATAGCACGCAGCCCTGTGGAACACCAGCATTAATAGGCTTGCAATCGGAGCTTGCACCGTCTACAACGACCTTGATGCTCCGATCTGCAAGAAAGCTGGTGATCCAATCGCACAGTTTCTCGGGAAGCCCATAGGAAGGGAGCTTCGAAAGAAGCGCTTTGTGTCAAACCCGATCGAAGGCCTTCGCAATGTCCAAACTAACGGCCAATGCCTCCCCCTTGATCTCTACTGCCTCCACCCATCTGTGAGTGAGGTAGACCAGAAGATCACCAGCCGACCGACCACGGCGAAAACCGTATTGGCGGTCACTAATCAGCTGGTGATCCTCAAGGTACCTCATGAGCTGGCAGTTTACAATGGACTCCATTGTTTTGGAGAACAAGGAGGTGATGGCGATTGGCCGGTAGTTGGACGGGTCTGAGCGGTCGCCTTTTTTAGGGATCGGGTGGACGAAAGCCGTCTTCCATGATTTTGGGACTACGCCTAGGGAGTAGGAGTACCGGAAAAGACGCGTTAAAACCGGTGCCAACTCTGGAGCACACGTCCTCAGCACAATTGGGGGGATTCCGTCAGGCCCACTCGACTTGTGGATGTCCAGGGAGAGGAGTGCTTTGCGAACCGAGCGCTGTGTGAACTGCACTTCCGGCATGGAGCACTCACACCGCGGGATGGTCGGCGGCGTACTCCCCCCGTCATCGAGAGTCGAGTTAGACGCAAAGAAAGAGCCTAGAAGATCGGCTTTCTCCTTTGCAGTATGGGCCAGTGAGTCGTCCTGCCTGTGCAGAGATGGAGGAGATGGCTGACAGAAATTCCCCTGGACAGCCTTGGCGAGAGACCAGAATGCACGGGTTCCAGAAGGAAGGCGAACTAGTTTCTCGCCAATTCTGCCTATGTGCTCTGACTTTGTCTTGGCAATGACTCTTTTGAAGGACCTAGAGGCGGAATTATACTTCTTTTTTAGAGCGCTGGTGCTTACATCCCGGGACGCTGATGCATCAACCCAGGCTTGGTAGCACTCTTGCTTATAGCATGATGCTATTTTACAGGAGCGACCAAACCATGGCTGAGATTTTCCTCCAATGGGCACCACAGAGGAAGGAATAAAGAGTTCCATACCCTGAAGTACCACATCAGTAACAGAATTCGCAACAACGTTGGGATCATCCGGCGAGAAGCAAATCCGCCCCCAAGGGTAGGATGCAAAGAAAGACCGCATCCCATCCCAATCGGCTGACCTATAGTGCCAAACACGGCGGCAGCCTGCAGAATGCAACCGCGATTTCAGCGTGAGTGGCACAACACTTCGGACCAGACAATGGTCCGAGGAGCCTAAAGGGGCGTCGACGGAAATCTGATATGCGTCCGGGTGAGAGGTCAGCAGAAGGTCCAACAGGGAAGGTGCATGATCCTCCACATCTGGAATCCGCGTAGGCGAAGTAACCAGTTGTGTCAGACCATATGCCAAGGCAAAATCATGAACAGATCTCCCCGCATGATCGGTTAAACGTGAACCAAGCCATTCGGCGTGATGGGCGTTAAAGTCGCCGAGGATCACGATCTCTGCGGAGGGGATCTGCTGTAGCAACGAATCTGCAGCCATTTGGACGTGGTCGAAGAGTCGGTCTGTTTCGGCATTACCGCTATGGGACCTATAGAGGCACCCGTAGACGCGTGGATGGTCGTCGCTGTCTACGCGTAGCCAAAGGATGGACAGGTCCGAACCTTCAAGTCTGCCGAGGCGTCGAGAACAGATGTCCTCTCTGACGTAAACGCAAACTCCAGCCCGAGGCACAAAGGAGTGTTCCAGTTTGTACCCCGGGTAGGAGAGATACGAGACATCAGCCGGAGAGGACACCTGCGTCTCGGTCAGAAAGAGCAGAGCCGGCCTCGCCGTCTCGAGATGGTAGTGGACGGCGTTTAGGTTAGAGTGAAGTCCCCTGATATTGCAGAAATTCACGGACAGCGTGGCAGGGGTCGCCTTGGTCTTGTTGCTCCGTATGCCCCGAGCAGTTGTAGTCTTGAGCGGAATTTTGCCCCCCCCCCCCCCCAGAATACGCGGGGCAGCCTGAGCACCCACGCTCAGAAGTGGAGAAACATGGTCGTGGATGCTCAGCGAGGGATTCTCCAGGGGTGCTGGTACCCTCCTGGGGTAGTCTATTATTACTTAATTCCGCTACCATGTTGATGGGGGGGGGGGGATTTGGGCCTCCGGCCACCTGCACTCACCAGACGAAACGCGGAAGCAGAGCTTCCACTTCACGCCGGTATTCTGTGAGGTCGTGGTACCACCCCGGTTTGAGCCGGCCCATACGTGCAACAGCAAAGCTGCCGCGTGGCTCTACCACTGTTCAAAATATTATAGTAAACTTACATAGTTAGTTAAAAAGTTAAAGTTACAGCCTATATACGTCCTACTGCTGGGCACAGGCCACCCCTCATTTCCGAGAGGGTTTTAGGGCAAGGAAGTCTCCGCCGCGCTGCGCCAATGCGTGTTGGCGAACTTCACATGTCTTCGAAATAATTTTTTTCTGATTTCTCCGACATGCGAATTGCAATTAACAATTTGATTGGTGCCGGCGGGGATCGAACCTGGGTTACTCGTGTACTGAGATGTTTACAGCGAGCGCTAACCATCTGAGCTACCACGGCTCTTACATACCAATTAATACCACAGTATAATAAAGACATAGACTGCGCTTATACCTAGATAAACTAAACCGATATATTACAATAACAAAATATGCAATGCATTGATGTATACATTAAAAATATAATAGATATACATAAGATTAAATAGGCAAATATACATAAAAATTTACGTAAATAAATACATAAATCTGTGGCAATTTTTGAGGTTATGGTGTAGTTACAAATACAAATCATAAATATTTATTTGCTAGAATCACACTATAAGATATTACATGCCATATAGTGCAGTCGTGTCTCGCTAAAAATAGTGCATAGTAGACAAATTTAATTTAAATTTAAAACTATTCATATGAAAATACTAATTAATTGATATTGAAAAAAAATTAGGTCATAAATTTTTTTATTTTTAATCACTTATATAGTACGTGAGGGTAATATGGTCATACACGGTTAATATGGTCACTTTCTTATAACGCAAAAACTACAGCCTTGTTTGCATAGATGCCTCTGTGATATGATAGCTCTTCATCGGTCAATCAAATAATAAAGGGTCAAAAGCGCGATGCTTTATCGACGTCATATTAACAGTTGACATTATAGTAAATATTTTAGTCGATTTTAGTATGGTGTAATGTAGTTACATGTTTTTGAATTGATTTTTCGAAGTGTTTGTAATTATTGCCAAAGCTTTTTTGTTTTTTTTTTAAATAATATATTAGTTATAGTATACGAATTTGTGTTTTTGTCTCCGCCTTTCTCCTAGTTTTGGTTTTATAGGGTGGCAAAGCTCAGTGTTACCATATTACTATCACTTACCCTACATGTTATGTAATTATGTTTCTTATATAACGATCTTCCGTTTAATAGTTTAATTTTTTAAGTAGATACTTTCTCACACATATTTATATTTTTTTGTTATATTTAAAAAGTCTAGGTATAACATCTAGGACAAGTTTGTCTGGGTCACGTCTGTTTCGGGAATATATACCACTCGCTTAAATAAACAATGAGTTATTTTAAAAACAAACATGCCAACTCGTCTCTTAAAAATAGTAGGTGCTTTACGCGAGGATTTAGTCCAGGACCTTCGAGGATGCCCTAATGGGCCGAAGGTCCCGAACTAAATGTCCTGGGACTAATGTCCTGAAATTCAAATGAAGTTTTGATCATAGTTTTTATTTCATGAATATGTATGTTTATAAATAATTACACATTTTAACAAATACAAAAATATCACTAACTCTACGCACTCTTGGAAAAATCTATTCGGCGCTAAAATTGAGCAAACAAGCAAGATTTAATTAAAAATTTACTTTTTTTTATAGACTATGGGTGAAAACGAGCACACAGTTCACCTCTTTTTAAGTTGATACTATTACCCATAGACAATTAACATTTATCCTCGAGAATCAAGTAGTCCTCGAGTAGGAATAAGTCTCCAGTTCTCTACACTCACCATAAGAAACACAGCGGCATTGAGTTGCTAATTCACGCTGGTATTCTGTGAGAGCGTGGTCCGGTAGAGCCGACCTATTCGTACTACAACCATAATATATATCTGCAGCGTGACTCTACCATGTTAATGCAGGGTATTATTATTTTTAATAAGAAACGTTGAAATTATTCTAATTTGCTAATTGTACGATTAGTAAAATGGTGTGAATAGAAATCGCGAGGTGAAAAGAAACAAGTCTGGTTATTTGATAAACTTGTCTCTAGGTTCTTCGAGATTGCCAATGTAAAGGAAAAAAATGTTAGCATATAATAAACAGTAGAAATAAACACACGTTCCCAATCAGTAGAAAAACTAAGAGACAACTTAATCAAATAATGAGCACCTCATTTTACTGTAGATATGTACATGTCGCAAATTTATTTCGAAACTGTTACTACACGAAATTTTCATAAAATTGAGATAATGACATCATCTTACTTAAATCGGCAAAATCTACAGAATGAATTTGACAGGTCTACTTACTTCTCAATATTTTGGCAGATGGTATTAAATTATAAACGTTACTTAACTAAAATTTAAAACAAATTAAGAAGAAACCGTTACTATACCAGTTGTCACGTGTCACTTGGTTGGTTGGTTTAATTGTCGGAAAAGTACAATTTTAAGCTATTTTTTAATAAATATTGATTTGAATTATTAGGTATGTTTTAATTGACTTGTGCCTAAAATACTTTTGAAATATATTTTAACAGTTCATATAATAGCTAGAATTCGATTTTTAATATAGTAACATTGTTTTATAACAACTTTAATTAATTCAATCCGAATAGAAAAAATAATTAATTCAAAAGTGTTACTATAAAAATAAAAAAGATTAATCATAAAAATTAATTATAGAAAATATTAAATCAAAATGACTACACACCTTAAAAAGAAACCAATAATTTAACAAATAATCTCAGAAATATTTCACAATGTGTTAATTACTTTCTTCTTAAGAGGTAAATAGTATTGCAAAAATCGTAAATGAACTCTCCTGTAAAAAGGTTTTTTGTTTTGTAACGGTGCGATGTGTACTTTAAACTCGTGTCAAAAGAGAATACATAATATTTGAGATCGTGAAAGTGAGTAATTTTTTGCAAGTATCTCCAAAAAAGTAAATTGCGTGGATAGTAGGGAACAAAAAGTTTTTAATTATATCTCCAATCTTTAATAAATAATGACAAATATCTTCAAACTCATACCTAACTCTAGCTACGTAGGTCACTACACCGGAAAATGACACCATATACCCGGTGATATCCTGTCCTGATTGCGACTATAGAACAGCCCTAACCCGACCGTTCCCTAGCGGTTGTCCCACTTAAACTTTTTCCCCGGACCTAGCGAGTGACAAGGTCATTGAACCGGCACGTGGGGGGCTCGGGCATGCGCGTTACAGGAAACGCTACGTCCTTGTCAGATCCTGTCAAACTTATACAGCTCTATTCCCTCGATGTCAATCAAGATTTTTTTTTTTATAAAATAAGGTTGACAAACGAGACATCCCACCTGATGTTAAGTGGATGTGACGCATAAACACCTTTCCACGATTACGAATAAAATAGGATATACGTTGTCAACCCCGATGTGTAATTTGGAATGATACGTTAGCTCGTCAAAATTGTCTGCGGTTATCTTATCTCACGATACGAAACATAGTAGCGTTACAATACGTTTGCACTGAGAAACATCCAACACGTAATGTTTTGAAACAAATCGCAGAAAATAAATCAAACTACATGTTTTGTTGATGGTAGCGTTCGCACTCACAAAAACGGTGTAAAATTTCCAACAGATATTCAAACTTATCTTTCAACATTGTGTTTTCAACATGTTATTTTACATTGGTTTTCTGTGTGTCCAAGTTTCATCTAGATTCTAGAGTTTGTATTAGGTTATCTAACAATTGTTCATTAGCATTAAAGGGCGTGAACATAGCGCTAAAATATTCGCTAAAACTATATAACAACATAATAGCAGGTAATATTAAAATACACAATTTTATACGTGGTAGAGCCATGCTGCAGTTATATTAATAGTATAGTTGTAGCACGAATGGGTCGGCTCTACCGGAGAGGGACCACGCTCTCACAGAATACCAGCGTAAAATAGTAGCTTAATCCTGCTGTTTCGTATGGTGAGTGTAGAGAACCGGAGACCCTTTTTACTGCAAACGAGGCATTCCATGTTAGTCCTCACGGGTGACAACGCATCTGCATTTTGATGTATGAGTTACAGCAACCACTTACCATCAGGTGGACTGTGTACTCGCTAGTCACCCTATCCTATAAAAAAACCTATCAGCTATTTGGCACAAAAGTTCAGCAAAGCACTAAAAAAAAAAGAGATTTTTTTCTTTCTTAAAAAACGTTGTCCTTTAGTTTTTTCTTCTGTATCGTGGAGGCAGTTTACATACATAAATTGCAAAAGGACGCACAATAATTTATATCCTATACAACTACTTGTTCCGTGCGGGATTCGAATCTGCGCCCTTTAGCACCGCTACTCAATGTTAAGCCATTACGCCACAAGACCGTCAAAGCAAATCCTGTCACCAGACGTCAACTTAGTCAATTCAATTTGGCAACATTTGTCTGTCTGTTTAGATGTCTTAATTATTTTAAAATGCGATGTGGTAATTATTTCATCGACATATAAATTGAGAAAAATGTTTTTTAATGCTAAATATACTTGGGTAAATATACTGGGCGGTGAGCCGTGGTAGCTCAGATAGTTAACGCTCCCTATAAATATAACAGAACGCGAGTAACCCGGGTTCAATCCCCGCCGGCACCAATGAAATTGTTAATTGCAATTTTAAGTGCTGATTTACCACGTGCTCGGCGGTGAAGGAAAACATCGTGAGGAAACCTGTATGTCTGAGGAATAAGAAAAAAAATATTTCGAAGACATGTGAAGTTCGCCAACACGCATTGGGGCAGCGCGGCGGACACTTCCTTGCCCCAAAACACTCTCAGAAATGAGGGAAGGCCTGTGCCCAGCAGTAGGACGTATATAAGCTGTAACTTTACTTTATACTGGATGATTTTTTTACCGACTGGAAAAAATAGAGTGTAACAGGTGAACGGAATAGAAGCGTATGGCACTGATATTTTACAACTTTTTTTGTACATTAACATATTATGAAATATATCTATCAATAAGTACTACATATTAATTGGGTGCTTATTATTTTAATTTCGGTAGTTTTTAACTGATTTATTTATTTAGTCAAAGGCACTGATATTTTACAATTTCGTTTGTCCAAAATTTCTGTTTTTATTTTTTTATTGCTGAAAGTTTATTTTAAATTAGTAGTATTTATTGATAGATCACTTTCATAATATGTTAATGTAAAAGAAAAAAAACCATTGTAAAACATCAGTGCCATATATAGGCTTCTATTCCGTTCACCTGATACACCCTATTTTTTCCAGACAGTAAAAAAAATCATCCAGTATAATAATGCATTATTTTTTAGCTTTTTAGGCCAGAGTTAATACGCTCTTGTACACTAAGACTGTAGGATTTACCATCTAGGACTTTATCACCACTACCACCAGGTGGTATTGTAGCCAAGCACTGGCATCTCATAAGTAAAAAAATTGCACAGCAGGTTTAAAGTGGGAGGATACACGCGGATACGTTTCTAGCGAGAAACGATTTAAAGTGTAAAGTACAAAGTAAATTTTGTATCAAACGGGAAAGCTCCAAACCGTAAAGACGTCTATACGATCGCCTTACGGGACGGCAAACGGTATACCAGGATTGCCTGCACTTATATATTATGTGTATATATATATATATATATATATACATAAAACTGACAAATGAAAGTCCAACTGATAGTAAATGACTACCGCAATCCATAAACGCCTTTTTTATAGAATAACGGTGCAAAGGAGGACAGAATAAAGTAAAGTAAAAGTAGAGTTACAGCCTATATACGTCCCACTGTTGGGCACAGGCATCCCCACATTTCCGAGAGGGTTTTAGGGCAAGGAAGTGTCCGCCGCGCTGCCCCAATGCGTGTTGGCGAACTTCACATGTCTTCGAAATATTTTTTTTATCTTATTCCTCAGACATGCAGGTTTCCTCACGATGTTTTCCTTCACCGCCAAGCACGTGGTAAATCAGCACTTAAAATTGCAATTAACAATTTCATTGGTGCCGGCGGGGAACGAACCCGGGTTACTCGCGTTCTGTTATATTTACAGCGAGCGCTAACCATCTGAGCTACCACGGCTCTGACAGAATACCAGCGTAAAATAGCTGCTCAATACTGCTGTGTTTCGTATGGTGAGTGTAGAGATCCGAAGAACCTTTTCACCCGTTTAAATCAGTCAAAGTGTGCACTTTATTAAATTATACATATACAATACAAATACAAATATACAAGCCTCCATATATATATACACATACATATATATACATACACATACATACACATATATATATATATATATATATATATATATATATATATATATATATATATATATATATGTACACATAAATATAGAACACAAATATAATTTAGTATAAAAAAATTATAGCTGTACAATAATTTATATACTTATATTAATATTGGTTTAGTGACAAAGATCTGAACCCGATATGTGGCGTAAAGTCGACCTCATGACCATTTTTATAGAATATAGGTGTCAACTCACTATACAGTCCGCTTGACAGTAAGTGGATGCAGTGGCCCATAGACATCTTTATCTACTCTCGATTAAGAACCAAAATGCTGATGCGTTGTCATTTGTCACCTCTGAGGTGAATGCCTCGTTTCCAGTGAAAAGGGGTATCCGGTTCTCTACACTCACCATACGAAACATAGCAGCACTGAGCCGTTATTTTACGCTGGTATTCTGTGAGAGCGTAGTCCCTCCCCAGTCGAGTCGACATATCATTCCGTAGGTGTCTTTAAAGCGACAAAGAGAAACCAATCTGGAGATGGGCAGTAACGTCTTTCTAATAACGGCGAAAAAAAAAACTGCGCCATAAAGTCCACCTTTTTTTTTTTTGCGCCCGAAGCAAATATGGGCAACCCTCCGGAAAGCGGGGGAGGGAGGTTGGGAATGCTCATAGCATACCACGCAGCCGGCTGCGTGGTTATGTGGCGACTTTTACCCACTAAACCCAACCTTTTAGGAATTGGCTTAACGATCTGACTAGAGATCTCTAAGCCGTATACGAACGTGACCCTCCTTGGCAGAAAGGAGGGCGCAATAAAGTCCACTGCTCAGTAGTAGACTTTATAAGACTTTAACGGTAACGGTAACAACGACCATCAAATAAAAGTGTGTTCAAAAGTAGTCTCGAACCCGCATCCCGGCAGTATTTCTGCTAATATGGCTATTAGATCGATGGAGGCGTTCGTTTCTAGGTCACGTCGGAAAAATCAATATAATGACATTAACAAGGCCTTTAGTGATCGACGCCATGTTGTTTTCCTTTCTATAGCATCCTCACAAAAGATTCAAATGATGTACATGGCCTAGTTTAGTCTACAGATGGTAGATATTAGGTCATTTATAATTAAAATCAGAGTGAAAAAAGAGCACACAGTCCACCTGATGGTAAGTGGTTGCTGTGGTCCATAGACATCTACATTCACCTTCAATTAAGAATCAAAATGCAGAGGCGTTGCCACCCTTAAGGAATAAGATGGAAATTTACGAAACACACCAGCATTGAGTTGCTATTTTAGGCTGGTATTCTGCGAGAGTGTGGTCCTTACCCGGTCGAGCCGAACCATTCGTGCTACAGCCATAATATAGCTGTAGCATATCTCTACCACGCAATGGTTTCGGCCACGGTACACACAATACCACTGTGTAAAAGTCTAAAACGTTTAACTAACAGCATTTATCCATCCCACTGTTGGCACGTGCCTATATACACCGTTCTTTATCTATTTCATTAGTCTGCTAAAAATCCACTATTAGGTCTTGATTTTTTCTGTTGTAGGATCTATTTTCAACTTATTTAGTTTACGATCGCAATACAGATGTTCGCATCTTCGAACTAATGCTACTCTAGGTCCTCATTCTGGGTATATTACGCATGGAGTATAGAAGTAGACCTCTACGCTCCATAATATTACGTCTGGCACTAACAAATTGGTTATAACGCCATCTATCAGAAGCAAAGAGATTTTCAATTCTTGTAGTCACCTTTTTACGGCAACAGAACGAAATGGGATGTTTTTTAAGAATTTTTTAAGAAACATACGAAAGGATTTGCTTTTTTAATTATAGGAATAATCTGGGCATTTTTCCAGCTAGAGAGAAAACTTCTGGACGAAATAGAGTAATCAAAAATGGATTTTTTAACAGGAGTCAAAATATCGGAATATATGAGGAATGATCATTTAACGACTGATGCGGTCTACGCCAATGGTTTCGGAATTGACCTCAACAATGCTTTTTTTATCTCAACAATGATTTTACTAAAAATAAACGCCGGATTGTCAGATGTCAGAAAGCAAGTCCATCTGATGGTAAGTGTTCATTGCCGTACATGGACACTTGCTACGAAATTCTAACAAATATAGTTACAGATGCGGTGTCACCACTGAGTATTAAGATAGAATGCCTCACAATCTGTTATACAGGCTTTATATACCCTTCAGATCGGAACAGAGACAGTACTAGCGCTGCTATTTGGCTACTTGGCAGATAAAAGTTTTACCACCTAGTACCTAGTACACAGTATGATCTTTTAACGCTGATCCACGTGGCAAAATCATATAGAATATTAAATCTACACGAGGAGTCGTGTGGAGGTCACGTGTAATACATTATTTCCGTTACCGGTGGCCGCTCTAATGCGTTTGTCGATCTATAGTAACGTTTCCGTTAATATTGAAGATCACATGATGTTTCACACCATTTATCACATGGCTTATCGACCAACACACCTGACGAGTGTACCTGATTGTACTTGTACTCTTGCAGCTCTACCCATAGCTTACACCGCACATTTTTTATAGGATAGGGTGACAAACGAGCACACAGTCCATCTGATGGAAAGTGGTTGCTGTGGTCCATAAACATCTACATCTATCCTCGATTACGAATCAAAATGCAGATGCGTTGTCACCCGTAAGGACTAAGATGGAATGCCTCGTTTCCAGTAAAAAGGGTCTCCGGTTTTCTACACTCACCATACGAAACACAACAGCATTAAGCTTCTGTACTAAATTCTGTGAGAGCGTGGTCCTTCCCCGGTCGAGCCGATCCATTCATGATACAATCATACTACTAATATGACTGCAGCATGGCTCTACCACCTTTTACAAGTTATAAACGTTCCCCCAACCCTAGGATTTTCTCCTGTATTGTGGAGGCAGTTTACAAACATAAATTGCATAAGGACAAACATTAAAACCCGGAACAATTATTTGTAGGACATACAAATACTTTCGTTAAATCGTTTCGTGCGGGATTCGAACTCGCGGTCCCCAGCGCAGCCACTCGTTGCTAAGCCACTGGGCTACGCAGCTGTCTTTATATGAAATATATGTTTGTCACTTGATTTTTTTAAAATAAAACTAAACACAGCAGCTGTTCCGGCAGCGTGACTCTCTTTTTCTTCATATCCTATCAGAAGTCCACAGCTCAACATAGGCTTCCCCCATAGGTTGCCTTATATGGGGGGGGGGACATTTAATAAAGTTCAAAACTGCAGTTTTGTATTGAGTTGTTATCAGATAGTTTTGCCCATAGAATACTATAATACATACATAATAGAACGGCGGAGTGGGCGGGGCCCGTGTAGCCACCAACATGTCACTAACACGTCAATGCACACCTATAAATGTCAATACAATCAATCGTTTCCAATTTTCATGTCAAGCGTCGCTGCATGCAATAATTTAAAAAATAGCAAATTGTGCAACAATTACGTGTCGAAAGAACTGCGGGAAATCCTATACCTTTAAACGAGCAATTCTTGTATATATATATATATATATATATATATATATATATATATATATATATATATATATATATATATATATATATATAATCGGAATCTCGGAAACGGCTCCAACGATTTTCATAAAATTTTGTGTCCAGGGAGTTTCGGGGGCAATAAATCGATCTAGCTAGGATTTATTTTTAGAAAATGTCCTTTTGTCCGTGTTTTCAGGCAATAAAAAAACTGCTACAGAAGGTAAATTTTGACGGACTACTAACGATCGGAGTTCCGTGGTTCGCGTCCCGTCATGGATCCGATTTTTTTTTCCTTTTTTATTCAAATTCCGTTCTTTTGTGAGAAAATCTATTATTTAGAGCCCTTTTTTAGTAATTTTTAAAATTAAGAAAAATTTTAATTAAACTAATTGCACTCATGATTTTCATTCAAATACCCAGTTCATTTTTTTCTATTATGTCAATAAGATCAAAAAATATTATTCATGTAATTTGTATCTAAATGTAACTTAAAAAAAACCGAGCAAAGCTCGGTCATCCGCGTACTGGAATTTGAATAAAGGAAACATATCCTACAACCAGTAAGTCAAAACTATTTATATTTTGCATAAATTAGAAACAAAAATAAAGAAATATTAATGTGTCAAAACATTAATCTAAAGTCTAAAATGTGTAAATTCCCTCAGTCTGTCAGTACAGTGAACCGGCTTTGTAGTAGTGATAATACGACGTAATTGCTTGTATGTGCTCCCGGCGATACCGATCCTCGTACAAAATAAGGTTTCCTCTTCCATAAAAAAATTAGGCAGTGCATCATTAGGTTGCAGCATACTCTACAAATAAAATATCGTAGACAGAGAAACCTATAGACAAAATGACGCCTTCTTTCGCATTCGCACACGAAAAAGATAGATTTATGCATACGTCTTACATAAATGAGATAGATCGGTGTGATTGTTTGTCACTTTCTCCGTGCCGGTTTTTTGTTTAGCGAACTACACTTTGCTAAACAACTTTGATAGTTCGCAGCGATCTAAGGAGTTTACAAGTTTGTTTTGAGTGAGAAAAGCATTGATTTATATGTTACACTAGATAAGTAATTTCCGCGCCAAAGCGTTGTCACTTCACATAAGGCCACAGCCTTATACTCAGCGAACGTCGGTTCAGTGTTCAAGGTGACGCCGTCCGAGTTAAGCCGAACGATTCACAACAAAAAATGGGTAAATGCGTAGTGAAAGAATGCGTTTCAAGGTCACAAAAACATAATAAATCAAGCGGAATCACTTTCCATACGTAAGTTTTAATTTATATATTCATATTAACGTTTAAAACACTAAAAAATTAAATAAAATATCGAATATTGCCATTTAGGTTCAATGTTGCCACTTTTCCGCATTTGTGATTATCCTACATTAATGGGAGACTATATAATTAATGGAGTAAGTTAATTTGTTACCTCCGATTTTAAATATTTTGGAAATTATAATAAAAACTACGTTTTAACTTTCATACAATATAATTAATTATTCTTATTTTAGTTTATTCTTGAATTATCTTTTAAATATATTTTATTACCTATTTTATATTAATAATTTTATATTATTTATAATTTCGTATACATTTTATATTAATTATATTTTATTAGATACCTATTTTTATTGTTTGATTTATTAGAACCATAAAAATACGTTTTATTTCATCATTATGTTTACTTCTATTTATCTGATAAGCTTTGTATCCCTTTTTTTCTAAGGGGACGTAATAAAGATTTTAAAATAAAATATACTTTTTTAATATAAAAACAATTAACTGCAGCTTAAAAAAAAACTCATTTTTATTGCGTATTTTAGGTAAAATTTCATATAGTAAGCCACACCAACCCGCCATTGCATGTTTGTGTGTCTATCTTTTTCTAATCTTACGACGACGATATTGTTTTCGCAACTTGTGTAAGTGAGATAGATATATGTTTACTTAAAATTGTTATTAGTTTCAAAGCTACGTCGTCGCGTTTGGATAGTGGTTACACTTTTTTCGACGCGCGGTAATGTGGTTTGCTCCTCTAGTCTTGTATAACTCAATGGAGAAAAGTGTTTTGTGAGCTTAAGATTGGTGAATCTTGTTCAGTTCAGTTCTTAGAACAATTAAAAAATTTATCTAAATATGTTTAAAAGTCATAAAGATTATTGTATAACCAAAAACTACGTTATCGTCCTCTCTCACTCGAGGCCACGCTAATCATTAGTCTATAGGTTTCTCTGTCCACGTAAAATATACTACTAAATGTAAAAAAAATAGAGCTGAACGGTAAATAGCACCATTTTATATAATGAAATGTAAGCGACGAGGACCCAGAGGAAGTAATTCATTATGTACGTAGCATTTGATACCGCTAGATTTGAACTCTGTAGTGTTGCGTTTGTAGGTCCACGTTTATTGGTTGTTTACATAAACTACGATTGCGCGGTTATGGTGATATGAACTCCCTGCGTTTTCTCCAAAGCACTGTACTGAATACTCTGCTTGGCATAAATCGCTCTAGCAAAGTTTCCTAATATCTCTGTATAACACTTCAAGCGCCATAAAAATCCCATGCATTACCGCACCCGCCCACAGCACTTAATACCAATAAAACTTATATTTAGAGACTACTTTTCTATGAAGAAGTTTAGCATTATAAAATCTATACAAAATTTTCTATCTTGTGGTCTTAACAAAAGTCAGGTTTTACTTGATTACAAAAAGATTTTATTGTATTTTATATAACAAAAAATATAACAAAAAAAATATACTAAGTGAATGTCGACGGCGTGAAAATCACAATTATTTCAATTATATTGATTTCACTTTTATGGGATAAAGTGCTGTGAGTGGGTGCGACCTCATGAGACCGCTAGGGATTTGACGGAATATGGCCGCGGTCTCATGACTTTTGAGTTTTGGTTGAGAGGATAACTTATATATTTAGGTCCTTCTATATCTTTATAAATAAAAATTACGTGTCATGTTTTTTGTCCGCGATGAACTCCTAAGCTACTAAACTGATTTCAATGAAATTTTACACACGGTGAGCAGTTTTTCCAACTTGAAAGATAGGGTGGTTTTTAACCTGATAAGTAACACTTAATTTTTTATTGCGAATTTAAGGATTTTTTTACAGGAAAGTCGTTGGAAAGTACAGAACAATGTCTGCATGGCCAGCTAGTATATATATACTAGCTAGAGAACTAGACCGGGGAAGGACCGCGCGCTCACAGAATACCAGCGTAAAATAGCAGCTTAACACTGCTGTGGTTCTTATGGTGAGTGTATGGTTTTTGTACTGGAAACGAGGCTTTCCATCTAAGTCCTCAGGGGTAACAATGCATCTGCGTTTTGATTCTTAATTGAGAATAATTTTGATGTCTATGGGCCACAGCATCCACTTACCATCAGGTGGACTGTCTGCTCGTTTTGTCACCCTTATAAAAAAAAAGTCGATCCGACCCTTTCGTACTACAACCATAATACGAGTATAGCTGCAACATCGCTCTACCATGTATAAAAAGTTATTAAAATTATTGTCATCTCCATTCTTACCTAAAAACGTTACCCATGTATTTTAATGCAACCCATACATTGTATTATTTTATAATAATAAAGTTTTCATTTTTACCCAATTTAAAAACATTCAGACGAGCCGGGATTAGTCGTTAGGCCGGTGACGGACATATTAGACTGCCGGCTTTCTTCGCCTGTCTACGGAGCTTTTAATGTCAAGACTATGTTTTCTTATAGTTATAAAAATAAATTATGATGAAATAAGAAAAACATACTTATTAAAATTCCTTTTTACCGATTCTTCGAATGCCATCAAGTTAAAACTCGATCATCAAGAAGTCGATTCTGAAAAGGGAAGTAGCTAATTGGTTGATGAACGATTAGCGGTATTTTAGTTGGTGAAATCAACATCTATCGCTACTATAAGAAAGAAAAGAAAGAAATATTTATTTATTTATTTATAAATATACATATACATACCATATGATGATTAAATATTTATTTAGAAATATTTAAACATCATAAGGTACTTAAATTTTAACATTTGTAGTAGACACTTTTAGATTTTCCTAACTTTTTTATTGACATTTGACATAAAAATTACCAGAGAATTAGAAGTAATAGTAATAAGGTTATTAGTGAAAACTTGTGTTTATTTAAAATACTTTAAAAAGTTGAAGTATAACATGAGCGCTTAAGGCAATCAGATTTGGATTTACCAAAATTGTTTTTATTAGGCAATCCATCCGTGATATATATGTTTATATATTGATTTATAATTTTATACGTGGTAGAGCCATTCTGCAGTTATATTAGTTGTATAGTTGTAGCACGAATGGGTCGGCTCGACCGGAGAAGGACCACGCTCTCACAGAATACCAGCGTGAAATAATAGCTTAATGCTGCTGTATTTCGTATGGTGAGTGTAGAGAACCGGAGACCCTTTTTACTGGAAACGAGGCATTCCATCTCAGTCCTCACGGGTGATAACGCATCTACATTTTGATTTGTAATCGAGGATAGATGTAGATGTCTATGGGCCACAGCAACCACTTACCATCAGGTGGACTGTGTGCTCGTTTGTCACCCTATCCTATAAAAAAAACACACATCTTTTAAAAATAGTATAACAAAATAAAATAAATAATAATAATAATAATGGAGAAAACAAAAATTTCACGGATATAACAATTTAAAAGTGTGTGTACTAGATTATAGTTAAAAAAAAACGTTTCTCATGTTGTATGTTGTGGCGCGTTTGGCAAACGGACCTCACTCAACTTATGCTATCGCCGAAACAACAGCGCTGGTTTTTCTTTTATATTATAAGGGTGGCAAACGAGCACACAGTCTGATGGTAAGTGGTTGCTGTGGCCCATATCTATCCTCGATAACGGATCAAAATGCAGATGCATTGTCACCCATGAGGGATAAGATAAAATGCCTAGTTTTCCGTAAAACGGGTCTCTGGTTCTCTACTCGTACTATACGAAACACAGCAGCGTTAAGCTGCTATTTTACGCTGGTGTTCTGTGAGAGCGTGGTCCTTCCCCGGTTGAGACGAACTCATTCGTGCCACTACTATACCAGTAATATAGCTGAACGTGGCTCTATTTTATTTACGTGGTACCTAAATATTATATAATATTTTTCATTTCTCACAGTCAGTGAATTCTTGATTACCTTACTAACTTTACATGTTAATTACTACCTATTTATAAAGTAATTTTGTTAAAATAATCAATCAAACGGACCGATACGACTTAGGGGCCTTCAAGGAAAGAGCTTACTACTTTCTAAAAGCCCAGCAACTCACCTGTAATTGCCCTGGTGTTGCAGACTTACGTCTTTAAGGTTCACCTGAAGAAACTTCACCGGAAGAAAACTCCTTTTGAAACGTACAGTGGTTGACCGCCAAGCATCCAGATTAGATGTATTTTTCTTCATTTGTATTTTGTTTTTATTTTTATTTTTTTGTATTTTTATTCATTTCATTTGTACTTTCCACTGTTATCCAGGCGTTCGAGTGCATTTTTTTTGTTTAAAATGGTTATTTTAATGCCAAACCGCATCTTTTATTTACAACATTTACTAGGTACAGGGTATTAGTGTTCTGTGCTAGGTACCATTCTACCGTACACAGAGAATCCTATTTCTACGCATTCTACCATTTAGTTCTCATTGCGTCACATAGACATGACAGCTGTGCAATGCAATGGCGTTTATGCCAATTATTGGGTGCGTTTGGCAGAAAAAAGCGCTAGCAAGCGCTTGTAAACAAAATGGCGATCGTAAGCGGTAAGCGCTGTCAAATCGTAAGTAGCTATTTTCCTCCAGGACACGATGTTAGTTTTAAGCGGGGAACCTAACCTAATTTAAATATATGTTTGTAAAGTATTCATATTAAAAACTTACCATGATTACCATGATTTTTAATAACATGCGTATGTTTATTCATCTCATTATATTACTTAATATTGCACAAAACAACTTATAAACTCTACTTCAAAACAAACAAATTAAATAAGCAAAATGGCGGATTGTGTCAGCGCTACTGAAATAGCAATCGTGTCCTGGCCGAAAACTATTTTAGCGCTTGTAAGTGCTTGCTAGCGCTTTTTTCTGCCAAACGCACCCATTGTGTTTACACCTCAAACAACCTCGCTGTTTCATTATGCACTCTGTGTCAAGGGCGTAGATGTGATAATTGAGTGCATGTTTTCATGAAAATATAGAGTAACCTCTAAACAATATGTTTGAGTTACAAGTATGCTACCTCTGTGTATTATAATAGCTCAAGGGCACAGTAAACGCGTGAAATTTAAAATAGTGATGAAATTTTTTGTTGAAAAATTATTTCAAGTTTATGAGAATTGTCTCGGAGTCTTTCTGTTCCGTTAATTATAATATGAGTGACCACCCAGCACACAGTCCACCAACTGGTAGGTGTGTGATGTGGCCCATACATCTATTGTTTTTATATATTATATAAACTAGCTTGCCGGGCAGACGTTGTTCTGCCCTTTTCGACGACCCTTTGACATGTCCTATTAAATATCCTTATATTCGCCAAAAAAAATTGTGAGTCACTCATGGACAAAAGAACTATACTATCTCTCAAGTTGGACCAAACTGCACACGGTAACTCAAATTCAATATATATATATATATATATATATATATATATATATATATATATATATATATATATATATATATATTTATATATATATATATATATATATATATATTGATTTTGAGTTAAACTGTTCCTATATACAATTGATTTTTATATATCGAGATTATACACAAAATTAACACATATGACCGCCACACGGTCAGTTCAACTGATCATTCCAACTGATCAGTTCAAAGTTCAAACTAAAACTGTTGATATTTTTCAAAATATAGAATTTTCCATATATTGATAATTATAATATAGACACGGTAGGCTATATTTAAAAAAGATATATAAACAATTAAATGTTTCACAACAAGAAGTTGAAATTTTTTGAGCAAAAATTGTTTAGTAAGTGGTTTTATATTATGTAGTACAAAAGAGTACATGATTGGGAATGAAGTGATCACTACCATGCTGTTTTTATACTTAATTGTATAAATTATTACATTTTAAAGCTTTTTTTAAAAAAATCTCGATGGGTTTCTTGTTGGTTATTCGTAAGAAAGTGGGTTTTTCTGAATCAGTGGTAAAAATTAAATTACTTCCAATAAGTTTTATTGTATTCTATATCGAATAAAAATGATTTTAATCTAAGGTACGTGAGAGATAATACGGTCACCTGAAGCTTTGACGCCCTATAAAACCAAAACTACGAGGAGGACAGAGACAAAAAACAGTCATATACTATAACTAATATATTAAGAAAACAATATAAAACAAGTTCTGGCAATAATTAAGAACACTTTAAAAAATCAACTTAAAATAATAACTACACTACACAATAATAAACTTGGCGAAATTATTTACTATAACATCAACAGTCAAAATGGCGTCGCTAAAGTAGCGCCCTTTTCACTCTTTATTATTTGATTGACCGATGAAGAGCTATCATATCACAGAGGCATCTATGCAAAGAAGGCTGTAGTTTTTGCGTTATAAGAAAGTGACCATATTAACCAGATGACCAAATTACCCTCACGTACTATATATTACATAAACACTCGCGCCTGTCACCCAGAGGGGTAGGCAGAGACCATAGACTTCCATTTGGCACGATCCTGACATACCTCTTTCGCCTCCTTTACATCCATATATCTACGCATACATGCTCGTCGGTTAAGGGTACTTCTAACGTGGCCCATTTTCAAAATTTCGCCAATTTGGTCGATAAACTTTTTTCTAGGGCGTCCCGTCCCGACTCGGCCGTTCACATCTGCCATATAAATTTGCTTTGTCACTTTTTCCTCATTCATTCTTTCTAGATGACCAAACCACCGAAGCATTCCTTTTTTAATCCTGGTCACAACATCATCTTTCATACCACATTTATCTCTTATCACGCAATTTCTCACCCTGTCATTCAGATTCAATCCTAGCATATTCCTTAAATACCGCATTTTTACAGCATTTATTCTACTTTCGTGCTTACGTATATCGCCAATTTGGTCGACAAACTTCCGCCTAGGACGTCCCTTTCCGACTCTTCCATTCACTTCTGCAACATATATTTGCTTTGTCAGTCTTTCCGCATTCATTCTTTCTACATGACCAAACCACCGAATCATTCCCATCTTAATCCTGGTCACCGCATCATCTTGCAAACCACACTCTTCTTTTATCACACAGTTTCTCACCCTGTCACTCAGATTCAGCCCTAACATACTGCTTAGCGACCGCATTTCTACTGCATTTATACTACTCTCGTGCTTCTTCTGCCACACCCAACTTTCACTACCATACGTTAAAGTAGGGACTAATACAGCACTGTGAGTTGCCATACGTGCCTTTTTTGACACATTCTGACTTTTCACAATAGAGTGTAGTGCCCCATTTACTTTATTTCCTGCATTCACTCGTCGTTCAATATCCTTATCATATCTCCCATACCTGCTGAATACACATCCCAAATATACGAACTCATCCACTTGCTCAATTAACTCTCCTTCTATTCTTATTTCACATACCGTTTTGCTTTCTTCTCTTTCAAAAACCATCACTTTCGTCTTACTTGCGTTCACTTTCATTCCCCTTTCTTTTAATGATCTGTTCATTAATGTAACCATCACATGCAACTCGGCCGCCGACGACGCAAGTATAATTTGATCATCGGCGTACAAAAGGCATTTGATGGTTAACTCACCCATTCTTAATCCGCATTCTTCATCTTTCAAAGTTTGCAAACAACTGTCCATAAATAGGTTGAACAGCCAAGAGGAAGCCACACAGCCCTGTCTGACACCTTTTTGAATGCCAAACCAGTCCGAGTAGACCTCATTGATCCTGACACAAGCACTAGGGTCCCTATAAAGAGACCTTAATGCCTGAATCAAACCAGCGCTTACTACTACTACTATATAGTACTATATATTCTTTATCTAAAAGTGTCAAACAGAGAAATCCCAAAACCAACATCGCAGCTTTTTTCACTACCAGCCTAATTTTATCTTTAGACAAGCGTATAACTTATTACGGACCGTCTCCTGGCTACGCTACGGTAGTTAATGGAAGTATGACCTGCCTGTACTCGATATTTTTTTTATTCCTCAAGCAAGCAGGGTTCCCCACGATGCAATTCATCAACGCCGAGCTCGTGGTAAATCAGCACCTACTACCTCGTTGGCTTAGTGGTCGTAAACGCAGTTGCTAATCATGAGGTGCCGTGTTCGAATCCCGGCCCGAACCAAAATCAGTTATTGGCTTTTTCTATCAATATATAATATAGCAGTCCGGAGTCTAGGAAGTTTGTGGTGTTTCACCCCCATGCCCTTTTCATGCCCTTGACCCTGCACCTGATCTTCCTCTCGTTGTATCGGTTTACAGTCCTTTCGGACTTTGAAAGTGTTACTCCCTGTAAAGAGTGCACTTGTGCTTGCACACATGGCTAGTCCGTGGAGACTGGCCACCGTAAACGAATTTCGGTATGGACGATATTTCATTGCTGTCGGCGGGAATCGAACCGTGAGTTGCTCGTGTACAGTGAAATTTCAGACATGCACTTAGCCCACGCGCAACCGCGCCTATATACCTATATTTAAAAATATATTTATTATGTCTTTAAAATTTTAATTTTGTATCCGTTACAAATTTGTAATACTTATTGCCACCATTTTCTTTGTTTTTTTTATTTCATTTATTGTGACATTGGCTAAAAGGCTTTTAACCAAAAAAGCTCATCTAACTATTAAATAAATAATTGTGAATAGAAATTATAGTCAAATACTCTTTATTTATTTTGATGCATTAAATTATCACAGTGATTCCGACAAAAGAGCCACAACAATTTGATTTTTTATCATTTTAACAACTGAATAAAATAATTATATTTACATGTACCGGTACCTAAAATTGCATGTGCATTCACTTCCTACCAAAATTAAAATAATTTTCCATAATATGGCCATCATCATTTTGGAACGATAGTTTTTAATTCAAAAATAATGTTAGAAAAAAATATTTTTCCGTCAAAACATGAAAAAATATAAAGGATGAAGGAATAAGTTCATCATTTTAATACCTTGATAATAATTCAAAAAAACTTTAACTAGATTCGTAACCATACTGAAACAAATTATTTTAAAAAAATGCGATTAAAGGGACACGAGTTTCTGATCAAATCAAAACTTTGAGTCAAAGTCACAGTTAATCAAAAACCTTGAATGAGTTAGTTTTTGCCACCAGGGCGGCACCACTTTGAAATGAAGTGTAATATTTGACAGATTTCATCGAAGGGAGGTTAATTTGTTCGAAAATTGTAAAGGTTATATTTATTTCTGTACTATATGTCATATTTTATATTAATTAGATTCAAAATAAATAAACCAAACCACAGATATTCATTAAAGTAGAATAATTAAAAGAAGTTAAAAATGTGCAAAAAATTAAAAAGCAAAACACTGAGGCATTGTTTTTTATACTCTAGAAACTGGTAAACTTTTTTATTTTAAACTTATTTCTCAATTTCTAAATTCCAATAAACATGCACTAGTTAATACAGTACGCTAGTTTAGGAATCATCGACAATTTTTAATTTCCTTTTGGAACTATTATAAACCAATTCGAATGCTCTCACTCTTAAAGCTACAACACTACGAGGACAAAAACCAGAACAACGAAAAAAATATAGCCACAGATAAATAAAGCATGTCGTGTTCATTTTTAAACACAAGTTATTTTTGTTGACGCGTAAACTAGTCTCTATACAATTCCAGTTGGTTAAAATCCTGTTAACAGTGAGAAGTGAAGAAGTGAAGTGTTTGTTTATAAGAATAACAAAATAATACTAAAAATAACAGGTTATTAATACATGTTAAAACAGTTGTAACGTCATATTGTTTTTGCGTAGTCGGCTGTAATAGTAATTGAAAAAATAAATAAACAATTATATTTCGAACGCGACCGTCATTTTTTTCATTCGCGAGATTCGTCAAAGCGCTGAACACGTTTTTGCTTCGTTGAAGAAATTTTTGGAAGAAAAATAGGAGTGAAAATTCTTATTGTAATATTATGTCGGTGCATACAATCCCATTGATAACGCCTTTTATTCGTGGAACGAGGTTTCCGTGTAGAAAGAGTGAGTCATTTTATATGTATAATATATTGTAAGTATAATTTTATGGCTTTATTAAAAAAAGAAATTTTTCAGTTTCACAAAATATTTTTTATGAAATTAATTATTATCAGTCGACAGTGAACGCTAATCAAAAAATTATTCAACATTTTTAATATTATATGCAATCATCAAAAATGAAAATGTCATACATTATTTTTATATACAAAATATGGCTACATTACTACATTTTAAAATTTTCATATTTTATTTTGTGTGTTAATTTTTTTAATTTATTTTTAATAGGATTTAGACTATCACATAATAGTTATCAATTAATTTTATAAGATACATAATAAAATATATAGAATTAGAATATCCATAATAATAGATCTATTGTGAATGAGTATAGTGATTACTGGTAACGGTTTTTACCCAACGTCCGCACTAACGAAATCTTATTTTCGGTTCGATTCTCTGTTGAACAGTATTCGTGTAAAACAAAACACCTTTGTGAATGTTTAGTACTAAATATTATGGCAATGATGTAAATTAGAACACGCAGCCAATAATGCGACGTTAGCCTTATGGTTAAGAATACAGACTGCGAAACTAAAAAGTCCTGGGTTTGAGTCAGATTGTCTACGGCCGAGAACCTTCCCAGCATTAGCGTTTTAAAGCTTAGTTGGAATAATAATATTCGTCATTAGTAGAATTAAAATCACTTAGTTATTTTAATGACTACTACAACGAACGACTCTGGCTTAGTCAATTAATATTAGGGCTTGGTTTTTTTAAATTTTTGTAACAGACCGAGAAGCCAATTTTGTTGAACCGTGTTATAATATTTTTAACATAGTCAAATAATTGTAAATCTATGATCAATTAAATAACATTGCACCGCATGACCGACTCGATCCAAGGTTCGACGACCTCGCGGCTTTTTGTGGTGCCTCCAACTCAGGCCGAGGTCGATGTAAAAAAGATCCTTTAAGCTATTTATTTACTAAATAATACAACTATGACATAACGTAATTGCTACCTTTAAAAAAATTCGACCTTTTGATGTTTATTTTCATAGTAGCACCATCTTTTGTCAACAAACAGAAACTTCTATCTTTTTTGCATAGGGTAGGGTGACGAACGACACACCGTCCACCTGATGGTAAGTGGTTGCTGTGGCCCATAGACATCTACATTTATCCTCGATTACGAATCAAAATGCAGATGCATTTGAAGACCTGTGAAGACTAAGATGGAATGCCTCGTTTCCAGTAAAAAGGGTCTCCGGTTCTCTACACTCACCATACGAAACATAGCAGCATTAAGCTAATATTTTACGCTGGTATTCTGTAAGAGCGTGATCCTTCCCCGGTCGAGCCGACCCATTTGTGCTACAACTATACTACTAATGTATGGCTCTACCACGTAGAAAACTTGTATAGTATGTGCAAAACACGTCTGCTACCTGGGGTTACCCACTGCTGGGCATGAGCCTCCTCTCATTCCACACGGCTTTTAGGACAAGGAAATGTCCGCTGCGGTAACCCCAATGCGTGTTGGTGGACTTCTGACTTCGAATTTTTTTTCTTAGACATGCGGGTTTCCTTATGAAGTTTTCTTGGACCGTAGAACACGTGATAAATCAGCAGTTAAAATTGCGCTTCATAACAATATACAACAATTCACTAACAATTTCATCGGCGATGGCGGGGATCGAACCCGGCTCGCGTACTGTGTGTAATTTATAGGGAGCGCTTAGCCCCTGAGCTACTATGGTTCTCTTAGCCTTTTAACTTTCACCTATCAGTGAAATTGATAATTACAAACAAGTAAGTTTTAGGGCATTCGATCCTAGTCTTCTGAGGTAACTGTGGGGGGAAATGTAAGGTGTATGTCTATAGGTCACATCTTACCGATGTGTGTTTTTGTGACCCTTATTCCATAAAAAAAATGTTTAATTATCGCGTCCCTATCCATAAAGGTAAAAGTGATGGAATCTACATTCCTGAGGGATATTTCTAATCTGCCTTACTTTACGTTTAAGCTTTCTTTAAACCCTTAACACTAAAGATGTGACGAAATGCGTGTTTTTATTTTTATACAGCCGTCTGAAAACATTAGAAATGCTTACGTTGTCAAAATGGCGGTCTGTAGCCATAAAACTGTAGATTAAATTTTCGCGTTGAGCTGGGGGGGGGGGGGGTCAGGGGTCGATCGCGGTCGAAAGGGTCAACAAGGTCAGAACGTGGCACTAGATTGCGTGTGACGCGGTACAAGATTGAGCCTCGAAATTGGAATAAATGGCGTAGTTTCTCAACTTTTAGCTCTTACCCGACATTAAAGGCATGTATCAAATTCAGTTAACTAACGAACTTGTAGGCAATCTGATGGTGACTAGTGCTGTCAATATAGATGGCTGATGCGTTGTGACCTTTGATAACAAATATGGAATGTCGTACAGCGTGTTATTATACCGGCTTTCTATAACCTTCAGACTGTAACACAGGAATGCACGCACTGATATTAGGTGGGAGGAATAGCAAAAGGAGTAATGCCACATAATAGCGAATACCAGGTTATAATAGCAGCTTAATGCTGCTGTGTTTCGTATGGTGAGTGTAGAGAACCAGAGACCCTCTATACTGGAGAAGAAGCATTCCATTTTAGTCTTCACGGCTGACAACGCATCTGCATTTAGATTCGCAAACGAGGATAGATGTAGATGTGTCTAGGCCACAGGATCCACTTACTATCAGGTGGACTGTGTGCTCACTTGCACTCTTATACTGTAAAAAAAGCATTTAAATTTGGATTTTTAATCGAGGATAGACGTAGGAGTCTACGTACCATATTCATATGCCGCTGTGTTTCGTATGGTATGTGTAGTAAAACGAAGACCCTTTTCACTGGAAACGGGATATTTTATTTTAGACCCCAGGGTCATAACGAATCGTCTGCATTTTGATTCTTAATCGACGATAAATGTAGATATCTATGGGCCACATCGTCCACTTGTCATCAGGTGGACTGTGCGCTTTTTCACACTTTTCTGTAAAAAGGCGGCAGTAAAAACGTAACATTTGGCACAAAATCTCATTTTCTCTGTCAGGATTCTAACCTCAAATCGTCTAATTTATAAAATAATATTATAAAAATACATTCATATTATAAATAAACATTTGAATATATTTATTACGTAAGTAATTAAATATATTATTTATCCATTTACATTATTTATGTAAATAAATAATTTAACATACTATTTACATTCCTCATACATACGTAATTATATTGCCACAGGCTATAAATTTTATTAAGGCTTCATTGACACAGATAAGGTACCAAATACCCTTTGTATTGTTTTAAATTCAGAACAGGTATCGGTTATACATAACGGTAAGTAGGTCATGGATCATAGATCATGGTGTTCGTCCTAAATCGAGTAACGATATTGAGATTTTTATAGAATAAGGTTGACAAATGAGCACACATTCCACCTGATGGTAAGTGGATGCTGTGGCATCTACATCTATTCTCGAATAAGAATCAAAATGAATATGCGTTGCCATCCCCGAAGACTCAGTTGGAATGCCTCGTTTCCAGTATCCGGATCTCTACACTCACCATACGAAACTCAACAACATTGAACTGCTATTTAACGCCCGTATTCTGTGAGAGCACGGTTCTTCCACTATCGATTCGACCCATTCGTGCTATAACCATATTAAAGTTGCAACGTGACTCTACCACGTATAAAACTAGTACCACGTATAGATTAGTTTCGATGAGAAATAAGGGATGGTTGTATTTTTAGCATTAATTTTATTATTATTATTATTTACAATGAAATGATATGTACTCGTATAATAATAATGTCCTCCGGACCGTATTTCGGCCACGGCGGCCTGACTCCGGGCAGCTACTGAGAATTTCTTGGCGAAAAAACTCAATAATTTTTTTGGCCCAACCCGGGATTCGAACCTAGGACCTTATGATCTACAGTCGTACTACTATAACCACTAGACCAACGAGGCAGTACTCGTATAATATATTTGCTGTTCAGACAGACGTTGTTCCGTCCTTACCGACGGCCCTTTGCCCTACAAAGTACCCTTAATTTGCAATAAACATGATTGAGGATCACTTAACGAGATAAAACCATCCTATCTCTCAAACTGGAGCAAAGATATACATTTACAAAATTTCATTAAAATCCGTTGAGCGGTTTCAGAGATTAGCGTGAAAGAACATTGTGACACTGGAATTGTATACTCGTATATAAGGATATTGTATATTGTATATTGATGATATAATTTCGTATAGTGAGTGTAAGCGAAGTGTAAACGAGGCATTTCATCTTAGTCCTCACGGGTGACAACGCATCTGCATTTTGATTCGTAATCGAGGATAGATGTAGATGTCTATGGGAATCCACTTACCATCAGGTGGACTCTGTGATCGCTTAACACCCTATCATATAAAGAAAATAATGATGTTAGACTTCAATAACTTAAATAAAAAAAATTAAAAACCCCCAAACAAATAGAGCTAATGATCTTCAAACGGCTGAAGAGATTTTCTTGAATCGTATCTAAGGACACTCTCGATCAACTCACCTTCCAACCAAAAAGAACTTTATCAAAGTTGTTTCGTCCGTTTGACTCTACTATGTCACAGACAGAAACACAGCCAGATTCATAGTTAAACTTATAACACCTCGTCTATTTTCGTCGGGGTTTAAAAAACGATTTTTTTAATTATTTTTATTTTAAATGATGTAGCTCGATATCTTTGTCAGTTGATACCGAGTTCAATGATTTCCTACGTTATATCTTAGGTGTTTTCCTTTAAGAAAAGAGAAAGTTCCACCCCTAAGAAAGGAAAATAGGGTATAAAGTTTTAACGTAACTTTTTTTTTATAGGATAAGGGTGACAAACGAGCGCACAGTCCAGCTGATGGTAATTGGATGCTGTGGCCCATAGACATCTACATTTAACCTCGATTAAGAATCAAAATGCAGATGCGTTGTCACCCTCGAGGACTATGATGGAATGCCTTGATTCCAGTAAAACGGGTCCCAGGTTCTCTACACTCACCATACGAAACACAGCAGCATTAAGCTGCTAATTTACGCTGGTACTCTGTGAGAGCGTGGTCCTACTCCGGTCGAGCCGACCAATTCGTGCTACAACCATAATATAGCAGCAACGTGGCTCTACCACGTGTAAAACTATTAAGATGATGTTCTTTATCTTTTGTTAAAAGATGTAACTCCACACTAGAATGGTTTCCTCTACAGAGGCAATTTACAAACATAAATTAAACAAAGGCAAATATCCAGACCCGAAACAATTATTTGTAGGCCATACAAATATTTATTCCGTACGGGATTCGAACGTGCGCAGCGCTAGAAATTAATAAAAAGTTAGTCTATTTCAAGGAACTAATAAAGTAAGCACTATTACACACATTTAATTTTATTCAGTTTACACATATATTTTATTATCTTAATATACATAAATTACGTGTCACGTTGTTTGTCTGCGATGGACTTCTAAACTACTCAACCGATTTTAAAAAAGTTTTCACACCGTGTGGCAGATTGGTCCAACTTGAGAGATAGGATTCTTGATTGCAATCCCACCTGGTGGTAGCCGGTGGTGAACACTTAGAGATGGTAAATTGTAGTCTTGCTCAACAAAATCCGATTTACTCTTTGTCTTGAAGATGTTAGGAACATTATAATTGGATGGAAACGCAGACGCTGGTACATTTATTCCACTCTTTTGCTTTACGAATCACGAAAGGCGATGTAAACTGACTAGTTCGATTACGTGAAATACTGATTACAAAAGAGGTTGTCGTTGTTTGATTGATGTTGGAAAGGTAAGGAGAGACATTAAGAATCAAAATCAAAATTATTTTATTTGTGTAACACAGGTTACATATACAATAGGTGGTCATACATTTCATAGAGCGCTGTGTTTTGTCGTAAGACATACAAATATTTTCACAAATTAAATAATTTAAAATTAAATTTTTTTCGTAATTATAATAATTAAATAATATTCATCAAATTAGATAAAACTGATAACAAATTGTAAGCATAAGATTATTAATATTATAATAATGTATCGTTTAAAAACTCGTCTATTGTAAAATAACATTTGTCAAGGAGAAGTTTTTGCAATGCTGTCTTAAATTTTAACAGTGGCCTTATTTGAATTGCGTTTGGAATTTTGTTGAATATTTTAGGAGCAAGTCCGAAAAAGCTTTTATGCTAAGCCAGTCTTACATTTTAAATTAATTAATTTATTCAGGTATTAAGCACGTATTGGAGTTTTCTTGAATGTTGATTATTTAGTAAATAAGTGTGGGTTTCTTTTTACAAAAAGTGCACTTTCAAAAACGTAATTCCTGTGGTCAATGCATAATTTGGTCCATTGTAACTAAAATAACTCACAAGTATTCCATAACACCCTTTAATGAACGTTTCATCTAAATAGAATTAAGACGTAACCACCTATGAAGTAATCGCACACAGTACCCTCCCCTCCCCCCCGATTTATCCTCGCACCCCGCACCTGCGTCCCCATTTCACCCGGTGACACAACACGCTTCGGCTGAGCGTATTTTGAGCTAGCCGCTGGCGGTACGCCAAGTTGTTGTTTTTTTGATGTCGTTGACTCCAGCCATGGTGACTGTTTTGCCATCGTGGTGTGCGCGGGAATATACGGTACCATAGTCAATAGGTCATGTAGTTTTAAAGGGTATTTCTTTTTATTAGGTGGATTTTTGTGCCCTTACCATTAACAGAGCGGTACTGCGGACTAATTGAATACCAGCGTAAAATAGCGGCTTAATACTGCTGTATTTCGTATGGCGAGTGTAGAAATCCGGAGACCCTCTTTTGCTGGAAATCTTAGTCCTCAGGGGTGACAACGTATATCTGCTTTTTGACTCTTAATCGAGGATAAATGTGCCCCAGTAGCCACTTACCATCAGGTGGACTGTGTGCTCATTTGTCACCCTTATTCTATAAAAAAAACTTCCTAACCCTCACAGAAATGGCCGGAGGGAGGCCTGTACCTAGGCGTGGAACGTATAAAGGCTGTAATTTGTCATAACTTTTTTCGTTCCGTTGATTCCGTACCTCAAAAAACGGATCCCTTATCGGATCCACTTTATTTTCCGTCCATCTATCTATCAAGACCTTTTCTTCTCAGAAACTGGTAGAAGTATATCAAGTTGTAATTATAATACCAAATGCTTTAGTCTACGGCCTTTCATAGACGTAAAAAGTTACAGTTTCTAAGTCAACGTAATCAAAAGATAAGGGCATTTATAGCATATATTTTATATACTCACAAACGTACTCATTAAAACCTGTTGGATAATTTTCACTTACTTAGCATCTAAAAAAGCAAGGTCTTACAGCACAAGTAAAGGAAGAAATCCTCAAATCCTACATTTGTAGATATATCACACAAAAATATTTTTTGTTATCAAAAAATTACAATTGCATTTGTAGCATTGACCATGATGTAGACCGGTGCACGGAAGGACATTTTTTCACTGCAAAGTTTATCCCTCAATCCGACTTTCAGTTTTTATTTTCGATGCTTACCTTACCTGTAACATTCGTAAGAATGAATTATTTACGTACATAATTGCAATTATACGGAACTCAGCGCGCGACCTACGCCACTTGTCCACTTTTTCAGAGAAAGATAAAAATATGAATTGTACAGTAATTTTCGTATTGTTCCAGGCAAGTCACCCTTTTTCCCCGGCGTGGAGGACGCGGCTGTCGTGGCGGGCGTTGCGGGCGCTGGCACGCCCTCCGTACCCCCTGACCAGACGCAGGATGTTGTCTCCAGGCTCAGTGCTGCTGGTGAGAAATCTTGCATGTTTGCCACACTTTGTGTGTGTATGTTTCAACCCATATACCATTTTCATCGATAATCCATCTTCCTCGTGGCAGAATCATTCTTTAGCTTTCTTTCATACGTGGCAGAGCCAAACTGCAGCTATATTATAGTTATAGCACGAATGGATCAGCTGGACCGGGAAACTCGCTCTCACAGAATACCAACGTAAAATAGCAGCTTAATGCTACTGTGTTTCGTATGTTGAGTGTAAAGAACTGGAGACGATTTTTACCGGAAACGAGGCATTCCATCTGATTCTTAATCGATGATAAATATAGCCTATGAGCCACAGCATCCCCTTATCATCAGGGGGACTACGTGCACGTATTGTTACCCTTATTTTATATACAATCTTAAAAAAAATCATATTATATTCATATTTGTATATCATTATAAACAAAATTGAATATAGAGTTTGGGATAAACACTTCTAATACCCGACGTTTCGGACGTCAGTCATCTCAGTCGCCCGTGACCACGGGTATCAAAAATAAAATATATTAAACGCGATAAAATCCGTAACAGTAGTTTTAATCAATGTGTAGTGTTCGCGTAAATATAAGAAATCATTATCTATACACACAATTAACTGCCACGTTGGATAAGTAAATTTTTTGAGTGTCATATAAATGTGTAATCGATAGAATCAGGCGTTACTTTGCGGAAATCTATTTGCTAAGATCCGTGTAAAGGTGTACGTACATTTCCCAGCAGCGTATGCGCAGCACCCATAGTACGTTCCCGTTTCTCGTATGCACTATACGAATTTAAAAAAGTTACAGATTCAAGAACAGCACGTCTGCATACTATGCTTATGCCCATGCATGGCTCAAGTACGGCATTCTACTGTGGGGAAACAGCACACACGTTAATAAATTGTTTATTTTACAAAAAAATGTATCCGAATAATTACAAACATAGATAGTACTGACAGCTGCAAACCCTACTCTATTATATATATATATATATATATATATATATATATATATATATATATATATATATATATATATATATACTAGAAGTATGCACATTTGTTAAAAAGAATATGCACCTTTTTTCAATATACCTCATTTTTTACGTCCTGGTAAAAAATTAGCTCCACCTATCACAAAATTATAAACAGTCAAATCCCTATGGTATGTGTGTAAAAATTTATAATGAAATTCTCAAATGTATGAAATGAAAAATATTAATTGTTTAATTTGATTTTGTATACTTCTTTAATATCGTTTAGTTTAAGTAAATAAAATAAAATTCATCTTTCTAATTAAATTAAATTGATATATAATATAATATTGCAACGCCCTATCAGGGCTCATGTTTGGCTCTAATATATCCAACATAAGAACTATTTATGTAACCACATGAACGCGATAAAATGTTTGAGTTTGAGTTTACGCGCAGTACCCACCATACGCGCTGCGTTTAAGAATTCGGATGTATGAAATCATATGAGACCTCACACATTTTGCCTGCACCGTACGCACAATATTTCATAAAATCCAGGAGGTATCCAGATATTGAAGTGGATATTCCACTAAAATTGGTGATTTCGACTAGGTACTCTTCTAGTAAAGAAATATGGCTATTAGTGGCTGGTGTTTTTTCTAGTGGTTTAAGAATTTAGTTGCAATTAGTGGCAAGATGATCACTTCACCATTAAGGCACTTACACGTTTCGAAATATATTTGTACTTAATTTTATGAATATTTACTTTCACTGTGCAGGCAATAATTATTCGTCAGACAAGACAACCTGCCTTTTTTAATGAATATTGTAAAACCAGAATCGAATTTTATTTTCTTCTTCCTTTGCCAATAAGCAGGTTACTACAACATTTTTTCGATAGTTTTATCGGTCACTGTACCATTTTAAGCCAGTGGTTAGATAAAACTGAAAAAGTTGGCAATACTAAATTTGATTGTTTTTTGTACGGCGCGTAGTATGTGCGAGATGCGAGGCCATCGGTAAATGCGGCGTACACAGCGCATAGGACGCCATTCTACATGTACTCGTACGGTGCTGAGAAATGTGCGTTCACCTTAATAAGATAAAATGATGCGTCTATAATAATAAACTCTCTGATTACTGCTTACACTTTTATTATTTATTTTATTTATTTATTTAACATATTATACATGATAAAGAGGATGTAATATGGTACAACATAAGCTTAATGAAAAACTTTACCGTGTACCACAAACCGCCGACATAATTTTTTTTAAATATGAGCTACACCTTAATCTACAAAAATATGTTTAATGCAACACTAAACAGCAATTGGCACGGTCAACACGCGGTAAATCGGCAATACATACGTAAACTCATAGTGAGTGAACAGTGAACAAGAAAGGTGTGTGAGTCTTGCCACCGCCCACTTCACTGCGTCAAAAACCGGTCGTTCCTGCGTTGCGTATACAGGGGGTATCAATTAGTTAGTTACTTAATATTTAATAGTAAACGAATATGATGATTATTCTTAGGTTGTATATCATATAGGTAAATATAGGAAATATAGTTAGTGAGGATTATAGTATTTAATTTTTATGCCCCGAGGTTTAAATTTAAACTATAATTTACACATATTTGGTCTTATTCTATGTTTAGTAATCGACACAACCGTCTTCCTCTGATCCTCTTTACTTAATGCCGTTTTTACTTCGTGCAACTGACCACAGTCCCTCCCTTACTATAGTGTTTCCATTCTAACAAAGTTAATTTACCAATAAAAAGTCAATTGCTTAAGCAAACTATATTCTTATTAAATTAACTAAGTGAAAACCTAACACCTCTTACCTATTTTGAAGAGCACCTTCCGCCCTCCCTCATTGCGTGCACTACCCTCGGCACCACTTATCGCAACACCGCTACTCCCAACACTAATAAAGAAACACCACCATCGAAAATACGATACGTGTTTCGACTGTAAAATAGGCATCGTCAGGTGAAATGCCGTGTAGTGGCGGTTAAGAATATCCACTACCCCATATCTTCCCGTGGGTGTCGTAAGAGGCGACAGAGGGAGACAGGCAGGAGATGGGCAGCAGCATCTTCCTGATGACAACTGTGACGTAATAAAAAACTGCGGTTGCCAACCCGCTCGCCAAGCGTGGCAACTACGGCAAATACCCCCCAATGAACAAATACACAAAAAGACGGCCCCCAGTCCCCGGCGGCCCCGCTATTCCTGGCTACGGTGGCGACCATGGTAACGGCGGGGCAGGGGGTGCTAAGAATCTCCGGTGGAGGTTCGGTTGCCACCTACGACGACTCGACCTGGCAACATATAACGCACGCACCCTGAGGACTGACGAGAAGATACTGGAGCTGGAAGAAGAGGTAGACAAGTTGCGCTGGCATATTATTGGATTATCCGAGGTCCGAAGAGAGGGGGAGGACACGGCAATCCTCGAGTCCGGCAACTTGTTCTATCACCGGGAGGGCGACCATCTGTCCCAAGGAGGTGTCGGATTTATCGTCCACAAGTCTCTCGTCAACAACGTTGTAAAGATTGGGAGTGTGTCGACGAGGGTCGCGTACCTGATACTCAGAATCACCAAACGGTATTCGCTGAAGGTCATTCAGGTTTACGCACCAACCTCGGCACACCCCGATGAGGAGGTGGAGGAAATGTATGAGGATATTTCCAGAGCCATACATTCCTCCAAAACCCACTACACGGTGTTGATGGGAGACTTCAACGCAAAACTAGGCACAAGAGAAAGCGGTGAGCTGAAGGTAGGGAAATTTGGAGTAGGGCAACGGAACCGAAGGGGCCAGCAGCTGGCCGACTTTATGGAGAGAGAGGGACTCTTTATGATGAACTCTTTCTTCCAGAAGCGGCCCCACAGGAAGTGGACCTGGTCGAGCCCCGACGGTTCGACAAAAAATGAGATTGACTTCATTATGACGACCAGACGCCAACTGTTCAGTGATGTCTCAGTGATCGCAAGGGTGAAAACTGGCAGCGATCACCGAATGGTTAGAGGCACACTGAACCTAAACGTTAAGTTGGAGAGGTCTCGTCTAATGAAGTCAACGCTCCGTCCCCCTCGTGCTCTAATCCAGAATCCCGAAACCTTTCAGCTCGAGTTACGTAACCGCTTCCAGTGCCTAGAAGATTGCAATGCAGTGGACGATATGAACGACAAGCTCGTGGAAACTGTCCATGCGGTCGGAGCTAAGTTCTGCAAGACCCGCCGCAGAAGAACACAAAAACTCTCCGATCACACTCTTAATCTCATGGCTGTTAGACGGGAGATGAGGCTGCAATCGTCAACAGATTTGACAGCATACAGGCAACTGAACAGACAGATCTCCAAATGCATGCGGCGAGACTTACGCAACTTTAATACTTCTCGTATTAAAGAAGCGATCGAGCGGAACCAGGGCTCCAAAGTCTTTGCCAGAGATCTGTCTGCCAGAAAGAGCCAACTGTCAAAGCTGAAGACTGAGTGTGGCAACATCGTTTCCGGGACACCTGAGATTTTGAGTGAGATTGAGAGGTTCTATGGGCAGCTGTACACATCATCGTTGGAGCCACACGCAAGTGTGAGTAACGATCCAAGAGCAAGTCTTATCCGACACTATTCCGATGATATCCCGGACGTCAGTCTAAGCGAGATTAGAATGGCTCTCCAGCACCTTAAAAACGGCAGGGCCCCAGGCGAGGATGGAATTACAGCGGAGCTTCTGAAAGCGGGTGGAACACCGGTACTTGTAGTCCTTCAGAGGCTCTTCAATTCCGTCCTCCATGGTGGCACTACTCCAGAGGCGTGGAGCAGAAGTGCGGTGGTCTTGTTCTTTAAGAAAGGCGACAACGCTCTCTTAAAGAACTACAGACCGATTTCCCTTCTGAGCCGCGTCTACGTGCTGTTTTCGAGAGTCATTACGAATCGTCTCGCACGCAGACTTGACGACTTCCAGCCTCCCGAACAAGCCGGTTTCCGAAAAGGCTTCAGTACCATAGACCACATACATACCCTGCGGCAGATTGTACAGAAGACTGAAGAGTACAATCTGCCACTTTGCCTGGCGTATGTGGACTATGAGAAAGCCTTTGATTCCGTCGAAATTTGGGCGGTGCTACAGTCCCTTCAGCGGTGCCAAGTTGACTGTCGGTATATCGAAGTGCTGAAGTGTTTGTACAGTAGGGCTACGATGGCTATCCGAGTACAGAACCAGAGCTCGAAACCTATCCAACTGCAGAGAGGTGTAAGACAGGGTGACGTTATATCCCCGAAACTCTTCACCGCTGCATTGGAAGACGTTTTCAAGCTACTGGACTGGAAAGGATACGGTATTGACATCAATGGCGAGTACATCACTCACCTTCGATTTGCCGACGATATAGTCCTTATGGCAGAATCGCTGGAGGACTTAAGCACTATGCTCAATGACCTCAATAGTGCCTCCCAACGGATAGGTCTTAAGATGAACATGGACAAAACAAAGATCATGTTCAATGTCCATGTCACACCTATGCCGGTAGTTGTTGGGAGCACTATGCTCGAAGTTGTTGACGAGTACGTTTACCTGGGACAAATAGTCCGACTAGGTAAGTCCAACTTCGACCGAGAGGTCAATCGACGGATTCAACTCGGCTGGGCAGCGTTCGGGAAATTACGACATATCTTTTCGTCAGGTATACCTCAATCTCTAAAAACTAGATTGTACAACCAGTGCGTGTTGCCAGTGATGACTTATGGATCTGAGACGTGGTCCTTCACTGCTGGCCGTATGAGGACGCTTAAGGTCGCTCAGCGAGCTATGAAGAGGGCTATGCTCGGAGTTTCTCTGCGTGATAGACTCAGAAATGAGGATATCCGCAGTAAAACCAGAGTGACCGACATAGCCCAACGGATTAGTAAGCTGAAGTGGCAATGGGCCGGCCATATAGCTCGAAGAACCGATAACCGATGGGGAAGAAAGGTTCTCGAGTGGCAGCCTCGTACCGGTAGGCGTAGTGTAGGGCGACCCCCCACTAGATGGAGTGACGACCTGGTAAGACATGCAGGAAGTCGATGGATGCAGGTGGCTCAGGACCGTGCTTTGTGGCATTACTTGGGGGAGGCCTATGTTCAGCAGTGGACTTGTGAAAGGCTGTAATGATGATGATGATGAGGTGAAATGGACTGTGGTAGCTGACTGTTTTATAACTCTAGAGGAATCGAGCAAGAGCTGAGCACAAGCTGAGCCGCTCTACTGGCGGTGTCAAGTGTGGACGTACAACGAGCATACAACATGCAAATCGATGCATGCGATGCAAATCCCTTTGTGTTCGTCAAAAATCCGACAATACGCGGAGCACAGTCGAGCACGAACCGAACGCTCGAATCGCGCTCGTTCGAGGCTTGTAAGTCGGTCCACACTAGACGAATTTGTGCTCGGCTCATGCTCCGTTCGTTTTCGGCTCGTCTAGCGTAAACCTTTTATTTAAAAAAAATTACATTATCATCACACTATCACTACAAGCCTTCACAAGTCTGCTGCTGAACATATGTCTCCTCCATATATTGCCGCAGAGTGCGTTCCTGAGCCACCCGCATCCAGTCACTACCTGCATCTCTAACTGGGTCGTTTCTCCATCTAGTGATGAGTCGTCCAACGTTGTGCTTTTCATCACAAGGGTCTCATTAGTGAACCTTTCTTCCCTTGCCTCTAGTCGGTTCTTCGCGTTTTATAGGCTACCCATTGCTACCTTAGCTTAACATCGGGGCTAAGTTCCATTTCAAAAGCAGCTTTTAATTTCAATTAAAAAAATATTTTTCTACCGGTAACGATAGTAGATTGTATCAACATGGCTTTCCCCGCTGATCGGACATTGTCATTCATTACATGAAAGAATATTTTTAATAATTATATTAATTTTGTTTATTGTGTACACTCCATTAGAGTCGGTACTCTACAAGTAATTGCAGTTATAATAACATACGTAACTGTAACAATGTTATGTAATGTCTGTAATCTGTTTAAGTACTTTTATCATCATCATCATTACAGCCCTTCACAAGTCCATGCCATATCGAGATCCATTGACTATCTGCATCACTAGCCGAGTCTCTTCCACCAATGGGGATTCCCCCAACACTGCGCTTTCCAGCACAAGGCTGCCGCTCGAGAACCTATCTTCCCCATCGGTTGTGGTTTTTTCGAGCTATGTGGCCGGCCCATTGCTATTACAGCTTTTACTGAATTTTGATACTATAATTTTTAATAATTTCTGTATATGTTCGATTATGGACTACGTGTATTTTTAGTTATTTATTTTAATTTTTTTATTTTAATTTATTTAACCTTTATTATACACACTATAACTTTATTTTAAGACATTCTCTGCCAGTCAAGGCTGAATGATTTGAGAAACTGTGGCAGGTGTAAACGATCATTTCATATATTTAATAAATAAGTAATAACATTGATAAGATTACTTATTATTTACTTATTTAAGGATATTAAGATACAATAAAATGCAAATAAACAGAATTTATATATAGAATATAAGTTAGTAAAAAAGAAAGATACTTAATATCTAGTATATAATAAGTAATATGTAGCTTAACGCTGCTGTGTTTCTTATGGTAAGTGTAGCGAACCGGAGACCATTTTTACTATAAACGAGACATTCCATCTTAGTCCTCACGGGTGACAACTCATATAGATGCATTTTGATTCGTAATCGAAGATAGATGTAGATAGATGTCTATGGGCCTCAGAAACCACTTACCATCAGGTGGACTACACGCTCGTTTTTCACCCTTATCCTATAAAAAAATATAGAGTTATGTTTGTAAAGTGTAATATTGTAATGTAATCTGTGCCCTTCACAAGTTCACTGCTGAGTATAGGCTTCCCCAAGGGATGCCCCAAAGTGCAACCCTGAGCCACCTGGATCCATCGAATTCCTGCATGGCAAGGGGGAGAGGGGTAGGCACACTTCGAGAACTGTGTTTATCCATCCATACAAATAAATAAAATTGACTTGTCTGTTTGTAATGTCAAAATAGCAGCTTTTTATCTACTAAATGTAGACAGCTGATGTTATAAGGGGTAACTTAGGTTACTTTTATTTCAGAAAAAGAATTATTACTCCGATAAACTACCACTGCTATCGTGAAAGTTAAAGGCAATCCGTATTTTTTCAGGTCTATCGATGTGCGTGAGTGCCCTGGGCTCGCCGGCCCGCTCATCCCCAGTGTCAGCGGGTTCGGAGCACGGCGAGAGGTTCAGCAGGAAGGTGTTTGTGGGGGGTTTGCCGCCAGATATTGATGAAGGTGAGTGCTTAATTTTAATGCTTACAATACATTGTTGCAGACGCGAACGGACTCGTGCGGAATTTTGCGGCATTTCTAATACTATGCTACGTATATAATATGTGTGCTATGCATGGTTTTGGCCTGGTTTTAGCGTCTCTTAAAATATACGCAGCGCTCTATCTTTCATTGTTGGCCTGGATACATCACATACAAATTTATATGTATGTAGTAGAGCCACTGTTCCAGCTACATACGCGTGGTAGAACTACGATGCAGCTAAATTATGGTTGTAGCACGGATCGGCGGGCTCGACCGGGGAAGGACCACGCTCTCACAGAAAACCAGCGTAAAATAGCAGCTTAATAATGCTGTATTTCATATGTTGAGTGTAGAGATCCGCAGACCCTTTTTACTGGAAACGAGGCACTCCATCCTTGTCCTCAAGGGTGACAACGGATCTGCATTTTGATTGATAATCGATGATAAATGCAGATCTATATGGGCCACAGCATCCATTTACCATCAGGTGAACTGTGTGCTCGTTTGTCACCCTTTTTTTAAAGAAATTATGCTGGTTCATCCACCTCATGGTGAAGACACCTCATGGTATGACAGTGATGTCGTATATTGCGATAATCGAAATAATGCCTGCAGCAGCCTTGAATGCAACAGTATCGCGCATCGATTGTGGCCGATCGTTGCCTAGATACGACCGTGCAAACATGACTAATGCGTTTATATATGGCAACTTTGTGCTCACTCACCAATTGACTTTCAAAACAATAAAAAAATACTGGCAGTGTTTTCCTTGGAACCGGCTGGGATATTTTTTTATTTATTTGATTTACCAACTAAATACAAATGCAACATTTCAGCCAGCTACATTTTGTTTAAGCATTAACATGATTTATATGTACTTAAGAGGTAGCACAGGTAAACATCCACTGCTGCATATGGGCCTCCCCATACATTGCCATATATGAAGATTTTGCAACAGTTGCCACGCAAAAACCTCAGTTTTTACGGTTTTAGTTGTTATTAGAAAGATGCTACCGCCTATCTCCTATTTTAACGCTACAAACTTTTTACTGAAAACGAGACATTCTATCTTAGTCCTCAAGGGTAACAGACACATCTTGATTCTTAATCGAAGATAAGTATAGATGTCATTGGGCTACACCATCCATTTACAATCAGGTGTGTACTGTATGCTCTTTTGTCACCCTTATTCTATAAAAACAAACCACGGTTAACTTTAAGCTTAAATTAATTAAGATTTTAAGGTCCCTAAGTCGTATCGGTCCGGAAAAATCTCTGGTGGGGTAGTCGATTATATGGATGGTAACACAAGTTTTGTCGCGCTATGCGATGGTGAAACTGTGCGGCTGGAAATAGTCCGAACAATTCCTGAGAGTACTCCCCGTGGTAGATGCGATAAAATACGCAAAGAGATGCAACATCTCTTCGCAGTGCCAGTGAGTTAAGCTGATCTGCTGCGCTGGATGCGATCGAATGCAAGGAGCTGGCACTAGGGAGCCTCAGCTCAGAGCTGAGAACAGTATTCCATATGCGGCTGAACCTGCGCCTTGTAAAGTTGCAGGCGGTGAGCCGACATGAAATACTGTCCCGCTACGCTAAGCACGCCAAGCTTTTTAGAGGCCAATTTGGCCTTCCCTTCCAAGTGACCATGAAACTGCACGTCACTCAATACGTCGACGCCGAGGATTTGAAGCAGGCATTTCTGGGTCGCCTAATCTCTCGTTTTGGCGATTTGCACTGGCCGCCAAAATCTCCTGATTTAACCGTAACCAGACTTCTTTTTGTGGGGGTTTTTGAAGTCTCGTGTTTATGTGAACAAGCCTCAGACTCTGGAAGGCCCAAAAGGACAACATCCGTAATGAATGCGCGAACTTATTGCCTGAAGTTCTGACAAAAGTGATGGAAAATGCCATAAAAAGGGCCCGTATGGTCATCAATGCTGGCGGCGGCCACTTGTGCGATATCATCTTCTCGACTTGATGAAAAAAATTCTATTGAATTAAACATAAATAATCCACAAACATACAAACAACCGAAGTAGCTCAGATGGTTAGCGCGCGCTGTAAATTTTATACTACGCGAGCAAACCGGGTTCGATCCCCGCCGGCACCAATGAAATTGTTAATTGCAATTACAAGTGCTGATTTACCACGTGCTTGACGATGAAGGAAAATATCATGAGGAAACCTGTATGTGTGAGAAATAAGAAAAAAAAATATTTCGAAGACATGTGAAGTTCGCCAACACCATTGGGGCAGCGCGGCGGACACTTCCTTGACCTAAAACCCTCTCAGTAATGAGCGGAGGCCTGTGCCCAACACTGGGACGTATATAGACTGTAAATTTTTAACCCACAAACATAAAAGATCTGATAATATTAAATAAAGAACATATATAAAGGATATTCGTATTGTTTTCAATAAAATGTTGTTATGGTATCAATACCAAATTTATTAACACTTCAATGGGCACACGGTCGGATCCGACCAAGGCGATGTTTCGTCAAATCCAAAGTATAAAAAGAATGTTAATACGCCATGTAACGTAGTTTGTTTCTTTAACATCACACGTAATTTGTGATTTTTCACCTCACAGTGACTTTTAAATTATGTAACCTCAAGTAGCAGAGGGAATGTCGAATACGCGCAATTTTGCCTTGTCCTCTATTAAAGATTTCAAATGAGGTGACAGGATCAACTTTTGGTTCTGGAATAAAGGATATCCTTTAAAATAAATGACGTCTGTGCAACCCTAAGGATACCTGACAAAACGGTGTCGCCATTTCGAATGACGAGCGTCTAGTATAGTATATAAGAACAAAGTGGTTAAAGTAAAGTAAGTGTTCGATCTTAGTTTAATTACACACAAAGGATTATATACAAACTAGTAAAACAATGTCAAAGCACCAACATAAAGATGCGCGAAGCCTTTTAAGTTAAATCAGCGTGAAACCCTAAAGTAGTATTGTAGGCCTTATGTTTACACGTTTGCGACAGCTGACTGTTGCGAAAATTACAAGTCGTGCACTGTGTGGATTATATTTGTGAAATGGTTTTAGTTAAGAGTTTGCGCGGGGGAGATGAAACCTATCAGAACATAAATGTGGATAGAGGAGGGGTTCAGCCAAGTTTGATATATAAACGACACTCGTGTATGCGCCTCGCCGATAAAATATTTGAAATATGTATGTGGTAGAGCCATGCTGCAGTTATATTGGTAGTATAGTTGTAGTACGAATGGGTCGGCTAGACCAGGGAGGAACCACGCATACACACAATACCAGCGTAGAATAGTAGCTTAATGCTGTTGTGTTTCGTGTGGTGAGATAACCGGTCTTTTTACTGGAAACTCACGGGTGACAACGTGTGAAAAAAATGCAGATGGCATATTGATTCGAAATCGGGGATAGGTGTAGAGATGTCTATGGGTCACAGCAATCACTTACTATCAGGTTGTCACCCTATCTATCCTATAAAAAAATCTGATCGGGCGCCGAACTTCAAAGCAGTTCTTAATTCATAGGATCTGTAGGAATGTACAACGTTCTTGAAACTGCTGACATACTGCCTTGTGTGTACACAATAAATGTTGTTTGTACGTGGTAGAGCAACGCTGCAGCTATATTATGCCTACACTATGGATGGCTCGGCTCGACCGGGGAAGGAACAGGCTTGCACAAAATTCCAACGTGAAATAGCAGCATAATGCTGTTGATTCTTGCGTATGTTGAGTGACAAAAATCAGTGACTATTTCACTAGTAACCGGCATTCTGTCTCCAGTCCTCAGGGGTGAAAACCCATCCGCTTTTGATTCTTACCAGTATAGCCTATTAAAGTCCACTGTTAAACATAAATCTCTCCCGTGGATTATCTCATAGGGGGCATAACTTGTATAGTTGCCATGTTTGTCGTTATTAGAAAGACGCTGCTGCTCATCTCCTGATTGGTTGATATTATATCACCGCCACTACACATCACACACTTTTGAATCTTAATTGAAGATATCTATTTGCCTGTGTGCTAAAATTAAAATTAAAAAGGCAACAGTCTCTATAGATAAATAATCATGTTTCGAATTCCGGGCCGTGACAAAAAAGTTCTTATGATGAGAATTTCTCAGTAGCAGCCACGGAGTCAAAAATTTTGGCGGTATATCACTCCAATGCTTCGGTAAACAGCTGACAACGCATTTGCATTTTGATTCTTAATTGGCGATAAATGTAGATGTATATGGGCACAGACAGGACACAGCCTTCACTTACCATCAGGTGAACTGTGTACTACTCGTTTATCACTCTTATTCTATTAAAAAATCTCCCTTACATGATTAACCACTTTTTGTGATATTATGAGGTATGACATCAACGGCACAGTCTAACTACTACTAACAACCGGTCATCGAAGGCGTGTAGATGGGGCAATCGTGCGGTGCGGTGCGGGGCGAGACGTGAATGTAGTGCTCCCGAGCGATCGTTAGTCGCTCGGGCGCTGTCCGCTAGGGTTGTCCTATCAATAAATTAAAATGGTTCAAACAAATTCAAACATTCTGACAACCCCAGCAATTTATTGTTTATGTCGGCTTTTCCGACATCAAATATGATGACTGACTATTTTCTTCGTAGGCTATTCCAATGGGATGCTATAGGGCTACTACCCTATAGCATCCCATTATGAAACTGCACTATGAAAACAATCTGGGACAATACAATATCACTTAGGTCACAAAATGGCTAATCTGCGTGAATGCGAATCACTAGATTAAGCGCAATGAACTAGGTGGCCTAGATTATAGACAAAGCCTGGTTTCCGTTGATAGAGATAAGCCGCGTGTCTTTCAGCCCCTACCGACTGGAATGGTATTGATTTTGTAATTTGTTTTATTAGAAAAATTGGGTCAAGTACGGTTTGAACTTTCTTTATTGTGAGTGGGCGTAATTACTACGTAAATTAAGTAAGGTTATGTATTTTAATGAAGACTATATTTTCAAAGCGTCTTTTTCTAAACGGGCAGAATAGTTTTAACAATATACTTTTTCTCTTCTTTTTTAAACGTTACCTCCACACTACGACTTTCTCTTGTGTCATGGGGACATTTTATATAAGTACATAAATTTCACAAGAACAAATATCCACAATTGAGCCATAATACAGTTACTTGTTCTGTGCGGGATTCAAACTCGCGGCCTTAGCGCTACATCTCACTTCACCGCTTTTCAACGTGGTAGAGCCACGCGGCAGCTTTGCTGTTGCACGTATGGGCCGGCTCAAACCGGGGTGGTACCACGACCTCACAGAATACCGGCGTGAAGTGTAAGCTCTGCTTCTGAGTTTCGTCTGGTGAGTACAGGTGGCCGGAGGCCCAAATCCCCCCCCCCCCCCCCCCCATCAACATGGTAGCGGAATTAAATAATGATACCCCAGGAGGGTACCAGCACCCCTGGAGAATCCCTCGCTGAGCATCCACGACCATGTATCTCCACTTCTGAGCGTGGCCACTCTATCCTGCCACGCTATCCGTGAATTTTTGCAATATCAGGGGATTTCACTCTAACCTAAACGCCGTCCACTAACATCTTGAGACGACGAGGCCGGACCTGCTCTTTCTGACCGAGACGCAGGTGTCCTCTCCGGCTGATGTCTCGTATCTCTCCTGCCCGGGGTACAAACTGGAACACTCCTTTGTGCTTCGGGCTGGAGTTTGCGTTTACGTCAGAGGGGACAACTGTTCTCGACACCTCGGCAGGCTTGAAGATTCGGACCTGTCCATCCTTTGGCTACGCGTAGATAGCGACGACCATCCGCGCGTCTACGGGTGCCTCTATAGGTCCCATAGCGGTAATGCCGAAACAGACCGACTCTTCGACCACGTCCAAATGGCTACAGATTCGTTGCTACAGCAGATCCCCTCCACAGAGATCGTGATCGTCGGCGACTTTAACGCCCATCACGCCGAATGGCTTGGTTCACGTTTAACCAATCATGCGGGGAGATCTGCTCATGATTTTGCCTTGGCATATGGTCTAACACAACTGGTTACTTCGCCTACGCGGATTCCAGATGTGGAGGATCATGCACCTCCCCTGTTGGACCTTCTGCTGACCTCTCACCCGGACGGATATCAGATTTCCGTCGACGCCCCTTTAGGCTCCTCAGACCATTGTCTTACCGGAGTGAGGTGATACTCACGCTTAAATCGCAGTTGCATTCTGCAGGCTGCCGCCGTGTTTGGCGCTATAGGTCAGCCGATTGGGATGGGATGCGGACTTTCTTTGCATCCTACCCTTGGGGGTGGGTTTGCTTCTGTGGTGCCCATTGGAGGAAAATCTCAGCCATGGTTTGGTCGCTCCTGTAAAATAGCATCATGCTATGAGCAGGAGTGCTACCAAGCCTGGGCTGACGCATCAACGTCCAGGGATGTAAACACCAGCACTAGAAAAGAAGTATAATTCCGCCTCTAGGTCCTTCAAAAGAGTCATTGCCAAGACAAAGTCAGAGCACATAGGCAGAATTGGCGAGAAACTAGTTCGCCTTCCTTCTGGAACCAGTGCTTTCTGGTCTCTCGCCAAGGCTGTCCAGGGGAATTTTTGTCAGCCATCTCTTCCATCTCTGCACAGGGAGGACGACTCACTGGCCCATACCGCAAAAGAGAAAGCCGATCTGCTAGGCTCTTTCTTTGCGTCCAACTCGACTCTCGATAACGGGGGGGAGTACGCCGCCGACCATCTCGCGGTGTGAGTGCTCCATGCCAGAAGTGCAGTTCACACAGCGCTCGGTTCGCAAAGCACTCCTCTCCCTGGACATCCGCAAGTCGAGTGGGCCTGACGGAATCCCCCCAATTGTGCTGAAGACGTGTGCTTCAGAGTTGGCACCGGTTTTAACGCGTCTTTTCCGGTATTCCTACTCCCTAGGCGTAGTCCCAAAATCATAGAAGACGGCTTTCGTCCACCCGATCCCTAAAAAAGGCAACCGCTCAGACCCGTCCAACTACCGGCCTATCGCCATCACCTCCTTGTTCTCCAAAACAATGGAGTCCATTGTATACTGCCAGCTCATGAGGTACCTTGAGGATCACCAGCTGATTAGTGATCGCCAATACGGTTTTCGCCGTGGTCGGTCAGCTGGTGATCTTCTGGTCTATCTAACTCACAGATGGGCGGAGGCAGTAGAGTCCAAGGGGGAGGCATTGGCCGTTAGTTTGGACATTGCGAAGGCCTTTGATCGGGTTTGGCACAAAGCGCTTCTTTCGAAGCTCCCTTCTTATGGGCTTCCCGAGAAATTGTGCGATTGGATCACCAGCTTTCTTGCATATCGGAGCATCAAGGTCGTTGTAGACGGTGCAAGCTCCGATTGCAAGCCTATTAATGCTGGTGCTCCACAAGGCTGTATTCTATCGCCAACGCTGTTTCTTCTGCATATCAATGATATGTTGGAAACCCGTAACATTCATTGCTATGCGGATGACAGTACTGGTGATGATCTTTACACTGGCAGTCTAGTTTAACCCCAGAAGACACAAATTTGCGCGTTAACTGCTAAAAAGAACTCCTTTGGCGTATCTCCTCAGTTTCAAGGCACTCCCCTTGTTGCCTCAGTCAGTATCGGAATCTTCGGCGTCGACATATCGAGTGACATGCAGTTTCGTGGTCACTTGGAAGAGAAGGCCAAATTGGCCTCTAAAAAGCTGGCGTGCTCAGCAAAGCGGGACAGTATTTAATGCCGGCACACCGCCTGCAACTTTACAAGGCGCAGGTTCGGCCGCACATGGAATACTGTTCCCATCTCTGGGCTGGGGCTCCCCAGTACCAGCTCCTTCCACTTGATCGCATCCAGCGCAGAGCGGTTCGAATCGTCGACGACCAAGTGCTTTCCGATCGGCTCGATTCACTGGCGCTGCAAAGAGGTGTTGCATCTCTTTACATTTTCTTTCGCATATACCATGGAGAGTGTTCTGAGGAATTGTTCGGATTAATCCGTCCCGATACCATCCACACCATCTGGATGCTTGGCGGTCCACCACTGTACCTTCAAGAAAAGAACTTACTCCTTTCTAAAGGACCGACAACGCACCTGCAATTCCCCTGGTGTTGCGGTTGATCATGGGCGGCGGTAGTTACTTAACATCATGTGAGCCGCATACTCGTTTGCCCCCTCTTCTATAAAAAAAACGGATGGTCGGCTTGACTGGGGAAGTACCATGCTCTCACCGAATACTTACTATATACTAGCTTATAATAGCATCTTAATGTTGCTGTGTTTAGTGTATATACGACGCATCTACATTTTGATTCTTGATCCAGTATAGATGTAGATGTCTATGGGCCACAGCATCCACTTACCATCATAGACTGTGCGCTTCTTTGTCACACATTCCATAAAAAATCATTGCTAAGCCATTGCGCCATAGAGCCGTCGTACACCTTTTAGATATTTACGTATTACCTTTTATTATGGGACGACAGCGACAGAAAACTCGACTTTACATGAAAAGAAACATCTATAGAGATTCTCTTCTTCTTCATCAGTTCATTCCTTCATCAGTTTTTTAAAGTCTATTGCTCGAATTGCGGAGCGCATTGTTCCCACTGTAAGGAAGATTAAATATCGCAGTATCAGATATCTCGCATCTTTCTCACTACGGGTAGCAGCTCCGTAGCTGTTTTTTTTATTTTTATAGAACTGGCAAAAGTCCTTACATTCCACCTGATGGCAAGTGCCTTCTGGAATCCATGGACACCTGAAGCCAATTTTAAATAAAGAAGGCTAGAGATGCGTTACCATCATCGACGACTAAGATTGTATGCCTGTAAAAGTGTGGTTCCTATCCAGATGAACTAGAAGAAAAGTATTCCTTCCATTTAGTAAAGGCTCACTTTATCTATCGCCTAAATAAAACATTAAACAAAATTGGAGGAACAAAAATACATTTGTGTAACGATGAATGGGCTCATTGTGACAGACACTGATTTATTTTCATAAAAATTAAAATATTTCAAATGTTGTATATCTAAAAATAACTAAGAATATTGATTGAAACTGCTTATACGGATTTCATCAGTTTAACTAACTTATTTTTAATTCACGGGGAGAAGGGGACTGAGATGTCAACACACACCTGTGTGGGTGGGCATTTTCTTGCCTGAAAACCCTCACAGAAAATAGAACCTCGTGTGCCTAAGAGTCGGGATAATATAGGCCGTAACATTAATTTTTGTTTTTATATTTCAGATGAAATAACTTCGTCGTTCCGACGATTTGGTCCTTTGGTGGTAGATTGGCCTCACAAAGCCGAGAGTAAGAGCTACTTCCCGCCGAAGGGTTACGCGTTTTTGCTGTTTCAAGTAAGTGCTTTTTATTATTTTTTTTTCTTAATTTATAAAAATGAATATCCACAGAAACTTCTTGTTCGATGTAGATTTTAAATAATATTTTAATTTACTACTGGTTCGGAAAATACCTCTATCGTGGGAAGAACCAGAAAGGAACCCAGCGGCCTTTTTGACGAAATAAGAACAGTTTATAATCATTAAAGTTAAATATTAATTAATAACACAAAACGAATTGGAAATAACTTGGTAGCGATCACATCGTTCCAATTGTTATATTCATAAATTATTTAACATTTTAATTACCCTTTTTATACAATTTTTGTTTAATATAGTTTTAAACTTGTCAGAAGTCAGACTGAATATTTTCTGGTAGTTTGTTGTAAACATTTAGACATCGCCCCATGAATAAATTATTGACTTTAGACTCTAGTAACTTGAAAAAAATAAGCAATCAAACTAGGAGATGAACAGCAGCGCCCACCTTGCACTAACTAAAAATAAAAAGCCACCTACCACGCATGGCAGCTATGGCAAATATCCCCCTGTGAGGCAGTCTATGGGGGAGGCCAATGTCGAGCAGTAGATTTTTTCTTGATACGCTGTACCTGTAACGGTACAGGTTGTAATGAGCTACGTTCTTTAAGTTTACACAGGCTGTGTAAACTTAAAGAATTTACACAGCCTGTGTAAACTTAAAGAACGTAGTGATATAGTTATAATAGGCATAAAATAACAATTATTTTATGCCTATTATAAACATAAGAAACTTATGTTTATAATAGGCATAAAATAATTGTTATTTTTTATATAATAAGGGTGGCAAGCGAGTGCACAGTCCATCTGATGTTAAGTGGTTGCTGTGGCGCATAGACATCTACATCTATCCTCGTTAGCGTATATAAATCCAGATGCGTTGTCACCCGTGAGGACTAAGATGGAATGCCTCGTTTCCAGTAAAAAGGGTCTCCACTTCTCTACACTCACCATACGAAACACAGCATATAAAGCTGCTATTTTACGCTGGTATTCTGTGAGCCTATATGCAACAACCATGACACAAAAGATCTAAAATAATCAGACCGGGGACAAGGAGCGCAATGTCAATGAAACCAATCATATGATACGATCGCTAACGAAGCCAAGCGTAGCGATTACCTTTATTGCACACTACTGAGAGAATGACCAAGCCAGTATTGAGTAGTAGACTGAGTGATGATAATGCATATTGTCAGAATACATGTCACGAATATTGAGATTTTCATCCAGATTGCGTCAAAGGGCGGGGGGGGGGGATATTTTTCTTAGTTGCCTTGCTTGGCAACCGAGTTACCAACTGGAGGTATTATCAGGAAGATGCTGTTCCCTATCGCCTGTTTCGTTTCCCTCTGTCGCCCCTCACAACGTCGTGATGATGTAACAATATCTACTACCCCATATAGTCCCGTGGGTCCTATAACGGTATAAAGCAATCTATCACCTCGTCTTTTCTCTAAGTGATCTTAACTTGCCATTTAGGTCAACACCTTGAAATTTACATGCCATAAACATACCAATTATTGGGCGTGACCCTAGCCCTCCACTAATTACTGAGAGGATTTTACAATAGTTAAATGTTTTATACTTTAGACGTGTAGATTTCCTAATGGTTTTTTTCTATATCGTCGGGCACTTGTGATTAAATGTAATAAATGGTCGTAAGTGTGACTGCTGGTCATAAAATCCTGAGTTCAAACCCCCAGTCAGATCAAAATCAGTAATTGGGGTTTTCTGTCAAGAAATTATATGCAGAGCAGCCCAGAGTCAGGAAGTTGGTGGTATTTCATCTCCGTGCCTCGTAAAGTACATAAAGCAGTTGGTTCTGCCTATGATCTATTTCCGGCCCTGTTGGATTCGTGATCCACTGGACTATCAGAAGAGAGTGCATCTGTGCTTAGCGCACACACTTGTGTACTATAATCCTATCCTACACAGATGTAATATCTCTGTTGAGATTGGTAGCCATCCCTAAAACACGGTAAGGAGGAGGATATTATTAGTATTATTATTAAATCAGCACTTATGCAATCATCAATATTTTTGGTGCCAAAAGGAATATAAACTCACATTATTATAGAATCATATAGCGTGAGTTTAGCCCCAGAGCTACCATGCCCCATGCAGCAGTATTAAACTGTTATTTCAACATTATTTTTACGGGTTGATCTTGTAGTAGCGATGTAAAAATTTCTACTACCCTATTATATCATCCCATGGGTGTTGTAAGAGGTGAAAGAGTCTTCCTAATAACAACTAAAAACAAAAACCTGTGGTGGTTGCCAACCTGCTTGCCAAGCGTGGCAACTGTGGCTAATACACACACTGTATATATACAAATATCCCTCCTGTAAGGTAAAATATGGGTTAGCCTATGTTTAGCAGTAGACTTATGATGGATTGTAATGGTAACAGATATAGAGGAAGCGTATATAAACAAACGATTTGGTCTACAATATGCTCCTTCCATCGTCCACAGGATGAGAGCTCGGTCGCTGCATTGATGGAGGCGTGTATCACTGATGACGACAAACTTTACCTCTGCGTGTCGTCACCAACGATCCGCGACAAGCCCGTGCAGATCCGGCCGTGGCGGCTCGCCGACGCTGACTTTGTACTCGACGCCAGCATGCCACTAGACCCGAGAAAGACTGTGTTCGTTGGTGGAGTGCCACGTCCGCTCAAAGCTGGTGAGTTGGTTGTCCACATTGCATAATATCTAACTGGTAACTTAGGTTCAAAGACCCCTCATTTCGTCTTCCACAAAAGCTTTACATGGTAATTATATTAGTACATGCGTTTGAGGTTTTTCGAGTTTTTATAATACATTTTTATGATAAATTAATTACTTTTATAGATAGTTCACATTCACTAAGTATATTAACCTATTGAGCAGTTTAATTTTTTTGTCCTACAACCACAATACCTTAGATAAAAGAAAATATATCGACTTTCAAGAAATATAACACATTTTTTATTTATTTTTTATTTTCATCTGCAAACTCAGTCATCATCATCAGTCTCATACAGTCCACACAGTCGTCCACCTTTTCCAGAAAAATCTTATCATAACTTTAAGGGTATCAATATAAAAAATAAACCGGGGCAATGTGTGTGCTTAAGAGCTTCCAACAAATGACGGTATCCATCTCGTTTACGTCACATGTAAAATACTCAAACCAGTATATAAACATTCACCAGTTTGCTTGCGATATGTGGCGATTATAGCGCATACAATGAAAAATATGGTATGTTTAATAAAGAAGAAAAAGAACCATGAATACTTAAATTAAAATTTATATGAATATAGACTATTTGTTTTTAAATAGATTTGGAGTAACAAACGAGCACATAGTCCACCTAATGGTTAGTGGATGCCGTGGCCTTTAGACATCTACATCGATCGTCGCTAAATAATCAAAATTCAGATGCGTTATCACCTCTCTACATCATCTAGAACTAAGATGGAATATCTCACCCAGTAAAGAGTCTTCAGTTTTCTACACTCACGATATTCTGTTGTTTTATACTGGTATTTTGTGAGGCTGTGGTCATAACCAGGTCCAGCCGACCCATTCGTACTACAGGTAACAACAGTAAAAGGTTCATCCAAAGTTAAAATGTTTTCCTCTTTTGCTTAATTTTCAAGATTTCATTACAATTTTTTAAGTAAAGATATATATATAAGTAATAATGATAAGTTTTTATTGAGAAATTTAGTAGGTAATACTTTCTGTAAGCCTAATAAACTTTTTCACTTTTAAATAAAACTTTGACATTTCAGTTGAATTGGCAATGATTATGGATCGGCTGTACGGCGGCGTATGCTACGCTGGTATCGACACCGATCCAGAGCTCAAGTATCCCAAGGTAATATTGCTTGAGGCTACTCTTAGGTGATTTCATTTGTGCAGAACTAGTATTTAATCAAATTTCTGTGTTAAATTCAAACTTGACGTTATGTTTCATATTGACAGGGTGCAGGTAGAGTGGCGTTCTCCAACCAGCAGTCGTATATCGCCGCCATTTCGGCGCGCTTCGTTCAGCTTCAACACGGGGACATCGATAAACGCGTCGAAGTGAGATATATTCCTTACTTATTATCAATATCACGTTATAGTATTTTATCGTTTTGGTGTTCCATAATAGACACTTATTTGCGTACTGTACCTTATTGTCTTTTCTTAAAAATGGACTTATAATAATTCTATCTTGCCTGTATTCACTATTCATTAGATTTTTTTCGATACAGGTGCAATTTTGATGTATTTATTTGGTGGAAAAATTAAATAACATTACCGCAAAATAGAGAATCTTGCATATCTAAAGTGATTCTTCATAAAACTTCTAATTGAAAGCTACCCAACACGATAATTTCTAATAACATTTAATTTAAAAAATGTCTAAGTTAACCCCGTAAGTCAATTGTGTTATGAGGTTAATTTAGACATTCGTGTCTAGTAATTTTATTTTTGATCGTAATTTTGTGCCGAATTAATGTGACATATTCTCAAAGTTCTCTGACAGTCAGACAGACACGATGTTTGATTTATTTTCTTTGCCGGCGATTCCTCACCTGCTGAGGATTTTCATAATCAATAAAGTAAAATTAAAACTTACGTGTAGTTTTGTGAACGTAAAAGATAGTGTGGTACAGCCCATTCTGCGTAGATCGGACCAAAATTAATAATTAAAGGCTAAAGGTTGCTGCCACTAAGTATTGATATCAGTGAACAATCCAGTCTCCTTATTAATAAAAGCATAGAGTAAAATCCGTTAAAAATTTTGTTCTAAGTCCCGAAGGACCACATTCATTACTATAAATTTTTTCAACCCCCTTAATGATATCTGGAATACTTATCCTAGGTCATAATAATAACTTGCAGGTGAAACCGTACGTCCTGGACGACCAGATGTGCGACGAATGCGCTGGAGCCAGGTGTGGGTCTAAGTTTGCTCCTTTCTTCTGCGCGAACGTCACTTGCCTTCAGGTCTGTATTATCATTGCCTGTGTTTTTTTCTTCTTTCCTTCTTTTTTCGATCTGTGATAGTCGAGTGCTGCATATACATGGGTTTCTTTAATTATAGCGAGTATTTGTTGTCATCGCCATTATTGGCCAGGTGTATTGACTATCGTAATATCAAATGTTGTACACATTAGATGCTTCCCGTCGCCAGTATGTCATCTTGTTTACGATAAACGTATATGTTTAACGTAAACAAGATGATATATCGCCGTTTATCCCAAGTTATGAGATCTTTATTTTTATAAGATGCAGACGAGCATGCGGCTCACCTGATGGTAAGTGATTATCGCCGCCCATGAACAACTGCAACACCAGGGGAATTGCAGATGCGTTGCCGGCCTTTTAAAAAGGAGTAGGCTCTTTTCTTGAAGGTTCCTAAGTCGTATCGGTCCGAAAAATCTCAAGTGGTGGTCGATTCCTCAAGAAAGTTGTGCGAGTAAGAAAACTTCTTTTAAATCACACAGTAGTGGACCGCCACTCATCCAGATAGTATGGATGGTAACGCGAGTTTTGTCGAATATTTATTATTTTATAGAATAAGGGTGGCAACCGAGGTAAGGGTAAAGGTACCGGTAGGTAAAGAAACCGAGGTAAAGAGCCGTGGTAGCTCAGTGGTTAACGCTCGCTGTAAATATAACAGAACGCGAGTAACCCGGGTTCGATCCCCGCCGGCACCAATGAAATTGTTAATTGCAATTTTAAGTGCTGATTTACCACGTGCTCGGCGGTGAAGGAAAACATCGTGAGGAAACCTGCATGTCTGAGGAATAAGAAAAAAATATATTTTCGAAGACATGTGAAGTTCGTCAACATGCATTTGGGCAGCGCGGCGGACACTTCCTTGCCCTAAACCCTCTCAGAAATGAGGGGAGGCCTGAGCCCAGCAGTGGGATGTATATAGGCTGTAACTTTACTTTACTTTACTAACGGTGGCAACTGAGCACACAACCCACTAGATTGTAAGTGGATGATGTGGCCCACGAACATCTAAATTAGTACTCGATTAAGAATCTGTCTTGATATTTCCAATAGACGTCTCTTACTACAGAACTAAATAGGGTTTTTAACTTAATCATATTGTCATTAGAGCCCTTTCACTAGTCCACAATAGGAGATAAGTCTCCCCCATAGGAACACCACAAAGCATTGTACTGAACCTCGTCAAAACTTTCTGCATCTCTTACCATGTCGCCCCTCCTTTCTAGTGACAGGCCGCACAAGACTTTGCTTATTGAGACTTAAAATTTTTTTTTGTTTGTTTAAATACTATATGGGTCAGCCATTGCGACTTCAGCTTAATAATCCGTTTAGCTATGTCGGTTACTCTGAATATAGTGCGGATGTCGTCATTTCGAAACTCGGAGCATTATAACAAGTGGTAAAATTAATAATGTTTTACAACCGACTTCAATATAAATAAAATGTATTCGAAGTCAAATTAAATACGGATCTTGATCAAATTTATATGGGACCACAACAGAAGCACCAGCTTTGAAATAATAAAAGAATCATCAAAATCGGCTTACCTACAAAAAAGTTCAGAGGTAACACAAAAAAAAACATACAGTAAAACTGAGTACCTTCTCCTTTTTATTTCCTTTTAAGTCGGTTGAAAATACTGAAATACTACACAGTAACATATTGGGTTTGAATATATATATATATATATATATATATATATATATATATATATATATATATATATATATATATATATATATATATATATATATATATGTGTATATAAACAGCACACAGTCCACCTGACGGTAAGTGGCTGTGGTCCAGAGCCATCTAAATCTTTTCTTAATAAAGCCATCACAATACAAATACTTTGTCACCCCTCACGGGTGACACGCTGATTAAGATGAAATGCCTCGTTTCCAGTTAAAAAAGATCTCCGGTTCTCTACACTCACCACACGAAACACAGTAGCGTTAAGCCACTATTTCACGCTAGTATTCTATGAGAGCGTGGTCCTTCCCCTGTTGAGCCGACCCATTCGTGCTACAACTATAATACTAATATAACTGCAGCATGGCTCTACCACGTATATATTTTCAATGTGTATTACAGTACTACTGCGAGCACTGCTGGGCCACCATCCACTCTAGACCAGGCAGGGAGTTCCACAAGCCGCTGGTGAAGGAAGGCGCTGACCGACCTCGCGCCGTACCTTTTCGCTGGTGTTAATGAGCGACCTTGCTCCACGTAGCAACCTGGCTACGTTGCTACGGCGCTACGTTGCTACGTAGCTACGGCGCTCGCACGCTACAATCTTTCGTTGGCTGTGACCTGCCCTACCCTCCAATTACTAAAAGGCCGTTTATGAGCGATAATAATCTTACGCTCACCAGATGTCGCTAGTTGGGACTGAGGTGAACTTAATGTTGTTATTTAAAAGTTTTCCGATTCTATAGTTCATAAAAGATAGCTTGATCTCTGCGACAGCTGTCAGTAAAATCACGCTAATGAAGCCCTGAATTTCTTAGTAGTACAGACCCACAGTGCCTGTCAATGTTATACTTTATGGGCATGCACTAATTAGATCGGCATGCCCATAAAGTATAACATTGACAGGCACTGTGGGTCTGTACTACTAAGAAATTCAGGGCTTCATAGGCGTGATTTTACTGACAGCTGTCGCAGAGATCAAGCTATCTTTTATGAACTATAGTGTATGGTATATACACACAATGCCACAATGCTGTATACTTTACTTTTAAGAACTACTAATTTTAGGAATATACCTAGTTTTTTTTTTATTAATTTTTAATCTAATTAATATATATATATATATATATATATATATATATATATATATATATATATATATATATATATATATGTATAATATAACTAATATTTCTGAAAGAAGTCTATCATTTACCCCCTTATTAAATAAAATGTTTATACGCTTGATGATTAAATAGTGTTTTGTCACTTTCTAACAATAAGTGTATCGTAAATGTCAGAATGAGACAAAACGCTATTAAACTAATAAAGCGTTTAAATTTTTTTATGAATAAGGGGATTAAATCTAGATGTATCTCTATACTTTTCTAAAAATTAACTTTCTTAGCTATGAAATCTGTAAAATATTTCGCCTCAGTTCTAAGCACCACACTGGTGGTAGAAAAAATCATTGAAGAAATATGATGAAAATGTGTGAACACTTCGTATAGATAAAAATCTACCAAATACTACTTAACGGCCTTTTAGATATTGGACGGCGGTGTTGCGGAGACGGTATGGAGCAACTTTGCTGACGTGACACCGTCGTGAATGTGAACATGGAAGTAGCAACGTTGCTCCGATTCGCTCTGCAGTCTTGCGTTTGTTAGTTGTGTGGATTGGATTGTTTTTCCAGTTGACGGTCGATGTGTAGCCTCTAACAAAACTACGCGAAATGTTTCGAACTAAACTTTTTGCTACATTTGTTGGTTAGTCAGTGTTAGTGATTTAGTGTTTTGTAGTCAAGAGAGGGAAAACTACAATTGATATGAAAACTACACGTGTTATAAGAACTACGATAAAATAATTTATTGGTTTGTGTTGAAGTTTTGTTTGCTTCCAACTGTGTTAATAATACCAGCATACAATGTTATATTACTTTGTGATAGCAATGCAAGCCCTCAGGTTGATTCTCGAGCGTGAGTATATGTAGAAGGTGCCTATAGGTCACAACATCATCTTATCAATATATAGACTGTATGCTAATTATATAAAAAATCCTTCGACACCGTTTCGAGTCTGGGGATTTTTTATTCAAAATGGTTACAAAAATTATTTTAGTTTCACAATTGTAATTTTAACTTTTGTAACTACAAAATCTAATAACTTATTTTATACCACTTGTAGTTTTTATTTTAATTCCAATTGTAAAGCCTTACCTGTAATACTCGAAAGGTACTAATTTTTACAAGATACTATTTTTGGCAACACTGACTTGCTAACAAATCATCGATACGGGAATACAGACCATGTTTTTAATTCAAACGACACCAAAGACAGCAAAGTCTTTGTCTATGACTGTTTAATTTCTTAATTTGCGAAACGGAATCTGAGTAGCCAGCACTTTTGGCGAAACAGTATTTTATGACATTATTTTTCAACTTTTAACACTAGCTCTAAATGACATTATTTACTGATATTATCTGTGGCGTTTTCAACTTTGACGTTGCTCGCTGATGTAAAAAGTGAGGTCGAAAGCCGAAGATAACATGAAGGCAACATTATCCAAAGTTTAATCTAATATTAAGCAAGATATATAGAATTCAAGTACAAGCTATCGATGCTTTCTTGAGTTTTCTTTCGCACACTACTGTCCATCGTTTAGTGTTGCCAGTTTATAAAACTTAATAATTCTAAATTGTAGTTTACCGATGTACGTGTAGAAGAAAATTTGAGAAGCATTGTATCGATATAAGCGAAATGTATTCAAATAAAAACTTAGCTAGTTGTCAGTTTATCTCGTTGATAAGGTCTATCTTGACGTAACAACCGCGGCCGGCAGCGCCCGGTGCGCATATTTGTAAGACGTAATGTAAGACATAAGTGAAATGTCTGACTTCTTTAAAAATAACAAACGTATTTGTACCTGTGTAGCTAGAATGAATTTTTCCCCCTAATTAACCCCTCTCTCATGTTTTGATTTACGACTTGGATATTGTTGCATTTGTCTTGTATATCATCTCCCCCCCCCCCCCCGCCCCCATTTTGTTGTGAGTCGAAGATTACTTTAGTGTGGTTTCTAGACCAGAACTGGTTTGTTTTTTAGTGGGTATACCTTAAAGGCAGTAGGAGAAGCTATTTATTGATGCAATAACATCGCATTGACAAAACTAAATGATAACAACTCTGTCGCATACCTACCGATGATCTTTTGAAAATTGATTGCTTGAAATTAAATGCACTTGGTTTTAAATTAGTTTTCATTTCTTAGAATATTTCACAATTTACTTTTAATTGTATAAAAGTGTTGTCCGTAAAGAACCACAGACAAACTATCGATATAATCGTTGAACCAAAAACGGAATACATTTTATCGACAGCTTGTGCCTCTGCCTATTGGTACATTGGATTGTCATGCGGTCTTGATTAAATTTGATTTTATTTACAATCATGTCGCCATCGCCAATGTAAATCGTACTTGGGTTTCGACAATTATGACTTCAGTTTGAATTTGCTGGCGTTCAGTGAGGTTTATTTATACGCTCAGAATCCCCGCGCAGAACGGGAGGCGGTATGGACTCGATATCTAGTACAAACAATTAATAGAACGTTACCAATTTTGGCTGTAGTTTTCGCTTTTATATTTTTAGTGTAATGAAATGGTATAATATATTAAAGGAATTATTATTTTTTTGGATTCGCCGGGAATGTGCAATAGACGGTAGATTAGTACCTGTTAGGATGTTTATCCGACGCTGTTTAACTTAGTGTTTATATATAGTTCACTTTGCCTTCTTAAATTTGAAATTGAGGTTAGAGTTCGGAATTAGGGTTGTTTTTGAAGTCATTTTGTTCTAAACCAAGTAATTTACGAGTCAACCTGTAGTGTCGCATTCTAACCTCCCCTATTTGTATTTCGAACGCCTCTGTCGTTTGTTAGTATAGAATTATTATCAATCGTAAAACGCGGGTTCTATTAAGGTGTGCTCCAACCTTGAAAAGGCTTTTGATACCTTATTAATTAATGTGGGAAGGTGGTATTATTTAGTGTTTCGAAATGTGGCATATTTCTTGATGTTATTCTGTACTAAACGGCACAGACCCAAGAATGAAGGCTATTTGGGGGTATGTACTTAAAAAATAAAAGATAATAATATCGGATACAGCCACCGTATCCCGATCGACCACGGACGCATATAGACTGTAGTGAAAAGACTTGCGCGAATTTTTTGACGTTTTTTCCATGATTTTGAAACGGTTTTTTCGTGTCGTATATTTTCGAAGTTTAAGTGAGGCGGAAGTGCCTTGTGTCGGTGAGTATTGGTGTACCCCTCCCCAGTACGAGACGATTGCCTAATTGAATGCTTTACTTCAGAACGGAGAAACTATATCGTTATGTTGTGCTAATTTTTTATTCGCTAATCTGATTTTCTTTATAGCTTCGACCCTTAAGGGTCAGATTACGAAGGTCAGAGAGTACGAACATATAAACGACTTTCGGAATAACTGAGAAAGATTGACTAAAAGATACTGAGCTAATTTTATAATCAAACCACATTTAATGAGGCTTGGTAGCCTAGGAGCTAAGACTTTCACGGACAATCTCGAGTCTAAAGTTTGAGAGAGAGTGAAAATTTCAATATAATTACTGTGAGTCAGTTGATCTTAATCATCAGAGATGACTTCTTTGTTTAAAATTCGCTGCAGGTGTGCTTGGGTTTAATAGCCATTTACCATCAGGTGGAATATAAGTTCGTTGGCCACTTCTTATAAAAAAAATAAACTCGAGATGTTCTCTGAATACTGGGCTGTGTTTGGCTGCGTTTAAAACTCAGCGTGGAACAAATTGTATGAAATAAATATAGTTGTCTGAGTCTCCTCCATGATATATAAGAAAATCATAGTGTGGAGATACCATTTTTTGAAGGGGATGTAAACGTTTAAGAGCAATCGTCTTGTTCTGAATCAACGGTTCCTTTACGCGTCGCCTGAGTGGAATTATTCGGTTTTTTGATTCCTCGCGGCAGAACGGGTTTTGGTCTGTCAACTATACTAAAATCACAATCACCACATTCAATACGCTTTCTCCCTCCACCGGATGGATAACGTTTAGCAAACGGAAGGGACGATAACGGGTTTTTCTAAACTTAAGTAGATTCATTCGATATTTAAATAGAGCGTTTTAGATAATTGATCGTCGTTATAACAACGCGTTGAGCAGCTTCCCCTCGCCGCCAATGTAACTGCGGAAAACGAGAACACCATATATTCGTGTTTCTCATGATAACGCGAAGCTGCACAACGATTGGTGTTTGTGACAAAGGCTCTAATAGAAGTAATAGTATTGGTATAAATAGCGAATAAAGATTGCTAGACGCGATTTTAAGCGTGATTTTTCTCTTGAAATTAGAATTTTTTCATGTAGGTGATAATTCTGAACACGCCTCAACGCTCCGAAATACACTAGTCCGGTACTTTATCACGGCACTACACTCTTCGAAAATACCTTTCAATGGGTAATTGCTTACCTTGACATATTTTTTAAGTAAATTTCTATATTATGACTGCATTTTAAATTTTTCCCAATTCGATATATTTCATGGTGTTTTGTGACAACACTGTTCTTTTTTAATTCGTAACCCTCTTCTATATTGATTTCTCTGCAATGCTTTTTTATTTTTTTACTAACTTTTTACAAAATCATATGACTTTGTATGTGTAATTTCCCAGTGTTCCCTATCTATTCTTTTCAATGATATTGCTCAATGTTTTCTCGGTGTTGAATTGTCTCGATGTGGCCCCTTACTCTCCTTGTGATGAAACGGCGGTACGCGTGAATGAGTATGTGTTGTCGCACTGTCCCATTTTGTATTTTTGTATTTTTATAATAAAAAAACGAAAACAATTAACGTGAATTGGTCGTGATTTTTTTTACTTTACGCGCAACGTTGTAGAAAACTAACGCTTGGGTGATGGCTGTCAATGTCACTACGATTTGATGGATCGTTGATTTTAATAGTTAAGGATTCGTTACTTACCCAGCGATTTTAGAAATTGATGTTAGACTATGATGCCGAGGTGTTTGGGATATGTGGTCTGTGCGTGCGGGATGGATTTGTTTTTGCACTATGCCTAAAGAATGAACGTCGGATGCTGCATTGAAGACGCCATTTTGGTGGATTTTTCGTCTTCGCTCGGACATCGCCAGAGATTGATAGGTTACAGATTCCGATCCATGCGAAAGGAGGAAGTTTGGACTTTGTCTCGCATTTTTTTTTTGCTTTCGATGGCCGGATGGATTTTATAAAGATGTTCTTTTCGACACTAGTATCCAAACGATTACCAACGTCATGTTAAACTGTGTCGTTGGGAAACACCTGTATAGACAGGCCTTTAGACTTTTTAAGGTTTTGTTGTACAAATTGTCGCTAGCCCCGCTGGTTTTTATTTTGATTGTCGTTTAGTTTCTAGAGTTTAAATTTTGTTTTGTAGATGCGATTTGATTTGGAGTGTCATTTACGTTTCGTAACAGCGGAGCGGCATTTCAGTTTGTTCGTATTGATTGTTTTGACATTAGTTCGTTAGTTTTTAGGTTGTTTTTTTGCTTGACTTATTGTTTAGAACGCCGTGAGGCGGTTGTTCTCGTTGTTTGTACGTTGTCTGTTCTCTATGGTAGATGTAAACTGTTCTTTATTGTTTTTAGACGCTAATTTTTCTCGTTTGGCATATCACTGAGTGAGTTAAACCACACAACGGGGGGCATTGCGGTGTCGTTCGATTAGAGTTTCTTATATACATTTTTGTAAACGTGTTTGTACGTTTTTTATAATATCGTAGCTAAACTCGAAATGAAATGTAAACGAATTGTTGTTGTTAATAAATAATTGAACTCGATTTGTCCCCTCGTCTCGTCCCGAGTGAGTTTTTTCGCACTTTTTTCACTTGCATGTACATAGTGGAACGATAAGTTGTTTCTTAGTAAAAGAAAATAAAAAATCCGCAAAAAAATATTTTTTATGACTCGTCGGCGGCGGACCGAGATTAGAAAATTTTTTCTTAGCGTGCGCCCGAACGTCCGGGCCTGTAATTATAATGCTAGGAACTTAGTGAAATTATTACCTTATTAAACAAAATAGCGAAAAGTAGCGCAATTCATTGATACCTACCTAGTTGATATAATGAAAAACATAGTACCTAAATACCTTGTAACGTTGCTAGAAAATATTAAGTTTGTATAAATGTTTCTTGCACTGTCTTTTGCGTCGAATATTTTTCTAATTCATCACAATTTTTAATGTTTGACACTTCACATATTAAAAAAAATTAATAAGGCGGTTCCACACTGAGACGGTTGTTTGTTCTGCCTTGATGGTCGTAAATATGACACCGTTAACTTCAGTGCGTTGACGCGACGTGGGACTGCCTTTATAGACCAGGCCGGGATAGTGCATAGGAGAATATTTTTTTACTAAATTTTCATGTAAACCGACTCCTTTAGGGTCAAATATCTAAGCGAAATTTTAAAGAAATGCTACTATGCTAAGTTGTTTTAGCTTAGGTTAAAGAAGTCTAAATTAAATATTTTGATAATAATATCGTTGACAAATTACGTCACTACCTTTGTTCTGCTTAAAAATTAAATCTATTATTGTATTAATTTTAAAATATTTAATTAAAAATTCGTATCTGATATGATCAAAAGGGGTCGGATTCGTTCTAATTTAAAATTAGAATTATATATTTTTATAGACAGTTATTTCAATGACTTGTTATAGACTTACTATCGATTTTGTTAAACCTGGGATCTTTCGTGGATACTTTCCTTATCATTTGATTTGGTGATATAAAGAAATACAATATGAATGCTTTTTATCACCACTGTGCCGACGTAGTATCCGTGCGAAGAGACTAGGCAAGACTCGGGTCTCTGATACGGTTCCAGCCAGTGCAATGTTCACTCCTAATATAAAATATTTGTCAAAGACATTTAAGTATTGTCAGTACACTGTAAAGTTATCTCTTCCTTAACTGAGATCGCTGAAGTTTTTAACCATTGAATGGTTAATGAATTACAATATCCGATATAAGTATAACTTTTGATTTGGTCTGTCGATAATTTTACGTTGTCCGACAACACTAGAAGATTTAGGAGATTAAAACTATCAATTTATGACATTGCAATTGGCAACACCTGTGGGAGGCTCTATGTACAAAAATAATTTTCATTTTTGTTATTAAAAATCAAATGTTTTGCTACAGGAATTATGGGAATTCGATCAGTTGAATTTGTGTTTAAATGTTGCAATTAATACGATAATATAACAATTTTTTTGAGTGGAATAATAAAGTTTACACAGAAAAACCTGATTATAATTTATAAACGCAAAAAATGTGAACCATATTCAACGGAACGGATTTCGAATATTTTTTGTGAGCGTTTTTCAACGTGTTTTATCTAAATTTATTTTGTTGACACAATGAAATGTTTTTTACGCGATCAAACAATCCGCTTGTGGAATAATTATCGCATATTGATTTGAAATGCAATTTAAACTTTAGACTATTGTGAAAATATTAAAATGAATTTTAAAAAAACTCTCTCCCTGCGTTTCATCTTTCATTTTCGCTTTTTTGGGATAGTGCAATCGAATCTTTTTGTTCTGCCTGTGTTTCTCCTCTTTTCATTTTCTTTACGTGTGTGTATCTGTTCTTTACGTGTGTTGTCACAAATCCTATTTTTGTAAGTACATTGAGCTATATTTTCTCCACGTATGATGACCAAAGATGACGTCCAAAGACGACGCTACCAAAAAGACATGTGAAACGGCCCTTAGCCATTACGCAATTCCTATTTTTTACTTAATTCCGGAGAAAGTGTGGACTCAACTTGTTTTTTTATATAATTTTTTTTATATATGATACAATTCCCGTTCGTTCGTTTGGATGTATTTTGAAGTTATTCCTATTTATTTATTTTTTACCTCTTTTGTATAACGTTTTTTTTTTATTTAATTTTTATCGATTACCAATTAGTAGTTATTATCACATTAGTTAGCTGTTCACGTTATTTTAGTGTTAATAATTTTTCAGTATTTCAGATTTTTTCTATAAGTAATTTTACACCGCGATCTAGCGTAATTTAAGCTTTGCCGATATTAAGAAATTAATCGATTGCACGTTGGCCGTAAAACAGTAAGTTAAGAGTATCTGTCTATGTATATTAATTAACATTCGAATAAAAATAGTGGAAGATGATGAAATAATAATTGTAAAAACTAAACGCAAAAAAAATGTAGATTCAAAATTTCCGAATCAGAGCTTTACCGATATTTCAATAATTGTATTTATTATTTAAAGTTGTTTTATCGAAGTGGCGAGGTTATGATACAGTTTTTTATATATTTATATTTATGTAAAATCACTGAACGATTACGTGTAGATGTAAACTATGTAGTTTTGATTTTAATTATTTTTTAAGAGTGAATTTTATTTTTTTGTTGTTTGAATAGTAATATATCTTAAAGTAACGAATGCACTTGTGGGAGGTGGAGTGAGTTTTGCTATTGGCATCACTACAAAATGATTGATGACGCAAAATTTTTAATATCTTGACCTTTTTACATAGTTTTGGTTTCAATGAACTTCAATTGGCAACAGTCCCACCGTTATAATAGATAATATACGTGGATGCAATATGAAGGCAACTATAGACGATTATATATTGCAAAGGTGAAAGTAAATTTAAACTTTACCAAGTAGCTTTTCTACCCGGGACCTACCGCTAAATAGTATTGCATGAATATTTGAGAAATAAAAAAATATTTCGAAGACATGTGTAGTTCGCCAAGACGCGTTGGGGCAGCATTTCCCCTTCTTGGCGGACACTTCCTTGCCCTAAAGCCCTCTCAGAAATGAGGAGGTCTGTGCCCAGTGGTGGGATGTAAAGGCTGTAACTTTGCTAACGAGCTTTAGTAATTTCAGGCACAGCCTGGAATTATACTTGCTCTCCTGTCTCAAGTATTCCCATTTTGGTTCAGAGGTGAAAACGCATCTGTATCGTCCTTCTTTGTTTGAAGTTGCTGTCCGTGGACTGCAGCATCCACTTCTCATCAGGTGGACCGTTAGTTATAAGAAGATCGTTTTTCTTCTCTTTCATAAAAAAAGTTGAATGAAATTTTGTTATTGCTATACTTAACGTTAAATTGTATAACTTATTGTATGAAAATGTCGATTACCAATTGTGTATGTTGGACGATCAAAACTGCGAAATATATTCGTCTAGTGTGGAATTTTATGCAAGAAAATCGTAACGTAACATCCCTGCACTCCAGCTCCCAATAAGTTCAGTAGATATTGTTTAAAACTGAAATACTTGGATTTTTATATGAATTTTATTATTATAATATGGTATTTTACTAAATATTAGTCCAATATTAAATCTTTATATGATTGTTTTATTTTATTCCCCCGTACAAGTATATAAGTATTGGTCTTTAGATTATTAGTATTTTGCTTTTAGTATCAATATATCGAATACCTAATATGTATGACAAACAACCGAGAAGATAACCATTTTTTGATTTATATGCCAAAAAATTCTACAAAAAATTACGAGAATAACTGTGTTTTTAATTTTTTTCTATCTTCAAAACTGACCGAGATATAAAGGCGCAAAGTTAACATTTTCGGTCTAATGTCGCCTCTACACGTTGGCCAACACAGTGGCGAATGTAGTGGCGAATATATTGGCCGAGAGTTGGTGACGGCGTCCACACGTTGGAAGGTCGTTCAGTTTACTTCGGTTCGGGCCAATGTGCGGACGAATTTATTTTATTTTAGACGACGGTTCCGTGACGCAGTGGGTTAGCAATGAGTGGCTGTGCCGGGGGCCGCGGGTTTGAATCCCGCACGGAACAAGTATTTGTATATCCTACAAATAATTGTTTCGGGTCTGGATGTGTGTCCTTGTGCAATTTATGTTTGTAAGCTAAAATCCAAGTGTGGGGGTAACGTTTTTATAAAATAATTATAAAAGAATAGTGGATATTACTGGGGCTGTAAATAGATATACGATTAGCTTTATTTATATGCATCATAAACTGGAATAAATACCATTAAGAAGAACTTGACTTATTTTAAAGTTAAAGGAGTTATAATCGATTAGTCTATGTTTTAAAATTGGGTTTTGATTTTAAAATTTAGCAAAATATGTACTTGCATTTCTATCAGACATATGATGTATATAAAAAACACCTTATAATTTATTTGGTAATTTAATTATTTTTTGAGAAAGACAAAAACAATAGCAATAAATATAATTAACACTGACTTATTATAACTTAGAACATAAATGAAAAACTCATGACGAGCAAAGTGGCTCAGGACCATGCTTTGCGGCAGTCTGTGGAGGAGGATGTTCAGTAGTGGACTTGTGAAGAGCTGTAATGATGATGATGATTCGAAAACTTGCACGATTAAATTATAAGAAATTGACGTTTTTTATAGGATAGGGTGACAAACGAGCACACAGTTCACCTGATGGTAAGTGGTTACTGTGGCGCACTGACATCTACATCTATCCTCAATTATGAATCAAAATGCAGATGCGTTCTCACCCGTGAGGACTAAGATGAAATGCCTCGTTTCCTTTAAAAAGTCTCTGGTCAAAAGCTTAATGCCGCTGTGTTCCGTATGGTGAGTGTAAGAGAACCGGATATCTTTTTTATTGGAAATGTATTTGATCTTAGTCATCACGGGTGATAACGCATTTGATACTTATTGATTCTTTATCGAGGATAAATGTTATTTACTTGGGGTTATTCCGTTTATCCACCCTATTAAATCCAGCCTAGGGTGGATACTCGGAAACACGTGTTCGTCTATCCACCCTTCTGGATGGATAATCGGAACTCATTTGTTCTTTCGATTTTTCAGCGCAAATGCAGTTCAACAGGGTTACTTCGTTTATTAACCAACCCAAAAAAAAAAATTCTCAAAGAAAAGAACTAGGAAACGCATGTTTGTTTATCCACCCCAGACGGGGAAACCACATACATACCCTTAGACAAATTGTAGAGAAAACCGAAGAGTACAACTTGCCACTTTGCCTGGCGTATGTGGACTATAAAGTCTTTGATTCCGTCGAAATTTGGGCGGTTCTACAGTCCCATCAGCGGTGTCAAGTCTACTGTCTGTATATCGAAGTGCTGAAGTGTTTGTACAGTAGAGCTAAGATGGCTATCCAAGTACAGAACCAGAGTAGGAAACCTGCCCAACTGCAGAGAGGTGTAAGATATGGTGACGTTATATCTCCGAAACTTTCCACCGCTGCAATGGATGACGTTTACAAGCTGCTGGACTGGAAAGGATACGGTATTAACGTCAATGGCGAGTACATCATTCACTTTCGATTTGCCGACGATATAGTCCTTATGGCAAAATCACTGGAGGACCTAAACATTATACTCAATGACGTCAATATTGTTTCCCAACGGATAGGTGTTAAGATGAACATGGACAAATCCATGTCACACCTATGTCAGTAGTTGTTGGGAGCACTAAGCTCGAATTTGTTGACGAGTATGTTTACCTGGGAAAAATGATCTGACTAAGTAATTTTAACTTCGACCGAGAGGTCAATCGATGGATTCAACTCGACTGGGCAGCGTTCGAGAAATTATGGCACAACTCGTCAGCTATACCTCAAAACCTGAAAACAAGACTGTACAACCAGTACGTGTTGCTAGTGATAACTTATGGAACTGAGACGTGGTCCTTCACTGCTGGCCGTATGAGGACGCTAAAGGTCGCTCAGCGAGCTATGGATAGGGCTATGCTTGGAATTTCTCCGCGTGATAAACTTAAAAATGAGGATATCCGCAGTGAAACCAGAGTGACCGACATAGCCCAACGGATTAGTAAGTAATGACATTCCTCAGAGGAGGTCTGTGCTTAGGGACTTGTGAAGATGATGATTTTAAGGCTTAAGTTAAGAACGACGGCACCAGGATCGATAACTATAAGATTGGTGACAAGGGTTATAGATGGTAACTTAGTTTTTAGCAGTGTGTTCTAAGCAAGAACCACTTACATGAATAGGAATCAAATGTGCTGAAAGCAAGCCCTGGCATGCACAGATATTAAGGTAGTCTTTTGCTCCACCATAACCACCTTCTGGATTGAGATTCATATTCATATCGCCTGTTGACACTATATTTTTGAATGGTGATGGTTGCTTAAGTGAATTGCCTAATGACGTGATAAAATTGTCTATTTTTAAAAAGCACAAGGTCTGTAAACAGCAAGGATAGCAGTTTCACGGCCCACTTTCACCAATAACTTACTACAATCTAGCATATCTTGTTCTTTAACCTATATGATTATATTTTTTTTCGCAAAAGCTACCTACTACATCGTCATTTTGATTAGGTACAGTTTTACTACTACTCGTAACAGTATTGTATCCTGGCAATGATGGCAGATTGTTTTGGCTTTTAGATAGCAAGCATTCTGTTAGTATGATAGCATCGCAGTCAGTGTTCAGTTTTCGTAGGAGGATATAGAAATTATCTATGTTTTTATTAATGCTACGAATGTTAAGTGTAAACTCTTTTACTATTTTAGTAAAAGAGTTTGCGGGCTTAACCCTTAACACCACAGGTAGAGGACCTAGTTCCCCCACCGAACAATTTTTCTAAAATATTTTAAGTGTTTTAAACATAACGTGATTAAGCGTCCAAGTATTTCCAGTGCCTTCCGAGGTCTTGCGGGTGGGGAACTTGCACCAGGCTAGCATGTTTAGTTCAAGAGATAAGAGGACGGAACTAAGGTCCCTCACAAGTGTAATTTCGTATTTATTTTTCAATTACTTAAATAAAGTATTTTATTTTTATTAGATTTGTTTTTATGTGGGTTTGTGGCATACTATGGATAAAATTTGAATTTACAGTTGACAGAAAATCTGTTGAATGACTTCGAATCAGAAGAAAACGAAATTGAGGATATTTTTCGTGAAGCATTATCGGGGTTTAGAGACGCGGTGTATGAAGTCAGTGATCATAAGACTGAAAGTGACGAAGAAACGAAGAGTGACTCAGAAAACGTAGAAGTAGAAAATAATGAACAAGAAGAGCGAAAAAGTAATGCATTTTATGGAAGAAAATGAACCATCGCGATTACGGGTTCAGCACATAACATCCTTATACGTTTGCTTACTCTGTGCGGTCCTGCTCTAGCCAAGAAAAGAATTCCTGACCAATGATTAAAATAGTACTGATATACGGTTTATGTTTAAAGGGGACATAGGCCCCCACGGTTAATGAGATATTCCTTGCACATATCAATTTCACATGTTTTTGCCACAGATAAATAATTAAATATTTTTTTATAACGTTACCCCCACACTAGGATTTTCTCCTGTATCGTGGCGGTAGTTTACAAACATAAATTGCACAAGGACAAACATGCAGACTCAGCATATCAGAAATATTAAAATGAACGGTGGCGCTCTTAGGCACCCTCATTATAATCTATGGAATTAATGTACTTAGTTTCAGCCGTCTTCTTAGCTGGGCATTCAGGGTCACCTGCTTTGTGATTTCTCGGTGTTTTAAACGTATGCATGTTGCATACTTGGCTGGATCAACTTTCTTAATGCAAGCATTTGCTGATGTCCTAATTCACCACAATATCCACACGTGTCTATAGTTTCTCGACGGGTCCTTGCAGCATGTCCATACTGTTGACATTTGAAGCACCTGGTCACAAGTGTCCACACGTCCAATTTATTAAGGCTCACTCATGGTCGGCGCCTTTATGATGCCACCTGGTACTTCAATAATTAAATAAAATTGCATGAAAGTGCTTCTTTTTTACCCGATTTATGACTTAATTTTATAAGAGAAAAAAGATTCCCGCGTTAAATTAGGGATCTAATCGACAAAATTTTTATCATATATGCAATCAAAGACTTCTTGTTCACTAGCGCGGCAGATATACCTAAGACTTCCTTAGTAATCCTACTATCTTTGGTATTTTTTTATGGAACTCTTCCATCTTTAGACCGTAATTACTTAACTGAGTAGATTTTTTTAGCTTCTCAATATCGTCCTTTGTTTCAGTGCTGATAATAACGCCTTCTTTTTTGGTGACAAACTTTATTAAAGCACTGTTCGATTAAAGTCATCCAATTTTTAATTTCACTGGTGGCTAAAAGTTCGATTTCGCGATTGGCGGACTCCGAGTTGTAATGGTGCTCATGTTGAAAGGGCTATTATTGTATATATTAGTCATGATTTCTATCACATGTCATTATAATTTGTTATTCAATTATGTAAAATCACAACTTAGCAGAAATTGTCCGATTGATTATCTAGGTCACAATTTTATGGAAAATATTTAAACACTTATATAATTGCTAGACTGCTTGATTCGAGCTCCGTAAGCAATATAAAATTAATACGTACCAAACACGGAAGAATACAATCCTCCACTTTATTTCATGAAAGTGCATAAGCCGTTGATTTCTTAGAAATTTGCAGTTGTTTGAACGGTGTCACCTCTATTTCTTCTTCTTTGTATGTTATTCCCGATTACTCCACATATCCACCCTAGGGTATATTAAATACTCGAAAACGTGTGTAAACCCATAGACATATAATATTGGCGGATAGACGACCTGGCAGCCCGAAAACGCGTGACAAATTTTGATTTGTCATCGTGCGTTAATTACTTATGTAGGTATGCATAGAGAGAACCGACAATTCTACATAAATTGAGATAATGTTTCAATTTATGTAGAATTGTGGGTTCTACCTACGTCCCTCTTTTTATAATTTAATTTCCAAATTGAAGAGACAAATCTATTGTAAACGTGTCTCGCTTTTTCTAATTTAATTTCCAAATCGAGAGACAAATATATTGTAAAATGTTGCGTGTAATTAATGCGTGGAAATAGAAATATCAAGTGGTCATCTTTGGTCTCTTTATACTATGCCAAATATGAGAATAAGTACAAATGTATCTTCCGATTTACTACAAAAATGACATCCCTATTGTAATAGTATTATAAGTGACGTTACTTTTAAAGAGATGGCGTCTTTTTTTGTGTTTTGTCTAGTGGTGTGTGTAGTAAATTCGTTCGCAAAGTTAGCAACAATCGACATCGATATACTCGTTTTTTTTACTTATTTCTTTATTACTTTAATATTTATTTTTTAATATTTGTTTTAAAATATAAAGAAAATAGGATTATACTTATCATTATTTCAACGATCAAGTAAATTATTTTTAAATCAAAACTTTGTAAAAACCTGTAGGTAGAACAACAGACACACGGAACATAAGCGAGTTGGATCCCATTTGTAATATGTGATAAACGTTGTGACTAACGATCGGCTTCGGCTTCACACAACTGTTTTCTAGATCTTACCGGGTCTAATTGTGAATGTGAGTGTTCATCAAAATCGGTCCAACCGTTTTCAAGTGATGATCTTTCATACATGCGACAATTGATTTTAATTTATATAGTTTTACCACTTGCTTAGCGGAAAACCATCGACTATATTCAACAAAGTTTTATCTGCTTGGAAATCAACAGCACTATTCATTAAATGATTCCGTGAGAAGAGAAAACTTACATGGCGATCGATTAAATTACTGATGAAGATGAAAACTTTAACTTCCCTACCAAATTGTTATATTCATTAAATGTAACCAGTAATGCCATTACACTGTCTTAAATTGATTATTGTTTTGCCAATCATTTTACTACAAAATTTGATCTCGCTGAAACTGTGTAACTCGTAATTTTGAAATCATGAAGTTAAGGTGACTCTAGTCGACATTATTTCCATAGAAAAGTCGGAGGGGTTTTACTCCGCTGTTTGACAGTGTACATCCAAAGTTAAACATGATATCGTTTTGTCTCATTATTAATTTTGTCTGTACCGAAACAGAATAGTAAAATAAAATGTCATTAAAAAGTTACGAGCTACCAAAGATTCGTTTTTATTGCCAATTTTAACACAACTTTGGGCGTAAATTAGTAATAAAAGCAGTGTAAAAATTCCAAAACAAAGTCGGTACCGACACAGCTCAATTAACGAAGAATTCAATAAATTTTATTGGTAATTGATTCATGCAGTGGTTTTTTCATAAAACCCCTCCTTCCAAAGGCCTTTTCGTATTTTTTTACGCGCGCGTGTTTATATGAATTATCGTGCATCTCACTGAATAATGTTTCCCCCGGTGCGGTGCGGGAGGACGACACTTACACACACATGCATGCGCGGTGACGCGCGCTTATTTGACTCAGTCAGCTGCGGCCTGTGACGTTCGTATGATTATAGCTATACCTGCGCTCTAAATTACTACGCTACATTGAACGCTGCTTGAACTTTGGATTAAATCAAATTGATATAAGCACAGACAAAAATAGAGGAATATATAAATAAAATTTTGAAAAAAAAACGATCTCAAAATTTTATTAATGTTAATTTTATCTTTACTTCCTATGTCAATTTGATTTACATTCGATTATAATTATATTCTCAGACGTGCAGGTTTCCTCAATATGTTTTCCTTCACTGCCGAGCACGTGGTAAATCAGCACAATTGCAATTAACAATTTCATTGGTGCCGGCGGGGATCGAACTCGGGTCTGCATGTCTGAGAAATTAAAAAATATATATTTCGAAGAAATGTGAAGTTCGTCAACACGCATTAAGGTGGCACAAGTCGCGGGCTCGAACTCATTGGTGGGCGCGGCCAAAAAGCACGTTGTCTCACCTGGCATCGTGCCCGACAGAGATAGTATCAGTGAAGAGCAGTTAGAACGCACGTCTTGTTCGTACGGCGTTCCGAACCGTTAGAACAAAAACGAAGTTACACGAACACGATGCACACATACATACCACCCTATTCTGTGCCGCTCGATGGCAGTACCTACCTACAAACTCGTACTAAATTATTAGGCGCTGCGTTATCGCTTTATACTATACCTCTATGGTACCTAATATAGATTGCTTATTTTATTATGTTTTGTTTTCCCCGGGTGGTCATGCAGCGATCACTCAAGAGTTCACGACGCCGAAGCATGAACTGGAACAGTCATCGCAGTTTATATCAGTACTAGCTGTTGCTAGCGGCTTCAAACGCGTGAACTCGAAAATTATCCCACAGGAACGAAATACCTGAATAAACGGTATCAAATGTGTTATTCCAGACCAGGTATAACCTATCTCTGAGCTGAATATCATCCAGATCTCTTCAACTGTTCTGGCGTGATTGAGTAACATACATATATCCATTCAAACTTTCGCATTTATAATAGTACCTGGTTGACCGAGCTTTGCTCGGTATTTTTCGCTCGATTTTTTTTAATTCGTGTGTTTTGGAAATTATATTTAGATACAAATTACATACTGATGAAATATAAATAATATTTTTTGATCTTAGCGACATAACAGAAAAAACGGAACTGGTTATTTGAATAAAAAATCATGAGTGCAATTATTTTAATTTAAATTTTCGTGTTTTTAAAAAATACTAAAAAAAGGGCTCGAAAAAATAGATTTTCTCAAAAACGAAAGGAACTTGAAAAAAAAATTAAAAAAGTCGGTCGGTCGGTCTGAGCTCGAACCGGGGTTTTACGATTCTGTGACCGCCCAATACCAATTAAGCTATTTATAATCATTAACAATTTGTCAAAATTTACCTTCTTATTCTAACGATATTGTAGCAGTTTTTCATTGCCTAAAACACGGACAAAAAAGACATTTTCTAAAAATAAATCCTAGCTAGATCGATTTTTTATCCCCGAAACTCTCTGGACACTAAATTTTATGAAAATCGTTGGAGCCGTTTCCGAGATCCCGATTATATATATATTTATATTTTTTTTTTATAGAATAGGTCGACAAACGAGCACACAGTCCACCTGATGGTAAGTGGTTGCTGCGGCCCATAGACATCTACATCTATCTTCCGTTACAAATCAAAATGCAGATTGCGTTGTCACCCGTGAGGACTGAGATGGAATGCCTCATTTCCAGTAAAAAGGGTCTCCGGTTCTCTACACTCACCATACGAAATACAGCAGCATCAAGCTACCATTTCACGCTGGTATTCTGTGAGAGCGTGGTCCTTCCCCGGTCGAGCCGACCCATTCGTGCTACAACTATACTACAATATAACTTCAGCATGGCTCTACCACGTAAAAAAGTATAGATAAAAAAGTATAGTAAAGTAGGTATATACAAGAATTGCTCGTTTAATAGTATAATAATAATATTTAGATAATAATTGTAATTATCAGAATATAGTATATTCTGCCTACCTATAAATTGTTTTCAAAAATACTTACCTGTCTTCTTACTTTTTTTATATACACACAATATCACAAGATGTAAACACATGTTTTTATCAAGACAAGTGACCCGTCAAGACTGTTTCCTTAGTACCGACGTACTTAGGCAGGTAGGTAGGCAGTTTAGATTTTAGTGTCCACGACGCCGCGACAGTTTGTCAAATTTTGTTATATAGTAGGTTGTGGGTATCTAGGTAATAACAGTAGGTAGGCACCTATCCACCGTCCACGCCGCGCAAGTGATTCTCGTCCTACCTGTCCGCGCAGTAACTTTTTTTTTACGACCGCGCGAGACTGTCGCAACAAAAACGATTACTAGGTACTGAAAAACCAAATAGGTACCTACCTAACATTCAAATAAAAATATTCTCAAAAAGCTCAACGAATTCAGAATTTAATTTTGTTAAAAGAAAATTGGTCAAATAAAAAATAAAGGATGAAAATAAAGCATATGGGAATATAAAAATAAATCGTATTTATTTGTTATTTCGAGTTTTACAAGAAAAGTATAATATTTACTGGAGACAATTATTTTATTATTATAATAGTACATGATATTCCCTTTAAAATGACACCAATATGAATAATATCTTATATCTATATCTACAAATAAATAAAATTGAAATGTCTGTTTGTAATGTTAAAATAACAGCTTTTTATTAAATGCATATGAAAGTACTAGTAACAAAAACACAATTTTTAAAATTTTTGTCTGTCTGTCGGTCTGTCTGTCTGTCTGTTTATTCCAGCTAATCTCCGAAAAAGCTGGATCTATTTTGACGGGACTTTCACTGGCAGATAGCTGATCATATAAGGAATAACTTGAACTACTTTTGTTTTAGAAAAAGAATTAGGGTTCCGCGCAAAAAAATTAAAACCCATGAAAGCCATATTCCACGCGTGCGAGATCGCGGGGAAAAACTAGTACTCAATATAGATAAATGTATACTTATTTTTATTTATTTATTATTTTAATAAATAAATAAAAATAAGTATTAATAATTTCTAGACACATCTCAACAGATATTTCGTTTATAAATTGCTATGAATACTGAAGCATTCTTTTATTTAAATTTCAAACACCACAATCTCTAATTTTTTACTCTGCTATCTTCAGCGCTGTACACGAACGGAACGATGTCGTTGAGAGCCGTGGTAGCTCACATGGTTAGCGCTCGTTATAGGTATCACAGTACGGGAGCAACTCGGGTTCGATCCCCACTGGCACCAATGAAATTGTTGCGTGCTGATTTAGCTATCAGTTGGAAAGTCTGTTTTTCTGGGCCGTTTTGTTTTGTTACACTGACATCTCGCAAGTCACCTAGGGACCTAGGAGGTTGTCGGTTGCTTATTTTTTATTTTTCTTTAAAATTTTCGTCGGTAAAATAACATATTTATAAAAGTAAAAAAGTAAAGTTACAGCCTATATACGTCCCACTGCTGGGCACAGGCCTCCTCTAATTTCTGAGAGGGTTTTAAGGCAAGGAAATGTCCGCCACGCTGCCCGTGTTGACGAACTTCACATTTCTTCGAAATATATATTTTTTAATTTCTCAGACATGCAGACCCGAGTTCGATCCCCGCCGGCACCAATGAAATTGTTAATTGCAATTGTGCTGATTTACCACGTGCTCGGCGGTGAGGGAAAACATATTGAGGAAACCTGCACGTCTGAGAATATAATTATAATCGAATGTAAATGAAATTGACATAGGTAAGTAAAGATAAAATTAGCGGAACATTAATAAAATTTTGAGATCGTTTTTTTTTAAATTTTATTTATATATTCCTTTATTTTTGTCTGTGCTTATATAAATTTGATTTAATCCAAAGTTCAAGCAGGGGTCAATGTAGCGTGGTAATTTAGAGCGCAGGTATAGCTATAGTCATACGAACGTCACAGGCCGCAGCTGACTGAGTCAAATAAGCGCGCGTCACCGCGCATGCATGTGTGTGTAAGTGTCGTCCTCCCGCACCGCACCGGGGGAAACATTATTCAGTGAGATGCACGATAATTCATATAAACACGCGCGCGTAAAAAAATACGAAAAGGCCTTTGGAAGGAGGGGTTTTATGAAAAAACCACTGCATGAATCAATTACCAATAAAATTTATTGAATTCTTCGTTAATTGAGCTGTGTCGGTACCGACTTTGTTTTGGAATTTTTACACTGCTTTTATTACTAATTTACGCCCAAAGTTGTGTTAAAATTGGCAATAAAAACGAATCTTTGGTAGCTCGTAACTTTTTAATGACTTTTTATTTTACTATTCTGTTTCGGTACAGACAAAATTAATAATGAGACAAAACGATATCATGTTTAACTTTGGATGTACACTGTCAAACAGCGGAGTAAAACCCCTCCGAAATTTCTATGGAAATAATGTCGACTAGAGTCACCTTAAGGCAGCGTGGCGGACATTTCCTTACCTTAAAACCCTCTCAGAAATTAGAGGAGGCCTGTGCCCAGCAGTGGGACGTATATAGGCTGTAACTTTACTTTTTTACTTTTATAAATATGTTATTTTACCGACGAAAATTTTAAAGAAAAATAAAAAATAAGCAACCGACAACCTCCTAGGTCCCTAGGCGACTTGCGAGATGTCAGTGTAACAAAACAAAACGGCCCAGAAAAACAGACTTTCCAACTGATAGCTAAATCAGCACGCAACAATTTCATTGGTGCCAGTGGGGATCGAACCCGAGTTGCTCCCGTACTGTGATACCTATAACGAGCGCTAACCATGTGAGCTACCACGGCTCTCAACGACATCGTTCCGTTCGTGTACAGCGCTGAAGATAGCAGAGTAAAAAATTAGAGATTGTGGTGTTTGAAATTTAAATAAAAGAATGCTTCAGTATTGATAGCAATTTATAAACGAAATATCTGTTGAGATGTGTCTAGAAATTATTAATACTTATTTTTATTTATTTATTAAAATAATAAATAAATAAAAATAAGTATACATTTATCTATATTGAGTACTAGTTTTTCCCCGCAATCTCGCACGCGTGGAATATGGTTTTCATGGGTTTTAATTTTTTTGCGCGGAACCCTAATTCTTTTTCTAAAACAAAAGTAGTTCAAGTTATTCCTTATATGATCAGCTATCTGCCAGTGAAAGTCCCGTCAAAATAGATCCAGCTTTTTCGGAGATTAGCTGGAACAAACAGACAGACAGACAGACCGACAGACAGACAAAAATTTTAAAAATTGTGTTTTTGTTACTAGTACTTTCATATGCATTTAATAAAAAGCTGTTATTTTAACATTACAAACAGACATTTCAATTTTATTTATTTGTAGATATAGATATAAGATATTATTCATATTGGTGTCATTTTAAAGGGAATATCATGTACTATTATAATAATAAAATAATTGTCTCCAGTAAATATTATACCTTTCTTGTAAAACTCGAAATAACAAATAAATACGATTTATTTTTATATTCCCATATGCTTTATTTTCATCCTTTATTTTTTATTTGACCAATTTTCTTTTAACAAAATTAAATTCTGAATTCGTTGAGCTTTTTGAGAATATTTTTATTTGAATGTTAGGTAGGTACCTATTTGGTTTTTCAGTACCTAGTAATCGTTTTTGTTGCGACAGTCTCGCGCGGTCGTAAAAAAAAGTTACTGCGCGGACAGGTGGGACGAGAATCACTTGCGCGGCGTGGACGGTGGATAGGTACCTACCTACTGTTTTTACCTAGATACCCACAACCTACTATACAACAAAATTTGACAAACTGTCGCTGCGTCGTGGACACTAAAATCTAAACTGCCTACCTACCTGCATAAGTACGTCGGTACTAAGGAAACAGTCTTGACGAGTCACTTGTCTTGATAAAAACATGTGTTTACATCTAGTGATATTGTGTGTATATAAAAAAAGTAAGAAGACAGGTAAGTATTTTTGAAAACAATATATAGGTAGGCAGAATATACTATATTCTGATAATTACAATTATTATCTAAATATTATAAATGCGAAAGTTTGGATGGATAGATGTATGTTACTCAATCACGCCAGAACAGCTGAAGAGATCTGGATGATATTTAGCTCAGAGATAGGTTATACCTGGTCTGGAATAACACATTTGATACCGTTTATTCAGGTATTTCGTTCCTGTGGGATAATTTTCGAGTTCACGCGTTTGAAGCCGCTGGCAACAGCTAGTACGGATATAAACTGCGATGACTGTTCCAGTTCATGCTTCGGCGTCGTGAACTCTTGAGTGATCGCTGCATGACCACCCGGGGAAAACAAAACATAATAAAATAAGCAATCTATATTAGGTATCTATAGAGCCATAGAGGTATAGTATAAAGCGATAACGCAGCGCCTAATAATTTAGTACGAGTTTGTACACAGAATAGGGTGGTATGTATGTGTGCATCGTGTTCGTGTAACTTCGTTTTTGTTCTAACGGTTCGGAACGCCGTACGAACAAGACGTGCGTTCTAACTGCTCTTCACTGATACTATCTCTGTCGGGCACGATGCCAGGTGAGACAACGTGCTTTTTGGCCGCGCTCACCAATGAGTTCGAGCCCGCGCCTTGTGCCACCTGAAGTTAAGGCAGGATCTTGATAATGCTGTGTATAGTCGGTGTGAAAGAAACCATAACCTCCTAGCAAATAATGTATATTATTACTTAGAAGTTCTGAGGCTCCATACCATCCTGTAAGTACCATAAAAGACGACACAGAGAAATGAAATATTAGGATATAGAGATATAGAGGGAACTATGACAAACATTCCCCCTACGTTCAGCAGTGGACTTTTGATAGGTTATAATTAATGAATTAACGATGGATGATATCTTGAGGGAATAGAGAGGAAAACGGGTAATACGTTCGTAATCGATATATTGTTAGCTGTGATCTAGCGGCAAAAGAGAAGGCAGACCACGGTTGTGTCTCTGTTATTGTGCTCTTGTAACAGTGACCTCTGGGTACATTCTGTGAAGCAAACAGTGTCGATTAAACTAATACAGTTATTATTCCCTGTCAAACTCGTAATAAATCTTAGGATAATTTAGCGGAGATCTAAAAACCACCAAAAGTAACGTAGGATTTTACTAATAATATTTGGCTTTAACTTCATTTTAAATAAGTATATACATATTTTTTATAAGCATACTAATGTCTACTAAGTATCTTGGGTCAGTTTTTACCATGTTTCTATAAGTGACTGTACACAGTAGAGGCAGAAAACCTGACTGATGCGGACTTCACATAACTTCAAAATATTTTTTGAAGTGAAAATTCTTCAACGTCTTAGTAGAGAAAATACTGGATATTGTACCAATATATAATTGGAAAATCGGAAGAAAAGTAATATACTAATTCCAATTATCTACCGATTACATATAAACTTAGGGAGAAGAAAATTCCTTATGGCAATAATTAAAATAATTTAATACATAGAAGTAAAACCACCGAATAAAAAGCAATCGTAAAAACAATAATTTACAAAAGGAATCTAAACATTTGTTTTGGACGTTTATACGCTTCATATGTGGTAGAGTCATGCTGCAGTTATATTAGTAGTATAATAGTTGTAGCACGAATGGGTCGGTTCGACCGAGGAAGGACCACGCTCTCACAGAATACCAGCGTAAAATAGTAGTTTAATGCTGCTGTGTTTCATATGGTGATTGTAGGGAGCCGGAGACCCTTTTTACTGGAAACGAGGCATTCCATCTTAGTCCTCACGGGTGACAACGCATCTGCATTTTAATTCGTAATCGAGGATAGATGTAGATGTCTATGGGTCACAGTAAATACCATCAGGTGGACTGTGTACTCGTTTGTCACCCTAGCCTATAAAAAAAATGATCCGTGGTCTGATCGATTTTAAATATGTTGACAGTACTGAGGCGTCGTTGGCAAGAATGTTAAGTGGCGGAGGGGTTGGCACAGGAGGATCAGTAAGGAGGAGGCTCAGTAAATAATTAAAATTAAAGCATTTAATATGTATCCCTGCCATGGGCAAAAGTCCCATCTCATTTCTGAGAGGGGTTTAGGTCAAGGTAGTGTCCACTGCTTTGCCCTAATGCGTGTTAGCGGACTTCACATAACTTCAAAATATTTTTGAAGTGAAAATTCTTTAACGACGCAGTAGAGAAATTTAGTACGATATTAAAAAAGATAAAATACTGGATATTATACCAATATATACATATTGTATCTATATACGATTTATATCGCCCCATATATATATATATATATATATGTATATATATATATATATATATATATATATTATAGTAGTGAGCGATATAAATCGTATATAGATACAATATATATATATATATATATGTATATATATATATACATATATTTATATATTTATATATATATATATATATATATATATATATATATATATATATATATATATATATATATACTCGGCTACAGTCTATAGTACTTAGGTGGCGAGGAGTTTTGGCGGGAACTTGGCCGTAGACGGATTGTCGCTCCTGTTTTATCGCTTGAATAATGGTTAAAAGTGATGCGATTTTGTGAATTAAGTGTCCGCGCGTGTGAACTATTAGAGAAAACGACGAAACAAGTGATTTGATGTCGATATAAACCTCTAGTTATTTTGATCGCTTTCGCGCCTTATGAACTTAAGTGGCTGTCGTCATCAACTGTCCGCAAGGTTGAGCTGTCGTCAAAATCTCCCAAGGACTTCGCAATGTGACGTATCAGCATATTGTGAAGAAAAAGAATAAGAAATTATATGCTCAGAAAGGCTAGAACCCAGAGCCGTAAAGCCCGTTATAAAAAAATCAGGTAGCGAGCAACACTGCCAATTGTCTTTCCAATGTCAATCATTGTCAGTTGTCAATTGTCATAGTAGTTCTATTTCTATGGCTTATTGATAAATAGTAGTTGTTTTTTATTTTCACAAGAATAAGACAAAAAGTTATAAATACGTGTACATAATTAAAAACAAATCGGAAAAAATTGATTATCAAAGCTATAATGGTCGATAATGTTAAAGTTAACTACCAGTCCGATGATTACGAAGGGAGCGATGAAAGTGGGACGAAGTACGTTTTAAACCATTTAGTGGATACGCCAAGTGACGAAAAGCACACACCAATGCCACGAATAGAAAAAGATATATCATTTAACCGTTATTGTCCTCATTGCAATTTGAATTTCGACGATAAAGAGGAATATGAGCACCACAATATTGAAATGCACGCTCAAAAAAAGACTTTAACGTGTGAATATTGTCAAACAGTTTTCCGCCGCCAAGATCATCTAAAGCGTCATATACATAGCTTGCATTTGAGTCAAAAATACTATGTTTGTCCGGTATGTGAAAAAGATTGTAAAAGACAAGATGCAATGTTGAAGCATATCAAAAATAAACATTCCTCAGAGAAGGAGATCTTTCACTGCCGAGAATGCCCGTTTAAATGTAACAAGATGACAATACTGGAAAAGCATGAGTACACTCATCTATTGAAAGATAGGCACACTTGCCCTCATTGTAATACGTCTTTTAAACGGAGAGATCATATGGTTAGACATATTAAGTCTCAACATCTGAACGAGCTTGTAGTGTGTCCTATATGTCAGCAGACTTACAAAAGGAGAGACCACGTAGTCAGGCATGTTAGAGAGAAGCACAAAATGGGGTATTTAAATGGAAAACTAGTTAAATCTGAAGATATAATCTAATGTTATTAAAACTTTTTTCATTGGAAAAGTCAAAGATTATTATTAAAAATCTGCTGCATACAGTTAAATGGGTATAGATAATGTTTGTTATAAAAACAATATCTCATTATTAAAAATTTTAAAATTATTTTTTCCCTACATTTGATTTTTCTGATAACAGAATGTGATTTTTTTATAGAATAAGTGTGACTAACATGCACTCAACCTAACTAATGATAAATGGATGCTGTAGCTCACACATCTACATTTGTTCTCGATTAAGAATCAAAATGCAGATACGCTGTAACCCCTGACTGCTTAGATGTAATGCATTGTTTTTTAGTAAAAAGGGTCTTTGGTTGTTTTAGGAACATTATTGTCAAAACAGAAGTCCGTTAGCTGTGGCAATATATATTAGCTAAATAGCTAAATTCCATACTTTATATTTTGTTTGCATATTTTCTGTGGGTCTTCTTTCTTGAAACAGATTAGTTTATATCTGAGACTTATTTTAAAATAGTTCTTTTAAGTTTTAATAAATCTTATGAAATAGAAAATATTTAAATTGAATATCACATATTTAAGAGCCTTTACTTATTTATTTTATTTGGGACACTGACAGCTTTTATATATTTTATTTATTTCAAAATTTTAAATCTATGTAGCTATTGAAATATGTTGTAAATGTGAAGTCGCATTCACATTGGAATCTAAATAGCTTTGTTATTGTGGAGTATGTTTAAAATAATATTTTATGGATTGATATACTTTAGTGTGAATGAGAAATTAGCACATCTTTTATATGATAAAGTTATACTCTGGGCTTTTTTATATGATAAAGTTATATTATGGCTGTAGCACAATTGGGTTGGGTGGACCGCAAAAATATCATTCACACAGAACACCAATGGAAACAGTGATAGTGTAGTATGTATATATTAAGGTAGATGAGGCAGAAAGTTTTGAACTCAAATTCACACAATTGTAAGAATTCTATTTAGTGGCTCGGAAACCGCGATCTGGATCATAAATACTAACACAAAAAAATATTTTTTAAATGCCGAGTTGTGTGATGCGGAACTGTAAAAATTATTATTCCAAAATAAAAAAAGACAATGGTGTTTCGTATCACACGTAGGTTTGTTCAAAATTATCATACATTTAGATCATTTTTATACATAAGTATACAATTTTAACTGAGTGTAAAAGGTATAGCATTAACTTTAACATCATTATGTCTTTAAGTATCAACTATCTCTTTCCCACGCATACAATCCCTATACTCATATATAATAAGTGTGTATACGTCAAAACGGAACAAGTTTAGAAAGACGTGAAGTATCGGCATGTGTCATCTACTTCCTTTATAATATACACTATCATTGAGTGTAAAGAAGCAGCTTATGTAATAGTAAAGTTGTCTGGATGTCACAATTGGCTTAGTATCCTAGACTAGAGGTTGGCTTAGTAAACATAGAATATAGAATAAAAACTGCGTTTGCCAACCCGCTTGCCAAGTGTGGGAACTATGGCAATATCCCTCTATGCAGCAATATATGGAGGAGGCCTATGTTCAGCAATGGACTTTGATAGGTTGTAACGTTAATGGAACATAGCCCCCTCCTTCACCCACTCCCATTGATTAATTGATTAATATTTTCTACAGTTGACATGCTTGGCAGGAAGATGTAAAACACTCTGGTAACATTGATTAACACTACTTTTATGGATTTTATCGCGTTTAATTTCAAATGATTTTTAATTCTCGACGTTTCGGGTGCTTTCCAGCACCCATGGTCACAGAGGACTGAGGTGACTGACGTCCCGTTGTCAATTTTAACCCGAAGAGCGTTCAGCTTTTTAATTATTATTTATAGATTCATATATATTGGACCGTAAATAATAATTAAAAAGCTGAAAGTACTCCGGGTTAACATTGACATAGGGACGTCAGTCACTTCAGTCTCCGGTGGCCACGGGTGCTGGAAAGCACCCGAAACGTCGGGGATTAAAAATCAGTTAAAATTAAATGCGATAAAATCCGTAAAAGTAATTTTAATCAAGGTGTAGTGGTAGTGTTCACGTAAATATCAGAAATCATTACGTAAACTGTGGTAACCACAGTTTTTTAGTATTATTATTAAGACGTGATCAAGAAGATGTGCTGCCTCTATCACATTTTATACCATCACTACATGGTGTACCATCCTATAGTAATTTATTAAATTATATCCAAACCCAAGCTACATAGCATATATTATACTGTAAAACATCCATTTAAATAAAACTAGTTTATATGGATTTTATCGTGTATATTAACTTGCAATTACCAGTCCGTACTGGTTTGCATAATGATTTCTTATATTTATGCCAGCATAGTGTTCAAACAAATCATTATGTAGAACTTCCAGATACTGTAATTTTGTTGTGCATAGATTTTACCCACTAAAATATATTATAAAGAGCTCTGTTTGTAGTTTCTTTGGTGGAAACAATAAGATTTGTAATTAAGAAAACAGTCAGTTGTTCATAATTAAGTATCAGTTTTATTAGGAAAAATATAAGAGGAATCGTAGCTGTCTGTATATATATATATATATATATATATATATATATATATATATATATATATATATATATATATATATAATTCTTTTATTTTTTATGTTTGAAATTTGTTTGTTGGATGTTGATAAAGGCAGTATAACTGAGAAATTTATGTCATTTTAGAAGATATTCTAGTTTTAAAATAATTAGTTTATGGAAAAAAATAAAACATAGGAACATATTATATGGTGGTGGTACATATATATATTTTATTTTATTTCCTCATCGTCATCATCATTACAGCCCTTCACAAGTCCACTACTGAACATAGACCTCCCCCAAGGTATGCCACAAAGCACGGTCCTGCGCCACCTGCATCCATCGACTTCCTGCATGTCTTACCAGGTTGTCACTCCATCTAGTGGGGGGTTGCCCTACACTTCGCCTACCGGTACGAGGCTGTCACTCGAGAACCTTTTATCCCCAATGTTTGTTGGTTCTTCGAGCTATATGGCCGGCCCGTTGCCACTTCAGCTTACTAATCCGTTGCTCTATGTTGGTCACTCTGGTTCTACTTCGGATATTCTCATTTCTAAGTTTATCACACAGAGAAACCCCGAGCAGAGCACTTTCCATAGCTCGCTGAGCGACTGAGCGTCCTCATACGGCCAGCAGTGAAGGACTTATTATAATGATTTCTTAAATTTACTCGAACACTACACATTGAATAAAACTATTATTTACGGATTTTATCGCGTTTAATTACATTAATTTATTTTTATTATTATCCCGACGTTTCGGGTGCTTTACAGCACCCATGGTCACGGGGGGGACTGAGATGTTTGACGTCCCAATGTCATAGTTAGTCCGGCTACCTTCAGTTTTTTATCGGACCAAAAAAAAAAAAATTAATATTAAAAAACTGAAGGTAGCCGGACTAACTATGACATTGGGACGTCAAACATCTCAGTCCCCCCCGTGACCATGGGTGCTGTAAAGCACCCGAAACGTCGGGATAATAATAAAAATAAATTAATGTAATTAAACGCGATAAAATCCGTAAATAATAGTTTTATTCAAGGACTTATTATTCTTATTTTATTTATATAATCTTTATTATACACCTGATACTAAGGGATATAAAGGCGTACATAATGCCTTATGGCATTCACTGTTTATATATATATATATATATAAATATATATATATATATATATATATATTGGGTAATTTGGGATTATCCTGTGGCCCAAGGGCCACCTCAGCCTGCTGTTAAGCCAACTTTACATTACGAAGCTAGTGTTATGCATGATTAAATTTATTCCATGAAACTAATCGCAGTACTTGTGAAACTTGTTTTGTCAAAATAAATGTGTTGTTAAACTAACTGTATTGTTGAGATTATGGCTCCATCAGTGTTTTGCAGATTTATTTTTCTGTCTAAAGCGTTGTCTTATACCGATGATAAAATGAGTTGAGAATGGCCACCCAAGAAAGCATCTGGATGCAACACAGTTAATTTCAGAATTAGCAGATGACGATCCTGAGAGCTATGCAAACTACTTTCGCAGCACTATAAGTTTCGGTGATATTAGTTGCATGGCATTAGTTTTACTCAAAAATTACGCTTGGCGCGAAACTAACTCAGTGTCATGATATTGATGCATGCAATGTAAAACTTGATATTTACGCGTGAAATTAGTTTTATACCACTAGATTCGTAATGTAAATCAGGCTTTACTGATTTTACAAGAGTAGTGTAATGTTTTGTTTTATAATTAGCGTTGAGAGGTCGACGGAATAATCCCAAGGTACCGTATATTGTAATGTAAAAAAAATTGCTCTAGTGTCATTATCCAGAAAGGAATATATTGGTTTTTTTTTTCGGAGGAAGTGAGAGTTACAAGTGTCGTGCCTTTTTTGCTTAAAATGTATTGTTTTATTAAGTGTTGTTGATTTACTATAGTAAATTTTCCTGTCTTGGTGGAGGTTTTAATATCTGTAAATTAGTAAGTGTTTGTAGTTGTGCCGTTTTTATGTAATTTTTTGTTGTAGTAATATAATGGAGGACGAACCTCCCGATCCCGGAAGGGTTCGCAATGATTCCTTTTCCTTACCCATGAACATTGATAATGTAGAACTAATTAACCGTAAACGTGCCCAAGTAAGTAACGAGTCTGCCCATCCACAAAAAATAGCTATTACTGATCCAAATCAACAGTTTCCTTCAATACAATCCTCATATACCCATCCCGATTTTATTAATAAAAAAGTTAAGTACTCTCAAGATGATTCCGCTCCTTTTCTAGTTCACGTAAGTAAAATCTCAAATGATCAGCTGTCTGGAGTAACTCTTAAACCAACTAAATTCGGTCACTTTCTGTATCATAACAATATTAAAAATATAGTCCATGATGGAGTCAAAAAAGTTGGACGAAATAGAATATCAGTGGAGTTTAAAACAGCTGCAGATGCAAACACCTTTATCGATCACCCAGCTCTCCAAATTTCTAAATATGAAGCAACCATCCCCTCATATAGTATCACTCGTATGGGGCTAGTTAGACAAGTTCCCATAGAGTGGACACTAGAAGTATTAATAGCAGCTATAGAAATTCCCTCTGGCTACGGTTCTATAATTAAAGCACGGCGACTTAATAGACGATCAGTGAGTGACAGCAATAGCGTTTCATGGGTTCCAACTCAGACGGTTGTTCTAACTTTTTCTGGACAAAGACTTCCTCCCCATATTTACTGTTTTTACACCTCAATGCCAGTGGAAAAATATGTTTTGCCACTAATTCAGTGTCATAAATGTTGTAGATTTGGCCATGTTACTTCCCAGTGCCGATCATCCCCTCGCTGCTTTGTATGTGCACAGAATCATGGAGGTTTATCTTGTACTCGAGAAACTCCTACTTGCCTATTCTGCTCTGGTCCCCACACCGCAAAAGACCCTACATGTCCTGAACATCTAAGGCAAAAATCTATTAAACTTGTTATGTCACAAGAAAATATTTCATATTTAGAAGCTTCAGCTAGATTCCCTCAGACAAAAATATCCTTTGCTGATACAACAAGAATCCAGCCTCGTAATTGTTCTCAACAGACCCCTTATACTTTAACTGACAGTCTTTCAACCCCTTCGGCTCAGCTCTCACAAACTGCATCATATAAAAAAACAATTTTTATCCCTCAACGTACCTGCAGCCAATCATTAAATTCTGGATATGATATGGCAGCCCATCAGGCAATTGTTGAGAATCCTAATTCTTCCCTTCCTAATGGGTGTGCTCTACTGGGAAATGACAACAACTCCTCCAGTAATGATAATTTCTGCGAACTTATGATATCAATTCTAATTAACATGATCTCCCGTTTTAGTGACACGGAACTTCCTCTCAGCTTACACCAAAAACTTACTCAGCTTTCCTCCTTAGCCAGTAACATTCGCAGTCCCGCCAGTTCTTCAATGGAATTGTCGGAGCATTAGAAATAAAAAAATGAACTCATTTACCTCATTAATAAATTTCACCCCTTCATTCTTGCCATCCAGGAGACATGGCTTAGGCCTGAGTCTCATTTTAGGGTTTCAGGCTACGCATGCCTCCGGGATGATAGGAGTGATGGTCGTGCTGGCACCTCTACTTTAATTTCAAGAAAAGTTACATTTTCACAAATTCCTCTCCCTCCTCATAGTCCAGCAGTAAATGCTGTTGCTATTAAGGCCCTTGATGTCTCTATTCTCTCTGTTTACATTCCTAATCGTGATGTAAATGTTTTAACAGAACTTGCAACACTTATTTCTTCTCTGTCACCTCCTATGGTTATTTTGGAAGATTTTAATATGCATCATACTGTTTGGGGCTCCCATCTGTGCTGCACTGGCTCCCTTATTTTTAGATCTTATTGATAATTTTAATCTCTGTATTCTAAATGACGGATCTCCTACCCGTCGAGTATCCCCATTACAAAATGTTAGAAGTGCCGTTGACCTAACTCTCTGCTCCTCAGATATTGCTTCCCTTCTTTTGTGGCAAATATTACCTTATAGCTATGGCAGTGACCATTTTCCTATATTTATCACTCCTCCTACTTCACCTAGAATAAATTTTACATTTTGCCCAAGACTAAAGTATAATCTATCCAAAGCTAATTGGCAATTATATTCTACAGTTTTGGAACAAGAGGTTTCAACTCTTCCCCTAATTAACAATGATAATATTGCTCCTGTATATATAGAGTTCAGAAATGCAATTATTTCTGCTGCTAATAAGTCAATCCCCTTAAAAAACCTTTCAAAAATAAGTATCCTTCCCCTCCTTGGTGGGACCAAGATTGTTCAGCAGCTTGTAGGAGAAGAAAAGAGGCTGAATTAATATACTCCCGTTCTATGACTGCAGAGAGTTATATCTCCTATAAAAAATTGCTGCAGAAACCTTAAAATTACTGTCAGACAAAAAGCGAACTGGTTGGTTTAAATTCTGTGAGTCACTGTCACCTAGGACTCCCCCATCTTTGGTCTGGAGAAATGTTAAAAAATATCGCTGTGCAGTTTCTAGTGAAAATATAATTTCTAATGATCCTTCCCCGTGGATAGATGAATTCTCTAATAAACTTGCACCACAAACAGTCCCATCTTATAATGAATGCCTAGTTTTTAATTCTGCTTTTTTTAAAAACAAATGATAAATTTGATTCCCCCTTTTCTTCTCAGGAATTGTTTACTGTACTCAATGGCCTTAAAGACTCCTCACCAGGTATTGATGGGATTCCTTATTCGTTTATAATTAATAGTAGTGATAACACTAAAACTGTCTTACTATCCATTTTATATTTTATTTATATTACTGGTGATCCTCCTGCTGAATGGAAAACCTAAATTATTTTGCCCATTCTCAAACCAGGTAAGTCTAGCAATGACCTTTCCAGTTACCGACCTATTGCCCTTTCTTGTACTTTGGCAACAATCTTGGAACATTTAATAAAAAATCGCTTGAAGTGGTTTTTGGAAAGGAATAATCTCTTACCTAAAAGCCAATTCGGTTTCCGAAAAGGTTTAAGTACCATGGATAGCCTAAGTACTTTGGTCACAGATATTCATATTGCTTTTTCAAAACATGAATTTCTCATAGGAGTTTTCTTGGATATTTCTTCTGCATATGATAATGTGCTTCTTCCTGTGCTCAGGCAGAAAATGCTTAATCTGAGCATTCCAGTGAGGATAGTCAATTACGTCTCTAACTTTCTCTCTTCTAGATCAATATCTGTAAATGTTAAAAATCTCCTGCTTCCCCCAAAAACTATATGGAAAGGACTTCCACAAGGCTCCGTTCTTAGTTCTCTCCTTTATTCTATATATACTCACGATTTAGAACTTTCAGTAAATTCTTTTTGTAATGTTCTTCAATATGCAGACGATTTAGCTCTATACATCTCTTCAAACAACTTCACAGTGGCATGTTCCCGTCTAAACTCATCCATGGATTATTTACAAGAATGGTTAACTAATCATGGCCTCTCTTTATCTGTGGCCAAGGGTAGTGTGGTGATCTTTTCCCGCCAAAGGCGAATTCCCGATATATCTGTTGTATATGATAAGCAACCTATTCCAGTTAGAGGCAATGTTAAATTTTTGGGAGTTATCCTTGATTCGAAATTGGCCTTCGGTCCATACATTGAATATATAACACAAAAATGCGAAAAAAACATAAATATTCTTCGGTGTTTGGTGGGGGGTCCCATTCTTTTTCTCAGAAATTACTGTACAATGCTTTAATACGAAGCCACCTTGACTATGGATGTTTTCTGTTGGAGCCTTGCAATAAATCATCCCTGAAAGTAATGGACAAAATTCAATCGAAATGCCTTCGCATTATTACTGGGGCAATGAAATCCTCACCAATAAATGTTCTTCAGGTTGAGTGCGTAGATCCTCCTTTAAGATTAAGAAGGCAATACCTTTCAGACAGATTCTTATTTAAGATCTGCCAGCTTTCAGATCATCCTCTAATTCCTAAATTGCACCTTCTTTCAGAGTATATCTCATCTGACCGATACTGGACCCATAAGGACTCTCCCTGCTTGTTTAAAAGTTTTAAGTTTAGTAATTTTTCTTCAGCTTCCTTACCCAATCTTTCAATGTAAAATAAATCCACTCTTCGATGTTCCTTACGAGGCTATTGTTTACCAACCCGACATTCATCTAGATCTAGGTATAGAAAAGTATTCTCCAATGGCAAATTTGAAATTAAAAGAAATTATAGAAAACATCTTTAAAGATTGGCTTGTCATGTACACACAAAATCATTCTTAACTTTAAATGCCCCTCACTATCCTCCACTTTTACCGGTGAAGCAACTGCAATCAGTGAAGCTTTGTTATATGTAGAGTCACATAATCTTAATAAAACAGTTATTTTCACAGATTCAAAAAGTTGTTTGTTAGCTATTTTGTCCAATCAATTCCATAACAAACATAAATTTCCACTAATTCTTAAAATAAAAAATACCCTATTCAGATGCCATCTTAAAGGAATCCATGTTTCAGTGGCCTGGATTCCAGGCCACAGTGGTATCCATGGTAACGAAACAGCTGATGTATTCGCTAAAAATGCAATTGCTAATGGCATTCTACGAAATTTAATTTACTCACATGACCTAATTTTGCTAGCTAAAAGGAAACTGAATGAAAATTGGAATAAATTATGGGAAGTTTCCAAAAATGTTAAAGGTAAGCACTATGCTGCCATCCAAGAGGTTATTCCTCCCAAGCCTTGGTTCTTTAAATTTAACAAAGCAAATAAACATGCAACTTCAATCATTTGTAGATTAAGAATTGGACACGCCTGCACACATGCACATCTGGCAAAAATCAGAGTAAGGGATAGCTCATTGTGTGAATGTGGCTTAGATGAAGGTTCCACAAACCATATTTTTTTCAACTGTCCCAAATTATCCTCCTCCCTTTATGATTACCTTCCTCCTTATATTCCTCGACCTATAGATTTTAATTCTCTTTTAACATATACCAGTACTCCTTTTGTGTATGTGTAATACTAATAATATGAAACTTTAAATCCTTGTCACTTTTAACATACGGGTAAGAGTCTTACACCTGTGTTTGTCGTATTTGTTCTAGGTAATTCAACAAATAGATTTGTCAAAATTCTCGGAGGAAGACTGAATCCTTGTATTATCACAGACTCTTATTTTAATTAAACTCATAAGCTTTCATTTTCTACTTAATGTCATTGGCGAATTTTATCAAACCGCCACAAAAGAAAGAAGAAGAAGAAGAAGGAATATATTTATATGGAATATATTCTAATACACTTTTACGGTTATAGTTATGGTATGGAGAGCAAGGGTGTAATGGTGTACAACCCCGGAATAGATTAAGTTAAGATTATCATAGGCCTAGGTACAGTTGTGAATTGCTGTAGGCTGTGATGATGAAGGCATAAAGAATAAATAAAACCGGCCAAGAGCGTGTCGGGCCACGCTCAGTGTAGGGTTCCGTAGTTTCCCGTCCGTCACAATAAGTGTTCCCACTTATTATGGTTCAAAAGTTAGAGTTAGGGCACATTGTTTTTTACTTTTGGAGCGATTATTTCCGAAATTATTGACATTATCAAAAATGATTTTAGTAAACCCCTATTCATTTTTAAATACCTTTCCAACAATATATCACACGTTAGGGTTGAAATAAAAAGAAATATTTCCCACTTTACATATAGGGGGCTACCCTAATAAAACATTTTTTTTTTCAATTTTTATTTTACCACTTTGTCGGCGTGATTGATACACATATTGGTAGCAAATTTCACAGAGATTAAGCGAGGACGGACAGACGGACAGACAGACATGGCGAAACTATAAGGGTTCCTAGTTGACTACGGAACCCTAAAAATGACAGCCTATGCAGAACAAGTCTCATTTTTAGGCCCGCCGCTGATTGCAATTTTTTGTCACCGTGACTTTTTGTCACTTAGTCAATTGTCAATGATATCAATGAAAACTACGTTGAGTGCGCTCATTATGGTGACTTGATAATACGGTGACAAATAGTTGCAGCGGCAGGCAACACCGGAGTGACGTGACTGTTACTCGCCCTGTGCATTACTATGGGAGTCCGCTCACTGGTGACTTTTTGTCACTTGGCCGGCGCCGCGCGTTCGGAGTAGACGTATGATATTTGTAGCTGTGTTTTGTTTTTAAAGATGTCGTCTTCTTTGCAAGAGGAAGACATTGACAATGAATTATTAATAGAGGAGGTAGAGAAGAGGCCTGCATTATATGCAAAAAATTTGAATATATAGTGTAGAATTTTCCTTTAAATAATCTTTCCGTGTATATAGGATGCACCCAGTAGCGTTTTTTCCGTTTCATTTTTCTTCTACGTATTTCAAGAGCACAAATCACGGCAACCTCGTTGAAGTCCATTACAAAAATGAACGCGATCTGTTACCCAAGAACAGATTCAGTGAGCGCATCGTGGGTGACAGCAGGTGTCAGTAACAATAAGTCACGGTGACAAAAAATTGCAATCAGCGGCGGGCCTTACAGTTTTTGGAGAACGGTAGAACCCACAGCTCTGCTTTAATGTGTGTTGGTGAATTCACATAGTTTCAAAACATTTCTCTTCATTTTCATGTAAGTATCTAATTTTCTAGACTATATAATAAAAAATTCTATAGAAAAAATTATTTATTATTTTTTCTATAGAATAATGGTGACAAGCCAGCATACAGTCCACTTGGGATGGTAAGTGGACGCTGATGCCCATAGATATCTACATTTATCCTTGGATAAGAATCAAAATGCATATTATGTATTGTCACCCCGAGGACTGAGACGAAATGCCTTGTTTCCAGTTAAAAGGATCTCCGGCTCTCTACACTCGCCAGAAACAAAGCATTAAGCTGTTATTTTACGCTTGTATTTCGTGAGTGAGCGATTCTTTCTGGCTGAGCCGACCCATTTGTGCTACAGCCATAATATAGCTGCAGCAAAGCTTCTACCATGTATATATATATTTCAAAGACTTCTTTTTGAGTTAGTGACTTGCCCCATTCTTAATTACCATACTATCAAAACTGAGGAGCATTATCTTTAGAATAATATACCTACTTAAAATAAAAAGAACTTGCTTTTAAGATAGAATCTGTTATATTATTGTAACGTACATTTGTATCACCATAAAATTATTTATAAATAAAATTAGCACATAAATCAATTTCATAACATTTTTCATTGCAGTTATTAGTGTCGCCTATTTTTTAACCTCCGACGAAAACAGGGGTGTTATAAGTTTGTAGTGTGTGTATCTGTGGACGGATGAACTGATTTTGATCGTTTGTTTATCGTTTGAAAGGTATCTTAACTGAGAGTGTTGATTATCTATGTTTCAAGAAAATTGTTCAGACGTTTGAAGATTATCAACACTTTTTGTTTGAGAGGTTTTTAATTTTAAGTTATTTTATAATAAGTGAATAACAAAATTCTGTGATAATAAATGCTTCGGTGGTTTGGACATTTTTTTTAAAAAGAATATTAACAATGCTATAAACATTACTAATATTCCCCTTAACCACTCGTGGTAAGCTTAAATTGCTTGTGTTACGACTGGTTCACGCCAGTAGTCGAATGGCGGATTCGAACCCACGACCTTTTTGAGTTCGCGGTCCGCGCCCTGCCATTAGGCTACTGTCGCTTATTATTTTTATTATTATTATATTTAGAATGAAGGAATGAGGAAAGTGTGGCAAAGCAAAATGCTGCAGAATTGCGTGGCGGAGACTGCTCTGGACGGAAGTTTAGCAACCGAATAGGCGATTTATAGACGATGGATCAAATTGAGAGGACCTTTAAATAATGACCATATCATGTGATATTGCACTGGATTACCTTTTTTACCGTCTGGAAAAAAATAGGGTGTAACATGTGAAGGGAGTAGAAGGCTATGGCCCTGATATTTTCCAAAAAATAAAAAACAAACTATCAGGTGGAATGTGTGCTCGTTTGTCATCCTTTTACCATTAAAAACTGCTTCCTGGCGGTATAAAGTAAGCTCTACCAACTATCTGCTACTAAGATGGAATGCCTCGATTCCAGTAAAAAGTGTCTCCGGTTCTCTGCACTCACCATACGAAACACAGCAGCATCAAGCTGCTACTTTACGCTGGTATTCTGTGAGATCGTGGTCCTTCCCCGGTCGAGCCGACCCATTCATGCTACACCCGTAATATAGCTGCAGTGTGGCTCCAACACGTAGAGAGTGTATGTTGATATGATGTATTATAGTTGCGGACGAGATTCCTTTTCAATTTCGTTTCATGGGTGTAGCATAAGACAGATTCCAATAAACAACGATATAACGATAACGGGGGTAAAATACCGGACGGGCGACGCAAGGGTGCAAGCTGTTTGATAATGCGACCATCAATCCGAGCTAAGCTTCATCCTGGATGATGGACCACTTTCTGCCTAGAGGAGTATATAGGTAATATAGTCTAATCTATTTCCGCTGCTAAATAGCATCTCCATTGCTGTATCCCGGTTTGAAGGGTATAGAAAGCCTGCATCCTAATAAAGTAAATACACGTCCCACTGCTGGGCATAGGCTTCATCCCATTTCTGAGAAGGTTTTGGGGCAAGGAAATGTCCGCCGCGTTCACAGGCGAATTAAATGTCGACAGCGTCCTAGGCTATCGTCTCATCGCTGCCCCTCGGCGGCCATGAGTATACTATAAATTATAATTACTAATTTTTTATTCTTTTGACATGCAGGTTTGCTCACGATGTTTCCGCTCGAGGTAAATCAGCATTTAAAATTCCAGTTAACAATTTCATTGGCGCTGGTGATATCAAACCCTTGCTTGCGTACTGGAAAATTTACAAGCGAGCCCTTTAGCTACCACGGCTCAACAACTAAAAAAATTTTTAAACTGCGATTGATAGGCCGCCTTCCAAGTTTGAAATCACATGATGTAATATTAATCCCCTCTATCAGGCATCTATGGGGGAGCAGTTAACTGTTGATAGGCTATAACAGTAATCAAATATCTACTTATCATAATATATTTAAAAAAATGTTTTAATAACTACAATAACTATATTATGAAGTTGTAAAAACTATACTGCACGACTACTGATCATTTAGTCCCGGGATCGAATCTCGGCTTAGACCAAAAATATTTATTAGGTTTTTCTTTTAAGAAATCCTCAGTAGCACTAGCATCCCAGAGTCGGAAGCTACCGGTGTTTCACCCCCGTGCCTCAGAAAGCACGTAAAGCCGTGGGTCCCGCGCCTGATCTCTCTCCGATCGTATCGGAATCCGTCCCACTGGACTATGAGAGTGAGGCAATAGAGAGTGCACCTGTGTTTGCGCATACATTCGGGCAATATAATACTGTCCTGCGCCGATGGCTAGTCTTCATTTAGACTGAAATTCGGTATGGAGGACATTATAATGATGTACGACTAGAATTGATTGCCTCGTTAGTCTAGTGATCGTAAGTAAGTACGACGGTTGATCTTGAGATCTCGGGTTCGAATCTCAAGTCGGGCCAAAATTAGTTATTGAGTTTTTCTTTTTTTTGTACAGGATAGGGTTACAAACGAGCACACAGTTCACCTAATGGTAAGTGGTTGCTGTGCCCGTAGACATCTACATCTATCCTCGATTACGAATCAAAATGCAGATGCGTTGTCACCGGTGAGGATTAAGATGGAGTGCCTCGTTTCCAGTAAAAAGGGTCTCCGGTTCTCTACACTCACCTTACGAAACACAGCAGCAGTAAGCTACTATTTTACGTTGGTATTCTGTGAGAGCGTGGTACCTCCGCGGTCGAGCCGACCCATTCGTGCTTTTTTTATAGAAGAGAGGGCAAACGAACATGCGGCTCACCTGATGTTAAGTGACTACCGCCGCCCATGATCAACCGCAACACTAGGGGAATCGCAGGTACGTTGTCAGCCCTTTAGAAAGGAGTAAGCTCTTTTCTTGAAGGTCCCAAGGCCGTATCGATCCGGAAAAATCGCCGGTGGTAAACTATTCTACAGAGAGGTTGTACGCGGAAGAAAACTTCTTTTGAAATGTACAGTGGTGGACCGCCAAGCATTCAGATGGTGTGGATGGTATCGGGACGTTTGCCGCGTAGTGCGTTCACGAAATTTGGCGGCTGGGATTAATCCGAACAATTCCTCAGAGCACTCTCCACATCTCCATATGCGAAAGGAAATGCAAAGAGATGCAACATCTCTTCGCAGTGCCAGTGAATCGAGCCGATCGGAAAGCACTCGGTCGTCGACGATTCGAGCCGCTCTGCGCTGGATGCGGTCGGGTGGAAGGAGCTGGTACGGGGGAGCCCCAGCCAAGAGATGGGAACACTATTCCATGTGCGGCCGAACATGCGCCTTGTAAAGTTGCAGGCGGCGTGCCGGCATGAAATACTGTCCCGCTCTGCTGAGCACGCCAAGCTTTTTCTCTTCCAAGTGACCACGAAACTGCACGTCATTCGATATGTCGACGCCAAGGATTCCGATACTGAAACCTTGAAACTGAGGAGATACGACAAAGGGGTTCTTTTTAGCGGTTAACACGCAAACTTGTGTCTTCTGGGGGTTAAACTGGACTAGATTTAGTCGCCCTCAATCCGAGACTCTGTTCAGCAAAGACTCGACTTCAGACACAAGTTTGTCCCGGTACTCGGAGACGTTTTCCCGAGAAATATTGGCTCGGCCGGTGTAAAGAGCATCACCAGTGCTGTCATCTGCATAGCAATGAATGTTACGGGTTTGCAACATATCATTGATATGCAGAAGAAACAGCGTTGGCGATAGCACGCAGCCTTGTGGAACACCAGCATTAATAGGCTTGCAATCGGAGCTTGCACCGTCTACAACGACCTTGATGCTCCGATCTGCAAGAAAGCTGGTGATCCAATCGCACAATTTCTCGGGAAGCTCATAGGAAGGGAACTTCGAAAGAAGCGCTTTGTGCCAAACCCGATCGAAGGCCTTCGTAATGTCCAAACTAACGGCCAAAGCCTCCCCCTTGGACTCTACCGTCTCCGCCCATCTGTGAGTTAGGTAGACCAGAAGATCGCCAGCTGACCGACCACGGCGAAAACCGTATTGGCAATCACTAATCAGCTGGTGATCCTCAAGGTAGCACATGAGCTGGCAGTTTACAATAGACTCCATTGTTATGGAGAACAAGGAGGTGATGGCGACAGGCCGGTAGTTGGACGGGTCTGAGCGGTCGCCTTTTTTAGGGATCGGGTGGACGAAAGCCGTCTTCCATGATTTTGGGACTACGCCTAGGGAGTAGGAGTACCGGAAAAGACGCGTTAAAACCGGTGCCAACTCTGGAGCACACGTCCTTAGTATAATTTGGGGGATTCCGTCAGGCCCACGCGACTTGTGGATATCCAGGGAGAGGAATGCTTTGTGCACACCGCGGGATGGTCGGCGGCGTACTCCCCCGTCATCAAGAGTCGAGTTGGACGCAAAGAAAGAGCCTAGCAGATCGGCTTTCTCCTTTGCCGTATGGCCCAGTGAGTTGTCCTCTTTGTGCAGATGGAAGAGATGGCTGACATGAATTCCCTTGGACAGCCTTGGCGAGAGACCAGAATGCACCGGTTCCAGAAGGAACTTTGCCTTTGTCTTGGCAATGACTCTTTCGAAGGACCTAGAGGCGGAATTATACTTCTTTTTTTGGGCGCTGGTGTTAACATCCCGGGACGTTAATGCGTCAGCCCAGGCTTGGTAGCACTCCTGCTTATAGCATGATGCTATTTTACAGGAGCGACCAAACCATGGCTGAGATTTGCCTCCAATGGGCACCACAGAGGAAGGAATAAAAAGTTCCATACACTGAAGTACCACATCAGCGACAGAATCCGCAACAACGTTGTAATCGTCCGGCGAGAAGCAAACCCGCCCCCAAGGGTAGGGTGCAAATAAAGACCGCATCCCATCCCAATCGGCTGCCCTATAGTGCCAAACACGGCGGCAGCCTGCAGAATGCAACTGCGATTTCAGCGTGAGTGGCACCACACTCCGGACAAGACAATGGTCCGAGGAGCCTAAAGGGGTGTCGACGGAAATGATGATGTAAATAATATTGACTGGTCCCCTGTTCTAAATTCCGAAGATGTTAATCATAAGGTTTATGCTTTTAATCACCTCATTTTAAAACTATTCGATACACATGCACCTCTTAAGCGAGTCAGAGTTAAACACTTTCCAGCCCCCTGGCTTTCAGAGTCTATAAAAGCAGTAATGGCCAAAAGAGATAAAGCTAAGAGGCGTTATAAGAAGCACCCTACTAATGAAAATTTATTCACATATAAAAAACTGCGTAATCGCTGTAGTAAGATGTGTCGTGATGCTAAGAGGAGACATATTTATAATGAGGTTGAAAATTCTCATTCCGCTCAGATGTGGAAATTTTTTAGAACCCTGGGTATTGGCAAATCATATATTGATTCTAATATCTCGTTTGATTTGACTGCACTCAACCGGCACTTTTCTGAGCCTCCGATTTCTATTGATAACTCTATTAAGTCTACTACACTTAATCTTCTCTCCAATATTCCTAAACCGCTGTGTTCTCCTTTTAATTTCAGTAAAGTTACTGATGGTGACATAAAAAAATGCCTTTTAGCCATTTCCACTAAAGCTATTGGCTATGACAATCTTTGTATGCATATGATTAAACCTATCACTAATGAACTTGTCCCTATTATCACTCACATTATCTCTTCTTCGCTTGAGACGAGCTCCTTTCCGACTTGCTGGAAAAAAGCATACGTCATTCCCCTTCCAAAAACTTCTAATCCTAAATCTTTATCCCAATTCCGCCCCATTTCCATTCTTCCGATCTTATCTAAAGTACTAGAAAATATAGTTCAGAGGCAACTATCTCAATTCCTAACTGTTCACAGCCTGCTGAGTCCTTTTCAATCTGGTTTTCGTCCAGGCCATAGCACAGTCAGCGCTCTGATTAAAGTGTCTGATGATATTCGCTGGGCCATGGACAAAAGACTTCTCACTGTTTTAACATTATTGGATTTTAGCAGTGCATTTAATTCCGTTGATTATGACATACTTCTTGGTATTCTTGCGTCCTTAAACATTTCACCATCAGTAATCTCTTGGTTTAATTCTTACCTTAGGGGTCGCTCGCAGTGTGTCCGCCATGAGGAGGATTTCTCCGAGTGGTGTGATCTTACGGCGGGTGTTCCTCAGGGTGGTGTTCTTTCCCCACTTCTCTTCTCTATTTTTATCAATGCTCTCACTACTGTTCTCTCCTCTCATTATCATCTCTATGCTGATGACTTGCAATTATACCGTCATTTCAAAGTCCAAGATATAGATGAGGCTATTAATAAGATGAATGCTGACTTAAGTAGCATAAGCAGTTGGGCAAAATCGTTTGGTCTTCGTGTTAACCCTGCTAAATCCCAAGTAATGATTATCGGCAGCTCATATATGCTTAATTTATTAGATCGTTCGAAGATCCCTGCAGTTACGTATGATAATACTCAAATTCCATATACAGAGACCGCTAAGAACTTAGGTGTTATTTTTGATAATAATTTGTCTTGGGTCGCTCACATTAATATGATTAGCAGAAAAGTGAACTACTCTTTTCAATCTCTCAAGCGTCTCCAGATGTTTTTACCGTTAAAAACTAAGATAACCTTAGCTCAAGCACTTCTTCTTCCTCTCATTGACTACGCTGATGTTAGTTTTTTGGATGCTTCAGAGGAGCTGTTGAACAAACTGGAACGTGTTCAAAATTTGTGTATACGTTTTATTTTCGGTCTTCGTAAGTTTGATCATGTTTCAGAGTACAGGGCTCAATTAAAATGGCTTCCTATCCGTAGACGTCGAGACTTACATGTGTTATCATTTCTATACTTTCTACTCTTTAATCCTCTTGCACCTCCATATCTCCGCGAGCGTTTTGAGTATCTTGTACCCCGTGAAACTCAGTGCCGGACCACTAAACAACTACTTCTCAAAACTCCTTCTCATTTCACAAGCCGATGTGGTGGATCATTTACAGTAAGGGCGGTCAAGCTATGGAACTCACTCCCACATGACATACGTGCTAGCTCTTCTCTTGATATATTTCGGAGCAGAGTAAAGAAATATTATCTGTCAACTTAGAATTATAAATATTTACATATTTTATGTATTTATATGTATAATTGTATATATATGTATGTGTCTATGTATGTATGTGTATGTATGTATGTATATATATATATATATATATATATATATATATATATATATATATATATGTATATATGTATATATGTATGTATGTATATGTGTATGTATATGTATATATATATATATATATATGTATGTATGTATATGTATATGTGTATATATATATATATATATATATATGTGTGTGTGTATATGTTTATATATGTATATATTTATTGTCTTTATTGGTATGTATGTATGTAAATCAATAGAAATGGGAATATCTTTTATTCTTATTTCTATTGATATAATAAGAAAATAAATTATACTTATGTGTTATACACTTATATGATAATTGTAAACTGTAACTTATAGCCAATTTCCATTAAGTAGCGTTATGTTAATTATTAAGTACGCACGCTGCTACCTACTTGCTTTGTATATAAAACTATTTCTCTCTCCCAATAGGTTTGCTGGAAGAGAACTCTTATTAGGGTTAAGCTCGCCTTTGTACATTTATTTAAATATTTAATAATTGTTACCAACTTATTGTGTGTACAATAAAGAATAAAGAATAAAGAATAAATCTGATATCCGTCCGGGTTAGAGGTCAACAACTATACTACTAATATAACTGCAGCATGGCTCTACCACGTATAAAATTTTCTGTCGAGAAATTCTCAGTAGATGCCTGAAGTCAGAAATTTCGCAGTGTTTTTGGTCTCGAGCCTGGTCTCTCTCCGGTAGTGTCTAATAACAGCCCCATAAAAATGTGAAAGGAAAGGACTGGACGGTGCTACTGTGCTTGTTGTTGCACCATAATCCTGACTTGCGCAGACGACTAATCTTCATTGAGACCGTCCGCCACGATCGAATCTTATTCTCATCGAAGGCCGTTTAGACTTTTTTTTAAGTTTTAAGAGGATACCTTGAAAATGAATCGAAGTTTTGGGGGCGTGGCTTATTCCTTTGTCGGTGAAGCTCACGGACGACTGAGGGAGTGTCAAAATGAAAGTGATGCAATGACTTCATAGTACGCAAATTATGAGATAGCCATACCGAGCAAGCGCTCGGAAAAAAACTAAGTAAGCTTCAAACAACATTTTTATTTATTTTAACAAAACTTCGTTATGGATTAAAAAACTGGTTTATGAAAACTTAGATATGATTATTTACTATGCCTTAAAAATTATTCCATGAATTTATTTGTAAGAATACTGTGGTGTCATGGAAAAATGTAAATAATTAGAGACTAATTTTTTTCTATCGAGAAAATTTCATGATATCGTGTTTTCCTTTTATGCAATCCAAGGTCATCTAGTCAAAAATCATATACCAAAATTTTGGTTTGTAATCTATAAAACTTAAAAAAATATGTTAAATAGAAAAACCACCAAATCGAGGTATCACCTTAAGATTTTTATTATTATGGTAAGTGGGATGCTGAGGCCCATTTATATCAACATGTATCTTCTATTTAGAATCAAATTCAGATGCAGATGGAATGCGTCGTTTCCAGTAAAAAGGGTTTCCGGTTCTCTACACTCACCACACGAAACGCAGGAACATGTTGCTGCTATTTCACGCTGGTATTCTGTGAAGGTATATCAGTCGAGCTGACTCATTCGCGCTGCAACTGTAATATGGCCGCAGTGTGGTTCTACCACCTTAAATAATATTTAACATAATTTAAGATAGATAACTATTCACGTACGCGACAACAGGTATACAATTGAAGGAAAGAAACACTTTATTTTGGCACAGATTCATTGACATTCAACAATATACTAATTTATAACAAAAAAATTGTGCGTGTGATTGACGTACGAAGTAAAATTTCTTTAAGACATAACATTCTTCATTTATTTTTTCATTTTACATAAGTAAGTTAAATACAAATAATAGTAGATATTACACTCGTGCCGCCCCGGCGGTGTAAATTTACGAGAAAACGTGACATTATTGTTTTTATTCAGTGGGAGTTATTCATCATTATTCATATTTGTAATTATTCAATACGAGTTGTGGCAAAACCACAACGCCAAAAATAATGTAGTAATGACCAAAAAATTTAGGAGAATACAGATCCGAGAGCATTTGATCTCGGATTTGTATATTCAATAAATAACTATATTAAATAATTATTTATTGAATATACAGATGATACGATATACAAATTGAATATACTGGACGGCGCAGTGGCTTAGCTGTGAATTACAGCGCTAAGGGCCGCGGGTTCGAATCCCGCACGGAGCAAGTTTTTGTGTGTCCTACAAGTAATTGTTCCGGGTCTGGATGTTGGTCCTTATGTAATTTATGTTTGTAAACTGCCCCAAAGATACAGGAGAAAATCCTAGCGTGGAGGTAACGTTTTTTAAGGAATAATTATTAAAGTCAGTAGTTAAATTTTAAGCATAAAGGAAAAAACACGCATTCTTTACTCGTAGCTGTATCTAACTAGCCAAGTATGCGTGGCCATCCGTGCGAAGGTTTTTAAATCACACATATAAAGTCAGGGAAAACATTTCTTTGTATTTCATATAAAATTCGAGACTTTTTTCTAAGTTTATTTACATTTAATTAAAATAATTATATATATGTGCCGTTTTGTTAGATACTTGTTGCCATCTTGTAGGTAGTGACATAGTCCCGTTGCTGTAGAAATCTTGGGATTTTTGATCAAAGAATGCGACAAGTAGTTTTCACAGTTCTCTCTTGATGTTAACCAACACTACCCAAAAAAATTCTGAAGAGAGCGAAACAGGTGAAAATCTGAGGGTGCTAGGTCAGGACTATATGGTGAATGCCATAACACTTCCCAACCAAACTCTCTCAATTTTTGTTGTGGCCAAAGAAGTATGGTCTGGCGTTATCATGATGAAAGACCATTCCTTTTCTGTTGATCAATTCCGGCCGTTTTCTTCTCAATTTCTTGCTTGTGGCTCATTAATTATTGGCAGTAGAGATACGAATCGATGGTTTTGCCCGGCGGTAAAAGCTCATAATAAACGATGCCCTTCCAATTCCACCATACACACAGCACCACCTTATAGCGTGTTAATCTGGATTTCGCTACAGTCTGTAGAGCTTAACGTGTAAAAATGATTTGACCTTTGACCTTGATCTTTTTTACACGTTCTTGTCGTTGTTGATCCACTTTTCATCACCGGTGATCAATCTTTTCAATACAGAATCGCAAATGAGTACACGATTCATTAAGTTTCTTTCAGTGAGCTCTTGTGGTACCCAAATATCGGGGGTTTTTGTATAGCCAGACTTTTTGAAATGGGTGAAAACTGTTCTATGGTCAGTTCTCAATTTCCCGGCTATGTCGTAACTACTAATATACCGATCTTTCTCCACTTTTTCAAAAATGACATCAACTATATCCGTATAAGGTCGACCAGAGCGAGCTGCATCTTTGACTTCGAAATTCCCGGACTGAAAACGCTTGAACCAACTTTGTGCTACTCTTACTGACACTGCATTAGGTCGATAAACACCGCACCGAGCACCGTAAATAAAAAAATATCTTATATACTTTATTCTTTTTCTTTATATATTATATATATGTCACGTTTGAAAATAACAATTCCTTGCAATTGAACAAAATGTATCGGTTTAAAGAATATGGCACCGAATTTCCGAAATAGGACAATTTCAGAATTTTGGAAGTTTTCGGTACTCGCCGATTCGTCCTAGTCGCATTTTTTCCTTTTTGGTAATAAAACTTCAGAATGTATCGAATTTCTTACTTATATTCACTCATTTTGGCGGACAGAAAAACAATTGCCAAATGGCGGGAAAGTGTTTTTACGCCAGATACAAACAGTACAACCAGACATGTTTCTTTAATTTTATACGAGCAAAATACAAAGAAACTTTTTCCCCGATCTATTATTATATCAAGACTTATAAAAATAGGTGAAAAGAATTAAAAAGTTTTTAATATTTCAAGTAAAATATATATTATACTTTTTACTAAAAACCTGGTTACAAATCCTTTGACAATATATCTCTATCTATACCTTATCACAATTTTCTGACAATATATCTCTATGGGTATCAATTACGTATACATATCGTAATAGATTGTAGACAATTACGTAAAATGTTCTTTTGTAATTTAATTTACTATTGATACATAATTATATAAAATAGTTTGCAAAATTAAAAAATAAACTATTTTGGTGTGTTAATGGTTACAAACGACGCTAGGCGACTGAAAAATAACGGTATTTAAAATAGTACTTAACAAAAATATGTACAAAAGGTCTATTATTGAGACCTACTTGTATTTAGAATAAGAACAAATCACATTCCATCAAAAAAAAATCTTATCTGATCAAAAGAACTGATTCACCTAATTGTGAAATGTGTGGAGTTATATTTATATATATATATATATATATATATATATATATATATATATATATATATATATATATATATATATATATAACATTTTTCAATGGAACTTGAGCGGAATCGAGGAGTAAGGGAATTATTTATAAGGACATACAAGGTAAATGTACCTATACAATATAGGTATTGCGCAAGGCATCCTACATGCCTCCACGACGGGTTATTGTATTGAGTATGTGCAGGTTAATGGTAAATGTATAGGTTTTAAGTTAGTTTTAATGGGATTGACATGTTAACAGACAACAAGAAAAAACCGGCCAAGAGCGTGTCGGGTCACGCTCAGTGTAGGGTTCCGTAGTTTCCCGTCCGTCACAATAAGTGTTCCCACTTATGAGTTTAAAGGTGGGTATCCATTATGTTCGCGCTCCAGCAGCGCACCGCGCTCCTGCAACTGCTCCCGGTAGTGGGAACTGTTGTTTCCATCCAAGTTCAAAATAATTTTCCTAGAAAGTCCTTATGAAGTTCTACCTTTCAGATTTTTTTCATATTTTCTAAACTTATGGTTCAAAAGTTAGAGGGGGGGGGGGGGACACATTGTTTTTTACTTTTGGAGCGATTATTTCCGAAATTATTGACATTATCAAAAAATGATTTCAGTAAACCCCTATTCATTGTTAAATACCTTTCCAACAATATATCACACGTTAGGGTTGAAATTAAAAAAAAAAAATCACTTCCCACTTTACATATAGGGGGGCTACCCTAGTAAAACATTTTTTTTCCAATTTTTATTTTACCACTTGGTCGGCGTGATTGATACACATATTGGTACCAAATTTCAGCTTTCTAGTACTAACGGTCACAGAGATTAAGCGAGGACGGACAGACGGACAGACAGACATGGCGAAACTATAAGGGTTTCTAGTTGACTACGGAACCCAAAAAAGAGAGAATTACTTGCATATCGCGCAGAATGTTTTATACTTAAAACTGAGAAACGACCTTACAGTCCACTTGATGGTAAATATTAAGAGGATATAGTAAGTCAGCTCAAATTCTAATTTCGCCCCCACTTCCCCGCGCGTCGTATGCTATGTACCGACATGTTTGTAATCACTAATACTGTAAGTAGACAGGTCGTTAGATACTTATTTCATTAGGTTTATCATATTTATGACTGTTTCTTAACGCCAACCAAGTCGCTTCTTATTTTTATTACGGTTATTTCCCATTTTAATTTTACGTCGTCCTGTTGCGTAATGTGTATTCTGATCGTAAGCGACACAACCTCCCTCTTCAAAGGCCGAAGCAAAACTGAGCGGGCGGCAGGAATCAAGCTTCAAGAAGCCGATACAACACGTACGAATTAACTTGAGACTCCGCTGAAATGCGACCCCCTTCCAGACTCCCCGCACCGCGTCCCGCGCTGGCCGTGCGCGCTCAGTACCGATAGCATTTTTGTTACGGATACGCGTCTCGACTCTAGTTCGATATTTTTGATAATTGTTTGAGACGCAATACAGTCTATAACGGCTTCCGATTGGAAGAAAGAAATTAACCATATCGAAAGATTAGAAAATGAATACTGGGAGAGTGATAGACTTGGAGAAATCCAACAGAGAGAATTAATTATATCCCTCGGAGGGGAAGAATCCAGCTCAGAGAGTGAAAGTGAGGACGATCTAATGGACGGAATAGAACCGATCGTATACAGTGACAATGAATAATAAATATTATAATAAATCCTTATTAATATTCCTTACTTTTATTCCTTGATTTTACATAGTTTGTGCTGTTCCGCTTATCCAAGATTGATTCACTTTCACCCTAAGGTTGCCTGGGAGAGATTGCTTTTTAGCAATAAGGTCGCCTGTTATGCTTTGTATTTTTATTGTGTACGAATCTGTAACACTTTTTATAGTGCAATAAAGTGTATAATAAATAAATTAATAATATTATAAATGAGAAAGTGTGTATGTTTATTTCTTTGTCCTTCCTTGACACGTTAACTAAAAATAATATTATATATATTATAAAAAATAAATATTTAAAATATATAAAAACCCCTTGCCAGAACATTTTATTTTGTTTTTATTAATAATCTCATGCAAATCTCAAAAATTTCAAATAAAAAAATATTACGACGCATTATTTGCACACCGTACATTGACAATTACGTCATCGGCCCAGGTCTCAAGTTAATTCGTACGAGTTACAGTTTAGGTAATTTCTTTTTACAGTGAAAATAATGGTATTTTAAAAAAAGTAAATAACATAAGCACTGCTTTATAGTTAGCTCAGTTAGTATGCAAAATTTCATGATCTTATTTAAAGTATTTTATGAATAACAGCGGTTTATTGTTTATTTTGGAGGTAACTTTGAATTTTTTTCTATCGAGAAAATATTACGGAATCGTGTTTTCGTCTAACATAGTCCTTAACATTAATTCTCAACTTTACCATATATTTATTTCAAAATTAATGCTGCAATATTTTCGGCATAAGGGAGGATCTTGCTAAGCCATTTGAGGTTATATTTCCCCTTAAGTACTTCAATTAGGGTTGCCACCCGTACTATAATATATAGTATCGTACTGTATTTCAGTCAATTGTACTATACTGAAATGACCTTTTTTACCGTCTCGAAAAAAATAGGATGTAACATGTAAATGAAATTTTTAATAAAATAAAATATGTAATTAATTAAAATCTATCGAAATTCAAACCATATCCACCCTAGCATGTGATACTGCGAAGTGACAAGGTCAAAAATGCCTACTAAATTTATTGTTTTATTGCCGTTCGTAAAGTAGGGTGGATATGATTTGACTTTCAAAAGATTTCAAAATATCAATGCCATAGGCTTCTACTCCGTTCACATGTTACACCCTATTTTTTCCAGACGGTAAAAAAGAGATCATCCAGTATATTATAGAATAGAAAAATTATATAGTAAAATAATAGGGCGACCTTCCACTAGGTGGAGTGACGACTTGGTAAAACATGCAGGAAGTCGATGGATGCAGGTGACTCAGGACCGTGCTTTGTGGCATTACTTGGGGGAGTCCTGTTTTCAGAAGTGGACTCGTGAAGGGCTGTAATGAAAATGATGATGATGAATATAGTACGAAAAATACTATATTTTTATCCCTAATTCAACTGTCGCGCTTTTTTATACTAACTGTGATTGGAAGTCTGGAACAAGTTTCACGGAAAGAATTTTTCCATCATGATTCATGAACGTAAAATTGAGAGCAGAAAGAAATGGAGCATGTATTAACTTAATTAAAAATTTACTGTTAATTAATTTTAATATGAATATAAATTGCTCAGACTCTAATTTTTCTAAAAGTAATAGATTATTGATGATTGAAAATACATAAAGATAAAGAATAAATGTATAAGTACTTTTTTCTCTCGAATTTCTCAAAAGTAAGTTTTGTTAAAAAAAGGTGAGAGGGGATAACTGCGAATGCCGAATCAGTACGGGGGACGGAATGCGACTGGAGAGCCAATCAGCGCGTGCGAAAGATACGCACAGCCAATCATACGCAGTAATGCGTAATACGGCCAATTATGCGCAATAACGGTCACCGCTAGACTTTCGTGCCGCGAGTTGTGAAAACATAAACTTACATACATATTCTCGAATAACATTACCCCTCTTTCTGGCGCAGTCAGGTAAAAATAATACATCCGTTTAATAAGAGCTGCCATATAAATACTGAGACCTTAGAGTAAACTTTGCAAAATGTTATTTCATCTGAGATTGAATGAGTCTTAGATCAACAAGCAAATATAGGACACTACGTTTGAGTGACACCTACGCGAAACCAAACCGAATCCATGTATCGTAAGAACGAACGTCAAAAAACGTAAAAACGAACACATATGCATCTAAAAACCATACGCATCCAACATCACTTTAGGTGTCTATTTGTGAGTCCAGCGCGACTTTTACGAACTGATATGGACCCCATACACGGTCAGTTAAACTGATTAGTTCAAAATAAAACTGTTGATATTTTTTTAAATAGTTCATTTTCGATATATCGATCATTTTAAATATATTAATATCGGCGTTTTACATATAAGTTTATTGGATATATCGAAATTCTGAAATTTTCAAAAATATCAACAGTTTTAATTTGAACTGATCAGTTGGAATGATCATTTTAACTGACCGTTTGTGGCCACCAATAAAGTTGTGTCCGTGCGAGTGCTTTTTGATGCTTTCTACAAAAAATTTGTTAAATTACGACATACTGATTGAAATCATTAAAAATAATTTATCTGTGAAATTTCATTAAGAAGCTATATTTCAGATTGAACTGAAGTATTATAATACTTTAAATATACAATATGTAACGTAATTAACGCACTTTGAGAAAGTAGTTTGTTCAGAATCGTTTACTGAATCGATTCCTATCATTTTTATATAGGTAATTTTTTATCCCAAAAATAATTAAAACGACGTAAATTACAGTCACACTAAATCTGTACAGTCAAAACAAACTGAAATGGACCTTAAGGCAATAAGACTTTTAAGAGTGCAGTTTTATTTGTATTACTAATTCTGTCATTCAATAAAATAAAGAAAAATGAACTTTATTTCAAGCACGTTAAAGTCTTTGCGTACGTGGATTTGTACTGTGACAACAACATTCTTCGAGAATTAGTATAACAATTTGATTAATAATCAGTGCATAAAAATGTTTAACTAAAAATAACATAATATACTAATTGAGGTGGCTGAGGGTGTGCGTTAATTACGTTACATATTGTATATTCCAAATATTATATTATCTGTAGGTGATTCAAAGCCAGCCTAATTTTGGAAGACAATTTTCCGGTACTGATACACTTCTGATAGATTGGGGGAAATTAGTGAGGGTAGTTGCGTACTTATGCGTACACTCGCGCACGAATTTACTTATCCTGATTAATCAAACATTAATTATTTTTATTTAATGATTTTTTATATATACGCGAGCACTACACATTGATTAAAACTACTTTTACGGGTTTTTTCGCGTTTTATTACGTTTAGGATAATATGAAAATTCTTTCCAAAATGAGAGGCCTGTGGCCCATGGGACGTAACAACTGTATATGTCCTATAAGCATGAGTTTTTAAAATAATACACTATGAATATGTATGTCTATATTAAAAAGCATAGAGATCCCTGAAAATACTAAAATAGATTGTGTAATAATATTTTGTCCTGTACAACAAAAGTGTGAATATGAGATACAAGACTATTATATTAATAGGTAACAAAAAAAATCAAGAACCGAAAAAGTGACTGTATTTCGTTCGCGACTGTACTCAACAAAAATTGTTTCTATACATTCACCATATAGTATTTACTACAGTTATTAAATACCCAACGAATATAATAAGTAATAACTGTGCTATACAGAAATAAGTCTTGTCTTTAGATCCGTTCCTGTAGCTATATCCATCACTAAGACAGCCTTTATAAGTTTTGTATATTTTTTCATAGCATAAGGGTGACAAACGAGCACACAGTCCACCTGATGGTAAGTGGATGCTGTGGCCCATAGACAACTACATTTACTATCGATTAAGAATCAAAATGCAGATGCGTTGTCACCCTTTAGGCGTAATATGGAATGCCTCGATTCCAGTAAAAAAGGGTCTCCAGATTGCCACACTCACCATACAAAACACATCAATATTCTATATACCTTCTCCGGTCGAGCCGACCCATTCGTGCTACAACCATATTAGCAGCAGCGTGATTGTACCACGTACAAAACTTCCATTAGGACTATTAGGAGTTCGGGGACGAACCCCTCCTATTTATTCCGCGGAAGTTATTGGCGCGCACGCCCGCTGGTGGTGCCCCCTTAGGTTTTGCAAGCTGGGGCCTGCAGAACCGGAAGCTCGAGCGCAATGGCAGAAAACGGTCGCTCACGTCTCCGGACCAGCCGCAGCTCATGACGCAGCGTCAGAAAATGGGCAGGGATAAGAAGAAAGGAGAGACTGTGGCCCCAATCACTGGGATTCCCTTCTAGGAATAGGTGACCTATCACCTGGTAGAGACAAATTTGTAAGAATTAGAAACAAAAGCTAATCAACACACATACCATTTGGTTGTGCTTGAAACAGTGTAACCAAACAAAATTATCAAAATTCGTCAGTTTTAAACAAACTCATGTTAGAATGTCACTATTGTAAAATTAATGTGGTTAGTTATGAAAATGTTATGACATTATAAAGAAAATATTTACTTATATTAAAAAAATACATACAGACTAAATTTAATCTCCAGCTCATCTCATTAATGTGGCAAAAAAAACTAAAGATATTGTGAAGAACATGCTAAAGATAAAATAATTATATTTTATCCTGGCGATCCTAATAAGGATACTTAGATATATGTAGTTATTAATTTTTGTAGTCATCGATTATTGATGAAGTGCAAATTTTCAAGTCAATCTGCCATCTACAAGTTGATGAAAGTTACATTAAAAGATTCTGTTACATAGATAGATACATAATATAATGTAATTAAAATAGTACCAATTTTTAAAAAATGTTTTCAATTAAACATTTAATTATTACAATAAATTGGATTGAAACACCAAGTTTGGTGACAAACATAAAATATGCATTTCATGAAATTCATAGCAAAAGTAGGACAAATTAGCACAGTCCACCTGATGGTAAGTGGCTGCTGGGGCCCATAGACATCTACATCTATCCTCGATTACAAATCAATAGCAGATGCGTTGTCACCTGTGAGGACTAAGATGAAATGCCTTGTTTCCAGTAAAAAGGGTCCTTGGTTCTCTACACTCACCTTACGAAACACAGCAGCGTTAATCTGCTATTTTACGCTGTAATTCTGTGAGAAGGTGGTCCTTCCCTGGTCGAGCCGATCCATTTGTGCTACAACTGTAATACTAATATAGCTGCTGTGTAGCTTTACCACATATAAAGCCTGCCTAAAATGCCTCCTTATCAGTATATGAAAAACGGCACTATTTTTCTGTTGTTTCATGCTAGTATTCCGTGAGTGGTGTCCTTTTCCCAACAAACTGACCCATTGATACTGCTGTCATAATATAGGTAACTGCAACTAGCTTGTTGGCTAGCTGGCTCTACCATGTTTAAAATACTGTAATGCTGTATGTTACAGATCATTTTGTTTTTAACTGTCTTCAAAAAGGAAGAAGGAGGTACTCAATTCGACTGTATGTTTCTTTTGTGTGTTACCTCAGAACTTTTTTCTAGGTGAAGCAATTTTGATGATTCTTTATTTGAAAGCTGGTGCTTCTTGTGTGGTCCCATATAAATTTGATAAAGATTTTGACCAGTAGTTTTTGAGTTATCCTTAATAATGTTTACTTAATTGACTTTGAAGACATTGATGATGTTCTCATTGCATTTATAATTACAGCAGCAACATATTACAGTCCATCACAAGATTTCTGCTAAAAATAAGACTCACTCTAGGAATGCCAGAAACTAAGCACCTGCATACATCAACTTCCTGCATCTACTACCAGGTTGTCACTCCATCTTCATCTAAGTCCAGTAATTATTGTTCATCAACTCTAGCTCCAGCCCTGCCTATATTTCACTTACAGGTACAAGGCTGCCACTCAAGACCTTTCTTCCCTATCGGTGTCAGAGTTATATGGCCAGCCCATTGCTACTTCAGCTTGCTGATCTGTTGGGCTACGTCAATTTTATACAAGCATGTAGTTTACATAACTTTACAAATAATATCAATAGTTCATTAATCGAAATGATTATTATTAAAAATCCAAAATAAATTATATCACGATACAATATTAATCATACAGTGGTGATATAAGATATTCCATTACACCGTATCACCCCATGAGTGCCATAAGAAGTGACAGAGGGAAACTCAAACAGGGGATGGGCGGCAGCATCTTACTGATAACAACCCAAAATCATAAAAAATCTGTGCTTGCTAATTTGCTTACGAAGAATGGCAACTATGGCAAATATACCCCGTATACATCTGTACAGTGATCTGCGGAATCATCCTATTTTCAGTTCGACAAGCAATAACAAAAACTTTTGTTAATAAATGTTTTCATTAAGCCGCCTTATTCCTATTACACATTATTTATTTATATGAAAAAAGAAACAGTGCCATTTTGCCATTTTTAAGAATCATTATTGATTTGGATTGGAATGATGTAAATAGTTTTCTGCACATGGTCTACTTACTTTAAATAACATAATTAAAACTTATTAAAAAAAAATGATATCAGCATGAATAAATGCCAATATAAATTATAAGTGGTGGAGCGCTGCAGCTATATTATGATTGTAACACATACGGATTGTCTCAACTGGGATAAGTCCACACTCTCACGGAATACCAGCCTAGAGTAGCAGCTTAATGCTGCTGTGTTTTATATAGCAAGTGTAAAAACTTGGTGACCTTTTTTTTTTTTTTTAAAAAAGAATATTAACAATGCTATAAACATTACTAATATTCCCCTTAACCACTCGTGGTAAGCTTAAATTGCTTGTGTTACGAATGGTTCACGACAGTAGTCGAATGGCGGATTCGAACCCACAACCTTTTTGAGTTCGTGGTCAGCGCCATGCCATTAGGCTACTGTCGCTTGTTGCGTTTCTTACTAGAAAACGTCTTTCCATCTTAGTCATTAGGGGTAACACGCCATCAATAATCGATAATAAATGTAATTGTCTATGGCCCACAGCATCCACTTACTATCAGGTGGACTGTGTGCTTGATTTGTCAACCTTATACAATGAAAAACAAGTATAAGAAAAAAAGTACAGTATTAAACCTACATAGAAAAAAAAAATTGTCCACCTGTTTGATCCAGTAGATTTAAATTAAAAGGTATTTTAGATAATTTACATTTGTTTCTAAAAACTTATTATAAAATTGTTCACAGTAATAAGCACAGCTCACTTTAAGTTATTAAATAAATATAATAAAAAATTAAACTAAATACAAATAATATTATAAGAGTGAGTTATGTTAATTTGAAATACATAATGAAGTTTGTTTAAGAATGCCAAGACAAAAACTTATGTTTAATTTTAATATCTCACAGATATTTACAAATCAATTGTCATCACTGTGTTATAATAAAATAATAAAGGACAGTAGGTGCGAATATGTAAAAATATAAAAAATGTAGTTGCCATCTTATTTGCCAAGCGTGGCAACTATGGCAAATTCTTCATATGACACCTATGTTCTATAGTAGACATCGAATAGGCTGTTATGAATAAATTAGCAAATCAACCAAAAGGTTTCATTATAGTATCAAATAATAACAGTATATTAAATACAGTATAGTACTAGTTCAGGGTTAAATCACTAACACTTATATAAAACACAACAAGGTACAAATGTATTAAGAGTGATAACTTAAAGACTATTACCTAAGTCTGTTTGTTGGTACCAAACTAATTAACAGAGTAACATTCTAATAAATAATACATCATAAACTTGATCATAACCTCTTGTGGATACGATTTAAATGAGTCTGTAAGGACTTTTTTGCTTTAAACTTTAGAGAGCAGTGCTCGCACTGGAAAGTCAAATTCTTAAATGTATGCTTACTTTTAACATGCTTTGCAAGTAGGTCCTTATTTGTAAACTTTTTCTGACACTTCAGGCAAGAATTTTCAGCCATTATTTGCTTCAGTTTTAAATGCCTGCGTAAACAATAGCGGGATTTGAAAGTAATAGCACAAGACTCGCATTTCGATTTGCTTTTCACCTGGTGGCGCGTTCGGCAATGAACATCTAAACTATTCTTCTTAGTAAAGATAACTTGACATTCATTACATTCGAAAGTCGCCTCTTTCTGCTGCGTTTGGTGATTGGACGTCATGTGGCGGAAGAATTGACTGTTTTGTGTAAATTTCACCTTGCAGTACTGACAGGTGTATATTAGACTACGTTCATCTACTTTCTCTTCGGGTGCCTCTTCTAGTTTCCTCGTGCGAATTGCTGGCCGTGTTATACGAATCCTGGGACCAGTTCTCGGCTTTTTATTCATAACTATGCTGTGTTTAGGCTTTTTGTGCTACTCTCTCCGATTTACTAACATCGATTGTTAACACGTAAGCAAAGGCAATGAGTGCTATGATTTCTTGAGATTCGCTTAGTGATAATGAGATATAATCATAAATGACCAATAGTAATGGAAATTACGGTCATATTTACTTAAATACAAGTTAAAGGAAGCAAATTAAAATTTAAAACAATAGAGCTTAGCATCGAATTGACAAAATGACAAAATATCGAACGTCAAATCAAACGTCAGATTTGCTAGGGGATGTCAATGTCAAAAATTTTAATTTCAAAATTTTGTCGGTTGACGCATAAAGGCTGATACTCACTGTTCATAAGGTTACTTCAAAGGTTTAAAGAGTATATTATCAATAACTGTCCTACAGTTATTTTATACACCCAACACTAAAATCATTATAGCATAGTAAGGAATATATGAAATCGAGTATTATTAATTATAACCTTAGTTAAACGCTGTAGGAGCTACTGTCACCATCTCTTTAATAAAAGATTCAAATAATTTCTGCTAAAAATGCTATTCTTCTCGCTTACAGTTACAAAATGCTGACAATATAGTTTTCCACACCTGCAGAGCTCCTACAGTTTTTTTATTTCTCTCTTAAAAGCGTATATTCAAGTTTGTGCGAGTTAAAATCGCTCTGGAATAGTGTAATATTGAAGCACACTACAATGTTCTCTGTGTGCGTAACTGCTCGAGGTGGGGCGAGTGCAAGGTTAATATGATTATATTATACTATAATTTTTGGCTGTATCCAAATATTTTTGTATCTAACACGAATCATCTTGATACTATTGGAACTAAAATAATGAAATAATTTCCACATAATAGCTTATGAGGTGGGTGCTAAGATATAGTGCATATAAGAATTAATATCCGATCTAACCCTGACATCGGAAGCTAAAATGTACAAACTATTTTATTATTTTATTTTTTACTCTGTCGAGTAGACTAAGGAATGTCACAAGGCCAAATTGACAACTAGAAAGGTTCAAGTAATATATGTTCGAATTGAAAAATATGTACCTATTATATAAAAAGGATTTCGTTCGATATACATTTATTCTGTTTCATAACGTAAAGATACTTTATCTAATTTACAATTTCATTGGTGTCGGCAGGGATCGGATCGGGAGGAACCCGGGTTGCTCGCGTTTTCGGCGAGTACTTCGTCCCTCCCTTCCCTTGAGCTACCATGGCATCTTTTTTGTTTCTATTTTATAATAACGTTGTGGTCCACACACGTGGAGGTCCACACTAAGAATATTTCCTAAGTATATTGTGGAGGTAGTTAACATAAGAACATAAATTTCACATAGACAAACATCCAGACACAGAAAAATTATTTGTAAGTTTACAAATTTTTGTTCCGTGCAGTAATTGAACCTGCGGCCCTTAGAGTAAAACTCATTGCTAAGACACTCCGCCACGGAACCGTCAAATATATTTTTATACGGATAAATATTTTAGTTATAAATTGCTTACCATTAAATAAACTTGAAAAATTATTAATAATTAATTTAAATAGTATCATTTAACAAAGTAGCATTCGTTGCGTTGTGTTGCTCAAACTATTATTATTCCTTCATATTTGCCGATAGTATGTCCATATAAAATCGGGAATTTGGTTTTAAAATCGGGACAGTTATAATAGCTACAAAAACAAGCGAAACAAACGAACACAATGGCTACAAAAAACAGATTTTTTGTAGCCATTGTGGTCGCTATTAGTTATACTGTTTTTTTGACACAATTCGCAATGTGTTTTATAATTATTATATAGAACTAATCAAATGAACGAATAATTTTTGGTCCAAACATCGTTAAAAACTGAACTTTCTGAATAATGTAACTGTGAAAATAGTAATAAATCTTATGAACTCACAACTCATGCAATTCAAAGAGCCCTTAAAAAACCGCATAGTTCTTTTTTTTAAGTAGTTTTAATACCTTTAATTCTTTCAAGTAGTATTAATACTCTGATAGCCTAGATAAAATCCTTGCATCGGACATATAATGTTACTTTATTTAATGAAAACGACAGTACCTACAAACGATTGAAGAAATTGACTAGTGCATGAACTTTTTCTGTTGAAAATCTTCAGAGCAAGTTTCGCATGGGGATAAATTCCAGAACGATGGACAATTGTCAAGGTTCTATTTATACCCAAGGCTGGTAGAAAGGACTACGCTTTACCAAAGTCCTTTAGACCTATAAGCCTATCTTCCTTTCTTCTTAAGACATTGGAAAAGGTTATAGATAGATATATAAGGGATGTAGCTCTAGCTACGAGGCCCATACATTACAACTTTTAACAGATAAGGAAGAAGGATGTTGATACCCCTCTGTAGTTGGATGGGAATTGTTCCATCCTCCCCGCTTGATTTAAATGGTTCAAAGAAGTCAACAGCCCACTGCACCAGGTTTGGCCTTATTATCTTTGCAGCCCTACACCAGTCCTCATTGCAATTCGTAGGGCTCTGAAAGAGTTCAAGGCTGAAGTTTTGTGTGACCCTGGGAAATGGGTTGACGCTAGTAACTCCAATGTTTCTGTTTCACTATTAGTGAAGTTACCATCCGGATTTTTAAGAAGCCCGATCTTTACCTAATGTGAATAAAACAAAACCTTTTTAAAATATACTTTTTATTTTTTTAATAGAATATTACAAACACAGCGACAGTAACGTAATGGTAGGATGCTATTCGAATACTGTCATGAACCACTCCAAACATAAGCATTTTAGGCTTTCCAGAAGTGGTTAAAGGGAATATTAGTAGTGTTAATAGGATTGCTAATATTTTTAAGAGGGCTAAAATATTTTTATGTGGGATTTGCGTCGAAAACTTCATGTTTTAGGGTTTTTTCAAGGATCATATCAAAAAGTTACGGCATTAGAAAGATAAAGCCTTTATTTAGTACACTGCAATGGAAAATCATAGTTTTTAATGACGATTTTTTAGAGCGAAGACAATCCCTTCATAGCGTTTTACGAAAATATGCGTCAGAGTTATCTTTCAGGTCGTATACAACCATTATTATAAGCTAAAGTACTTTATTTTAAGCGTTATTATAATAGAATATATAGTCTTTTAGTGTATAGCAAAGCTTAAATTACGAAAATATTTCGACTTTATATTAAAAAACAATATTATAAAATCATCAAAACTGTCCACTTCAATGTCATTTTTTTCGTGTGTTGGGATATAAATTTATCTATTTTAATTATTTTATTGAAATACAGGTAATGTTAAACTTCAAAAAAAATTAGCTCGTTTTTTTAGTCAATTATTTTATATGATTATTTTAAAAATACTATAAATCATCAAGCACAGACGCCGTCCGATTCAGTACGCTCCGGGTCATAGATTACTGTGTATATACTAGAGACTCCGGTTCTTCCCAACAATAGGACGTATCACTTTTTCCCGTCACCGTAGCGTTCCTGTTAATTGACACCGATAGCGTAAGCTAGAATTGCCAAGTGTCCTGATTTGTGCGGGACGTCCCGATTCACCCTTGATCGGGACGCCAAATGTGCCGAATTTTCACTAACCTAGGGAGGTTTACGTAGTTTTACCTAGGTAAACCTAGGGTCTATATTTTGATCGATCATTTTAACGCAAAAGGCTTGTGAAAAAGTTCATCCACTAGTCAATTTCTTCAATCGTTTGTAGGTACTGTCGTTTTCATTAAATAAAGTAACATTATATGTCCGATGCAAGGATTTTATCTAGGCTATCAGAGTATTAATACTACTCGAAAGAATTAAAGGTATTAAAACTACTTAAAAAAAAGAACTATGCGGTTTTTAAAGGGCTCTTTGAATTGCATGAGTTGTGAGTTCATAAGATTTATTACTATTTTCACAGTTACATTATTCAGAAAGTTCAGTTTTTAACGATGTTTGGACCAAAAATTATTCGTTCATTTGATTAGTTCTATATAATAATTATAAAACACATTGCGAATTGTGTCAAAAAACCAGTATAACTAATAGCGACCACAATGGCTACAAAAAATCTGTTTTTTGTAGCCATTGTGTTCGTTTGTTTCGCTTGTTTTTGTAGCTATTATAACTGTCCCGATTTTAAAACCAAATTCCCGATTTTATATGGACATACTATCGGCAAATATGAAGGAATAATAATAGTTTGAGCAACACAACGCAACGAATGCTACTTTGTTAAATGATACTATTTAAATTAATTATTAATAATTTTTCAAGTTTATTTAATGGTAAGCAATTTATAACTAAAATATTTATCCGTATAAAAATATATTTGACGGTTCCGTGGCGGAGTGTCTTAGCAATGAGTTTTACTCTAAGGGCCGCAGGTTCAATTACTGCACGGAACAAAAATTTGTAAACTTACAAATAATTTTTCTGTGTCTGGATGTTTGTCTATGTGAAATTTATGTTCTTATGTTAACTACCTCCACAATATACTTAGGAAATATTCTTAGTGTGGACCTCCACGTGTGTGGACCACAACGTTATTATAAAATAGAAACAAAAAAGATGCCATGGTAGCTCAAGGGAAGGGAGGGACGAAGTACTCGCCGAAAACGCGAGCAACCCGGGTTCCTCCCGATCCGATCCCTGCCGACACCAATGAAATTGTAAATTAGATAAAGTATCTTTACGTTATGAAACAGAATAAATGTATATCGAACGAAATCCTTTTTATATAATAGGTACATATTTTTATATATCCATAGTCTCGATACAATAAATAATAAATTGTATTTATTTAAGCACTAACGCCGATTGTTCACCGCCGACGTCACAGGGACGTCAATAAAAACGAGATTATTTCTGGCCGGTATCAAGATGACGTGACGGGGCTCGTTTGTCGACGATGATCTCTGTGGTTTAGTCAAGTAGTTGTAGCTCGTTCGTTGGTGCGGTGGACGTCACGGCCCCGCTGTGGATGAACAAGTTTAAATGTGTTTTGTATTACCGGTACATCAGCCCGTCACAATCTCGGGCCAAGTTCAAGCGGTCGTGCCGATTTACTCTAAGCTTCGGTAATCAGAATGACATTGAAGTGGACAGTTTTGATGATTTTATAATATTGTTTTTTAATATTAAATCGAAATATTTTCGTAATTTAAGCTTTGCTATACACTAAAAGACTATATATTCTATTATAATAACGCTTAAAATAAAGTACTTTAGCTTATAATAATGGTTGTATACGACCTGAAAGATAACTCAGACGCATATTTTCGTAAAACGCTATGAAGGGATTGTATTCGCTCTAAAAAACCGTCATTAAAAACTATGATTTTCCATTGCAGTGTACTAAATAAAGGCTTTATCTTTCTAAAGCCGTAACTTTTTGATATGACCCTTGAAAAAACCCTAAAACATGAAGTTTTCGACGCAAATCCCACATAAAAATATTTTAGCCCTCTTAAAAATATTAGCAATCCTATTAACACTACTAATATTCCCTTTAACCACTTCTGGAAAGCCTAAAATGCTTATGTTTGGAGTGGTTCATGACAGTATTCGAATAGCATCCTACCATTACGTTACTGTCGCTGTGTTTGTAATATTCTATTAAAAAAATAAAAAGTATATTTTAAAAAGGTTTTGTTTTATTCACATTAGGTAAAGATCGGGCTTCTTAAAAATCCGGATGGTAACTTCACTAATAGTGAAACAGAAACATTGGAGTTACTAGCGTCAACCCATTTCCCAGGGTCACACAAGACTTCAGCCTTGACCTCTTTCAGAGCCCTACGAATTGCAATGAGGACTGGTGTAGGGCTGCAAAGATAATAAGGCCAAACCTGGTGCAGTGGGCTGTTGACTCCTTTGAACCATTTAAATCAAGCGGGAAGGATGGAACAATTCCCATCCAACTACAGAGGGGTATCAACATCCTTCTTCCTTCTTCATCTTGATACCGGCCAGAAATAATCTCGTTTTTATTGACGTCCCTGTGACGTCGGCGGTGAACAATCGGCGTTAGTGCTTAAATAAATACAATTTATTATTTATTGTATCGAGACTATGGTTCATAGCTACACTAAGATTCGATAGGTGGCACCAGGTGGCACTGTACTCAAGTTTTTTACAAATTCGATATTTATCCAAAAAAAAATTACTTATATTTACAATTTATGTTGGTTTAGTGCAGGTGTCTCCAAATTTTGAAGCCTTAGGGCTTTGAGTATTAAACCAACATGACATTCGCGTTAATTCCTAAACAAAAAAGTCTGTGGATGTCAGGGAGGCGCAAGAAAAACACACTACTCTATACTTCACTGCAAATGCAAAATTGAATCGCATCACTATATACGCACACTACAGCATTTGTGTTTGTTTTCATTGCAATTACGCATACCATCAAATTGTACACGTGTCGATACACTGGAGCCGCTGTCTACATACGTAAGCAACGTCAGGCGAGGACTATGTCGATATTATTTATCAATAAACAAATCATCGTAGTCCGCATAAGTTCAGCGTTGGTAAAAGTGATTTTTAGTATTTTTTTTTCATTATCTTCAACAAGGGGTGCCACAAATCACGGTTCTGATCCACCTGTATCCATTAACTTCCTGCATGTCTTACCAGGTCGTCACTTCATCTATTGTTGGGTAGCCCTGCACTTCACCCACCGGTACGAAGCTGCCACTCGAGAACTTTTCCCCCCATCGGTTGTTGATTCTTCGAACTATATGGCCAGTTCATTGCCACTTCAACTTACTAACCCTTTGGGCTACGTCGGGATCTTTGGTTCTACTGTGAATATCCTTATTTCTATGTTAATCATACAGAAAACCTCGAGATGAGTGACTTTGAGCTTTCTCATACGGCCAGCAGTGAAGAGCTTTTTAGTGTTAAATAAAATTATGATTTTATTAGTAAATATAATTGTGGCCAGTTTTTAAAAGCTTGATCAAATTCTGATGTTAATTCAAATGTAATCAAAAAGTTGCCTATGGGATACATATTTTTATAGGATAAGGTGACAAACTAGCACACAGTTCACCTGATGGTAAGTGGTTGCTGCGGCCCATAGACATCTACATTTATCCTCGATGACAAATCAAAATGCAGATGCGTTGTCACCTGTGAGGACTAAGATGGAATGCCGCGTTTCCAGTAAAAAGGGTCTCTGGTTCTCTACACTCACCATACGAAACACAGCAGCATTAAGCTACTATTTTACGCTGGTATTCTGTGAGAGCATGGTCCTTCCCCGGTCAAGCCGACCCATTCGTGCTACAACTATACTACTATATAACTGCAGCATGGCTCTATCACGTATAACGTATTTCCTATATAACAGAGTAGAACAGAGCAGTAAAAACACTAATGCGTCAATAGCTTCACCGAAATTATCGGGTATTATATCAAACCCGCAGTAGACATAGCCATAATGCCTTCTACCGCTAGCATGGTGTTTCACCAACTGTTCAAAGAGACTCCCATTTTTATTAAAATTTAATTATTTACTTAACATACTAATAACAACAATAAAATCATTTTTGGGCATGGATACCAGTCTCACCTCTCATCAGAGACAATATTATAGTGGCCTAATATGTGCAAGCCCAGGTGCACGTTCTGTTGCATTACTCTTATAGTCCAATGGGACATTAATCAGACACCACAGGAGACAGTTTAAGCTCGGGGCCAACGGCTTTACGTGCTTTCCAAGTTACAGGGGTTAAAAGTTAAACACCGCCAACTTCCTCATTCCGCGCTACTACTGACAATTTTTTGACTCAAAAACTCAATACAGTGCATATGGCGATAAAAAAAACTAAACAACTAAGCTTTTGGGCGAGAAAGGAACCAGGCCCTTAGTCACCAGCGGCGATTACCAGCCGCGGATATAAAAAACCATACCTCGTGTTTTTTTATAGAATAAGGGTGGGTGACAAACGAGCGTACAGTCCATCTGATGGTAAGTGGTTGCAAGGTGGTGGTAGAGATCTACATTTATCCTCGATTAAGAATCAAAATGCAGATACGTTGTCATCCCTGAGGACTAAGATGGAATGACTAGTTTCCAGTAAAAAGGGTCTCCGGATCTCTACACTCACCATACGAAACACAGCAGTGGTAAGCTGCTATTTTACACTGGTATTCTGCGAAAGCGTGGTCCTACCCCAGTCGAGCCAACCCATTCGTGCTACAACCATAATATAGCATATATATAATATAGATCCTGATAAGTTTTTTCACAAATATTGACTTCGGGGGAGGCATAAACCATGATGCTGTAGTCTGATACAACAATGAGCTACACGATATAGTCCTGTTATATTCTCTTACCGTCTGTGTCGTAAAAGAACACTAAAAGGAATGCCATAAATATTTTGTTACATCTTGGACATAACCCCCTCTGGCATAATGACTATGTATATTATAGTACGTGAGGGAAATAAGGTCATCCGGTTAATATAATCACTTTCTTATACATCTAAACCTACAGCTTTGTTTGCATAAATGGCTCTGAAATACGATAGCTCTTCGTCAGTCAATCAACTGCATACGTACCTATGTATGTAATTACTCTACAATAAGCAATCAACTAAATAATTATATAATAAATTGTCAAAATGGCGCTGCTTTATCGACGCCATTTTGACAGTTGAAATTATAGTAAATATTTTCGTCGATTTTGTATTCAGTTTTTTTTAAGTCAATTTTTCGAAGTGTTCCTAATTATTGCTGAAGCTTATTTGCTATTGTTTACTCAGGGTTGGGTTTACAATTCGGTCGCCTGAATTTGAAGATTCTGTCACTGTGGGGGGGGTCAAGGGGGTTTATCATAGGTATATTATGAAGCACCCCCAATCGATTTTTGCTGCCGGAGCAGCGTCGAAGTATTTTTAATTATTTTTTAAAAATATTAGTAAATGACTAATTAATTACGTTTTTGACGTTTCATCTGTCAATGTAATATCGATATATAGTACTGAATCGATCTAGTGAATCGATATTTCACCCTAAAGAATCGAGATCGAAACTTTTTCTATTTTGTTAAGATTTGTAAAATTATTTACAATTAGTAACTCGTACAGAATGACAATTTTTAATTCAATCATTCAGTGTTATGTATCTATACTTTATTGTATCTTTTGATAACGCTAATCAAAAAAAGATCGATTTTTGCGAAATCGATCTTTACGATTTCGATTTTTTGTGAATCGATTCATCCAATTTCGATTTGAATCGATTTAAAAATGTGTAAAATTAATCGCTAGGCCGGCCATTTTGTTGACAGCTTTTCGTCATGCCGTTGCTTCAGAGTTTCATAATTTTGGTGATTAGTGGAATATTTGTGGCGGCGGAATACTGCTAAATATCGCAAAGATCCTTTCTTACAAATGGTGGCAGCCATAAATTATGTTTATAAATTAAAGTAGTTATAAAAGTTAATGTTTTGGTGTTATATTGGATGCAGTAGCGAGCGAAGCGAGTCTAGGACGTGGGGCACCCCGACTCGGATAGGTAAGGTTAGAAGGGGATGACGGAGTCGAGTGAGCGAGCGAAGCGAGCGAATAGACCCCGTCATCCCCATCGTGGTTATTTCTTTGTAAACCTCTCAGAAGTAGGAGCCCCGCGAAGTGGGGCTCCGTCGACCGGGCTTCCCTCGGCTACACCACCTTAAGTGGCGTGGGGCTTCCGTCTCCCAACTCTCTCTTCCCATAAATCTGGTTAAAATTGTCATAACAATTACAAAACATAACCTCAAAATGAGATTTTTAAAAATTTATAAAAAAAAACTAAGCACGTCCGGCAGAAAGTGGAAGTAGGGGTGACTCTACAACTCCTCCCTCTCCCCCACACCACCCCTCACCCCCTAATTCAGGCGACCGAATTGTAAACCTTACCCTTTTCTCAATATATTAGTTTTAATATATGCTGGTGTTGATCTGATTAAACTCTGTTTTTTTGTCTCTGTAATCCTTATATTACATTACGTAAATCAATGTTGGTAAATAAAATTAGGTAAGCAAAATTAAACAAAAAAATAGATAAATAAAATTAAGTAGGTGCCTATATACCAGGCGGTCCCATAATGAACTGGGCTGATATAGTTCAACGCGACATGTCGCTACATGTTGTGTTGCATTAAATAGTACGTTTATCGTGCACTCAATATAAGAAACATGCATCGACATGAAATGCTTAGTCTTAGTTTAACAGGCATTTGAATAACGAGAGTCGCGTATTATTTCAAAATGTCGAAAACTGAGTATCGAAGTGTCATAAAGTTTCTGTTTAAAGAAGGTTTATCCCTGCCCAAATAAAAGAACGATTGGATGGCGTGTATAAGGAGTCTGCCCCTCCTATAGCACAGTGAAAAATTGGGTGAAAGAGTTTCGCCTCGGGAGAGAAACCGTCGAAGACTTTGGCCACGACGGTCGACCTGTGGAAGTGCTCACTCCCGAAACGATTGCTCTTATCGAAGAGGAGGTTCTGAGTGACCGCCGTTTGAAGATTAGAGAAATTGCAGCAAGGCTTGGGCTCTCTAACAGTACCGTTCATCGCGCGATCCATGAACATCTTCACATGAAAAAAGTGAGTGCAAGATGGGTACCGAAACTTCTTTCAGCGGTACAGAGACAGGAAAGAGTGCGCTGCGCTTCGGAGTTTTTGGATCTTTGTGGCGAAAATCCAAAAACTGTGATCGAGCGGCTAGTGACTGGTGATGAAACTATGATCTTGTATTATGATCCACAAAGCAAGCGCGAGTCAATGGAATGGCGTTATAAGGGTGAAAAGCCCCCTAGAAAGGCAAAGGTGCAACAATCGACTAAAAAACTGATGTGCACAATATTTTGGGATTTTCAAGGCATTTTGATGGTGGATTTTAAAGAACGTAATACAGTCGTGAACGGCGAATATTATGCTTCTTTAATATATAAATTACGAGACAAGATAAAGGAAAAACGAAGAGGCAAGCTATCTAAAGGTGTCCTGTTGCTCCATGACAACGCCCCTGTTCATACCGCTGGTGTTTCGAAGGATGCAGTTCGTCAATGCGGGTTCACAGAAGTTCAACATCCACCTTACAGTCCAGACATGGCCCCGTCCGACTATTATTTATTTCCAAATTTAAAGCGGGACTTAAGAGGAAGAAAATTTTCAAGCGATGAAGAGTTACAGGCGGCCGTCGTCAGTCATTTTGAGGATAAAAAATGTGATTATTTTTATAAAGGTTAAGAGATGTTGATTCACAGATGTCAGAAGTGTGTTAGTATTCATGGTGATTATATTGAAAAATAAAATTGGTTTCTTTTCATTTCCTTCATTGGTTCATAGTTAGGCCAATTCATTATGGGACTGCCTACGTATATAATATATAAACACTCACGCCTGTCACCCAGAGGGGTAGGCAGAGACTACGGACTTCCATTTGGCACGATCCTGACATACGTCTATCGCCTCCTTTACATCCATATATCTACGCATACATACTCGTCGGTTAAGGGTACTTCTAACGCGACCCATTTTCAAAATATCGCCAATTTGGTCGATAAACTTTTTTCTAGGGCGTCCCTTCCCGACTCGGCCGTTCACATCTGCCATATAAATTTGCTTTGTCACTCTTTCCTCATTCATTCTTTCTACATGACCAAACCACCGAAGCATTCTTTTCTTAATCCTGGTCACAACATCATCTTGCATATCACATTTATCTCTTATCACGCAATTTCTCACCCTGTCATTCAGATTCAACCCTAGCATATTCCTTAAAGACCGCATTTCTACAGCATTTATTCTACTTTCGTGCTTTCTCCCGCCACACCCAGCTTTCACTACCATACATTAAAGTAGGGACTAACACAGCATTATGAATTACCATACCTGCCTTTTTTGACACATTCTGGTTCTTCATAATAGAACGTAGTGCCCCATTCACTCTATTCCTACTAGGTGCCTACTTACTATTAAATAAAATTCGTCGTCAAAGATCACACCTTGCAAAAATTCTGCCTATTAGGCAATCTAAGGGGGAGGTCTATATGCACCCGTAGGCCGTACGGATATATATTTGCCGTCAAAGTAAAAAATGACGGCTCTATGGCGCAGTGGCTTAGCAATGAGTTGCCGCGCTTAGGGTCGCGGGTTCGAATGCCTCAAAGCTCGCCACCTGCCTAATAATAATAATAATCGAGATCATTACAGCCCTTCACAAGTCCGCTGCTACACGTAGGCCTCCCATAAGGAATACCACAAAGCACGGTCATGACCCACCTGCATCCATCGACTTGCATGTCTTACCAGGTCGTCATTCCATGTAGTAGGGGTCGCCATATACTCCACCTATCGGTACGAGGCTCCTATTCGAGAACCTTTTTTCCCCATTGATTGTCGGTTCTTCGAGCTATAGGGCCAGCCCATTGCCACTTCAGCTTACTAATCCGTTGGGCTATGTCGCTCTGGTTCTACTACGGATATCAGCCTAATAATTAATTTATGATTAATCTAAAATATGTTCTACCATCTGTTGTCTGACCTAAGAAGTTTTGTAAAGATAGGTTATCGATCGGTAACTAAGTACTAGAACGTGAAAAACGTGACATTTAATATATATCGTAATAATAGTAGATGTTTCTTTATCTGAAATCATTACACATACACAAGAAGTACAAGTGTAACTTGTTACAACTTACAGTTAGCTATTATTTTTAATACTACCTAGTACAAATCTGGCGTGTTTCTAGATTTAATAAAACATAATAAGGAAATATCATTATTTAAATCAAGTGGTACATTAGACCCCACCAGTTTTAGACCTATTTCTGTATTACCAAGACTTATATAGTAAAATTATTCTTGATCAAACTAACAATCATATTGAACATATAAATTACATTAAAAGCACGTTGTGAGAAAGATAAATTATTGTTGAATTTTTTAATGTAATTTATTTACTGCATAAAAAACAACTTGGTTACACAAGCGATCACTCGGCAACTGATGCTGGTGTTGATCTGAATAAACTCTGATGAAGGTTCAGCTTGGTCACGTTATTCACCACACAATTCTGATATTCTACTCTGGCCCAATATAGTAAATAAACAATTACTAAACATACCTTAAAAGAAAAAAAGAAAATAAATGACGTACATTGTAAAAAAAACTTTTAACATTTATACTAGATGAGCTTTTTACCGTCTGGCAAAAATATGGTGTAACATGTGAACGGAGTAGAAGTCTATAGCACAGATATTTTACAAAAAATAAAAACAAAAATATTGAATTAATTTTTGTTTTTTGTTTGAAAATTTCTGGTGTCAAAGATGACTAAATTTGTTGTAGTATTGTAAATTAGACTGGATATGATTTGAATTTTGATAAATTTTAATTAGGTAATTTATTTATTTAATTCAATACGTTTATTTTATTTTTTGTAAAACATCAGTGCCCATAGGATTCGACTCTGTTCACATGTTACGCCATATTTTTTCCAGACGGTAAAAAAAGGTCATCCAGTATATTTCTCATTAGTCATTCGACAAGTACGACACAGAAAGTTAGAGAAGGTTAGGCATTGATTTAAATTATTTGTTATATATATTGTTTATTATTATTCATGAGTGCTTGTAAGTGAGCCTATGTGTTCTGATGACTTCCGATAGGTGACGGTATAAACCAGGCGTAAAACACTCAGACCAGCGCAGCGATAATAAGCAGCGCGTGCCATGCCTGACGATTAATGCAAATCCCCCCTACAAGGGGAGAAGCCCATACTCTTATATATGGTAGAGCTACGCTACAGCCATTGCGCCCTCCTATCTGTCAAGGAGGGTCGCGTTCGTATACGGCTTAGAGATCTCTCGTCAGATCGGTAAGCCAATCCATAAAAGCGGTGTTTAGTGGGTAAGTCTCCACATAACATCACGCAGCCGGCTGCGTGGTATGCTATGAGCATTCACCGCCTCCCTCCCCCGCTTTCCGGAGGGTTGCCCATATTTGCATCGTTCGCAAAAAAAAATAGCTACAGCTATACTATAGTTGTTGTAGCACGAATGGTTCGGCTCGACCGTGATAGAACAACGCTCTCACAGAATGGCGGGCGTAAAAAAGCAGATTTATGCTGTTGTTTTTCATATGGTGAGTGTAGAGAACCGGAAACCTCTTTTAATAAGGGTGACAAATGACCACATAGTCCACCTAATGGTAAGTGGATGCTGTGGCCCATAGACGTCTAGATTTATCCTCGATTAAGAATCAAAACGCAGATGCGTCGTCACCCCTGAGGACTAAGATGAAATGCCTCATTTCCAGTGAAAAAGGGTCTCCGGATCTCTATACTTACCATAGGAAACATAGCAGTATTAAACTGACGTGAGAGCGTAGTCCTTCCACGGTCGAACGACCCATTCGTGCTAAAACCATAATATAGCCGCAGCGTGGCTTTACCACGGATCCCTTCTGCTGGAGACGCGGAATTCCATCTTAGTCCTCAGCTTCTAAAACAAAGATTGGTGTAGATGTGTAATATTAGCATTCACTTACCATTAGGTGAGCTGTGTGCTTATTTATCACCTTTAATTAAAAATTAAAATAATTTTTAACAGTGGACTTGTGATAGGATGTGACGATGATCGATAGACTTTTATTGTTAAAAAATCACTACCACGTTAATCTAGTGGTCGTAGACGCTATTACTGATTATAAGATCCCGGGTTCGAATCCCGGGTTGAACCAAAATCAGTTATTGGGTTTTTTAGGGTTCCGTAGTTAACTAGGAATTCTTATAGTTTCGCCATGTCTGTCTGTCCGTCTGTCCGTCCTCGCTTAATCTCTGTGACCGTTAGCACTAGAAAGCTGAAATTTGGTACCAATATGTGTATCAATCACGCCGACAAAGTGGTAAAATAAAAATTGGAAAAAAATGTTTTATTAGGGCAGCCCCCCCTATATGTAAAGTGGGAAGTGCTTTTTTTAATTTCAACCCTAACGTGTGATATATTGTTGGAAAGGTATTTAAAAATGAATAGGGGTTTACTAAAATCATTTTTTGATAATGTCAATAATTTCGGAAATAATCGCTCCAAAATTAAAAAACAATGTGTGTGTCCCCCCCCCCCCCTCTAACTTTTGAACCATAAGTTTAGAAAATATGAAAAAAATCTGATAAGTAGAACTTTATAAGGACTTTCTAGGAAAATCATTTTGAACTTGGATGGAAACAACAGTTTTTTGTACAAACTCATAAGTGGGAACACTTATTGTGACGGACGGGAAACTACGGAACCCTACACTGAGCGTGGCCCGACTTAGCCGGTTTTTTTGTCACGAAATTTTCAGCAGCAGCGCGGAGTAAGAAAGTTAATGGTGTCTCGAAAAGCACATAAAGCCGTTGGTCCTGCGCCTGACCTCTCACCGGTCGTGTCGTACCATAGAACTATGAGAGTGAAGCAATAGAGAGTGCACCTGCCCATATCTTTGGACTCTATAATTCTGTCCAGCGCGGGTGGCTAGTCTCCATTGGCTGACCGTCGCCGACATTCAGTCTTGTGGGCATTATTATAATTATTACTGTAAAAAAACTAATAACAAAATTTGTTTATATTTATATATATTTTCGTAATTACTTGATTCACGTTTTATATCGCTCGTTAGAATCTTATTTATCTTTATACAGTCATGTAGATTATGTAATTATAATTTCCCTTCAGATAGTATTTCACACTATCAACACGTCTCGAATATTTTAAAAGATTAAAGAAAACTATAAACGTAATGTCTGCTCATATATTGTTTTAATGATTATGTGACGTAATTTGCAAATATCAGAAACGTGGGTCCTGGATTCGAAGCCTAGCTCAGTAGGTATGCAAAAATTATAGAAATAGCAATGAAAGACATTTTTTTATATACTGCTTTGTGTAAAAAGTATCGGGAATATGTCAATAAAAAGACCCGCGTAAAAGAGGTCGTTCTAATTTTTTTACTGCATGCATGATTTAGCGCGCAAAGTTTGAGCGGGATCTGTCACTTAATTTGTTTTAAACTACACTTTTTGTTGGTCATAGTTTTGAGTTCTCGGCGATTTTTACAATGGGAAATATTGTTGAACAAAGAGTGTGCCTTAAATGTTGTCTTTCGAATGATATTTCATGTGGTTAATCACTAAAAATGTTGCGAAATACCTACGGCGAATCGTGTATATCGAAAACAAGGGCTTATGAATGGTATAAGGCTTTTAAAGAAGGCCGAGAAATAGTAGTAGACTTGCCTCGTTCTGGTAGACCTTCAACCGCTACGACCAAAGAAAACATCGACAAAATCAAGAAGCTAGTGCTCGAAAATCGACGTATGAGTCTGAGAGAGTTGGCTAGTGAGGTGAACATATCTTTTAAGTCCGTCCACAGCATTCTCATTGACATTTTAGGCATGAAACGCGTCGCCGCTCGACTAGTTCCAAAAGAGCTCAATTTTGTTCAAAGAGCGCAGCGAAAGCATGTCGCTGAAGACATGGTTTCCCGAGCTTCTACGGATCCGACCTTTATGAAACGTATAATAACTGGCGACGAGACATGGGTTTATGAGTACGATATGCAAACAAGCCAACAGTCTTCAGAATGGCGTCTCGAAAACGAGCCGAAACCCAAAAAACCGCGGCAAAGTCGCTCCAAAATCAAGGTGATGCTGACAGTTTTTTTTGACTACCGTGGTGTGGTTCACTCCGAATTCCTTCCAAAGGGAGAAACAGTGAATAAAGAATATTATTTAGGCGTCATGAAGCGTTTGCGTGAGAGTATCCGCCGAAAACGTCCAGATTTGTGGCAACACAACTCATGGATGCTGCACCATGATAATGCACCATCACACACTGCCATTATTATTTTCGGTGTCCGGATGTCTGGGGCGCACGATTACGGTCGTTAGAATTAATGTATCAAAACAATTCTTTTTTCATTAGGTTTATAATCTCAACGCACAGGTTCCTTTTAAAAATCACTGAGCAATTTGGTCTCGTTTCTCTGTCTCTCGATCTCTTCTTTCGTTTCAAATATGGAAAAAGAGATATTTTTCTTTTTATACTCGTATAATCAAATGTGATTATGAAGCGTGCACTTTTGGATTTTCCAAACTTTTTTCATAGTACGCGAGTAAATCAGGTTCAATCCCCGCCGGCACCAATGAAATCGTTAATTTCAATTTTAAGTGTTGAATTATCACGTACTCACGGTGAAAGAAAACATCGTGAGGAAACCTGCATGTCTCAGAAATAAGAAAAAAAATTCTGAGGCATGTGAAGTTTACCAACACGCATTGGGGCAACGCGGCGGACAATTCCTTGCCCTAAAACCCTCTCAGAAATGAGGGGACGCCTATGCCCAGGAGTGGGACGTATATAGGCTATTACTTTAACTTTAAATTACAAACTGCATTCCATATTAATCTTCGGGGTGACAACGCATCTGCATTTTGATTCTTAATCGAGGATAGATGTAGATGTATTTTGGTAAGTTGCTAACCCACCTATACGTCAACTTTGGCTTATATTCAGCAGTGGATTTTGGGTAGCCTTTGACGGTTTAACGGTAATGAATGATGATCATAATCTACGTGTAATATTCGCGGACCGGCGAAATTTATTGTAATGAAGGTACGAGACGTAAAGTACTTTATTCACCAGAACGCTTGTTAAGCGTAGCGATTACATCAAATCAGCAGAGACCTATACGTATTAAAGCTATTGCAGCACGAATAGGTCGGCTCGATCGAGGAAGGACCACGTTCTCACAGAATACTAGCGTAAATTAGCAGCTTCATGCTGCTGTGTTTCGTATGGTGAGTGAAGAGAATCGAAGACCCTTTTTAGTGGCAAAGAGGCATTAAATCTTAGTCTTCGGGGGTGACAACACATCTGCATTTTGATTGTTAACCAAGGACTGGGCCATGGTGTCCACTTACCATCAGGTGGACTGTGTGTTCGTTTGTCTTCCTTATTCTATAAAAAAAAATAAGAGAGCCTGTTGTTTACCAGGGACTTCCCACAGACATCTATTTGAGGATGGCACTCTGTCAGAGCGAGGTTCTTCCCCGGGCGAACCGAGACATTCATTCTTGAACCACATTATGGTTACACTATAGCTTCGTATCGTGTAGTGATTATGTAAAAATATCCACTACCACGTATCGTCCTGGTCGTAAGAGGTGACAGAGGGAAACTGGAAACAGGATTTGAACAGCAGCAAATTTCTAATTTTCTTCTTCTTCTTTTAATAAACGTTACCCCCACACTAGGATTTTATCCTGTATAGTTTACAAACATAAATTGCACAAGGACAAACATCCAGACCTGGAACAATTATTTGCAGGCCATATAAATATTCGTTAGTTGCGGGATTCGAACCCCCGACCTCCAGCACAGCCACTGCGCCACGGAGTCATCAGCTGTAATGTTGGATATTTATGTGTTGGATAATTTTTCTAATTCAATGTTGTGTGATGTGGAGCTGCCTACACGACGTAAAAATAAATATATAATTATTAAGTCTAATTAAAGAACTAGGCAGATCAACACGTCTTCTTTCCACCTTTCCAACATTACATGGCGACTCTACCAGGATGTGAACTGCGATAATGCAAGCGCACTACCGAGGACAGCAAGATGATTGAAATTATAAAAAAAAAATTTGTGTTATCTAAATAATAAAGTGTTATCTATCTATTATATAATCTTATTGTATAACTACACCCTTCAATGAGAGAGGCACATGTCCAGTAGTGGATTGATACGTGCTGATAAATAAAAACCTTTTAGTAGATATATATAATATAATAGCCAAACACACAAATTGCCACAATACGTCTTATCGATTATAACGATAAAAGTTTGATTTTGGAATTGCTCAATTTCGGCATCTTGTGTTACCACTGAGTTATATAAAGCGTGTTATTTTAATGATCATCATAGTTTTAATACCCGGACAAAAGGTATGGTCGTGTTCAGCCTAAGTGTAATTTTTATTGTGTTTTCTGTGGGCGTGTCTGCAGAAGAGACTCTGCTAGTTACAACTAAGCAGGGTGACGTCGAAGGCGCGTTGTCAGAAAATGCACTTTATTACGAATTTCTCGGTATCAGATATGGTGTGCCAGTCAAGTTTAGGGTAAGCAGATTTTAACTCTTATAATAATTTACTCCTATAATATTTCGGTTTATGTCCCGGGGTCATGTGTCTATACGTGGTAGAGCCATGCTGCAGTTATATTAGTAGTATAGTTGTAGCACGAATGGGTTGGCTCGACCGGGGAAGGTCCACACTCTCACGGAATACCAGCGTAAAATAGTAGCTTAATGCTGCTGTTTTTCGTACGGTGAGTGTAGAGAACCGGAGACTCTTTTTACTGGAAACGATGCATTCCATCTTAGTCCTCGCTGGTGACAACACATCTGCATTTTGATTTTTAATCGAGGATTGATGTAGATGTCTATGGGCCGCATCAACCACTTACCATCAGGTGAACTGTGTGCTAGTTTGTCACCCTATTCTATAAAAAAAATATGGTATCTTTTGACCTGAAATATGATGCTGAAATAGAGAGAGAGCGCAGGGCATTGTCTGCTAGAGCGAACATGATACCTCGAAGTTTCGCTCGTTTTTCTGTCCATGTAAAAGTAACGCTCTTTAGAGCTTACTGCACTTCCTTTTGCAGGAGCAGTCTGTGGGTATACTTAGTAGAACGGGGGAGTGGGCGGAGCCCGCGTAGCCACTAAAATGTCACTAACACGTCAATTCACACGTATGAATGTCAACACGAGATGTATTTTGACGTTACAATCGTTTCCAAATTTGGCATTCAAATTATTTAAAAAATGCCAAATTGCACCCTATTTACAAATAAATATGTATTAAAATTTAAACGACTTTTTTAATGATGATCTTGAACATTAATCAAAAGCCTAAAATGTGTAAATTTATTCAGTCTGTCAACACAGCGAATCGGGTTTGGCGACGCCAAACCTCTTACAAAATAAAGTTGACAGCCATTCTATTGTGTATTATAGTATTCTATGGGTGGACTGCGCGCAGAAACAGTACAATGCCCTACGTGTTCAATACAATAATATTATATATAAAATCTACCTCGTGCTTGCGTCGGGTATGTGGATTGTTTCTACACCAACATGCTTAAACGATGCACATCCTGAGGGCATTACTTGACAGGTTTGATTGTCAGTACCTGAACCATTGTCATATGGTGTACGTGCTGACTAATCAGGCCTGTCTTAGATACAGTTTTAGAATTAGGTAAATAGTTTTATGTTTACTAACATTGTTTTAAAATTTGTATTATTACTAACATCTATGATCCTTGTGGTCGAAATAAACAGTTTTTTATTTTTTTATTTTACTACGTGTTATGGCTGTAGAATGAACGGTCTAGCGAGAGATCACGTTTTTTTTTTAATATGAGAAGGGGCAAACCAGCATGCGGTTTACCTGATGGTAAGCATTGAGTTATATGTACTACGTACTAGAGAAGCTATTCCAAACAAAACATGTGCACTACTCTGTCCTCGCGCATGCGCGGGAAACCACAGAGTACATTATACATACCTGTGAGAAAGAGTCCCGCATGTGCAGTTGATATAAACGCGCGAAAATTGTCATCACGAATTATAAAGTTTTGTCATCATGGATTATGTGTAAATAGAAGGATGTATTGTTAATCGAGTACGTTTTTCAAAATTTTTGTTATTTTGCATATGTGCTAATTTAATTTTCGTACTATTAGCGCTGCACCGCACTGCATGAATATCGAAGCCACAATAACAGGTGTACGGATTGCAGTACAGTTCAGTTGAACATAGTGAGTGTTCGGAATGCGAAATCTAGAGCGTAGTAGGTACATATATATCGATGATGGTGAGTGACTACCGCCACCCATGAACAACTGCAACACCAGGAGAATTGCACATGCATTATCAGCCTTTTAAAAAAAGACTAGGCTGTTTTCTGAAAGGTCCCTAAGCTTACAAAGGCTATCAGTCATTGTACTGATGTGTCTCATGTAGTTAGTGGCGAGATCCGGAGTTCGTTTTTACTGGTAACGAGGCAGCCCATCTTAGTCATTAACTGTGACAGAGCATCTGTATTTTGATTCTTAATCAAGGACAGATGTAGGTTTGTAAGCGCTATACAGCATCTTCTTCCCGTCAAGTGAACCGTGTGCTTGTTTGTAACCAGGGCCACCCGAACTATATATAATATCGTACTATATTTCAGTCAATTGTTCTAGGTATTATAGAAAAGTAATATACTGCGAAAATACTATATTTTTATCTTTAATCAACTGTCGCTCTTTTATATTAATTGTGATTGTAAACCTGGAACAAGTATGTTTTACGGAAAGAATTTTTTAGATCATATATTTAAAACTTAAGGAAGAAAGGAAAAGAGCATTATTAATTTTAATAAAAATTTATTTTTATTTATTTTAATGTAGATCTAAATTGCTCAGACTCCTATAATTATTTTAAAAGTAAGAAGAAGATAAGGTAGTTAGATCATTGATGGCTAAAGCAAAGAGCAATGATATATGAAAAAATACATTCATATTTGTGTTGAGTACATACAAACATAAAGATTAAAAATAAATGTGTACTTTTATATCTTTTTATATATTTTTTTCCATTCTGGGAATCCTATTTGTAACCCTTATGTTTATAAAACAATTGATTTGGGGCCACCCCAGGTTATATTTAGGGCCCTTATCATGGAGACTGATTTAAGGTCCAGTTTCATTGAAATTTAAATAAGTAATACAAAATAGCTAAATCCTATACCTTTAAACGAGCAATTCTTGTATATAAATATATATATATATAATCGAAATCTCGGAAACGGCTCCAACGATTTTCATAAAATTTTGTGTCCAGAGAGTTTCGGGGGCAATAAATCGATCTAGCTAGGATTTATTTTTAGAAAATGTCTTTTTGTCCGTGTTTTTAGGCAATGAAAAATTGCTACAATATCGTTAGAATAAGAAGGTAAATTTTGACAGTTTGCTAATGATTACGAATAGCTTAATTGGTATGTTGGGCGTACACAAAATCGTAATACCATGGTTCGAGCCCAGACCGACCGACCGACTTATTTTAATTTTTTTTCAAGTTTATTTCTTTTTTGAGAAAATCTATTTTTTCGAGCCCTTTTTTTAGTATTTTTTAAAAACACGAAAATTTAAATTAAACTAATTGCACTTATGATTTTTTATTCAAATAACCAGTTCAGTTTTTTCTATTATGTCGCTAAGATCAAAAAATATTCGTATTTCATCAGTATGTAATTTGTATCTCAATATAATTTCCAAAACACACGAATTAAAAAAAACGAGCGAAAAATACCGAGCAAAGCTCGGTCAACCGGGTACTAATTGTTAACCGAATATCACTATTCCGCTGATATTTTTTCTAATAGTTTTAAATTGCTGAAAAATAAATAAAACACCTTTGAATTCTTTCCTTCAGGCTCCTGAAGAACCGCCAGTCTTCTCAGGCGTATACAAAGCGGACAATCGGGAAGTGCTCTGTCCCCAATTCCCAGCTCCAGATCCGTTGGCGTCGCCCAGCGACAACGAAGACTGCCTTGTTCTCAACATATACGTACCCTCTCAACTACAAAACACCTCTCTTCCAGTTATAGTCTTCCTACACGGTGGGGGCTTCGGAGTTGGCTCAGGATCCTCCGTTTTCTACGGACCCCAATACCTCGTCAGTCATGGGGTTATTATAGTGACAATAAACTATAGATTGAACGCCTACGGTTTCTTAAACCTGGGTATCAGTGAAGCACCGGGAAACGCTGGCTTGAAAGACATCCGTGCCGCTCTGAGATGGATCAAAGACAACATCCCCAATTTCTTCGGTAATCCCGATAACGTGACAGTTTTCGGCGAAGGTAGCGGTGGGTTAGCCGCTATTTACCTCACCATGTCCGAGTCTACTAAAGGCTTATTCCATCGCATAATTTCGGAAAGTGGAACACCGTTTGCCCCTCAGTCTTTCGACGCCAACCCTTTGAATACCGCAATCAAAATTGCAAAGACTTTGGGCATGAATACAAAAGACCCGTACGATCTTTTCGAGTTATACTCGGAATCTTCCATTTCTAAAGTGGAAGAGGCTATCGGTAAGCAGATGAACGCTCAGTCAGTGTTCTTACCATCGCTTGAGAAGGTGTTTGATGACGAGGAGCCGTTCTTATTGGATACTCCATTTAACATTCTAACAACTGGTAAAATAGCAAACCCTGTACCAATGATAATTGGTTTAAACACCGTAGAAGGCCTCACTAGTGTACTAGACTACAATACAATCAGTAGCCAAATGGATAGAATAAAAAATGAAGACTATTCTGCATTAGACCAGAAGAGTCTTATCGTACCCTCGAAGGAGAAGTCAGAGTTTCGAAATATCTTAAAAGACACTTACTTTGTTGATACGTCAACGGACGAAGCCGTCATCGGTGGAATTATAAATTTAAACACCGACTTCTCTTATGTCGGACCAATGTCACTATTCTGCAACCTCTATGCTAACAATTCTGGGTTGCCAGTATACACGTATATTTTCAACTATTTGGGTAACAGAAACTTAGGAAGAATCCTGACCAACAGCACGTTAGAAGCGACAGCTAATAGAGACGAATTGTTTTATATCTTCGAGCTGGAGCGCTTACCTTTGCCCATGGACGAAGATGACGCAAGAATGGTTACTTTTATGACCATGTTGTGGACAAACTTTGCCAAGTTTGGGTAAGCTAAATTTTTTATACAATTCTTATTACTATATTTTTTTAACTTCTCGCTATGAAGTTCAATTATTTTCAAAAATTGGCAAGTTATTGGTTTCACTCCGGTTTTCGAAAATCGAGTTCTCATCAGATCTTCACGTTTTGAAGTCCTAGGAAGCTATTCTGACTATACCTACGAGGATGTCCTTTTGTATGTATGTGTGTGTGTTTTTTTATAGTATATGGGTGACATACAAGCACACAGTCGAGCTGATGGTAGGTGGATGCTGTGACATCTACATATCTTCAGATTAAAAATCAAAATGCAGATGCTTTGTCACCCCTGAGGATTAAGATGTAATGCCTCGTTTCCAGTAAAAAGGGTCTCCGGTTCTCTACACTCACCATACGAAACACAGCAGCCATAGAATGCTATTTGACGCTGGTATTCTGTGAGAGCGAGGTCCTTCCTCGGTCGAGCCGACTCATTCGTGCTACAACTAATATAGCTGCAGCGCTCTATCACGTATATAAAATATTGAGTGATTATAAGGAAGACATTGTTACCCATCTCTTCTTTTATTTTCTCTATGTCGCGTCTTACGGGCCATGGAACCATATGGGGTTGTATGCTAATAATAATGTCCTCCAGACCGAATTCCGGTCACGGCGGCCTGCCTCAACGGAGGCTAGCCATCGGCGCAGGACAGGATTATAGTGCCCAAGTGTATGCGCAAGCACAGGTGCAGTCTATATTCCCTCACTCTTATCACCCGATGGGACGGTAAACCGACACGACCGGAGAGAGATCAGGCGCGGGACCAACGGCTTTACGTGCTTTCCGAGGCACGGGGGCGAGACACCGCCAACTTTCTGACTCCGGGCAACTACTGAGAATTTCTTGACGGATACACTCAATAACTGATTTTTGGCCCGACCCGGGATTCGAACCCAGGACCTCATGATCGGCAGTCGCACTACTACAACCAATAGACTAACAAGGCAGTCATAGCTACAACTATACTAGTAATATAACTGCAGTATGGCTCTACCACGTATAAAAGTTGTTATTTGACAATATTTTTTATTATTTTAAATTGTTGTCAGGAAGATGTTGATATTCATCATTAGTTTCAATTTTCCTCTATCGCCTCTTACGACGCCCGCGGGATAATACAGTGTAGTGGTAGTTCATACACCGCCAGGTACATGGTAACATTGTAATATTATAATATTTTTTACAGATTGCCTACTCCAGACTCAAGTGAGGGCGAGTGGGTACCATACCCGTATCACCTGGATATTGATCTGGAACCGCAATACGTTGCCGAGCTCACTCCAGAACGGGCGTACTTCTGGCGCAGCATTTACTATAAATATGGCGCCGAAATTCCAACAAAATAGACAACGTTAGCTACTTCGTAAATAAAGTTAATTTATTTTGTCTTGATTAAGTTTAAAAACATTTCCAGTCATAGTTATATTGATGTATTGAAATTAAGTAGGTCTGTCCAGTGTACAGTCACAACAGTCAATGGAACATCACCACAAAGCTTAAATACAGGGTTATTTTTCAAAGAGTAGCCAAATATTAAACTTAATTTTAAACATATAAATAATGATTTACCGTTATTACAGTTTTCGAACATACGAGTAAATAAAGCTTCTGCTTTTATTTTAAATTATCTCAAATTGAATTTGATTTATGGGTAACAACGTTTTTGACTGTCGATCGACCCTTAAGAATGTACACGTGCGCAGTAAAATCAGTTTAAGTAATGCATTACCATGCATTTTGAATTTAAAAGATAAAAAAGAAACAATGTTTGGGACTTTTTTTATTTATTTTTCTTCACTATTTGCTTATATTACTTATTCTGAACCTTCTCTGCAAATTTGGCCGTTTACTGCAAAATAACCCTGAATATATATTTAATATATACTATGTAGATACTGAGCGATTTAATACAAGTTTTTTTCTTTGCACAACTTCCTTGTGAAATCGCCTAACACCAGCAATTTTCCTGGACCGATTGAACTTAGGGACCTTCAGGTAAAGCCTACTATTTTTTAAAAGGCCCGCAACAAATTTGTAATTCCCCTGGTGTTGCAGTTGTTTATAGGCGGCGACGGTGGTGGTCATTTACCATCAGGTGAGCCGTATGCTCGTTTGCTACTCTTATAATAACTTAAATTAAAATTAAAAAAAAAACCCCGAAACAAAAAGAGCTGATGATCTTCAAACAGCTGAAAAAACTTTCTTGAATCATATCTAAAAACATTCACGATCAAGTCATATTTCAAACAAAATGAACTAAACATTATAACTTCTCTGTTTTTCGTCGAGGATTAAAAAAAAGGTTAAATGATGTGTGTTTTTCCAACTTTTTAATTTTATATAATTTGAGAAACATCATTTTTATACATATTATTTATTATATATTTTATTTATTCTTTACTGCACAAAAACACGAGCTTAGAAAATACTTATGTATATACACAGTATAATTACAGGTTGTGAGACATTTCATTTTAATATTCAGAGGTGACAATGACATCGCATCTGTGGTCTTTATTTGTTTGTATTCTACTTTATTTGAAGTTGGCTGCAGGTGCCAATTAGTATCAGGTGGACTTTAGGTTCCTTTGTCACCTCAGTTTTATAAAAAAAACGTGACATTCTCTACCAAGCAAACTTGAGACAGGATTTTCAAGTTTTATTACTTTATCTTATATTATATATATGACAAAATCACAAAAGTCGAATACTATAACTAATACATTAAGAAAAAACAAATAAGATCTGATAATAATTATGAAAACATCAAAATATCAAATTTAAAAAACTATCTACACTATACCACACTAAATCGACCAAAATATTTACTATAATGTCAACTATCAAAATGGCGTCGATAAAGCATCGCACTTTTGTTCCTTTCATAGTTAGTTTGTGGACACTTTATTATTTGATTGACCGATGAAAAGCTATCGTATCACAGAGGCATCTATGCAAACAAGGCTGTAGTTATTGTGTTATAAGGAAGTGACCACATTAACCGGATGACCATATTAATAATACCCTCACGCTCATATTATATATTACGAATTATTTTTGCCACGTATTTCTGTTTATTAGTTTACGTCACAATAATTCTATGCAATATTCTTTAAGCAAAGAATTATTTAAGTTAATATTAAAAGCGGTACCTTATATATTTAAATGACATATATTAAATCATTCTATTGTTATATATGTATAACGCTAACATATTTTTTCTTTTTTATTGTATCATCATCGTCATTATTAAATCCTTTCACGAGACTTGTTATCAGCAACGCAAGTCTTCCGTAAGGAATGTCACAAAGCAATCATCAGCATCAACCGACTTCCTTCATATCTTACCAAGTTATCACTACATCTAGTGAGGCGTGACGCTGCCACCAAAGAATATTTATTTATTTATTTGTAAAGTATTCAACACAATAGTAACAGTTCACTTGGTCGACTGACATCTTGGGGATCTGAGTCATAGATAAATAAATAATATATAGCACTCTAAACTGAGTGCAAATTACATCAATACCATATCTAAAACCTTTTTTCGGTATTGGTTTTTTATCAATATTGCCACTTCAGCTGATCTGATCTGTTACTCCGTCATTTGATCTTGTTTCACCGCGAATATGGATTTTATCACGTGAAGAAACTCCGAACACAGCCCTCTGTATGTGGATTACTTTATATATTATCTTTTTATTTATTTAACTTAATAATATATGTATAAAAGCCATTATATTCTATCTAAGTTTGTGTAATATCTGCATATATATAATTGTTTACCTAATATTTTCTATTATATCTACACTTAAATATTTTTAGAAGTTACGCCAGTTGAAATAATTTACGTAGCTGCTCAAATACTCAAACGCTGCCGTTAAGTGTTGTGCTGTCTCTATCACTGTAAGTCAAAGTGACTGACAACACGAGACTCTTAACAACACCATAAAATTGAGTACAGTGCCACCAACTTATATGTTCAGGTGGACAAAATTGGAACTAAGGCCGCTATTTTATAAATGACATTTCGTTGTCAGACATTATTTATTCTGTGCTGTGAAGTGAGGGCTTTATTTCATTTTATTTTCACAAGTGTGTTGTCTTTGATTTCATTGTGAAAAATGCATATATATATATATATATATATATATATATATATATATATATATATATATATATATATATATATGTAGGTTTACGGTAAAATAAATTTTATACAAATGCGCTAAATTTGAATTTTGTTTTATTAACATTTCAAACTTCTAGCATAGTTCCGGATCGTTAGCATATAACTTGTCTTAAAGCTTTTTACTGGAATCGAGACATTCCATTTTAGTCCTCAGGGGTGACAACGCATTTACATTTTGGTTTTTAATTGAGGATAAATGTGGATGTCTATAGGGCACACCACTTACCATTAGGTGGACTGTGTGCTCGTTTGTCACTCAATGCTGTAAAAAAGTAAAGTATATTAATTAACAAATGTTGGCGTCTTATATTGTTTTTTTTAAATTAAATTTATAATGCATGCTCTATAAAAAGTTAACGTTATATTATAATGGTGATAAGCTGAATAACTTACCTGTTTCTTAACTTACAACTTTTTTAAATATTTATATTATGTTATTTTTTTGTTAAGGGGAGCTATTCTTCTCGCATTCTTTGTGTTCCTTTTGGTATGTTCATTTAGAGTTTTGTTTATTGCTTCTTCACTTTTTTTGTTTTTTTTTTTTTGTATTTGTAAGCAACGGCTACATTTTCATTTCGATTGTAGGGTTCTTTCTGTCTAGGAGTCCCTTTGGGAGGTACCACCCATTTCTGCCGCCTGGCTTGATTATTGACTGTGAGGCATTCCATCTTAGCCTTAGGTGACATTGTAGGGTTCTTTCTGTCTAGGAGTCCCTTTGGGAGGTACCACCCATTTCTGCCGCCTGGCTTGATTATTGACTGTGAGGCATTCCATCTTAGCCTTAGGTGACAACGTTTCTATAGCCTTCTTTGTTTGGCAGTATCCACGGACTGCTTTAGCCACCTGCCATCAGATGGACTGTAAAGACGTTAGTTCAATTTTATTTAAAAAAAAAACAATGAATTGTAAATTGACTGTGTAATTTATTAAATTTTAGTAAACAAATTAAAATATATGTTCTTTTTAATTATTCTTAACCAACCTGCAAACAAGCCTATTTATATATATGTTTTTTTGCATTTTTACATCCTTACATTATATTCTTTAAACTATTATACCAATTAAAAATTGCAGAGAAAGTTATTAGCTTAAAATAGGAAGAAACCATCTGGTATTACCTAATATTCGCACTAATTATGGAAAAAATGCCGTAACATTTGCGGGAGCACAGTTGTATAATAAACTCCCTTCAACTATAAAAGATGCAATTTCGCTCAATATTTTCAAGAAAAAATTATTAGACCACATTAAACAACAAGACATTATATAACTTCGAACACCGTCTTATATTATCAATACTTGAAACATTGCTCTTACGCAGTTAACTTGCAACTTCTATTTAATTTTAATCTACTGTATGTATGAATGTACTCATGTAGGTGACATTAGTCTTAATGAGTAAATAAAGATCTTTAAACCGAGAAAAGTCAAGGGTAATTAAAAAATAAAGATCTATGAGCCACAGCATCTACTTACCATCAGGTGGACTGCGTTCTTGTTTGCCACCCTTATTCTATCAAAAAAATCTAGTAACCCACTCTAACACACATGAAAATTTCACCAAAATCCTCAGAAGGGGTAGAACCCAGAGCCGTAAAGCCAGTTAATAAAAAAATAATCATCAAAATCGGTCCAGCGATTTTCGAGTTTTTGCTAACGAGCGGCCATTGATTTTTATAAATAGAGATTAGTTTTTATTATGTCAATGATAGAGATAGATTATTAGTGCAATAAGGTAGTATACATCTCAGGGTGGGCTTTTAAGGGATAAACGTAAGATCCCGTTTTTTTTTAAATATTAAGCCATTCTATACGTGGTAGAACCGTGCTGCAATTATATTAGTAGTATAGTTGTAGCACGACCGGGGAAGGACCACACTCTCACAGAATACCAGCTCAAAATAGTAGCTTAATGCTGGTGTGTTTCGTATGGTGAGTGTAGAGAACCGGAGACCCATTTTACTTCACATATTTTATCTTAGTCCTCTACATTTTGATGCGTAATCGAGGATAGATGTAGATGTCTATGGACCACAGCAACCACTTAACATTACCAGGACTGTGTGCTCGTTTGTCAACCTATCCTATAAAAAAAATTGCAATGGCTGACTTTGAAAAATTAACGTTGTTTAAAACGTCGTATGTTATATTCATTTATTTATTATTTAAAAAATTTACAAAATTTGTAGGTACATTAAGTATATTCAACACCGTTATGATAATAATTTTGTGCGTGACTTATGATCTACTTAAGCTAAAAAGTAACAAAATATTGTGTAATCACAAACATTATCTATCATAATCTATCATTTGTAATTAATCATTATTCCTAATTTTCACATAAAAGCATTTGTTAAATATTTTAATTATCATAAGATCATCTTCAATAAAATTTTAATAAATAAATATAAGTTGGTTTAAATTATCTTACTTAACTTATTTAGAAAAATTCCACCGATGTCATTAAAACTTTAAAAAAATTGAATTGTCTATGACGCGTGAATAAAAATGGCGGGAAATTACGGAATTGAGATTAAATTGTTTTCTATAACACCCTCATTAAATTATTAAAGGTTGCAATAACAATTTATGTAACGCAATACAGAAAAATAAACCTAATAAATAAAAATTATAATAAATATTATAAAAACTTTTTGGACAAGGCTAAAAAAAATGTCCAACCTAAAAAATTACTTCCAGATCTTGAACTACACTCGAGTCAGAGGTAATTAGATTAAATTTATCCGTATCACAAAATTTATATTGAAGTATTGATGGTTGAAATAAATAAATATGTAACGTGTAATATACATATATAAACCCATGTGATGGTGATTTTGCGTGACAACGTCCCAATTCTAATAGAAACAGAATAACAATCGCACAGAAAAAACACTTGAACAAGATTAAAAATAGGAGGCTTATATTGGATCATTTGTTTTTATATAAAATTGTAAGAGGTGGTCTGGATTACCCTGGACTGCTGGAACAGGCTCGGCTTAGTAGGGTGTCTTATATAAAATCTCTTATATAAAGAAAAGGGAAATACACACCATTTGCTACCAAGGAATCCAAAAGCAATCTCGGCCATTACGCGATCAACTGCAACGACAATACAATGAGCTCTAGAAAAAAACGGACGTAGACATTTTTTCAAATAGCCTCTCTAAATTCAAAAAAAATACTTCTAGGTGCAAGTTTGAATACGGAATAATTTTGGAGTGTTTAGTTTTTGTTATAAAAATATAATAAGTAATATTTAAAAAGTAATAAAAATTACTTTTTAAATTAGCATTAAACACTCACATTTGCATGTCGTGGCAGCCTGTAATTGAATATGCACTTAGCTTAAATCTTAGATAATAGCTTAAGAATTTAATGTTGTGGTTGTAAGATTTGTTGGCTGTCCTTAATAAATAAATAAATAAAAGATTAACCTAATTAAAACATGCATATATTTAAAACTTCAAAATTAAACTAAGAAAATCAAAATAAATAACTGACTATTGCATGCCTCATAACGTCAGTGAGTGCTCTACTCTTGATATGTAGCCATACCTCAATTTTGATACATAAAATATTTCTTATACTTTTAGCTAGACATCAAATTTATATTATGATTAACGTTACAATAACTGCAAACACTCAATTATAAGATTAGTTTAATTTAGATTACATAACAAAAAATATAACAAAAACAAAAAATATGTAAATATTTACATGGAATGCCAGTCTGTGCGTCGGTGAGTCTTTTCGCCTTAACAGTAGTGTAAGCAATAGACTAAGATATATAGTATTAAAGAAGATTCCATAGATTCTAAGGAGGATCTCTATTGATTTTTTATCGAACACAACATCGTTTAAAAGTTATTAATAAAAGTTATTCATATTCTCTGTTTTTTTTTCTTGTAAAAATTGGCATCAATATTTTCATCTCCTTTAATTTTAATTTTAACATAATTACAGCATGTGACGCGAGCACTTTTGGAAATTTTTACTTTCCATTGCCTTAAAAGTTTTAGAAGAAGTACGCAAAATAGTAAGTTTGAATAGAACTGTTTTAAAACAAACTTCATATCTACAATAATAAATAGTTAAAGCCATTATAAGTACTGGCTAAATTGTAATTTCTTTAGTAGGTACATAAATATAACCATCTTTTTTTTGACTAATTTATCATCAGTAACAATTTATAAAAAATAACTTTGATTTGTAGATTTCAACAATAAACTTTTTCAATTAATAACACTGTTAAGGCACAAGATTGCTTTATTACTAATATAGGTCATGTTTAATTTATGCTCTTATGTAAACTTGATTGTTTAGCATACTATTTGTTTTTACACCTCTTATGATACGAAATGTTATTCGAAGATTACAATAACCAATTTCAGCAGCTACGAGTACATTAAATGCCCTGTATAATGTATATGTATATTACTCTACTCTCTATTGCTCACTAACGCGTAAGTATCATACTAGTCTGTGGCCCACTACATGGTTCCCTATATAAAAAAGTACTCTGTGCTACATGGCTAAATGATCTGCGCAGTTGTCTGTGGTATTAAACGTTTATAATCATCATTTTTTTTAAATCTTTATAATTAAATTTTGCTTTTGAAATTCTCTACTAGCCATTATCTCGAACAAAACAATAATGTGCATTGTGCAAATTATTAGTTTATAGATTTTGATTTCTGATTTCTCTTGTACTTTTTTATACACCGCATACGGTCCTTCTTATTTGGTTTAAATGTAACTATTTGACTTTACGAAACAGCCTCAAACACTTTAGTTTGCAACACTTAAAATTTCGCATAAGTCCATTGCTATAACATTTTTATGAATTTATTTTATAGTAATTTCTAATATAATAAATCTTTAGTTTTCTATAGGTGTTTTTGAAACGATACGTTTACTAGTGGTAACTGTCTCTCTCAAGCTGCTAAAATTTAAGTCACTTTTTATGACTCCAAAATACATCTAGAAAAGTTTAAAATTTACTCTAACACTTTGTATATACTTATAAGCTTTAATTAAAAATATGAAAATGCTCTGTAAGGCACACATGTATCCAATATAAATAGTTTTCTCATTACAATTTCACATAATTACGATAATAAATAAAAACAATAATAAATATAAATAGTGTTCTCATTACAATTTCATCGTAATTAAGTGACTAAGTGACTTAGAAATATATAAAATAAATTATTTATATTTCAATTGCAATACTCAATGTCTTTTATGCATTGCTCTATATATATATTTACTTGCATAATGGGGCTAGTGCTCATATATTATATGCCCATTTAATAAACCATTTTGTTACACTTTGTTTGCTATACTCGTATATCTACTTATAATTACATAGAATATACAAGCTTGTACTATGGAAATTAATAAAAATATGTGCAAATAAATAAATTTATTTCTCTTTAAATATATCTCTGATTTCACTACAAAAAGGCAAAGTTTACAGACTTAATAAAGAACTTATGATTTTTTTGTTACAAATTCATTGTTACAAATACTACAATTCAATAAATACCCATTGACGTTGCGATTAAAATTATCGAAATTCGAACAATATCATTTCTCATTTCCAAAATTTTTACCAAAATAGCAGCTTTGTTGCTGCAATGGCAACTCGCTTAACCATAAACATGTAGGTATTTTTTAAACCAAATTAAGTATTCCATCTTTGTTCAACTCGAACTGTCCGTATCACTCTCACTGCTTTCTTGTTTCTTCTTGCTCTTCTTCTTGTCTTTATGTCTACCGTCATGTTTTTCTTTGTGTTTTTGCGGGCTTTCCCGTCGTATCCGGTGATGTCAAATACCGGAGTCATCTGTCGTGTGGTGAATGTTGTTGAGTGATTCTTCAGATGACTCCGACTTATGTTTTTTCTTTGCCCTATAAGAACAAGGACTATTATACAAAATATTATATCTCTTTGATATCTTTTTCTTCTCTCTAAATATACGAAATTTGAGCGGTACTTTATTTAACTATGTTTGTATAAAAAGAATTATTATAATATTAAGGAATTTATAGATGATAATAACCCCTGGGAAGGGTGATCGCTACCAAGCTATTTCTAATTTGTTATTTGTTGTTAATTGTAACATACATGATTGTATGCTGGTTTTTTTTAAAGTCCCGCTGGATTTCTTGCCACAACAGAGGTTTTTTCAGTACCAGTGGTAAATTAAAAAAGTGACTTTCAATAAGTATTTTTTATCATCTATATTGAATAAAAAGGTTTCTATTTCTATTTCTGTCTGTTGACTGTATGGATAAAGCGACCCCGCTAAAAGGAAATTGAATGAAAATAGTATATTCGGAGCTTGCCAAGTAGAATTTCTTAAATCGGTAATGATGATTATAACTTTTAATAAGAAGAAAAAACCAACTTCAAATTGTTTAAAATTTATAAAAAAGAGGTTATTTACTTGCAACCTTTTGGGTGCGATTTTTACTAAAAATTTATATAGCACCACCTTTCAAGAATAACCTATTTAAAAATCATTAAAATTAGTTTTATATCTGCGAAGATATCATATGGAAAATCCTTAAACAATAATCCAATATTAAACTTTTTCCACTATTTTCTACCTTTAGTGGCGGGAATTTTTTCTTAATAATTGTATGAGACTACCCTTGAGGTCAAAACCTATTTAATAAAAAAAGAACTATTAAAATCGGTTCACAATCTGCGAAGATATCGCGTAACATACATAGAAAAAAACAACACACTCGAATTGAGAACCTCTTCCTTTTTGAAATCGGTTAATAATAGAAAATTAAAAATGTATGAAATTGACATTCAAATCTGTCAATCCCATTGATTTTAATAATCGTGACTTTTTTAATAGAATAACAGTTAAAAGCAAGCACCTGATGTATGGTACACATACACATATAATCATTTTTTATAGGAGAGGGGGCAAACGAGCATACGGACACCTGATGTTAAGTGACTACCGCCGCCCATGATCAACCGCAACACCAGGGGAATTGTAGGTGCGTTTAGAAAGGAAATTTCGCGCTCTTTTCTTCAAGGTCCCTAGGACGTATCGGTCCGGAAAAATTGCCGGTGTTAAGCTATTTCACAGAGAGGTCGTACACGAAAGAATACTCTTATTGAAATGTACAGTTGTGGACCGCCAAGCATCCAGATTGTGTGGATGGTATCGGGAGTGTTGCTGCGATGTGCGTTTATGAAATTTGGCGGCTGGATTAATCCGAACAATTCCTACTTTAATAACTTCCTATTAATACACGGTGTGAATATACATACATGGTATATGTACATAGATATCTACATCTATTCTAAATAATGAAGAATCAAAATTCAGATGCGGTGTCACCCCTTTTTTTTTTTTTTTTTTGCGGATGGAAAATCATCTAATGACGCCTTTCGCTCTGGGTGGAGCGTAAGGGAGTGTCGGACTTTTACTGACTAAAAACCATCCGTGTTCCTTCAGTGCCCTTACGTTCCGGAGCCGCGGTATCTCTTTCGAACAGCCCGCAGGCCCGGCAGGCGTCGGCCCTTGCGGGCCCCTTCTCGCTGCTGACAGCTCTTTGAGGCGCGCGTGGAACAAAACGCGCCGTCGACACGGCCTGTCGTCGTTAGACGGACGGACGGCGAGCTACCCATTGCTCGCCGTCCACAGGCCCGCGCCTACGGTGGCCGGGGGCCACGACGTAGCCCCCGACGCCCAGGGCGTCTCCCGCGGCGGCCGGGGAGGAGAGCTGCTGCTCTCTGCTTCTCCCGCTCCGCCACCTCCTTCGCTAGCATCACTGCTTCGCAGAAGGTGGTGACGGCATCCCATTCCGTCTCGCTCCGGACCATGGCTTCGACCAGGGCCGGATGCGAGAGGTCGCCGCCGCCTATCGCCGCTACGAGGACACGGCGGTGCTCCGCCCAAGCAGGGCACACCTCCACGGTGTGTTCCACCGTGTCCTTCGGTCCATCCTCGCAGTGGGAGCACCCGGGCGTTTCCTCCCGCCCGATTCGGTGCAGGAACCTTCCGAACACACCGTGTCCGGTGAGGACCTGCGTCAGGCGGAAGGTGAGGATGCCGTGGCGTCTCTCAAGCCACTCCTCAAAGAGGGGTCTTATCGCCGCTATAGTGGCGTGCCCAGCACGGGGTTGCGACAGTCACTGTCTCCATGTCGCCATGAGATCGTGCCGGAAGTCTGTCCGCTGCGCGACAACTTGCCGCGGCAGCGGGGTTTCCCCACGGCATAGTGCCTCCGCGCGCCATTCGTGCAGGCGCGCGAGAACTATCGCCTCCAGATCCCATGGCGGCAATCCGGCAAGGAGGCTCGCCGCCTCGCGGGAGATCGTGCGGTAGCCGCGAACCATTTTCACGGCAATCACCCTTTGGGGCGCGTTCAGGTGGTGGACGGCAAGCCGCGCCAAACCACGCGCCCACACCGGGGCCCCGTAAAGGGCCATGGACCGCACGATTCCCGCGTAGAGCCTCCGGCAGGAGGCGTTTGGCCCTCCCAGGTTCGGCAGGAGCCGCCTGAAGGCAGCCCCGGTCCGTTCCAGTTTGGGAGCCAAACGTCGGAAGTGCTCAACGAAGTTCCATCGGCCGTCGAGGACGAGTCCTAGGTACTTCAGCGTCGACTCGACGCCGATGGATACCCCTCCTACCATCACTGAGGATCCCGGTGGTGGCCTGTTCCGAGGACCATGGAAGTGCATGGCCTCGGACTTGTGCAGAGCCACCTCCAGACCCAGTTGCCGAATCCTCTCAACGACTATCGCAACCCCGCGTGTCATAGTTTCCGCCGCCGCCTCGTACGACCCCCCTTGTGCCAGTACCAGCGTGTCGTCAGCGTAGCAAACTACGCTGACGCCGGTAGGGAGGTCGGCGCGCAGCACCCAGTCGTAACCGATGTTCCACAGAGGTGGCCCCAGAACCGAACCCTGTGGGACACCGCACGACATCTCTCGCCGGTTCCACTCACCGTTGCGACCGGGGTAGATGACGGCCCTGTCCGTCAGGTAGTCCCCGACTATACGACGGAGATAGTTCGGCACCCGGTGATACCGGAGTGCCTCCCTAATGCAGCTCCAGGGCATGGAGTTGAAGGCGTTGGCGATGTCGAGAGACACCGCCAAGACAACCCCCCCTCTGGCCACTGCATCCCCCGTCGTGAGGGCTCTCACGCGCATGATGGCGTCCACCGTAGAGCGCCTCTTGCGGAAACCAAACTGGTGTTCCGCAAGATCCGGCCCCGTCCCCGCAAGGTGCTCGGCGCGGCGGTTTGCAATGACTCTTTCAAAGAGCTTGCCCACCTCGTCGAGCAGCACCACGGGCCCGTATGCGGACGGAGAGTCCGCAGGGCGCCCCGGCTTCCGAATGAGGACCAGCTTCCCCGTCTTCCAACGAAGCGGGAATTGGCCTCTCTCCAAGCATGCGCTTAGGAGCCTCTCCAGTCGGGGCCCGAGAGCCTCCGAGGCCAGGACCCAGGCTTTGCCAGGCAAGCCATCGGGTCCTGGGGCGGTATTCCTGGCCTTGAGCCTACGTACCGCCACTCTCAGTTCTACCCCGGTCCCTTCCGGGATGTCGTCGTCGTCGTCCTGGTAGTCCGCTTCTGGCACCGCAGGTGGCGGAGCCATAGGCGGGGGCGGATGTTCCCCTCGCGCAGGGAACAGAGCGCTCACCACGTCCTCCACGAGCTGGGGCCGGACACTTTGCGTCAGCGGGGGGGCCCAGGTGCGGAGTTTATCCCGCACCATCTTGTAAGGGCGCCCCCACGGATCTCTGTTGAGAGTCTCCAGCATCTCCTCACGGGCCCGATCCCGGGCCCGCAGGACAGCCTCCCGGAGGGCGGTCTTCGCCGCTCTGTATCCCTCGTACAGCTCCGCTTCAATGGCTGCCGTATTCGGTGAACGAATGCGGAGCCTGCGATGCCTGGTGTACAGGTGCCGCGCGGCGACACACGCCTCGCGCAGAGACGTCAGCTCACGCGACCACCAATACACCTGACGCCGGGCGCTTTCTGGCCGGACTCGGGGCATTGCCACGTCACATATCTCGGACATGGCCTCCTGGAACCACCCTGCCTCATCATTGACGTCGGTAGGCCTGTCCGGTGATGACACCCAGGCCTGCACGATCGAGGCTTCCAGGAGGAGCTCCCGGTCCAGCTGCTTCAGCGCCCAACGCGGACCACTCGGGGCCTGTTGGACTGGCGCGCTCGAGGACTGGGTGGAGACATCAAACCGGATGTACCGGTGGTCGGAGTAGGTCTCCACCCCCTCCATGACACGCCAGTCAATGGCACGCGGCGACAGAGTGGGGCTAGCGAACGAGATGTCCACCACCGACTCGCCCCGCATCCGCACACACGTGGGGACAGAACCCCGATTTAGGACGACCAGGCCTGTCTCCAGAGCCCAGTCTTCCACCATCCTACCCCGCACATCTGTACGACGAGAACCCCAAGCCAAGTTCTTGGCATTGAAGTCCCCGAGGACAAGTACGGGAAGGGGATAACTTCCGACGACGACTGCTCTCAGCTCTGCAAGAGAGTTGTGGAGCTCGGCGAGAGATCGGTTCGGGGAGAAGTACACCCCCACAACGACGAACTCCCCGAACCGTGCTGCTACGCACCCCTGACCCCTCCTGACACCTTCAAGGGTCGGGGTACCGACGGCGGCCGAAGAAATGATGGCCACTGAGCCGTTAAGGTCCGCCACCCAGTTCTCGCTAGGCCAGACAAAATACGGCTCAGCGACCACAGCGATGTTAATCGACCACTGCGCCATGCTCTGGAGCAACAGATCCTGAGCGCAGGCGCAGTGGTTGATATTCGCCTGGAGGAAGCTTAATGGGGCCGTTATAGGCATTCCATTTCAGCTTCCTCCACGGGGGGCCCCTCTGCGGGCGTCGGTGTCGCGGCGGCGGCGGCGGCGACAGTGACCGCGGTGGCGGTGGCAGTTGCGGCCGCGGCGGAGGCCACAGAGGCGATGGCGGCTTTGGCCCCTACCCTACCCGCGGCCTTGGCCTTGGCGGGTGGCACGCAGGCCTTGCTTCCGGCCCGATGATCGGCTGGCTTGCCGGTCGCCGCACATGCATCACAGTGCGGCGTGGCGCAGCAGGTCGCTGATATGTGTCCGGGCTGACAGCAGCGGAAGCAGAGGCCACTTCGGTCAACCTCCGAGGCGCATCTCACTGATACGTGGTGCCCCACGAGACAGCGATAGCACCTCAGAGGTCTGGGCTCCAGCAGCTTAACCTGCGCTGAGACCCAGCCTACCAGAAGCCTTCGGCCCTCCACTATGGTTTTGGCCGCCGTAACAGGGCAGCGCACCGTGGCGGCATGCAAACCCTGTTGGTCCGGGCGTATGGCGCCTGACCTGACCTGGTCAGTAGTGCACCCCCCGGACCTGGCGACGGCGGCTACCAACTCCTCCTCCGATACCGAGTCGTCCAGACCCATGATGCGCAGGTCTGCGCATCTGACGTGCCTTGACACTCGGGCCTCTTCCGCGTCCAGAGACGCTCTGAGCTTCGCAGCCAGAGCGTCCGCGGTCGCGCCGCTGGATTCCCCGGGGACCTCCAGCATACGGGCCCCCGTCTGGGTGACTTTGAGCCGGAGGCCCCCAGTGATCCCGAGCTCCCCGAGATCCACCGCCTCCTTCGCCTTCGCGAGCAGATCGCGGTAGGTAACGCCCTTCTTTTCCGCATCCGGCTGTAGTGTAATCACTACAGCTGCGGTCTTCGGGGCGCGGAGCCTAGCCGTGATCTTGCGCGCCCTGAACTGGCGCTGCCGCTCCTGCTCTTGGGCCTTTTTGGCTGCCTTCTTCCCCTTCTTTTTGTCCCCGACCACCTGCCAACCGGCTTCAGCCGTGGGAGGTGTAGGGAGCTGGGGGGGTGGTGACGGCGGCGGCGGTAGCTGGCTTGCCGCTGGCGCTGGCACATTCGCCGCAGGCACTGGGGCTGGTGCAGCCATCACCTGTGCTGCCGCCTTGCCCTTTTTTGCCTTCGTCTGGCCTCTCTTTCTCGTCGCCGGCTTAGCCGGAGCCGGTTCAGCCGGTACCGGTTTTGCCGGAGCTGGCCTTTCAGGGGGGGGAGGGGCAACTGCAGCCCCGCCCGAGGGCTGACTGGACGGCCCCGGCCTGGATGCGGTAGCCGTGGCCGCCGCGTACGTTGCCGGCCTCGCCGCCGTCTTGTTTGCCCCCAGGGGGGGGCGCAGGACGATGCCCTCCAGCACGGAGAACCGATGCTGGAAGGCAGCCAGCTCCTGCCGGACCAGGTTCAGAACCTGGTTCTCCAGCGGCACGGGCTGGCTTGGACGCTGCGTCTGGGGCGCCGCGCGAGAGGCAGGCTCACGTAGACTGGCCAGGTCTGCGCGGAGCTGCTCATTCTCCTTCTGGAGAGTCTCCATGGCAGACGTCAGGCGGGCCACGTCCGCTCGCAGCTTCGCCACCTCGTCCGCATTAGGCCCGGCCCCAACAAAGTTGGCCTCCGCAGCCGCCATGATGGAGGCGGAGGCCCCAGGAATGGCCTTGAACTTTGAGGAGGACTTTTGCTTGTGGGCCACGACCTTGATCGCGGCCTCCACCTCCTTTACGAATCTGGCCTTACGCTCCACCTCGGAGCCGCCAGTCGCACTCGTCTCATCGCCTGATACCCGAGTCGTATCGCCCGGGTGGCGCCCCTCCTCGGCAAGCTTTGCCGCTCGTTCAGCCCTCTGATTGGCATTCCCCTTGCCTCTCAGCCCGCCCCGCCCGTTGGTGGGGATTTTCCGGGCCGAGACCTCTTCTTCACCGGATGACGGCCCCTGGTCGCCATCCCGCCTGGACCGCTTGCGGAAGAACTTACTGTTCTCCGCGGTTCCAGGCCCCACGCGTCGAGAGCTCTCTGGGCCTCCCACGCTGCTCGATGCGGCGTCGGACTCTGTCCCCGCATCGCTCCTCCTCTCCTCTATGTTGCCGTTGCCGGCGGTTTTATTTGTTTGTTTTTTTGTTTCCATATTTGTACCCACGATTATGGGGGAATAAAAGGTCCACCTTGGCAGAGACCCCTGTACCAAGGTAAGCAGATTTAGAGGATTTATTACTCGCCAGGGGGTCTGCAGGTACCCTGGCGAGGAGCGCACTTGCGGCTGATTTGTTCATAGAACCCCGTCAGCCATCCATCCCCTCGCGGTGCGTCGCCGCTTGGGATTCGGGGTAACTTTTTATAGAGGTTTTCTCCCTCGCGGTCCGGGCGATTAAGCCAAGACCCTCGGTCCTTATCAAAGCCGCGAGACATGATCCACGACACTTCGATACTGGGATTACGAGATCGGCGGTGACAGCAAAGGATGAATCCTTCACTGTCTGCCCGGAGGCAGGGTAAGTGCACACCGAGCCCGCCCTCGCTCCTCTGCTATGCCCTCTGCTGATCAGAGGGTCACGCAGAGGAACGCACTGTTGGTCCGAGATGGACCCCCCCCCCATGTCAGAATAATTAGCCGCGGCAGCAACATTCCCCAAGGAATAAGAATTTCTTCTCATTTCTCGAGGAAGATTACCGCCGCGCCCAGGGTGCACCGGCCCAGTTGCTGCTCTTCCCTCCAGACGTATCGAGAGGGACCCGCAACTACCAGGCACACGTGGAGGACTTCTGACTTCGCACCCCGCGGTGTCACCCCTAAGGACTGAGATATGGTAAGGTTCTCTATGTGGTCTTTAAAAAAATTTAAACCGAATAAAAGAAAGGTTAAATCCGGATAAGAACCAAGTAACTGCGACACTCACGATAGCCATATTGCTACATACAAATGACATACCGTCTTACACCGTCTTATTGCAAAAAGAGATTTATTCTTGGATAAAGTATCAGGTTTAAACTATGGTTTAAGAAGTTGGTTTAATGAAACTACCAAACCCCTTTTAACAAAAAAAGTCAAAAATTTAAAGTCCTAGAGGGATTATTCGGATTAATTCCAGCTGCTGAATTCCACCATCGTACACTGCGAGAGAACTCGAAATTCCATCCTTATCATCTCAAACGCTGGCGGTCCACTACTCTATGATTTACTGTCGTCGTTTTTCCGGACTGAGACGACTTAAGGGGCTTCCATAAAAGAGCCTACTCCTTCGTAAAAGGCTGGCAACGCACTTGAAAATTCCCTAGTGTTGCGAATGTTTATGGGTAACGGTAGCCACTTACAATCAGGTAAGCCGTTAGCCTCCTCTTCTATAAAAAAAGGCGCGGTGCCACAATCTTCGCAAAATTTAAAATTCACTACCAAATTCGATACTTTACACTTAATTAAGAAAAACTGAGATATGTACAATAATGCAGCCTTATCACTATAGTGTGGTTTCTTCCTGTTGAACAGCGGATGTGGTGTATACGTGGTAGAGCCATGCTGCAGCTATATTAAATTGAATCAAGACTGGGTTGGCTCGACTGGGGAAGGATCACGATCTCACAGAATTCCAGCATATAAAATCTATTGTGATTCGTACGGCGAGTGTTGACCGGATGATCTTTTTACTGGAAACGAGGCATTCCATCTTAGTCCTCAGAAGTAACAACTGACCACAGCAAGTGGAATATGTTCCTTTGTCACCATTATTTTATAAAAATATGAAAAAGTTATATGCTAAAACGTAAATAAACTGAGCCTATATACTATAATAATATGTATTGGACACTAATATGTACAAATTAAATAAATATAATAGACATACAAAGACTAAATAGACAGTAAGTCTTTCCTGTCCTGTCCTGTGTGTATAAATTTCCTAAATAAATACAGAAGGAAAACAATAATCCGAATGTTGCTAATGATGACTCTCATAGATACAGACATGATTTTTTTTAAAAATATAAGTAGAATAACTGGATTTAAGAGACCTTACCCCTTTTTCTTTTCGTTCTCAAATCCTATTTGGTCCTTAAAGAGTTTCGTCAACTCCAATTCCTTAATCTCGTCGTTGTTGGTCAGGATAATAGCTCTGAAAGGAAAACGAGTATATTTGATATCGCAGTGAGCAGTAGATTCATGACACAATTACAATGTAATCATGCAGGAGCCGAAGGAAGAAGTTGCTGTTCCATGGGACTTCAGCGGTAACAAAAGAGGACACCGCCTGAGCTGTTATAAAGTTTCTAGAGAATCAATTGAAGTTAAGTGACTGTTCTATTAATGTCCACCTACAGCTCCTCACAAGCCTCCACCAATCTTGGTGAAATTCTGGGACGTAACGGTGGTAACCCTAAATCCCCATATTACCCTGTGAGTGTCGTAAGAGGTGATAGAGAAAATGAAACCGCAGATGGACAATACCATCTTCTTAATCATTCTCTCACTCTTATAATCTGATTGGACGGCAAACCAACATAACCGGAGATTAGACGCAGAATCAACTCCTTTACAAGCTTGACAGAAAAGGTAAAGTAAAAAAAGTTTCTTTGGTTGACAGTAGGAAAAGTTCATAGAGGGGTAGATAAAAAAGATTAAAGTAAAATAATAAAAATATCTGGACACAAGGAAAGAGAAGAACCTACTCTTTTCTAAAAGGCCGGCAACGCATCTGCAATTCCCTTGGTGTTGCAGTTGTTCATGAGCAGCGGTAGTCACTTACCATCAGGTGAGCCGCATGCTCGTTTGCCCCCTCTTTAATAAAATAAAAAAAACAAGTTCCCTCTCATTTCTAAGGAGGTTATCTGGCTTAAAATAATTTAATGAGTAAAAAATAAATTAGTCGATTTTAGGTAGATATATGTCTCCTATATTTATTTTTTTAATTACCTACTTATGCCGTGTTTATTTGAAAACGCTTCGTTTTCTTTTAAGAGCCGTTTTACATTAAAATTAAGTTCTAAAAACCCCTTTTTAAAAAATACCAGTACAACTATTTGTGTAATATTTAAATCTTTTTTCATTTGATTTATTTACGTGGTAGAGCCATGCTGCAGTTATAGTAGTAGTAGTATGGTTGTAGCAAGAATTGTTCGGCTCGACCGGGGACGGACCATACTCTCGTAGAATATCTGCGTAAAATAGAGGATTCTGAAGTACCGATACGCGGCGCGAGTAGGTATTTTCAAAAATGCTTTCTGTTTCATACCGCTCGCTTCGTATTGCCGTATCGTGCGATAGAGAATTGCAGGTCTTGGAGGCAATTACCTACATTTCCTTTTTGAAATATTGTTTCGATGGATTACCTTTTCTTTTCTTTCGTTGCAATAAGATTCAGTACACCTTAATCTACGTCTGTTCGTTTTATTTTTTAGTAATTCAGTTTAGTTTAATTAAAAAATAAAACCGTTCAAAAAGGTCAAAAATATAAAAAAGATGATAATAACTTCTATGGTACTCAATATTTTCTTTAAAATAAAAACTTAAAAACCTTGTTCTTCGTTATATCTACAACATTTTTTAAAATTTATGAAAATTAGATACGTTATATGTTAACTATGTTTAAAGTAAAAGTAAAGTTACAGCTATATACGTCCACTGCAGGACACAGGCCTCCCCTCATTTCTGAGAGGGTTTTAGGGCAAGGAAGTGTCCGCCGCGCTGCCCCAATGCGTGTTGGCGAACTTCATATGTCTTCGAATTTTTTTTTCTTATTTCTTGGACATGCAGGTTTCCTCACGATGTTTTCCTTCACCGCCGAGCACGTGGTAAATCAGCACTTAAAATTGCAATTAACAATTTCATTGGTGCCGGCGGGGATCGAACCCGGTTTGCTCGCGTACTGTGAAATTTACAGCGAGCGATAACCATCTGAGCTACAATGGCTCCATTAACTATGTTCACGGGACGAAAATGTCATCGCTTTTTAACGATTTACAGCTTATAGTAAGTGTAGAGAACAGAAGACCCTTTTTACTGCAAACGAGGCATTTCATCTTAGTCCTCACGGATGACAATGCTACTGCATTTTGATTCGTAGAGGATAGATGTAGATATCTATCGGCCGCAGTATATCAGGTGAACTGTGTGCTCACTTGCCACCCTCATTCTATAAAAAAGTCATCATAAGACACTAAATGAATAGATTACGGTTTTCATACGTGGTATAGCCGCGCTGCATCTATATTGCGGTTGTAGCACGAATGGGTCCGTTCGACCGGGGAAGGGCCACGCTCTCACAGAATACCAGCGTAAAATAGCAGCTTAATACTGCTGTGTTTCCTATGGTGAGTGTAGAGATCCCGAGACCCTTTTTTACTGGAATCGAGACATTCCATCTTAGTCCTCAGGGGTGACAACGTATCTTCGTTTTGGTTCTTAATCGAAGAGAAATGTCTATGTGCCACAGCATCCACATACCATCAGGTGGACTGTGTGCTCATTTGTCACCCATATTCTATAAAAAAAGTTTGTAATATAAAATATTTTAACATACATTTCTTATGTAATAAAACGGGTCGTTACGGAGAAGGACACGTTTCTTGAATATAGGAAATGGGCATTGGTAGTGGCCCTGGTAGCTTAGAGGTTAAGTGCTCGACGTAAATTTCTCAAATTCAAGATTAAAACTACTTTTACGGATTTTATCGCGTTTATTTTTACTTTTTATTTTTGATTCCCGACGTTTCGGGCGCTTTCCAGCGCCCATTGTCACGGGGGACTGAGATGACTGACGTCCCGATGTCATTGTTAAACTATATAAAATCCGTAAAAGTAGTTTTAATCATGTGTAGTGTTCGCGTAAATATAAGAAATCATTATGTTCACAAATTCAAATTCAAATTTATTTAATTGCCATAAATAGGGTAAGTGATAGGTTTTTTACAATAAAAATAAGTTGCTTAAAGACCTATTTAACCATGAGATACGGCATGCAACTGTTTTTTTTTTTCAATACACGAACAACCCGTTTACGATCCAAGGCAGCAACGACATTATTAATTACGATATTTCACAATGCTGGCCGATGGACGAAAACGATTTTTCTCGGAAAACTTCTTTGTGGAATGGTCTAACACCAGCGATTTTTCCAGAGCGATACGACTTAGGGATCTTCAAGGAAAGAGCATTCTCATTTTGAAAGTGTTGCAGTTGTTAGGGGTGGTAGTCAACACTTAATTCGAGCCACATTCTCATTTGCCCGCTCTTCCATAAAAAAATCGGTAAATTGCAGTGCCCGCTCATTTATAAATAACATCACGTGCAAACCTATCTGCTAAGGAATGTCTAATGCCGGCTGTACACGCTCGTCGAGACACCACGAGACATGCCTAGAGGTGAGCATTATTTAACATAATCGGTTTCAGAAACTGCTTACGAACTTGATAATCGTAGACCCAGTTTCGTGGACAAAATGTAATGATTATTTTACGTACGCAGTTGACAGCAGCAGTTTTGAACAGATTATTATTAAGATGAATATAGGTAGGTACGTAACACGATATACGACTCGCACAACGAGAGTAAAGAGTCCCTTCGGGATATTTAATGGCTAACACGCAAGATGTGGATCATAAAAATTATGTGATGTGATGGATTTGACCATTTTTTTACATTTTTCATGTACTTAAACACATACTATTGCAATTATTGAAACTAATATTGTAATGAATATTGAATGATTAATAATAAAGAACACTGATTCTTTTAATTTAAGATTTTATGGTAAATGATATAAGCATTGTTTTACTTTAAAAAATATATTATCGTGTTATACTAAGACTGAATAATTAAGGGTGTCCGGCCTTTTTACCAAAATGTCCGGCTAAGCTGGATGGTCTGTTCGGCTTCTCGGTTTAAATACCTGGCAACCCTAGATGTATGTAGCTCATGGCGGCTGAACACGCTCGTCTCGTCGCCTCGTGTGCCTCTCATCACGTAAAGGCTCGATACGAGAACACACCATGTACACACTCGTTGTATCATTTGAAGTTTGAACTCCATATGCCCCCTAGATAAAACTGTTGCTGCGTTTTGCCCTTGAACTATTATATTTTTTACACATTTACTAAAAATAAAATTAATAACCCATTGCTAAGAAGGAGATGGTGGATAGTTTCTATTAATTTACCGTAACAGTACCATGTACGGTGAATAGAATAGTGTATAGCTTGCGGCTTGCGCCACGAAAGATGAACAGTGCGGTGCGGTATGACATACGGGGAAGCGAAACCATAGCAACGGGCGACGCGCTAGCCCCAAGTAGTGTCTCCCTGCGTCCAGTCACCCGCGCACATACTTGTGTCGTCTTGCGTACTATCGATATCGAAAGTGTTAGCGACTACCTGTTATACAATATTTAAAAAATATATGTATAAATAAAGTAAATAATTATTCAATAAACCTGGCACTTAAGACTTAAATATTGATATAGGTATTAAGAGTATGAAATATTTTATGAGATTTGTAAAACTTAGCAGGATCTATTGAAAGATGACTATAATCATGTAAAGAAAAAGAGATGTTCAACTAGTCCCGGAAAAAACACATGTTTCTTCATAAATTTAAGTACATATATATTTTAAATGAAATTAAAAAAAATCAATAATATCATTAAACACTGTATTTAATAAACTTTCTAACAGTGTATTACACTTCTTTATACATTATCATCAAAAAAAGTTATTAACAATAAAATCACGTATGTCATCTTGAGACAAAACAGAAATTACAAATACAAAATATTTTACCTCTTTAACTAAGTGTACACAAAATACAGAATATTATTTAGCAGCAATGAAAACCTAACGATTATATATAAGTGCATTTTCGTAGAGACTTTGATGTGTAGAGTTATAATGTCGATCTTTGACTTTTAAAATGTCATAATACAGTTTGCATTTTTCTGCTTGATTATACATGTTATACACGTTAAGTAATATCATCATTCGGTCTCGGTTTTCATCGCGATACCTACGAGACCCTTTGACTCGAGCGCAAAAAACCGACACGCTTCCGAGAGCGCACGAGGGCCACGAGACGCGACGCGACGCGACGAGAGCATCCTGTACACACTCGTACTCGCCCTGTCTACACATGGGTCGTAACGTCTTTTGGACGTAATCGGTTGTACGTAGTTTCGTGGATATGAGTACCTAGTTTCAAAACTGCTTATTTTTGTAATTAGTTACATATGTATACAGTATAGCGTAGGTTAGTTTTGCGTTTGTGTTATGTTATAATTACGAAAATATTAACATATTATAGGTAGGTATTATAATATTAGTTTAACTGTGTTATGTTATGATTACGAATACGTAACAGGTTATCGGTATTATAACATGTGCGCGACATTGTCAATATTAGTACCTTTGTACAATTTTATACAGTCACAAAATATGTAAGTATTTAAGTATTATTGTCCATCACATCACATAATTTTTTATCCACATAATACACAAAAATTAACTTAATACAAAAAATATTTATTATTTATTTACACCAATTATATGTCTGTTTATGTACACTAAATATTTATACACACTTTAATTGTTTATTCACAAAGAAAACTATACATGTTATAATATTTATAAAAAAAACGCAAAGTTTTTAAGAACAATGTTAAATAACGCTCGCCTCTAGGCCTGTCTCGTGGTGTCTCGACGAGCGTGTACAGCCGGCATAAGAAATAAATTATTTCCAGGTCACGTGAAGTCTTCAAACACGCTCCTAAGAAGTGCGACGAACTAAAGGCTCAATAACCCTCTAAATGTCTTTCTATTCTACGTTTGTCTATTCTTCATTTTTTTCTCTCCCCTGTTGTAAACGATAATTTAATAAAGCGATTTACAACTGACCACTTAACATCACGTAGGCTGAAAGTTTTTTGTCATTTATGTTTTATGAAAAAAACAATTTTAGTTCACCACCGGCAATTACATTCGACCGTAGGTGTTTGATTAGTATTTTACACTAAAATTAAGTTTTAGCGAGGAAAGCATTAAATTAACTGCCAAGCAAATATAAAGGTAGAATACGATTAGGTAGATAGGGAAAGGGTCATCGAAACAGGCCTCGTTTGTTATACGAGGTCACACTCTTTACATTAGTGTTGACAAAAATGATATATCGATAAAAATATCTCATGCTATTTTATTGAAATGATTATGATAGCTATGGTGTCGGTGTTAGAGAATCAATGCACTACCAGAGGTGTTGGCAGAGGTGACTATAGTATATCTCAAAAAGACTTTAAAGCTGACAGATGGCGTTATAACAATTTACGTCAGTCTAAGTTTTGAAATTCGAAGAATTTTCGACCTCCAATTTTCCAATCTAAAGGTTACCCAATTCACGTACGTGCTCTCTGAAATTTACTACACCCCCCCTTTTTATTACTGCACCCCCCCCTTTTATTAAGAATCATAAGAATTAATATGATTCTTTGAAATTCTCACTTTACGCAAAATTTATAAATCTGTAACACTTTAAATCACTTCATTTCGATACAGCTGCAATATGTTTTAAAGATAGTATTTACTAACTGTAATATGTGAAGTTTTGGATTTGGAAAAGAAGGTGAGTACCACCTCACCTGCAGTCAGCATATAGCAAAGTAACTAACTAACGAACAAGATTATGGCCATATTGATGGCAAAAATCTTACTTTAGTCTTTGTCAAAAATTTACCTAAAACATGTGGAGCTCAAATTCAACAGACAAGAGACGGAGAGTAATATTACCAGTGCAGTGTACCAAATACTCCCGTTATTTTGGTTAGCGTCTTAAGAAAAAAGACTTCATTTACAAATATATTTTAATATTTAATCATTATTTGAAGATTTATCCTTTATATTAATTTAAAAAATATCAGGTGATTCATTTTTTGCAATGGTTTCATGTATACAGAGTACAGACAAGTAAATTTCAGAAAAGATGCAAAATATCTTCTTCCTTATAATTGCAAATTTGACTCTGCGGTCAAAGTCAAGCAAATTCTTGACAAGTGACTTAGAGCATTTATTAAAGAAATAATTCGCATGTACAAGGCTAACCAGTGGTAGATCTAAAGATTCAAGAAAAGTATAATGAGAGGAGAATCATTTCGTCTACAATAATTATCAGCACAAGGCAGCGCTTAGGCAATCAAGCTTTACTAGGGGTTAGAAAAGAAATATAACTTTCTCAGGGGTGACACTTTTCGTGATGAACTTCGAAAATAAAGCATTATATAAATACAAAGTTCCATTCAAATCGTTAGAGCCGTTTCCGAGAACATACATACATATAAAAGAACTGTCTGCATAAAGTTTAGGATAGTACGGTGGTAGTTACTCGTAGCTTCAGCTTTGTACAGCGTTGTCACGTTTTGTCGCGGACTTGTCAATCGCCGTACAAGTTTATTAGGGCTTGGTCTCAATCCATCCATCCATCACGGCTTACAAAGTCTACTGCTGAACGTAGGCCTCCCCCATAAATTGCCTGATAGGAGGATTTTGCCATAGTTGCCACGCTTAGCAGGCGGGTTGGCAACCGCATTTTTTTATTATTTCGCGTTGTTATTAGAAAGATGCTGCTGCCAATCTCCCGTTTCAGTTTCCGTCTGTCACCTGTTACGACACCCACGGGACGGTATGGGATACAGCATTAAACCGCCACTACACTGAAATGCTCTCAATCACCTCGAATTATCTCATATACAGAGTTGACAATTTTTTTTTATACTGACTATAGTTACACTGATAACTGACTGTCTCGTTGGTATACTGGTCGCAAGCGCAACTGCTTATCATGTAGTAATGGGTTGGAATCCCGGATCGGGCCAAAAATTAGTTATTTAGGTTTTCTATCAAGATATTTACAAACTCCCTGTAGCAACCTGGAGTTAGAAAATTGCCGGTGTTTCACCCCTGTGCCCCGGCAATCAGCTAAAAATATTGGACCTAAGCCTTCTTCCTTCTAAATATCGATGTGTAATATTTAGGTACGAATACCTTCTTATGTCGTGTACTGACATCTTAAGAAAATAAATTACCCATATCATCACGTGAATATCGTAAAAGACGGCAGAGAAAAATTCAGTAGATGGTTAACAACATCTTATAAATGTAAATAATAAAGAATGAAAAGATATGAGATAAATATTAAACAAAAACTAAAAAATAATTTATCGATATAGTTTTTGCCACGTCACTAGCTTAGGCTATTCATTCCGCCCGTGTCAAGGTGACGACGAGCAAACCCAGCGACACCCTCGCTATACACGGATTTGTAAATAAAAAGATTACAGAAGTCAAATATTTTTGGCAATACTGATCTATGCACTATAAGTTGCAATGAACATACTAAGTAGGTACTATAACTCATGCACTGATGACTATAGCACTGTCATCAGTTTATAGTGCTTATTTTTACTTACAAGTAGAAATACTTGCAGACGTTCATGGACAACGATGATCACTTTTAAATAATACTAGTTTTTACGAATTTTATCGCGTATACTAACTTTTTATATACCCGACGTTTAGAGAACTTTACACAACATGGTCACGGAGGGACTGAGAAGTTCAACTTCCAGAAGTCATAGTTAACCGCGTTTACCATAGATTATAATTATTAATGTTTGTTTCGATCTATGCAGCATGAACTTATAGTATCTTGAAGGCTTGCAGTTGTATGCTTGGGTTATAGCGGTTTCAGACTAGCGTATTTTTTTGCGCGTACACGGTCTTTTCAGCATACGCGCTTATACGCGCGCTACATTACGCGCTTCTAAAAACCATACTCGCGTAAACGGGCATATTTTGGCGTGTTCGCTCGCACCGGTGGTGTCGTGTGAGTATCAACATGGATTCTGACGAAGAAACATTACTATTTGCGTTACTTATTCGCCGTCGACTGAGACGACGAAAAAAATGCTGTGTGTCACCGATAGTTGCATCAAGACTGATGACCGGTCACTTTAATACACTTTAACCAGAACTGCGAAGTGATTCTAAACGATTCAAAAATTACTTTCGAATGTCTTTGAGCACTTTTGATGTATTTTTAAATATATTAAAATCACAGTTAGAGCATAAAGATACTGTATTAAGGAAAAGCATATCTGCCGAAGAGAGGCTTGCGATCACTATAAGGTGAGTATTAAAAGTCAAATGTTTACGTTTACAAAATTTATTTACGAAATTAGTTATTATTTATGAAGAAATCTTGAAAAATTTCTTCACCATCCTCCGGGAACTGGTGCTCTGAATTTCTATGAATGTTGGAAGTAGTAGAAGTAGATGGCAATAGAGTAGACGAACCGGGTGGGGGGCTTGCGATTGATGTCGAATTTGAATACTGACTACTCATAGAAGTAGCTCCTGTTTGATAACCGTATTCTGAATATGACTTATTATAATCTTTATATCTCTTCATAACACTCATTATATCGTATTTTAAATCAAATTTACTACACGGATCCATATTTTAAAATCTGGCAATAATGATAATAAAAATTGTTTGTCCGGATCATCATTGACTGCTGTTTCCATATTTCTTTTCTTTTTATTTATAATATTATCTGCTAAGATTTTGAACAAATTTTCTATATTTTTTTTCCTGACGAGCTAGACCAAGTTGCTTCAACAGTAATATCTGAAGCATCATTACTATCAGTGTTATCATTAATGCCATCTTCAATGTTTACAATTTCGTCGTCTGTATTTTCTTGTTCGTCTTTTTTAGGTTTTGTTTCATACAGTAGTTTCAAAAACAACAGATTATTTAAATAGGCGTAAGGCTTTGAGTTTTTGGCTCCAGAACCACTTTTTAAATGATTCTTCTTCAGTTCTCGTGAGAATGCATCTTTGATGCTTTTCCATTTTTTCTGAATAGTAGTGCCTGAAACAAGTATTTTAATAAATGTATAAATTAAATATAACACAGGAGTTGTTGCAGGTTTCTAGCATCGGGATGCACATTTACCGAGCTGCATTATTCATACAAATGTGGGATTTCTACAGTATCAAGCATTGTGCGGGAAACTTGTTTAACAATATGGAATTCTTTGAAATTTATATGCATGCCACCAACATCTGAAGAATAATGGTTGAAAATTGCGAAAGGCTTCAATAGTACCACAAACTTTCCTAATCTTCTAGGTGCTATCGATGACACACATATAGAAGTATTTCAGCCGGCTCACAGTGGCTCACTTTACTTTAATTATAAGCATTATTTTTCTCTTGTGCTATTAGCAGTTTGCGATTCAGATTTTAATTTTATTTTCACTGACGTGGGTTCTTACGGAAAAAGTGCAGATTCGCTAATATACAAAAACAGTACACTATACAAAATGATTAATGAAAAGTCATAGAATATTCCTAAACCCAGACCCTTACATAGTTCAGGCGAGCCATTGCCGTTCACATTCATTGGCGATGAGGCTTTTGGGTTGGAGGAAAATATGCAAAGACCATATAGTGGCAACAATTTGTCACTAAAACAAAGAATTTACGATTACAGACTATCCAGAGCCCGCCGCCATATCGAATGTGCATTTGGGATTCTGGCTAATACATGGAGGATCCTCCACCGACCACTAAATGTGTCTATTGATTTGTGCGAAGATATTGTAAAATCTTGTTGTGTCTTACATAATTTTGTTCGTCAAAGAGAGAATAATTATATTTCACCGACAACAAATGGCACTCAAGATACTGTAGGTAACCTAATACCGAGCACAAGAAATAAAGCGGCATATGATATCCGCGACAACTTTGCTGACTACTTTGTGAGTGATGCAGGGGCACTTCCATGGCAATCAAAATATGCATAATAAAAGATATAAAATAAAATTTAAAAGTTTTTTATTTGTTACTGTTGGTATAATTTACAGTAAAATCATCAATCAACATACCTATTAGACATTTTTCTGCACTTGTTTTCTCTTCAAAGTTTGGTTCCAACGCTGCAGATAGTTCCTCCCAAGCATTTCGTTTTATTATTCTATTAGAATATTCCTTGGTTCTACTATCCCATATTGCTGGGCGTGATTCAATTTCAAAAATAAGACGTTCAAAAGTATATGACATTGTAAAACGTAATCCACTGCTAAAATGTATATCCACTGCAATGTGAAGTTGTCAACTGAGACGCGTGCGTGCGTGGTCCGGGGGAGGTCTTTCTCGCAGCTCGCACTTATACGAGCTTAGAAGCGCGTCAACGCTCGTACCTCGTACGAGTCGAGCGTGTGACAAAAGGCGCGCCTATCCGCGCCTACATGCGCTTCCAAAAACGAGCTCATACGCGCGTATAAAACGCTAGTCTGAAACCGCTCTTAGGATTGAATTTTATTAATTATAGGATCCCAAGCACCCAGCCACCTCCTTTATTGAAATTATGATGTTTTTGATTTCAATAGCCTCGCGAATCATCCTTGGAAGGAATGAGTGTTCTTTAGCGAGGATTTGTGGTCTATCGAATCTGATGTAGTGACGGGGGCGATCCTGTATGTATTCACAGACTGCAGACTTCCCGGGGCGTCGATTTTCACATCAGCTACATGTTCTTTAACGCGGGTTTTAATTAATCTTGCAGTTTCTCCTATGTAAGAGAGTAGTACATGTAGTAGTACTCGTACCGGTAGGCGACTTGTAGGGCGACCCCCCACTAGATGGAGTGACGACCTGGTAAGACATGCAGGAAGTCGATGGATGTAGGTGGCTCAGAACCATGCTTTGTGGCATACCTTGGAGGAGGCCTATGTTCAGCAGTGGACTTGTGAAGGGCTTTAATGATGATGATGATGATGATGTAAGAGAGACCACATCCATGATCACTTACCGTGAGGTGATGATCACTTACCGTCAGGTGAGGCCGTATTCTATATGCACGTTTGCCCTTTTATCCATACAAAAAAATTTATAAAGAGCCGAGTACGCTAAGAAAGATGCGTTACCTTAACGCGAGCGAAAGGTAAGTAAATGTTGCTATTATATTTTTAATTAAGTTCTTATACTTTAGTTTCATAATTAGGTAATGATATTTTTATATAAGAAAAGGCGAAAACGAGTACACAGTCTACCTGATTGTAAGTGAATGCCGAGGTCAAAAAACGCCTATAACTGTCATCAATTGAAAATCAGAATGCGGGCTCATCATGTGACTCCTGAGGTCTAAGAAATGCTTCGTTTTAACTGAAAAGGGTTTCTTGTAATCGTTACTCACCATACGAAACATCATTGAGAGGTGTCATTTTGCTATTTTATGCTTATATAGATAGAGCCATGCTACAACTATATTGTGAATGTAACACGAGTGGGTCCATCCTGGGACTAAGCAACTCAAGGATGTGTCGGTTCTGTTCCATAACGGAAGAAACGCCTCTACACATCCTAACCGATTGCGGACCCTTAATGCGCAAATGTAACACTCATCTGGGAAATTATTTACTCCGCCTAGAAGAAGTGAAATTGCTAACGGCTAAGCAACTCCTTCTATTCATTAAAGACATAGGGCGTAGCCGTGAACTATATATATATATATATATATATATATATATATATATATATATATATATATAGCCATTACATTTGATGTATTATCACAATAGATCCACTAGGTCGCAGTGACACTGGTCTCTTTCTCTAGACCTGTATAGCTGCTCGCACATAATAAAAAAAACACGGGTGGGTCACAGAATATCACCGTAAAATAGCAGCTTGACACTGCTGTGTTTCGTATGGTGGATGTAGAGAACTGGAGACGCTTTTTTACTGAAAACGAACCATTCCATCTTAGTCCCTTATAACCTTATTTAATATAATATCATAAAATAACCTTAATTAAAATATATGTAAATAATAATATATGAAAGATCACGCTCAGGATGGATGTCTGACAAGGTTTCTGATACTTAATTTACGAATAATTTTTTATTACTTATTAATCTTATCACTTAGGTTCTACTGCTATGAACCAGTGGTCGCGCCTTTTAAAAACGTGTCTATTGATGTCTTTTTAAAACGTAAATGGGTCGTGGATTACGTATAAGAAGAAAGCTTCAACAATATCAACTACATAAAATGTATTTTTATTTTATTTTAAATATGAAACAGGGTAATATTTAGTCAACGGTTTATCATATTTAATAAACAAAAACCATTTATACGGCCTTTTTATTCAAATTATAATATTTGAAAAAACTTTTGCATATATGAAAATATCACATTAATTTCAAAGTTATAAGTTCAGTTTCAAAGTTACATAACAAATGAGTTTAAATATTTATTTCTAATCATTTGGTTTTAGAAATATCTAAATTTGAGATTATTTTACACGCGACCACTCTAGGGTTATTAAGAATTTATTAATCGCTCTAGAACCTGATTAAGTGATAGAATTCAACGGCTCGTTAATGTAAAAGGTATAGACTGTACCCGAGAACGTAAACATGTAACGCATTCACAATACGCAATAAAATAAGTATATAATATAATATTTTATACGTAGTAGAGCTATGCTGTAGCTATATTATGGTTATAGCAGGAATGGGTCGGCTCGACCGGAGAAGGACCACGCTCTCACAGAATACCAGCGTGAAATAGCAACTTAATGCTGCCGTGTTTCGTATGCTAAGTATAGTCCTTAGTGGTGACAAGCTATCTGCATATTGATTCTTAATCAAGGATAGATGTAGATGTCTGTAGGCCACAGCATCCACTTACTTACTTATCAGGTGGACTATGTGCTCGTTTGTCACCTTTATTCTATAAAAAACTTCTGAATACTCACCGGATCCGACCGCCATCTACCCTGTCCTGTCGACGTGGATCGCTGATCACGGATACTGAGGTCTCCCCAATTTCATGTCTCTTCTTGGGCTTCGTTGCCTTTTGATGCCTATACGTGAGGAAGATTATTTTTTTTATTTCCATTGACTGATTTTTTATTAGTTAGACCTCTATACTTTATATTTATTAAAGTCACTTTAAGCCTCAGTCACTTTTGAACATAGGCTTTCCCATAGATTACATAATAATTATTATTATAGCATAGATTACATTTGATTCATTATCCCATAGATTATATAATGATTATTATCCCATAGATTACATTTGATGCATTATCCCATAGACTATATAATGATTATTATCCCATAGATTACATTTGATGCATTATCCCATAGACTATATAATGATTATTATCCCATAGATTACATTTGATTCATTATCCCATAGATCATATAATGATTTTTATCCCATAGATTACATTTGACGCATTATCCCATAGACTATAATATAATGATTATTATCCCATAGATTACATTTGATGCATTATCCCATAGACTATATAACGATTATTATCCCATAGATTACATTTGATTCATTATCCCATAGATTATATAATGATTATTATCCCATAGATTATATTTGATTCATTATCCCATAGATTATATAATGATTATTATCCCATAGATTATATTTGATTAATTATCCCATAGATTATATAATGATTATTATCCCATAGATTATATAATGATTATTATCCCATAGATTACATTTGATGCATTATCCCATAGACTATATAACGATTATCATCCCATAGATTACATTTGATTCATTATCCCATAGATTATATAATGATTATTATCCCATAGATTATATTTGATTCATTATCCCATAGATTATATAATGATTATTATCCCATAGATTATATTTGATTAATTATCCCATAGATTATATAATGATTATTATCCCATAGATTATATAATGATTATTATCCCATAGATTACATTTGATGCATTATCCCATAGACTATATAACGATTATCATCCCATAGATTACATTTGATTCATTATCCCATAGATTATATAATGATTATTATCCCATAGATTACATTTGATTCATTATCCCATAGATTATATAATGATTATTATCCCATAGATTATATTTGATTAATTATCCCATAGATTATATAATGATTATTATCCCATAGATTATATAATGATTATTATCCCATAGATTACATTTGATATATTATCCCATAGATTATATTTGACGGCTCCGTGGCGCAGTGGCTTAGCAATGAGTGGCTGTGCTGGGAGCCGCGGGTTCGAATCCCGCACGGCACAAGTATTTGTATGACCTACAAATAATTGTTCCCGTCTGGATGTTTATCCTTGTGCAATGTATGTTTGCTAACTGCCTCCACAGTACAGGAGAAAATCCTAGTGTAGTGGTTACGTTTTAAAAAAAATAACAAGGATATTTACCATAGTTGCCACGCTTGGCACACGGGTTGGTAAACCTAGCTTTTTAATTTTCTAGTTGTTATCAGCACGACGCTCATGCTGATCTCCTAGTTTGTTTTCTTCTGTCGCTACTTATGGCACCTTCGGGATGATATGGAGTGGTGGATATTCATACACCGCCACTGGTCGTTCATCATCAATCAGATGAACTGCATGATTGTTTGTCTCTATAAAAAAAATCGCTAAGCACTAGGTACCGGTGTGAAAGTTCACTTACGCTCGTTTCTTGTCCTTGTCTTTTTTATCCGACTTATGCTTCCGTCTCTTTCTATATACGGAACCATTTCCTTCTTCCACAGATTCTAAATGTAATACATAGAGTCTGTAAATCTGCAGTAGTATTACCTGTTAAAAATCATTGTGTTTAAACATTGTTATTAAATCTTTTATCCGAAATAAATTTTAACATCAAGGCGAATACCAGAATTAAAAGTTATACAATAACGTTACGTTATACAATAACATTACGTTATACATTAACGTTAAACGTATTACATTATACATTAGGTTATAAAAACGAGACTTCGTTTTATAATCTTTTAACGCGAATGCGTCGCTCTAATAACGATATGGTTTTGATAGAATCTGGAACTTTGACATTTTGAATAAATATCTAAATATAAAATAAAAATGTAAATTGCAGGTTTGTCTGTACATTGTAAATTTACGATTGCTGGTACGTCCTCGATTAAGATTCAAAATGTAGAGACGTGTGTCTGTGGGCCACAGCCTTCACTTGCTGTCCAGCGGACTTTGTAAAACTCGTTTTCTACAAAAATAAAAACAACTAAACCTTAACAGCGTTCTTGTGCTGTGATTTTATAAATACCAATAGGAGTGAGGCATATTTATCGTAACAAATAAAAAAACAGGTATCTTAAAATGGCAGACTGTAACTGTGACAAACAAAGTGAAAAAACGGCTCCTGTTCCACGAGATAACAAATCCACTAAAAAACAGCCGCAAGTTTTTCTTTATTCATGCATTTGACTGTTACCTTTGTTAGAATAAGAAAAAAATTGTACTGTGACACCCTGTTACTCGTCACAAGCTCTTTCCTTTTCTCGCATAGGTTCAACAACTTAGTTAAAAAGAGAAGTAACCTATGAAAGAAAGTATCTTAGAATAGCATACTGTAACTGTGACAAACAAACTGAAAGAACAGCTCCTGTTCCACGAGATAACAAATCCACTAAAAGACAGTCACTAGTTCTACTTTATTCATACATATGACAGTTACCTTTTTTAGAATAAGATAAAAAATGTTACTGTTACATTGTGACATCCTGTTACAACTGTCACAAGCTCTGTCTTTTTCTCTTAGTTAGAAAGAGTAGAGTAGAAGTACCTACCGGGAAAATAGTATCAGACAGCTATTTTGTAACAGGTTTTTGGAACTGTTACTTATGTGAAACTGGAACAGGTGAAACAGATATGTGATTTTACCTATTACAGCCCATTGCTACTCACCAATGTGTTCTTGCAGGTGAAGAATATATTCATGTAGTTTATTATTTTATAGTGCCCAATGATCAAAAGACGAAAGGCGAGGAAGGGCGCGTCTTGTAAGGCAATGTTCATAATGATGGCGCAGACTTCGATAGAACAACAGCAAGCGCGACTCGCGTTCCTGTAAATGTTGCCACTTTAGAAACTACAGAAACAATACTCGTAAAATAATATTGTCTTTCTTTTAAAATTTTCTATCATTATTATCCAGGTATCAAACGGACTATCAAAGTCCGCAGTGAACGAGGCCTCACCCACAAAAGACTGCCTCGTGTGCTATAGTTGCCAAGCTTGGCTGGCAGGCCGATACCTGCAGTCACTTATTATTTTGAGTTGTCAGAAAATCTTCCTGGCAGCTCCTGTCTTAGTTTTCTCTGTCGCCTTTTACGAAATTAACAGGATGGTATGGGGTAGATGTAGTTTCTTACGTACTTTTACTTTTATCAATAATATATAAGTAATAAATCGAACTGTAAACGATAATCGATTTTAAGGTTTATTTTTAAAATGTTGATATTTTATTTTTGAAACTGTTGACAATATGTTAATTGTAATTTATGTAATTACTTTTATTGAATCAATTATCTGCTGTAAGTTGGTTTTATGTTTAATTGTCAAAACTCATTCATATTAATCGATTAAAGTAATCGATTTCTTATTTTGTTCGTGACATAAACTTATTTTTAGGATTTCTCTTCTTCCAGATTGTGAATTGGAATAATTTTCTATATTTTGAGATAGAAAAATATAACGTTTTTTTTAAACCATATTTCAACTTATTACAAATGGGCTCAGAAATCCCGGTCTCCTTTAATACGTTAGTTGCTATAGAGCTAAGCTAAGAGCCATGGTAGCTCAGGGGCTAATCGCTAGTTGTAAATTTCACAACCCGGGTTCGATCTCCGACGGTACCAATGAAATTGTTAATTGCAATTTTAAGTGCCGATTTACCGCGTGCCCGGCGGTGAAGGAAAACATCGTGAGGAAATCCGCACGTATGAGAAATAAGAAAAAAGAAACATTATATTTTTATTTTAATATTTCGAAGACATATGAAGTTCGTCAACACATATTGTGGCAGCGTGGCGGACATTTCCTTGCCCTAAAACCCTCTCAGATATAAGATGAGACCTGTGTCCAGCAGCGACACCTATATAGGCTGTAACTTTAATGCGTTAGTTATGTTGATTGTCGGCCCTTATGAACGAGATATTTTCCGACTATTGAGTAGAGACGAAATGAAGAATGTGAAGAGGAGAGTGTTATAGTATATATTTCCAATGTCCAATCGCTAAGATTTCGTCTAACAGATTAGAGGCGAAATTCGTTTCGAATTATGGTGGGTGGTGTGTCTTTCCTAGTGTATTTGTGATGGTGATAGTGGTATTTAATTTAGTGGTGACAGTGATAGTGCACGGTATTGTCATAGAAGTGGAGGTTCTCTATGAACTAGGTAAGACACACAAGTTAATATAATGAATTTCCTCATATCAACGTCTAATTATTGTTTTTTTTTTAAATAGGGTGACAAACGAGCACATAGTCCACCTGATACTATAACAATAATTGCTTGAGTCAGTATAATGAGTTGGGGATCTCACATCACCCAAATAAATCGTAGTCTCCGTCTGATGTAATTTGCAATTCATCAAAGCATTGCATCAAAGTATATTGCAATTTTATACAGAATAAGGGTGATAAGCGAGCACACAGTCCATCTGATGGTAAGTGGTTTCCGTGGCCTATAGACATCTACATTTATCCTAGATTACAAATCAAAATACAGATGCTTTGTCACCCGTGAGGACTAAGATGTAATGTCTCGTTTCCAGTAAAAAGGGTATCCGGTTCTCTACACTCACCATACGAAACACAGCGGCGTTATGTTATTCACGCTGGTATTCTGTGAGAGCGTGGTCCTTCCCCGGTCAAGCCGACCTATTCGTGCTACAACTATAACAGTAATATAGCTACAGCATGTCCCTACCACGATCATACACACATATAGACAGATTATATAAACTATAAGCTTTCACCATCGACATTTTTTCCATATATTTTCAAGATCGTATAAAAATTTCCATAATTTGGTACTTATTCGACGATAGATGTAAATATCTGTAGGCTATGAAATCCACTTACTATCAGGTGGACAATGTGCTCGTCTGACACCCTATTTCTATAGAAAAAAACACTTTTAACATGTTATTTAATTTGTGGATGCACACATGAAACACAGTGAAGCGGTGAAAAGCATGATATGTAAGTAGTTTTATGTCTATTGGGAAGGTGGCGGAATATACACAGCGGTGTGCCGTTTTTGCAAGTATCAAGATATATAAAATAAGTAAACGTTTTCAATTTTATATTAAATTAAAGATATTAAAAATTAATCCGCGTAATAAAAAAATTGGTTGACCCTGCAGGCCAACCCTGGAGCTTCCCGCTTTCAAATGCAAAGCGCTCCAAATTTCACGAAATTATGACATTGAATATGAAATATGGGAGTAATTAAATAAAATTTTTTTTTCAAAAATTTTCGTTAAAGATATCTCACGAACGAATGAACCGATTTTGACCGGACCAGCGGCGATCGACATGGTTTTTGTAACTTAAAAGCTGATTAGTCTTTGGAATTGAACGGTAAACCCGTTTAAAAGTTATTCCAAAAAAAAAACAATTCTTTAAAAATTTTATTTTTGAGATTTCTCAAAATCTACCGGTCCGAATTAGTTAAAAATAATAGGAAATCTAAGTTTGATGAAACTTTGGAAATCCGCTTAGTTCATTTCAATCGGTCAAGCCGTTCAAAAGTTATTAAAGGTTTACATACAAACACACACAAGCGCGAGGCAGGACCACGCTCTCACAGAATACGAGCGTAAAATAGCAGCTAAAGGCTGTTGTGTTTCGTATGGTGAGTGTAGAGAATTGGAGACCCTTTTTACTAGAAAGGAGGCATTCCATCTTAAGTACTCAGGGGTAAAGACGCATAGATGCTATGCAACGCATTTATGCTAGAAGTATATCGGTCACAGCATCCACTTACCATCAGGTTGATTGTGTGAGCTTAATTCTTTTATACACTGAATATCAGCACCAGACGTTAATACCGTTACGGCCTAAGAATCCACTGCTGAACATAGCCCTCCGGAAGGATCCAGGCACGGCACTAATCGCTTAGGTCGTGGGTTTAAACCCCATCACCCGGTGTCAGTTGATTTTTCGAATTTCTCATTAAATGTTTAGACATTTATTAATTTAGTTGGTCTTTACTATGGCTATGTTAATTCAAGCTCAAAATGTACCTACTCTGTTAAATTGTTCTAAGATCTAAAGTAACGTTTAATAAATAGTAGCAATATGCTAATAAGTAAGAGACTTTCGAGACTCTTGCTGCAAGACCAAGACCAAGACTGGCTAAATCTCTTTTTGTTCTTGCATTTGGGCAACACTAGGTCTTCCCCATAGATGGCCTCTTAGGGGGGATATTTGCCAAACAGCCGCAGTTGTGCCGCAGATGCTACTTCCCATCTCCATCTCCTGGTTTAGTTTCCCTCTGCCGCCTCTTACGACACCCACGGAATAATAGGGGATAGTGGATATTCATACACCGCCACTACCCGGTATTCAGAAGTTGATATGTGGAAAATATTTCAATCTTTTTAGTTCTTGGAAGTCGGCCTCCAATTTTGGTTAAAAGTTTTATTTTTAACATAGAAATATTAGGCTTAGAACCGCAGTAGGCGCACACAAAGTGAAGCCATTTTAAGTTAGCCTTTAGTCCACGTAGTTGTGTAAAGAGATCGCGCAATTTTGCAAAAAAAAAATGACGTACTGTACTGTGAAAGGGTGCAACAACTCATCAGATAATAATGAAATAATTTTAAAATCTCATGTCACGGGTCAATACTGCCTAGCATCTTACATTTTTGTAAAAAAAAATTATCAAAACAAAATAATAAATCATAAATTTGACTGACGCTAATATAATGATAATATTGCTAGGCATAGTAAAATATTTTACCCCATATTTTCTTATCATTGTAATTACATGCTGCCAATATGCGACTATTATTGGTGTATTATTATTTGGCAAATAAAAATACCTACAATATTCACGCATAAGTTATTTTTATTTATTATTTAAATACTTGGGTATATAGTTATTTAATAAATATTTTTAATTTCATATTTTATTTGAAAAGTACTTTTCCCTTCCGAATCTTATTTCGTTTTAATACAAAACTCCTATTCAATAAAGAATATTATATGTTTATACAAATATAATATAATACTTACCTATATAAAATACCTACAATATTCACGCATAAGTTATTTTTATTTATTATTTAAATACTTGGGTATATAGTTATTTAATAAATATTTTTAATTTCATATTTTATTTGAAAAGTACTTTTCCCTTCCGAATCTTATTTCGTTTTAATACAAAACTCCTATTCAATAAAGAATATTATATGTTTATACAAATATAATATAATACTTACCTATATAAATATATCACTTATAACAGAATAATATAATGGCATAACAGATATGTGAATGTATATTATAGCACAAGATATTACGTATGTAAATAATTTAAATAAAACATTAGTTAACAAATATTTAACTTTTAATACAAAAGGTCTATTCAATAAAGTTAATATATAATACTATAATTAATAAATAAAAAATAAAATAAATTTGCAGTATATATATATATATATATATATATATATATATATATATATATATATATATATATATATATACTGCAAATTTATAATACTATATACTTATATAAATATATCACTTCTAACAGAATAATGTAATAACATAATAGATTTGTGAATATATATTATAGCACAAGATTATATATAAATAATTTAAATAAAACATTAGTTAACAAATATAAGTCATTTTACATTTCTGGCAAATAATTAATAAATAGTTCTAGGTGCAACCTAAATATTAATTCTATGACTATGCTACTATTTTAATTATATTAAAATTTCCCCATTTTTTGAGGAAAACGTCGTTTACTTGCAAACATTACGCAATTGCTTGTGTGCGTGCGGGCGAACGTACATAATTATAGGCCGCTTAGGCACACATTCATTGCGTTGTTGCTTCAACTTTGAACGGAATTTTGAATAACACTATCACTCTAAGTCTAATTACTCTATGATTTTTAATTAATTAAGTATGATGAACGAGCGCACAATCTGCCCCTACAGTGGTCCCGTGGATTACAATAGTACTGTAAAATAATCTCAAATTTAGATATTTCTGAAACCAAATGACTAGAAATAAATATTTAAACTAATTTGTGATGTAACTTATTAACTATAACTGTATGGTTACCCTGTTTCATATTTAAAATAAAATAAAAATACATTTTAGTTGGTATTTTAAAGCTTTCTTCTTATTTTAAATTGGACTACATACGTTATCCACGCGACCATTTACGTTTTTTTATAAGGCGCTAACACTGCGGAGTTAAAGGTAAGTGGATGATGAGGCCTATAGACACGCTTATTATCGTGAGGAAACCCTCATAGATATCTGGCTGCTCTAGGCTCTAAGAAGGTTCACTGGGCTAATGATTGTGATAGTTTACAATTACGTCACTAAATATATATGTATACCATGACCAATTGACCAAAAAATATTTGAGTGTGACTGTGGATGAAGTGTCATGAAGCGGGCGTGCATCGTAATAATACGTACATGTCAGACCTATTAGCCGTGCCTCTGGTCTTCCTGGACTTGGTCGCGGTCAGGACCACGGTGAACTGCATCAAGGACCAAGACCATATCGCTAGCGTGAGAAGCACTAGCACCTTCTCGGTCGCAACCTTCGGTTCTTTGAACGAGTCGAAGAATTCTATGATGTCAGCTGCGGTACCTGTTGTAAATTCACATATACTAGATCAGAGTTAGCGAAACTTTATGTATCAACGTGCCATTTATCTAAAGAAATGTTTAAGAAATGTTTGAACTTTGTGATTATTGGGAAAATTGTAGTACTAAATACTATCGACTCAAAACTCGTTAAAAGTAAAAAAAAGTTACAGACTATATACGTCCCACTGCTGGGCACAGGCCACCACTCATTTCTGAGAAGGTTTTAGGGCAAGAAAGTGTCCGCCGCGCTGCCCCAATGCGTGTTAGCGAACTTCACATGTCTTCGAAATATTTTTTTCTTATTCCTCAGACATGCAGGTTTCCTCATGATGTTTTTCCTTCACTGCCGAGCACATGGTAATTCAACACTTAAAATTGCAACTAACAATTTCATTGGTGCCGGCGGGGATCGAACCCGGGTTACTCGAGTTCTGTTATATTTACAGCGAGCGTTAACCATCTGAGCTACCACGGCACAAAACTCTTAATTTACTACAAAAAATAAATAAACAGTTTTAAATTGAGACATTTATTATTATATATATATACGCGTAATTCAAATTAAAGTAACATTAGTGTGGCTTATATTGTTGCAGATTAGATGACAAATAGCTTATAATGGGCTTGTAAAATCATAACTATAACACAAATGAACTTTTAAACACAGTTTTGTCAATAAAATTGACTATTATGCTATGCGTAAACGAACTATGCATTCCTTGTGGAAGGCGTGGACTTGTGAAGGGCTGTAATGATGATGATGATGAAACGAACTATGCGTCATTGGTAGTAGTAGTTCACTATGTAACTAGGATCACTCGCGTTCGTTCGTAATATAGTACTTCATAGTGAACTTTGTGATCGGTGGCTTGCCCAAAATATTATGGTCGCGTACCATCGATGGCACGCGTGTCATTAGTTCGCCATCCCTGTACTAAATGTACATTTCAGACACTAGGTTTGCCTGGATAGGTGCTACGCTCTTTTTTTATGGCATAGGATGACAAACGAGCAGACAGTCCACCTGATGGTAAGTGGTTGCTGTGACCCATAGACATCTACATCTATCCTCGATTACGAATCAAAATGCAGATGCTTTGTCACCCGTGAGGACTAAGATGGAATGCCTCGTTCCCAGTAAAAAGGGTCTCCGGTTCTCTACACTCACCATACGAAACACAACAGCGCTAAGCTACTATTTTACGCTGGTATTCTGTGAGAGCGTGGTCCTTCCCCGGTTGAGCCGACCCATTCGTGCTACAACTATACTACTAATATAACTGCAGCATAACTCTACCACGTATAAATCTTGCCCATTTCTGTCACCAAATAGCAGTGCATATACTGCTATGTTCCACTCTCAAGGGTACATAGAGCCGGTATAATTACACGCTGTGAGGCGTTCCATCTTAGTCTTCGGATATAATAACGCAACTGTAGTTTCCTTTGTTTGAAGTCGTATGCAGGTGATCATAGCATTCAATATCCACTTAACAAATATATCTCTATATATATACCTAGTATCATCATCATTTATACAGCCCCTCACAAGTCCACTGCAGAACATAGGCCTCCCCCAAGGAACGCCACAAAGCACGGTCCTGAGTCACCTGCATGCATCGACTTCCTGCGTTTTTTATAGGAGAGGGGACGAACGAGCATACGGTTCACCTTATGTTAGGTGACTACCGCTACCCATGAGCAACTGCAACACCAAGGAAATTGCAGGTCTCTAGTTCGTATCGTTCAGGAAAAATACGTCCTACGGTCGGGCGGTCGTCACTCCATCTAACGGGGGTCGCCCTACACTATGCCTACTAGTATGAGACTGCCACTTGAGAACCTTTCTTCCCAATCGGTTGTCGGTTCTTCAAGCTATATGGCCAACCCATTGTCACTTTAGCTTACCAATTCGTATGCAGTTCCTTAGATAACTTTTGTAACTAACAATTGTGCAACCTATTTTTTTACTAATAATATACTTAGAAAGATAAATATCGCCGGGTTCCTTGCTGGCTCTTTCCATGACAGAGGTTTATTTCCGAATGAGTGATAAAAGTATAAAATTACTTTCAATACGAATTACTTTTAATCTATATTGAACAATAATGATTATGTTCTATTCTGTTAGGAGTATCAGTTGTCTTCATCAAGAACCCAAGCTTTCTTCGAAGGCCGGTAATGCACCTGTCATTCCTCTGATCTTGCAGTTGTTCGTGGGCGGCGGTCAACACTTACCATCAGGTAAGGTTCTATAAAAAAAGCTAAGAGCTTTCAATGATAACTGAACTACTTGCGGCCAAAACGAGCGGAGGATTTAATTGCATCTCACCGATATACACAAGTAGAAGTTGACTGAGCTGGTCGCGCGTTAAGTCGCCTTTCGGCAGCAACCAGCGGCCCACTATGAGCGTCAGCATGAGGAACTGTTCTATGAGCGTCACCCACGTGTCTGTGTGTAGCTTGTTCGCGCCTGGCAGCGGAATTTCCGTCTAGAAATAAAATTTTAATCAATAGAATGTCTTAATAACTCCTTAAAACTTAGTTTATACAATGTATAAATTGATATATTATTTGACTCCCTCGTTAGTCTAGTGGTTGTAAACATGATTTCTGATCGCGGGATTGAATCCCAGGTCATGCCAAAAATCAGTGATGAGGTTTTTCTATCAAGAGATTATCAGTAGTGTCCCGGAATCAGGAAGTGGGCGGTGTTTTGTTCACCCCCGTGGCTCAGAAGGTATATAAAGCTGTTCGTCCTGCTCATGATGTTCCTACGGTTATGTCAGTGTACCATCAGACTATGAAAGTGAGGGAATAGAAAATTAATAATAATAATAATAAAAAGCGTAGGGAAATGACGACCCCATCGTCCGCTGATGTAACGGTTATGTGACAAAACCGCTACGTCAGCGCAGTCAGTCAGCACCTTGCCAAGAGGCGTTAGTGCCGTGCCTCGGTAAAAATTGAAGATGCAAAGGCCCGCTTGTGCACATGGCCTCACCATGAAACGGTGCCGGGTCTGGGCGTCTCCCGCTAAATGACGCCTTAAAAATGGATGATGGAATTAAATAGAACGCGCAAAGGGACGCTGCCTGGAGGTCGCCAGGGCACGTCTGGAGCTGGCGCTGGACGCGACAGCATGCGAACCGCCAGCCGAGCGCGAGGTGCTGCACGACCACCCAGCAGCCCCTCGCATCCATCATCCCCACCAGCTGGCTTGGTGTCGGCAGGGTCTTCGCGTGCCCAGCAATCGGCACCCGCCACTGGTGGAGTACGCCGCATGCTTTGGACAACCCAGATGAACAGCAACGCATTGCGGGCGTATTTTTGGGCGAAAGGGGGAGAAACTGGAGGTTTTGCGTATCGGGCAAGGATGCATCGACTTTTTGCTGAGCTGGAGCCATCTGTAACCGTCACCGAGCAAAACCTGGCAGACCGAGTTCGGTATATCTTGCGCTCAAATACATTTGATGTCACCGAACTCGAACGGCTACGACGTGAGGCTGTTCCTTCATCGGGTGAAAATGCTGCGGCTGAGGATGCGGCGTCACAACTTGCTGAGCAAACGGCAAATGTGGATGCCGCCGTGAATACGCCAGTTGTGGTTGATTCAAACGATGATGGAACAGTCGCCCAGGAACTGGTACTAGAGCAAATAAGGAGGACATTGGGAGAGGCGATTGTGAAAACGCGCAGTACGCCTCTCGAAAATCGACCGCGACTTCCCCGCTTAGTCCTAAGCAAGCGGAATCGGGCTGTCGTGAGGGCTCTCAACCCAATGCTGGTTACCTATTTGGAAGCCAGCCGGGACCTTTGCGAGACGGACTCAATTCTTTTTGGCGTCGCACTGGCAGTCTGCCGTATTATAGGCGCCAAACTTTCCACGGCTGGACGCGCTACTGGACAAAGTAGTGCTATCCCAGCCTGGAGAATAAGAATTGAAGAACGTATCGCAAAGCCTAGGGCCCTCATCGGCAGACTGATATGCTTCAGGTCAGGCAATACCAGGCCAAGGATTGTGCGCACCGTCAGGATGGCGTTTGCTGGGACAAATGTTAGTTTGTCCCAGCCGGATATAATGCAAAAACTGACGGAGCACATAGACGACCTGAAGCAAAGAATAGTTGCTTGGGGAAAGTGGATTCGGCGATATACCGAGAGGTCGACACGGTTCAACCAGAATCGTCCCTTCCAGAGTGATTAGAAGAGGCTCTATAAATCATTGGAGTGACCAATAGTAAGTGGAACGGGCCCTGCACCAAATCAGGCCGACACGGTCGCATTCTGGCGCAGCCTGTGGTCAGAGCCCGTAAACCATAACGAGGGCCCTTGGACGGAAGTTGTGGCGAGTCAGCGTGCGCAGTTACGCCCATGGACCCCGTCATCATAACGCCGGATGACGTAGCTGACGCGGTCCGTAGGGCCCCGAGCTGGAAAAGTCCGGGGCTTGATGGGCTGCATCACTACTGGCTGAAGGGGTTCATGGTGTGTCACGCTGTGCTCACCCAACAGTTTCAAGAGGCTCTCAACCAGAAGTCGCTCCCAAGCCTCTTCACTACTGGGATCATCTCATTTGGTTCCTAAAGATCAGGGTGCCACAGACCCGAGCAAATACCGCCCCATCACGTATCTACCGACCATATACAAGACACTAACATCCATTTTGAGCGCGAGAAACGCTCGTCACCACGACTTAAATCAGGTGATGTCGCGCGCTCAAAATGGATGTCGGGGCGGCGGTAGTGGAACCAAGGAACCACTCCTCATTGGCGCGGTCATTGGCAAAGTGGTGAAACGCAACCGTCGGAACTTCTCCGCCGCCTGGGTAGATTACAGAAAGGCATTTGACTCGGTGCCCCATACATGGCTAAAATGGGTCCTCGAGCTGTACAAGATTGACTGTACAGTTCGAGACTTCCTCGAGCAGTGTATGGGGCAGTGGAGTACGATCCTCTGTCATCTAGGCGAGCGGATGATGGCTGCGGAAGGCCGCATAAGGATAAGAAGGGGTATATTCCAGGGCGACTGTCTGAGTCCAATCTGGTTCTGCCTCTTTTTGAACCCTCTCAGTACTTTACTGGAGGGGATCTCCGGGAGGGGATTTCAGCTTCGGAAAGGAGGTACAAAAGTGACCCACCTTTTCTATATGGATGACCTCAAATTATTCGCCTCCAGTCGCTCCCATCTTATGGAATTGCTAAACATCACGTGTGAATTTAGCAATTCTATTAGAATGGAGCTGGGGACGGATAAGTGTGCGGTCCTCCATGTTGAAAGGGGAGGGGTTGCTAACTTTGAGGGCATAGACTTATCTATGCCCGTCAACTTAAGGGCCCTTTCTGAGGCTGAAACATACCGATACCTGGGTATGTCCCAGAACATCGGTATCGATGAGACTGGTATGAAACAGTCAGTTTGCGACGTGTTTTATGCACGCTTGACCAAAGTGCTTAACAGCCTTTTGTCCGGTGTGAATAAGACATATGCATATAACAGTTGGGTCATGCCTGTCCTCATGTATACCTTTGGCATACTCAGGTGGAGTCAGACTGAACTTAACACCCTGGATAGAAAAGTCGCACTACAATGACGTCCCATAGGATGCATCATCCGAGATCGTCGGTAATGAGGCTGTACTTGCCGCGAAAGCATGGTGGGCGTGGCTTGCTGAGCGCGCTCACCATGCATAATCGCGAAGTGTGCAGCCTCCGTCATTACTTCCTGGCGAGATCGGATGATCCATTCTATAATGACGTCATTTCTAGTGATAAAGGACTTACCCCTCTCTCCCTAGCCAACGAGCAATGGGAAGACCTGGCAGTACAGAGCATTTCCGACCGGGAGACCGTATGGAAGGAGAAGGAGCTCCACGGGAGGTACTACGGGGCTCTACATGAGCCTCACGTAGATACAGCCGCCTCCCTCAACTGACTACGTTTCGGTGACCTCTTCGGGGAAACCGAGGGTTTTGTCTGTGCAATACAGGATCAGGTTATTAAGACCAACAACTATCGGAGATACATCCTAAAGGATGGCACTGTCGACGTCTGTCGAGCTTGTCGTCATCCCGGGGAGTCACTTAGGCGTGTCATCTCCGGTTGTTCGGCGCTTTCTAACTCTGAGTACTTGCACAAGTACAACCAGGAGCTCGCTCTGAAATACGGTCTCGTGGACCGAAAATTGCCGTATTACAAGTACTTGCCGGAAGCCGTGCTCAAAAATGACCGCGCCAGGCTCTACTGGGACCGGGCCATCATCACAGACAGGACTATTCTTGCGAATAAGCCTGATATTGTGCTGATGGACCGGGCAAAGTCAAGGATATTTTTGATCGACATTACCATTCCGTATGACGAGAACCTCGTGAAAGCCGAAACAGATAAACGAACAAAATATCTGGACCTGGCTCATGAGGTGACCGACGTGTGGGGTGGTATGCCGACCGAAATTATTCCTGTAGTCGTCTCTGCGAATGGGATAATCCCAGTCAGCCTCTCGGGTCATCTGAGGCGAGCGAAGGGCTCAAATGCAGAAGGCGGTGCTCCTCGATACCGCCCGCATCGTCCGCCGGTTTCTTTCCCTTTCCCCCTAACCCTCGGCCGTTTGGTCTCCCCTGCCGAGGGCTTCCATCTGGTTGGGTTTTTATTTATTTATGTTTTTTTTTGTATTTATTCAATTTTATTTATATTAATGAATTTTTATCATTTTCATTTACAAATATATATTTATAGAACCCAACCAGATGAGAAAACTATACATATAGATATGCCAAATAACAATAATAATAATAATAAAGCTCTTGATTTGTCTCAATTTACACAAGATGTTATTAAAAATGTACAAAACAAAATCATCACAATCTTGACTTAGAAACATACTTAAGTAACGTAAAAGTAATGATACAAACTGGCCTGTGACTCAGCTATGCGGTGATTTTAGGGCACTGCAGGTATTCTGCCACAGCGGACTTTTAAAAAAAAACAGTATCTTACCCTAATTTTGGCATTGACGTGAAACAAATAAAGAATAGACTAAAATATTAATTCATATGTGCTATGTAAATTTCGGTAAAGGACACACTCGTTTTTGGGACCACTAGAAATTTCAACGATCTTTAATGGTTTTACACAAAAAAAGATACCTATTTATTATTATAAATAGCGTAAAGAGTTTTTGAAGATCTAGACGGAATCGTGAAATGTGAAAAAAAAAGAGTTGTTTAATATTCGTGTTTAGATCATTAGTTCTGGGAATGTATTATTAAAAAACAAATGTATTAGTGATGTGTGGTACGAATTCACCTGTGCGTACGCATATACCCGGGTAATATAAACCTATACTGCGCAGATTTGCGCAATTCTGAAATTTGTTCCGGAGTATATTATTACCTTCTATTGTTTTGGGTGCAGTCGATCCCACTACATTATCAACAGGGTGACAATAAGTCACCACACACACAAATAATAAAAATCCAATAAGGGTGACAAACGAGCACACAGTCCACCTGATAGTAAGTGGTTGCTGTGGCCCATAAACATGTAGGTACATCTATCTTCGATTACAAATCAAAATGCAGATGCGTTGTCACCCGTGAGGACTAAGGTGCAATGCCTCGTTTCCAGTGAAAAAGGGTCTCCGGTTCTCTACGCTCACCATACACACAGCAACATTAAGCTACTGTTTTACGCTGGTATTCTGTACGAGAGTGGTCCTTCCCCGGTCGAGCCGACCCATTCGTGCTACAACTATACTACCAATATAACTCCAGCATGGCTCTACCACGATGAAAATTAATATTTACATAAAAGACTTACTTCGATGTAAGTGAGGTTGGCTTTTTTCTGCAGTCGAAGATCTACCTTGTGCAGCTCGATCAGCCATATCGCAGGCACCACCAGACCCAAGTAGATGAAAACCGATGGACAGAACCTGTGACAATTATGTTAATAAGAAGCAATCTTCTATACGTACATTATATTTATACAGACAGACGTTCTGAAAGATAATCATATGTCTATAACTTATAATTTGCCTTGCCGCTTTTCTGTTCTTTTTAGGGTTCCGTAGTCAACTAGGAACCCTTATAGTTTCGCCATGTCTGTCTGTCCGTCCTCGCTTAATCTCTGTGACGGTTAGCACTAGAAAGCTGAAATTTGGTACCAATATGTGTATCAATCACGCCGACAAAGTGGTAAAATAAAAATTGGAAAAAATGTTTTATTAGGGTATATGTAAAGTGGGAAGTGATTTTTTTTATTTCAACCCTAACGTGTGATATATTGTTGGAAAGGTATTTAAAAATGAATAGGAGTTTACTAAAATCATTTTTGATAATGTCAATAATTTCGGAAATAATCGCTCCAAAAGTAAAAAACAATGTGTCCCCCCCCCATAACTTTTGAACCATAAGTTTAGAAAATATGAAAAAAATCTGAAAAGTAGAACTTTATAAGGACTTTCTACGAAAATTATTTTGAACTTGGATGGAAACAACAGTACCCACTACCGAGAGCAGTTGCAGGAGCGCGGAGCGCTGCTGGAGCGCGAACATAATGGATACCCACCTTTAAACTCATAAGTGGGAACACTTATTGTGACGGACGGGAAACTACGGAACCCTACACTGAGCGTGGCCCGACACGCTCTTGGCCGGTTTTTTTTAAAATAATGGTGACAAACGAGCACATAGTCCACCTGATGCTAAATGAATGCTGTAGCCTATAGATATAGACACACATTTAACCTCGATTACGAATCAAAATGCAAATGCGTTGTCACCCCTGAGGACTAAGATGTAATGCCTCGATTCCAGTAAAACGGGTCTCCCGATCCCTACACTCACCATACGGAACACGGCATTGAGCCGCTATTTTACGCTGGTATTCTGTGAGAGCGTGGTCCTGCCCTGGTCGAGCCGACCCATTCGTGCTACAACGATAATATAGCTGCAGCGTAATTCAACCAAGTTCTTACTAAAATTCTACACAAGCAAACTTAATGTTCACCTGGTAAGTGGCTACTCTAATCCATGGGCAGCTGCAGCCAGGGTTTGATCAAAGAATGCTATAAAATACGTTGCCACGTCTGAGGACAAAGATGGAAAGCCTGACAGCCTGTCATTATACAGGTCTCTCCCAAAGCGCGACACATTTCTTGTCTATGACACGCCTCCTACAACAGTAATCGGTTCTGCGGCAAATATGACACGCCTAATGTCACTTTAGCCAACAACGGGGAAGGTTATGTCAGTAACTTTGGTTTTGTTATTACCCTTAATTCTACATTAATTGAACTAAGTGGCTGGTTTACATATGGCCGTGTAAGGAAAAGAGGATCTCCCACCTTTGTCTTCCACTATATATACTGTAGTACGTCGGAACTTTAATAGCGCGATTTAGATTTCGGTGCGTTTCGCTTCCAGCACTTGCAGCCACGCTGCAGCTATAATATGGTTTTAACACGAATATGTCGGCTCACAGAATATCAGCGTTAAATAGTAGCTTAATACTGCTGTGTTTAGTACGGTGAGAGTAGAGAACCGGAGACTCTTATTACTGGAAACGAGGCATTCCATCTTAGTCCTTAAGAGTGAAACCCATCTACATTTCAGTTCTTAATTGAGGATTAATATAGATGTCTATGGGCCACAGCATCCACTTAAGATCAGGTGGACTGTGTGCTCCTTTGTCATCCTATTCTTTATAAAAAAAAAAGACAGCGCCTCCACACACATCATGATTTCTTATACTGAAAAGAATACTAGACAATGATTGGAACTAATTTTTCAAATTTTATTGGGTTTAACTTAATTAGCTAAGTCAAGCATAACACTGTAAGACTTCTAGATATTGTAAACTCGTTCTGCGTAGATCGGACCAGTAATTAATATTCAAAAGCCTAAGGTAGTCGGGCTAACTATGACATCGGGACCTCAAATACCTCATACCCCTACCCCCGTCAGTAACCCCTGGATGCTTTAAATCGTCCGAAACGTTGGCAATTAAATTAAAATCAACAATATAAACTCCGTGAAATTAGTTTTATACAAAGTGGTCGAACAAAATCAGGGCAAGGACACGTGGGGGAAAAAAATTAACTGTCAAATGATTTTTCTGCTAACTATCACCGGACACCGCCCTTATAAAACCCTTATTAAGCACTAGGTGGGGCATTTGTAAAGAACTGTTGACTTAATACGTCACTCTAATGGCTCATCCGGTTTGACTAACGCGGCAATAAAAGGCTGTGCCTTCGGGACTTCGTTAAAAATTTCCATTAAAGTATATTATATTAGTGAATTTTTTAATATGAATCACAGCAGCATTAAGCCGCAATTTTACGCTGGTCTTCTGTAAATGTGGTCCTTCAGACATTTCGTGCTATAATCATAATATAGCAAAAGCATGACTCTAATAATCAATTTCACAGTACGCGAGGACCCCGGGTTCGATCCCCGCCGGCACCATTGAAATTGTTAATTGCAATTTTAAGTGCTGATTTACCACGTGCGGTGAGGAAAATATCGTGAGGAAACCTGCATGTCTGAGAAATAAGAAAAAATATTTCAAAGACATGTGAAGTTCGCCAACACGCATTGGGGTAGCGTGACGGACACTTCCTTGCCCTAAAAACCTCTCAGAAATGAGACGAGGCCTGTGCCCAGCAGTGGGACGTATATAGGCTGTAACTTTACTGACTTTTAATAATCAAATATTACGTCATAACGTTTAAAAACAAAAGAAATAAAAGGAAGTATACGATTTCAAGTGATCACAAACGCGGCTACCGATTATGTGATCCCGAGTTTAAATTCCAGGTCGGGCAGCAATTAGATATTGAGTTTTTCTGTCAAGAAATTTTAGCACTCCGGAGTCAGAAAGTTGGCGGTGTTTCACGCAGCCACTCGGTGGGCATAAAAAGTCATTGGTCCTGTTTTTATAGGATAAGGGTGACAAAAGAGTACACAGTCCACCTGATGGTAAGTGGTTGCTGTGGCCCATGGACATCTATCTACATCTATCCTCGATTACGAATCAAAATGCAGATGTGTTGTCACCCGTGAGGACTAAGATGGAATGCCTCGTTTCCAGTAAAAAGGGTCTCCGGTTCTCTACACTCACCATACGAAACACAGCAGCATTAAGCTACTAATTTACGCTGGTATTCTGTGAGAGCGTGGTCCTTCCCCGGTCGAGCTGACCCATTCGTGCTACAACTATACTACTAATATAACTACAGCATGGCTCTACCACGTATTAAAAGTAGTATATAATAGTATGTAAGCACTTATAGTTTCATCCGAACAGTGTAACACTTTCCACTCCAATTCATCTCTTCTTGCGTCTCTTTTAATTTTACTTTAGTGCTCGAATTGATTTTTGAATTGATGATCTTAAATAAATTTTGTCTTTTGGATAACGTGCGACTTAACTTTTTCTTGAAAGTCCTATTACGCTTAGAATTCGTACTTGTCAAATTTAATGTAAACACAAAACTTATTGAGATATAATGATTTAAATTATACTATAGATATTTAGTGACACTGTCTTTTTTTAACAAATGCGTCAGAAAATTTTCATTGGGACCAAAAATGACAACTTTAGGGCCTATACTACCTCAAATGGCTTAGCAAGATCCTCCGTTATGCCAAAAATATTACAGAATTAATTTTGAAATAAATATATGATAGTTATAGAATAATGTTAAGTACTACAAGTTTAGGGCAAGGAAGTGTCCGCCGCGCTGCCCAAATGCGTGTTGACGAACTTCGCATGTCTTCGAAATATTTTATTTTCTTATTCCTCAGACATGCAGGTTTCCTCACGATGTTTCCCTTCACCGCCGAGCACGTGATAAATCAGCTCTTAAAATTGCAATTAACAATTTCATTGGTGCCGGCTGAAAACCTCTCAGAAATGAGGGGAGGCCTGAGCCCAGCAGTGGGACGTATATAGGCTGTAACTTTACTTTAACTTTACTTTTACTACAAGTTAGAGGAATTCCTTGGCTATAAATATGTTCATTATTCATAAGAATAATGAATATATAATAAAATAAATTAAATAATAATTAAACACTTGGGATTCGAAACAATTTTTAGTAATAAAAGTTGTCCTTTAGACCCATTCGTGCTATAACCATAATATGGCAGAAGCGTGGCTCTAAATTAATCAAATATTACGCTCTAATTAACAAATATACGATTTCAGTAGCAACTTATCCCTAACGGCTACATCGTTGGTCAAGTGATCGCAAACCGTCGCAAACCGTCGCAAACCGAGTACCGTTCACGAGGTCTCGGGTTAGAATCCGCCAGTAATCAGTTGTTGAGTTTTTCTGTCAAGAAATTCTCAGTAGAGCAGCCTGAAACCAGGAAGTTTGGCAGTGTTTCACTCCGATCCTCGGGAAGCGCGAAAAGCCGTTGCTCCTGCACTTGATCTCTATTCTCTCGTGTCGGATTGGCGATCCATCGGACTATAAGAGAGATATGAGAATAAAGTAATACACAGTCGTGCACTGGAAACCAAGCCTGTGTAGAGGTAGATGACATGTCTCCGTTGAGGCTGGCCGTTGTGATACATTATTATTACAATCGTATATAATATTCCCGTTTGGTTCGTAGGGTTGAAATACGTATATTTTTTTAAAGAATATTAACAGTGCTATAAACATTACTACATAATATTCCCCTTAACCACTCGTGGTAAGCTTAAATTGCTTGTGTTACGAGTGGTTCACGACAGTAGTCGAATGGCGGATTCGAACCCACGATCTTTTTGAGTTCGCGGTCCACGCCCGGCTACTGTAGCTTCGTAGCTATATATATATATATATATATATATATATATATATATATATATATATATATATATATATATATATATATATATATAGGTAAAATGTGATAAAACTAAATAAAATACAGTAAAAATTATTCTGAATATTATAGCAGAGACCAAATGAGGGTTAGGAGAAAAAGAAAAGATACTGGTGGACGATGGAGATTTATTCGAGCCACTTTCTGTATTTGAGCCCGAATTGGTCTTCACGGAGATGATCGGACAGACCAACCAGGATTAACCCTTTCGTAGAAACGACTACAGGAAGAATTTCGCTCAGCAGACCTTACATATCGGTTAGTCGTGTATCAGAAATGCAGATATTTTGTATTGTTATCTGTATCGGCTTTAACGATGTTCTCATATGAAATGGTGACGTCGTCTAAAAATATCCTTGACTGTGCCCGACCCATCCACACAATATCAGATTTATTCAAGAATAATCCTATCTATGATGATGACACGGTCTCAGTCGAGACTAGCGCATTCATTTTCGAGCACGCTTTACTTGTAATACCTGATGTAAAATTCTGGCTATATGTATTCTGTTTTTACAAATGCTCAGAGTTATAAAGAGCCAAATAACCGAAGAACATTGCCGTAAGCCACTCATCTTGTGATATCAGTTGCTGATTTCGACATACCCTCTAATATGTTATTAATAAAAACTATGGTATGTGAGTGTAATATGGACATCCGGTTAATATGATCACTTCCTTATAACTCAAAAACTACAGCCTTGTTTGCATAGATGGCCTTGTGATACGATAGCTCTTCATCGGTCAATCAATTAACCCTTAATTTGGCAAAGAATAAAATGTAATAAAATCATAATTTTTTTTATAAAAATTTATTTTAAACATTTATAGGTGTTACAAAAAATAGTGAAAAAAATATAGGAACTTCAGATTTCCTGAAAAACAATGTATGTCACAGCATACATTGCCAAGTGCCCATAAAAACATTAAGGAAATGTGTTGTATGCCGGGACATACACAGCCAATTACAGTACAAAATGATAATAATAATACCAGAATGTTACTGTCCCACTGCTGGGCAAAGGCCTCTTCTAGAATGCAAAAAAAAACAAGGTGACAACGCCCAGAAATGGCCAACTTTACTAAACCCGCACATGGTAGTCTAATTGACAATTCCTAGAACTTTTTCCGATTACAAATCACAGACGGACTTGGCATTTTATACATAACACTGACGTTAGCTTTGAACATAGCCTACAACGACCTTGGCTGGTCATTGTCATAAAATGGCCAACACTGTCATAGCGTGACGATCCTACCGGTTTGACTTGTGGTACACGCTTTGTGTGTTTATCGGTACGGGTGCGTCCGAACTTTGTTAACCCCTCAGAAATCTCAAATCGAAAATCCTTGAGAGGCTTCCATTGTTTTTTCGATTTTGAGCAATCTTGTCGGTAAAGAAGCCACGCATTATTGATACATATGTCGAGAATTTGCGCAAATATGCCGATGTGCCAACGCCGGGTCTTGAATGGGGTTTTGTAAAGAGAAATGAGCATATCGGCTAAATCGACTCCCCCCAATGTTTATTATAGTCTTTGACAATTTGAGGGCAATCTACATCCACTTTGTTTTTAGAGTCCTTGTAGTATCTTTTAATTTTTTCTACTGGCTCTGCACCTACGTAAGAACTTATCAATGTTACGGCTTTGTTGTCGTTCCACCGTACTACTGCTAATCGGTTTTTATCGCAGACCACTTGAGCATAATTGCCGCGGGGTTTCTTTTTCATATCTTTTTCTGAGAGCAGAACTGCTTTAGCTCCTCTCAACCTGTTGCTCCTGACTGTTCCCAATCCAAATATTCTATAGTCTTCTCTAAGTATATAAAGTAGCTCCGGGCAAGTAAAGAAATTGTCGCAGAAAACAAAAGCCGGTTTATTTTTTTATACTTTTATACAAAGCAATGACAACCTGAGCCCCAAATCCAATGAAAACTTCCTTAACTGTAAAAGTATGAAATCTAAATGTGTCCTCGCCACCATACAAAAGAAAATCATAAATCATGCCCGACACTCCAGCACGAACATAGTTTTTGAAGCCCCACTTGTTGGGTTTATCCTTCATGTATTGACGTCGCTTACCCGCTTTGGTCCCTTTATAGGGAATCATCATTTCGTCAATGCTGTATGTATGTATTTCTTTTCATTATCTTGAGCTAAGCAATTTTCTCAAATTTTTTGTAATAAAGGCCTTACTTTATAATATCTGTCGGAGTAAATAAAAAAGCATCCTCAAATTGGCAATGTATGCCGTGACATACAAACAAAATGGTGGGTGTTTCGTTACAGACTTGGCAGTGTATGTCACGTCATACATCATGTTAGTGATCAAAATGGAACCGTTCAATGCAATAGAAACATCACAATTATTATCACACTTATTTCATTACACAATAAAGCATATATTTTAGTCATTACACATATCCTAAACTAAGTAATATTCATAATAATAGAATAAATACCTAGGACAACGCAGTTGACTTCCACCGGTTAGCCATTTTTAGGGTTCCGTAGTCAACTAGGAACCCTTATAGTTTCGCCATGTCTGTCTGTCCGTCTGTCCGTCCTCGCTTAATCTCTGTGACCGTTAGCACTAGAAAGCTGAAATTTGGTACCAATATGTGTATCAATCACGCCGACAAAGTGCTAAAATAAAAATTGGAAAAAAATGTTTTATTAGGGTAGCCCCCCTATATGTAAAGTGGGACGTGATTTTTTTTTTAATTTCAACCCTTACGTGTGATATATTGTTGGAAAGGTATTTAAAAATTAATAGGGGTTTACTAAAATCATTTTTTGATAATGTCAATAATTTCGGAAATAATCGCTCCAAAAGTAAAAAACAATGTGTCCCCCCCCCCCCCTCTAACTTTTGAACCATAGGTTTAGAAAATATGAAAAAAATCTGAAAGGTAGAACTTTATAAGGACTTTCTAGGAAAATCATTTTGAACTTGGATGGAAACAGTTTTTGTACAAAAAAGACAAAAAGTTTTACAAAACAATTTCTGGACTAAGTTTTAGTATAATCGTTTAAGCAAGCATTTTTTTAACTTCGTTTACATATTTTATTATCCTGAACGTATCTTTTTTCAAACAAAACAAGAATTATTAAAATCGGTTCTCGCAATCCAAAATTACCACCGAAAACTTCTGGCACGTCTATGTATTAATTAGTAACCCAAATCCCTGAGAGATGGCGCTGTAGGTACTTATTACATTGGGTCGGGTATTTATCGAATAGTTCGGTTGGTCTCTCCTTGGCATCGCCTACCGCGGAGCGTGCAATGTTGCACGCTCCATGTTCGCGCACGTACCCACTGCTCCCGGTAGTGGGTACGTGCAGGAGCGCGGAGCGCTGCTGGAGCGCGAACATAATGGATTCCCACCTTTAAACTCATAAGTGGGAACACTTATTGTGACGGACGGGAAACTAAGGAACCCTACACTGAGCGTGGCCCGACACGCTCTTGGCCGGTTTTTTTTTTCAAGTTATATCAAAATAAATGTTGCTACATGTGTTTTTATTTTTTCCACCAAACAACAGTTAGTGTTGCAACATAAGAATGTTATTTTTTCACACGGAAGATGTAATTTTTTTAACAAATCTTTTTTTTTTAAGTTCATGTATGACGGTACATACAGTGCCAAATTAAGGGTTAATAAAGGGTCCAAAGGGCGCTGCTTTACCGACGCCATTTTGACAGTTGACATTATAGTAAATAATATAGTTGGTTTTAGTGTAGTGCAGTATAGTTATTATTTTTAAGTAAATGTTTCGAAATGTTCCTAACTATTACCAAAGCTTGTTTGTATTTTTTTTCTTAATATATTCGTTACGACTTTGTGTTTTTATCTCTGTCATCCCCCTAGTTTTGGCTTTATATGGCGGAAAAGCTTAGGGTGACCATATTTAAAGTTGTTCAAAACGACTATAAATCAATAGCACGCTACAGACTATAAACGAGAAATTTCTACCGCACTATTAAATACGCTATGTTATAGCGCGCTATTTATAAAAAAGTGTGTAGGAGGCCGGCAAGCGCGTTAAGTTTTGCAGCACGCTATATCTCGGAGCACGCTACATGTTGTACATTGGATACACCGCGTGCTATATAAGAACATTGTTACGTCGTCATAGCGCCATGGCGACTACTTACATAGCACGCGCTATGCGTTATGAGGAGATAGCGCGCTATAATATGGCGCTATGCGCTATATTAACCACCATTAACCATATTACCCTCACGTACCTTTTACTTTTTACCTTTCTCTATTCAGAAAATAACTATTTTTAGCCGCTTCAATTTATGTTACAGGATATCATCCTCAACTGAGAACACATTTTGATCTTTATTTTTATTAAAGTATACTCGTGCCGGGACTTGCATGCTTTTTTATTTCATCTAAATAATATAGTATATTTAATTTTCTTTTTATATTTTGCGTAGTAATGTCATTTTTAGGTGTAAAGGGCAATTCATTTATTAGTTTGGGTATAATATAGGCAAGTCATTGTCTTCTGTAATGATTTTGAGATCATGGTATTTTCAGCAAAGCTTTTGAGCTTTTGACACACTGCGTGTATGTGTTTTTTATCCTATAACTTTAAGCGAGCAATTCTTATATATATATATATATATATATATATATATATATATATATATATATATATATATACTTTGGTAACTGCGGTTACCAACCCGCTCGCCAAGCGTGGCAACTATGGCAAAAATCCCCCCATGAGTAACGACGCAAGCAAATGACCCCCAGTCCCCGGCAGCCCCTCTATTCCTGGCTACGGTGGCGATCATGGTAACGGCGGGGCAGGGGGTGCTAAGAATCTCCGCTGGAGGTTCGGTTGCCACCTACGACGACTCGACCTGGCAACATATAACGCACGCACCCTGAGGACTGACGAGAAGATACTGGAGTTGGAAGTAGAGGTAGACAAGTTGCGCTGGCATATTATTGGGTTATCCGAGGTCCGAAGAGAGGGGGAGGACACGGTAATCCTCGAGTCTGGCAACTTGTGCTATCACCGGGAGGACCATCTGTCCCAAGGATGTGTCGGATTTATCGTCCATAAGTCTCTCGTCAACAACGTTGTAAATATTGGGAGTGTATCGACGAGGGTCGCGTACCTGATACTCAGAGTCACCAAACGGTATTCACTGAAGGTCATACAGGTATACGCACCAACCTCGGCACATCCCGATGAGGAGGTGGAGGAAATGTATGAGGATATTTCTAGAGCCATGCATTCCTCCAAAACGCACTACACGGTGTTGATGGGAGACTTAAACGCAAAGCTAGGCACAAGAGAAAGCGGTGAGCTGAAGTTAGGGAAATTTGGAGTAGGGCAACGGAACCGTAGGGGCCAGCAACTGGCCGACTTCATGGAGAAAGAGGGACTCTTTATGATAAACTCTTTCTTCCAGAAGCGGCCTCACAGGAAGTGGACCTGGTCGAGCTCCGACGGTTCGACAAAATGTGAGATTGATTTCATTATGACGACCAGACGCAAACTATTCAGTGATGTCTCAGTGATCGCAAGGGTGAAAACTGGCGGCGATCACCGAATGGTTAGAGGCACACTGAACCTAAACGTTAAGTTGGAGAGGTCTCGTCTGATGAAGTCAACGCTCGGTCCCCCTCGTGCTCTAATCCAGAATCCCGAAACCCTTCAGCCCGAGTTACGTAACCGCTTTCAGTGCCTAGAAGATTGCAATTCAGTGGACGATATGAATGACAAGCTCGTGGAAACTGTCCATGCGGTCGGAGCTAAGTTCTATAAGACCGGCCGCAGAAGAACACAGAAGCTCTCCGATCACACTCTTAATTTCATGGCTGTTAGACGGGAGATGAGGCTGCAATCGTCAACAGATTTGAAAGCATACAGGCAACTGAACAGACAGGTCTCCAAATGCATGCGGCGAGACTTACGCAAATTTAATACTGCTTGAAGAAGCGATTGAGCGGAACCAGGGCTCCAAAGTCTTTGCCAGTGATCTGTCTGCCAGTAAGAGCCAACTGTCAAAGCTGAAGACTGAGTGTGGCAGCATCGTTTCCGGGACACCTGAGATTCTGAGTGAGATTGAGAGGTTCTATGGGCAGCTGTACACATCATCGTTGGAGCCACACGCAAGTGTGAGTAACGATCCAAGAGCAAGTCTTATCCGACACTATTCCGATGATATCCCGGACGTCAGTCTGAGCGAGATTAGAATGGCTCTCCAGCACCTTAAAAACGGCAAGTCCCCCGGTGAGGATGGAATTGCAGCTTCTGAAAGCGGGTGGAAAAACGGTACTTGAAGTCCTTCAGAGGATCTTTAATTCCGTACTCCATGGTGGTACAATCTGCCACTTTGCCTGGCGTATGTGGACTATAAGAAAGCCTTTGATTTCGTCGAAATTTGGGCGGTGCTACAGTCTCTTTAGCGGTGCCAAGTTGACTGTCGTTATATCGAGATGCTGAAGTGTTTGGACAGTATTCTACGATGGCTATCCGAGTACAGAAGTACGAAACCTATCCTACTGCAGAGAGGTGTAAGACAGGGTGACGTTATTTCGCCGAAACTCTTCACCGCTGCATTGGAAGACGTTTTCAAGCTACTGGACTGGAAAGGATACGGTATTAACATCAATGGCGAGTACATCACTCACCTTCGATTTGCCGACGATATAGTCTTTATGGCAGAATCGCTGGAGGACTTAAGCACCAATACCTTCACCATACCCAAATGAATTTAAAAACTTACGCAGACTTTATGATTTAATATATCTAATTTTCAAAACATCCCTTTTTATTGATTTAGTGTCTAAATTAAGAGAAACTAACAATTTTACATTGCAAGATCGTCACATACGTATTAGCGGCATGTCGAGAGTAGAACACTGGCATATTTGAATTTTTTTTCTATAGTCGAAAATATTGAACATTTTAATGTAATTTGAAATAAATGATTAAGTATAATAAAGTTATTTAACATTACCCGACCTTGTTCGTTCCGCCACGCTAATCATTTACAAAGCTTCGAAATGTCAAGTTGACGTTATGACAGATTTATAAGTTCATTAAAAGTGGACATAGATATACATATGGGGAAGCTAAAGGTCGCTAAGTGAGCTGTGGAGAGGGTTATGCTTGGAGATTCTCTGCGTGACAGAATCCGTTGTTGTGAAAATGAAGATATTCAAAGTAGAACACAAGTAAGCCATACATCCTAATGAATTCTTTTCGGTCGGCTTGACCTTGACCTTGACCTGTGGAGGTCTTACGAAGAGACGCTGCAACTCTGTGCGTCTTCTATCGCATATACCATGGGGAGTGCTTAAAGGAATTGTTTGGATTTATTCCAGCTGCTGAATTTCACTGTCGTACCCTAGCACATAACACGAAATCCCATCCACATCGTCTAGTTGGTGTTCCAATGATGAATAATTTTTCGATCATTTGTTAATTCCTATATGATGTTATTTTTATAGCGGACTAGCCGCAGAATAGATATATTTCAAAAACGGTACCACATTTTGAGGTTATAATAGATCTACTAATATTATGGCTTTTCATAAATCTGAGTGATTTTAAAAAGAAACTAAAAAATCCTAAAACATGTAGCAATTTTTAGTACGTAATAGTAGTAGACGTGAACCACTCGTAACACAAGCAATTTAAGCTTACCACGAGTGGTTAAGGGGAATATTATGTCGTAATGTTTATATCACTGTTAATATTCTTTTTTTTTTAAAAATTAGTACAATTTGCTACTACCATAGAACCACCAGCGGAGCCGCAAATTACACAAAATACACTTTACATTGCATACGCGTAAGCCCGTTTATGAGTGGCAGGTTATCGTTTAAGTGGAGCACAGTTCCGAAAATCACAGCCAGGTAAGTCGTTTTTGAAAGCATTCAGAGTCCGTTAAAATAGCCAAGTCCTAATATTCAATAGATAGTCCTAAAAATTACCACAATGCGATTTACGCGGAGTATTCTGCCACGCACGACCACACTGTAGAATTTACTGTCGCCAGCAGTTTTCGATACAACTTAGGGACCTGCTAAAAAGAGGAGCTTATATATTTCTTAAAGGCCGGCAACGCACCTGCAATTCTCCTGGTGTTGTAGATGTTCGTGGATGACGGTGATCACTTACCATCAGGAGAGTCGAATGCTCAAAAAATCAATAAACTGAAGTGGAAATGGGGCGACCAAATAGCTCGAAGTACTGACAATCGATGGGGAAGAAAGTTCTCGAGAGTTCTCTGAAGTGCAGGATGGCCCACAGTTAGGTGAATCTGTTCTTTTCATTGATTTCTTATTTGATGAAAAGAACTGATTCATCTAACTGTGAAACATGTCTTGCATAATTTTTAATAGAATGTGAGCGGAACCGAGGATCAAGGGAATTATCTGTAAGGACATATAAGACAAATGTGTACAATATAAGTATTGCGCAGGACATTCTACATGCCCCCACCCTACCTTGGATATTGCATTAAGTATGTGCAGATTAATAACAAATGTATAGATTTTAAGTTAGCTTTAATGGGATTGACATGTTAACGAACAAAAATCCCTACATAAAACAAGAATAAAAAAAGGATGGCCCATACTAGAATGACGACCTGGTAGAACATGCAGGAAGTCGACGGATGTACGTAGCTCAGGGCCGAGTTTTGTGGCGGGAAGGTACAGCTGTGGACTTTTGGAGAATAGTAACGTTGATGAAGATAAGCAATAAGTTCGTAATATAATATAAGATAATCAATAATGAAATAGTAGCTTAATGCTGCTGTGTTTCGTATGGTGAGTGTGGAGAACCGGAGACCCTTTTTACTGGAAACGAGGGCTTCCATCTTAGTCCTCACGAGTGACAATGCATCTGCATTTTGATTTGTATACGAGGATAGATGTAGATGTCTATGGGCCGCAGCAATCACTTACCATCAGGTGGACTGTGTGCTCGTTTGTCACCTTATCATCATCATCATTACAGCCCTTTAAAAGTCCACTGCTGAACGTAGGCCTCCCCCAAGTAATACCACAAAGCACGGTCCTGAGCCACCTGCATCCATCGACTTCCTGGCATGTCTTACCAGGTCGTCACTCCATCTAGTGGGGGGTCGCCCTACACTACGCCTACCAGTACGAGGCTGCCACTCGAGAACCTTTCTTCCCCACCGGTTATCGGTTCTTCAAGCTATATGGCTGGCCCATTGCCACTTCAGCTTACTTATCCGTTGGGCTATGTCGGTCACTCTGGTCTTACTGCGGATATCCTCATTTCTGAGTCTATCACGCAGAGAAACTCCGAGCATAGCCCTCTCCAAAATATCATATTATATTAAAAAAAATTCGGCAGGGTTGACTTTTTAAGATTATAAGCTACATAATATACACTCATTATAAGCCAGTGCTCTACAACAATCCCACCTGGTGGTAAGTGGTCATGAAGCCTTAGATGGTAAATCGCAGTCAAATGAGGTCAAATAGCGTAACAATTGCCTATTCACCCTTGCCTTGAGGACGCCCAGATTGTATTCGAACAGAGAGATGGACGCCGGCAAATTATTCCACTCATTTGCTGTACTCAAATTTGTGGTTTTAATGTGTGGAATATCGATTACAAAGAGGTGAGGACTCGCCGTGCGCCTGGTCGTCCAATGGTGGAAAGGAGAGGGAGGGAATTAAAGAAAGATTTACAAACTATAGAATACTGAGAGGATCGCTACTCTGCGCCTGTGCTCGAGGCTGACAAGATTGGTTTCAACCAAATCAAGTTCACCAGTTTCTCTCTTAGCACGTCTCTCCTCTGTGTCCAACCGACTGAGAGAGAATGCTAGTTGTATTTTTTTAACGTTACCTCCACGCTAGGAACGCAGTTTACAAACATAAATTTCACAAGGACAAATATCCGTACCCGGAACAATTACTTGTAGGCCATACAAATACTTGTTCGGTGCGGGATTCGAACCCGCGGCCCTTAGCGCTATAACTCATAGCTAGGCCACTGCGCCACGGAGCCGTTAATACGTATATTTAATACGTGGTAGAGCCATGCTGCAGTTATATGACTAGTATAGTTGTAGCACGAATGGGTAGGCTCGACCGGGGAAGGACCACGCTCTCACAGAACACAAGCGCAAAATTGCAGCTTAATGCTGCTGTGTTTCATATGGTGAGTGTAGTGAACCGGAAACCCTTTTTACTGGAAACAAGAGATTCCACCTTAATCCTTACGGGTGACAACGTGTTTGCATTTTGGTTCGTAATTTACTTACCATCAGGTTGACTGTGTGCTCGTTTAACGCCCTAATTCTATATTTAAATAAAATCAAATAACTATTGCAAAGAAGTTTCCTCCACACAAACGATGTAAGTGACCACTGCAGGGTGAGGACCCGCCTATCGATCTACGGGATCCACGGGAACTTCCATTTCAATAATTCAAAATTAAGTTAAGAAAATGGCTAGTGTGTGTTTTTATACAATACGAGAGTTCATGCAACATAAAACTAATAAATATGATTATTTGTAAAATTAAATACAATGTAATAATATAACTTGACATTTTGTAAGTAATATAATAGTATTTTTATTGTCTTATATAATTTTAAATATTTGCATGCCTATTAAAGGCAGAATATAGCTTGAACTATGCACTACTGTTAAATCTGATACCACCTGTATTCTGTGCAAATAAATTTTTCTTTCTTTCTTACTAACCCTTGGCCACCTGCAACCGACTTTATACATGGATGACTTGACGTTGTTATCTCTGAAGACAGAGATGGAGAAGATTATAACTTGACATTTTGTAAGTAATATAATAGTATTTTTATTGTCTTATATAATTATAAATATTTGCATGCCTATTAAAGGCAGAATATAGCTTGAACTATGCACTACTGTTAAATCTGGTACCACCTGTGTTCAGTGCAAATAAATTTTTCTTTCTTTCTTACTAACCCTTGGCCACCTGCAACCGACTTTATACATGGATGACGACGTTGTTATCTCCGAAGACAGAGATAGAATGTCTCACATAAAGTCTTCTCAGCTCGGCCGGGGAAGGACCACTCTCTCACGGAATACCAGCGTAAAATAGTAGCTTAATGCTGCTGTGTTTCGTATGCTGAGTGTAGATAACCGGAGACTCTTTTTACTGGAAACGAGACATTAAATCTTAGTCCTCACGGGTGACATTTTGATTTGTAATCGAGGAACGAGGATAGATGTAGATGTTTACGGGCCGCAGCAACCAATAACTATAAAAAAAATGTAATGGCTCGGCTCGACCTGGGAAGGACCACGCTATCACAGAATGCCAGCGTGAAATAGCAGCTTACCTAATGCCGCTGTGTTCTCATGGAGAGTGTAGAGAACCGGAGACCCTTTTCACTTGAAACGAGGCATTCCACCTGAGTTCTCAAGGGTGACAACGGATCTGCATTCCGATTCTTAATCGGGGATGTATGTAGATGTCTATGGACCACAGCTTCAATTATCATCAGGTGGACTGTGTAGTCGCTTGCCATTATTTTTCTATTAAAAAAAACTTGGTGCTGCACACTACCTGATTCGATTTCATCTGTCGCTTCTCCTGACACAACAATGTAAATAATTAATAAAAAATTTATTTGAATTCTTACATATATACGAGTATATACACGTCAAGCAAATAAAAGTGTGTTCGTAAAAAGTCTTACCACTTCCACTCTTGATTCTCTTTAATAGTTAGTGTGAAGACCCCTTCGACGATCAAAAGGAGGATCGGCGTGGCCAGGTACCAGTACTCGGCGTTATGCTTGAACCTAATCACTTGCCAGATTGCTATAATACCGTGGCACGCGAAAACTAATCGGGTTATAACCGCTTTTATTGTTGCTAACACTTTGCCTACCTTCGCCATTTTGTTTTCGTCAGAAGACTTAACTCACGGCTAGTTTATAATATGTAACCTGTGATAGCTTATGTTGAGTCAGTACATTTCCACATCACATCAACCATGCAATCAAGTTATTTTTGTTTTAAAAAAAATACTGGCAAGTTATTTGTTATTTATGCACTCTTTTTATTTTTAAATTAATACTGTGTGAATGTAAGTTGCTAAATAAATGCTTGTCTAATATTCTTTAGGATTGGGGCGGCGTGAGAGGTTTCTGAATTGAGTAAATAAAATAAAAATTAGTCTCTGAAAGATAACTATACTCTTGTGCCTTTTGCTACTGAAACAATAAGTCAGTGGGGATCACGCGCGATTTCTAAATAAACTATCTGACTGGTCATCGACGCGGGTGTCAAGAGAGTTTTTTTCTCGCCTAAAGCTAAAATGTTCAGCGTAAGCCCACTGTTTTTTGCAATAATAGAACCGTTCTAACAATTTTAGTTTTTATATTTATTAAATAAATTTAAATATTTTTAAATGAGTTTACTTTGCATTCACAAATCAGATTAGATAATGGCGAATATGTGTGTTTTTTTTTTTTTTTTTTTTTTTTTTTTTTTTTTTTTTTTTTTTTTTTTTTTTTTTTAGAGCTTTTTTAAAAAAACGTATAGTAAAATAAATAAAAATTATGTTTCTTTCCATGGTATGCTTGAAAATTAACTTTAATGTGTGAAAAAATTAAATACGATAAGTTAGTATAAAGATAATTGTTTAATTAATGTTTTAAAAGGATAAAAATAAGATAATACCTACACTACAACTTCGGTAGATCTAACTGGCCAATTTATAAGAGAAACTAAATAAATATTATAATCTTTATTATTGTTTTTTGATTTGATATCCCGTCCTGAGGGGTAAAAATATATATTCAGTGGCTAGAATGATATTTATTATGTTTATTAGTAAGTTTATTGAAAAGTTAGCAAAAAGAGCTGGAGAATTCACTTTTTACATTTTATTTTAAGGAATAATTTTTACTAACGGACTAGAAGACACACAGTTTGCAATGTATACATTGCTGGTGGTAGACTAGGCTGCAACTTGATATAACTTTTGACTATATTGTTTAAGGATAAGTCTTTATCACTATTTTAATTTTTAAGCTATTAATTTATATATTTTAATTATTTTAATCATATTTGAACGCGTTTGTAAATTTCGTTAGTATTATATACGCCAAATAAAAAATCTAAAATGTTTACGAAACTGCTCATTATTTATTTTATTGAAAGAAAAAAGTTATAATGTTTTTATAATCTGTATTAAAGTTTTTACACTTTTTTTATAAAATTATCATAAGTTTCTTTTTAACTTTTAAACACATTATTAATGAACATAAATTTAAACTGTTACATTGACGAAATCAAGTCAATGAGTAACCGGGAACCGTAAGTGACTGAAAGGAATACGGGATCTTCTCAAACTGAAACCTCTTATTCTAAATGTACATTAAAATGATTAGTTCGTATTGATCAAAATACATTGCTGTTTTTGAATCGTTCATGAAATATAACATCGAGGTAAAGCAGAAATGAATTTTAAATGTGTAACACTGCATGGCGGGCCTTTTATTGTGCGCGCGCAAAACCCGAATAAGCCAATCGCAGATAGTTAAAAAAGAAAAGGGCTTGGGATTATCACAAAACAACATTTACATCTCCTATAGACCGCCCTGAGTCGTAATATAATGTGTTAAGGTTGAAAATCGCACAAATATTTAAGTCGAATAGGAAACTGTATCATTTATTTGTAGGCAATTCTGCAAGGGCAGTGCTGGGGCAGGGCCACAAGGCGACTTCGCCGGCTATTTTACTCAATCACGTAAATAGACAAACGGACTGACTGACTCATCGCTAACTAAGGATCGTGCCACACTCAATGCGTTGATCAGTTGCGCGTCCTGTATTCGAATCTTTTTTCTTTCATTTAAAAAAAGAACGTTACCCCAACCAACACTAGGATTTTGTTTGAAGGCAATTCACATGCATACATTTCATAAGCATAAATATCCAGACCTGGAACAATTCGTCGCTGACGCCGCAAAGGGTCAAATATTAAAAACATTAAAAATATTAGATTTAATGGAAAATTACAAATACGATTAATTTTTCGCCACTTTGCGGCGTTAGCGACGAATTATTTGTAGGCAATACAAATACTTGTTCCGTGCGGGATTCAAACCCGCGGCCCTCAACGTCGCAACTCCTTGCTAAGCTACTAAGCCACCCCCAAGTGGGGATATGTTTTATAGAATTAGGGTGACAAACAAGCACATAGCCCATCTAATTGTAAATAGATGCTATAGCTGTCTACATCTATTGTCGATTAAGAATCAAAATGCAGATGTGTACCACTGAAGAATTGGACGGAATGTCTCATTACTAGTAAGAAGGGTATCCGGATCGCCATAATCAACATACACACAGCAGCATTAAGCTGCTATTTTACGCTGGTATGCTGTGAGAGCGTGGTCCTTCCCCGGTCGAGCCGCCCATTAGTGCTACTATTATAATATAACTGTAACGTTGCAAATTTAGTATTTGCTATGGTTACCACGCTAGGCACGCGGCTTGGCAACTGGTTTTTGATTTTTCGTTGTGAGACGCTGCTCCATCTCCTTCTCATCCACGGGTACATATGGAGTAGTGGGTATTCTTCCACCGCTACTGTACGATCAGCGCTTAATACGTTACTTATAAAATCACCGGTATACGATCAGCTCTTATACCGTTACTTATAAAATAACTTTTTATTTTTAATCTTACACGTTAGCGTTGTTTTACGTTAAGGTATAACTTAGAACATATCTCATATCTCATATTCTAATAAAGTAACTTTGAAGCCTAAAAAACTCCATCTCTCTTCTCTTGATGGGTTGTGTATAGACAAAGATAAAACAATAACGATAATTTCAACTAACATAGGTACATTCCTACTAACAGTATAAGAACAATAAACGATAGGTGGTAGGATTTGGTCAGGGATCCAGGTAGAAAAAGAATGATTACCACCCTTTACCCATTTCTGCCACAAAACAGGAGTACATGGACTGTCGTGTTTCGGCCTAAATGGTATATAGAATATAATTACGAACATCCCATCTGATTCCTCTCAAGTGACAACGCATCCTATAACATAGAACTTTATAACATATTTGCTTATTACTGTTATTTGCTTTTACAAAACATTAATTTTACAAACAAAAACATACTAGAGTACTAGACAAAATATTTAAAAAATATTTTATACAATTGCATTATGTGTAAATACGAATATACGTACATACATACATACGTACGTGTGCACACACGGACATCTACTTAATAACCATACTATTTGACTCTGAAAACCTTGAAACGTGGAGATATGTTAAAATTTCCAATTTGCAAAATCGGAACTATTACAATAACTTCCCACTGGAAAGTTAAAATGGCCACCGACTCGGCATAATGCTACAGTAGCAGCTACCGCAGCAATGATATTCTGTGGGAGCCGCATAAGTCTACCCGCGAGCAATCACTGGACATAATTTTGTACCTATTTTATAACGTATAATTAAATTTTAAATGACTTAACTACATCTAGGTGCATTATAAAATATTTTAGTACATTCTTTCTTCTAATTCTAATATTATATAATACTAGTATTACTTTCACTTATTCAAACTATCGTACTTGTATTTTATATCAAGTAGCCGTTCTAGCATAATTTTATGGAATATAAGTGGTTTTTTAATTTCGGTGATAATATTTAAAAGCTATGCGTTTCGTTTTGTAAGGATGGTAAGGATTGCACGTTTTAGCCCCTAATATGAATTAAACTTTCGGTACTAAAAATAACACCAAAAGTTTTGAACTAAATAAATAAGTCAATTAAAAACTATCGAAATTAAAATAATACGTACCCAATTAGTAGTATTTATTGATATATCCATTTCATATGTTAAATTAAAATAAAAATTAAATTATAAAATGTGCTTCGAGTCCGTTCACCTGTTACACCCTATTTTTTCCATACGGTAAAAAATCATCCAGTATAATTTAGTTCCTTCATACATCAGATTTTTTATTTCCGTATTAAGTTCTGGGAATAGGTAAGTGTACGCTATTGGCATTTCGTAACGTTTTCTTTTGTGTTTGATTATTCTTTGTAAGGCGTATTTGAGAATGATATTATGATACGAGGGTGGATTGAAAAGTACTCGGCCTAACCAAGAAAATAAACACATACTAAATCAGTTATATTTTTATTTTTCTACATAATCACCATCAAGTTCAATACACTTTTGCCACCTCCCCTTCCAAGCATTTAGACGGTTGAAAAAAAATTATTCTTCCTTAGAGTCAAAATATGCGTTTACAGCTGCTTTGACCTCGTCGTTTGTCGAAAACCTTTGACCTCCCAAGTGCTTTTTTAGGTTAGGGAAAAGAAAGAAGTCTGATGATGCCAGATCAGGTGAATACGGCGGATGCGGTAACAGTTCAAAGCCACAGTTGTGAATTTCAGCCATTGACTGTACTGACGTGTGAACACGGGCGTTATCTTGATGAAGCAGGACTTTTCTTCTGAGCATTCCTCGACGTTTTTCTTTTATTTCCTCTCGTAAACGACGTAGTAAGGTGCAGTAGTAATCAGAGTTTATAGTCTGACCCCTTTCAAGATAATCAATCATAATCACACCTTTCGAGTCCCAGAATACTGAAGCCATCACCTTATTTGCTGACAAAATCGACTTAGCCTTTTTAGGGGTGGTGAACCAGGTCTTCTCCACTGTTTTGATTGTTGTTTTGTTTCCGGTGTACAGTAATGAACCCATGTTTCGTCCACAGTAACAAAACGATTCAAAAAATCATCTGCATCGGCTTCAAATAACTCCAAACAGTCGCGTGAAATAGTCAATCGCGTCCGTTTTTGTTCAACTGAAAGCAGTCGCGGAACCCACCTCGCAGACACCTTGTGGAAACCCAACTCGTTGACAATGATGTTTTGAGTTCGTTCATAAGAGATGCCTATAATCTCGGCTATCTCTCTAATTTTTAATCTGCGGTCTCCCATTATTAAATCAAGTACTTTTTTAATATTTTCGTCAGTAGTTGACGTCGAAGGCCTTTCAGAGCGGGGTTCATCTTTCACACTCTCTCTACCACGCTTAAATTCTGCTATCCATTTTTTGACCGATGAATATGACAGAGCACAATCGCCTAATGTACTGACCATGTCATCATGGATGGCTTTTGATGATAGCCCCTTCTTATGGAGGTACTTAATGACGGCACGCTGCTCGATTTGCTCCATTCGCGGAAATTATGTCCGATTACTTTGTTAATAAATTTATAAAATCACAACTAATTATCGCACACGTTTTGAACTTCACATAATGAACTAGTCTGAACTGAACTAAATAATGTGGGTAGATTTGATTTTTAGAATTGAATGGATCTGTGTTAGGCCGAGTACTTTTCAATCCACCTAGGTATATATCAAGAATTTTACGTAGGCGATGCAAGTTTTAAGAACACACAATTGATTTAAATTCATTCATTTTGTTACAAAGTAAACTTTTAGTCGGTGTTAGGTTAAAAATATATATTTAATATGTTTAATCGACTAAGTTGGTCAATGCACTAACTTCGGCCAAACAAAGAGTTTATTACTGCGAAAGATCATTTGTCAATAGAATACTTTGAACTTGCATATTACATTTATAAAGAAAAAGTAAGATAGTTAAAACCATTACCGTAACAAATGCCGTTGGCCAGCACCGAGGTCACGCTTGGCGGGTCGGTTGGCAACCGCAGTTTTTTTATATAGAATAAGGGTGACAAACGAGCACACAGTCCACCTGATGCGGCATTTGTCTTCTTATATATTTTTATATTCTTCAATAATTACATAGTGTAGTATATAGCCCTTTACAGTATTTTAATAATCTCCCCTTTTGTAGTGTTCATATAGACCTTCTAAGAGCATCTGAAATTCTGAAAGCAACATAAACGGGACGTGCTGTGTCGAAGTGGCATTCGACCTTGAACGCTACTCTCTCCCTCTCACTTAAAATAGTTACTGTCTCTTTCCCCCTTGTTGTGCATAATTCTGTCATCATAATTCTGTTTAAAAATAATAAAATGAGTATACATATAGCACTGATTTCGGTAAGTCACTGGTTGGACACACTGAAAATCAGCGCCATGGAAAAAAAATTCATAGCATTATGCTGAGTGTGCTCCTGTTCCCGGATGACGCCTTGACACATACTAGTATAGGTATTGTATAGTTTGTAATATGTAGTATATTGTAATTTGTATTGTATAGCCAATATTATTTGTAAATTATGTGTTTTTTTATGTTATCTGTGATGGCGTCATTTTGGAGAATAAACCTTTCTTTCTTTCTTTCTATATATATATATACAAGAATTGCTCGTTTAAAGGTATAGGATATACGTACGGTGGTGTGACGATGAGCCTTGCTGTAGCTATATTATGGGTGTAGCACCAATGGGTCGGCTCAGCCACGCTCTTACAGAATATCAGCATGAAATAGCAGCTCAATGCTGCTGTGTTGCTGCTGCTTATATGGTGAGTGTAGAGAACCAGAGTCCCTTTTTAGTGGAAACGAGGCACTCCATCTTAGTACTCAGGGGTGAACACATGTACATTTTGATTTTTAATCGAGGGACGATGTAGACGTCTATGAGCCACAGCATGCACTTACCACCACTTGGACTGTGCGCTTATATGTCACCCTTTTTTTAAATAACGGCTCGACTTAATGCTCAAGTTCAGGTCCGTACTTTGTCTTATTGACTGACTGTCACAAATGTCTCCCTAATTGAGGAGACTTATGTAGTAGTGGATGCTGTAGCCCGTAGACATCTACATTTATCTTCAATTAAGAATCAAAATGTAGATGCGTTGTCACCATTGAGGACTGAGATGGAATGCCTCGTTTCCAGTAAAAAGCGTCTCCTGTTCTTGACACTCACCATACGAAACACAGCAGCTTCAAGCTGCTATTTTACGCTGGTATTCTACGAGAGCGTCTTACGCCGGTCAAGCGGACCCATTCGTGCTGCAACCACAATATAGTTGCAGCATGCCTCTACTAACTGAATATGTCTTATGACTATCATAGGTATTATATTCTTGATAAATTGGTACTAATTAGAGCGACATTTGCCACAAAACATCATAGTTATTCACATTATTTCGTTTTTTTTTTTGGAAAAAGGGTGAAAACAAACAAGCACATAGGTCCACCTGTTAGTAAGTGCATCTACATTTAACCTCCATTAAGAATCAAAATACACATGTAAGTCGCGTCCGAACCGCGCTCGTCGCCGGTCACGTCCGTCGCGTCGGTCGTCGGCTTCCGCCCGGGAGGAAGAAGTACAGCACGTCGCTTCGCAGTGGGTTTACGCGCCGTGGGGCAAACTCGGCTTGCGTCGAGCTTCGAGGACGCCCCTGACCCCCCCCCCCCCTGGAACGACACATACTCTACACTGCGTGTCATCTAATATGCTGGGAAGCGAGCTCCGGAGGCCCGGCGTGCTGCTATCAGGAGAGCGCGCGCCTGTTGGTGACATCGGCTCCGCGTCAAGATCCGTCTCCGCGGGACCTGGAAGTCGCTGACCCTTCGGCAGATCCCTTTCCAGAGGCGCGAGATACGCCAACTACTGCCTAGGAACCAGCCAGGCCATCACCTAGAGCTAGGGAGGAGCACTTGAGGCCCGAAGTGCTGCTATCAGGAGCGCGCACTTGTCGGCAGGATTAGCCCTGCGTCGAGACCCGACCTCGGGTCTCCGTGGGGCTTCCAGAGTGCTTACCCTCCGGAAACACCTACCTAGTGGCGCGCAATACGCCAAAGAAGATAACCAATAATGCCGTACTGTACGGCTCCCGGGACAGGCCCATAGAAACGCTAAATACTCATGTTGTCACGCCTGAGGCCTAAGATAGAATGCCTCATTTCTAGTAAAAAGGGTATAATGGGTGCGTTTGGCAGAAAAAAGCGCTAGCAAGCGCTTGTAAGCAAAATGGCGATTGTAAGCGGTAAGCGCTGTCAAATCGTAAGTAGCTGTTTTCCTCTAGGACTCGATGTTAGTTTTAACCGGGGAACCTAACCTAATTTAAATATATGTTTGTGAAGTATTCATATTAAAAACTTACCAATCATGAATTTTTAATAATATGTATATGTCTATTCATGTCATTATATTACTTAAAACTAATATTGCAAAAAAACAACTTATAAACTCTACTTCAAAACAAACAAATTAAATAAGCAAAATGGCGGATTGTGTCAGCGCTACTGAAGTAGCAATCGTGTCCTGGCCGAAAACTATTTTAGCGCTAGTAAGCGTTTGCTAGCGCTTTTTTCTGCCAAACGCACCCATTTGCTCACTAATAACTTTATTAACAACCAATTATTGCCAACACTCAGATCAAAAAACAATAATAGAGCTCTGCTAACATTTAATGTACTGCTTTACACGCACTCACGCAACCATATCTCTTAATTATTTCTTTAACAGCATGCTCTTGGTTGAAAAACATTAGTTTACCCTTCAGGCCATCCCTGAAACTTCCCGCTAGTTTCAAGTGCAAAGCGCTCCAAATTTCACCAAATTATGACGTTGAATATGAAAGATGGTATAATTTAAAAAAATCAATTTTTCAAACAAATTTTGGTCAATTGCTCGTCTCCGTTGCTCCAGCACGACAACGCGCGACCTCATACTGCACAACAGACTCCAAGTTACAAGGGATGGGGTTGGAAACTCTCCAACATTCGCCGTACTCTTCAGACCTTGCACCTACAAACTTCTACTTTTCCAGAATTCTGACAACTTTTTGGCGGGAAAAAATTCAATACCTCAGAGGCAGTACAAAATGCCTTTGAAGAACTTACTGCCTCCCGTTCAGCTGATTTCTTCAAAAAGGGGATCAATAAACTGCCGCTGCGTTAGCAAAGATGCATCCATTGCATGGGTGATTACTTCGATTGATAGAAATAAAAAAAATTACGTTAACTTACTTTATAAAAAATAGCAATTTCATAGGTAATCTAATATATCTATCTGTAGATAAACGTAATACCAAATAGGGTTTTTGTAAGTGTGTTATACATTTAATAAGTAACTACTGAGTTCTATCTATACATATTAAATGAAACCAATTTTTACGAATTTTATTGCGTTTAATTTCACTTTTTAATACTCGACGTTTCGAGTGCTTTACAGCACCCTTGGTCACGGGAAGGACTGAGGTATTCGACGTTCCGATGGCTTAATTATCACGGCTACCTTCAGTTTTTGAATATTAATACAGTATCTTGAAGTCTTGCAGTGGTATGATTGGGTTATGCTTTAACTTTATTATTAATCGAGGATTCCAAGCAGATGGCCAATCACTCGTCAGTCCCCATCCATCTTCTCTATTGAAATGAGAATGTTTTTTTTAATTTGGGGTCCCGCGCCTACGTCACAGTGACCGAGTGAAGCTGACTATGGTCGAGCGTGTGCCTGCTGTACTACCATACGTCAGAGGAGTCACAGACAAGATTGGCTACACCTTGAAGCGAACTTCAATTAAAACCTACAAGTCGCCGAAAAAGATTAGTCAATTTTTATCATCCGTCAAGTGCAATATCCCTTTACAAGATGCAGGAGTGTACAAGCTTGATTGTGAATGTGGTCTCTCGTACATAAGATAAACAAAAAGATCTATAAAAGCCTACCTATACCAGACTAACATATACTAGACGTGAAGCGCCGACGTTCCGAGTCTGTGAACATGTTTAAGATCGACCTCCCCATTATACCAGATTTAGTAGACCACAAATCCTCACAAAAGAACACCAATTCCTACCTAGGATGATTCGCGAGGCTATTGAAATTAAAAAATATCCTAACATCAATAGAGAAGACGGATGGATACTACCATCAACTTAGGATCGTATAATTAATAAAATTAAATCATAACCCATGCAAACCACTGCAAGACTTCATGATACTGTAAGCTCGTTCTGCGTAGATCGGCAAAAAAATTAATATTCAAAAACTAAAGGTAGCCGGGCTAACTATGACATTGGGATGTTAAACACCTTAGTCACCCCCCCTCTTCCGAAACGTCGGGAATTATAAAGTTAAATGAAACGCGATAAAATTCGTAAAAATTATTTTCATTTAATGTGTAGTGTTCGCGTAAATATAAGAAATTCATCTGAACATATAAATAGAAATTGAAGTGTCTATAATATGTATGTATATCAGTGTGTCCGGGATAATCTGAACGGACTGAACGCATGGTGATGACACTTCACGGACAGATACTTAGTGATCAAAGCTAGAAGAGATCTAGGCTCTAGGTAGGTTTGCCGCCCGTACGGGTAGTATTATAATATATAGTATCGTACCATATTTCAGTCAATTGTACTTTATATTATAGAAAAATAATATAGTACAAAGAATACATTATTTTTTTGTCCCTAATTCAACTATGGCGCTTTCTTATATTAATTGTGATTGTAAGTCTGGAACAATTAAATTTTACGAAAATAATTTTTTTCATAAGTTTTACCGAAATAATTAAAAATGAATTGTAAATTTATGTATACGTGGTAGAGCCATGCTGCAGTTATATTAGTAGTATAGTTGTAGCACGAATTGGTCGGCTCAACCAAGGATCACCGCTCTCACAGAATACCAGCTTGAAATAGTAGCTTAATGCTGCTGTATTTCGTATGGTGAGTGTAAAGAACTAGAGACCCTTTTTACTGGAAACGAGGCATTCCATCTTAGTCCTCACGGGTGACAACGCACCTGCATTTTGTTTTGTAATCGAGGATATATGTAGATGTCTATGGGCCTCAGCAATCACTTACCATCAGGTGGACAGTGTGCTCGTTTGTCACCCTATTCTATAAAAGAATGAACCTAAATTGCTCAGATTCCTATAATTATTTAAAGGTAATAAATCATTGATGGCCGAAGTAAAGAGCAATAATAAATATATATGGGGAAATACATAAAGATTATAAATAAATGTGTAGGTTACTTCTTTTTCCCGAATTTCTCGAAGGTGCTACATTTTTGCATCGTTTTAGGAAAAATACTACATTTCTTTAAAAAAAGGTGGCAACCCTAGTTCTATGCCATATTTTATTTGAAAAACTTGGAGTTTTTTCCGAGAATTCAAAAAATTAATAAAGTAAACTGTCATCGATGTTAATATTAAATCTACGTAATGCCACGTTCATAGGTCCCATCCAGTTGAAGCTAGAACGGATCGCTATTTCATTTTCAATAAATTATACTTTTTAAACAGTTTGTAACATCCATCTCTCAAGCCCTCAGTAGATAGAGAAAGTATGATGTTCTGTGCTATATCTATTATTTCCGTTAGTATTTCATTTTTCAAAGTTTGTCACGCAACCCAGATAAGCACGTGTGGACAAACCATGAAATAAGTGCAATCAAAATTTAATAACATTCAATTTTAACCTTTTATTACATGCTTATCGTTGTTTGTGATTGACGTCTTTACACAGCTGTAGTTTTCTACAGCATCGCTAATTTTGCGCTCGCTATGATTTCACGTGGATTTCTGTTACTTTCTTTATTTATTTTTCTTTGTAAGTGTTACATTTTTAAAATTAAGGTTGTTAAAGCACTTGATCAAATAATAGGTCGCCTTTTGTTAGAATAGTTCGTCGGTCTCCCTGTTAAACCTATTTCTATTATCAAATATCGGATCACAGACATGGCTAACAGTCCGCAAGATGGTAAGTGGATTATGTGGTGTATAGACACATACATCTATCTTAGAATTAGAACTAAAATGTAGACGCGTTGTCGCTGAGATAAAACAATAAGGTTACGTTGAGAGCCTTTTCCTTTTTACCTGAATGTGCGCCGCAAAGTAGGATAATGTATTTATCAGTCTATACTGGATGACCTTTTTAACCATCTGAAAAAAAATAGAGTGTAACATGTAAACGAAGTAGAAGCCTATGGTACTAATATTTCAAAAATAAAAACAATAATTTTTAGTAGGCATTGTTGGCCTTGTCACAGGGTCACAGGCTAGGGTGGATATGATTTAAAGTTCGATAGATTTTAATTAATTAATTTATTTAATTAAAAATTTTTGTTTTTATTTTTTGTAAAATATCTGTGCCATAGGCTTCTAGTCCATTCACATGCTACGCTCTATTTTTTCCCGAAGGTAAAACAGGTCACCAGTATATGTACTTTTGTTCTTTTGTGGCGCTCTAGAGATCAAACACGTGGGCTGATCAATCGATTTTTCTCAATGTTACGTGTCGTTAAAGTCATAACAGTATTCAACATTCAATATGGCGACAACCAGACGCTATCAGGCACGTTAGGACAACGAACTCAAACCGTTGTAGGTTCGAAATTCGAATCGGCCATTCGACTGCTGTCGTGAACCTCTACTAACACAAGCATTTTCAGCTTACCAAGAATTTAAAGGGGATTTTCGTAAGGTTAATAGCATTGCTGTTTTTTTTAAATTAATTAAATAAATTTAACATATTGAATAAATAAAATTACCTAACAATATTGAATAAATATATCATATCCGATCCATTCATAATAATCCACGATTTCAGAAGTTCAGGCCATCTAGTGTCTTTTTTGCGTACCACATTGAGAGTAAATTTTTGTCTAATTAAAATAAATAAATATAGTAGATGCCGCTATTTCAAAGCAATTTTACTCGAAAGAAAATATTCTTTTGATTCATTAAACTAAATTTTAGGCTCTTTAAGTCCAAAAATAAAAGTTTAATTATTTTTCATGTTGGTAACAATATTTCTATCTCCTGATAGTCCATTTCATCCATTGCATTCGTCTCAATTTCTCGAAGTTAAGTTTTCTGAAGGCTTCACTTTAGCTATGTGTGAACTGAATACTTTTTTTAAATGTAAAGTAACAAATGAACGAACATACCGTCTATTGGTTAGTAGCTGATAGGTGATAGCCCATGTGCGTCTACAACTGCACCCGACTTCTAACAGAAAAAACCTCCCAAGATGCTAATGGCGTAGCACAGCCTACCATGCCACAGAAGCCTCCCCCCCAGATTGCCACATAGAGGTGGTAGCCATAGTCGCCACGCTTAGCAACCGCAGTTTTTTTTCTGGTCTTTATTGGGAACATTCTGCTGTCCACCTCCTGATTTTTTCCCTCTGTCGCCTCTTACGACAGCCATGTGGATGCTCGTACACCGCCACTACACTTTACTGCATTTGATGGCATTGAATCCACCTGTTCTCGCTCAACAAACATCGTAACGCGTTACAGTATCAGGGCAACCCCATCAGCATAATTGTAACTATACTGGTTCCTATACTCTTCCAACCTCAACACAGCAGTGGCTGTACACACACTCGAGCGCCAAAAATAAGTAGGAGTGATATAAACCCAGTCGGAAACTCTTTATTCTTATCAGTCAATCGTTTGCTTGTGCTTCTTTACAGTACTTCTCAAGCTTTGCAATCGGAGAAAATGTCTGAAGCACTTTAAAAACAGCAGTATTCTGCTATTTTACGCTGATCTTTGAGAGCATCGTCCTTCTTCATGAACCCATTTGTACTGCATCCATAGTACATCTGCATTGTAAAATTGTGACGTAAGAGAGGACTTAGGGAAAGACGTTATACGTAGTAGAGCTACGCTGCAACTACACTCACCGGCACGGAAACTTGGCCAAGCGGTTATCTCGCGATAGCAAAAGCTTTAAGTGTTTCTGATGAATGTTTCTTATGCAAGTATGTCAAAAAATGTTTACCCTCAAGTTCAAGAGGGTAATTCATTATGTTTAAGTGCACCATGACGAATTCTTTAATTTTTAGTTGAATCGGGTCATTTGAGCGACTAAGTTCACATTTTAAATTTGTGTGTTGTGAAAAGTTTACTGTAAGGTTATTCAATTATTGTGATCTTGTGTCTTAATTAAATAACTAAAGGTGCTTTAAAGCCAATAAAAATGCCATTAACACCAGCACAAGTTGCACAAGCAGTAGCATTAATTGACCAAGGGCTGACACAGCGTGAAGTTGCTATTGTGCTTAACGTACCACGGTCCTCAATGCAGTATTCACTGAAACGATACCAGGAGACAGGCCGCTACACCCGCAGGCCAGGCAGTGGGGGCGTAAGGTGCACATCGGCCCGGGACGATCGTTTTATTGTTATGGAGATTTTGAGAAACCGCTACCTGACCGCTGTTGAGATACGCCAGCGGCTCCAAATCGCAAGAGGCGTTAATGTTAGTGAGCGTACGGTGAGAAGACGAATGGAGGAAGTGAATTTAAAAGCTCGTAGACCAGCACGAGGTCCAGAACTTCTCAGACAGCACCGAGTAGCCCGACTTCAGTTCGCAAGAGAACATGTCAATTGGACTCACGAGCAATGGGCTAGAGTGTTGTTCACAGATGAGTGTCGAATAGCTTTACGTGCTCCAGACGGTCGAGAACGAGTGTGGAGAAAAAGAGGAGAGAGGTTTCTACCCATTACCACCACCCAAACTGTGAGTTTCCATGGAGGCTCAATAATGGTATGGGGAGGTGTAAGTTCCGACGCACGTACAGAGTTGGTCATCGTCGATAATCGGCTTACAGCTACTCGATACATCGAGGAAGTTCTTCAGGAGCACGTAATGCCTTATTCGGGATTCATTGGACACGACCAATTCCTCCTCATGCACGATAATGCACGCCCGCACGTCGCACATTGTGTAGAGGAATATCTGGAAGAGGTTGGAATACAAAAATTACAGTGGCCAGCTCGTAGCCCGGACTTAAATCCAATTGAGCATGTATGGGGTATGCTCAAAAGAAAGATAAAGTCCAGCTCCAAACCGCCACAAACTCTAAATGAGCTCCGAAATGCAGCGCTGGCCGCTTGGGACAGCATACCGCAAGTTGATGTCAGAAACATCATTCAAAGCATGCCAGATCGAATGCAAGCGGTTATCAGGGCTAGAGGAGGAAACACCCGATATTAAAACTGATAGACAATAAAGAAACAGACTTAATTTTTAACTTTGTAGTGTTTTTAAAGTGACAATGGAAAGATGTTAATTTTAGTGAAAACATGTTATCTTGAAAAGAAAAATTTCGGTGAGGTAAACATTAAATTTCTATGTTCTAAAACCATTAGAGACACTTATTGAATGCATCTACCCTTAATTTACTGTTAAAAAAACGTTTCAGTGCAAATAATCAGCAAATTCACGAGTGGCCAAGTTTCCGTGCCGGTGAGTGTATATTATGGTGGTAGCACGAAGGGGCCGGCTCGACCGGGGAAGCGGGGGAAGGATTACGCTCTCACAGAATACCAGCGTAAAATAGCAGCTTAATACTTTTGTGTTTCGTATGGTGAGTGTAGAGAACCAGAGTCCCTTTTTTACTGGAAACTAGGCATTCCATCTTAGTGCTTAGAGTTGACAACGCATCTGCGTTTTGATTCCTAATCGAGGATAAATGTAGATGTCTATGGACCACAGCATTCACTACAACCATCAGTTGTACTGGCTCGTACGTCACCCTTATTTTATATCAAAAAAAGGCCCAAAGAGTTTTTAAAATTATAGGTGCTTAAAAATATTGTCTATGTCCCTTTTCGCAGTAATAGTGAACATCAGTAGTTCGAGGAATTTCAAGAACCAAAAAAAATTAACGAAACGGAAACCAATTCAAATACGAATGGAACCCGATGAAGACGGAGAATTGCCAAAGATGAGGTACTTCGGTGAAAAAAAGAAGTTAAAAGAAGATAACTTGGACAAATTTATCGGTAGAGCTGGAATCGATGATGCATTGCTGTACGATATTGATGACGTAAATCTGAGAATGGATTTCGAATAATTGTAAGATAGACTGGAGAACGTTAATTAAAGTATATTTTTTTCAATTGTAACAATAAAAATCATACGGAGTAACTGCACAGTTTTCATTCATTTATTTATTATATAGTACTCCTATATAAATCCTGGATAACCGAGCTTTGCTCGTTTTTTTTTTTGAAATTAAATTTAGATACAAATTACATACTGATGAAACATGAATTAATATTTTTCGATCTTATCGACATAATAGAAAAAACTGAACTGGTTATTTGATTAAAAATCATGAGTGCAATTAGTTTAATTAAAACTTTCGTATTTTTAAAAAATCCTAAATAAAGCAATCGAAATAATAGATTTTAACAACAACAATTAACATTTAATTTACCTTCTTATATTATAGCAGTTTTTCATTGTCTGAAAACACGGACAAAAAGACATTTTTCAAAAATAAATCCTAGCTAGATTGATTTATTGCCCCCGAAACTCCCTGGGCACAATATTTTATGAAAATCGTTGGAGCCGTTTCCGAGATTCCGATTATATATATACCTACAAGAATTGGAATAGGTAAAGGTATAGGATATGATTTGAATTTCGATAGATTTTAATTAATTTAATTCAAACCTTTTGTTTTTATTTTTTGTAAAATATGTGCCATAGCCTTCTACTCCGTTCACATGCTACACCCTATTCTTTTCCAGACGGTAGAAGAAATCATCCAGTATATGAACATATTTACGGCATCAAATTTCGTATACCGTCGAATTTTTGTTATAAAATAAGGGTGACGAGCGCTCAGTCTATTTCATGGTAAGTATGTTGTAACCAAGGGACACCTGCATTAACACCAATTAAGAATCTAAACGCAGAAGACACAAGTTTGCGCGTTAACCGCTAAAAAGAACCCCTTTGTCGTATCTCCTCAGTTTCAAGGCACTCCCCTTGTTGCCTCAGCCAGTATCAGAATCCTCGGCGTCGACATATCGAGTGACGTGCAGTTTCGTGGTCACTTGGAAGAGAAGACCAAATTGGCCTCTAAAAAGCTTGGCGTGCTCAGCACAGCGGGACAGTAATTCATGCCGGCACACCGCCTGCAACTTTACAAGGCGCAGATTCGGCCACACATGGAATACTGTTCCCATCTCTGGGCTGGGGCTCCCCAGTACCAGCTCCTTCCACTTGACCGCATCCAGCGCAGAGCGGCTCGAATCGTCGACGACCGAGTGCTTTCCGATCGGCTCGATTCACTGGCACTGCGAAGAGATGTTGCACCTCTTTGCATTTTCTTTCGCATATACCATGGAGAGTGCTCTGAGGAATTGTTCGGATTAATCCCAACCGCCAAATTTCGTGAACGCACTACGCGGCAAACGTCCCGATACCATCCACACCATCTGGATGCTTGTTGGTCCACCACTGTACGTTTCAAAAGGAGTTTTCTTCCGCGTACAACCTCTCTGTGGAATAGTTTACCACCGGCGATTTTTCCGGACCGATACGACCTGGGGACCTTCAAGAAAAGAGCTTACTCCTTTCTAAAGGGCCGGCAACGCACCTGCAATTCCCTTGGTGTTGCGGTTGATCATGGGCGGCGGTAATCACTTAACATCAGGTGAGCCGCATGCTCGTTTGCCCCCTCTTCTATATAAAAAAAGATGCGTTGTCGCCCTTGTGGACTCAAATGGAATGCCAAGTTTTCAGTAAAAAGGGTCTCCGGTTCTCTACACTCACCATACGAAACACAGAAACACTTACGCTGGTATTCTGTGAGAGCGTGGTCTTTCCCCAGTTGATCCATTCGTGCTGCCACCATAATATAGTTGCAGCGTGGCTTTACCACGTATAAAAAGGTAAAAGGTCTACATAATATCTTTTACAATATGAACGAGAAAACGATCAATTCGAAAAATATATGTCCCTCATAATCATTATAAGTAACGAACTTTATTGCTTCGCATACTCCGAAAACGAGGCTTCATCATTATTACAGCTCTTTAACAACTCTTCACAAGTTCGTTGCTGAACATAGGCCTCCCTCAAGGAACGCCACAAAGCGCGGTCTCCTACCAGGTCGTCACGCCATCGGGGCCGCCTTACACTTTGGCTATCAGTACGAGGCTGCCACTCGAGAACTTTTTTCCCACCGTTTGTCGGTTCTTTGAACTATATTATGAACGGCCAATTGCCACTTCAGCTTACTAATCCGTTGGGCTATGTCGGTCACTTTGGTTCTATTTTTCCTTATTTATAAGTTTGTCACGCAGAGAAATCCCGAGCATATATATCCCTCACCATTGCTCGCTGACCGACCTTGGGCTTCCTCATACGGCCAGTAGTGAAGGATCTACGTCTCAGATCCATACGTCATCATTAACAACACGCACTGGTGTAATCTTGCTGTCATAATCAAAAACATTGCTTACTTTTAGATAATAAGTTAATTTACTGTTGTGTACGTCAATCGGTTGAGGCAAATTATATATTTGTTTATTTATTTAACAAGTCCACTTACAATACATAGTATGTATATGACATTATCACAAAAACATACACATTTTTATATCCTTTGATATGCATATCAATAACAAGTGTACTAAACAATTACAGATTGAATCATTCAACTTAATTTTGGATTAATAAAGTAGCAATAACATCCAATTTACAATACAATGACAAAATGTTCAAGTAAGTTCTGTAAATAAAAAAAGACCGAAAGAAAAAATAAGAAGGTTTAATTATTAAGAGAAATGTTCTTTGTCTCCTAATAAATGTAATCTCATTAAGACTATGAACTTTTTATATATTAGTGATCTTTTTAATTATCATTACTAATATTCCTTTTAACCCCTCCTGGTAAGCTGAAAACGCTTGTGTTAGGAGTGGTTCACGACAGTAGTCAAATGGTGGATTCGAACCCACGACCTTTTGAGTTCGCGATCCGGGCCCTGCCATTAGGCTACTGTTGCTTGTATTTTGTGTATATTGTACTTATATGAAAGTATAGTGTGGTTTGCAAGATGGTGTTGTGACCAGGATTAAGACAGGAATGCTTCGGTGGTTTGGTCATGTGGAAAAAATGAACGAGGAAAGAAGTTATGTTGCAGAAGTGAATGGCAGAGTCGGAAAGGGACGTCCTAGGCGAAAGTTTATCGACCAAATTAGCGATATATTGAAAATGGGCCAAATTAGGAGTACTCTTAACCGACGAGCATGTATGCGTAGGTATATGGATGTGGAAGAGGCGAGAGAGGTGTGTCAGAATCGTGCCAAATAGAAGTCTCTGCCTACCCCTCTGGGTAACAGGCGTGAGCGTTTATATATAGCTTGTAGCTATATATATGAAATAAATTCTATTTCAGTCAGTTTAATTTCAAAAGCAATATAATAGTGGTGAAATGTGTCGATGCTAGGTACTACCGATAATTTCTCGACGAAAAAACTGAATCCTCAGATGATGATTTCACGAAAGGTATATGCAATGCTTTTAAAATACGACATCGGTAAACATTCTTTCTCTCTTTCATTCGTAAACGTTTTTAAAATACAGTAGTGAGAAAATAAAACACTAAATTTTAACAAGGTTTTTATTAAAACAAAATCAATAGATTGGAAAGTCTCCATCGACACTATCGGACCAAGCGTGGAGTCCGCCAACCAGATCCTTCACTTTGCCCTTATGCTCTTCATCAATGAGGTCTATAACCATCTTCGCTGCGATTTGAGAGTCGTTTCCTCTTCTACAGACGAATGTCACTGAAAAAAAAAACTATTAATGAACTCCAGACCGAATTTCGAGTCACGGATGGCCTCCTTCAACGGAGACTAGCCATTGGCGTAGGACAGGATTATAGTGCCCAAGTTATGGAGTGTAGAAGCAAGGAGTACCAACTCCCATAGTAAAGTAGTTGTAAAAGTGTCCATCTGTAAGCAGTAAATAACAGCTCAAAAACTCTCCACAACAGCGCTGGAGTAGCTACTGCGATGAAATGAACTTAGCAGTTGTCGACGGTTTGAAGTGTGCTGCTAAACGGCTCACGCTCAGTAGTTCTAAAATCTAAAATAACTTTATTTAGTAAATATAACCTCGAAACAGTCGTCTATCCCCCTAATATTTTTCGGGTTGTCGATTTTATATCTGGTACAAATACAAAAAGAAATTACCACCCTTTCACAGATACCTCAAAAATTTTCAGCCGCTACAAAGCCATTTAGCGCTCGCTGTAAATTTCACAGTACGCGAGAAAACCGGATTTGACCCCCCGGCACCAATGAAAATGTTAACATTTTGCTATTTTAAGTGCTGATTTACCACGTTTTTTTATAGCATAGGGTGAAGAACGAGCACACAGTCCACATGGTAAGTGGTTGCTGTGGCTCATAGACACCTACATGTATCCTCGATTACGAATCAAAATGCAGATACGTTATCACCCGTGAGGACTAAGATGGAATGCCTCATTTCCAGTAAAAAGGGTCTCCGGTTCTCTACACCCACCATACGAAACACAGCAGCATTAAGCTACTATTTTACGCTGGTATTCTGTGAGAGCGTGGTCATTCCCCGGTCGAGCCGACCCATTCGTGCTACAACTATACTACTACTATAACTGCAGCATGGCTCTACCACGTATAACTCCGTGCTCGGCGATTAAGGAATATACATCGTGAGGAAACCTGCATGTTTGAGAAATAAGAAAAGAAAGTATTTCAAAGACATGTGAAGTTCGCCAACACGCATTGGGGCAGCGCGGCGAACACTTCCTTGCCATAAAACCCTCTCAGAAATGAGAGGCCTGTGCCCATCAGTGGGACGTATATAGGCTGTAACTTTAACAAACGTTTTATTTTTGACCAAGGAACAAACTGGCGATAAGTGGCCGCCAAACCGTTTCAACAATTTGAGAGGTCCAGGTCTAACAGTGGACTGTCTACCGTTGATAAAGAAGGCGCATATTACGTCATAAAACTATAAGTTCTGTTATGCTAGCCTAGTACATTTACTTTTCGTGAAGTGACGTTTCTTCCCCTTTTAACAAGCCTCCTTCCCCACCCCTTCCAAACGGGTTTCAACATTGTCGTAGCGTGAAGGCTTAGTACCCGTGTAGCCGTAACTTCATCACCGAAGGTGTATTAAAAGGAACCCAGTACTTCATGTGGGCTCGACCTATTGACCTTAACATAACTTAGACCAACCTTGATTCTTATCGTTGACCATTCGCAAAACCTCGTCCACCTTTTCGCCGCGAAACTGATCGATTGGATAGTTAACAGCGCCATCTATACGGCACATGTTGAACTCCGCTTCGCTCCGAACATCTACCAAGAGGTGGCTATGCTTTTGTTTAGAGTCCACCTCAAGATTCAACTTCTTCAGCTGCTTCTCCAATTCCAGTGCCGTGATACGGTACTCCGGTGAAAGAAGTTGAAGATCAAGGTCCTGGAACGTTAGGAATATTTTTACAAACGAGCACACGGTCCACCCGATGGTAAGTGGGTGCTGTGGCCCATAGACATCTACATTTTTATCCTCAATTAAGAATCAAAATGCAAACGCATTATCACCCTTAAGGACTAAGATGGAATGCCTCGTTTCCAGTAAAAACGGTCTTCGGTTCTCTACACTCACCATACGAAACACAGCAGCATTAAGCTACTATTCTACGCTGGTATTCTGTGAGAGCGTGGCACTACGTCGAGCAGACCCATTAGAATCCATCACACTTATATGGCCTATGTTTTTTATTTTAATTTTAAAACAAAAATCGAAACCTCGCAATTTCTTGTAACGTTGTACCGCCGCAGCTGCATAAGTTGATGATACTATTATTTCACTTACTTATGTAAAATAAAAAATAAAAGAAGAATGATATGTCGTAAGGAAGTTTCACTTCGCACATGTGATGAATTACACACACAATTTTTTTAATTACCGTGCAGTGGCTGTGTAAGAATATCCACCCGTGGGTGTCGTACATAGAATACTATAATACACAATAGAATGGACGTCAACCATTGAGCTATTATGTACTACGTACTAGAGGCGACACTGCATTCAGCTACTCTGTTCCACTCAACTGCGGTGCATACACCGCACTTTAATCAGTCACTGGCTAGGCGCTTGTAGAGTTGTCACGTGTTGTGTTGATTTAAAAAAAATCTCTTGATAAAAATATGCCGTCGTGTGTACTTATATATTGCACAAATAATTCAAGAAATGTCAGTAAAAACCAAGGAATTACTTTTCATTCGTTAATAAGATACTTAATCAAGAAAAAGTATTATAGATTAATAATAAAACAAATTATTCGCCATACGCCACCTCGTGTCATGTAATATAGACTATGAAATTAATATGTTCAGATGCGACATTTCTGTGGGTACTTAAGTATAGGACGAATATATTATTATACACATTTTTGTGGAAACATATATAAATTATTATAATTAGTCTAAATTTTTCATGTTTAAATCTGCTTATTATTCTTTTGTTTTATTTTTAGGTTTCCACTTCAAATTCAAAGTGGAATAAATTCGTCCATTTTTAACTCTCGCGTGCCCAGCATTTATGAACGATTCTTGTTTTAATTTAAATAAATATATTTGTAATTTAAATGTAATGTTGATAAGTTATGTTATACATATATTTAGTATGTTTTTTATATTTTACATACATACCTTTTAAAACATTAAGATAAAAATATCATTAAAATGTAATTGTGATATAATATTATGTATTTAAGTAAATAAGCAAATATAATATACAAAATAAATGACAAAATTTAAATATTGTTCTCCATATAATTTACGTATTTAAAAATACAATTTACTATAACCTACGGATCATTCTACCTATGTTTATTCTATGATAAAAAAGCGAACACAGAGTAGCGCATATTTTTTGTTTGAGATAGCTGTTCTAGTACGTAAGTACATATCACTTCAATGCCGTCAACCTTATTTTTTACGAGATTCGTCGTATTATCAGTTAATCACTAATACAAACCCGATCGCTGTGTTGACAGACGGATTTTAATACGTATTTATTTGTAAATAGCGTGCAATTATTTTCTAAATAATTTGCATGCGAAGTTTGGAAACGATTGTAACGTCAAAAAACATCTCGTATTGACATTTGTACGAGTGAATTGACGTGTTAGTGGAATTTTAGTGGCTACGCGGGCTCCGCCCACTCCCCGTTCTATTGTGTATGTATTGTAGTATTCTATGGTGTCGTTAGAGACGACAGAGGGAAACAAAATCAGGAGATGGGCAGCAGAGCAGCGTCTTGCTAATAACGATTAAAATAAAATACTGTGGTTGCCAACCAATCTGCCAAGCGTGGCCATTACGGCAAATATGTCCACTATGAATCCCTTGTTCAGCAGTAGCTTATTGAATGATGGTCAAAAAACTTTTAAATTATTGTTTAATAAAAAAATAAGTCGTCGAAATCGTAAAAATTTACATCATCAATGTTCTCTGCGTAAGTCACGTGACAGCGATCATTCATTATATAGTTTTCCATTAGCGTCATGGACGCCATACACTCAACTGATCACTACAAACTAAAACTGTTGATATTTTTTTAAATACCTAGTGGATTTTCGATATAGCGATCATTATAAATATATTAATATCGGAGTTTTACATATACGTTTATTTATGTATATATCGAAAACCCGATATTTTAAAAGATATCAACCGTTTTAGTTTGAAATGATCAGTTGAACTGACCGTGTGTGGCCACCATTAAAGATTTTTGAAAGTCAAATTACCTAAGGCCACTGCTATTTTAGGTTCAGCAGCCAAAAAAGGTTGAGCACCGTTGTTCTACAGATTTTAATTGGCTTTAGTCAGGGAGTGTAGAGGCAAGGAGAACCGTCTCTGTATATTTAAAAGTGTCCGTAGCAAAGCGTTAAATAAGGGTGGAACCACTGAGCTAGACACGTTAAGTTGGAGAGGTCACGTCTAGTAAAATCAGCGCTCCGTCCCCCTCATGCTCTTGTCCAAATCCCCAAAAACTTTAAGCTCGAATTACAAAATCGTTTTCATTGCTTAGAAGACTGCAATGCAGTGGACAATATAAATGACAAGCTTGTGCAAACTGTCCATGCGGTCGGAGCTAAGTTCTGCAAGACTCGTTGCAGAAGTACACAAAAACTCTCCGACCACACTCTTAATCTCATGGCTGTTAGACAGGAGATGAAGCTGCAGTCTTCAGCAGACTTCACAGCGTACAGGCAATTGAACAGACAGATCTCCAAATGCACGAAGCGTGGCTTACGCAACTACAACTCGTAATTGAAGAAGCGATCGAGCGGAATCAGGGCTCCATATCTTGACAGAGATCTGTCTGCCAGAAAGAGCCAACTGTCGAAGCTAAAGCCCGAATGTGTCAGCATCGTTTTCCGGGACACCTGAGATTTTAAGTGAAATTGAGAGGTTCTATGGGTAACAGTAACGATCCAAGAGCAAGTCTTATCCGACACTATTACGATGATATCCCGAATGTCAGTCTGAGCGAAATTAGAATGGCTCTCCAGCACCTTAAAAACGGCCCCCGGGCGAACACGGAATTACAGCGGAGCTTCTGAAAGCGGGTGGAAAATCGGTGCTTAAAGTTCTTCAGAAGCTCTTCAATTCCGTCCTCCATGGTGGCACTACTCCGGATGCGTGGAGTAGAAGTACAGTGGTCTTATTCTTCAAGAAAGACGAAAATGCTCTCTTGAAGAACTAAAGACCGATTTCCCTTCTGAGCCACATATACGTGTTGTTTTCGAGAGTCATTACGAATCGTTTCGCACGCAGACTCGACGACTTCCAGCCTCCCGAACAAGCCAGTTTCCGAAAAGGCTTTACACCATAGACTACATACATACCATTCGGTATATTGTACAGAAATCCGAAGAGTAGTGTCCCCCAACGGATAGGTTTTAAGATGAACATGGACAAAACAAGTCATGTGTAACGTCCATGTCACACCTATGCGGATAGTTCTTGGAAGCATTAAGCTCGAAGTTGTTGACGAGTACGTTTACCTGAGACAAATAGTCTGACTAGGTAAGTCCAACTTCGACCGAGATGTCGATCGCCGGATTCAACTCGGTTGAGCAGCGTTTGAGTGATTATAACACATTTTCTCGTCAAGCATATCAAAAAACTTGATTATAAATCAGTGAATGTTGCCTGTGATGACCTATGGATCTGAGACGTGGTCCGTAACTGCTGGCCGTATGGGGAAGCTCAAGGTCACTCAGCTAGCCATGGAGATGCTCGTGGTTTGGTGATAGACTTAAAAACGTGGATACCCGCAGTAGATCCAGAGTAACCGACATAGCCCAACGGATTAGTAACCTAAAGTGGCAATGGGCCGGCCATTTAGCTCGAAGAACCGACAACCGAGAGGGAAAAAGGTCCTCGAGTGGCAGCCTCGTACCGGTAGATGTAGTGTAGGGCGACCCCCCACTAGATGGAGTGACGACCTGGTAAGACATGCAGGAAGTCGATGGATGCAGGTGGCTCAGGAGCGTGCTTTGTGGCATTCCTTGGTGGAGGCCTATGTTCAGCAGTGGACTTGTGAAGGCCTATAAAGATAATGATGATGATACCTAACTAATATTTCAAAAGGGCTCATTAACTTTTATATCTACTTAATAATTTAACTTCATTTCCTTGAAATCCGTCAAATATTTCACCCCATCCTTAAGTAGTGGCAGAAAAGATATGGATGCCATCATTGAGCAGGAGTCAAATAATAAAAAAAACATATTTCTTTATAATATAATCACCACTGAGCATCATTATAATAGTAATTCACAGTCATTAAATTATTCTCACACATGACAACACCGGTTTTATCCACGGCGTATTCCCGCAAGCTTGGCAACACATTGTGCTGGCTGACCAAATCGCATATATCCGTGTCGTTTTTCGGTTTGAATATCCTTATCTTTTTAGCGGTGGCAACATTTGAGAACGTCTTCCTCGAAGCTGGAACCACGCCTTTCGCTTTCATATCCCTCACATACATATTATATAGTTGATATAAATTTTTTATACTATCCAAATTTATATACTGTATGTCTGTACAGTACTGACATCTCGCGGGCGCTTTGGGCAGGTTATCTATATACGAATTCACGTTCAAAGACTTAATAGGCTTTTTGGGTAATTTGGGCTTCTCCCCGATCAGCCAGCACCTCACCATCGCTTCTTTGATGCCCAGCGTGTTCAAAAACATAACCCTACATACTGGCAGCCTTTCTTCCTGATGTTTCAGATGGTACAGCTTCGTATCACCCTTTCGAGAGACCATGCCCTTATGTTTTAATCGTCTCCTCTTCGGTGGAACTGTATCTACGAGAGACCTGACAAAATTCTTCTTCCCCTTCCAGTCTAACTCATTCCAGAAGTGATGGAACAATTCCGCTCGACCCTCTTCCGTTATGTTCGAGCAATGCCTGTACGTCCCTTTCGAACAAAACTCCGATTTACAACGTGGCCCCATCTTTCTCTCGGATTTCGGGACATCCTGTATCCATTTTTTCTTGTCGCCGTCAGGGATTTTTGTGGTCCGGAAACCGTAGTAACTCTGTCCCGTCATACGTTTCTCTTTCTCCTCTCTACGGCGTTGGGTTTTGAGGCGGGCTTCTTGCTTTTTCTATAAATAAAGAAAAGAATAATATTAATAGTTTTTTTTTACTTTTTATCACTGGTTCAAAAAAACCCCAGGAAAGAACAGTTCTGTGAAATAGTTTACAATTTTTTAGGTTATAAAGTTTAATTATAAAGCAGGTTGGTAGCGATCAACTTATTCTCGGAGGGTCATTAATACCATGCGTTTCTTTAATATAAAAAATAACTAATTTTATAGTATTTGTTTAAAAATACTTTCACTTTACTACAATAAAGTAGTAAATAAAGTGGAGAACCTCTTGTGGAGTCAAATAAATGGATTCTTTTATATATCTATTTTGATTTTCGTATGTGATATAATATATAAAAATTAATGTTCGTTTTTTCATACTTTAAGCGCTGACATACTGTCAACTTATTGCTTGCACTTGCACAAAGGTTTATAGGCATAGTACAATTAAATTACAGTCGGTGGCACGCGTATTATATTCAAAATTTATTTGAAAGTTAAGTATCGTTCACTTTCAATAAATGTATTTATTATTTATAATTAAACAATAAAAATCGTATTATGGCTGTGTTCCGAAATGTTCCCAGTATACTGGTGAATGCAGTTGACATCATTAATTGACGCCATATTTTACTGGCGTGCCGCCACAATATTGTGTCGGATATCCCGCCATATTAAACAATTTTAATTGTGTGTACGCTGAATGAAGCATGCCAGAATTTGTTTTTATTTATTTAAATACAACAAGTTATAGAATTATTGCTGTTATCTCCATTCTTCACAAATAAATTAAAACGGGATATAATAACTTTTGGAGCACAAAATGACATAAAATAATCGACAAATCGAAAATAATCAACACTTTTTCAATATGGCGCAAATGTATGATGGCATATAATGGCCAACGTTTTGAAACGAATCACCAATATGGCGTCGATTTATGACATCATTAGCATTGGCCAGTATACTGGGTTCTATTTCGGAACACAGCATATTCTTCGCAAATATAATGAGGCGCCAAATTTGATTATATTTATTGCAATTTTAGAGTTTAGACTTTATATTATAAATCGTTTACATTGTACATATTAAGTTTATCTTTGCATAACAGATAATAATAGTTTCAAGTTAATAACAAAATTGCAACAAATTATATTTCCATAGGTTTCTATTCATTATAGCTCTACCCCAAAATATCCACTGCTGAACATTGGCTTCCGCCATATAATGTCTAATGGGAGAATTTGCCACAGTTGCCACGCTAGGCGGGCTAGTTAGCAACCGCCACAGAACACTATAATACATACATAATAGAACGGGGGAGTGGGCGGAGCCCGTGTAGCCACTAACATGTCACCAACACGTCAATTCACACGTATAAATGTCAACACGAGATGTGTTTTGACGTTACAATCATTTTCAAATTTCGCATGCAAATATTTAGAAAATGCCAAATTGCACGCTATTTACAACTAAATATGTATTAAAATTGAAAACAATTTTTAGTGATGATCTTGCACATTAATCAAAAGTCTATAGTTCATAAAAGACAGCTTGATCTCTGGGACAGCTGTCAGTAAAATCACGCTAATGAAGTCCTGAATTTCTTAGTAGTACGGACACACAGTACCTGTCAATGTCATACTTTATGGGCATGCACTAATTAGGTCGGCACAACACAAAATATACAATATAAATATATAATGTTCATCATTTAAATCGAATAAAAACTAAAACAATTCAATACCGCGAATGTTATGATTTAATAAAAATTAAATACGTCATTAAAAATTCGTAAAATTCACTTACCCTCAGATGCAACATTCGCAGTTTTGAACTTCATGCACACGCACAAAAACAAAAACACTAAAGTTGTAAAAGAAAAGAACTATAAATATTCATTTGGATAATGCTGTAATAGGTCAGATATTTGAAAGTCCACATTTCAACAGTGTAATGACAGTATTAGAATAGTGTTATGACGGCGTTAGAATAGTGTAATGACGGTGTTAGAATAGTGTAATGACGGTGTTAGAATAGTGTAATGACGGTGTTAGAATAGTGTAATGACGGTGTTAGAATAGTGGTAATTACGGTGTTAGAATAGTGTAATTACGGTGTTAGAATAGTGTAATGACGGTGTTAGAATAGTGTCATGACGGCGTTAGAATAGTGTAATGACGGTGTTAGAATAGTGTAATGACGGTGTTAGAATAGTGTTATGACGGTGTTAGAATAGTGTTATGACGGCGTTAGAATAGTGTAATGACGGTGTTAGAATAGTGTAATGACGGTGTTAGAATAGTGTAATGACGGTGTTAGAATAGTGTTATGACGGTGTTAGAATAGTGTTATGACGGCGTTAGAATAGTGTAATGACGGTGTTAGAATAGTGTAATGACGGTGTTAGAATAGTGTAATGACGGTGTTAGAATAGTGTAATGACGGTGTTAGAATAGTGTAATGACGGTGTTAGAATAGTGTAATGACGGTGTTAGAATAGTGTAATGACGGTGTTAAAATAGTGTAATGACGGTGTTAGAATAGTGTTATGACGGCGTTAGAATAGTGTAATGACCCCCATATCGTCCCGTGGGTGCCGTAAGAGGCGCAGAGGGAAACAGGAGATGGGCAGCAGCATCTTCAACAATAGAGAAGTTGCATTATTTAGTTTTCTTTTATAGTTTAAAGGTGACAAACGAGCACACAGTCCATCTGATAGTAAGTGGTTGCTGTGGCCCATAGACATCTAAATCTATCCTCGATTACAAATCAAAATGCAGATGCGTTGTCACCCGTGAGGACTAAGATGGAATGCATCGTTTCAGGTCTCCGGTTCTCCACACTCATTATACGAAACACAGCAGCATTAAGCTATTTTACGCTGGTATTCTATAAGAGCGTGTTGCTTCCTCGATCGAGCCGACCCATTCGTGCTACAACTATACAATTAATATAGCTGCAGCGTGGCTCTGCCACGTTAAAAGTTAGTATTACGCTATGACAATTTTTTTTAAATTTTGCCAGCGTGAACATGAGCATTTTATCATTTAACCATGCGGTGGCGTTACTAAAGCGATATAATGACATCTATATGGTGTTTGAATTAACATTTTAGAAAAACTAATTTGATTGTAAAATTACGTGCAGAATCAATAGTTAAATTTCTTTTATAATTTTTCCTAATATTTAGTAATATCAAAAAAACTTAAAAGCATGCAAGTTCCCCATTAAAAATAATAAAAAGCTACGGTTGGCACCTCGCCTGCCAAGCGCCTGGTAACTATGGAAAAATCCTCCCTACGTGGCAACGTGAAGGTTCAGTGAATAAAACTTTATTATACAACACGAAAGGTAAATAAAAGATAATTCACCTTCAATAACTCAAACAAATAATAATATTTACTTTAAACTACGCACAATTACATAACGAGTGCCTTAACTTAAGTATTCATCTAATCAACTTTCCACTCGGTGGCAGTTGTAAGAACTTACAACTACCACCAAGTGGAAAGTTGATAAGGAGGTCGGATAGAATTTCACCCACATGCCTTTTTCATTTAATGTTCACCAGATGGCAGCAAGAGCCCCGATAACTTTTCATACCTACTTTAAACCCTTGGAAGAAGTAATACTCTTCTCAAACTAACAACATGTCAATAGAAACTGCGTGATACGGCAGAATGGATACTTGTAATTCGCCACTAGACGCCAAGTTTTTTTTTTATATATTAAGGTTGACAAACGGGCACACAATCCACCTGATGGTAAGCGGATACGGTGGCCGATAGATAATTAAAAAAAAATAATACGTGATGGTGGGATGATGAGATACGTACGGAAGTTGAAGCAAAAAAGAGAGCATGGTTAGATTTACTAGCAACTAAGGCTGGTAATTCTAGGGGTACGAATGATGATTTTGAAAGAAAAAGGCAGTCTTTAGACATCTAAATAAAAGAGTAAAAGAAATAAGCAAGAAAGAACGGATAAGAATGATAGAAGAATAACTTCCAGCCAAATATTAAAATGTTCTGGAAACTCGTAAGAACTGCCAGGGGACGTTCAAAACAGCCTATAATGAATGCTATGAGATGAGAATGGCTATATTTTGAATGATGAAGTTTTGAGTTTAAAGAGATGGAAGGAATATTTTGAAAGCATGTTTATGAGTGAGGAGACAACGTATGAACTGAATGCAATAGGAACTCCGAAAGAAGAGGAAGAAGGTAGCGAGATAAGTATAGATGAAATAATGAAAGCAATGAAAAGCATGAAAGCGGGTAAGGCTGCCGGATATGATAGAGTTTCACTCGAAATGCTAAGGGCTGGAGAGGAAGTGGTGGCAGGCCTGCTGCACACCTTGTTTAATTTATGCTGGGAACTGAAGCGGGTACCGGGAGACTGGTGCAAAGCCGTGATAGTCCCAGTATATAAGGGAAAAGGGTCGCCGCAGGACTGTAAAAACTACCGCGGTATCAGCCTTCTTAGCATCGTGGGAAAACTGTATGCCAAGGTACTAATTGAAAGGGTCATGAAAGAAACCGATGGAAAAATTTGGGATGTGCAAGCGGGATTTAGAAAGGGAATGGGATGTACAGGTCAAGTCTTCTCCATGCGCATGATCGCGGAGAAGTTTTTGGCCAAAAACCAAAAGGTTTTTTGTGCGTTCATGGACTTGGAGAAGGCCTGTGACAGAGTGGATAGGAATGTGCTATGGCAAACACTGAACTCATTTGGGTTGAGCGCTGGCTTGATACAGGCATTGGAGTCTCTTTATAGGGACTCTAGTGCTTGTGTTAGGATCAACGGGGTCTACTCGGACTGGTTTGGCATCCATAAAGGTATCAGACAGGGCTGTGTGGCTTCCCCGTTGTTGTTCAACCTATTTATGGACAGTTGTTTGCAAAATTTGAAAGTTGAAGAATGCGGATTAAGAATGGGTGAGTTAACCGCCAAATGCCTTTTGTACGCCGATGATCAAGTCATACTTGCGTCGTCGGCGGCCGAGTTGCAAATGATGGTTACATTAATGAACAGATCATTAAAAGAAAGGGGTATGAAAGTGAACGCAAGTAAGACGAAAATTATGGTTTTTGAAAGAGATGAAAGTAAAACGATATGTGAAATAAGAATAGATGGGGAGTTGATCGAGCAAGTAGATGAGTTTGTATATTTGGGCTGCTTATTTAGCAGGGATGGGAGATATGATAAGGATATAGAACGACGAGTGAACGCAGGAAACAGAGTAAATGGGGCCCTACACTCTATTGTGAAGAGTCAAAACGTGTCAAAAAAGGCACGTATGGCAATTCACAATGCTGTGTTGGTCCCTACTTTAACGTATGGTAGTAAAAGTTGGGTGTGGCAGAAGAAGCACGAGAGTAGAATAAATGCAGTAGAAATGCGGTCGTTAAGGAGTATGTTAGGGCTGAATCTGAATGACAGGGTGAAAAATTGTGTGATAAGAGAAGAGTGTGGTTTGCAAGATGCTGTTGTGACCAGGATTAAGAAAGGAATGCTTCGGTGGTTTGGTCGTGTGGAAAGAATGGATGAGGAAAGAGTGACAAAGAAAAGTGGGCCATGGACAAAAGACTTCTCACTGTTTTAACATTATTGGATTTTAGCAGTGCATTTAATTCCGTTGATTATGACATACTTCTCGGTATTCTTGCGTCCTTAAACATTTCACCATCAGTAATCTCTTGGTTTAATTCTTACCTTAGGGGTCGCTCGCAGTGTGTCCGCCATGAGGAGGATTTCTCAGAGTGGTGTGATCTTACGGCGGGTGTTCCTCAGGGTGGTGTTCTTTCCCCACTTCTCTTCTCTATTTTTATCAATGCTCTCACTACTGTTCTCATCTCTATGCTGATGACTTGCAATTATACCGTCATTTCAAAGTCCAAGATATAGATGAGGCTATTAATAAGCTGAATGCTGACTTAAGTAGCATAAGCAGTTGGGCAAAATCGTTTGGTCTTCGTGTTAACCCTGCTAAATCCCAAGTAATGATTATCGGCAGCTCATATATGCTTAATTTATTAGATTATTCGAAGATCCCTGCAGTTTCGTATGATAATACTCAAATTCCATATACAGAGACCGCTAAGAACTTAGGTGTTATTTTTGATAATAATTTGTCTTGGGTCGCTCACATTAATATGATTAGCAGAAAAGTGAACTACTCTTTTCAATCTCTCAAGCGTCTCCAGATGTTTTTACCGTTAAAAACTAAGATAACCTTAGCTCAAGCACTTCTTCTTCCTCTCATTGACTACGCTGATGTTAGTTTTTTGGATGCTTCAGAGGAGCTGTTGAACAAACTGGAACGTGTTCAAAATTTGTGTATACGTTTTATTTTCGGTCTTCGTAAATTTGATCATGTTTCAGAGTACAGGGCTCAATTAAAATGGCTTCCTATCCGTAGACGTCGAGACTTACATGTGTTATCATTTCTATACTTTCTACTCTTTAATCCTCTTGCACCTCCATATCTCCGCGAGCGTTTTGAGTATCTTGTACCTCGTGAAACTCAGTGCCGGACCACTAAACAACTACTTCTCAAAACTCCTTCTCATTTCACAAGCCGATGTGGTGGATCCTTTACTGTAAGGGCGGTCAAGCTATGGAACTCACTTCCACATGACATACGTGCTAGCTCTTCTCTTGATATATTTCGGAGCAGAGTAAAGAAATATTATCTGTCAACTTAGAATTATAAATATTTACATATTTTATGTATTTATATGTGTAATTGTAAATATATGTATGTGTCTATGTATGTATATGTATGTATATATATATTTATAAATATGTGTATATATGTATATATTTATTGTCTTTATTGGTATATATGTATGTAAATTAATGGAAATAAGAATAAAACAAATAAGAAAATAAATTATACTTATATGTTAACTGTTAACTGTAACTTATAGCCAATTTCTATTAAGTAGCGTTATGTTAATTATTAAGTACGCACGCTGCTACCTACTTGCTTTATATATAAAACTATTTCTCTCTCCCAATAGGTTTGCTGGAAGAGAACTCTTATTAGGGTTAAGCTCGCCTTTGTACATTTATTTAAATATTTAATAATTGTTACCAACTTATTGTGTGTACAATAAAGAATAAAGAATAAAGAAAATTTATGTTGCAGAAGTGAATGGCACAGTCGGAAAGGGACGTCCTAGGCGAAAATTTATCGACCAAATTGGCGATTTATTGAAAACGGGCCAAATTAGGAGTACCCTTAACCGACGAGCATGCATGCGTAGGTGTATGGATGTGAAGGAGGCGAGAGAGGTGTGTCAGGATCGTGCCAAATGGAAGTCTGTAGTCTCTGCCTACCACTCTGGATGACAGGCGTGAGTGTTTATGAGACATCAAACCCATTGCAAAAAAAATAAAAATACAGCTGCGTCGTCACCTGTAAGGAATAAGATGGATGCCTCGTATCCAGTAAAAAGGGTCTCCAGTTCTCTGCACACACCATATGAAACAAAGTAGTAACTTTAAGCTGCCATTTGACGCTGGTATTCTGTGAGAGCGTGGTCCTTCCCCGGTCGAGCCGACCCATTCGTGCTACAACCATAATGTAGCTACAGCGTGGCTCTATAACGTCAAATTTTGTAAAGACGTGCACACAATCAGTTCAGTTATTCCCAAAATCTACCCGAAAAGACAGACAAAAAATTTAAAAAATAGTTATTCATAACTTAATGGCATGCAAATTCTTTTAGCTCAGTTATTTCAATATTACAAACAGGTACTTCAATTTTATGTATATCTATAAATAATAAATGTTATTAAGTTATACACATAACTACAATAAAGAGATACAATCATATTATCATGCACACGCACACACCCACAGACACCCACGCTCGCACTAACACACAAACACACACACACCGAGAGACACGCTTACGTTTGCGGCAGCTTAGGGAGGATTGAAGTGGAAGTAGACGAAAACTTTTCCTATATTACTTTTATTTTCTAACTTACAAGTTAACTAAAGTACTGTGACAATGTGAGTACACAGGAATACTAGACTACCTAACTTATAATCTAACTTAACTACTACTGGGCTGTCTTTAACAATTAGACCCTGGGTTTTATATCATGTTGAATATTCTTACGTCACGTAAGTAAATTGAGTTATATACGTGGTATAGCCTTTCTGTAGTTATATTAGCAGTATAGTTGTAGCACGAATGGGTCGGCTCGACCGGGGAAGGACCACGCTCTCACAGAATACCAGCGTGAAATAGTAGCTTAATGCTGCTGTGTTTCGTATGGTGAGTGTAGAGAACCGGAGAACCTTTTTACTGGAAACGAGGCATTCCACCTAAGTCCTCACGGGTGACAACGCATCTGCATTTTGATTCGTAATCGAGGATAGATGTATGTGTCTATGGGCCATAGCAACCACTTACCATCAGGTGGACTGTGTGCTCGTTTGTCACCCTATACTATAAAAAAATCTTTAAAGACGTGCTATTATTTGCTTAAATGGCGGTCCGGTAAGGTAGGTAACTCCCTGAAGGCACCATGTTGAATATTCTAAAGCGTAAAAACGTAAGTGAATAGAGTCACGTCGTGCTGGTATTTGCGTAGCTGGCGTACTGTATGGTAGGTGACCTGATGCCATGTAAAGATACCAGTAGGCATATGTAACTTTTGCGCGTATTTTAGTTAAATAGTAGAATTTTTATTTTTGCTAACATCCACTTAGTTCGTACATTTGTTTGGAAGGTAGACACTGACTCGTGGGAAACACATTCACCTACATTAGAATCCAGGCACTTTACGTTTATTAAAACTACTTTTACGGATTTTAGCGCGTTTAAATTATTTTATTTTTAATAGCCGACGTTTCCGGGGACTAAGGTGACTGACGTCTCGATGTCAATGTTAACCCGGAGTTCCTTCAGATTTTTAATTATTATTTAAGATCCGATCTACGTAGAATGAACTGTGTCTTGAAGTCTTGCAGTGCTTGGGTTTAGTTTTAATTTTATTAAGTATAGAGTCCAAAGGCAGGATTTTTTTTTTTTTTAATTTCAATAACGTAATATCCTCGGTAGGAATCGATGTTCTTTCGCGAAGATTTGTGGTCTATCAAATCTTATAAAGTAAAAAGTTATCGGTGAAATACATAATTTAGAAATAATCGTTACCTTTTCCTTGGCTTGCGCTTTACAAAACGCCTCGTAATCGACAAGTCTGGTGATGGTCGGTGATTCTGAACAGGCGGCACACTGCGGATTACGCGGCCGGAGCTTAACTGGAATCAAAAGAAATACCGTGCAGTTATATTGTAAGAATATCCACTACCGCATATCATCCCGTGGGTGACGTAAGATGCGACAGAGAGAAACAAATGTGAGATGGTCAACAGCTCCTTCCTAATAACGACTAATAAAAAAAACTACGGGTGCCAACTTGCTTGCCAAACATGGCACTTGTAACAACCTTACTGTGCGTGTTTAAGCTAAATGCTGCGCTAGTCGTTATTTGTGAGGTTTTAAGGAGCTATCTACGTGTTATGAAAAACATATATCAGGATGGACTTTTGTTTGCCATGGGACAGGATGTTAGGAACTGTCTTGATGCAGGGCTCACTTTCGAGCCCCATATCAAGAAGGTTACTCGCACCGCACGATTTTACATGGGTAGGCTCAACAGCATGTTGGGCAGACACAGCAAAATGTCCCTCCGCAACAAGCGAACCCTATATAAGGTCTGCATACGACCCATTATGACCTACGCGGCCCCCATTTTCGCACATTTTTTTTATAGGATAGGGTGACAAACGAGCACACAGTCCACCTGATGGTAAGTGGTTACTGTGGCCCATAGACATCTACATCTATCCTCGATTACAATGCAGATGCGTTGTCATCCGTGAGGACTTAGGTGAAATGCCTCGTTTTCAGTGAAAAGGGTCTCCGGTTCTCTACACCCACCATACGAAACACAGCAGCATGAAGCTACTATTTGACGCTGGTATTCTGTGAGAGCGTGGTCCTTCTCCGGTCGAGCCGACCCGTTCGTGCAACAACTATACTACTAATATAACTGCATAATGGCTCTACCACGTAAATGTACATGTGTACAAATGTACATGTACATGCTAAACCCAACTTAATAAATGAACTTCAAATAGTTCAAAATCTCTTCTGTCGTCGGGCTACGAACTCACCCTATTATATCCGTAACGTCGACCTCCACCGAGTCTTAGAGCTTCCGACAATTCAGTATCAACAATTCAATATCAACTAATAAAAATACTCTTAAATTTTTACATGATCTTGATTACATAAAAGGAGTAAATACTTGATGAATCTTCCTACAACTAAACCACAGAAATGCGAATTAATTATGGATAACATGCATTTCCTCATCAAGTAAGCATTATATTATTTTGCGATTGACACTAATGTATAGACAATTTATTCATGAACATTTTGATCTATTTTTTTAAAGACTAAAATTCGATTTTATATAGAAAATATTTTAAAATTTGGGCGTATTTCCTACGCGATATATTGTAGCGAGAGCGAATGGAATGTAAAGGACTGAACGCACAAGGTCGTTTTCACTAGGAGTAGCGTATTAATGAAATATGAGGCAACATATGGGGGGGGGGGCTATGTTCAGCAGTGGGACCTTTATATCAGTTCATAGACTATAATCATTGAATATATGAAATATGAATGACGAAGAGAATAATGAAGAGACGTGGTCCTTCACGGCTGGCCGTATGAAGACGCTCAAAGTCGCGAGCTAGAGTCAACGAGCTATGGAGAGGGCTATGCTCAGAGTTTCTCTGCGTGATAAACTTAGAAATAAGGATATCCGCAGTAGAACCAGAGTGACCGACATAGCCCAACGGATTAGTAAGCTGAAGTGGCAATGGGCCGGCCATATAGCTCGAAGAACCGATAACCGTTGGGGAAAAAAGGTTCTCGAGTGGCAGCCTCGTACCGGTAGGCGTAGTGTAGGGCAACCTCCCACTAGATGGAGTGACGATCTGGTAAGATATGCAGGAAGTCGATGGATGCAGGTGGCTCAGGACCGTGCTTCAACAGTGGACTTGTGAAGGCCTGTAATGATGATGATACGAAATATGAATTAAGTGAAGGGGGGCCGAGGCAGCTCAGGGGTAGAGCTTGTCGTAAATTTTATATTACGCGGGCAAACACAGTTCGATCTCCGTAGTATAAATGCAATTTTAAGAGCTGATATCACGTGTTACGTGATGAAGGAAAACATCATGAGGAAAATACGCTTGAGAAATAAAAGATTTTTCGACTTCGACAACATGTACCAGTAATCTTGTAACCACCCTCGTTACACTAAATTGCTTATGATTTGTCTTTTGAATTGTTTTTATTTGTATTTCTTCCAACAACAATATACCATCAAGCAATATAAGGGAAACCTGTTATTGGTTGTACTTTTCTTTTGTTACATTAATGTTAAATATTTTCTGTACACGCTGTTGGTTTTCGAATTAAATAAAAATAAAATGTAAATTACGCCAACACGCACTAGAGTAGTGTACTGATTATTCCATAAATGACAAACCATATATATATATATATATATATATATATATATATATATATATATATATATATATATATATATATATATATATATATATATATATATATATATATATATATATATATAAGATAATGACGGGCTTTCTGCATTATCCCGTCGTCAACATCCATAATATAGCTGCAGTATGGCTCTACCACGTAAAAACTTTAATAGAGCCATGCTTCAATTATATCAGTAGTATAGTTGTAGCACGAACGGATCGGCTCGACCGGGGAAGGACCACACTCACACAGAATACTAGCGTGAAATACCAGCTTAATGATGCGGCGTTTCGTAAGGTGAATAGAGAGAACCGGAGCCCCATTTTACTGGAATCGAGGCATTCCATCTTATTCCTCACGGGTGACAACGCATCTGCATTTTGATTCGTAATCGAGGATAGATGTAGATGTCTATGGGCCAAATAATCGAGGTTAAATGTAGACGTTTATGGGGCACAGCATCCACTTACCATCAGTTGGACTGTGTGCTCGTTTGTCACCCTATCCTATAAAAAAAACTCCACGTCTAAGCGCGTACTTTGCGTGTGGGCAGGAATAATGCAATTGTTGGAGCCATGAAATCTCCCCGAAGAAGTTCAACAGTACTTTAATGGTGCAAGCAACTTAGGAGATGACAAACCGTGGAGTGACGGTCTAAGAATATCCCCTACCGCATATCATCCCTTGGATGTCGTAATAGGCTCTAAGTTTTGACAAATTTTAGGAACTAATTTAAATCAACGTACGGTTTAGTTTCTAAAGAACCTGTAGCCTGTGTGTATGGATTATTTTGGTATGAAAGTGATGGAAGTTTTTTTTACTATGTTACTTCTAAGCTTCTGCAAGCGACGTGCATTTACTGGAACAAACACTATTTTTTTTATCTGCTTGCTTTTTGTGAACATAACGTAACGAAACTAATTGTCCACAGTGATCAGAGCTCAATTTTTGAATTATACATTTATTGAACGGCTTACAATTTGTAAAAATGTTATCTATACATGTTGCACTAGATTCAGCAATACGTGTTGGCTCCAAAAATAAATTAAAAAGACCATAAGATTTAAACGATGTTCTTAATTTAATTCTAGCTGACAAGAGAACTGGTTTCTTTGTGTTGCATGTATGAATGTATGTAATTGTCACGCGGTAGGGTTGCCAGGCGCTCTCTATTTTTAAAGGCATCTTCTATTTCAAGCCCAAAAATGATATTGTCCCCTACATCGAAATTTTTAATAGAGGACATGGAAATATCGCACGTATCCGACATTGCCTCTGCGAGTTCAGGTCAAAGAATTTAAAAATGAATTTGAAGGGGAACAAAGTAGGAGAAGGGTAGCGGCGTCTTCTCTATAACATCTAAAAGTAACAAAATTGCGCTTTTCAACCATAGAATACTATAATACACAATAGAATGGCTGTCAACTTTATTTTGTACGAGGTTTGTCGTCGTCAAACCCGATTCACTGTGTTGACAGAGTGAGTAAATTTACACATTTTAGACTTTTGATTAATGTTCAAGATCATATCATTAAGCTTTGATACATATTTATTTGTAAATATCGTGCAAATTGGCATTTACTAACCAATTTGCTTGCGAAATTTGGAAACGATTGTAACGTCAAAACACATCTCGTGTTGACATTTATACGTGTGAATTGACATTATAGTGGCATTTTAGTGGCTACACGGGCTCCGCCCACTCCCCCGTTTTATTATGTATGTATTATAGTATTCTATGATTCCAACTCCCTGCAAAGCATGACAACAACAGCAAATGGTTATTTTTATCTATGATACAATCTACGAGGGTATTCTGCGTTCAGCTGTTTTTTTTTTATAGAATAAGGGATGTTAGGTGGTTGCTGCGGCCCATAGACATCTACATCTATCCTTGATTACGAATCAAAATGCAGATGCGTTGTCATTCGTGAGGACTAAGATGGAATGCCTCGTTTCCAGTAAAAAAGATCTCCGGTTCCCTACACTCACCATAGGAAACACAGCAGCATTAAGCTGCTATTTTACGCTGGTATTCTGTGAGAGCGTGATCCTTCCCCGGTCGAGCCGACCCATTCGTGCTACAACTATACTACTAATATAGCTCCAGCATGGCTCTACCACGTCGAAAGCCTGACCACAATCCCACCTGGTGGTAAGTGGTCATGCAGCTTTAGACGGTAAATCGCACTATCTTAGCGTAACAATCGCCTATTCACCCTTGCCTTGAAGACGCCAAAATCGTATTCGGACGGAGAGATGGACGCCGGCAAATTATTCCACTAAATAAATAAAATAATTTCTGCCATAAAATTAATGTTATTCTTAACTTAGTTAAGTATTAGCAAACTTTCTATTTCTTATAAAGAAAAAGTTAACCCCCCCCCCCCCCCCCCGACCACAACGCACTAGGATTTTCTCCTGCATTGTGGAGGCAATTTACATATATAAACTGCAAAAGGACAAACATCCAGACCCGGAACAATTATTTGTAGGCCATACAAATACTTGTTCCGTGCGGGATTCGAACCCGCGGCCCTCAGCGCTATAAGTTATCGCTAAGCTACTGCGCCATTGAGCCGTCAACTACGTTGACGATATTCTACGCATTAGAACCAAACGATTTGCTTCGTCTTTCGTAATGCGACCAGCAAAGGAGTAGAATAATTTACAACATAATTGTAAACATATTAGTTTCATACCCGTTCTAAAGGAGACGTCCTCGCCGTCAAAAATGAGTAACCTCCCGACGAGTAACTTCTCGTGCGTTTGCCCAACAATTAGTTTGATCGCTTCCAAAGCCTGTAAAGCACCTGTAAAGAAAAATATATATTGATTTTACACGTGCACGCATTAAATCAGTAAGCTGAAGTGGGAATTTAGTGGCCATTTATTTATTTGTTTTATATTTTATTATTAATAAGGCACACAAACAGATTGGAGGCAATATACATAACACATTTACAGTAACAAAAAATATTATAACTAGTCTATAATCCAATAGTGTGCACAGTGAAACAAAATATGACAAGTTTAAAAAAATAGAATTTATTTAATATTATTCGTGAAATTTACTTGTTTAAAGTAGCAATATTTCATACGTGGTAGAGCTACGCTGCAGCTATATGATAGCTATAATAGTTGTAGCACGAATGGGTCGGCTCGACCGCGGAAGGATCACGCTCTCACAGAATATCAGCATCGAATAGTAGCTTAACGATGCTGTGTTTCGTGTAGTGAGTGTAGAGATCCGGAGACCCTTTTTTACTGGAAACGAGGCATTCAAATTTCAATAGAGAAGATGGCTGGGTACTACCATCTGCTTGAGTGGTTGCTTTCTACCGTTAAGTTTAAGTGTATGGCTGCCAATAAAGAGTATAAAAAATACATTGCGAAAGGGTAAGTAAGTTACTTAAGTAAGTAAGTACTTATTCTTAATATGATCGACTGACGATATTTGAGTTCTACTATGTGAGTTCTACGTTTTCGCTACTATGTTAATGTATGTAAACTTGCCGTTTGTCGCGAATCGCGATGTTTGGTTCGGAAGAAATAGGTAGGTAGTGTAAACAACAAAAAACCCGAAATACGATTACTAAATGAAATGTGATCGTACTACTTAAGTAAAAATCCAGTTATAACAAAGTTTTAATTTCAGTATTTTGTGTTATTACAAATTAAAATATTTTAATTTTAAAACCCACTAGATGGAGTGACGACCTGGTAAGACATGCAAAAGTCGATGGATGTAGGTTACTCAGGACCATGCTCTGTGGCGTTCCTTAGAAGAGGCCTATGATCAGCAGTGGACTTGTGATGGGCTATAATGATGATGTTGATGACTATGATGACACGGATTAAAGGTAGAATATGAACTTAAAGCCGCTACATTTCGTATGGTGAGTATAGAGAACCAGATACTCTTTTTACTAGAAATGACACATTACATTTTAGTCCTCAAAGTTATAAGCCGCGCAGATAGAGAATAAATCTGAAAATGGCGTCCGCTCGCATGCGTTCTCGCTCACTCTCTATCGCTGTCTATACTCACACAGTGAAATACGCGCTACAAAAAATAGTCAGTCAAGATTCGCTTTCCACGCTACTTGACGCACTCCGAGTTATCGTTAAATTCGTTCCGTTATTTTGTTGTTTTCGTTGATATTCATTGTTATTTTTGTTGAGTTTGATTGTTATTTGTTTGCGTTACGTTTGATTGTCATTTATTTTCGTTAAGTTTTTGTTATGAACGTTGACATTTTGTAATTGATTGAACAACGGCTTCACAAAAACGTGGAAAGATTCTTCATTTCTTTATTTCTATTATTATTAATTAGTAAAGATTCCGTGTTTTTAACGCCTATATGCTTATAGTCGTTATTTTGATTAAATACATTAATGGACTAAACAATTTGGTCCACCAAATAATAAGGCATCCTCACCAATAACTCCTGGCACCGGCCCCGCCACTCCATTTGCCGAGCAACTGCCCACTGCCTCCGCTGGTGGGGGGTTTGGAAACACGCAGCGGTAGCATGGACCTTGATGCGATAAATCCTATACAAACAGATAATATTTGTAAGTACTATAAACGAAAATAAATATTTAAAAAAACCACTTAAGGTTGACTCACGCTAGACCGTGTCGGGTCTGAGCCGAATGTCAGCCGTAGCATGGTCACCGAGCCGGTCCCGTGCCTGAAATTACAGACACGGCCCTCGACCGAGCAATTACCGTTGGACCATGATGCTTCGCATACACCTAATCCGTCATCGGCCGAAGTTTGCTCGGGCGATGACGGCCGAACTCGGACGATCGAATCAAACACTTGTAAAACAAAGAGAGCGCGTACACTAAAACGACCGTTATCGTCCGATAACGCACGAAAACGGCCGATCTACCGTCGAGTCCGAACTAGTTGGGATTTCTCGTCCGACTGCCGGCGTCTACAGTGCAAATTGAGTGTATTTATAGTCTAATTTAATCATTTTGTCTTTATTCTAGTGTTTCTGTCAGTGTTGTTATCTACCTAAACGACTATGGATATTGAAAATAGAAAAGTATACCGGCAACGTCCAATGTCGGCACAAGTGGTACACTGTTGCAGTGTAAGCACATACACGTCCGAGTTACTCGTCCGGGTGGTTCTGTCCGCCATCGGCCGACAAAATCGGTTTTGGTGTAAACGTACCGTTATACAGTATACTCGTCTGAGCAAAAATAGTGTTGTAACCAGACTATACAGAATTAGCGTCTATTGCGATCGCTCTGGACGATAAAGTCTGATAAATCTTCAACTACAAGCCGGGACCGAGTTGTTACCTAGCGCTATACGTTGCTCGGCCGTCACTCGGTTGCCGCTCGATATAGCGTCACTATGGACACAGTATACACAAAATATATGTAACATTAGTTGACCGTGCCGACATTCGGCTCGGACCCGACACGGTCTAGCGTGAGTGAACCTCAAATTGCGACTAGCTACCGCCCGTCCACACCATTTGGATGACTGGCGGTCCACTACTGTGTGATTTAAAAGAAGTTTTCTTCCTCGCACAACTTTCTTGTGGAATCGACTACCACCAGAGATTTTTCCGGACCGATACGACTTAAGGACCTTCAGGAAAAGAGCCTACTCGTTTTTAAAAGGTTGGCAACACATCTGCAATTCCCTTGGTGTTGCGGTTGTTTATGGGCGGCGGTAGTCACTTACTATCAGGTGAGCCGTATGCTCGTCTGCCCCCTCTTCTATAAAAATAATAATAATAAATATCTAAAACATCAGAGTAATTGCAGGTACTTTGACGGCACTTAAGTCTGAATTCCTTGTACCGTTTAGGCATTCACACGTCAATTAACACCTATAAATGTCAACACAATCAATCGTTTTCAATTTCCGTGTCAAGCTGCATGCAAATTATTTAAAAAATGGCAAATTGTGCAGTAACAACGTTTCGAAATAACAGCGGAAAGTGTAAATTAAATAATGGAGACATCCTACAACCAGTAAGTGGAAACTATTTATATTTTGTGAATATTAAAAGTAAATAAATATTGATGTGTCAAAAACATTAATCAAATGTTTAAAATGTATAAATTCGCTCAGTCTGTGAACACAGCGAATCGGGTTTGTAGTAGTGATAATACGACGTAATTGCTTGTATGTGTGCTGCCGGCGACACCGCTCCTCGGTTAGTTCCGTGTTAAACAACCGTCAGTGTACAGTATGTGTGCTGCCGGCGACGCCGCTCCTCGGTTAGTTCCGTGTTAAACAACCGTCAGTGTACAGTATGTGTGCTGCCGGCGACGCCGCTCCTCGGTTAGTTCCGTGTTAAACAACCGTCAGTGTACAGTATGTGTGCTGCCGGCGACGCCGCTCCTCGGTTAGTTCCGTGTTAAACAACCGTCAGTGTACAGTATGTGTGCTGCCGGCGACGCCGCTCCTCGGTTAGTTCCGTGTTAAACAACCGTCAGTGTACAGTATGTGTGCTGCCGGCGACGCCGCTCCTCGGTTAGTTCCGTGTTAAACAACCGTCAGTGTACAGTATGTGTGCTGCCGGCGACGCCGCTCCTCGGTTAGTTCCGTGTTAAACAACCGTCAGTGTACAGTATGTGTGCTGCCGGCGACGCCGCTCCTCGGTTAGTTCCGTGTTAAACAACCGTCAGTGTACAGTATGTGTGCTGCCGGCGACGCCGCTCCTCGGTTAGTTCCGTGTTAAACAACCGTCAGTGTACAGTATGTGTGCTGCCGGCGACGCCGCTCCTCGGTTAGTTCCGTGTTAAACAACCGTCAGTGTACAGTATGTGTGCTGCCGGCGACGCCGCTCCTCGGTTAGTTCCGTGTTAAACAACCGTCAGTGTACAGTATGTGTGCTGCCGGCGACGCCGCTCCTCGGTTAGTTCCGTGTTAAACAACCGTCCGTGTACAGTATGTGTGCTGCCGGCGACGCCGCTCCTCGGTTAGTTCCGTGTTAAACAACCGTCAGTGTACAGTATGTGTGCTGCCGGCGACGCCGCTCCTCGGTTAGTTCCGTGTTAAACAACCGTCCGTGTACAGTATGTGTGCTGCCGGCGACGCCGCTCCTCGGTTAGTTCCGTGTTAAACAACCGTCAGTGTACAGTATGTGTGCTGCCGGCGACGCCGCTCCTCGGTTAGTTCCGTGTTAAACAACCGTCAGTGTACAGTATGTGTGCTGCCGGCGACGCCGCTCCTCGGTTAGTTCCGTGTTAAACAACCGTCAGTGTACAGTATGTGTGCTGCCGGCGACGCCGCTCCTCGGTTAGTTCCGTGTTAAACAACCGTCAGTGTACAGTATGTGTGCTGCCGGCGACGCCGCTCCTCGGTTAGTTCCGTGTTAAACAACCGTCAGTGTACAGTATGTGTGCTGCCGGCGACGCCGCTCCTCGGTTAGTTCCGTGTTAAACAACCGTCAGTGTACAGTATGTGTGCTGCCGGCGACGCCGCTCCTCGGTTAGTTCCGTGTTAAACAACCGTCAGTGTACAGTATGTGTGCTGCCGGCGACGCCGCTCCTCGGTTAGTTCCGTGTTAAACAACCGTCAGTGTACAGTATGTGTGCTGCCGGCGACGCCGCTCCTCGGTTAGTTCCGTGTTAAACAACCGTCAGTGTACAGTATGTGTGCTGCCGGCGACGCCGCTCCTCGGTTAGTTCCGTGTTAAACAACCGTCAGTGTACAGTATGTGTGCTGCCGGCGACGCCGCTCCTCGGTTAGTTCCGTGTTAAACAACCGTCCGTGTACAGTATGTGTGCTGCCGGCGACGCCGCTCCTCGGTTAGTTCCGTGTTAAACAACCGTCAGTGTACAGTATGTGTGCTGCCGGCGACGCCGCTCCTCGGTTAGTTCCGTGTTAAACAACCGTCCGTGTACAGTATGTGTGCTGCCGGCGACGCCGCTCCTCGGTTAGTTCCGTGTTAAACAACCGTCAGTGTACAGTATGTGTGCTGCCGGCGACGCCGCTCCTCGGTTAGTTCCGTGTTAAACAACCGTCAGTGTACAGTATGTGTGCTGCCGGCGACGCCGCTCCTCGGTTAGTTCCGTGTTAAACAACCGTCAGTGTACAGTATGTGTGCTGCCGGCGACGCCGCTCCTCGGTTAGTTCCGTGTTAAACAACCGTCAGTGTACAGTATGTGTGCTGCCGGCGACGCCGCTCCTCGGTTAGTTCCGTGTTAAACAACCGTCAGTGTACAGTATGTGTGCTGCCGGCGACGCCGCTCCTCGGTTAGTTCCGTGTTAAACAACCGTCAGTGTACAGTATGTGTGCTGCCGGCGACGCCGCTCCTCGGTTAGTTCCGTGTTAAGCAACCGTCAGTGTACAGTATGTGTGCTGCCGGCGACGCCGCTCCTCGGTTAGTTCCGTGTTAAACAACCGTCAGTGTACAGTATGTATGCTGCCGGCGACGCCGCTCCTCGGTTAGTTCCGTGTTAAACAGCCGTCAGTGTACAGTATGTGTGCTGCCGGCGACGCCGCTCCTCGGTTAGTTCCGTGTTAAACAACCGTCAGTGTACAGTATGTGTGCTGCCGGCGACGCCGCTCCTCGATTAGTTCCGCGTTAAACAACCGTCAGTGTACAGTATGTGTGCTGCCGGCGACGCCGCTCCTCGGTTAGTTCCGTGTTAAACAACCGTCAGTGTACAGTATGTGTGCTGCCGGCGACGCCGCTCCTCGGTTAGTTCCGTGTTAAACAACCGTCAGTGTACAGTATGTGTGCTGCCGGCGACGCCGCTCCTCGGTTAGTTCCGTGTTAAACAACCGTCAGTGTACAGTATGTGTGCTGCCGGCGACGCCGCTCCTCGGTTAGTTCCGTGTTAAACAACCGTCAGTGTACAGTATGTGTGCTGCCGGCGACGCCGCTCCTCGGTTAGTTCCGTGTTAAACAACCGTCAGTGTACAGTATGTGTGCTGCCGGCGACGCCGCTCCTCGGTTAGTTCCGTGTTAAACAACCGTCAGTGTACAGTATGTGTGCTGCCGGCGACGCCGCTCCTCGGTTAGTTCCGTGTTAAACAACCGTCAGTGTACAGTATGTGTGCTGCCGGCGACGCCGCTCCTCGGTTAGTTCCGTGTTAAACAACCGTCAGTGTACAGTATGTGTGCTGCCGGCGACGCCGCTCCTCGGTTAGTTCCGTGTTAAACAACCGTCAGTGTACAGTATGTGTGCTGCCGGCGACGCCGCTCCTCGGTTAGTTCCGTGTTAAACAACGTGCAACCCCATCGATATTTCTTTACGAATGCGCTTCGTCACTATTTAAAATTCAATTTAGTATAATGTGATCACTAGCTTCCAATTTAGGTTCCTAATTAGATTTTCTAAAAATTGTATAATGTAATAAACGCTTTACTTTGCGGAAATCCATTACATTAAAGATATTAATTAATTCGCAACCATCCGCTTAACAAATACAATGATGCGCGTCTTACCTGGATTGAAGAGCACCTCCCGCCCTCCCTCAATTGCGTGCACTAATCCCAGCACCAATCTTCTATCCAGGTAAGACACATCATTGTATTTATGAAGCGGATGCTTGCGAATTAATTAATATCTTTGTTAGACTATATGTTCTTCTTAGGCTGGGACTTTATCATGCCTCTACCACGACTTTAAGTGCGTACCTAAGTTATACACAATGCTTAAATATGCTTACCTTCTCATTGTGGTTTCTCTCAGCTCGATACCCATATACCGTCAGCTGGCCTTCCATTTTCAAAGCACTGCCAGATATTAACGGTATCTGGTGACAAATATATCAATAATTAAAATGATAACTAATTTTCGGCCGTCATCATCATCATCATTACAGCCCTTCACAAGTCCACTGCTGAAAATAGGCCTCCTCAAGGAATGCCACGAAGCACGATGCAATATCCTGAGCCATCGTACAAAAATTCAATTTTTTGTAAAATATCAGTGCCATAGGCTTCTACTTCGTTCACATGTTACACCATATTTTTTTCAGACAGTAAAAAAGATCATCCAGTATATGCTATTAGCTTTTAATGAATGCCTCGTTGGTCTAGTAGTTATAAGCGCGGTTGCCGGGCAAGAGGTCGCGGATTTAAATGCCAGGTCGGGGCAAAATCAATTATTCCATTTTTCTATCAAGAGATTCTCAGTAGCAGTTTCACCCCGTGCCTCGTAGAGCACGGAAAGCCGTTGGTCCTGCGTCAGACTCTCCGATCGTGTCGGAATTACCGTTCCATCGGACTATGAGAGTGAGGAAATAGAGAGTGCACCTGTGCTTGTGCAATACACTCGGGAACTATAACCCTTATCTATGCAGATGGATGGTCTCCGTTGAAGCCAGCAATCGAAACTGGTGACCGAAACTCGGTCTGGAGGACATTATTAATAGTGATGGGCCGAATATGCATTTCACCGAATACTAATATTCGGCCGAATGTTCGGTAAATCTTTTACCGAACCGAATATTCGGCCAAACATTATTCGGCAGGATAACCTCGGGACCCAACCAATTTATGTCGAAACTTGTTACCGTAAAGCGCGTGGGATTAGCGCAGGGCCCTGCCTCTCGCTCCCCGCCACACCTGACAGTTACTAGGCTGCACTAAAAGTATCGGGAATGGAATATTTCCACTGTTCCTGTCATATTAAAATCTTTTTAATTGAAAACTCCTTGGTTTTAAAATCTAATACCATTTATTTATTTAAAAAAAGATTCTCGGTCTTGTCACAAGGTTTTGTCAAACTTGTTTAGTCGTTGAGAAAATGGAATTGACTCGAGAAAATTCAAGAGCGATGATTTATTATGACTTTCGAAGTGGTTTAACACAAAAACAGTGTGTTGACCGGATGATTTCTGCATTTGGTGATGTAGCCCCATCCAAAACCACAATTTATCGCTAGTTTGCTAAATTTCAACGTGGACGTGTCAAGCTCAGTGATGATCCCCGTCAAGGTCGTCCAAAAACTGCAGTCACCCAAGAAAACGTTGATCCTGTGCGAAAGCTGATTGAGGAAGATCGACATGTGACATACCGCGAAATTCAGGCAACTTTAGACATTGGCATGAGTCAAATACAAATAATCTTGCATGAACAATTAGGTGTAAAAAAGTTGTTTTCCCGATGGATACCGCATTCGCTCTGTGAAGATCAAAAAGCGGCTCGCGTTACTTGGTGCGTCAGAACTCTCGAAAGATTCTACGCAGGATCCTCAAATGCTGGATACAATATCGTATCAAGTGACGAATCCTGGATATACGCATACGAACCCGAAACAAAAAAAAACCAGTCACGAGTTTGGGTGTTCGAAAATGAGTTAAAGCCAACAAAAATTGTTCGTTCACGGAGTGTTGCAAAAAAAATGGTGGCCACGTTTGTCTCCAAAACCGGCCATGTTACGACTATTTCTCATGAGTGACAAAGAACGGTTAATGCAGAATGGTATGCTAGCATTTGTTTGCCACAAGTCGTTTCTGAACTCGGTAAAGAGAACTGCAACCACCGCATCATCCTCCAGCATGACAATGCGAGTTCTCACACCGCACACAGAACAAAAGAGTTTTTAGAGCAAGAAAACATAGAATCATTAGACCATCCGCCGTACAGCTCCGACCTAAGCCCTAATGATTTCTATACTTTCCCTAAAATAAAGAATAAATTGCGTGGACAGAGATTTTCATCACCTGAAGAAGCTGTGGACGCCTACAAAACGGCCATTTTGGAGACCCCAACTTCCGAATAGAATGGTTGCCTCAATGATTGATTCCATCGTATGGAAAAATGTGTCAAATTTCGCGGAGAATACTTCGAAAAGCAATAAATATATTTTTAAAAAGCAATGTTGTATCACTTCCTTGATTCCCGAAATTTTCAGTGCCGCCCTCGTATTGCATCATCTAGTATTGAGCAAATTGCCGGCACATGCTTATGTTTTGACTATTCTTGTGATAAAAAAAGTATTTCGTTGTTTTATTCTTAGCGAAAATTCATAATTATATGATAAAAATGAGCGGCAGGAGATTTATTGTTTGGACTTATTTTAGAGAAACTGACGACCAAAGTAAAGTGAAATGTACTAATGTTATGTAATGTAATGTTTCTTTGTTTGATTCCAAAAACATTTTATCAAGTTTCTATTTGCTATAATCGGAAATAAATCTACAGTGTATCAAAAACATAAATGTATAGATTTATGCATTTGAGGAACTCTAAAGTAAATAGATTTAACCCATAAATAAAATATACTTTCAACAGTAAAAGACATCGCATTACTCAATTCGTACTTTTCAATACATTGGACACTATGAAAATGAATGTTCGGTGATTTAGCCGAATATTCGGCCGAATACGAATATTCGGTAAAGCTGCCGAATATGCCGAATACCGAATATAAAACGAATATTCGGCCCATCTCTAAAGCAAAAGTTTTATATCGTCGTTCTGTATCGTCGCTCATAGGGGATGATGACCATCGTTGCCAATATTGGCATGCTGGTTGGCAATCGTAATAAAAGCATATATATATATATATATATATATATATATATATATATATTATATTTACTATTGCAAGCCTGGCACTAGATGGAGTGACGACTTGGTAAGACATGCATGAAGTCGATGGATGCAGGTGGCTCAGGACCGTGCTTTGTGGCATACCTTGGGGGAGGCCTATGTTCAGCAGTGGACTTGTGAAGGGCTGTAATGATGATGATGATGATAAGCCCGTGCTTTACTACTATCTCATATGCTGGTAAGTGGTGGATGAATGAAGGTTGGTAAACAGACTGACTTAGCATAACAAAAGCCTATTTACACTCTTGTTTCGACGACACCCACATTGTAAACGGATGGAAAGATAGACGCCGAGTAATTATTCCACTACTTGGCTGTAAGCATTACGAAAGACGAAGCAAAACTGTTCGAATGCGTGGTATGACGACAGAGATGTAGATTAGGCAAATCTGAAGCAAGTAGTTCGATGATGAAACTGAGATGGAGGAATTAAAATCGTGCAATTCCTGCGCACACTCTCCGGAATGTATCCTGTGAAACACCGAAACGCTAACAATAATTTTACGGTTTATTATTCTCGACGTTTCGGAAACTTTACAGCACTCGTGGTGGTGGGAGGGGGGGGTTCGCAGACGTCTTGATATCGTAGTTCACGAATGTTACCATGAAGTTTCAAATATTAATTTTTGGTCCGATCTACGCAGAACAAGCTTACAATATCTTTTTTTATATAGAATAAGGGCGACAAACGAGCACTCAGTCCACCTGATGGTAAGTGGTTGCTGCGGCCCATAGACATCTACATCTATCCTCGATTACGAATCAAAATGCAGATACGTTGTCACCCGTGAGGACTAAGATGGAATGCCTCGTTTTTATAGGATCCCGAGCAGATCATAGAATACTATAATACATGCATAATAGAACGGGGGAGTGGGCGGAGCCCGTGTAGCCACTAACATGTCACTAATACGTCAATTCACACGTATAAATGTCAACACAATCAATCGTTTCCAATTTTCGTGTCAAGCGGCGTTGCATGCAAATTATTTAAAAAATCGCAAATTGTGCAATAATTACGTGTCGAAAGAACAGCGCGAAATGGAATTTAAATAAAGGAGACATATCCTACAACCAGTAAGTCGAAACTATTTATATTTTGTGAATATTAGAAACAAAAATAAAGAAACATTTATGTGTCAAAAACATTAATCAAAAGTCTAAAATGTGTTTGTAGTAGTGGTAACTGATAATACGAGATAATTGCTTGTATGTGTGCTCTTGGCGACGCCGATCTTCCTACAAAGTAAGGGTGACAGCCATTCTATTGTGTATTATATTATTCTATGGTATTTTCTGCCAAACTACTACTCAGTCATATTTTATACTAAAATTAAGATGTTTTTATATGTCAATAGCCTCGCGAATCATCCTTGGTAGAATTCGGCGTTCTTTTGCGAGGATTCGGATGGGACGATTCTGAGCATGTTGACATACTGCAGACTTCCCGAGGAGCGTAGGTGCCATCCGGTCATCGCACCGCCGATGGCTCAGACATAAGTGCTGTAAAGCACCCGAAACGTCGGGAATTAAAGAAGTCTAACGCGATATAATCTGTAAAATTAATATAATAAATTATTTATTTTTAAATAAGGGTAACAAGCAAGCATACAGTCCACGTAATGATAAGTGGATGCTGTGGCCTATAGACATCTACATCTACCCTCAATTATGGATCAAAATGCAGATGCGTTGTCACTCCCTGAGGACTAAGACCGAATGCCTCGCTTCCAGAAAGTCTCCGGTTCTCTACACTCGAGCCGAACCATTCGCGTTACTTCGCGCCTATGCCATAACAAACATTACAAGATAAAGCTACTTGTGTTTTCGAGTACCCTCACCTTAGCGATCGCGCACACGTCGTTCAGCAAATACCTAGTGGGCACATTGTCGCTGCAGTCTAGGATCACGTCGTATCTAGACGCAATACCCAGGGCGTTGTCCGAGTCCAGCTGGACGGTGTACGGAGTGATCTTGATGTGGGAGTTGATGCTGGAAGAGATTTCAATACAAAGGTGACTGTTACGAAGGCATTTGGGTGAACACTCTCGTCGAACTGTTGATCACAGCATGAGACATCTTTTTTATATAGAAAAAGGGTAACTCGCTAGTTACCCTTTTTCTATATAAAAAGATGTCTCATATGTGGTCTAGTGTCCTGTGCAAATGACTAGTATTTATTGACCGGAAACCGGTCTAGAGAACTTTATTACACACGCTACTGTGTTATTCACGTCTCGATCTTTTGCACATTCTCAATTCTACGTATAAGTTCAGGCTCATTCCCTTCAGGTATACCGCAGGGATCGCTATTAGGTCCTTTGCTTTTTGCGATTTTTATAAATGATATAGGTTCCTGCTTCACTTACTCCAAAATAATCCTTTATGCTGATGACATGAAAATTTTATGTCCCATTACAAATACTTTTTTTTTTTTTATAGAATAGGGTGACAAACGAGCACACAGTCCACCTGATGGTAACTGGACGGCTGCGGCCCATAGACATCTACATCTATCTTCCATTACGAATCAAAATGCAGATGCGTTGTCACCCGTGAGGACTGAGATGGAATGCCTCATTTCCAGTAAAAAGGGTCTCCGGTTCTCTACACTCACCATACGAAATACAGCAGCATTAAGCTACTATTTCACGCTGGTATTCTGTGAGAGCGTGGTCCTTCCCCGGTCGAGCCGACCCATTCGTGCTACAACTATACTATTAATATAATTGCAGCATGGCTCTACCACGTAAGACTTCTGACTGCCTTGGTCTGCAGCGTGATCTCAATGAACTTGAACGATATTGTTCACGCAATAAACTTGACTTGAATGTGTCCAAGTGTTTTATCATTACTTTTACCCGTAAACCCAATCCCACTGCCTTTCACTACAAATTACAAGACACTACTATAGAGAGATTACAGTCAGTAAATGATCTTGCTGTATTTTTCGATTCTAAATTACTTTTTGATGCACATATTGACAATATCATTAAAAAAGACAATAGAGCACTTGGATTCGTTTTGAGATTTTCCACTGATTTTCATAATATTAAAACATATAAGATACTTTATTGCGCTCTTGTTTGCAGCCATTTAGAGTACGCCTCTCAAGTGTGGAATCCAAATTATAACATTTATATAGATAGGATTGAGCAAGTACAAAAGCGTTTTCTACGTTTTCTGCAATTTAAGACGCAATTTTACACTAATAACTACATTTCGCGATGTAAAAAATTTCATATTTTGCCTCTGCACGAACGTAGGCGCATAGCAGATATGATTTATCTTTTTAAATTGGCAAATGGTCATATTGACTGTTCGGAGCTACTGAGTAAATTAGGCTTTACAACAAGAGCTACCCTACTAAGAAAGCCTCGCTTACTCCACGTGCCACATACCCGGAATAAATACAGGCAAAATTCTTTTATAATACGTGCATGCAGAACTTTTAATGACATTTCCAATAGCGTTGACTTGGATCTGTTTAATACCAGTGTTTCTCGAATCAAAAATATTTTAGCGAAAAAATTCTTTTGTTGAGTGTTTTTCTGTTTAATTTAGTTAATTTACTGTATTTGTCTTAATCGATGTTTATCTTTTACCGACTGAAATTATTGTTTTTAAATTCATATTGTCTATAGGTGAAAACTTTTAAATGGCCTTCTAGTTGTTATTCATTTATTTACTGTTAATGTTAGCTGTAAGTTTTCCAATAAGAACAAAATAAAATAAAATAAGTTTTTACGTATAAATACGCGCACTTTCCGGGTGTGTGAAATAGGGTTTTCTTAGTCTAACGTGTTTATCATTAACATATTTTACGTGAGAGAGCCACTCCTATTATGCTATTTGGGCTGGAAGACTAATGGTTTACTTCAACTGAAGAAAGAGAACGTTCTCACAGTCAGCATACAGTACACCTGACTGTAAGCGGATGCTGTGGACCATAGATATCTACATCTTTCTTCGAATAAGAACTAAAATGCAGATGCGTTGTCACCTGAGGACTAAGATGGAATGCCCCGTTTCCAGAAATAAAGACTCTCCGGTTCTCTAAACTCACAATGCGAAACACGGCAGCATTAAACTGCCATATTTTCAGGAAATATCCTAGAGCCGCGCTCCAAGGTATTAATTAGAGATTAGTATGTCGAATACCGAATAATAGCGAATGCTCGCTATTGTTCGGTATTCGATATTATTCGACATTTTTTGTTATTCGTCAAATACCGAATATTAGTTGGTATTATTCGACATTCGGCGAATAGTTGCCTAAAATAACCTTTTAATTAAAAAAAACTATAGACCTAATAATTATCAAACTTAAATTTTTCTTTTATGGCGTAATGTAAGAAAAATATTCTTAGGTAATATGCTAAGTTCTGGAACTCGCTGGCGAGTTTAAATATCTTGAATCAATTTATGTTTAGGCACTCCGAGTTCAGACTGAATACACGTAATACACAATGTTTCGTATATCCCGAGTGATTAAAATGTATCATCAATGCGGCTGGTATTAGTCAGAAGTCTATTAGGGGAACGTTTTTAATGCATCATTTACCACGAAATCGATTGGGCGGGAAATCCCCCACAGTATTAAACGCCGGGTTATACAAAACGTGGTATTCCCCGTAAAAAAAAAAGGTACAAGAAAAGGGTTGCCAGCATTTAAAAATATAAAATCAGTGTAATATGGGACTGATTTCTTTAACTTCATTGTTTTAGTTTGTCATAACAATAAATGAAGGTAAGTTCAAGACCACTAAACGCGTGATATTATTACTTGATAAGAAATACATAATTTTATATTCATTTTGCTATGTCGAATAATAATAGCGAGTTGTCGACTATTCGCCATAAGGCGATTAATCGGTTATCGACTATTCGCTGTAACAAGTATTCGCGGTATCTCGAGTATTAATGCTCAGTACGAATGGGTCGGCTCGACTTAGGAAGGAGCACGCTCTCACAAAATACCAGCATGAAATAGCTGCTCAATGCTGCTTTGTTTTCTAGGAATGGTGAGTGACAAGAACCGGAGGGTAAGAGGCGACACCAGAAAACGAACCGGGCAGATTTGGGCAGCATCGTCTTACAAATGGCAACTTACAAATAACAGAACTGTTGCCAACCCTATTTTAGCCACAGCTATTTTAATATGGTGGAAATTATAAAAAATACATCCCTTTGTAAAGCCTTGTTCAATGTGAACTTTTGATAGGTCGTCACGGTAGCTCAGGGGGAGGTCAGGGGCATACCTGCATTTTGATTCTCAACCGAAGATTGAATGATGCTGAACCGTAGTTAGGAAGATTTGCCATTTTAAACGTCACGCTCGGCAGCGTCAAAGAAGTGAGTACCTCTGTCGCTGCTTACTGTCGCTGGTGTGCCATCTATTGACAACTATGAGATTCTGATATTTTGCATAGTTGCCTATTACTAATTTCCGGTATTACTTAATATCCGGAATTAATTTAATATTTTGCTGCAATGTTATTGTACAACATTTTGCAGAGTATATTACAGCGTTGCTTTATTAACTGTTTCCCTCTACAATTGAGTTCATTGACATGAAACATCACTTAGGCTATAAGCCAAGTGAAAGTGCTCTACATTGCGCCTTATAGAAGGCACCATGACAGCTGGAAATTGCCACGGAACTATCCAGGTTAGTGGTAGAAGGATATCAACCCTCGCCACCACAAATCTCAAACTTAACTGATTAATAGCTGCTCCTTTCCTTTCACTATGCGATAGATAGAATAGTAAAACTCTATATGTATGTATGTGTCATATATCAGGATTACCTTTCCATTCCCTTTATATATATATATATATATATATATATATATATATATATATATATATATATATATATATATATATATATATATATACATAAAGTTAATATAAATACATTTCAGACATTAGACCAATAACATAGTAAATTAAAGGCAAAATAATGTCTTCCATAATAAATAAATTTATTTAAAAACTTGAAAAAATATTTAAAATAAGATAAATAATAGAAATACAAGTCGAAAATATTTTAAAAATAAAGATAAATAACATTTATAAGATACTCAGAAAATTTGTTAAAAATTGTGTAAGTCTTGTATAAAAGAAAATTTTCCTAAGTTGTGGAAGGAGTTCATGTATAAAAGAAAATTTTCCTAAGTTGTGGAAGGTGTTCATGTATAGATGTCTTGTATGGAGGAGCTGCCGGAGGTACATACCTGCAGTTGTACATATATATGGGGTGGTCGGGAGCCCGACTGCCTGAAGTACTGTAGCACAATGACTAGTCCTATATTAGGGACTTACGATAATAAACTCAATGATACAAAAGCAATACTATAGAAGGTCTCTATGATGAATTTGCTTTACAATATTAGAATCGTGGGTTGAAGTCCTATATATTAATGACTTATGAAAGTAAGGTCTATGATACAAAAGCAATATTATAGGAGGTCTCCTTTATGCATAAGCATTGTATGGGGTGGTCGGATGACCGACTGCTCCTAGTACTGTAGCAAAATGACTAGTCCTTATTAGGGACTTGAAAAGGAATATTATGGTGGCGTGTATGCTGCTTCACGAGCAATTGGTCCGAGGTAAACTTGGACTCAATCGATGTGTCCCAGACATATTATCTTATGTGCCGGTGGTAAGCGGGTTTGTTGTAGCAATACGGCTTTCCCGTGGACATCGCACACCCATACCGTTTGTGGGCGACGTCGTAGCGCATAGCGATGCGTCGTCTATCTTTCGGATTGGGATGAGTATGTTTGGTAGCACTTTAAGTGTAGCAGGCATACTCAACTTCATGTCTTAGTGCATTAGCGCTATGATACGTGGAGTTTTGTTTATTGGCGCCTTAGTAGCGTGCTACTATGATACGTTGGTGATATTTTTTAACAACAATACAAACTTTGTCACCAAAGTCGATAGGGATCATGTGGGTGTGTTGTGAGGGGGCGCCATCCGTATGATAGTTGCATTGATGCTCACTGCTACTTGCGGTATTGCGTCTTGTGATAGATCTGCGGGTGTGTTGCGCCTGATTCGACACTCTCTTGTGGTTCTGGTCGATGGAAGTATGTGGGTGGTGATGTCTGCTGGGATGTATGGGGGACCTTGGGACGGTGTAAGCCCGACGATAGTCGTATTGATGCTTGTTGCGTTCTGCAGCATTGCGTCTCTGCGATGGTTGTTTGGTGGGACGCTATTCTCAATGGCGCTCTCTGCGTCTTGGTTTGACTCACACCTAAGTAGCTTTGCCCAAGTCGGGTCCCTTCATTACGGGGCTGCAGACTGTCTGCCTTCCACGATGTTTTATATAACAACATAATAATATATCTCTGTAACTTTCCCACCTTTGAACGATTGAAGGCAACTTGTTGGTGGGTGAGGCAAACATGATCGAAAATGCATTTACTCAACGTCAGTGACACAAACCCTTTCTGATGGCGAATTATTACTCTTATCTTATAACTGCCTTTTGGCTATATCTGCCGTTGTATTGGTTGGTGGAGCATATGTGTCGACCTCATGCGGGTGGTAGCTGGCGGGAGAATTTGAGGAGACTCTCAAGGCTGCGGCCGAAAGCCGCACAACGTGGGACCCCATTCCCTTGAGGTGAGCGGTAGACTCATGACACGCTCTGCGGCTAGTAGCCGTGCTGATCATGCAATTGGTGGTGATGCCATACACTTACATCACGTCTGCAGGAGCGGCGGTCTGGCAGGTGGTGGCGCTCACGGAGGGTTTACGGCCAGTGTGCCTATTTGCCTAAACCGTGTGACGTACATTCACTGTGGCTGGATTCGTTCGTATTCTGTATGGCGTTTACACGCATTGACATGCACGACTTCGGTCGATGTTTGTGCTTACGCACTAACAAGGCCGCCTCTTTAACTGGTTCGCCAGTTATTTTGCTGTGGACTACGGTCCAGTTCCCGAATTAGCGTTCCCTTCGGGGGAAGTGCATCAAAATGGTTGGCGCTCACCGTGCACGGCGTGTGTTAAATAAATGTGGTATTTTGTATAAATATATTTTGAGCCTTTTCCGAGCGGGAAGGGATAATTAATAATAAATTTATAATGTAAACCTGATACAAGTGGAATAGGGACATTTTACGTTCTTAACGTTTCTCGAGCCCTGTCTTCGTGAACGGGGTTCACTTAGCTTATAAGGCACTACCAACAGCTTTCAATTGCTCTAGTGAATATTCACTCTTCCAAAAGACACCTAAAAGTTACTAAACAAACACAACCTAAATAAGGGTCCTAACTAAGATGATCACGCCAAAATATTACAAACGGCCTATTATTAAGTCTTTTGAAAGATCATTTAGAAAGATCATAACATATTTTATTTATTTTGGTCACAAATATATAAATTTTAATATAAAGGGGAATATAATATATTTAGTATTCAACATATTTATTATTATGAGAGGGGGAAGCGTTACAATGGCAATAGCCTTTGTCGAATCTTCAGGGATTTGGTTGTAAAATTATGTAAATATTGCTCCACAAATGAATAACTGAAGCGGCAATGGGCCTGCCATATATCTCGAAGAACCGACAACCGATGCGGAAGAAAGGTTCTCCAGTGGCAGCCTCGTACCGGTAGACGAATTGTTAGGCGGCCGCCCTTTAGATGGGAGTGACGACCTGGTAAAACTGCAAAAAGTCGATGGATGCAGGTGGCTCATTACCATGCTTTGTGGCATTCTTTGGGGGAGGCCTATGTTCAGCAGTGGACTGGTGAAGGACTGTAAAGATAATGGTAATGATGATGAAATGAATCACTTGCTCTGAGTAGTTGAGTAACAAGTCCAAAAGTTATCGCGCTTACCTTCTCAATGTTTCTGCAGCTGACTCAGCTTTACTCATATTCTGATCCCTTTCTGTATGCAAGATCTGCCTGTGAATGTTTGTGAGGTCCACGTTGTCATAATCCACTATCCCGATTTCACCTACCGATGAAAAACATAATTTATCTTTCTTCCTTTATATTTCTATAAAATTTTGAGTCCGAGGCAGAACCAAGCTTTCACCTAATACCGGCGTGAAATAGCAGCACAATGCCGCTGTTTCTTATGGTGATTATAGAGAACCAGAAACCCTTTTACTGAAAATAAGGCATTCCATGTTAGTCGTCAGGGGTGAAATAAAAGATACAAATTAAACTAAATAATTGTGAGTTCTAATCTAATCATTCATTTAACTACAGTTAACTACAGTCATTAAGTACTAGCCACTATACTAGGATTTTTTTACGTGGTAGAGCCATGGTCGACTCGACCGGGGAAGAACCTAGTAAAAGATTTTGGTTTGAGATGATTCTGGAGTCAATATAAAGAAAATACTACAATAGTATTAGTATATACTAAATAAGTTCATTACTACCACCAAAATTATAAAAAGACTGCAGTTGCCAACTCGCGTGCCAATTGTTCGGGCTAATTCCAGCCGCACTATTTCACCATCGCACATCGCGACAAAACTCTCGATACCATCCGTACCGTTTGGATGACTGGCGGTCCACCGCCGTGCGATTGAAAAGAATTTTTCTTCCTCACACAACTTCCTTGCGGAATCGAGTATCACCAGAGATTTTTCCGGCCCGATACGACTTAAGGACCTTCAGGAAAAGAGCCTACTCCATTTTAAACGGCCGGCAACGCATCTGTAACTCTCCTGGTGTTGCAGTTGTTCATGGACGGCGGTAATCACTTACCATCAGGTGAGCCGCATGCTCGTTTGCATGATGCCCCTCTCCTATAAAAAGAAAAAAAAACTGTAGCAACTTTATCAAATTTCCTCCCTATAAGGCAATCTACGAAGGAGGCCTATGTTCACCATTGGACTTGTAATTAGACTGTAATTAATGTAGAAATGAATTACCAACACCAGCGCCGGCCAGGTAAACTGACGCTGGACATCCGAGCCCCCCAGCGCCCACCACCAGCACCTTCGCAGCACATAGCCTCTCTTGACCTTGAACTCCGATATCGGGCAGAAGTATTTGTCGACTGTACCTGTTGAAAGGAAATTTATCGTTGATATGGGCCTTTCACACTTGGTATGCGTTGCTTTAGCAAGCAAAACTACTTGATAAAATCAGGCGTTACTTTGCGGAAATCTATTATAATAAAGATATTAACAGTTACTTTGCAACCATCCACCAAATTATATAAAATGATGTGTCTTCCCTAGTTTGAAGAGCACCTCCCGCCCTCCCTCAATTGCGTGCACCAATCCCGTCATCACCAATCCCAGCACCACCACTCCCAACACCACTATTCTAGGAAAGACACATGTGTATTGAATTTTTAGATAAAACCTTGATGATCAGAGGCTAAGCGCGCGATATAAATTTCAAAGTTTGAAAACAACAAAATCCTTGCTGGAACCAATTTTTTAATTGCAATTTAGAGTGCTGATTTTCCATGACCGAGTATGTGGAAAAGACACCTCATTCGTAATAAAATAATAATATACTGTAGCAGAGTGATGGACTAGTGGCTCCAGTCCTTGAGGGTTCATAGATACTGTACTTACATGAATACTACAAATTTAATAATAATAATTTTATACCAACTTAGCATTAAGTAATTTTTTTAACAAAATAAGAGCCACATATAAAATAGTCTAACTGGAAATGACGCATTCCATCTCACTCCTCAGTCTTATTCTATAAAAAAAGTTTAAAAAGTCTCCAGTTCTCTACACTCACCATACGAAACACTTTTATGCTGGTATTCTGTGAGAGCGTGACTCTACCCCAGTCGAGCCGACGCATTTGTGCTCCAACCATAATATAGCTGCAGCATTAACTCCCAAAATTTCAAGTGGTTTACAGCACCCAAGGTCACTGTGGAACTAAGGTGTTCAATAGTCAATATCATAGCTAATTCAGATTTGCCTCAGCTTTTTAATATTAATCCTTGTTCAAATCTACACCGTATTCATAACACAGCATAAGACATGCTAATCCCAATTACAAGACTGAATGTAGTAAAGTATACCTTTCAATAGCCCACTTAGGAAGTTTATCACCATAATACACTTTGGTCACATTTTTCATGTTATGTTGTTCACATTGTGCAGCGTAACCTTGATTTAAATTATTATTTGGATGTACCTGAAAACAAAATATACTAGTTCATATTTCTACACATTATATACTAGTGAATCACTACGGTTTTTGTGTGTAGGATCTATTAATGTAGCATTTTTCTTATTTAAAATGATCAAAGGCCATCAATGCATCAATTTGACGTGTTTTTAAGACTTCAAAAAGTAGGAGGTAATCAATTCAACTGCATTTTTCTAAAATGTTAGAACTCTTTCTGGGTAAATCCATTTTGACGATTCTTTCTTTATTTACTATTATAATACCAGCGTAAAATAGCAGCTTAATGCTGCTGTGTTTCGTATGGTAGGTGTAGAGAACTGTAGACCCGTTTTACTGGAATTGAGGCATTCCTTCTTAGTCCTCAAGGATGACAATGCATTTTACAGGTTAAATGTAGATGTCTATGGGCCACAGCAACCACTTACCATCAGGTGGACCGTGTACTCGTTTGTCACCCTCATCCTACAAAAAAAATGAAAACTGGTGCTTCTCATGTGGTCCCACAAAAATTTGATCAAGATCTGAGCCTGATCAGTAGTTTTTGGGTTATCATCCTTCATAAAATTAATTGACTTTGACTACATTGACGATCTGTAAGTACTTCTGGATGCGAAACCTGGGCACTCACCAAACACCACAGAAAAAAGTTGAAACACTGTCAGAGCGCCATGGAGAGAAATTTGACAGGAATAAGGAAACAGGACAGAGTGAGATGTAGCATAATAAGGCATAAAACCAAAGTTGTCGATATAATAACCCCAATAGACTAACAAAATTGGTTATGGACTGGTGATTGGACAGGACAGGAAAATTGCCACTGACTGGTATCCCAGAGATGGCAAGACAAGTAGTGGACGCCAAGAAAGATGGGAAGACAACTTAAAACTCACGGTCCTAGTAAAAAATGTTAGAGGAGGCCTATGCCAAGAGGCAAAATGAGCTTCGGGACATATTATAACAAACAAGAACATGTCTAGTATTCATACTTAACCGAGAAGTTCAGATTAAAGAGGCTTATTATTATTATACATTGACGATGTTCTCATTTTATTTATATTGGAGTTGATTTGTAAAAAAATATATTTTACCACTTTTCAAGTTCAACTCAAGTTTTTTTTTTTTGTATAAATACAACCTAGATCACTCCTGGCATTGCTCTTTACTTGTTTGTGAAGTTTCATCACCATCGGTTTAGCGATTCTGAACAGTAGCTCATAAGGGATTTTTTTTATAGAATTCAGGTGAAAAACAAACACACAGTCCATCTGATGGTAAGTGAATGCTGTGGCTCATAGACATCTATACTTAACCTCGATTAAGAATCAAAATGCAGATGCGTTGTCACCCGTGAGAACTACGATGGAATGTCTCGTAACCAGTAAAAAGGGTCTCCAGTTCTCTACACTCCCCATATGAAACACAGCAGCATTAAGCTATTATTTTACGCTGGTGTTCTGTAAGGGCTTGATCCTTGCCCGGTCGAGTCGACCAATTCGTGCTAAAATTATACTACTAATATAACTGCAGCATGGCTCTACTGCGTAAAAGTTGCCCAATGTTTAGCACTGCGAACGTCAATCTACCTGCCAAGAATAACGATAGAGGCTCATTCTCTTTACACTAAAGGTATGACCTTTGTAAAGAGGATTAGCCTATGAGGCTATGACTAGCACTGCACTTTTACACTGTTGAGGAAAAAGAAGAAAATGGAAAAGTAAGATAAAGACTTTGTCCACTACTCATTCCCTTAACCAATCAAATATCGAGACCCCGCAGCTCCATTGCACCACTTAGTCCACCATTAAAAAGAACTGTATTGGGCAAGAATTCTCCTTATGCCAGATTCTGCAGTTATTAATGGATACAGCGATCAAATTGTTATTCACTTTCACTCACCAAGAATATTCTCTGAGTGTCTCTGTAAATGTATAAGTTAATAGCGTAAAGTAAAATAGATTTTTTTTTAGTTTATGTAGCACTATTCTTACTAATAGATATACATATATTTAATTTTAGTTTTAGTAAGGCAAATAGCTTATTGTTATTTCAGTTTATGTTTTTATAAAGTTATATGCATGCAGAGTTTACCTTTAAGTGATGGTAGCACTTTTTTTAATACTTTTAAGTAATTGTGCTAATTTGATGTGTTAGTGTTAACAACTGTTGGTAAACTTAATAGAGAGAAAAAAAAAAAATTGTCAGCCTAATTTGTTACCTGCTAAGTCCAGTTTTGGCAAAATTTATTTTTTATACCAGTCAAAAACTTCAGTCTAATTTAGACTAGGATGTTTAAGGAATAACAGCAATATTACCCTATAAAGGTGACAAATGCTATGCCCGAAATACTGTTTTTTAACCATCAGCAAATTTCCTCAACACAACTGCTAAATCCTATCGAGGCCTCAATTTGCACAGACACATTCCTAAACCTGCATGGTGTTTGCGATGCATCAAATTTTGTTGTGTTTTAGTCAAATATTTGAGGATGTAAACAACTAATTATAAACTAGGTAAGTTTATATTGCTTTATCTCTACGTATTTTTTGTTGTGTGCCTAAATCAAATGTTTTTCATCACATTCAACTCCAAACCAAAATATAACAGACTTAGCAGGTTTACCAATTTATTGTTTTTAATAATTTATTGCTCAATTAAAGATAATTTCTTAGAAAGAGAATTTAAATAAATTATAAAACAAAGTATGCATGTACAAATAAACAGTTAAGTTAAAATCTGTTTTTGGTCTGTATAAATGTTAAATCTCATTTTTTGTCCTAATTTTATCCTTCTTCTTCTTTAATTTTATTAAATCAAATATTTTTTTGATATTTTCAAAATATATCGGGAGAAAAATTTTGGATTTGGTTTCTGAGGCTTGTAACTTACAGGATAGACCTGAAATGTAGCTCTGAAGTCAGATTATGAACCAAACCAAGTAATTCACGTTTTAGAAAATATTCAGTTACAATATATAGGTCCATAACAGAACTAATTTTTCACCAGTGAGATCACTGAACAGTGCACATATTTTATATCAGAACATGACCTGTTATTAAAATTATGAACATTAAGCAGTCCGGCAAGTTTAACAAACAGGTTTGTTTTACTTATTCTAAGCCAGTCCTTGACCATGCTCCCATCTGGTAGTAACTTATGATAAAGCCATAGATGATAAAAAGCACTTTTAGCATAACAAAAGCCTATTCACTTTAGATAGGTGCCACAGGAGCTTGTTTTAATTTGTAATGACTATTACTAACTTATTTAACTTAAAGGGAGAACCATATAGCAAAAAAAATGAGTAAATGTATAACAATTAAATAATTTTAAAATTAAAAAAAATTATTTCATTGAGATGTAGTTTTACTATCTCCATATCTCTGGATAAAATATAAGGTTTTATTTTAAAATAACAATTTACCGGCATCCAATTACTTTTCATTTCAAATAATTCACTTTCTTTCTCTTGTAAAGCTTTACGCAAGCTATTTATTTCTTTTTCTAGCTTTTGAATGCGATCCATCCTTTTTCATATAACACGATTATATCTTACAAAGCTATTTTATTATTTTGAAATATTTACAGTGTTGGATAAATAAAACAAATAAATTAAAATTGACGTGACGTCGCGGACAGACGGATACTATTTTTTTTTTTTTTTTTTGACATTTGTTAATGTTCAGGGTTGCCAATTGCTATTCAAATATAAATAGTTAGCTGTGGTTACCTATAACTGGGTGAGCACATTGCATGTTTCTCACAATGCTTGGTTCTTGTTTTAGTATTTGTGTATCATCTGTCGGTGACCCTTATAAATAAATAAAAAAAAAAATAAAAATACTTAATATTATATCGTAGACAGAAACCTATATAGAGTCTATAGGTTTCTGTCAACTAACTAACTGTAAAATAAAACTTTAAAAATGCGTTTATATAATAATTTAATTGTAACAAAATTTACATAAGGTTGTTTACCGATGATACGTTCCCACGTTTTTTTAAAATCTTTTTATCGTAATTTTTGCATTCTTTTACCACGCAACTAGCCATATTTATGACAGGCAAATCTGCCCTGCGCGCGCACCACTATCGATCGATTCACGTTGGCCCTAAACTGTAATTTTAGTGTCCGTTGGTCCGTTTCAGTTGTTCGGTCGGCCCGGTCCTTAATATATAAGTCAATGCTTTTACCATAAACTAATAAGAGTACTAGCGTAGTCTATTACTATCCTAAGTCTATGGTAGCGCTGCCGTAATTTAACGCATTTGGCTGGATACTTTTTCATACACAGAGATAGTCCTCCTTACCTCTACCCTCCATAGATTTATAGTGGCAGCACCAGCAGCCCTTACGGGATTAAATCGTAAACGTATATGAAACATTTATTACGTCTATGGATTAAATATGTTACGTAGACAGAGAAACCTATAGACAAATTAAGCGACAGTAGCCTAATGGCAGGACGCGGACCGCAAACTCAAAAAGGTCGTGGGTTCGAATCCGCCATTCGACTACTGGCGTGAACCACTCGTAACACAAGCAATTTAAGCTTACCACGAGTGGTTAAGGGGAATATTAGTAATGTTTATAGCATTGTTAATATTCTTTTTTTAAAAAGATAAAAAAAAAAAGATAAATTGACGCATTCTTTCGCATTCGCACAAGAAAAAGATAGATTTATGCATACGTCTTGAATAGAATTGAGACAGAGCGGTGTGATTGTTTGTCCCTTTCTCCGTGCCGGTTTTTTTGTTTAGCAAACTACACTTTGCTATAGGTAGTTACTTTATGGGCATGCCGACCTAATTAGTGGATGCCCATAAAGTATGACATTGACAGGTACTGTCTTTACTACTAAGACATTCAGGACTTCATAGGCGTGATTTTTACTGACAGCTGTCGCAGAGATCAAGCTATCTTTTGTGAACCATAAACAACTTTGGATATCCGATCAATTTTTTTAAAAACAAATCAACATGAGGATATCCGCAGTAGAACCAGAGTGACCGACATAGCCCAACGGATTAGTAAGCTGAAGTGGCAACGGGCTGGCCATATAGCTCGAAGAACTGAGAACCGTTGGGGAAAAAAGGTTCTCGAGTGGCAGCCTCGTACCGGTAGGCGACGTGTAGGACGACCCCCTACTAGATGGAGTGACGACCTGGTAAGACATGCAGGAAGTCGATGGATGCAGGTGGCTCAGGACCGTGCTTTGTGGCATTACTTGGGGGAGGCCTATGTTCAGCAGTGGACTTGTGAAGGGCCGTAATGATGATGATGATGACGCTTCAATTATAGACTCAAGTTTTATAGCCCGATTGTCACCTTTAAGTAAACAGGTGTTAAAGTCACCCATCAATATAATATGACTATATGTAGGGACTAGTTATTCTAAAAGAGATTCAAAAGAAGTAAAATAGTTTATAGAAAGAGAGGCACTGTAGAAAACTTCAAGTAGGATTTTATTCTGAGACAGGAAGACCTCAACGAGCAAATGCTCAGCAGAATGAACAGGAGGCGGTTGACATGACGAACTAACAATTTTAAATGGAAAGTAAGATCTTAGGTAGGTCGCCACACCCCCACCACCTCTATTACTGCGGTCATTTCTAATTAGATGAAACCAAGGCAAAGAGTAAGAAGTAGAAGGCAAACAGGGTTTTAGCCAAGATTCTGAAACTAAAATGGCGTGAATATTTCGGGATTCAAATGCCGCAAGCATATCGGGATAATGAGTCCTGAGAATGCTTTGGGCGTTAATATGAATAGCATTGAAATTATTCACAGTCTGAGAAACAAGAATTTAAGGTGATGTTGAGTGAAGGAGAAGCACTTGTACTGTGATAACTAGTGATAACTAACATCACTAAGTGTCTCATCATCCGAAGATAACGACAGAAACAAATCACTATCGCTACACATGTTTGAGGATAACATAAAAACTAATTATATATACAAATAAATACTAATATACAATAAAAAATAAAATATAAAAATATAAATACAAGATCGAACGGTACCTACACAATTATAACCACCAGCAGCATGAAAGAGAAAGCATATAACACAACAACTTTAATAAATAAAACAATCAGTTTAATATTAAAATTCCCAAAAAAAAAACTTGTAGTCTAACACCAATAAATTGTAAAATATTATAAACGTCAGACTAGGCAGTATAGTTATGACAGGCAGTATAGGTAGATGCCTTTGCCGAGCTAGTAAAATATAAAAACAGTTAAAATAAATCTATAAGAACGTAGGAGTATGACTACGTTTTTTATAAGAACGTAGACAGATAATGCTACTAATGATTAGCGTGGCCTAGAGTGAGAAAGGACGATAACGCAGTTTAAGGTTATACAATAATCTTTATGACTTTTAAACACATTAAGAATTTTTTTCATTGTTTTTTTCAGTGTCAACCAACTTGTAAACGCTTTAGATCGCTACGAAATCTCAAAGTTGTTTAACAAAGTGTAGTTCGCTAAACAAAAAACCGGCACGGAGAAAGGGACAAGCAATCACACCGCTCTGTCTCATTTCTATGCAAGACATTTGCATAAATCTATCTTTTTCGTGTGCGAATGCAAAAGAAGGCGTCAATTTGTCTATAGGTTTCTCTGTCTACGGTCTACGCTAAGAATGCTTCTGTCAGCCTCTGTGGTTACAGTACTCTAGTCGTAGAGAGAGAATCCTATAGACACCTCCATAGCTTGTCGCAGAGAGACAAAAAAAAATACGCCACTATATTTAGGGTTACAAGTGTGAGGAAAAATTTACCCCACAACTAGCTATAAAATTAGAAATTAGTACGTAAAGTAAGCCATTAACTATTATCATTGATAGGTATTGTAGTGGATGGAGAGCTAAGTGGACTGTATTTGACTAATTATTTATTATAATTTCCTTTTGTGAAGAAAGAAGAAACTAAAAAATTGTGATATCATCTGACTAATAAACTTAAAGAAACTATTGTGTAATGAATGAGAGCTTAGTGGACTGTATTTATGTAGGTTGTGTTTTAATCTTGAAGAAAGAAGATACTGAACTAACTGTTACCAGCCCTCTGTCACTATTGTTACCTGCGTGAAATAATAACCTACAATCGCTAGGCACCCAGGGTAACATACGCAGTCGGGGCTAGCGCGTATTACGCGATTGAATGTTTGTTTTGAGTTTTTTTTAACGGTGTTTACGTAAATAGTTTTTATGTAAATACTAGTTGAAATAGTCTTTGCTTAGCGTTATTCATATTATTTTACCTATTTGATAATTTGTAACAGAAAAACGTCGCAATTACTTATAACCGTTGCGTAGATGGATGCCAACATAACATAACATAAACACTCACGCCTGTCACCCAGAGGGGTAGGCAGAGACTACGGACTTCCATTTGACACGATCCTGACATACCTCTTTCGCCTCACTTACATCCATATATCTACGCATACGATGCCAAATGCCCAAAAAAAGGTTTCAGGTACATCATTCTTTAAAAAATACCGAAGGATTTTAGAAGGAAGTTATGAAAAGTGAATTTATTTAATTTTTTTGTTAGATAGGTACTTATAGTAAAAAAGAATTAAGTAATAATTTATCTACACAAGTAATATCTACGTACTTTATTACAAAACTTAGTTGAAATTTACTTCACTATCCAAGTATCTACATGCTTACATACCTATATATTATGTCTTGTAGCTAAAACATTTTAAGTTGTAATAACACTAAACATTGAAATTAAAACTTTGTTTTCTCACAAGATTTTTAACTGAGTAGAATACGATCGCATTTCTGTTAGGAATCGTATTTCAGGATTATTTGTTGTGGCCTTGCTAGTTGCATGCGTTGAGCATCGCAGAAATCACATAGGTACGAAAATATGATCAGTCGATCATAGTTAGAATAGGTACTTCACATAGGAACATTTGGCCATGTATTTTTTTTAGTCTTTATTGTTAGCCTTTAGTAACCACGAAAAGTCCGCCATGGAAGAGGAAGGGGAAAAGATGCAAAGTAACATGGACCCCCGCCAAGTCGAGCGCGAAGCAAACACTGCCGTACCATCCTTTACTGGAACCATTTCGCTGCATTTTCAGGCCCCTATTTGAGAACCTCTGGATAATACCAGAACGCAGAAATTTTCGTCATCCAGTAAACTATAATTGTAAACGTAATTGAAGCGTAATGGACAGCGTACACACCGTCTCCGCATATATTATTCGAATAAAATAGTAAAAGTGCACAAAAAGATAAACTTTTGTGAAAAAAGTGTATATAGTGACCTGTGGATTATGTGACATTGTTTGTGACTCCATACAATTAGATATTATGGTGTATTTTGTAGTAAATAGTGTAAGACTAGATCTTCGTTGTATAAATAGGTATTAAAAAATTTTAAACGCAAAAACTTTCTTAATAAGGTCCTACGTGATAAAAAATTTACAGTGATTAACAGTGTTTAGTGGAAGAGAGATTATTTTTAAATTCAAGAATCGTAACGGAAACTTTCTTGTTTACTAAGCGGCTCATTTATGAAACGACACAATGAACTTTAGACCGCATCGCTCGTGAATCAAACATCAATCGTGAATAAGACTACAAAATTTAATTGCATCTGCATTCCCATCGTGGTGTATTGGTTTCGAGAACCTACTTGGAACGCTCTGTACCAGAGTTCTAATCCAACACATTTTTTTTCATATAATTTTAATTAATATAAGAATACATATATATAAAAGAGTAAAATATATGACATAAATATGGCATCCTCGTCGAAAAAAAATGCTTTATGTGCCAAATGTAATGTTATTACAGAAAATAATGAATATCTAATATGGACTTTATGTAAGAAAAAATATGTGCGAACGTGTCAGCAAAAAGGTTTTATCTAATGAACAAAAGTAGCAAAAGCTCATGGAAATGTAAATCATGCCTAAATAATAAGAATAAGCTAGTAGACGATTCACCGGTCTCTTTGAATTTGACAAAACAAAAATAATTGAACAAAATATAACAGTTAGAAAACAAAACTTTAGTAATAATCGATCAACGGACAACTGTACAGTAGTAGAAGATATTGATGACATTAACAGTTCTACCCCTAACGAAACTCTTCAGAGCCTACCCAACATGTCATTAATGGATAATTCAACCATAACTGAAATGAAATGCGAAATAGAATATTTAAAGATGCAACTAGAAAGTGCACACGCGGAAATTGCCGAACTTAACATTGAAACAACTAATTTAAAAAAAATATCGAGGACAATAAAAACAAATGGGTGTTTATGTCAAACTTTTGAATGTAAATACACCCAAGAAGGGAGTTATAGCATAGACTCATAGGTAAAGAGCCTACACAGCAGCGACCCCGATACATTGCAGCGGCACGAGGCGCAACTCAGCAGAACGTGGGCATTGACGTCAACGGATGCAATCGGAGCTCTGCAATATTACTTTACCTTATTTTAATGTAATAATTAAAAGTCAATCTAGATCTAGCATCGATCTGATTCACTTCTTTTTTAGTTGTAATAATTATATTGTAATTTTTATATTATAATAAAGTATTTTATATTAGTTTCGGTTTTTTTTGGGTCCTTCGGCTGCAGTTAACGTAATTGGCGCAGTCGGTAGGATACTCAAAAGTTAGTTAGACTATCGTAGCTTTCAAGCTTTAACCGAGTATCCGAATCTACTACGGACCAACTGCAAGCCAAGAGGATACATCAAGACATCGATCCCGAGAAAACCGAGATGAAATCTATGTAAGTACACCAGAATTTTATCTAGTGTTGCTTCCTCTTTCCTAGTGTAAATCTTTCCCGTCAAAATTTTCCATCCAAGGAAATCATCCCACTGCGAACCTACATCGCGTAGGCAGCCACGTAGACAAAGTTTAGACTATAATAGAGATTTAGGTTGTTATTTAGAGTTAGATATAATTACCGAGGAACCAAAAATGGCCCACGACCCTGACACTATTTTCAAGGTTTTACGCGCAGTGCCAGAGTTCGACGGTAACCCTAATGTACTGACTAGATTTATAAATTTATGTGACCAAATATGTGCGGCATACCTAAGTAATGAGCCTGGCAGTGAACTATCAAACTTATGTCTGCTTAACGGGATATTAAATAAGATAACTGGACCCGCCGCGACCACTTTAAATTCAAATGGTATTCCTGAAAGCTGGCATGGCATACGCACAGCCTTAATCAATAACATTTCTGACCAACGAGACGAAACGGCACTCTACAATGACCTCTCGTTAGCTACTCAGGGAAACAGCTCACCCCAAGAATTTTATGCACGATGTCAGACATTATTCAGCACTATCATGACGTATGTTACGCTTTATGAAACCTTGCCTACTACAATAGAAGCCAAACGTGTACTGTATAAAAATTTAACAAAGCAAGCTTTCGTACGCGGTTTAAAGGAGCCACTTGGCTCACGAATACGTTGCATGCGTCCTGATACAGTTGAAAAAGCCTTGGAGTTTGTACAGGAGGAACTGAATGTCATGTACCTACAACAACGCGGTGAATCTTTCGCTGAGAGGAAACCTCAAGCAACTAAGCCTCTCCAACCTAGTCATATGACCTTACCTTTGCAAAAACCGTTCAGTTTTCCTGCACCGATGCCAATGCCCAATTTACAGCGACCTCAACATGTACCACAGCAACATGCCTTTAGGCCTAACGTGCCACCACAGTTTAACATGCCTACGCGAACTCAACAAATGTTCCGTGCTTTGCCACCTAATTACACACCCCATAGTAATATGTTTAGATTACCAAATAGGAATCAACCCCATGACTCAGGTCCGAAGCCTATGAGTGGCGTTAGCCATTACGTACCTAAACCAATGCCTCCAACAGGTCTGACTGGCCACGATTGGCGTAGATACGGTAACCCACCGCCTTCAAATTATTTCAAAAGTAGGGAAATGAATTTTAACGAATGTGCGGATTACAATAGTTACTATTCTCCCGAATACCAATACGACTATTACAACTATGATGATAATTATGACTATACCAATACTGTGACCTATGACTGTGACGACATACAGCATTGCCCTTACTAAGACGCGACTGAGATAGATGAATACGATAACGTAGACTGTCAACCTTCTACAAGCAGTACAACTCAGGATTTTCAAAAGGCTCGTTCTTCAAAAAAGCCAAAATAGAAGTTAACTTACATACGCAGAGACAGCTTCCATACTGTATGAATTGCAAATGGACTATCTTTATAGTAAATTAGATAAAGTTTTAATACAACTAAATAGCTTAGAGCCTAGTCGCACTAAGAGAGGTCTAGTAGACGGCTTAGGCTCGGTAATCAAAAGCGTAACCGGTAATTTAGATTATTTAGATGCCGCGAAATATAATAATGCCATAAAAGTTTTAAAGGATAACCAAAATAGGATCGAATCGGAATTCAATAGTCACATTAGCATTAGTAAGGAGTGGATGTCTCAACACAATAGTGTAATATCCCAGATAATTGAAAATCAAAACAAAATTAACTCAACACTTATCCAGTTATTAGATAGAGCCGCTTATAGAGATAGTAGCCTCATCAAATATGCTAAGTTTGCCCAACTCCTAACAATTTTAACCGAAAATATCGATGATGTTCTCAATGCTTAATAGGATAGAAAATATATTAGCATTTAGTCGTGCATCGAGCACCCACCATTCTACCTTAAGTGTTAAAATAATTAAGTCCATGTTAGTAAGATTAAGGCAAATTTGTGATAAGGAACATATATTAAATTTAGAGACTAGAGAATATTACGATATCATTAAGTCAGGTTATTATTTCACGGAGAATCAAATAGTAATTGTTCTGAAATTCCCCGTTATTTCCAAAGACACCTTCGACCTATTCCGCTTATCCATTGTACCTAACAAAAACCACCAATCTATTATTCCACCCTATCCTCTAATAGCAACCAATCGAGAAAAATTCGTGTACATGGAGACAGAATGTCCGAAGTTGAGTAATCGGTACCTATGCGAAAAGGAAACAAACACCCAAATTCGAACACAATCCGACTGTATCCAGAACCTCATCATCAATCAGTCTATAACAAAATCCTGTAAGATAACCGACATCGCACTATCAAAAGAAGCCATGGAACGTCTTGACGACAAGCACTATACCATCTCCTTCCCTCAACCAACTAAGGTCCACACAGTATGCGGGCGTGGAGACATTACTACATTACAGGGCAGCTACTTAGCCACAATACCAATCAATTGCTTCCTGCGAACACAAGAATTCACCATCACTAATATTAATGATCAAGTAGAAGGCCATCCCCTGAAACTAATGAAAATACCAATGGATATAGGCGCAAAAGATACCCCAGCAGTACCACGAATCAGCCTTAATACTATCAACCTGAAAGGACTCCACGCAGCCCAGGACCAACTCATGATGCAACCACCACTTCATCTGCGAGAGATGCACCCCCTAACCTTATATCATACTACTATTCCCGTTTACGCCGTGTTATCAAGCCTAGTAGTATTCGCTATCATAATCTCAGTTCGTTACTACTACAGGACTAGGAAGCAAGAACAGACCCAGGATAACACCCAACATAGCTATGAAAACCCCGAAGGAAGAAAAGTCGAAAAGACATTACCAGCAACTTTTTCTCTCAAAGTTCTAAAATAGTTGCTGATCTGAGGGTGGAGGAGTTATAGCATAGACTCATAGGTAAAGAGCCTACACAGCAGCGACCCCGAAACATTGCAGCGGCACGAGGCGCAACTCAGCAGAACGTGGGCATTGACGTCAACGGATGCAATCGGAGCTCTGCAATATTACTTTACCTTATTTTAATGTAATAATTAAAAGTCGATCTAGATCTAGCATCGATCTGATTCACTTCTTTTTTAGTTGTAATAATTATATTGTAATTTTTATATTATAATAAAGTATTTTATATTAGTTTCGGTTTTTTTTTGGGTCCTTCGGCTGCAGTTAACGTAATTAGGGCACTCCGAAAAAACGTTCCAATATTATTTTAAATAAAAAGAAGCCGGATTATGATGTTGTTACTGAATCGCCCACCACGCCCGTTTCCGAATTTAAGAATCAGAGTGCTACGAAATGCTTACAAGAGAAGTTGAAAAATGAGACTTTAAATGTTAAGGACATTAAGCAAGATACATCAAAAATCGGAAACAATGAACAAAAGATTTGTCACGAAGATATAAAAAAAATATCACCAATCACAGTACAACGCAACATAAGCAAAACATTAACAAATAGTGAAAAAATAAAATATATATCCTTGGCGATGAACAGGCACGAGGACTATCGCTAGAAATTAGAGATTCACGGATAAACACGTGGAACGATAACTATGATGTGTTATCTATAATTAAGCCTAACGCGACGACTTCAGATATTTTATCATATTGTAACATCTAAAAAAATTAGTTGAGTAGCAACGACAGAGTTATACTTATAATAGGACAGAATGAAACAAACCCATTTAAACTGTCTAGTGAGGTAAGCGTAGCTTTAGAGAAATTAAAATTTGTGCGAGTATTCGTTTTAGAGACTTTAAAAAATAATTATCTAAAAGAAAAATCTCTGAATAATCATATGTACTGTGTTACTCGGTTATATCAAAATTGTAAATTTTTAAGACTTCATGGTAATATTAATAGAGCAAAAATAATAAACTTTCACATTGACTCTGAAGATTATGATAAAAAATTTATAGTTAGTAAACATAAACTTAATTCAAATAGTATAAATTACTTTAAAACAAATAAAGGCTTTAAAAAATCTTACACAAATCTACCATACGAATTCAAAAAAGGTACAATTCCATATTTATTCAAAAAACAATTAAAAAAACAAGAAACACATATTCACATTGACCTTGCCACAGCTAGTAAAAAACAACCTTTAAAAGGTACGATACCCTATTATTTTAAGCCACAGAATAAAAGTGTACAGTCAACAAATAATTTTTTTCGTAAACAAATCTAAATTGAATATATTACATCAGAACATTGCAGGACTTTTCAGCAAAATTGATTCTTTGGAAATAGTATTGGATCAATTAAAAACAACAAAAATAGATGTAGACATAATATGTTTAAGTGAAACTTTTATTAAAAAAGGAATGGAGAACATTATTTCCATTAATAACTTTAAACTAGCCGCAAGATTTTCACGTGTTAATGAAAAAAGAGGTGGTAGTTGTATTTTTGTTAAGAAAGGTATTAAATATAAATCAATTGTGATAACAAACGAATTAGGCAGTATTGTTTTGAATGTTGTGGAATTAAATTAAGTCAATTAAACATAATTATTATTTGCATATATAGAATACCTAAACCTGAAACATTGCCAGCATTTTATGAAAAACTTAATATATTATTACAAAAACTGACTAATAAAAAAGAGAGCACTAAATTAGTATTAACGGGTGATTGGAATATAGATATATTAAAACAGACTAAACCAACAGTTGAATTAACAAGTATATTAAATAATCATAATATTGACTTTCACATAAGAATACCTACTAGAAATAAAGCGTGTATTGATCATATTGCTAGCAACATAATACAAGCTGATTCGGGCATTCATTTTCTGGGTTTGTCAGATCATGAAACAGCGCAGACCCTCAGCGTAAATATGTCTGAAAAACATATAACTACATATTGGTTTGAATATAGAAAAGATTATTGTCAAAGTAATATAATTAAGTTTAATCATTGCATGCGGGCATTATCCTGGTCTGACATATATACAATAGAAGATATTGACGTAGCTTTTGACTATTTTCATGATCTATTTTTAGTTTTTTATAATTTGTGCTTTCCAAACATTAGAATAAAAATAGTAAATACAAATATGAGAGCGCGGTGGATTACTAAAGGTATAAAAAAGGCAACAATCACAAAAAGAAATCTGTATTTAAAATATATTCATGCCAATGCTAATAAAAATCTAAATAAACAAAAATACAATGCTTATAGTCGCATATTGAAAACAAATGAAAAATGTAAATAATAAATATATAGGCAACAGTTCTAATAAATGCAAAGCAACTTGTGATGTTATCAAAAACAATATAATGTGTAAACCACACTCTCAGGGCGTAGATTACATAACGTATAATAACATTAAGTACACTGATGCACAAAAAATTGCGGAAGTTTTTAATAACCACTTTATAGGTAATATTACAAAACGCGACAAAAATCATAATCTTCTTAAACAGATTGTAACGAATGACAAAACAATTTTTCTATATCCTACGGATTGTTATGAGGTTCGTAAAATAATAATGAATCTTAATAATAGTAAATCCGTCGAATACGACGAAATTTTAACGAAAATATTAAAAACGTGTGCAAATAGCATATCCGAAATTTTAAGCTTTTTGATAAATTTATCGTTTTGTAAAGGCATCTTTCCATCGAAGTTAAAACAGGTAATTGTAAAACCACTCTTTAAGAAAGGTGACAAGGCAACAGTAAATAATTATAGACCAGTTACTCTCGTACCTGTGTTATCGAAAATATTTGAAAAAGCTATGTGTAATAGATTAAACTTATTCTTTACAAAGCATAATATATTAAATCGGCAGCAGTTTGGATTTGTAAAGAAAAGTTCAACTACACTTGCATGCTTTCATCTTATTAAATTTGTCACCGAAAGCATATCTCAAAGGATACCTGTAGTAGCAGTACTATTAGACATGACTCAGGCCTTTGACCACATAGAACATGACATTTTGCTTCAAAAATTAGAAAAATATGGTATTCGTGGTGAAGCAAATAATTCGATAGCTAGTTATTTGAAAGACAGAAGGCAATGCACTGAAATCTGTAAGATGGTGCCTAAAAACAAACAAATACAAAAATCATCATATAGATCAGATTATAAGATTATTAAATATGGTGTTCCACAAGGTAGTATTTTAGGTCCGCTTTTATTTTTAATTTATATCAATGACCTACTTCAAGCTACGAAAGAAAAATGCATTCTTTTCGTCGATGATACAACCCTAATAATAAAGGCTAATTGACATAAATAATTTTAATAATCAAATCAATGACTATTCGTGACGTAGTTAAATGGCTTGAATTAAATAACCTTAATATTAATTTTGACAAAACAAAAATAATACAATTTACGACATACAAATCAAAAAAAATAGACATTAACATTAAATTTCATAATAAATCGATAGAAAAGGTACAATCTGCATTATTTTTGGGTATCACACTTGATGAACAATGCAATTGGAAGGAGCACATTTTTAAAATTTGTAAGAAATTAGACCGATTTGTTTATGCTCTAAGACGATTACGGAGAACAGTGTCGCGAGAGGCAGCTCTATGTGCATATCATGGTTATGTTTCCTCAGTTCTAAGCTACGGGTTATTGTTATGGGGTAACTCTACCGATAGCCAGAAAGCATTTGTAGTACAAAAAAAATGTATTCGCGCTGTATGCAATTTGGGGTACTGTGAGAGTTGTAGATCCCATTTTAAGAAATTAAACATTCTTCCCTTACCGTGTATGTATGTGAGGGATATCTGTTTGTTTGTAAGACAAAATTTAAATTTATTTATCAAACAGTCTGATGTAACACAGAGGCATACTAGGAACAAAAATAAATTATTCTTGCCTAAATCAGGCACCTCATTCTTTAACAGGAATGCTTACTATATGGCAATCCGTGTATACAATCGTCTGCCAGACACAATAAAGAATGAAACAAGTCAAACGTTTAAACGAAAGTTGATAGAATGGCTTTTCAGCAAGTGTTTTTATAGTCTTTCTGAATATTTCAATAACTAATTTTGTTTGTATAACATTTATCCATAATTGTATAACATTTATCCATAATTAATTTTTTATAGTTTTGTATTAAAATTTTATGTCGAAATTAAATTAAGACGATTTAATATTTGTACGCCTATAAAAGAGGCAGAATAAGCGAACTTCTGTATTAGATTTAAGACCATTATGTATTACCTTATTCTGACAAATAAATAAATAAATAAAAAATAAAAAATATAATCACATACTTAAAATCCAAAATTTCAAGTCTGTAGGTCATTTAGTTCCGAAGTTAAGCGAAAGCAAAGTTTCGCATTTTAGACACTCACTCACTCAATCATGATCATCAGAATAGAACTAGTACTTCCCATAAACTCAGAGAGCTGAAATTTGGTACAGAGTTAGGGTTTAATGGCCACATAAAGGGAAAACTATAAAAACTAGGATAATCGAACATCTGGAGTACCTGGTGACCCTGATTAGAAAACACAAGAGCCCAACCAAACTATTAGAAGAGATCGACATACCGCCTTTACAAAAAATATTCAACTTGGTGGGCCGCTTCATTTGATGTCAAAAATCGAAGGTCTAAAGTATCTGATGAAAAACCCTCAGCTGGTCTCAGCTGTATTAGAGATATGGTAATGCCCCCTTCTACCATTGGTACATAAAAATCTACTGTCATTGCAAAAATCCAGCGTAGTGGGACACATCTAATTTAATCTAGCCTATAGCGTCCCACTGCTGGGCGAATGCCTCCCCTTCTGCTTTTAATACGCATATAAATAAAATTAAAGGAAAACTCTGGATAACACTAGATTGGCTTTTATACTTATACTTACAAGTTTACAAGAAAAAATAGTCGAACGATTAACTTTATTCTACTCGAACATTACTCAAATTCCTTTAAGGTACCGTGGACGTGAATTCATCTCCACGTTGAGTACCGCGGACATGAATTCATGTCCGCATTACGTGCTGCTATTTTCTTCATTAATTGATATAAAAATACAGTATTTTCAATTGAACACTATTTCATTCGATTCTGAACGAACTAAAGAGTATTCTGAAGAATTATATTCACTCAGTTACATAGACAAAATCAAATATAACAGCCATTGGCTTTTGTGCTGTTGGTGCTGTTAGTTGCGTAATCGTTGAAGTTTTGTGATTGTGAATTTAGTTGGATTTTCTTTCAAAAAACTGTAAGTAATGTTATTTATCTTTACTACGTAATGTTTTTGAATGATCTAAGTTACAACAACAGTAACTTTTTATGTTTCAATTGATAAAAAAGTAGAATCAAAAAACCTCTACGTGAACAATTCATAACGGTCAAGATTTCTAATAAGATAATAATAGTATATTTCTTATTCGAATACCATAGTAAATACTTTTACTAAGAATTGCTAAATGTTATATCTATATGATTGTATAAGAAAAATAAAGGAAGACGCTATAATATATACACAAAAAGGTTTTGAAAATGAGGTTACAAAGCGCGCGCAAACTGTCTATTGTCGAATTTTTAGCAAATGTTTGCAAGTTAAAAAGTAGAATAGAAGAAACTATAATCATTAAAGAGGGAGCTAAAGTAATGCTTAGGATAAATATTGATGTTAGTTTAGGTTTAGTGAATGGGTCATTAGGCGTTGTACAAAAAGTGAGGTGGGACCCGGAAGACCAAACAAAGCCTAAACAATTGGTAGTAAAATTCGCTAATTATTTGATTCACGAATTATTGCCTATTAAGTCAAAATTTGAGATCATACCCCGGGCATATGTGTACAGGGAACAATTCCCAATCTGTGTGGCGTATGCCCTAACAATTCACAAAAGCCAAGGTCTAAGTCTAAAAAATGCCCTCATGGACATTGGCGCCTCCATATTCACTTGTGGCCAAGCCTACGTGGCGCTTTCACGAGTAACCAATCTTCATGGGATGCACCTCATAAATGTTGACTTCAAGAGTATAAAAGCTCAAGCTTCAGTGATCACCGAATACAACCGGCTTAGGCGTAAATACCGCGCCGATCTTTCTGATTTTAAACCGTCTAAACCGTCTAAAAGAATAAATAATGAACGCGAATGGGCAATACGAAAAACTGTTGCTACTGTACAAGAATCAGAACCGGAAAAAAAAAAGAAAGATTTGTAATTATAAAAAAATTACTTCTAAAAAGAAAAAGAATGTGTCGAATAAGAAAATCTAATAAAATAAATCAATGTGCCCACGTTTCTACAAAAAGAAGTGAAATCCCACCAAAAACATTCTGTAAAAAACTAGTCAAGTCTCGATGGAGCTGCTTGTTTATCTCTAAAAAGTAATGAATTTTATTGCATCTGCCACGGAATTACCGAATGTTTGTGCCGCCAACTTAAGTTTCATTATTTGTTTTGAAAAATTAATATGCTGATTTTTAAGACGGTTAGCTAGATGGAGACCCTCCCTTTCTTGCGGATTATGAAGCAATTATATAAAATGCCATGAAATAATTCTACCATGCAGATTTGTTAATTAATTTTTCTGACCTAGTGTATTGCTGACAAGTTTCAGCATGTGAGCTGGATCCGGAAATATAACTATGTGCTGTTTATCAAAAAAAATACGAAGTAATATTTTTCAAATCATCGAAATTGCAACCTCAGTTTTTAGCCATCGAAAAGTTGGTTGGAGAGCCGTCAATAGTTGGGGAGACTATATTAACACAATAATCTACTAACAAACCCATACATTGTTTAATTAATGTTGCCTTTTTTTCACCTGTACAACCATCACTAAAAAAATAGCCGATTGGCATCTTCCATCCATTATTTATAAATGTTACCATAAACACCAATGCCTCCTTAGCTTCAGCTACATTGTGACCATCCAAAGCTACCATATAGTTCACCAGACCTACACATTTTGTTCCATCCCATTGGACGTGCCTCCTTATAGCCATCTCATCCATGCTAACTGCACAATACAGTTCGGTTTTGTTCTTTGCCACTAATTTAATGCATTCTAATGATTCTGTTGTAAACCCTGGGTTTGCATCTACACTTTTGTACCATGTGGTAAGTGTGGATGGAAGAGGCAGACAAGCATTAAATTGTTGTCGTACATACGTGTAAGCCCGAGGACTTATAAATTGCAAGCAAAGAGTGAATTTGCGTAAAGATGGTGAATATTTTCTGCCGCTGGAGGGGTTCAACAATTATTTCAAGGTTTCTATTGGTAGGGTCAACAGATTCCAATAAATCAAAGACTTTTTTTTAAGTTCTGCAATAGTATTTTGTAGTTTAGCTACTTTTTGCTCGAAAAGTCTTTATTTTTTTCAGTCATTCGGATGATTGTTTTTCCGAGTGTTACCATTTCTGTCGCAACGTTCGAGGAGTGTACTCTGAGTCCTGTCCTAAAACCCAAAAAAAAAACGTTTAATAATCATAACTTTGTTACTACAGACACAACATTTTCTGATTGTAATACTTACTATTGATGGTTGATTGGAAATTGGAAGACTTACTATTTCAACTGGCTTTTGACCACTAGTCGACGGCAATAGGTCAACAGCAGGACCAATCTGAAATCCATTAATTTGTACGTTAAATCTGCAGTACAATGCTATCATATTAGAAGTTTTCCATCTGAAAGTTCTTATTATTCTCTTACTCAAAATATCTACAAACAGTATTCAAACCATTACTTTCTGTTAAAAAGATGTATTCAATGTATATTAAAAATTAGTGGTATAAAAACACAACTTGAGTCTATTGAGCAGGAGTTTCGGTGGTTTCAAATATTCTTAATTCTCAGTAATTAATAAATAGTATGCAATACATGTATGTGGCATCCCTTTTTTTTAAATAATAAAACTATTTCATATAAATAATGTTATTTTATTTTTTTACCACATAGAGCCATTGTAAGTTCTTCTTAACTAAACTTAATATGGTTTATAGGAAACAAAGGTGTATTATGTCCATATTTTTATTATTTTTTTAATAAATTTGCATAGAATAACATATTTTTCAACATATATATGTCACAGGAAAATAACAAGAACCGCAAGTTTATAAATTTCCTAGCAAATTTATAAACCTTCGTATAATTCTAATTGTATTATTTTACGCCCACATTTTTGCAAATTGATAATACTTACCGAACTCACGCGTAAAATAATAAGTAAGCAATAACCAAACGCCATATGCGCTCTGATTGGTTGAGTAAGTCACGTGTTCCTTCTCCTTCGTCTCCACCGCCATTGTTCGCCACGGAATGTAAAAAACCGGCTGCTCGTGTGTTTTTGTAAAGTTTTTAATTTTTTAACCTGTGTTGGAACTGTGAAAATAGTTTTATTTTGCTAAGTTTACTAAGCAAGACCCATAATGAGCGACCTAGAAGCTGCGGACAGCCAAAACGGTGAAGATAATGCTGCAAATGCTACAAAAATTGTTGACAAACTGAAATTTACAGAGACAGAGCAGAGCTACGAAAGTTTTATAGTGGCAATTACCAAAATAGTAAGAAGTCGGAATGGACAGAGGAAAAAATTAAAAGTATAACTAAAATGATAGAATATTTTAATAAAGCTAAAATTTTGAGACGTCGGCCCATAGATAAAGAATACTATCACGCCAAAAAGTATGATATTATGACTTTTAGTGACGAAAAAGTCTTGATAGTAAAAAGAAAGTCTCAGCAAGATCCAGTGGTACAAATAGTTCCTAGCAGTCGATACTATCAACGAATTGTCGATACACATGTTGCTACAGGTCACGGACGGCATGACAAATTTATTCACGCCTTGAAAGACAAGTACATGGTTCCAGTATTTGCCATAAATATTTTTCTCCAATTCTGCAATACTTGTCTTTCCAAAAAAAGGTTCCCTAAAGCTGTGATAGTCGTAAAATCACTTATTTCAGATGACTTTAATAGAAAAGGACAGGTAGATCTTGTGGATTTTCAATCATCTCCAGATGGGGAGTACAAATGGATGCTACAGTACCAAGATCATTTGACAAAGTTTTGTTTTTTACGACCTCTAAAGAGTATAGAAGCAAAAGAAGTCGCAATAGAGATTTTGAAGATATTTTTAGAAGTTGGTTGTCCCAATATCCTTCAGAGCGACAATGGACGGGAGTTCACGTCATTAGTATTGAAAGAAATTGTTGGCTTATGGCCAGCTTGCAAAATTGTGAATGGAAGACCCAGATATCCCCAAAGTCAGGGAAGTGTAGAACGATCAAACCAAGACGTGAAGAATATGATTCGGGCTTGGATGGTAGATAATAATTCGAATAATTTGTCAATAGGCTGTTACTTCGCTCAATTTCAGAAAAATTCTTCATACCATTCAACGATTAGAAGGACACCTTTAAAAGCCCTGTTTGGAGATGATCCAAGATGCGGTCTAACTTCTACGCATTTGTCTAAGAATATAATTTCTCAGTTTGAAATGGAAGAGGATTTGGAGACGTTCTTAGAAACTACAAATGACAATGAACGTAAGACCGTAAATGACGATGAAAATATAACTTCCGAACAAGAAAATCTCTGTAAAACTCTTGATACTGCCACAGATTCAATTATTATGACAGAAAGCTTTACTGAGACTGAGCGAGTCAAAGTACTCGTAGTTGACAGTGAAAGCATGGTTCCAAATACAAACCATATTTTGCACGACTTTGAACGTGATTTCACACGAAATCGAAGTTGGCGAATCAGATACATTGTTTTTTCATATATGTAACAAGGAATCACCAAGGTATTTACACATACGTGTATAAAATGTAAACGTATCACATACGTAATCTGTGGAGAGTCAACAGAAAACAATGATGAAGGATATGGTTCGCAGTTGATATGTATTTTGTGCTCAAACGAAATAAACATCCTGAGAGAAAGGAATAACTCGCACTTGAATTTAAAAAGAGCAGCAGAAAAAATGACAGCACATTCATGTAAGAAATTCAAAAATATTGATGTTGGTGCTACTGTGTTAGTCGAAGTTCCAAAAGTAGATAAAGGGCCTTTAGATAGCAAGAATGTGTTCGGCAAAGTCATAGACAAAAGGAATGAATTATACAAAGTTGGCACTTCTTTTGGAGTCATCAATGACTGGTTGCCTCGAAACGCTGTCCTTCCAAACACAGGAGAAATTTTGACTGATGATCTTCCAGAGGTTCGATTACAATTTTTACTATTATACCTTACAAATTGTTTAGCTACGTGGTACGTTCAGCTCATCCTGCAGTCTATTTTGCATTTTTTATTTTTGTTATTTGTACTGATCCCGAGATATTATGATCGTCGGGTGGGATGGGTTGAGCGTGTCATCATCTTGAATTATTAATGCCATTTAGTTATGTAAGTTAATTAAGTAAGAGCGGTTCCTTCAAACACAGGCTTTTTGAGCTTAAATGGAGGCTCCGTTCAAAAATATATTTAAGGCTTCTTTTGTTAAAGAAATAAATAATTTTTAATTTATTTTTTTAAAACCTATAAACATGAATTCAATTTTTTATGTGCTACATTTTTATATTTACAGGCCAAGTTACCATTAAGAAAAATATCTGCGATATCTTCTGCATTTGGTGGGCAAGGAATGACAATGTTTATCTAATAAGTGCAATTGTAAAAAAGGTAACATTTTGTGCAATTCGAAGTGCCATAAATCTTTGATATGTTGCAATAAATAAATAATCGGGAATAATTCGAGTACTGACATAAACGACAAACTTTTAAATTTTAATTTCCTTTTTTTTTATTATGTTTAATTTGTTATATGTTTGTAGCAGCCAGACTAATCAACCCTAAACGGGAATAAATAATATATACTCTGCTGCTACCATAACGCGGAAGGCGAAGATAAAAAACACATTTATTTCCTAACTAGCCCTGGCTACTGAGATACTGCGGACTGCATATAGATAATTTGACGTTCTTATAAAGAAACAAGAAGCAGCCGCAAATATCATTTAGCGCCACATCGACTTCACACGCAGCTATCGTCACGTATCCGTCGACCAATGGTGAGCCGTTTCTTCAACGCCGCAGCTCACTTCTTCTTGCTGTTCCGGAGCTGTATTCCACGCCGCCGCTGCTCACCGACAACGCGCGCGCACCGATCTGCATGTCTTTTATAGCCCGGTCCAGCAACGTAGCTTCGTGAACAACACACGAGTCTCACACCGGGAAACGAAACGTACATAATAGTTGTACATTTTGATTAATTTTCATTGGTCATAATGTAAGGATTATAATTGGCTAGGAAAAATAAAAATCGTTACCATTGGTAAACCAACACCGCAGCTAGCCATATAAATATAGGCAAGGTTGACGCAAATATATTCCATTCCACATTCTAGTCCATATTCATACTCCACTCGGCTTTTAAACAGTAGTTTCATTTCTCCACCTTAAAACCACTCGGAGTCTGTTGTTTTGTTTTATTTTTTAATTTTTCTGTTATTGTTTTTGTTATACTGTTACTTGTTGTATATACTGTTCTTAGAGAAGATCGTCTCTTGCTCTTCTCAGAGCGAGCCCTTGTTCTTTTCAGAACATAGGGACCCCAGCTTCTGGAATAGAACGTTAGTCCTCCCCATCTGCCCCCAAGGCCCTGTTCTTCTCAAAAGAGGGACCTCTAGTTTCATAAGAATCAAATCTCCCCCCCCCCGTCCGCCCAACATGTCTTCCATGGATGCTAGCCAGATTTTGGCTCTTTTTCACCAATTTTTAAAAACCCAAGGCGTAGCCCTTGATAGCTTCTCGATTAATCTTACCCCCTGTGCCTGTGCGTCCCCCCACCCGCCGTCGCGGCATTCCTCGCGACCCAAGCGGCTGCCCCGCAGACCGACTCGCCCGCGTACCCCGACTCCGATATGGAGCACTCGGACACCACGTCCGTTACCTCTTCCTCCCGGAAGAGGTCCGCCCTCAGCTCCACCGGCTCCTCGGATTAAACTGACTCCGAAGGAACTATAACCGACACAGCCCCATTCACGCTAGTGAAATCAAAGCGCGGCCCGAAACGCGCCGCGACTTCCCGCACTCCCCCCACCCCGGCGGCCGCCGCCGCCGCCCGCACTCCCACCGCCGCTGCCTCTACCTCCGCAGCTCCCATCGTTGCCCCTACCCCTGCAGCCCCAAACGCTGCCGCCTCTCAGTCGAAAGACACTACCGCCAAGCCAGCAACCCGCTGCGCTCCCATACTGGCTAAAAACCAAGTCCCGCCCCCTGTCTTTCTCAGAGACAAGGCGAAATTCACTCAGTTGTCCAAAACCCTCTATGATAAGGGTTTCAAATATGACCAAGCCACCAATGTCGGCGAGGCCATCAAAATTGTGCCAGCGTCTATAGAAGACTTCCGGAATATAACCCGCCTATTCACGGCGGAGCGTGTGTCCTATCACACATACGCCCTCGCCGAAGAAGGGAAAGTCAAGGCAGTCCTCCGCGGAGTTCCCTATGAACTCGCAAACGAGGACATTCTGGAAGACCTTAAGTCTCAGGGCTTCCCCATAGAGGCTGTGCACAAAATGCACAGCAGCAGGGGCGAAAGGTTTAACCTTGCCCTCCTTGTTCTCACCAATGTGCCGGAGGCGAAGGCCATATACCACGAGGTACGCACTGTGTGCGGCCTTTCGCGCGTAAAGGTCGAAGCCCCACACCGGCGCGGTTACCCAGCGCAGTGCCACCGCTGCCAACTCTATGGGCACGCGGCAGCCAACTGCTCAGCTCCACCCAGGTGCGTTAAGTGCCTAGAACCCCATCACTCGAAAGAGTGCCCCCGGCCCAAAAACGCCGTATCCCCACCCTCATGTGTGACAAACAGGCAATCCAGCCAATTTTAGAGGTTGCCCTCGCGCCCCTCGCCCACCTCCGAGCCGCAAAGCTCCACCCCAGGTCAATGACCGAACCTTCCCGGCTCTTGTAAGTCGCAAGCCCAGCCAGGGCCAACCCCTACGTCAGCCCCCTCAGGGCTCACCTCAGCCCACACAGGGCATCTACCGGCCCCCACAGGGCTATCCTCTATCGGCCACCTCAGGGCCCTCCTCGGCCCCTTATGAGCCTTCCGCTCTCTCAGCCGGCGCCGCTTCCAATAAACCCCTGGTTCCAAAAGGAATCAAATATCCCGCGGCCCTCCGCCGACCCACAAAAACAGACAGATTCTGTAGTAGAATCTCTAAACCTAGTGAATAAACACTCTCAATAGGATCAACATAGATGAAATCCTTATCCTTGCGCGTAAACTGCGCACAGCTCAGTCCCCTCAGGACCGTCTCCTTGCTCTTACTGAGCACATCAACCTACTAAGGTCTTTGTAATTAAACTATGCCGGAGCCCTCTGCTCCTGCAATATCTCACGGTCGTATCAAACCAAAGGGTTTGTCGCTTGTTTCATTCAATATCCGCGGTTTGCGAAATAACCTCCCAGAGCTTAGGCTATTTCTTCGAGATCGCGAAGCCGATCTCCTCCTCCTACAGGAGACCCATCTCAGCCCCAAGGTCTCTAAAGGCCTTACTATTAAAAATTATTCACTTCAACGTAACGATCGACCCGACCGCAAAGGCGGCGGTACTGCCATCTATTACAAAAAGTCCCTTCATTGCTCCCACATATCTACTCCGTCGCTTACCAGTATGGAAGCCACTATCACTAGATTAGCTATGACTGGACACCAGTCAATCATTATAGCCTCCTGCTATATCCCTAGCGGAACCCTCCCCGTTAAGAGTGATTTCGAAGCCATCCTTGCATTAGGCGACTCAGTCATTATGTTTGGAGACTTTAACTCCAAGCATACTGAATGGACCTGCCGCAATACTACCAGTAGTGGCAGGGTGCTGCTCAATATCACTCAGTCTCTCGACCTGACTGTCTACAGCCCCCTCACTGCCACCCACTATCCCGACATTGTTAACTACGCTCCTGATGTGCTAGATTTTGCTCTAGTTAAAGGAGTCTCCCTTAACCTTAGAGCAATCGAGTCTCTCGATGATCTAGGATCCGACCACCGCCCCGTATCCCTCCTTCTTGGCCATCAGCCATCTCCAACTCCCACTTCCAAAACCTACACCAACTGGAAGGGCTTCAAGAAGTCTCTAGCCTCGGCTATAGACTCTCCGAACCCTCCCATAACCCTTTCTTCCGACGCCCTCGGCAGTACGGGGAAAATAGACACCGCGGTCGAAAATCTCACCTCACTTATAACATCCTCTCTTAAAGAGAATGAAAAAGTTGTCTCGGTTGCTAAAACTAGTCTTCCCCTAGATATTAGCAACCTGTTAAAAGCCAAAAAAGCTGCCCTCCGTATAGCTGCACGCTATTCCACTCCCGAATATAGACTCGCGGCCCACCGCCTTCAACGCAAACTGCGTTACCGCCTCCAAGATTACAGAGACCACGAAAAGGGCAATCTCATGGAGAAAATCTCTCCCTCCCACACAGCGTACTACCGGATGGCGAGAGCCCTCTGGATAGACGCTATAACCCATACTCCCCCTCTGTCTCGTCCCGACGGCTCCATTGCCTTCAAAGACGAAGAAAAGGCTGAGTGCTTCGCTGACAGCGTCGCCGCTCAATGCTCTCCTAGCTCACAACCCACTGACCCCTTACACATCCAACTAGTGGAGGACGAGGTCCGACGCAGGAACTCGCCCCCTACCGCCTCTGACCCTATCACTGTGTCCAAAGATGAGATTTCATCTACCATCAAAGAACTTAAGCCCAAAAAAGCACCGGGTGCGGATGGTATCTCCAACCAAGCCCTCAAACACTTTCCGGAGCAGGTAATCGCCTTACTGGCCATTATCTTTAACGCCTGCTTCGAACTCAGTTACTTTCCCACCTCTTGGAAAGAGGCAACTGTCATTGGCATTCCCAAGCCAGGCAAACCTCACCACCTCCCCTCCAATCACCGTCCCATCAGCCTCCTCAAGGCCATGGGCAAACTTTTCGAACGAGTCATTCTCGTGCGCTTGAGGCGCCATTTGTTTCCCACAGACGGCGACCCTCTTGTCATCCCACAACAATTCGGGTTTCGAGCCAAACACTCGTGCCCCCAACAAGTTCACCGCATAGTGGAATACATCCTCAGCGGTTTTTACCCTCGCCGTCAAAAAACCATCGCGGTCTTCTTTGACATTACCAAGGCATTTGACAGAGTCTGGCACGAGGGCCTTATCTACAAACTGTACGACTTAGGCCTCCCAGACCGTCTCGTTCGCCTTGTAGCCTCCTATCTGAAGGATCGTACCTTTCGTTTTAAACACGAAGGCACGCTATCCTCTACCCGTCAAATAAAAGCCGGTGTCCCTCAAGGCTCTGTGCTTGCTCCCCTCCTATACATACTATTCACCAACGACATCCCTATTCCGTCGAATGGTATAAAGCTAGCCCTCTTTGCAGATGACACAGCCCTTTACTCTAAAGGCAACTCACTACCACAGATTCGGAACAAGATCCAAAAGTCAGTAAGCGACTTAGGAGCTTGGTTCCAAAAATGGCGTATCGACGTAAACCCGGAGAAAAGCTCCGCCATTTGCTTCGAATATAAACGACGTCGTCTCACCACCACTCCGCCAATCAGGATGTTAGGAACCCCTGTCCCATGGCAAACTAAAGCCAAATACCTAGGCGTCGACGTGATACGTGACGATAGCTGCGTGTGAAGTCGATGTGGCGCTGAATGATATTTGCGGCTGCTTCTTGTTTCTTTATAAGAACGTCAAATTATCTATATGCAGTCCGCAGTATCTCAGTAGCCAGGGATAGTTAGGAAATAAATGTGTTTTTTTTATCTTCGCCTTCCGCGTTATGGTAGCAGCAGAGTATATATTATTTATTCCCGTTTAGGGTTGATTAGTCTGGCTGCTACATGTTTTTAAGCACATTCTTCATAAAGCTCTCACTTACCTAGCGTCTGTTTGGAAATTTGCGTGAGGCTCACGAATATAATTTTTATTTAATTTTAAAATGTTTGATTTTTTTAAAGGGCCGGTTTTTAAGTTTTATGATTGTTTTTTCTTTTCGATAAACATTATTTCTGTTGTGTTATTTTGGTAGAGTTAAGTTAAGTAGCATTATTATGTAAAAAGTAACCCTTTATTATAGGTACCAAACTAGTTTTAAAGTAAAATTGATAAATTTATAGTTAGGCTAGTCTGATTGTTCTTAGGTCTATGGACAGAAGCATTGCCACTGTCAACATCGACCAATCAGAGAGCAGTGCGTTATTTGACGTATTTTAAAGAAGCGTAAAATTAAAAGCTCTTCTGTGATTGATCGGACAGTTTAGAATCTTACGAATGGAAATCCGTTAGTTTATAAATTTACCACGAGACGTCGCAAATTGATAAATTTGCAAAAATGTGGGCGTAAAAAAATTCAATTTATCTGTTGTTTAGAATTCTACGAATAAATTTGCTAGGAAATTTATGAACTTGCGATTCTTGTTATTTTCCTGTGACATATATAAAATAATCAATCTTATCTACGTATTGGTACTAATATTGTATTTGAAAACCATACCTATGCTTTAGTCCTGAGTTCATTTGATTATTTATTATTTTCAAAGACTCATTAGTTGTTTAGAACTATTTGCTAGTTTACACCTTTGTCCACTTAACCCTTCAATTCTGTTTTGGGTCCAGGGAAACTAATATTATTTTTATTTAATATTGTTTACTTACATTAATGTTTAAATTATTTTCAATCTCCATAAGTGATTCTTCATGTAAACTGATGGAGGAAGATGTTGGAATACCGGCTTTTGTTTCCTATTAAAAAAAGTTAATTATTTTTAAAAACATTAATTAATACAAAATAGGTGTAGGAAGGTGCTTTTTAGAAAAATATTCAATACAAAACTTTGTCTTTAATATAAGCAACCTAAAACTGATGTGTGTAACAAATGTGATTCTAATACACACACTGAAGAGCATATTGAAAACTACAAAAGAGCATTTGAGTTACAAAAACAAGAAAGAGACATGTGTATTAGTGGAAAAAAATATATCAGTTTTGACATACAACAAATTCAGCCTCTACCTAAAATTCCCATATCAAAAGCATTTATTATTAAATACGGTTTTAAATTATTTATTAAATACGGTTTTATAATAAGGGTATCCATAACATTAGTAGAGATGGCCACAGGTCTTATTTTTCACTTACACAGAAGACTGTGGTGAAAAGGTAGTGTAGAAGTTCTTATCCACACATTTTTAGATTGTGACAGAGATTTTGGCCGCATAGAAAAACTTTTAAGAAGAAAATAAAATATTTACTCCTAATAGTTACAGAAATATAATTAGAATGGCATCGAAAAAAATTCGGTAATGAGGAATGAAGATACAAATCATCAATTTTAGGATATAAACAATTTAAAAGACGATTTGGGGATAGTAATACACAAATACATAAAACAAAAAAAAACAACTTTAAAATTAATGTCAAGTGGATTCACATTGAAGACTTTGGCAGATATTTTTATAAGACAAACTATGACCCCTACATCACTGACTACATCTATGAATATATAGAGACGTCAGTGCCCCTACACAGCATACCTGGAAGTCTCTCTTGTAAAAAAATCTAATGTTATCCCAACAGTGTCCATTAGATGTAACATGAATCACAAGGGTAAAATTTCAAAAGAAAATATTGATGGTATAAAAACACAACTAAATTCTCATTAATTAAGACGCGGTGAATAGTACTAGAAGGCGTGAAGCAGACGAGTGGGGGGATTTATGTACTAGAAGGCGTGAAGCAGACGAGTGGGGGACGAGTAGTCTCGCTCACTGCGGGGTGCATACCGCACGAATTTCGCCGATATGCGACGTCCATTACATATAAATGCGTAATTTCGCACCTTTGTATAATGTACGTTTGGCCCAGCGTGCCGTTGAACAGTCGCGAGATACTCCGGTGGCTGACGGTTCGTATCCCGTCGCACGCTTTTATTTTTGTATTCGTATTATTAAAATGTTCTTATTATTATCATATCTCTATATATTTGTTTTCTTATTTTGAAAATATTATGTACCAACATATTTTCGTATTTTTATTTTTAAAATACGTATTTTTTTTCTTAATTTAAAAATAAATATTCAATTTTCTACAAAAAATATCGAGAAATTATGTAACAGATTCTTTAGACGAATAATAAATAAAATGGCAGGTGCAGAATGGTCAATTCTAAAATAATGGTCTATTATCGAAACGGCTAATTGTCGAAAAATTTTGAATTTATAAAAACATATAATGTTTTACTATAGATATAATATACTTCTTCAGAATCAAGATAAAAATAATACAAATAAAATAAAAATATCCACTGAGCTTGATGGTTGATTATGGAGAAAAATATTTATATACAGTGTGTTACAAAAGAGTGTAGTAATACCAAAGGCAGACATTGTACACATCGTTATGAAAAACTTTTATTATGGTGTCAGCCCTAAAATCGAATAGAATGATTTTTTATTCAATATTGATCACATGTAATTGTTATTGAAAGTCATTTTTACTTTACCACTGGTTTGGAAAAAAAGCTCTCTCCTAGGAAAAACCAGCAAGAAACCCAGTGGGACTTTAAAAACATATATTTTACAATATGATTGGTTACAAACTATTTACAAGATTTGTTTTAGAAACAACTTTGAAGCGACCACCTCATTCCCAGGGTTTATTATCAACCATGTATTCATTTATATTATAACTCTTTTTATACAGTTTTTAATTTATTAAATATTTAAAGTTATTAGCAGCCAATCCTTTTTTTCTTATGAGTGACCATGAATTGGTGGTTCTAGAGATTCAGTCGACGGTTCAATCAATAGCAAAATACTATTTTGGTCCATTTAATCCAGATTGTACAATGCTTAAGATTTAATCTTAAGCGTAGAGAAACGACGATTGTAAGACGTTGTTGATAAATAAAAAATGTTTAATGAAATAGTATAGTAAAAATGGAATTTAACTGTGTACTAAATTTCGAATCCAATTTTATTTTTTTATAAGGTTTAGGACCACTTACTCAGCATAAAATCATAAAATGCTGACAGTTCCAGGTGGCGCTTCAAGCGCCATCTTGGATAAACGTTTTCAGTCGATATCTCGGAAACTATGCACTTTAAGGCAAGTTATAGAAACCATTATTGTAGCAAATAAAATTTCGCATCTTTTGTTTCCAGTAAACTTTTTTAGTAAACAGAACATTTAAAAAAACACCTCACCTAATTTATGGACGCCCCCTAATGCAATTGAAAGTGATGTCCCAGGGCTTTCGTGCTCAGAGTCTTTTTGTAATCTAAAATTGAAACAAGTTTTTAAATTGAAAAACATAGTTACTTTTATATCATGTGTGTGTTTTTTTTTTGAGAAAATGAATTCTAACAATTCGCATTTTGAGTAATTTGCATTTGGCATTTAGAAAATTTTGTATGCGGATTTATTCAATTTATAGTGGGCATTTTGGTAATTTATAGCGCCTAAGCCCACTTATTCATTTTTGAGAAGTAATTCTGAGTTGATAAATTAGAATTATTCTGTAACATCATGTATGTAAAAGCTTACTCATGAAAAGCTTTCTCCGATCATTCATCTGCTGACGGATTGCATGCCGACCGTTTCTTTTTACGAATAAAAAACAATAAAATTGGAATATGATTATATTAAAAATAAGAAAATAAAAAAAAACATTTGTGAAAAATTATTACAAACAAGAAAATCGAGAAAAAGTCAATTAGCAAAAAGCGTGACCCGTAGTAGTATGCGGGATTAGAACCAATACACATCAACGCATGATACAAACTCAACGCTCGGCTCCGCTAGACCAATCGAACTACTAACGGGGTGGTTGAAATTATGAATGAATGAATATACTTTATTGCACACCACAAACAAATTTACAGAGAACATAACAGAGAGCAGATTACATGTACAATTTGGCGGCCTTATCGCTACATAGCGATCTCTTCCAGGCAACCAAAGGTGTAAAGGAATAAAACAGTGAGTACTAGGTAGGTGGTGCAATATAAATATACCTAATATAATATCAATACATGCAATAAAATAACATATAAATAACTAATACATTAAAAAAAAAATATGATACACATATACATACGTATATACATAAACCTACATACATATACACACATACATATATATATACACATAAATACATACATATACATATACATACATATATCCTCAAATATATACCACTAACAATAACATAAACAAATAAATACAAAACTACATAATCACATAATTTATCCTAATGATTTTCGAACGATTGAGACAAGTAATGCTCTTTAAGAAGACGCTTAAAGACTACAATAGTCTGAGCTTCGCGTATATACAAAGGTAGGGCATTCCAGAGCTTAATAGACTGTACAGTAAAAGATTTATTAAAGGAAGATGTATAGTGAGTTGGTACCCTTAAAATGAGTTTTCTTGAAGAGCGTAAAGGTTCCCCTGGAAGCCCAACAAAACTAAATTTCTCCTTAAGATAAGGAGGAGTAGAAGGGTGAAATAAGACACAGTACAGAATAGAAAGAATATGCATGTTCCGGCGAAATTGGATAGGTAACCACTTGAGACGTGAGCGAAATTGAGAAATGTGGTCAAATTTGCGCAATCCAAATATGAACCGAATACTAGTATTTTGAAGTCTCTCAAGCTTAGTTAGCTGGTCTTTAGTTATGTCTACATAGCTTGCGTCAGCATAGTCGAGAATCGGAAGGAGAAGAGACTGTGCGAGCATAATTTTTGTAGGAATGGGAAGAAATGATCGAAGGCGACGCAGTGAACTAAGAGCGACAAAGGTTTTCTTACTTACCTCATTCAGTTGGCGTTTCCAATTTAAGGAACTATCAAGGTAAACACCAAGATTTTTGACATTGTCAAAGTAAGGGATCACAACCCCATCGAATACAACAGGTGGTATGGAGAACCAGTCAATTCTTGAGATAAAGCTCTGACTACCAAAAATAATAGCCTGTGACTTTTTAGGATTGACATTTAGGCCATATGATTGACTCCACTCATGAATCATATTTAAGTCATTGTTTAATGTAGCGATTGCATTCGGCAAATTCTCAAGAGTTGACTGGGTGTAAATCTGGACATCATCCGCATACATGTGGTAGAGAGAAGAAATTTTATGAGTAATTGAATTAATGAAAATGGAAAAGAGTAAAGGTGACAACACGCCACCCTGCGGCACGCCTGCAGTAATATCACACCAAGATGAGTGAGTTTCATCAACATGAATACACTGCCGACGGCCACAGAGATAACTTTGAAACCAGTCAATTACTGATGGAGATATGTTAAGGGAATACAACTGACTCAACAGTATATCGAAATCGACAGTATTGAACGCATTACTGAAATCTAGCAAGGTCATGACTGTGAGTTGTTTATTATCCATACCCCACCGTATGTCATCAGTAACTTTGATTAAGGCAGTAGCCGTACTATGACCGGGACGGAAACCGGATTGTAAAGAATTCAACAAGTTGTGCTTATTAAGGAAAAGTGTCAGCTGTTGGCAAATAAGTTTTTCAAGGACTTTAGAAAGGAAAGGTAAAATCGAAATGGGACGGAAATCAGTGAGGTTGACGGGATTAGATTTCTTCGGAAGGGGTATAACATAAGCACTCTTCCAGGCTTGAGGGAATTTAGAGGAAGATGCACATGCGTTAAGCAAATGAGTGATAATGGGAGTGATAACATCAAGGAGAGGAACGATCATATTACGGCTAATGCTGTCGCTACCGACAGCATTTGAGGAGATGGATAATATGATTCTCTTAACATCACATGCAGTAAATTGACTAAAAACGAACGGAGAATAATTAGGAGTCGGACTTACAGAAAGAGAACGAAGTGTTTGCAGTTTATGTTCACTATCAAAAGAGTTAGAAGGATTAGAAAAATGTTGATTTAATAGTTCAGCATCAACAATTACGCATGATAGATAATCTATATAACCAAAATAAGGTGTGCACAAAAATGTAGATACTTTACAACTTCCATCGTGTGTTTTTATTTCATCGAATAAGATCTCTTTATTGCCCTGCGTTTATTTTTTTTTTGTTGCCCATTTTTATAATGTATGCATACATTGATTGTTTATTTTATAAATCTTATGACTAAAACCTAAATCGCAAAAAGTTTAGACCAACTTATAAAAAACTAATTGTATATTTACAAAACGTTATCACTAGAACCGAAACCGAATAAATATTAACGTTAACAATACAACTTATAAAAAAACTAATCACAAAATAAAATATACACGGCTTTCAACAACAAAACATACGTAAATGATTTTTGAGCGGCGAGCGAAACAGGTCTATCTAGCAGCGCACCTCAGCGGTCAGTGTCGCTCCGCGTAGAAATGAAAGAGAAGCAAAAAGACACCAAGATGGCGCGATGTTTCGTTGGACTCGTTCGAGTTAATAATCATTAAATATGTTAATACTTACAAATATCTTATTTTAATCGATAAATAAAAACAACAGTTTCCTTTATTATTATATATTACATCACTGTTATTAACTTAATCAAGATTTGTTTATTAATAATTCAGTTACAATCGCTATAATTTCATTTTTAATGGATTTTTTATGATTTTTTTTCTATCGAGAAAATTTACCGAAAACGTGTTCTGAACACAATGGTCCCCCAATATATATGATCAAGATTAACACATATTTTTTTTGCAGCTCTAAATTGTATACATTTTCCAATGATGTATAAACTTATAGATACGTTGTCCGCACTCTAAAATGGCAAGATGAAATGAAGCCAATTGGCCACATCGCGCTTAGTCACGCACCAACCTGTCGCGCGACGCTACGTTTGTTTTTAATTTATTATATCGTGATTCGTGTGTACTTACCACATAGAGCCATTTAAGTTCTTCTTAACTAAACTTAAAATGGTTTGTAGGAAACAAAGGTGTATTATATCCATATTTTCATTGTTTTTTTAATAAATTTGCATAGAATAACATATTTTTCAATATAATATATAAAAAAATCAATCCTATCTAAGTATGTATTGCAACTAATATTGTATTTTAAAACTATATGCTTCAGTTCCTAAGTTCATTTGATTATTTATTATTTTAAAACGCTCATTAGTTGTTTAGAACTATTTGCTAGTTTACACCTTTGTCCACTTAACCCTTCAATTTTGTATTGGGTCGATGAAAAATAATATTATTTTTATTTAATATTGTTTACCTACTTACACGAATGCATAAATTATTATCAATTTCCATAAGTGATTCTTCATGTAAATTGATGGAGGAAGATGTTGGAATACAGGCTTTTGTTTCCTAAAAGTTAATTATCTTTAAAATATTAATTAATACAAAATAGGTGTAGAAAGATGCTTTTTACAGAAAATTGAATTTAAAGTTCTTCGTATTTTAAACTCTGAACGAGATTCAAGTTTTAATATTGATTTTTAAAACTTGAATCGCGTTCAGAGTCTAAAAGAAGCCTGTCTCAGTAATTTATTGCTATTAAAATGCACAAAATAATGTTTGCAACTAACTAGATAATTGTACTAGATAGTACTAATATGTAAGTACTGAATATTTACCAGAATTGGTACAGCATAAGGCAATAGCAGAGTAAGTTTCTTCTTTTATTTATATTAACATTTTATCCTTAAAATGCCTGCTGCAAATTTTTGATGACGGTTTTGGTGTCCAATCTGTTCGTCCTGTAGCTACCATCCAATTCCAAAGTAAATTATCATGTTCAGAAGAACTGCAACAAACCATTAAATCTTTCAAATATTTAATTAATAGACACTGCAGAATACATATCTGTACACGGGAGGCAAATTATCATAAGTCACATTAGGCTAATGGTACAATGCACACATTTTAAGTCTCAATTTTAACATTACTCACATATGTCACTTTACTACATAATTGTGTAAAGTTCTAAATAAAAATTTAATTGTTGTTTAAAAGTAGGTTAATTGGTAGTTTTTAATAACAACAAGATATGAATAAAAATGTAATTAATTAATTAAATAATGGACTTGGGACACGCTACCTCTAAACACTAAAGGTTATTTTTTATAAGTTACATGTAATAAAAGAATATCCTAAGTCCTGGTTCTCAAGGCACAATCATGTTTCATTTAATCATGTAACTGACTTTGAAATTTGAAATGGTTCAATATTTAGTTTTCTATTAATAAAGGTTCATTTAGTAAATAATAAATCTTGAAAATTTTAAAATCTTCAAGTTCCATGTTGTTGATTGCATATTTGTAAGAACATAGCCAAATAAATTGTTGTCAGTCCCAAGGTGTTAATATTATAAGTAGGGTCCAGATTAATATGTAAATCCATATTTTTAGTTGAAATGGTTTTTGTTCTTAAATATATTTTCTACATAAATTGTGATATTTTGATCAAGAAAATGCAATTTTTATTTTACATATTTTTCCATACTTCAAATATAAATCCATATTCCACAAGACATTAAATAAATTTATCCATATCTTCATTATTATATTATTGTTACGAGCTTGAGGTTCGTGACAATAAAAATTGCCGATAAAATTACCTAAATTAACACTTTAATTTACTTTACACAAATTAAAGTTAAAACACTAATAATTAAACACACTAATTCACTTAATTCCGCTCCGAAGCTTCGCTTGTGTCGCCGAGTTCAACTCTGTCTCGATCGCATCTTGCGCCACCTATTTATTTAAATTAGCAAAATATCCGGAATGTTCAAGTAAACACGCGCAAGGTACCGAGAGTTCGAGTATAGACTTTCTAGAAACTTAGTTCTTCGGGTGGCGCTGTCGGTCGAAAGATTTGTGATGTCATAAACTGCAACGCTCCCCTCGCTCTCACCAACTAGCGCCATCTAGTGTCAGGAATGACACTAGATGGCGCTAGTTGTATCGTCGACTGGAGCGCGTAACACTGCCCCCTCCTAAGACATGCTCGTCCCGAGCATTATCGGTCCCATAATAACGCGCCAAGCGATCCACATGGACGATCTTAGGACTCCCTCTTGCGCCTTTCTGTATCCGGTAGGTCACATCGTTGATCCTGGTTACAATCCGGTACGGGCCGTCCCATTTAGCTTGAAGCTTAGGAGATTTCCCTTTGCTGCGGACTGGATTGTGCAACCACACTAATGAACCTTCGTTGAACCCTTTATTGTTCATTTTGCGGTCGTACCGGGTTTTCATTTTCTCACACATTTGCTGGCCCGATTGTCTGACGTGCTCATAAATGTCATTCATTTTGTTCCGCAGGTCATTTGCATAATCGGTTATACTGCGTGGGGCATCAGGTGGTATCCCGGTGATCAGGTCCGCAGGCAGCCGTAATTCCCTTCCGAAGTTTGCGAAAGCTGGTGTCACTGCTGTACTTTCGTGAACAGAACTTCGATATGACAACAAAAACGGTTGTATGTGCTTGTCCCAATCTCGTTGCCGATTGTCTACAACTTTTGCTAGGTACCTCTCCAATGTCTGATTAAATCGTTCCACCATTCCATCAGATTGCGGGTGATAAGAAGTCGTTCTTGTTTTATGAGTACCCATAACTCGGCAAGTTTCCTGGAATATTTGAGACTCAAAATTCCTTCCTTGATCGCTGTGAATCTCTAAAGGTACTTCAAAACGACAGAAGACTTCATGAACTAGTTTATCTGCAACTGTTGAAGCTTCTTGATTTGGAATGGCGAAAACTTCTGGCCACTTAGTGAAGTAATCCATCACAACCATGAAATACTTGTTACCACTTTCACTTTCCGGAAACGGCCCCGCCACGTCAATGGCTATTCTCTCCCATGGTGCACCCACATTGTACAACTTCAATGCACCTCTACTACGAGTCTGAGGTCCCTTTACAGCCGCACAACTTGTACATTTGCGACACCAGTCCTCGACATCGTTTCGACAGTGGACCCAGTAAAACCGTTCTCGGATCTTCAGTAGAGTTCGTTTAACTCCCAGATGGCCTCCTGAACAATCATTATGGTACAGCTGTAGAATATCCGGTACTTTAGCTTTAGGGACAACCATTTGCAAATGACAGCTGTCTCCCCGAACGTTTTCCCATTTACGACACAGAACTCCATCCTGAAGCAGCAAGCTGTCCCACTGGGCCCAATAGCTTTTAGTGGTCGAACTCATCGCTGAGACGTCACTCCACTTGGGCTTGGGAGCACTGGCCTTTATCCATTCCAGAATCGGCTTGATGTCCGGATCTTCCTGCTGTGCATGTAGTAAGCTGTCCTTCCACTCGTTGCTGAGGTGGTCTGCCCTGAGCATCCTCACGGATACCACTTCCTTACTCTCTTGCCTAGTACAATGTTTGCAATCTTCAGGACAAGGTCTTCTTGACAATGCATCTGCGTTGCCATGAGATTTCCCGCTGCGATGTTCGATCTCAAAGTTGTATTCCTGCAGTAGTTTAATCCACCTCGCAACTTGTCCTTCTGGGTTTTTAAACTGCAATAGCCATTTTAGTGCAGCATGGTCAGTTCGTAAGTGAAGCTTTCGTCCCAGAAGATATTTGCTAAAATGCTGCAACGACTTTACCACAGCGAGCAATTCGCGTCTTGTGACACAATAGTTCCTTTCCGGTTTTGACAACGACTTGCTGAAGTACGCTATCACGACCTCTTGGTCACCACTCCGTTGAGACAGCACACCGCCAAGTCCTATATCACTTGCGTCTGTGTCAACTATAAATTCTTTGCTTGCATCAGGGTATCCCAAAATAGGTGTTTTGCACAGACGGTCCTTGAGCTCCTGGAATGCGATATTGCAACTTTCATCCCAGCAGAAATGTCGCTTCTCCTCGGTTAGCTTGTGCAGAGGTTTGGCTATATCTGCAAAGTTCTTCACGAATCGCCGGTAATAGGAGCACAAACCCAAAAATGCTCTAACCTGCGTCTTGTCTTTTGGAACCGGCCAATCCTTGACAGCGGCGATTTTCTCTGGATCTGTGCGGATACCTTCTTCCGATACTACAAACCCCAAAAAGTTAACTTGCCGTTGGAATAGTGAACATTTCTTCGGGCTCAACTTGAGGTTGGCAATCTGAATCTTCATAAGCACGCGTTCCAGGTTTTGAAGGTGTTCCTCAAACGTACGGCCCACGATGATGATGTCATCCAAGTAGACCAGACAGGCATCGCCAATTAGCCCGGTAAGTACAAGTTCCATCAGCCTTTCAAACGTTGCTGGAGCATTGCACAACCCAAATGGCATTATTTTGAATTGCCACAGACCCTTTCCCGTCGAGAACGCAGTTTTCTCCTTGTCCTTAGGGTCAATTTCAACTTGCCAGTAGCCACTTTTTAGATCCAGCGTGCTAAACCATTTTACTCCTGTAAGCCTGTCCAGCGTGTCATCAATTCTTGGCAAGGGATAGCTGTCCTTCTTTGTAACGTCGTTCAGACGGCGGTAATCAACACAGAACCGCATGCTGCCATCCTTCTTTTTCACCAGCACCACTGGCGAACACCATGGACTAGAGGAAGGTTCAATAACACCATCCTTCACCATTCCTTCAATCATGGTTTCCACTTCCTTTTCACGTACTACCGGCAATCGTCTTGGCCGCTGACGGATAGACAACTCTTCACCTGTGTTTATTTTGTGTTGAACTAAACCAGTCTTTCCTATGTCAGCATCGTTTGATGAGAATACATCGGCGTACTCGAGTAACAACTTCTTCGCCTTGACCAATTCGTTCGGGGACAGAACACTGCGACAGTCTTCCAAAAGTGTGGTCACTGTCGTTTCTGCATCCTTGCTGGGGGTCCCACTCGATATATATTGGCACCGACGTAACCAATCCACTTCCTCACAAGTACCAATTAATGTGCCTTTTTCTATAATCTGGTCCCGGTCGCAAAGGTTCAGCACACGTACTCCTGAGATGTCAGTGGTCCTGACCAAGGTTCGAGCTACTTTCCATGGAAGGTCATTGTCTACCCTTTCCACAAGTACACAACGGTGAGCTTGCCCAGCGTTTCGGGGAAGACTAACCGGAACAATCGTTTCCGATCTCGGCGGAAGAACAATCTTCTTAATGCTGTACACGTTCCCTGGTAACGCACCTTCCATAAAAAGTTCCTCCTGTCCACATTTCAAAACACCTTGCTTAACGTCGATCTCACAACAATTATTCCTCATAAAGTCTAGGCCTAGGATGCAGTCGTCCATTATATCAGCCACGATGACATTATGCAGGTAGATCACGTTGCCTAGCTTCAACTCCATCTCCTTCTCTCCACGGACGGGTATACGCTGACCGGTGGCTGTTACCAAATTAATGCGTTCTCGGTTGTATGCGGAGTCCCCAAGGAACTGACTTATAAGTTGGGAACTAACAACCGTACGAGAGGCTCCAGTGTCTATGGTCAGTTTACACGGCATTCTGTTGACCTCACCCTTGATGATTAGACTGTTCCCATCATGGGTTTGTGAGATCGAGATCCTTGGGGCTCTTTTAACATCAGCCAGCACCCGCCCCGCAGTTCTGGTTTTTACTCGTTTCCCTGCTGCTGCTGGGCGGTGCTGTTGGCCGCACTACCCTCCTGAGATCGTTCACCTTCCCTTTCTAGGGTTCGCTTAGGGCAGCTGGATCGAAGATGGCCCTTTTCCCCACAGCCATAGCACCTTGGGCTGTATCCTTTGTTGCGGTCGCGATTTGTAGCTGCTGCAATCTCCCTGACGCGATGGGAACGATGATCCTGCCGCACGGCTTCCACTTCCAGTGCATGGGCCAAGGCGTCCTTAAGCGTCTCGTGGTGCCCGAGCCTCACAGCAGCTCTGACTTCCAGGTCACGGATGCCGTCGATGAATGTCTGCACCAGGTTCCCTTCAATGAGCGCAGGTACAGACCGGTATGCTTTTCGCACCAGCTTCTCCACTTCTAGAGCCCACTGCTGCAGGTTTTCGTTGATGCGCTGCACACGATCTTTAAGCTGCGCACGAAAGACGTGTTCCAGGTGAGCGTCGCCATATCTCGCCTCCAATGCCTCAAGGAGTTGCTCATAAGTCACTTCCTCACCGAGAGCTTCCAGAACTGTTAAGGCCTGGTCACGCAGGCCTAGTGTGAGAGCAGTCATGGCCTGATTTTTATTCCAGCCGTTCGCCTTCATAACAGCCTCGAACTGGATTTTGTAGGCTGACCAGGAAGAAGTCCCGTCGAACGGTGGCACTTTGAACCCACGTAGCGAAGGTGTAGTAGCTACTACGGGAGCTGTAGTTCCATCATCCAATTTGAGGTCGTCCAGCGTTTTCTTCACGTCAGCCACCACGTAATCAACCCGATTGTTCACTTGGTCGATTTGGGTTTTAGCTTCCTTGATTTGGGTTTCAGCTTCCGACAGGCGGTTGTCATGTTGAGCAACCCTATCCTTCACCTCCTTTATCTCTTTCCTAAAGGTAGCATGAAGGTCCTTAATGAGGAGCATCTGCTCTTCCGACCGACGGGCCTGTTCCTCCTGTCGGCGGCTCTGTTCGTCCTGTCCGCCCCGCAGCTGTTCTTCCAACCGACGGACCTGTTCCTCCTGTCGGCGGCTCTGTTCATCCTGTCTGCCCCGCAGCTGCTCTTCCAACCGACGGACCTGTTCCTCCTGTCGGCGAGCCTGCTCCTCCTGTCGACGAGCCTGCTCCTCCTGTCGACGAGCTTGCTCCTGCAGCATCACCATCAGAGCACCTAAGTCAGGTGCCACAGACGTAGAAGCTGCTGACGGACCGGCTTCCGTGGCCGGCGGCTGGCCCTCAGACATCTGCGGCGTTGCACCACCAAATCTCCTCTGGTCCGTCTCCTGCTGGCGTTGACTTCGGGTACGGACACCCTCCGTTTCCTCCTTAGGTAAAATCGGCATTATTTATTCCACTTCTGACACCAATTGTTACGAGCTTGAGGTTCGTGACAATAAAAATTGCCGATAAAATTACCTAAATTAACACTTTAATTTACTTTACACAAATTAAAGTTAAAACACTAATAATTAAACACACTAATTCACTTAATTCCGCTCCGAAGCTTCGCTTGTGTCGCCGAGTTCAACTCTGTCTCGATCGCATCTTGCGCCACCTATTTATTTAAATTAGCAAAATATCCGGAATGTTCAAGTAAACACGCGCAAGGTACCGAGAGTTCGAGTATAGATTTTCTAGAAACTTAGTTCTTCGGGTGGCGCTGTCGGTCGAAAGATTTGTGATGTCATAAACTGCAACGCTCCCCTCGCTCTCGTTCCTGACACAACTAGATGGCGCTAGTTGTGTCGTCGACTGGAGCGCGTAACATTATGTTAGATGGATCAGCAGCTCTGTGAAGTGCCTAAAATTAGTTTTAGCTTAGATTTGCTGCTCCTTATATTATGATAAAAGCTGCAGGTGCCCTACAAGTTTTGTATCCAAAAATTATTCATGTGAAGTGCTTGGCTCATGTTATAAAAAGATAAGGTGAATGCTTAAAGTCTCAGTTTAAAAAGGTTGACAGTTTAGTATCAAACATTAAAAGTAAGAATTTTTTTTTTGAAAGCACCAAGCAGGATCTCAAAATTTAAAGAGATGTATTCCGACCTTTCTTTACCGCCAGAGCCAGTGCTGAACCGCTGGGGAACAAGGCTGACAGCAATTGAATACTATGCCCAGTATTACACTTGAAATCAAGACTATTATTTTTGAATTGGAAAATTGCCGATATTTCAATCGCAAAATAACTTCTCCAAGATGACACTATATAACGATTTGCTTTACATAAAAAGCAATTATTACTTTTTATCACACCAGATAAAGAAAGGCACTCGAAAATTCTTCCACTTCTTTAAATGACAATTTGAAGATTATCGAAAATATTGAAAGTAAGTTTTGGAATCTCTTTTTTGCTGAAGTAGCGAGGCAAAAATTAATCTACGTGCTGGAATAAAACAAAGGATTTCATACCCTAAATAAAATTAACAGCATGCTGTGTCGAACATTAGAATGCACCATAAATGAACCCTATTCACTTACAGAATTATACAAATTTAAATATGCTCCAATAAGGAAACACATAGTTATATACTGTAATTCAAATATAATGAAACAGAAGCTAAGTAAAATTGTATTTTTTGGTTTTTCTTAATAGAGAATCGTTTTAATGTAAAATGTCGTTATCTTTTATTACACATATTTTTCCCATATTTTAGAATTTTAAGTCCATGTTATATGTACCTATTTTTATATTTTCTGTTTGTATTAATCCGGGCTTTAATTATAAGTGTAGGTAAGTTTTTATGTATTCTCTCAATATTATCTCTAAATATGTGTGTCCTTTTATTAAAACTTTTAGTTCTATAACTTTAAACTGAGGAAACTTTTTAAGAAGGAAAAACATGCACATCACAACATAAATATTCTCATTTTGCCCATAACAGTTGTCTCACCATATGGTCATTTGTTCAATATCTGATCCTGGTACGTTTTTAGATGCCCAGTTTAAGAGCTTGAACCTATTTTGTTTCCACCCCTTTGAGTTTTAGTTTCATCCCACATAAATAAAAATGCAGAACTGTCAAATGATAAATAGTGTAATTTAATGTTCCAAGTTTTTTCCTATAAAAACTTTTTCTTTCTTTCTTTCTTTCTATAGAAATTAACTCCACTTGTCCAAAAAGGAGTTGGTAAACATTTTTGTAGGTCTACATTTTAGGTCTGTATTTTGATTCAGACATATCCTGGGATTTATGTTTGTACCTATTATCAGCTTCAATTAAAGGTAAATCTTTTTCTATTTACAGAAGTTGTTTCTCAGTGCCATCCTACATCACTTTAAGTTTTGCTGAAAACATATCGCAATCGCCACAAGTATAAAGTAATTTGTAAAGATTGTACATTTGTTCAATAACATCTCTTTGATCTCTCACTATTGTAGTGACATTTATACTTTGGGAGAGATGAAATGTGGAACATAACAGATTTAATAATTTCAGGATCTGTTTAGTTAGATGGTTCATGTTTCCCTCTTTTGTCACTTTCAACAATACATCCCTCTTATCTCAGTCTTAAGCAGTCTTAACCACTTGTTGGGAAATTTAGAAACATTGTCTTACAGATTGCTGTTGTTATACCATTAACCACAAAAGAATACACTAAAGTAGGTATTTGATCCTAACTTAGATTCATCTCCTGATCTGTCTTTGTCTTGTTGTAGGTTTTGACTGGACACATGATACTATGAATTGCCTCTTAACATTGTAGTCTTTTTCTGGATCCCAATAAAAAGTAAATATCTCTTTCTTATTCTGATCGGATATTTTAGTACCGTCAACTAAGGCATCTTTACCTTCACTTGTCATCTTTACCTACCACTGACAAGCAATAAGAAAAATCATTTTTATCAGAAACTACTAATGGTAGATATTTCATAGACACATTAGTTGTTTCGTAATGAGCCAATGGTCACACAATTTTTTTTTAATACTGGCAGCACTGTCAAATGACAAGTTATAAACGTTTGTTGATACTCACGGGACACTTGTCGCAGCAGATTCTGGTCGAAATTTTAATTGTGCTTGTGAATTCACTTAGCTGAGGTAAGTAGAATTGATACATATTATATATAACCTTCCTAAGAAGACGTAGAAACTGATATAATGATAATTTCTTAATACAATTCAATTGAAGACATGCAGGATTACTTATTGAGACAACTGATAGATGATCAGAAAATGGATGAAAAGGAAAAAGGTGAAAAAATGGTCTATTTGGAAACGAAAGGACATGAGAAAGATTGAGAACGGAAAGTGATGTATGGATAGAAAACGAGATGTTAAATAACAAGGAGAAAGAAGAATTTGGAAAACAGGAAATACAGGAACAAATGAAAGAATTGGAAAAAAAGTATGAGATAAAAAACTTGAGAATAGAAAGTGATAATAGGCGAGTACAAGAGATGGTATATGAATATGACTTGGAGAAAATTGAATGTGAAATACAGGACACAGAGGGACAAATGAAGAAATTGGAAACAAAAGGACACGAGGAAGAAAACTTAAGCATAGAAAGTTATGAAAGGAACGGACAGAATGTGGAAAAACAGATGGTAAATGAATATGAAATGGAGAGAGGCTTATGGGAACACCAGGAAACAGTGAAACAAATAAAAAAACTGGAAACAAAAGAACACAGAATAGAGAAGCAGGAAAGAAAACAACAGATAGAAAGCCTAATAATAGAAAACGATGAAAAAAAGGACTGAAGATAAAACGACCTATACTAGAAGAGACTATGTCAGAAGAAGAGACTAAAAATGAACAAAATGAGAAGGCAAATAAAGCCGAAAGTTTATATATGGAAAGACAATACATCTTGGTAAAGTTTAAAAGTACCAAAAATACGTATAAGTGTTACTGCGGCCTGATTACGAAAATATCCGAATGCGAAAGTGTTTCCGCGAAATTCATGAGATATAAAAAAAGGTGGGTTTTACTGGTCCACAGTACCCGATACAAGTATTGTATTCGAAAATGATATACTTATTGCAAATTTTACCCAACCCCTATAAAAACTGGCGTGGAATTTTATATTTTGATGTCAAATTTAGATATAAATTGGAATAATACTTTTAGTTTTATTTTCAATACACTTTGGATGAAACTATGATAGTATAAGTATGATAAATATGTGACAACTAGTACTTTAAATACATTATATACTTTACAATTTTTACAAGTTTATCGCATGGTATTTACAGAACACTCCATGCGACTATATGACTTGCATTTAATCAATGTTTTTATAGCCGTACATTTTAACTTCATTTTTAAACAAGTGGCAGCCCTGATAATAAATTACATTTGTATGAGAATTTTAATGGAGTACATGTCATCTTTACCTATCAGCCTGTATTGCTCGTATATATATTTTTTATTTAAAGTACCAATATGTCTAAACAGAGAGTGTAAAACGAAAGGGTATCTTTACGAATTTCAGTTATAAAGGCTTCATTTTATCGAGATATACGGTATAGGTAAAGTAGCCATTTTTGCGGCATCTTTACCTGTGTTATGTTTTTGGTGCTGCTTCAGTGGTTTTGCAGCTATGAGGAGCAGTGCATTTATAAAGCAATGTAGAAGTAAATTCATCGATTAAAAAGAATAGCTTATTTATAAGTGTTTTATTTTTCCGTTTATTAAGTTTTTTCTTCAAAAATATGGTGAAGATGCCGTGGTTGACCGTACTGCATTTAATGCGGCAATTCGTGCTACATGCAGCACTTTTGTTCATGTAAGCTTAAGATCATTTCTTATTCGCTTTTTACCTGTCCGCTCTATTGTACTTTTATTTCGAACTTTTATTTTTTTTGGTAGATTATAATCAATTTGTTGTAAATTATTCTGGCATATAGAATTTGGTAGGTACATCCTGAGATGTGCTTGGAACACCCTCTTCAAGCGCAGGTAAAGGCACAATTTACATAGGTAATACAATAAATAAATACGAATAATAAAGTGCAACTTACGTTACGTTCAAAAACAAACTTCTCCTCTTATTTGGACTTAAAATGCTTTCGTTTTTGATAATTGAGCGGCACAAAAGCATAAATCCAAATCAGATTGTATACCTTTGAATTAACCTGGACTTAAAACATGTCAACGAGTTCGAAAGTATGTAGTTTTTTTAGTTGAACTTAAAAATACTATACCACCAAGTAGATCGTTATTTTTTTGTTTCAATGACATTACAAAGTGAATGTCGAAAAAATTGTCTAAGCTTTCCATTGACGTCCGTCGACTTGGGGGGTGATTGATATTTTTTTACAGAAAGGTTACATTAACATAAATTACACGTAAAGTTTCAACAGGCGGAAAAGCGTACTTTTTGAGAAAAAAATTATTGAAAATCAATTATTTTTGCAATATTTATGTCAATCCCTATCTCAGATTATAAGCTTTTTTTTACAGAAAGGTTATACTATTGTAAACACACACGCAAAATTTCAACATGCGGAAACGTGTACTTTTTGAGAAAAAAATTTATTGAAAATTGAAAATCAATTATTTTTATAATATTTACGTCAATCCTTACCACAGATTACATCGAATTCTCGCCATTGAACGTTCGTTTTCCGTACGGTTAAGTTGTCATACGTTCGGTAGCATTTTATTGTACATTTTACGTAAATAATTATATTTTGTACTCATTTAAATAGTTTTCATGCATACACATATATTTAACAGTTTATATTTAAATTACAGAATTATTGTCATTATGAGCTATTAAAATTAAAATGTGTAGTGTTTACCGTTTTTTGCCGGCTTGTGGGACGTAACGTAAAACTGACGATTTCTAAGAATTAATTAAAGCAATATGTGTATAAAATTGTATAAAACATGTGTATAAAACTTGCGCCCTCCTTTCTGCCAAGGAGGGTCGCGTTCGTATACGGCTTAGAGATCTCTAGTCAGATCGTTAAGCCAATTCCTAGAAGGCGGTGTTTAGTGGGTAAAAGTCTCCACATAACCACGCAGCCGGCTGCGTGGTATGCTATGAGCATTCACCGCCTCCCTCCCCCGCTTTCCGGAGGGTTGCCCATATTTACTTCGGGCGCCAAAAAAAAAGTGTATAAAACAGTACCTACCCACCTATTAGGACAGATAACAAATAAAATAGGTTAGTTACTTACGTCAAGGAACCGAATCAATAGACCCCGACTCCACGTGGTACGAGTCTGTCCTACCCCTAGACTGCTTTTATAGAGCCGGAGGCGCGTAGGGAGGGCAGCCTCCGCCTGCTGTAACAATGGATGCCTGCGATTTGTTACGCAAAGGCGTAGAGGCTGCTCTTCCCGCAGCGCCAGAGAAGTTGCAGTCTCAAAATAGATACAGAATTCCCTCTGAATGAGTCTCTCATTTATTTTTGGTGAAGGGGGTTTCTCCTCCCTTAGGGGGTACCCCCTTCCCCCCCAAGAGGTCCCCATGGTTTTTTATACTTAATATTTATTCATAAAAAATAAAATTTCCTCAGAATTAAAATTGAAAAAACTCAAAAATGGGGGGGGGGCTTCGCAATTTTTCCTTTTAAGGGGGAGTAGTACATCTCCCCCCCCCCGCCCTCCCCCCACCCCCCTCCCACCTCCAATTCGACGGACGTCAATGGAAAGTCGTACCTAAATTACTTATATTTGACGTTGTACGAGGGTGGATTGAAAAGTACTCGGCCTAACCAAGAAAATAAACACATACTAAATCAGTTATATTTTTATTTTTCTACATAATCACCATCAAGTTCAATACACTTTTGCCACCTCCCCTTCCAAGCATTTAGACCGTTGAAAAAAAATGATTCTTCCTTAGAGTCAAAATATGCGTCTACAGCTGCTTTGACCTCGTCGTTTGTCGAAAATCTTTGACCTCCCAAGTGCTTTTTTAGGTTAGGGAACAAAAAGAAGTCTGATGGTGCCAGATCAGGTGAATACGGCGGATGCGGTAACAGTTCAAAGCCACAGTTGTGAATTTCAGCCATTGACTGTACTGACGTGTGAACACGGGCGTTATCTTGATGAAACAGGACTTTTCTTCTGAGCATTCCTCAACGTTTTTCTTTTATTTCCTCTCGTAAACGACGTAGTAAGGTGCAGTAGTAATCAGAGTTTATAGTCTGACCCCTTTCAAGATAATCAATCATAATCACACCTTTCGAGTCCCAGAATACTGAAGCCATCACCTTATTTGCCGACAAAATCGACTTAGCCTTTTTAGGGGGTGGTGAACCAGGTCTTCTCCACTGTTTTGATTGTTGTTTTGTTTCTGGTGTACAGTAATGAACCCATGTTTCGTCCATAGTAACAAAACGATTCAAAAAATCATCTGCATCGGCTTCAAATAACTCCAAACAGTCGCGTGAAATAGTCAATCGCGTCCTTTTTTGTTCAACTGAAAGCAGTCGCGGAACCCACCTCGCAGACACCTTGTGGAAACCCAACTCGTTGACAATGATGTTTTGAGTTCGTTCATAAGAGATGCCTATAATCTCGGCTATCTCTCTAATTTTTAATCTGCGGTCTCCCATTATTAAATCAAGTACTTTTTTTAATATTTTCGTCAGTAGTTGACGTCGAAGGCCTTCCAGAGCGGGGTTCATCTTTCACACTCTCTCTACCACGCTTAAATTCTGCTATCCATTTTTTGACGGATGAATATGACAGAACACAATCGCCTAATATACTGACCATGTCATCATGGATGGCTTTTGATGATAGCCCCTTCTTATGGAGGTACTTACTGACGGCACGCTGCTCGATTTGCTCCATTCGCGGAAATTATGTCCGATTACTTTGTTAATAAATTTATAAAATCACAACTAATTATCGCACACATTTCGAACTTCACGCAATGAACTAGTCTGAACTGAACTAAATAATGTGGGTAGATTTGATTTTTAGAATTGAATGGATCTGTGTTAGGCCGAGTACTTTTCAATCCACCTAGGTATATTAGTTTACAAGTATTAAAACAGATTTGTAAATAAATGATATCTTGTAATATAAAAAGATTTTAAAGTATGTGGGAACTATATATCTATGGTCCGATAGCTAACTAAATTTTTTTTGCTTTAGGTATTCGTGTAAAGAATTTGTTTTTATTTTCTCAAGATAAACATTTTTTTTTTCAGATAAAATCGTTGCAACCGGGTGAAATAGAAGCTGCATTAGCAGAAATGTATGACTTGTCCGATGAGGATGATGACGATGGGACGATGAACAAATAGTTAACCGAGATTATGAAAGACCAGATATAAATCAAGCCCTAGATTGTATCGAGCACGTCTACTCGTATGAATCTGCTGCTGATGTAGAAAACGCTTTGTTCGGTGAAAAATTTTCACTATCTCAAAATATAGGTCGGACTGCACTCAATCAAATGTGATTGAGAGATCAGAGTCGATGGACCCAATCCCTGGACCAAGCTTAGAAGCCAATAACTCTCTAGATCTTATAATGGAATCGGTGACAGAACCTCGACCATTTCTAACAAGCAGACAAGCCTTCCGTTCTTTACAAAGTTCTCGCAATTGGTCTGACAAAGTTACAAATTACACAATTCCTACATTCAATGGTGAGATGACTCCAACCAAAACATATACTATCAGAAGTCAGCCAATTGATTATTTCCAAGATATGTTTTCAGAACAATTAATTCTATCTATTGCTGATAATACAATTTTATATGCCTTACAACATAATGCAACTGATTGAACTGAAACAAATGGAGCAAAAATAAGTGCCTTTATTGGAATAGTTGTAATGATGGGTTTGTCCCCCCAATCAGATTTTGAATTGTACTGGTCCACCGATCCCTTTTTCAAAAATGATGAAATAAGCAAAGTTATGCCTCTACGGAGATTCAAAAAAAATTTGCAATATTAGTGTTTCATTGACATGTAAGTCAATGATAACACTACTGCAGCCAAGTATGGAGAGCCTAACTTTGACCGTCTGCATAAAATTAGACCCATGTTGACTGTACTAAATCAATCATTTCAAAAGAACTGTGTTCAGTCTCAAAAACAGTGCATAGATGAAAGTATGGTCAAATTTAAGGGACGCAGTGTTATGAAACAATATATGCCACAAAAACCCATAAAACGTGGCTATAAAATTTGGGCAAGGTGTGATTCTCATTCGGGGTACTTACATGAATTTGATATATATGTAGGTAAAGATCATTCAGCACCAGCACCGGAAGAGGGCCTAGCTTATAATGTGACAAAACTTTGCCGAAATGTTCCTGCTGATACACTAATTACATTTGATAACTTTTACACAAGTGTGCCCTTAATTCAGGCTCTCTATGATAGAGGTATCTAAAATCTACTGGTACTCTAAGATTAGATAGAAAAGGCCTGCCAGAAGAAGAAAGAAATAAACGTACCCGACCTAAACTTAAGATTGGTGAATTCACATTTAAACATTCAAATCCATTATCTTATGTTAGATGGATGGATACAAAAGATGTCCAGGTATTGACTTCTGCTGATAATCCTAAAGAAGTTGCAGAAATAGAGAGGAAACAAAAAGACGGATCGAAGAAAAAGTTATTCTGTCCATTGGCTATAGTAAATTATACACAAAACATGGGCGGTGTCGATAAATTCGACCATTATAGATCGTCTTATTCTATTGGTCGCAAATCCAAGAAATCTTGGATGAGATTATTTTGGTTCATGGTAGAGGCTGCAGTAATAAATTCATATATCTTGTATTTATGTGGCCACGTAAATCGCCAAAATACTCACCGAATATTCAGATTGCTATTAGCTAGAGGACTTGTCAATAATTATACTTCCCGTCAGAAGAGACTGGTTATGTTTAAAAATAAGAAAGAGGGTAATTTCTGCGTGCCGGAAGAGATAAGACTAGCAGAAGTTGGGAAACATTTCCCGAAACTTAATGCTAATGCTAGAAGGTGCAGATATTGTAGTACCAGGTCTGAAGAGAAACGGAGTAGGTACGAGTGCAAAATTTGTAGTCAGTCTTTGTATAACACCTTGCTGGGAAAATTTTCACACAGACTTGTCACTAATGAAGCATTAATATAGGCTATTATAATTAGGCTAATATTCTATATAGTATAATATAAAGGCTATATCAATTTTTTTTGATCTATATGAATTTTTATTGTATTCATTAACACTCAATAGGAATATTTGTCCCACATAATGTATCCTTTATCAGACAATAGGAAAATGAGCCCCACAGTTTTTTTTTATTGTAAGGGGGTTAAATTTTTTAAAATAAAAATCATGTCTAATTTAAAAAGAAAATAATATTCTATATTCCAAATTTCATTAAACTATCCCAAGCAGAACTTTCAGGAACGGTAAAGGGTTAAGTGAGGGGTGCCAAACCATAACGTTTCAAGTGCCAGAAAGTGGAATTTTCAGGAGATACAAAAAACAGTCTTAATGGAAAAAGAAAGAGCAAAGCAATAAAGAAAGAATGTTTAATCAAATTATCATTTATTATTAATAATTTAACACAACTTTTGTGTCAGTCAAAACAAGGAAATAATATTATTTTGTTTCTAAAAAAAAAATTAAAAGAACAAAACGTTGTAAGTACCATTATTTATGCAAGTCATAGCATTGTAAGTGTTATATTACTTGCACATAACTCTACTTGAAATATCTTTATTTTAAAAGGTTTTCATAAAATAATTTGCTATCTCCGGCTAAATACGGCAACATGGCATCAACGTCTTTCTTTTTCTCGGCAGATAAAGGTACAGGTGTCTCTATCATGTCAACTTGTAGGTTCTCAAAATTCGCCTTAGTAATTCCAGGTTAAGCACTGGAGTTGATATCCAAGGAGCAAATTCACCGTAACTTTTCTTTGTAAAAATGACACCAAAATTTTCAGATGTTAGCCAAATCATCGTCGCCGAAGATATCTGTAGCTTTTTGGTATTAATCATATATTTAGCCAGATTCATCCAATTAAAAAAGGTTTTATTATCCACTACCAAGAATGGGTTTTTTTTTGCCAGCATTTGTAATAAGTTCAATAAGGTCTTTTGGAATCAGTGGCTTTGCACACTTTTTCGTTTTTTCAATGATCGCAAAATCACGATCGCAGGCGAGAAATGTTTGACCCTTTACAGGAAATTTATGAGTAATTTCTGAAAAGAAACCTTTTGCAATTAAAACGAGGAACATAGCAAGTACAGCTTGGTTCTTGTTTTGTCCACCACAGTTATCTGACCACAAAATTAATTTCTTTTTATCTGTAGTGTATCCTATTTCACTAAAAGTGAAAAACTTGTAAAGACAGGAAGCAATCTCGTTGGAACCCTTTTGCCCAAACGTTTCATTCCAGAGAAACATGATGCCCTTTCCTTCGTCCTCCAAGTGAATTCCCATATTGACAAAACGCCAGATGACGACTGTAGTACATCTGTGTATGGGTTAATGTTGGGAGGTACATCTGTTGCTGGAGATCGAACTGAACCACTCGAACCTCTGAATTAGGGCATCTAGAGTCTGCTCCATCATTATTCATTAGTTTTCTGGCCATCTCAGCTCGCTTGTGATGAAAGTCCAACTTTTGCTTAGCGAGGTCTTTTACTCCTTCAGTTGGAGCAGTATCTATTTCGATTTTAGAAGAGTCACACGTCGGGCATGTGTCTACTCGCGGAGGCTTGAAAGAAAGATTAAACTCGGTCAAAAATATTTCATTAAACCATTGCCTAGATACTGGTGGCTTAGTAGATCTATCACGGTGCTTTGCTAAAAACCCTTTATATAGTTTGACCACACTAAGTTCTGTTGAGAGATATTTTCTATTAGGAGCGTCATTTCGACTATAATGACTTTCTTGAGCCGGTATTGACTTTATGTACTCGATAATCTTTTCTTTCCACTGAGGCTCGCGTCTTTGCCTTTTTCCACCACATCTATCTTTTACAGATACGTCATTACTAAATTTTTTTGGAAAGCATCTGCACACGGCGTTGACTCATACCAAAAGTATTGCAAAACGTCTTTTACACACCTGAAATTAAAAGGAACTTATAACTATTTGTAGAATAGAATTCTTTTAAAAACATTAATTATTGTACCAACTAAGAATATTATTCAAATAACGAATAGTAATTCTTACCTGAACTTCCGACATGCCTCTAATTATGAGATAGTATTTAAATGTACGTTGTCGCCTGCTTTCGGTTGCACCTTCATAATTGCCATGTCTCCTTCTGTTTACTAAACAAAGCCGTATAAGGTTTTTTTAGGTAAATCTGCTGTTCGTTATAATCTCCCAGATTCCAGAAGTCGTGAAATAATTTTTTACGGCATTCCAATGTCAAACAGGTACACGAAAACTGGCTTTTGCAAGAAACCAAAAACAAAGTAAATGATTAAATTTACAATTTGCATAAAATGTTGTTTACTGTTTTCATCACCGTTTAGTATAATATAAGTGTATAATAACAATGGTAAAGTAATATAAATATATTTAAAGGTAAAATACTATGTTTACGTTTTTTAACAATGGTTTAAAAAAATTGTCACACATACGATAAGCCCTTGTTTCTGCAATATTTCCTAATAATTTTTTTTCCCATGTCTTTTTATTAACAATTTTTTTTCTCATTGTAGATGCACCGTCTTGTTCGGACATTTTGAATGCACTGACGTTTGCAGCTCATTTGGCACTTACAACGTTATGGCATGCTGTTTCACAATATTTAAGTTAGATGGCGTTAGAAACCCTTCAACTCATTACTGCAAGTAAACGCAGGTACATACAACGCTTTACTGCAATAAAACGCATTTCAGTTCGTGTGGCACTTAAAACGTTATGGTTTGGCACCCCACAAGTATATTCAATACTGAAACTTTCACGATATTGATAAAAAATCACAAACACCACAATTTTTTTCTTAAACTGTCCATAACTGGGGTGTTTACGTTAGAGCCTTTTTATTTCTGGTATTCATGTTTAACCACGCCAAATTACAGCTCTTTAGAATACCAATAGTCTCTGTACTAAGCCGCGGACAAACCGACAGGCTGTTGAACTTGACGAAACTATAAACGTTTCTTATTGTGTTACTACGGAACCCTTGTTAGAATGCATTTTGCTAATACTTGTGAGTTTTTCTCTTTTTCTTAGGGAAACTATCGATATGGTAGCATCGCAATCAATTTGTCCGTCTTACACTCATAACTTTATCTATGTTGATGTATTTAACCTACATGTGTGCGTAAAACTTAATAATGTTGGAGATTTAGATTTTTGTGTGCCATAATGACACAAATTTTTTTATTGAGTAGGTGTGCAGTACTGTCTATGTAGTGTTTCCTCTCCTAAACAAAAAGTAACAGACTTTTTTGTTCGTAGCATCAGGCGCATTACTCGTCCATTGGGTTGAATGGTCTGAGGCCTGAAGGAGTAAGCTTATAAAAAAACCAACAGTTAGCAGTTTAGCGTTACAAACGCAGCAAAGGTTATTTCAACCAAAAATTATCAGACTTTTAAAGCTGCAGTACACACTACTCGCGAAGTTCCTCGCCCGAAGTATTCGCCAAAGTCAGCTGAGGTACGAGGAGCCTCTGTACACACTCGCTCATTTTCGTGAGGAACTAGTCGCTCACAAGCTAGGCGAGATCGAGGACGTATAAGTGGCAGCTGCGTTTGATTTGTGCACTGTTGTGTATTTTAACTATGTGCGTATATTTGGATGCAAAAAAATAAAACCGGCCAAGAGCGTGTCGGGCCACGCTCAGTGTAGGATTCCGTAGTTTCCCGTCCGTCACAATAAGTGTTCCCACTTATGAGTTTAAAGTTGGGTATCCATTATGTTCGCGCTCCAGCAGCGCTCCGCGCTCCTGCAACTGCTCCCGGTAGTGGGTACTGTTGTTTTCATCCAAGTTCAAAATGATTTTCCTAGAAAGTCCTTATAAAGTTCTACTTTTCAGATTTTTTTCATATTTTCTACACTTATGGTTCAAAAGTTAGAGGAGGGGACACATTGTTTTTACTTTTGGAGCGATTATTTCCGAAATTATTGACATTATCAAAAAATGATTTGAGTAAACCCCTATTCATTTTTAAATACCTTTCCAACAATATATCACACGTTAGGGTTGAAATTAAAAAAAAATCACTTCCCACTTTACATATAGGGGGGCTACCCTAATAAAACATTTTTTTTCCAATTTTTATTTTACTACTTTGTCGGAGTGATTGATACACATTGTTACCAAATTTCAGCTTTCTAGTGCTAACGGTCACAGAGATTAAGCGAGGACGGACAGACGGACAGACAGACATAGCGAAACTAAAAGGGTTCCTAGTTGACTACGGAACCCTAAAAAAAGATCCCATATTACCGTTTCCCCCTGGAGCATAGAGAGTTGCAGTTATATTAGTAGTATATTTGTAGCACGAAGGGGTCGGCTCGACCATGGGAGGACCACGCTCTCACAGAATACCAGCATAAAATAGTAGCGTAATGCTGCTGTGTTTCGTATGGTGAGTGTAGGGAACCGGAGATCTTTTTTACTGGAAAACAGGCATTCCATCTCAGTCTTCACGGGTGACAACGCATCTGCATTTTGATTCGTAATCGAGGATAGATGTAGATGTCTATGGGCCGCAGTAACCACTTACCATCAGGTGGACTGTGTGCTCGGTTGTCACCCTGTCCTATAAAAAAAAGAGCAACTCCAAAAACAATAGTGTTTGCTCTTGTGACCAATTCATTTTTAACTTAAGCAATTTGGATCGAATTAAAACGTTTTTAAATTACAACATAACGTTAACTTTATAGAAGTAAGCCGGGTAATGTACAGGGTCACTTCGTGCTCGAAACTTCGTTCCTATGTATGACTCGAGCGGAAAAAACCGACGATTGGAAGTCACCCGAGGCGAGGCGAGATTGCTCGAAGTGAAGAGCAGTGTCCCTGTACACACTCGTCTTTGCCCTTCTTTTCATTCAACTTCGTTCAACTTTGCGAGTAGTGTACTGCAGGCATTAGAAAGATCGTTTGTAAAAAGATATAGAGCCTGCATAAGGGCAGGAGGACGCCCGTTTAAGCATTTTCTGTAAATGATTTTAAATAAAAAAAAAATATTGGATATAACTTGTTTTATTTTGTTTTCGTTAAGTTACGCATCCCTACAAATAGAAAAAGTACAAACCATATTTGCACAGCTGTACATAATAGAACATGTCAAGTTTCACTGTTTGTCTCGCCCATATAGCTTAGAATTTGTCCAAACAAGGCGAGCAGGTAGTAAAGTAAAAATTTCAAGGGCTACAGGTGTACTTACCTAATAAATACATGCAATGTTAAAACAAAACTACCTGCAAATAATTTTGTAATGAAATGCCTACTTTTACACATTAATGGCTATAGCACAGTAAGTAATGACAAAAAGTACACGGTATGCTGCTGTTTTAGAATCCTCATGATGTCGACAAACTTTTTAAAAGGTTGGGCACACAGATCCCATACTTTTTTTCACCACAGATTCTCAAACTTAGCAGTTAAATAAAGTAAAAAATTAAAACTTATGTTCAGTGCCATCTTGCATAATACCACTCATAATATTTAAAAACTTTTAAGGGTAATTTAGAAACATCGTTATTAGGGAACACAATCAAGGAAAAAAAATCCGATCTAGGACGTTATGTCCACAAGTGCGAGCAGAAGTAAGGGGTGTCTCAGAATGTTTTTCGTTTTTGAATCGACCAATTCGCGCCAACCGCAGGTAGCAGGGGGAGGGGAGTGGACTTAAATATTTGGCCGGCTTGTTAAGTTTAGTAGCCATGAATCGTTTCACGGGACCACAGCGCGCGTTTTGCGTGCGAGCGTTTTATAAAAACAACGATTCTTACACTGATGTTCGTCGTCTCTACAGGACACATTTTAATTTAACAAGCTTAAGACAAGTGCCAAGTGCCAATTTAATTAAGCATTTGGTGTGCAAGTTTGAAGAGACTGGGAATACAATGCCGGACAAATCGACTGGGCGCAAAAGGACATCAAGAACGAGCTTGAACGTCGACCGCGTTCGCCAGTCTGTTATGAACGACCCACGACAGTCGTTGAGATTGCGCGCAGCTTCTCTTAATCTGAACAAATCTACGGTTCATCGCATTATTTCGAAAGATTTACATTTTCACCCCTATAAAATTGTAATTGTTCAAGAAATGAAGCCTGATGATCCTGATAAACGAGTCGGATTCTGCAGGATAATGAAAAACCGTTTTAGGAGTTTCAATAACATCTGGTTCTCCGACGAATCGAATTTTCACATCAAAGGTCACGTGAATAAACAAAACTGCAGATACTGGGCTCCCGAGAATCCGTTAGAACTGCATCAGAAGCCCTTGCACTCGCCAAAAGTTGTTGTTTGGGCTGCCATATCAAGTCAAGGAATTATCGTTCCTTATTTTTTTGAGGATGACCGAGGTCGAACTCAGACCGTTAATTCTGATCGATATTGCCATATGATCCGGACTTTTTTGGTTACAGAAATGCAAAACCAGAACGGCTACAACCGCAACACATTTTTAAAGCAAGATGGAGCCACTTCTCATGTTACAAATGACTCATTAGCTGCTCTTCACGATTTATTCCCTGGAAGAGTGATAAGTCGCCGAGGAGACATCAACTGGCCACCGCGGAGCCCTGATTTAACGCCTGCTGATTTCTTCCTATGGGGCTACCTGAAAAGTAAAGTTTACAATCCATTGCCACCCAACCTGAATGTTTTGAAGCAAAGAATCACTGAAGAAATCAACTCTATTCCAAGAGCGATGCTCCAGCGAGTGATCGAAAATTTTAGCTCCAGGTTAAATGAGTGTGAACAAGTGAATGCTGCGCATTTGCAAACGGTGGTTTTTCGTAAGTAAACTTCAAGAATTGCTCTTTAAATAAACCATAAATAAAACAAGTTTTAATTGATATTGTTGTTTTTTATTTAACATCTAAAAACGAAAAACATTCTGAGACACCTTTTATTTCGGGATAGAATTTTTTTAGGGAACCGAGGCCACCTCCTCCCGTTCGAACACGTACGTACCAGATTATCCACCACTTCTGCGATACCCTGCGTATTAAAGATTTGAAAATCAACAGCTGTCAATCCCCGAAACACGCAGATTGGCGTTTTACGCACAAGAGTAAGAAAACTCAACGTTTCTTGGACCGAAATATTCGAAAACTACTTATATCAGGAATTTCACTTATAAATTACACGCACATTTGTCTATGTTTTATTATTATAATATCTATAGATTTGGGTTAAATATAAAACAACTATACATTACCGTATCCGATCAGCCGATCAGCGTGGTCCGATTCTGAGTGTGGTAAAACAATAACCGGCTACAGTTAGGTGCAGACGATCACGGTTTGTTTAACCCGTTGGTGGCCGAAGAGTCGACAAAGAAAAATAAGCCAGGAGATACGCAGGAGCGTCTTCCTAATAACAACTAAAAATAAAAAAACTACACACTACTACACTACAACTATGGCAAATATCCACCCTATGAAGCAATCCATAGGGGAAGCCTCTGTTCAGTAAGACTTTTATAGACTGTAGCGATAACGATAAAGGTCAAAACGAAAAAAGAGAAACAAAAGCTATAATTTAAAAAAATTAAGGTCTGGTCTGTTTCCACTAACCTCCCATTTGGTTCATACTTTGAAACTCGATTTTTGTTTTTAGTTTTTGAATTAGCTTCTTCAGAATAAGTACAGTTTCAATTAGCACATAAAGGCACGGAAATGTTTTTATACTTGTTCTATAATTTCATAAGAAATTTATAAAAAATAGATCACTATAATACGGTAAACATTTATATGTATAAAAAACACGTTTACATAATATATACATATTTTACCAGACCTCTTACGAAATAGGTTTTTCCCTAATGTGCACTTTCATATGCTTTAGCAAATTACCTTTTGTAATACATCTATAATCACAGATATTACACGAAAAAGGTTTTTCTCCGGTATGTAATTTCAAATGTGTTTTCATGTTACCTTTTTGAATACATTTATATTCACAGATATTACACGAAAATGGTTTTTCTCCGGTATGTAATTTCATATGTGTTTGCAAATCACATTTTCGAATACATTTATATTCACAGATATTACACGAAAAAGGTTTTTCTCCGGTATGTGTTTTCATATGTGTTTCCAAATCATATTTTCGTATACTTTTATATTCACAGATATTACACAAAAAAGGTTTTTCACCAGTATGTATTTTCATATGTCTTTCCAAATTAATTTTTTGAATACATTTATATTCACAGATGTTACACGAAAAAGGTTTTTCTCCGGTATGTATTTTCATATGTGTTTGCAATTTACTTTTTTGAATAGATTTATATTCACAGATATTACACGAAAAAGGTTTTTCGCCGGTATGTAATTTCATATGTGTTTGTAAATTATATTTTCTAATACATTTATATTCACATATATGACACGAAAATGGTTTTTCTCCAGTATGTATTTTCATATGTATAGGCAATTTACTTTTTTGAACACATTTAAACCCACAGATATTACACGAAAAAGGTTTTTCTCCGGTATGTAATTTCATATGTGTTTGAAAATTATATTTTCTAACACATTTATATTCACAGATATTACACGAAAAAGGTTTTTCTCCAGTATGTATTTTCATATGTGTTTGCAATTTACTTTTTTGAGTACATTTATATTCACAGATATTACACGAAAAAGGTTTTTCTCCGGTATGTAATTTCATATGTATCTGCAAATCACAATTTCGAACACATTTATATTCACAGATATTACACGAAAAAGGTTTTTCTCCAGTATGTATTTTCATATGTCTTTCCAAATTAATTTTTTGAATACATTTATATTCACAGATATTACATGAAAAAGGTTTCTCTCCGGTATGTATTTTCAAATGGTATAATAAATTTTTTTTAATTGCACTTTTATAATCACAATTATCACAACAGAACACTTGTTTAGCGACGTGCGCTCTAAGATGAGCCAAAATGCAACGTTTACGAGATGTTTTAAATTCGCAAATATTACAATTAAACATTTCAGTTAATTGTAGTACTGGTGTTTGTTCCACTTGTGTCCGAACTGTAGTGATGTCTGAGTTCTTTCGCGTCTTATGACTGTGTGAAATGTTTTTGACGAGAATGTCTTTTGTCGAACATTGTTCGCTACAATCATCATATTCAAAATTGTATTTTGTTAAGGCTCCTGATGATTTTTTCGTAAGTAGATTTACACTATTTTGTTCGAACATTTTCTTTTTCATAATCTGTGCAGGATGATTCCCATTTTTAATATCTGATTGACAATCTTTTTTCAGGTTTTCTTTACGAAAATCGTTTATGTTACAATCAGTAGAATTTGATTTATTTGTTAATATGCGGTGTTGTTCTGAAATACACACAAATTAAACATTTTATTTATTGTAAGACACGTTAGACAATTTACAATGGGCGGAGTTTATACCTTATGGCGTTCTATATCAGTTAAACCAGGAGGAAACAGAGAACTAATACTCTGGATAATGTCTCTCATATTCATTTTTCGGGGGAAAGAATGGTAAGGAAACTAAATTCGAATGATAATGATGACGTTCTTCTAACTATGTTATAATTACATTAATCTAATAATCGCTGTTTCGAATCCCACACGGAAAGTGTTATATACATAAATTTTGACCAGTATTTTTGAAGAATATAGTGGAAGTTGCCGTGTAGGTGCGGCGTAAGAGAATTCATCAACATATTACTCGTATGTCTCGTGGGTTTCATACGAGGGTGGATTGAAAAGTACTCGGCCTTACACAGATCCATTCAATTCTAAAAATCAAATCTACCCACATTATTTAGTTCAGTTCAGACTAGTTCATTGTGCGAAGTTCGAAACGTGTGCGATAATTAGTTGTGATTTTATAAATTTATTAACAAAGTAATCGGACATAATTTCCGCGAATGGAGCAAATCGAGCAGCGTGCCGTCATTAAGTACCTCCATAAGAAGGGGCTATCATCAAAAGCCATCCATGATGACATGGTCAGTACATTAGGCGATTGTGCTCTGTCATATTCATCCGTCAAAAAATGGATAGCAGAATTTAAGCGTGGTAGAGAGAGTGTGAAAGATGAACCCCGCTCTGGAAGGCCTTCGACATCAACTACTGACGAAAATATTAAAAAAGCACTTGATTTAATAATGGGAGACCGCAGATTAAAAATTAGAGAGATAGCCGAGATTATAGGCATCTCTTATGAACGAACTCAAAACATCATTGTCAACGAGTTTGGTTTCCACAAGGTGTCTGCGAGGTGGGTTCCGCGACTGCTTTCAGTTGAACAAAAAAGGACGCGATTGACTATTTCACGCGACTGTTTGGAGTTATTTGAAGCCGACGCAGATGATTTTTGAATCGTTTTGTTACTATGGACGAAACATGGGTTCATTACTGTACACCGGAAAATAAAACAACAATCAAAACAGTGGAGAAGACCTGGTTCACCACCCCCTAAAAAGGCTAAGTCGATTTTGTCGGCAAATAAGGTGATGGCTTCAGTATTCTGGGACTCGAAAGGTGTGATTATGATTGATTATCTTGAAAGAAGTCAGACTATAAACTCTGATTACTACTGCACCTTACTACGTCGTTTACGAGAGGAAATAAAAGAAAAACGTCGAGGAATGCTCAGAAGAAAAGTCCTGTTTCATCAAGATAACGCCCGTGTTCACACGTCAGTACAGTCAATGGCTGAAATTCACAACTGTGGCTTTGAACTATTACCGCATCCGCCGTATTCACCTGATCTGGCACCATCAGACTTCTTTCTGTTCCCTAACCTAAAAAAGCACTTAGGAGGTCAAAGATTTTCGACAAACGATGAGGTCAAAGCAGCTGTAGACGCATATTTTGACTCTAAGGAAGAATCATTTTTTTTCAACGGTCTAAATGCTTGGAAGGGGAGGTGGCAAAAGTGTATTGAACTTGATGGTGATTATGTAGAAAAATAAAAATATAACTGATTTAGTATGTGTTTATTTTCTTGGTTAGGCCGAGTACTTTTCAATCCACCCTCGTAGGTGGCGACTATGGGTTTGCCAGAAAAATTCTATGGCTTCCGACAGATGGCGGTATAGTGTATCCTCCTCATTTACTTCAGATGTAAATAACCAAACCGGCGACAGACAACATTGTCAGAAGTGCTCACGTCTGGTTCTGTGATCCTCAATCCAATGTCAAGCGTGACCATTAAGTCAAATCGTCCCTACCATGGGAGATTCATCCATGTTCAGCACTGCAAATTTACGGGACGGTTAAGATGGACCCATTAAAAAAGACAAAAATATCTCTGGCAGAGTGCTAGGAGTTTACCGTAAAAAATTACAGTACTACTCGCGTACTATACCCGGGTTCCATTTCCGGCATTTCTGGCACCCTTAATATTGTTCACAAAACAGAATTCAAATAGTTTTGCAAATTTTTGCCGAATGCGGCCATTATGGATGGTTTCACGAAAAATTTCCGAAAGAGAATCATGCCTTTGCGTTGTTCAAGAAAATATACAATAAATTTTCGAAATACTAAAATATCGAGACGTTATTTCTAATTAGAATTTGTGGAAGCTGTGTAAAACGGTAGTATGTGACATGAATTTAGAAACGTTTATGTTACGAAAATGCGAGATATGTAAGACTAAAGTTCAGAAAATAAATCAATAAGATGACCCGACTGAGACAACATACAAATTATGGACCGCAAAAAGAGAAAACGGATTGCTACATGGCAAGGAAAAATAAATACGTGGAACTGTCAAAGCTAAAGTGAATATATCTAAAAAACATTAAAGCCATTAAAGTTTCTTGAAGCCTTGTATAAATTTTGGTACACCAATATTACATAACTCTCCAATACATGGCTACTACCTCACTAAAGAGACATCTTAAAGTAAGAGAAATTCATACAAGTAGACTTCTCAGAAAATTACTGCTGCAAATATTCCAACGAAATGCAAACAGTACATTACGGAGCGACGAGGCAGCAGATTACTCTACAAACCAGCGTATTTTACTACAAGTGCCCTCATACCCAGGAGTTTTAGAGTAAATCTTTTTGCACGGTTTCGGACTGTTTGCGACATGACGCCTGTGCAGTTTTTGCTCACATGCAGAAAATTCTTGATCAAGTACATTTGTCACATCCTATGGAGAGAATGTACGTCCTGAGAGATAGTCCAATAGCACAACATACAAATATAAGGGCATTTTATTTGTTTACACAACACTAATGGATGGATATGGGCTACGAGTTGAGACATGGAATTTTAGCGAAGGCTGGGTACGGAAAGGGGCCTATGGATGGTGTCGGAGCGGTGGTAGACGCACAGCTGACCGCATAGTTGCTCAAGGTAAAGATATACCCGACTTTGTTACCTTAATTAAATCTGTAGAAACAAGTATTACTAATGTGGAAGCGATTTTGTGATACAGATAAAAGATTCAAAGCTGCGAGAAATCGATGTAATCAGATGGTACGAGCCGCTAAACGCCGCTATATTCACCATAATATCATGAACTCCTCTATGGCTGATATATGGAAATTTCTCCGGACGATCGGGGTCGGTAAACCCCCGTGTAACATGGACCCTGCAATAATTTCTATAAGTGATCTAAACTTACATTTTTCTTCAACTACCGAAATGGAGGCTTCTGTTAAATCAAGTACTATTTTTTATTTGAATTCCATGCCACATTCTCGTAACTGCACATTTAATTTTTCTCCCGTTGCTGATGAGGATATAAAAAAGATCAACTATTGTATTAAGTCTATGGCAGTTGGCTTCGATGATGTGAATAGACTCATGATCACCTTAATTCTAGACGATGTTACTCCTGTTATTACTCACATCATTAATCATTCAATAATGACTGGAAATTTTCCTACACTTTGGAAAAAAGCATTTGCTATTCCGCTGCCAATAATAAATAAGCCCAGTTCTTTCTCTCGCTTTCGCCCAATATCTATTCTCCCTTTTTTATCTAAAGTTCTTGAAGCTATTGTCCACAATTTTCTTGCTACATTTTTAAAAATAATTTTCTTAGCACATTTCAATCTGGTTTTAGGCCTGGGCACAGTAAAACCACAGCTCTTTTGAAAGCTACAGAAGATTTTCGTACTGGAATGGAGAACGCAAAATTGACTGTGTTAGTCCTAATAGATTTCTCTAACGCTTTTAACGCTGTGGTTCATGATATTCTCCTAGCTGTACTTTGTCACCTGGGTTTCTCTTCGTCGGCATGGGACTGGTTCTCCTCGTATCTTCGGGGTCGTCAGCAGGCTATTCAAGTGGGTCAGATCGTCTCTGATTGGTGCTCGTTGTCTGCTGGCGTTCCTCAAGGCGGAATTCTCTCTCCTCTCCTGTTCTCAGTGTTTATAAATCTCATTACATCCCACATTCGCTGTTCGTACCATCTGTATGCTGATGACTTACAAATGTATGCTCAAACTGAGGTGGCAGGTATCGATGATGTGATTAAGAAGCTTAACTGCGACAGTATTTATTATTGGTCAGACAGATTTGGTATTAGGGTTGATCCATCAAAGTGTCAGGCTATTGTGGTTGGTAGTTCTCGTAGTTGCCTAAAATTGATTTGAAGGTGCTACCTCCTATAATTTTTAATAATGTTACTATTCCTAACCCAACAACTGTGAAACATCTTAGCTTAGTTATTGACAACACCCTCACTTGGCGACCGCATATATATATATGAAGTGAGCACAAAGGTCACTCATACTCTGCATTATCTGTATTATCTCAAGAATTTTTTACCGATAGGGACTAAGGTGATGCTAATACAGACTCTAGTGTTGCCTATTTTAGATTATGCAGATGTTTGCCATGCTGATGCCTCTCAAAAACTACTAAACAAACTGGATCGACTTCTTAATAATTGTATATGCTTCATTTTCGGTTTACGAAAATACGACCACATCTCCTCTTATCATTCTTAGCTTAAATGGCTACCTCTCCGCTATCGCAGATATTTCAGAATACTGTGCACACTATTTTCAGTTTTACACGATCAGTTTGTCCCTAAATATCTGAAATGTAAATTTCAGTATCAGGGTGATTCTCATAACTGTTGTCTCCATTCTGCGGAAAAGTCTAATCTCCATGTTCCACATTTTTTATATCCTTAAATTCTAACTGTTCCCTTTTCCTGTTTTTATTTAAAATATTTTATAGGTGTTTGAATCAGAAACAGCTATATTTAATTATGTATGTACTATATATATAGCATATTAGGGCAGCATTAAGCATATATATATATATATATATATATATATATAATCGGGATCTCGGAAACGGCTCCAACGATTTTCATAAAATTTAGTGTCCAGGGAGTTTCGGGGATAATAAATCGATCTACCTAGGATTTATTTTTAGAAAATGTCTTTTTGTCCGCATTTTTAAGCAATGAAAAACTGCTACAATATCGTTAGAATAAGAAGGTAAATTTTGACAGATTGTCAATGATTATAAATAGCTAAATTGGTATAATGGGCGGTCACAGAATCGTAAAACCGCGGTTCGAGCCCAGACCGACCGACCAAATTTTTTAAATTTTTTTTTCAAGTTCCATTCTTTTTTGAGAAAATCCATTTTTTCGAACCCTTTTTTTAGTATTTTTTAAAAACACGAAAATTTAAATTAAACTAATTGCACTCATAATTTTTTATTCAAATAACCAGTTCAGTTTTTTCTATTATGTCGCTAAGATCAAAAAATATTATTCATATTTCATCAGTATGTAATTCGTATCTAAATATAATTTCCAAAACACACGAATAAAAATAACCGAGCGAAAAATACCGAGCAAAGCTCGGTCAACAGGGTACTATATATATATATATATCTCTTGTATGTATATCTATATAATAATATATGTATAATTATGTTAATAACATGTAATGCAATATGTAATGTGTATGACTACTTAAAGATGTTTTAACTCAGATGCACTTTGCACCCACAATATCTTCTCTGCTTAGCCTGAAGGTAGACTGGTAGAGAATGCCTTATTGCATTAAGTTCGCCTTTTTGTACTCGGTGTGCAAATAAAGCATAAATAAATAAAGGACATAGATAAACTATTATCTGATCAAAAAAGAGCATTCCCGAAACTTTAAAAATTCATCAGGTTACTTGGGACACAAGGTTATAAGGAAGAAAATGTGGGAACTGTTGCCAGGATATGGTGTGGATTGTCGATTGTTAAGGGCTGTGCAGTCACTACTATGACTGTAAAGCCTGTGTGCGGGTAGGGCATGACCTGTCACCCATGTTTAGCGTCCAAGCGGGCGTAAAACAGGGTTGTGTCATGTCTTCCTGGCTGTTCATACTGTATCTCGACAGCTGTTTACAGAAGCTGAAAAATAGCTGTTTGGGTGTGAAATTGGGTGACATTAAAGTTAATTGTCTGCTGTATGCTGATGATGCAGTGCTTATTGCACCATCAGAAGCAGAACTGCAGGCATTAGTCACGTGTATGAAAGAGGAATGTGAAATTAAAGGTCTCCGTTTGAATGCTAATAAAACTAAGGTTCTGGTATTTGAAAAGGACGAAGAGAGAACGAAATGTGAAATATGGGTAAATCAGGAATGTCTAGAACAGGTAAATGAAATTGTATACTTGGGGAGTGCTTTCAGCCGGGATGGAAGATGTGATTTAGATGGCGTGATGGATAGGCGTGTCGCTGCCGGAAACAAAGTCAATGGTGCCCTGAATGCATTAGTCAAAAGGCAAGGCGTGGTGAAGAGTGCACGCCTTGCAATACATAACGCAGTGTTGGTACCGACTTTGTTATATGGCAGCGAAACCTGGGTATGCCAGAAGAAGCATAAAAGCAAGTTGAATGCAGTGGAGATGCGATCTCTTCGTAAAATGTGTGGCGTTACCATAGCCGACCGAAAGCGAAACGAAGAGATTCGCAATATGGCAGGTTTGAAAGATGACCTTATCACAAAAAGTGATAGGGGTGTACTCCAATGGTTTGGGCACGTTGAACGAATGAGTGAAGACCGAATGGTGAAGAAAATATATAGAGCGAAAATAAATATTAAAAGGTGTCGAGGTAGACCGAGACTAACTTTCGAAGACCATGTGAGCAAATTGCTCGAAGAGGGGAGAGTCAAGAGTACTCGGATACCTAGACGTGCATGTATGAAGAAGTTAATGAACCTGAAAGAAGCGAAAGAGGTATGTAAGGATCGTGACACTTGGCGATCTGTTCTCTCTGGCTACCCCGTTAGGGATTGTGCGTGAAGATAAGTAAGTAAGTACTTGGGACACAATGAACCCAAAGGGATTTTATTTGAAAAAGTTGACTTGTGTTACATATAAACCTGCTGAAATGTGTCCTCATTGTTCAGTAAAGAAAGGCTTTTTCGATTTCATCAGTAGCGCAGGTTTTATCGATAATCCAAGACCTAGAGCCTCGGAATTCGTTGAATCAACAAGATGTACCATGGCCTGCTGTACATTACTACAATGTTCTGGAGTCTGGAGCAAATGCAAACGATGATTTGAGTTCTGAAACAGGTGCAAACTATGTTCCGGTGTCTGAAGAGAATGAAAACCAACCATGCAACTCACAAGCCTTTGTTTTAAAAAAGAAAAAAATGTGAGTAGTCGCAAGCTATTGATCGAAGTAAACAGAAGAGCATATCATTTGATCAATTTAATTTGATGGCGAAGAACCAAAATTGAAATTCACAAAAAAGAAAATTACGAAAGATCACATTACCTTTTCTTTGGATAGAACATGAAGATATATTCCCTGTTCCACGTGACAATATAACTGCTGTTTTAACCAAACCTACACCTGGTCGGCGCCAAGAATCATTATTTAATAATTTTGAAATATAGAAAATATTTCTATTCTATTATACAGAATGTTAGTCTAAACACCGTTATCCTTGAAACCAGTGATTTGGTTTCACTTATAGAAACTGTAAACTGTACCTTATTTTAATATCACAAAATGAGGATATCCTTACCTGTCTCATGATTTCCATTTTCTTCAAATTTGTAATTATCATTTTCAAAATTCTCTTCCTCAACTTTAACAGATTCAAGGCTAAAAATTTCGTCCTTAGAATCATCTTCTGTATCACGCTCAACTGGCCTGATGTCTATATGATGAATTGGTGTGAATTTAATCTCATATCTAGCCTCATGCGCTTTTGGTATTGACTGAAACCAAATTATTTTTGAAATAAGGAAAAAAGCCAGTAAAGCAAAAAAAGTGTAGTGGTGACGAAGGAGAAACTATATTACCCCGTACCATACGGCGATGTGGTAAAAAGGGACAGAGAAAAAATTGAATCAGGAGATGGGCAGCAGCATCTTCCTGACAACTACTCCAAATAATATTAAAAACCCGACAAAATGAGGGTTCCGAATAAACTTAAATAAGAATGTAGGTAGGTAGTTCATCCATCCCAAGAATCAATTATTCAACAAGTTTTCACAAGAATTACAACAGTATAATACTGCTGATCGCGTAATGGCGGTGCAAAAATATCCACTCTCACTCACTCACTCACTACAGCCCTTCACAAGTCCACAGCTGAACATAGGCCTCCCCCAAGTAATGCCACAAAGCACGGTCCTGAGCCACCTGCATCCATCGACTTCCTGCATGTCTGTTTGATCGGAACAAAAGTTAAATTTTAATCTATGGTAACCGCGGTTAACTATGACATATGGACGTTGAACATCTCAGTCCCGCCCGTGACCATGAGTGCTGTAAAGCGTTCGAAACGTCGGGTATTTAAAAAGTTAAATATACGCGATAAATTCCGTAAAAACTAGTATTATTTCAATGTGTAGTGTTCGCTCCCGTTCATTCCCGCCTACAACTTTACAAGGCGCAGGTTCGGCCGCACATGGAATACTGTTCCCATCTCCCCAGTACCAGCTCCTTCCACTTGACCGCATCCAGCGCAGAGCGGCTCGAATCGTCGACGACCGAGTGCTTTCCGATCGGCTCGATTCACTTGCACTGCGAAGAGATGTTGCATCCCTTTGTATTTTCTTTCGCATATACCATGGAGAGTGCTCTGAGGAATTGTTCGGATTAATCCCAGCCGCCAAATTTCGTAAACGCACTACGCACCACCATCCACACCATCTGGATGCTTGGCGGTCCACCACTGTACGTTTCAAAAGGAGTTTTCTTCCGCGTACAACCTCTCTGTGGAATAATTTATCACCGGCGATTTTTCGGACCGATACGACCTGGGGACCTTCAAGAAAAGAGCTTACTCCTTTCTAAAGGGCCGGCAACGCACCTGCAATTCCCCTGGTGTTGCGGTTGATCATGGGCGGCGGTAGTCACTTAACATCAGGTGAGCCACATGCTCGTTTGCCCCCTCTTCTATAAAAAAAAAACTCGCCATTGATGTTAATACCGTATCCTTTCCAGTCCAGTAGCTTGAAAACGTCTTCCAACGCAGCGGTGAAGAGTTTCGGGGATATAACATCACCCTGTCTTACACCTCTCTGCAGTTGGATAGGTTTCGAACTCCGGTTCTGTACTCGGATAGCCATCGTAGCCCTACTGTACAAACACTTCAGCACTTCGATATACCGACAGTCAACTTGTCACCGCTGAAGGGACTGTAGCACCGCCCAAATTTCGACGGAATCAAAGGCTTTCTCATAGTCCACATATGCCACGCAAAGTGGCAGATTGTACTCTTCGGTCTTCTGTACAATCTGCCGCAGGGTATGTATGTGGTCTATGGTACTGAAGCCTTTTCAGAAACCGGCTTGTTCAGGAGGCTGGAAGTCGTCGAGTCTGCGTGCGAGACGATTCGTAATGACTCTCGAAAACAGCACGTAGACGCGGCTCAGAAGGGAAATCGGTCTGTAGTTTTTCAAGAGAGCGTTGTCGCCTTTCTTAAAGAACAAGACCACCGCGCTTCTGCTCCACGCCTCCGGAGTAGTGCCACCATGGAGGACGGAATTGAAGAGCTTCTGAAGGACTTCAAGTACCGGTGTTCCACCCGCTTTCAGAAGCTCCGCTGTAATTCCATCCTCGCCCGGGGCCTTGCCGTCTTTAAGGTGGTGGAGAGCCATTCTAATCTCGCTCAGACTGACGTCCGGGATATCACCGGAATAGTGCCGGATAAGACTTGCTCTTGGATCGTTACTCACACTTGCGTGTGGCTCCAACGATGATGTGTACAGCTGCCCATAAAATCTCTCAATCTCACTCAGAATCTCAGGTGTCCCGGAAACGATGTTGCCACACTCAGTCTTCAGCTTTGACAGTTGGCCCTTTCTGGCAGACAGATCTCTGACAAAGACTTCGGAGCTCTGGTTCCGCTCGGTCGCTTCTTTAATACGAGCCGTATTAAAGTTGCGTAAGTCTCGCCGCATGCATTTGGAGATCTGTCTGTTCAGTTGCCTGTATGCTGACAAATCTGTTGACGATTGCAGCCTCATCTCCCGTCTAACAGCCATGAGATTAAGAGTGTGATCGGAGAGTTTTTGTGTTCTTCTACGGCGGGTCTTGCAGAACTTAGCTCCGACCGCATGGACAGTTTCCACGAGCTTGTCATTCATATCGTCCACTGCATTGCAATCCTCTAGGCACTGAAAGCGGTTTTGTGACTCGAGCTGAAAGGTTTCGGGATTCTGGATTAGAGCATGAGGGGGACGGAGCGTTGACTTCATTAGACGAGACCTCTCCAACTTAACGTTTAGGTTCAGTGTGCTCCAAACCATTCGGTGATCGCTGCCAGTTTTCACCCTTGCGATCACTGAGACATCATTGAACAGTTGGCGTCTGGTCGTCATAATGAAGTCAATCTCATTTTTTGTCGAACCGTCGGGGCTCGACCAGGTCCACTTCCTGTGGGTCCGCTTCTGGAAGAAAGAGTTCATCATAAAGAGTCCCTCTTTCTCCATAAAGTCGGCCAGCTGCTGGCCCCTTCGGTTCCGTTGCCCTACTCCGAATTTCCCTACCTTCAGCTCACCGCTTTCTCTTGTACCTAGTTTTGCGTTGAAGTCTCCCATCAACACCGTGTAGTGGGTTTTGGAGGAATGCATGGCTTTAGAAATATCCTCATACATTTCCTCCACCTCCTCATCGGGACGTGCCGAGGTTGGTGCGTAAACCTGTATGACCTTCAGCGAATACCGTTTGGTGATTCTGAGTATCAGGTACGCGACCCTCGTCGACACACTCCCAATCTTTACAACGTTGTTGACGAGAGACTTGTGGACGATAAATCCGACACCTCCTTGGGACAGATGTCGCCCTCCCGGTGGTAGAACAAGTTGTCGGACTCGAGGATTGCCGTGTCCTCCCCCTCTCTTCAGACCTCGGATAATCCAATAATATGCCAGCGCAACTTGTCTACCTCTTCTTCCAGCTCCAGTATCTTCTCGTCAGTCCTCAGGGTGCGTGCGTTATATGTTGCCAGGTCGAGTCGTCGTAGGTGGCAACCGAACCTCCACCGGAGATTCTTAGCACCCCCTGCTCCGCCGTTACCATGGTCGCCACCGTAGCCAGGAATAGCGGGGCCGCCGGGGACTGGGGGCCGTTTTTTTGCGTCGTTATTCATGGGGGTATATTTGCCATAGTTGCCACGCTTGGCAAGCGGGTTGGCAACCGCAGTTTTTTATTATATCACAGTTGTTATCAGGAAGATGCTGCTGCCCATCTCCTGCCTGTCTCCCTCTGTCGCCTCTTACGACACCCACGGGAAGACATGGGGTAGTGGATATTCTCAACCGCCACTACACGGCTAGAATATCCCCTGCCCTGTACTTATACCTGCCCGCGGGACGGGTGTCGTAAGAGGCGACACAGGGAAACAGAAACAGGAGTTGGGCAGCAGCATCTTCCTGATAACAACTCACATTAATATAAACTGCGGTCGTCAACCAAATTTGTCAAAACAACTCCTACGAAGCAATGTATGAGAGAGGTCTGTGTTCAGCAGTGAACTTTGTAGGTTTTAATGGATGAAATGGATAATACCGTGGACCCTCCTGCAAGAAACTGCTCCAGAACTGCATTTGACTTAATAGCCTGTTGTTGCAATCTCCTGCAACGAACGAGTCTTGCATGACAGGTGAAACAGATAATTATGGGTTCCTCATCCTCATCCATCTGAAAATATGAAAGTTCGTCATAAATATGCGAAACTTATATAATATACACAAGTTTATAATATAATCTATTGGCTACCACAATTCTCTTCTACATCCTTTTTTCATAACATTGAAGTGGCAAATGAACTTACAATCCATCTGATGGTTAGTACAATAGAATAGAATAATTTTTTATCAATATAGATTACATCTAATTCTTATTAAGTCATTTTTTATTTTAACGCTGGTTCGGAAAAAAACATCTGTTCTGGGAAGAACCAGCAAGACACAAAGCGGGACACTTTTTCAATAATAAATTTCACAATGTGAATGGTTACCAACTATTTACTACCCATACAGTTAAAGAATGGAATTGAAAATGGCTGCGCATCCTCGATCATCGACATAGTCATACGTTGCAATATGCGTTTTTCATATGTTCTATAACTTCAGTGCAATTTGTCATTGGAATCAATATTAAAAAAATGCCATAAACCATAAGAAAACAGTCCAGTTTTGCTCATTTGTGAGATACTGAGAGTTTTCTGCATTATTTTCGATTTTATTTGTAAACATTTTTTTATAAAATACTTACATGCCATTAAGACATGCATAGCCATTATTGAAAATTTTTGTTTGTTTGTTTGTCCAAGCTAATCTTTTGAATGGCTCAACCAATCGCAATTAAACTTCACTAAAAATAGTGTATATGAACAATACCAAGATCACTCTTGGTATTGATCACAATTTCAGACTCAATTTTAACCGTAAAATTTAGTGATTTTATTAAATAAAAATTTTGATAAGATAAAGAAAATGGACTAAATAACGCCACATTGATAGATCCCCCAAGGAGAAGCCAGAGCAGGTCGCTAGTTATAAATTTAATTTAAAATTAAAATAACTACTTGCATGTACATTTTCTTTTCAAATATTTTCTCATTAATAAATTAATAAATAATTTCCAATCAACCGAATAATATAACCTTATAACAATTTATAGTTATTAGCAGGTTCTCATTATTTGTGTTAAGAGGGTATTTGGTATTGGGCATGTTGACAATATGGGCTTAATGAGCTACCATTTTTGATCCCATTCTTTATCCATATGGACTATACGAAATTTATTTTAGAAACAGCTTGGCAACAACCACCTTATTCCCAGATGTTATTATCAACCATGTATTCATTTATATTATAATAACCCTTTTTATATAGTTTTTGTTTAATTAAATATTTAAGTAAGTAGCAACTGTAGTCCATGAGCTCCTGCAACAAACCTAAAGCAAATGCTACAGATGCCGTGTTACCTTTGAGGACTAAGACATATGTGGTAGAGCCATGCTGCAGTTATATTAGTAGTATAGTTATAGCATGAATGGGTTACCTTGACCGGGCAAGGACCATGCTCTCACAGAATACCAGCATAAAAAAGTAGCTTAATGCGTTTCATATGATGAGTGTAGAGAACCGGAGACCCTTTTTACTTGGAAACGAGCCATTTGTAGTGTGTGCTTATATATATATGTAGGATAGAATAAGAGAAAGTTAGTATTAAGCCTACAGTCTAGACTACTGGACGTTTTATTTATTCCCCGAACCACCCAACACCACATGGCGCCCCTGCCAGTTCATCTGCGGTCTGCCTGGGCCGGTCGCGGGCCGCGTTCAAAAATATGTGGAATTCAAATTAAGTTTAAGAAAATAATAAAAATAGCCTTATATGTATACACCTTATAATATTTTGATAACGATATTTTTAACTGTATTTCCATGTCTAGTGAATTAATAATAATATATGAAAAATTTTAAAATATTAAAAATAATTTAGTTAAATTAAGTTATGATAAGCTAACTAAAAGCATTTTGCAACAAAAACTTAAGGAATCAGTACAATTACGGAAAGAATTTGATGATTGTTTGATAATTTTAAATAAAGAGATAGAAAGTAAACAAATTAAAAGTAAGGCATTAATTGAAATACAATAATATTGCGATTTAATTAAGGGTTTATATGTACAAATAGAAAACTTTTGTAGTAAGGATTACAGCTCTCAATCAACTTCCAAGGGCACTAATTCAAAGCGAAATATTCACAATGGAAAGTTTCGACTTCAAAACTGCTGTGACACACAAATAGGCAAGGGTTAGAGAAGGATGTGATTAATTATGTAAACCAATGTGACAAGTGTTTGCGATATAAGCACTTAAATAAGCATATAAAAGAACCAATGGTTATAACCGATAGGGGATATTCTGCTTTTGATAGAGTTTATTTAGATTTAGTAGGGCCCTTATGTAAAGATAGGGATAGTAATGTTTATGTACTCACACTACAGTGTGATTTAAGTAAGTATGTTGAAGCCTATCCACTTAAACATAAGGATACTATTTCAGTGGCATCCTCTTTTATCAATAATTTTATTTTGAGATATGGTATTCCTCGACAAATAATATCTGACCAAGGGACCGAATTTGTTTCAACCATCATGAAAGATGTGTCGATATCATCACCAATCCATAGGTTCCTTAGAAAACAGCCACAAAAATCTGATGTCATTTCTCAGAATTCAAACAGGTAATGAACCACATAACTGGAGCACTTGGTTACCGTATTGGTGTTTTGGTTATAATAACACTGTACACACGGAAACCAAGTACATTCCATATGAGCTTGTTTTTGGGAAGCTTTGCCGTTTGCCAACTAATTTAACTTTAGATATAGACCCCTTATATAACCCCTATGATTATCCACAACAACTTAGATATAGACTTCAAAAATCGCAATATGAGCAAGAAATAATTTAATTTTAAGCAAACAAAGTAGGAAAACAAAGTATGATTACATATTAATATAGAATATTATACAAATGCAATTAAATATAATATCCGTGATATGATACTCCTTAAGAATCAACAATGTGTAAACAAATTTGATCCTCTTTATATAGGACCATTTAAGGTTATGGAAGATTGTGAAACAAATGTAACAATAGATACAAAGGTAAACATAAGTTAATACATAAAAATCGCACTAGACCATATACATAAATCAATAAAATTGTTATTATTACTATAAATACAAATAAAATTATTTAAAAATATCTGTGTTTACGATTTTTTTATTATGATATAAGTATGTTATAGTATAAGAATTTTAATATTTAAAAAAAAGTGTACACCTTTTTTATTTTTTATACACCAAGTTATGTTACATTTAAAAAAAATATATTTGTGAATAATTTTTTTTCTTTTTGCCATGTAGTGTAGTGTAGAGTTAGTATTAAACCTACAGTCTAGACTACTGGACGTTTTATTTATTCCCCGAACAACCCAACACCACACATTCCATCTTTGTCCTCACAAATGACAATGCATCTGCATTTTGGTTCTTAATTGAGGATTGATGTAGATGTCTACAGGCCACAGCAACCACTTATCATCAGGTGGACTTTGTGCTCCTTTGTCACCCTACCCTATACCAAAAAAAAGGATGTAATACTTCACAGCCTGTTATTATACTGGCTGTCAATGTCCTTCAGACTGAAGCACTTACTGCTGCTCTGTAGCAGAAATAGGCAAGAGGAAGATAACCACCCAGACGGACTCCTAGGCACAAAAAGCTCCTAATACCCAGTGAATCATCTGTTACTATACCGGCTCACAATGTCATTCAGACTGAAGCACTTACTGCTGCTCTGTAGCAGAAATAGGAAAGAGGAAGATAACCACCCAGACAGACTCCTGGGCACACAAAGCTCCTACCACCCAGTGAATCATCTGTTATTATACTGGCTCTCAATGTCCTTCAGACTGAAGCACTTACTGCTGCTCTGTAGCAGAAATAGGCAAGAGGAAGATAACCACCCAGACGGACTCCTAGGCACAAAAAGCTCCTAATACCTAGTGAATCATCTGTTATTATACTGGCTCTCAATGTCCTTCAGACTGAAGCACTTACTGCTGCTCTGTAGCAGAAATAGGCAAGAGGAAGATAACCTCCCAGACGGACTCCTGGGCACACAAAGCTCCTAATACCCAGTGAATCATCTGTTACTATACCGGCTCACAATGTCATTCAGACTGAAGCACTTACTGCTGCTCTGTAGCAGAAATAGGCAAGAGGAAGATAACCACCCAGACGGACTCCTAGGCACAAAAAGCTCCTAATACCCAGTGAATCATCTGTTATTATACTGGCTCTCAATGTCCTACAGACTGAAGCACTTACTGCTGCTCTGTAGCAGAAATAGGTAAGAGGAAAATAACCACCCAGACAGACTCCTGGGCACACAAAGCTCCTACCACCCAGTGAATCATCTGTTATTATACTGGCTCTCAATGTCCTACAGACTGAAGCACTTACTGCTGCTCAGTAGCAGAAATAGGTAAGAGGAAAATAACCACCCAGACAGACTCCTGGGCACACAAAGCTCCTACCACCCAGTGAATCATCTGTTATTATACTGGCTCTCAATGTCCTTCAGACTGAAGCACTTACTGCTGCTCTGTAGCAGAAATAGGCAAGAGGAAGATAACCACCCAGACGGACTCCTAGGCACAAAAAGCTCCTAATACCCAGTGAATCATCTGTTACTATACCAGCTCACAATGTCATTCAGACTGAAGCACTTACTGCTGCTCTGTAGCAGAAATAGGTAAGAGGAAGATAACCACCCAGACAGACTCCTGGGCACACAAAGCTCCTACCACCCAGTGAATCATCTGTTATTATACTGGCTCTCAATGTCCTTCAGACTGAAGCACTTACTGCTGCTCTGTAGCAGAAATAGGCAAGAGGAAGATAACCACCCAGACGGACTCCTAGGCACAAAAAGCTCCTAATACCTAGTGAATCATCTGTTATTATACTGGCTCTCAATGTCCTTCAGACTGAAGCACTTACTGCTGCTCTGTAGCAGAAATAGGCAAGAGGAAGATAACCACCCAGACGGACTCCTAGGCACAAAAAGCTCCTAATACCCAGTGAATCATCTGTTACTATACCGGCTCACAATGTCATTCAGACTGAAGCACTTACTGCTGCTCTGTAGCAGAAATAGGTAAGAGGAAGATAACCACCCAGACAGACTCCTGGGCACACAAAGCTCCTACCACCCAGTGAATCATCTGTTATTATACTGCCTCTCAATGTCCTTCAGACTGAAGCACTTACTGCTGCTCTGTAGCAGAAATAGGCAAGAGGAAGATAACCACCCAGACAGACTCCTAGGCACACAAAGCTCCTACCACCCAGTGAATCATCTGTTATTATACTGGCTCTCAATGTCCTACAGACTGAAGCACTTACTGCTGCTCTGTAGCAGAAATAGGTAAGAGGAAAATAACCACCCAGACAGACTCCTGGGCACACAAAGCTCCTACCACCCAGTGAATCATCTGTTATAATACTGGCTCTCAATGTCCTACAGACTGAAGCACTTACTGCTGCTCTGTAGCAGAAATAGGTAAGAGGAAAATAACCACCCAGACAGACTCCTGGGCACACAAAGCTCCTACCACCCAGTGAATCATCTGTTATTATACTGGCTCTCAATGTCCTACAGACTGAAGCACTTACTGCTACTCAGTAGCAGAAATAGGTAAGAGGAAAATAACCACCCAGACAGACTCCTAGGCACACAAAGCTTCTACCACCCAGTGAATCATCTGTTATTATACTGGCTCTCAATGTCCTTCAGACTGAAGCACTTACTGCTGCTCTGTAGCAGAAATAGGCAAGAGGAAGATAACCACCCAGACGGACTCCTAGGCATAAAAAGCTCCTAATACCCAGTGAATCATCTGTTATTATACTGGCTCTCAATGTCCTTCAGACTGAAGCACTTACTGCTGCTCTGTAGCAGAAATAGGTAAGAGGAAAATAACCACCCAGACAGACTCCTGGGCACACAAAGCTCCTACCACCCAGTGAATCATCTGTTATTATACTGGCTCTCAATGTCCTACAGACTGAAGCACTTACTGCTGCTCTGTAGCAGAAATAGGTAAGAGGAAAATAACCACCCAGACAGACTCCTGGGCACACAAAGCTCCTACCACCCAGTGAATCATCTGTTATTATACTGGCTCTCAATGTCCTTCAGACTGAAGCACTTACTGCTGCTCTGTAGCAGAAATAGGCAAGAGGAAGATAACCACCCAGACAGACTCCTAGGCACACAAAGCTCCTACCACCCAGTGAATCATCTGTTATTATACTGGCTCTCAATGTCCTACAGACTGAAGCACTTACTGCTGCTCTGTAGCAGAAATAGGTAAGAGGAAAATAACCACCCAGACAGACTCCTGGGCACACAAAGCTCCTACCACCCAGTGAATCATCTGTTATAATACTGGCTCTCAATGTCCTACAGACTGAAGCACTTACTGCTGCTCTGTAGCAGAAATAGGTAAGAGGAAAATAACCACCCAGACAGACTCCTGGGCACACAAAGCTCCTACCATCCAGTGAATCATTGTCACTGCAGCAATACAGTCTTAAGCCACCTACATCCATCGACTTCCTGTCTTACCAGATCGCCACTATCTAATGGGGGCCCACGCCATAATTTTCTTACCAGTATGAGGCTACCACTCGGGAATTATGTTACCCCATCTGTCGTTAGTTCAGCAAGCTATAAGTACACAATACTCTAGAAGTCTGTAGAAGTCTCCATGAGATTAGCAGATATAATTTTAAAAGCAGTAGATTCAGAGGTATTTTCAAGTTCTGGCTTTCAAAATTCATTCTTACCAAACCTACTTTCAAATTTTAACATTTAACTACTAGCATCACTATTAACATTACAAATACCTCTCTTATTTGCCCCAGGTAAACCGAAAATGCTTGCGCTAGGAGTAATTTACAACAATAGACAAATAGCAGATTTGAACTTACTACTTTCTTGAGTTTGCAGTCTGCAACCTTAACTATTAGGCCACTTTCACTTAGTTTCAAATGGAACAACAATATACATCTCCTAGCAGTTATAACCTTTTTAAATTTATGAAGTTTTGACCTTTATAAAAGCATGAAGTAAGTTCCAGGTAAGTTCGGACATCTAACAAATAGTTTATTTTATCTTATAAGGATATGAGCAGCATCATTTTCCTCAAACAGGTCAGAATAATAATAATAATACCACAAATGATACTAAAATATATGGTACGACTTTCCATTGACGTCCGTCGAATTTGAGGTGGGAGGGGGGTGGGGGAGGGAGGGGGGAGGTTTACAACTCCCCATTTAAAGGAAAAGTTGCGGAGCCCCCCCCTTTTTAAGTTTTTTGAATTTTAATTCTGAGGAAATTTTATTTTTTATGGATAAATATTAAGTGTAAAAAACCATGGGGACCTCTTGGGGGGAAGGGGGTACCCCCTAAGTAAGGGGGAACCCCTTCACCAAAAATAAATAGAGGGACTCATTCAGAGGGATTTCTGTATCTACTTTGATACTGCAACGTCTCCGGCGCTGCGGGAAGAGCAGCCTCTACGCCTTTGCGTAACAAATCGCAGGCATCGGACGAGCTGGAGCGGCTGAGGCTGGTCGCCGAAGGCGACCAACAAGCCGAAGCTGCGGAGGCGAGGCTGCGATTGTTACAGCATGCGGAGGCTGCTCTCCCTACGCGCCTCCGGCTCTATAAAACCACTCTAGGGGTAGGACAAACTCGTACCACGTGGAGTCGGGGTCTATTAATTCGGTTCCTTGACATAAGTTGAACCTAACCTATTTTATTTGTTATCTGCCCTAATAGGTGGGCACTGTTTTATACACATGTTTTATACAATTTTATACACATATTGCTTTAATTAATTTTTAGAAATCGTCAGTTTTACGGCACGTCCCACAAGCCGGTAAAAAACGGTAAACACTACACATTTTAATTTTAATAGCTCATAATGATAATAATTTTGTAATTTAAATATAAACTGTTAAATATATGTGTATGCATGAAAACTATTTAAATGAGTACAAAATATAATCATTTACGTAAAATGTACAATAAAATGCTACCGAACGTATGACAACTTAACTGTATGGAAAACGAATGTTCAAAGGCGAGAATTCGATGTAATCTGTGGTAAGGATTGACGTAAATATTATAAAAATAATTGATTTTCAACAATTTTTTTCTCAAAAAGTACGCGTTTCCGCATGTTGAAATCTTGTGTGTGTGTTTACAATAGTGTAACCTTTCTGTAAAAAAAATATCATATAATCTGAGATAGGGATTGACATAAATATTGCAAAAATAATTACTTACTTACTTACTTACTTATTAGGTAGGTAACAGGTCATTGAAGTAAATGATAGAAGGATTTTCTGCGGAAACTTATAGTTTTCGAGAAATTAATTTTTTAAGTTTTATAGGTTAACTACTAGGAATCGTATAGAACAGTATTGTTTTGGCTTTCGGCCCTTGACATTTACATAATGACATTCTAAAGCATTAGAAAGAGACAACATAATGGTTGCATCTCCTTTTACCGCGTGTTATTTCAGACCTAAAAATTTTTTTAGCTGTATATGGTAAATCTAACTTCCTGCTTGCTGCCTAAAATCTTCATATATTGTGTAAGTTTTCTCAAGTTGTTCTGTCATTGTTGTCCAAACTATTCTATTGTTGTAAGTAGATCGCTCTCCTTTTTCATGTAAGCTGTTTTTATTATTCGTTCACGGTGAATGGATCGTGTATTGTTTCCGAACAACAATAAGTAAATTGTAAACGACACTTAAATCTTATTTATGTTCATAATGTGTCCAATTAACTTCAACGAGAAATAAAATTAATTGTCCATACTATTTTTATGGCATCACAATGAAGATAGTTAAATATAACTTTTATGCGTGTACTTTATAACATGTCGTAGAATAATATGATGAACAGATATCTAGGGTAATCGCGAAAACACGGCTAGTTAGATGATTGTTCTAATCATTTCGACAGACTCTAAAACCGAATCAGCGCGCCCCGACTCCACGTAGTCTTGTCTGCCCTACCCCTAGAGTGTTTTTGTAAATCCGTAGGCGCGGAGGGAGAGTGCTCACCTCCACAGCTTCGGCTTATTGGTCGCCTTCGGCGACCAGCCTCAGCCGCTACGGCTCGCACGGGTGACTGCGATTCGCTACGCAAGGGCGAAGGGGCTGCACTTCCCGCAGCGCCGAAGATGTTACAGAAGTAACTTTTCATTTCATTTTTTATTCTATTATCACAGAATTGTTAGGCGAACAGGAATTAATTTTATAAAAATTAGTGTACAAAATAACATATTATTAATACAAGCAACACACACATTAATAACATATGATCTATCGCGTTTTTGCTCGATTAGCGCATCCTCCTATTATATTCTTATTAATTGATAGTAAATAAAGTTCTTAGAAACATTTAGATATCAGTAATATACATATAACTACATAACAAATATATCAAATAATTATAGTCCTTACGAGTATATAAATAGATTACTGAAATTTCTTATATAGTAGTAAACAATACTTAGTATGCATAACAATATCAGTCGTTGTAATGGAACTATGTTATTACAGATACAAAGTCAATGAACGCGTTCGCATATTGGCTCTTTTGTTTTATTTGTGCCTACATAGTTCTCTATATAATATATATATATATATATATATATATAGAGTTCAGGCCAGAACAAAACTGGTGACACGTCAGGTTTGGTAAGAATTGAGTCCGTTGAACGTAGATCAGCCCCAGAATCGAACCCCTGTAAGTAAGAAGGTCGAATGTAAAGCGTCAGACGGGGTAGAGATAAGATTAGAGCCTCCTCCCCACTTGATTTAAACAAATACCATATTAAATTAATCAATATCAACATTTTATAGGTTAGGATAGATTTTTTAATATATTTCAGAAACTATACGTTTCCGCATCCCCCCTTTTAGGGGGGGGGGGTGTTCCACCACTATCCCCCACCCCCCAACCACCTCCCCACCCCCCTCCGCGTGCGACCGTAAACTAAAGCACGACCCTAAATTTATCTTCAATTAAGAATAAAAATGCAAATGTGCCGTCACCCCTGAAGAACAAGATGGTACATCTCGCCTTATTAAAAAGGGTGTCCCGTGCTTTACACCCACTATTCAAATACCGTTTTATGGCACAGACTCAGTTAGTCTTAGTGTCCCTTTTAGTACGTGGCAAGGTTTCAGCCTAACTGTTGTTTTTCAGGTTATGATTGCATTTGTCACTATATTTAAACGCTGCAACTTAGCCTAGGTACGATTGATTATATCAGGCAAGTTATAATGTATTTCTCCGGTAATAACAATAAATTACCGCAACTTTAACAATAATAAGAAATGTTAACAAACTTACAAAGGTGTTTGTCAATGTTTTGTACAAACTTTGGAGACCAGACTTCTTTAGTACTAACATGCGTACATTAACGCTTAAACAAATTCTACAAACTTCACTTAAGGCCATCCCTGTTTCCTATAGCTTTAATATAATTGAGTTCTCTTTTTCATCGATAAACTGGCGTTTTCAAATTTTAGTTTAAACACAAATGTACCTCCTGTACATATAACTTTATCAAACTATAATTTGTGAATCATAGATTACTGTGTATATGCTTTCTATTTCTACATATTTATTTATCTATGGTGGGAAATAGAGTAAATGGGGCCTTGCACTCTATTGTGAAGAGTCAAAATGTGTCGAAAAACATGTAACATAAACTGTACATATAACTTTATCAAAATCTAACTATAATTTCCGTAGAAGAAACCTATAGACTAATGATCGGCGTGGCCTAGAGTGAGAAAGAACGATAACGATTTTTTAGGTTATAGAATAATCTTTATGACTTTTAAACACATTTAGATAAAAATTTTAGTTGTTCTAAGAACTGAACTGAACAAGATTCACCAATGTTAAGCTCACAAAACACTTTTTTTCTCACTTAAACCAACTTGTAAACTCCTTAAATTGCTACGCTGTCAAAGTTGTTTAGCAAACTGTAGAGTTTGCTAAACAAAAAAACCGGCACGGAGAAAGGGACAAACAATCACACCGCTCTATCTCATTTCTGTGCAAGACGTATGCATAAATCTATCTTTTTCGTGTGCGAATGCGAAAGAAGGCGTCAATTTGTCTATAGGTTTCTCTGTCTACGATAATTTCAGTATATACCAGGGCATGGAATCTTAATACAATAATCCTTAAAAAACGTTATTATTATCATATTAAATTTAGATGAACCAAAAGAACATGTAAAGTCTATCAACCGTACAGCTTTTCGATTTTGTCGTGATTATAATATACTAGTTCCAGCCGATGGCACGAGTTGTCGTCTCTGTAGATATAAGAAGATAAAATTAGAACGCTATGTGATTTAAAGATTTATACAACATATTTGACAACATTTTTAAAATGATCGTATAATGATTTATGCTAAGATTAGCCGCCATTTGCATTATCTCTATCAGTGTTGCCATATATACAGATTTCCCCGTATTTGTATAGATTTTCAGTGTGTGATACAGATTAGCACTGGATACAGATTTTTATACAGAGTTTTCCGTAGATACAGAAACCTATAGACAAATTGACGCCTTCCTTCGTATTCGCACACGAAAAAGATAGATTTATGTATACGTTTTGCATAGAAATGAGACAGAATGGTGTGATTGAGTGTCCCTTTCTCCGTGCTGGTTAGCTGTTATTTTGCAAACTACACTTTGCTAAACAACTTTAACAGTTCGTAGAGATCTAAGGAGTTTACAAGTTGGTTTAAGTGAGAAAAAAGTGTATTGTGAGCTTAAGATTGGTGAATCTTGTTCAGTTCAGTTCTTAGAACAATTAAAATTTTTATCTAAATATGTTCAAAAGTCATAAAGATTATTGTATAACCTAAAACTACGTTATCGTTCTTTGTCACTCGAGGCCACGCTAATCATTAGTCTATAGGTTTCTCTGTCTACGGAGTTTTCTAACTCTATTGAATGGGCTACCATAATATTCAACTTAAAAAGAAGAAGCAAAATAAGTGACTACCTACTTAGTACGGCAGACATACAAGTGTATTATATAATATGTATATATAGTATATGTGTCACTGAAAATAATAAATTAATTATATGTTCGTTTGTTGCAAATGTTTGAGTTTTAATACGTTGTTTGTCTAAATTAATGTGTTCAATTTTGCTATATAAATTTTTTTGTGTATAGTGTATATTTTATACTTGGTAGAGCCACGCTGCAGCTATATTATGGTTGCAGCACGAATGAGTCAGCTTGACCGGGGAAGGACCCCGCTCTCACAGAATACCAGCGTAAATTACCAGCTTAATACTGCTGTGCTTCGTATGGTGAGTGTAGAAATCCGGAGACCCTTTTTTACTGAAAACGAGGCATTCCATCTTAGTCCTCAGGCGTGACAACGCATCTGCGTTTTGATTCTTAAGCGAGGATAAATGTAGATGTCTATGGGCCACAACATCTACTGACCATCGGCGTACTGTGTGCTCGTTTGTCACCCTTATTCTATAAAAATATTTTTATTTAATAACGGTAATCAAACTTTATCAGCTTATCACGTTAGTAGGTATTCCTTGTTTTTCAAAACAAGCAATGATGATGATCAATTATTCTAGTTTGGTTTATTAAATTATACAGATTTTATACAGATTTTTAGTTTAAATGGCATACAGATTTAATAAAGATTTTAGCAGTTTCTAAAGGCAGGCGTCGACTACAGCCGAGGCGAATCTCATCGAGCGCGTCGAACTGAGCCGAATCGCCTCCTGGGTGCGTTAATCACTGACGCGTCGCGTCGAATCGAAATGAATCCTCTAGTAGTTATTTGCCCGTGCTCAGAGTTGGAGATTGTGATAAATTAACGATGGATAGCTCGGATGAGGAAATGTTTTTATTTCAAATTCTATTTGAAGAATAAAAAAGAAGCAGCGGTCAGTAAAATACTGGGTTCATGATATCAACAGAAAAAGAAATATCCACGGAGAGTTTTGCCATTTGTTTTCTGATCTACAAAAGGACCCAAGCAAATTTTTCCAGTACTTCCGAATGACCTTTGAAAAATATCAAGAGTTACTGAACATCCTGGATCTGAAGAAACAAAACACAAGATTTAGAAAGCCTATTCCGTCAGAAGAACGGCTAGCTTTATGCCTAAGGTATGATAAAATAAAACAATTTTTTACTTGAAAATTCTTTATTTATTTCCATTATCAATTTTCATAGTGATACTTTATTTTTGAAATCGAATATATTCGTTCAATGGACTTGCATAGTTTTGAGTTTGCGATTGCAACGGGGATGTTGCCATTTGTGAAGTGCTTTCAACAGATTGAAGTTGACTGGTATTTAAAATTATATATGACTGTCGTGAACTAGATCCATCAACATCTGTTGCATATTCTTGCCTGCTTGAAGAACTTGATGCAATAAGAGTTGAGATGTTAACAGTCGCATTTCTTTGAATATTTTCTTCTTCCGCTTCACAAACGATATTGAACACGGCTCTTTTCACACGTAATCGCAAATCTGGAGAAAACTGCGACACAGTATGGCCAAGATTTTTAAAAAACATTATAATGGGATCCTCTTCTTCTTGTCTGTCATGGCTGTATATTTTATCCAAGTAAGACTGGAAAAGGGATTGCGTACTACCAGGTAGACTTTCTATTGGTTTTTTTTTCTTCGGTGGTGGCGTTTTTGATATAGGTGATCCGGGTGACATTGTTGATGAGCCATGTGCTGGCGAAGCAATGTTGACTGAAGTGGATGAAGTGAAGCTATATTCTTCATCATCACTTAATTGCGCAGGAACGTTTGAGAGAGATTGCGATTCAGCATGTATATACGGCGTGAGAAAACTCAGCTCCTTGGCAAATCGAATGGGTTTAAAATTTATCGCCGCTCGGCCACTTTTTGTTTTCCTTAAATTACTTGCCTTTCTAAAATTTTCGCGTATCTTCTTCCATTTTTCTCTGCATTTTGTTGCTAGAATAAAATACATTTGTTATTTTTTAATATGAGCTGTATAGTATGAGCAGTAGTTAACATCATACAACAGATAATAAAAGGTGTTTAATATTTTTTTTCAGATTTCTGGCTACGGGCAATTCCTTTAGATCGTTGGCATTTAGCTTCAGAATGGGAGAGAAAAACTGTAAGAACAATTGTGTATGAGACGTGCAAATAAATATGGAATAAACTACAACCCAAGCCTCCGACAGAACAAGAATGGAAAGAAATTGCACATGCTTTCTACGATAAACGGAATTTTCCAAATTGTATCGGTGCATTGGATGGTAAACACGTAGTAATAAAATGCCCGACAAATACTGGTTCAAAATATTACTGTTATAAAAAAACATTTTCGATTGTGTTGTTAGCATTAGTTGACGCCAACTACAGATTCATATTTTTGGATTTAGGTGGCCTTGGCAAAAACTCAGATGGCTGCATATTTGCTAACTCTGCTTTAGGAAAGTCATTGTTCAAAAAAAATTAAATGTACCGAGTAATGAATGTCTACCAGGGACAGAGGAAGCAATGCCCTATGTCATTGTTGGGGATGCTGCTTTTCCACTCCAAACGTATTTAATGAGACCATATCCAGGCAATCAAACAGTAAATAACGAGGGAAAAAAGGTTTTCAATTATCGCCTGAGTCGGGCTCGTCGCGACAGTGAAAATGCTTTTGATATACTTGCCAGAAGATTTAGAATTTACGAAAGAAGATTGTCTTTGACTCCTGACCATGTTAATATTGTCGTAGCAGCAACATGTTGTTTACATAATTTTTTGATAAATAGCTCGACATATTGGTCTGATGAAGATTTGCGGGAAAATGTAGCAAGCGGTGGATTAATTAATTTACGACAAGTCGGCGGCAACGCATCAACAACAGTACTTGAAATCAGAGTGAAATTCAAAAATTATTTCATGTCTGAGATAGGTTCAGTTCCATGGCAAGCGAATGTTGTAAGGAGAGGATTTCAACGTACGCAAATTGTTTAGTTTATAAGTTCCATAAAAAAATCAGTTCAGCCGTTTCAAAGATTACCTCAGACAAACTTCAAAACAAACAGACACACAGATAAAAATTGTACTTAAAATTTCGGAGTTTTTTTTTAATCATACAGCATCACCCAATTTTATTAATATAAAAGTTTAACATTTATCTTAAAAATCTAGGAGGGACACACGGGCAGAGGAAGGCCGAATAAAAGATGGATCGATTGTGTGAAGAGTGATATGAGAATGAAAGGAGTAAGTATGGAAATGATGGCTGATAGAGAGGAATGGAACAAGAAGGTTTACTGCGCCGACCCCAGATAATGGGAAATGGTTTAGAGAATGATTTATCTTAAAAATCTACTTATAAAAGAGAATTTATAGATCAATATACATGCAATAAAAATTATAACCCTAATTTCTTACTTCTAAGCATCTAAAATGGCCAAAACATCTAAACAACAATGTTTTCAATTTTATGTCAGACGTCATAAAGAACGTCGTTAAAAATTGAAATAAGAAAATATATTGAAAAAATTTTTGCTTTGACAACTATACGCATACTCTAATCGCGTACAAATAGGTATATGACTTTTTGAATTTGAGATCAATTTGACTACCATGTTTTCTTACATCATTTTGTTGCAAACTGTAGGTACCTAGTTAAAAGTTATTTGCAAACATACAAAAAATCATCACCACCGGGAATCTAACAACAGAAGTCCCTCGAGCAACTACATTAACAATAATAAAATACAATACAGAAAATAAAATATACTAATATAATTAAAAGTCTAAGTAAATAACTCACGTGTTTCATTCATAATCTTAGATATCTCCTCCCATATATTCATCCGACGCTGGTCGTCATGGTAACGTGGATCTTCTTGATTGTATAATTCAGAGTAGGATTGGACTAATGATATCAAAAGTTCTTCATTCATTTTAAAAATGACGAAAAATAGACGTAATTAATAAAGACACGCTTCCGCACCTCAGCGTCGACTGAGGCGCGCCGAGCAGAGTCGCAACGCGCTGGCGCAAAAAATCGCTCGACGAGCGATGCGCGCGAGAGATTCGGCTCGGCGCGCCGCGGCTCTTCACAGATGGACGCAATTTCATAGTAAATATATAGGGAGCGAATTTCTGCGCTTCGATTCGATTCGACTCGGCGCGCCTAGTCGACGCCAGCCTTAATACAGATAAAAGGTTCAAGGCATCTGGCAACACTGATGTGAATTGAACTGAACACGGTTGTGAATTGTGCGTTCCGTGTGATAATTTCCGTGGAAAATCAAAGCCTTTTCGTTTTAGTGCTGTTGAGTTGAGTGGAAATATAAGATAAGATAAACTTTGTGTGCTTCTTTTTGATGAAATGGCCCTGAAAGCCAATTTAAAATATAGTGAGAGACTAGACAAGGTTATTGGATTTGTAACTGACGGAAAGTTCACCAAGTCTGACATGGCGGATTATGTACAAGTGTTCATAATTCGGGGACTTCTTAAAAATTATAAAAAGGCTGTGTCTTACACTTTCTCTGCTGCTGCTAATTCAGGATCAGAAATAGCAACACATCTAAAGACGATCGTAAAAAAATTACAAGAAGCCGGTTTCACAGTGGTTGCAACAGTCTGTGACCAGGGTACTAACAATAGACAAGCAATTAAGTTCCTATTAAATGAAACACGAGGTGCCTTTTTAAGAGCAGGAAAAGAGCCCAAGGAAAATGTCATAATGATTGATAATCAAGAGATTATTCCTTTATATTGTTGTGTGAATAAGTCAACTAGCGCCATCTAGTGTCAGGAACGAGAGTGAGGGGAGCTCTGCAGAGAATGACATCACACTCTCAACCGACAGCGCCATCCGAAGAACTAAGTTTCTGGAAAATATACACTCGAATACTCGTTGCCTGGCGCGCATTTACCTGAATGTTCGGGACGCTTCTTTGCTAATTATATAAATAGGCGCTGCAAGATGCGATCGAGACAGAGTTGAACTCAGCGACACAAGCGAAGCTTCGGAGCGGAATTAAGTGAATTAGTGTGTTTAATTATTAGTGTTTTTAGTTTTAATTTGTGTAAAGTAAATTAAAGTGTTAATTTAGGTAATTTTATCGGCAATTTTTATTGTCACGAACCTCAAGCTCGTAACAATTGGTGTCAGAAGTGGGATAAAATAATGCCGATTTTACCTAAGGAGGAAACGGAGGGTGTCCGTACCCGAAGTCAACGCCAGCAGGAGACGGACCAACGAAGATTTGGTGGTGCAACGCCGCCGACGTCGGAGGGCCAGCGGCCGGCAACGGAGGCCGGTCCGTCAGTAGCTCCTGCATCTGCAGCACCCGATTTAGGCGCCCTGATGGTGATGCTACAGGAGCAGGCCCGCCGACAGGAGGAACAGGCTCGTAGGTTCGAAGAGCAGCTGAAGCGCGGACAGGAGGAACAGGCCAGTCAGTTGAAAGAGCGACAGGAGGAACAGGCCCGCCGACAGGAGGAACAGGCCCGTCGCTTAGAAGAGCAGCTCAAACGCGATAGGGAAGAGCAGATGCTTTTCATGAAAGACCTTCACGCTACTTTCGGGAAAGAGATAAGGGAGGTGAAGGATAAGGTTGCTCAACATGATAACCGCCTGTCGGAAGCTGAGACCCAAATCAACCAAGTTAAGAAAACGCTGGATGAACTCAAACTTGGAGATGGAATTGCAGCCCCCGCAGTAGCTACTACACCTTCGCTACGTGGGTTCAAGGTACCACCGTTCGACGGGACTTCTTCCTTGTCGGCCTACAAAATCCAGTTCGAGGCCGACATGGAGGCAAACGGCTGGAATAAAAGCCAGGCCATGACTGCACTCACCTTAGTCCTGCGCGACCAAGCCTTAACCGTGTTGGAAGCTCTCGGTAAGAAAGTGATCTACGAGCAGCTCCTTGAGGCATTGGAGGCGAGATATGGCGACGCTCACCTGGAACACGTCTTTCGTGCGCAGCTTAAAGATCGCGTGCAGCGCATCAACGAAAACCTGCAGCAGTGGGCTCTAGAGGTGGAGAAGATGGTTCGAAAAGCATACCAGTCTGTACCTGCGCTCATTGAAGGGAACCTGGTGCAGACATTCATCGACGGCATCCGCGACCTGGAAGTCAGAGCTGCTGTGAGGCTCGGGCACCACGAGACGCTTAAGGACGCCTTGGCCCATGCACTGGAGGTAGAAGCCGTGCGGCAGGATCATCGTTCCCATCGCGTCAGGGAGGTTGCAGCAGCTACAGTTCGCAACCGCAACAAAGGATACAGCCCTAGGTGCTATGGCTGTGGGGAAAAGGGCCATCTTCGATCCAGCTGCCCTAAGCGAACCCTAGAAAGGGAAGGTGAACGATCCCAGGAGGGTAGTGCGGCCAACAGCACCGCCCAGCAGCAGCAGGGAAACGAGTAAAAGCCAGAACTGCGGGGCGGGTGCTGGCTGATGTTAAAAGAGCCCCAAGGATCTCGATCTCACAAACCCATGATGGGAACAGTCTAATCATCAAGGGCGAGGTCAACGGAATGCCGTGTAAACTGACCATAGACACTGGAGCCTCTCGTACGGTTGTTAGTTCCCAACTTATAAGTCAGTTCCTTGGGGACTCCGCATACAACCGAGAACGCATTAATTTGGTAACAGCCACCGGTCAGCGTATACCCGTCCGTGGAGAGAAGGAGATGGAGTTGAAGCTTGGCAACGTGATCTACCTGCATAATGTCATCGTGGCTGATATAATGGACGACTGCATCCTAGGCCTAGACTTTATGAGGAATAATTGTTGTGAGATCGACGTTAAGCAAGGTGTTTTGAAATGTGGACGGGAGGAACTTTTTATGGAAGGTGCGTTACCAGGGAACGTGTACAGCATTAAGAAGATTGTTCTTCCGCCGAGATCGGAGACGATTGTTCCGGTTAGTCTTCCCCGAAACGCTGAGCAAGCTCACCGTTGTGTACTTGTGGAAAGGGTAAACAATGACCTTCCATGGAAAGTAGCTCGAACCTTGGTCAGAACCACTGACATCTCAAGAATACGTGTGCTGAACCTTTGCGACCGGGAACAGATTATAGAAAAAGGCATACTGGTTGGCACTTGTGAGGAAGAGGATTGGTTACGTCGGTGCCAGTATCTATCGACTGGGACCCCCAGCAAGGATGCAGAAACGAGAGTGACCACACGTTTGGAAGACTGTCGCAGTGTTCTCTCCCCGAACGAATTGGTCAAGGCGAAGAAGTTGTTACTCAAGTACGCCGATGTATTCTCATCAAACGATGCTGACATAGGAAAGACTGGCTTAGTTCAACACAAAATAAACACAGGAGAAGAATTGCCTATCCGTCAGCGGCCAAGAAGATTGCCGGTAGCACGTGAAAAGGAAGTGGAAACCATGATTGAGGGAATGGTGAAGGATGGTGTTATTGAACCTTCATCTAGTCCACGGTGTTCACCCGTGGTGCTGGTAAAGAAGAAGGATGGCAGCATGCGGTTCTGTGTTGATTACCGCCGTCTGAACGACGTTACAAAGAAGGACAGCTATCCCATGCCAAGAATTGATGACACGTTGGACATGCTTACAGGAGTAAAATGGTTTAGCACGCTGGATCTAAAAAGTGGCTACTGGCAAGTTGAAATTGACCCTAAGGACAAGGAGAAAACTGCGTTCTCGACGGGAAAGGGGCTGTGGCAATTCAAAGTAATGCCGTTTGGGTTTTGCAATGCTCCAGCAACGTTTGAAAGGCTGATGGAACTTGTACTTACCGGGCTAATTGGCGATGCCTGTCTGGTCTACTTGGATGACATCATCATCGTGGGCCGTACGTTTGAGGAACACCTTGAAAACCTGGGACGCGTGCTCATGAAGATTCAGAGTGCCAATCTCAAGCTGAGTCCGAAGAAATGTTCACTATTCAAACGACAAGTTAACTTTTTAGGGTATGTAGTGTCGGAAGAAGGTATCCGTACGGATCCGGAGAAAATCGCCGCTGTAAAGGATTGGCCGGTTCCAAAAGACAAGACGCAGGTTAGAGCATTTTTGGGTTTGTGCTCCTATTACCGGCGATTTGTGAAGAACTTTGCAGATATAGCCAAACCTCTGCATAAGCTAACCGAGAGAAGCGACATTTCTGCTGGGATGAAAGTTGCAATATCGCATTCCAGGAGCTCAAGGACCGTCTGTGCAAAACACCTATTTTGGGATACCCTGATGCAAGCAAAGAATTTATAGTTGACACAGACGCAAGTGATATAGGACTTGGCGGCGTGTTGTCTCAACGGAATGGTGACCAAGAGGTCGTGATAGCGTACTTCAGCAAGTCGTTGTCAAAACCGGAAAGAAACTATTGTGTCACAAGACGCGAATTGCTCGCTGTGGTAAAGTCGTTGCAGCATTTTAGCAAATACCTTCTGGGGCGAAAATTTCACTTAAGAACTGACCATGCTGCACTAAAATGGCAATTGCAGTTTAAAAATCCAGAAGGACAAGTTGCGAGGTGGATTGAACTACTGCAGGAATACAACTTTGAGATCGAACATCGCAGCGGAAAATCTCACGGCAACGCAGATGCACTGTCAAGAAGACCTTGTCCTGAAGATTGCAACCATTGTACTAGGCAAGAGAGTAAGGAAGAGGTATCCGTGAGGATGCTCAGGACGGACCACCTCGGCAACGAATGGAAGGACAGCTTACAACATGCACAGCAGGAAGATCCGGACATCAAGCCGATTCTGGAATGGATAAAGGCCAGTGCTCCCAAGCCTAAGTGGAGCGACGTCTCAGCAATGAGTTCGACCACTAAAAGCTATTGGGCCCAGTGGGACAGCTTGCTGCTTCAGGATGGAGTTCTGTGCCGTAAATGGGAAAATGTTAGGGGAGACAGCTGTCATTTGCAAATGGTTGTCCCTAAAGCTAAAGTACCGGATGTGCTACAGCTGTACCATAATGATTATTCAGGAGGCCATCTGGGAGTTAAACGAACTCTACTGAAGATCCGAGAACGGTTTTACTGGGTCCACTGTCGAAACGATGTCGAGGACTGGTGTCGCAAATGTACAAGTTGTGCGGCTGTAAAGGGACCTCAGACTCGTAGTAGAGGTGCATTGAAGTTGTACAATGTTGGTGCACCATGGGAAAGAATAGCCATTGACGTGGCGGGGCCGTTTCCGGAGAGTGAAAGCGGTAACAAGTATTGCATGGTTGTGATGGATTACTTCACTAAGTGGCCAGAAGTCTTCGCCATTCCAAATCAAGAAGCTTCAACAGTTGCAGATAAACTAGTTCATGAAGTCTTCTGTCGTTTTGGAGTACCTTTAGAGATTCACAGCGATCAAGGAAGGAATTTTGAGTCTCAAATATTCCAGGAAACTTGCCGAGTTATGGGTACTCATAAAACAAGAACGACTTCTTATCACCCGCAATCTGATGGAATGGTGGAACGATTTAATCAGACATTGGAGAGGTACCTAGCAAAAGTTGTAGACAATCGGCAACGAGATTGGGACAAGCACATACAACCGTTTTTGTTGTCATATCGAGGTTCTGTTCACGAAAGTACAGCAGTGACACCAGATTTCGCAAACTTTGGAAGAGAATTACGGCTGCCTGCAGACCTGATCACCGGGATACCACCTGATGCCCCACGCAGTATAACCGATTATGCAAATGACTTGCGGAACAAAATGAATGACATTTATGAGCACGTCAGACAATCGGGCCAGCAAATGTCTGAGAAAATGAAAACCCGGTACGACCGCAAAATGAACAATAAAGGGTTCAACGAAGGTTCATTAGTGTGGTTGCAAAATCCAGTCCGCAGCAAAGGGAAATCTCCTAAGTTTCAAGCTAAATGGGACGGCCCGTACCGGATTGTAACCAGGATCAACGATGTGACCTACCGGATACAGAAAGGCGCAAGAGGGACTCCTAAGATCGTCCATGTGGATCGCTTGGCGCGTTATTATGGGACCGATAATGCTCGGGACGAGCATGTCTTAGGAGGGGGCAGTGTTGTGTGAGTAAGTCAACTAGCGCCATCTAGTGTCAGGAACGAGAGCGAGGGGAGCTCTGCAGAGAATGACATCACACTCTCAACCGACAGCGCCATCCGAAGAACTAAGTTTCTGGAAAATCTACACTCGAATACTCGTTGCCTGGCGCGCATTTACCTGAATGTTCGGGACGCTTCTTTGCTAATTATATAAATAGGCGCTGCAAGATGCGATCGAGACAGAGTTGAACTCAGCGACACAAGCGAAGCTTCGGAGCGGAATTAAGTGAATTAGTGTGTTTAATTATTAGTGTTTTTAGTTTTAATTTGTGTAAAGTAAATTAAAGTGTTAATTTAGGTAATTTTATCGGCAATTTTTATTGTCACGGACCTCAAGCTCGTAACAATATGATCCTCCACATCTTTTGAAGTGCATGAGAAATAACTTACTTACGAAGGATCTTCAATGTGTTGTAAATGATAAAGCTCAGACAGCCAAATGGCAACATATTGAACTCCTTCATAAAGAAAATCCTGGCTACAAGACCATTAGACTAATACCCAAACTCACAGATAATCATGTTTTACCCACCAAGATCCCTAAGATGAAGGTAAAATATGCAAGTCAAATTTTTAGTCGTACTGTGGCATCTAATATGGGATATCTTGCAGGTAAGAAATAGTTTATTATAATATATTTAATATTGTAATTTTATATTCCGTCTTCCACTCACTTACTCTGATTTGATAAGGGTAACAATGTGTTGGTCTAGGAATAGTATGATAAAAAAATTAGTTGCAGACTATAAATGTACCTTTTTTATAAGAGAAGGGTAAAAAACATGCACATAGTCTACCTGATGGTAAGTGGTTGCTGTGGCCCATAGACATCTACATCTATCTTCAATTACGAATCTAAATGCGAATGCGTTGTCATGATGCCATGTTGCCGTGATGATTAAGATAGAATGCCTCTATTGTAAAAAGGGTCTCCGGTTCTCTACACTACACCATACAAACCATACAAAACACAGCAGCATTGAACTGCTATTTTACGGTGGTATTATGTGAGAGCGTGGTCCTTCCTAGGGCGAGCCGACCCATTCGTGCTACAACTATACTACTTCTATAGCTGCAGTATGGCTAAGATCATGTCACTTTAGACTCAAATTCTGGTTGGTAGACATTTCTCAGACATACAGGCTAGGTAAATTTAGTACCGAAAATTGTAATTAAATGATTAAGGTTGCTATTAATACTGTAACTTTTATAAAACATTAAATATAAAAATGTCTCATTATTTATCAAATTTCTGTTCTTTTATTCGGTTCAGCTTAAGTCTTTTATGTATTTATGGCTAAAATAAATTATGTTTTTAATCTATAAAAAAATTTGTGTAAATAAAACAGAGAACACATTGCCTCATTTTGTCCCGTGGCTGTCATGAGAGATGAAATATCAAAGAAACTTATAACTTCCGTTTAGTCGGCGATATTACCATCACCTTTACGCCAGACGTAAAATATTCAAATCGACGACGGACAAGCTGCATTAAAGATGTTCACGTCTAAAACTACGATTACCCACCTGCCAAGCATGACAGTTTCAAGTCCAGCAGTACACTTTAATTGGCCTATTAAGTTTACTGTTGGACGAAAAGAAAAATGTCACAAAACCTTGCTATGCTCTGATAATACTAGTGTTTACTAATAGATTAATTCTTTTTGTTTTACAGAAAAAGGCATTCTTCCCAAAGAATATGAGGAAACTGCTGAAGTACTCCTCTTCTTTGACAAAGTATTTGATTCCGTCAATGGAAGTTATAGTAAAGAAAAAAAACGATATGGAAAGCCTCTTCTTGGACCACCAAGACCAAACTCTGAACATCATAGGATGTGGAATGAAGCTAAAGCTATGTTAAATAATATGAAATTTATAAATAAAACGTCAAATAGTGCTGAAAATGTACCAACAATCAAAAATTAGGTATGGACACTGAATCGTATACAAATTCTTTTAAAAAAAATGGAAACTGAGTATGGTATTACTTCAGTTTGGATGCGGCACCTCAACCAAGACCCTATTGAAAACTTTTTCGGGGCCCTTAGAAGCCATGGGTGCCGCAATGTTAATCCAACACCAGAACAGTTTCAAAGTGCCTACACTACACTTTTAATTAACAATATGTCCAGTGTCCATGCCCCAGGTGCTAATTGTGAAAAAGACACTTGTACGGCTTTAGAATCTCTTATCATCACAGATAACTGCAAAGCTGCTACAGCCTGTGACCTTGAAACAATCCCGGATGTAGAAATAATAAATATTGAAGAGAAAAGTGCTCCACATATAAAGGGGGCACTAGATTATGTTAGTGGATACTTTGCCAGATGTGCTAAAAAAATATTTTTAAAAACTGTAGCGAATGTACTGCTAACATAATCGCCTTACAAGAAAATGAAGTGATTAAATTCCGGGAATACGCAGGCAAACGGTGGCTTTGCAGTCCCACTGAGTCACTTATAGTATGTGTATCTGCAGTGCAAGACATAGCAAATTCAGTTTTAAAAAACTATTTAAATAAAGACAATATTAAAGAATTAATAAAAACTTTGATATTAATTTATGTTTGAATTTCTGCAATGTAATTTACATAAAAATAAAATAATTGATTACTTATTAAATTTGTCTTTTTTCACATTCAATTATGTCAAAAATATAAATAAGATACTTAGTGGGAAAAGAGACTGTTATGATAATATATTTCAAATGAAAGCATAAAATGTTTCCACAAGTGTAAAACAAGACGTTTTATTCAATAAATGCATTTTTCTTTCTGATATGTGTTTTTATTTTTACATCAGAATCTATAATACTTATTGTAAGAAATTGTACACATAAATAAATTTCTTACAATAAGTAAAACTAAAAAAATATATAGAAACTGGAATATAGAAAACTATAATAGCTATATATACTAAGTGCCTGTATAGTATAGCTATATGAAAAAAAAGTTGTTTCATCTGACACCACCAGACGGCAGCACATTCTAGAATTAATTTTTATGCTTGAGATTCCTCTGTATTTCAGTATATTAGAAAGTACTCTGTGGCTTGCTACATATTTATTTATCTATGGTAATGGTGTTCTGATACGACAGCGACTTTTAGTCAAGTTTCCCAACTACGCCTTTTGGCGCTGCAGTCGCCCAATTTGACAGATGAGTAATGACTATACAATTTAGTATAGCTATGTATAGCTTAGGGATTGCAAGCACACATCCTTTAAACTATCGATATCGATTTTTAGTGGTGTTCTTATTGTTACGAGCTTGAGGTTCGTGACAATAAAAATTGCCGATAGAATTACCTAAATTAACACTTTAATTTACTTTATACAAATTAAAGTTAAAAACACTAATAATTAAACACACTAATTCACTTAATTCCGCTCCGAAGCTTCGCTTGTGTCGCTGAGTTCAACTCTGTCTCGATCGCATCTTGCGCCACCTATTTATTTAAATTAGCAAAATATCCGGAATGTTCAAGTAAACACGCGCAAGGTACCGAGAGTTCGAGTATAGATTTTCTAGAAACTTAGTTCTTCGGGTGGCGCTGTCGGTCGAAAGATTTGTGATGTCATAAACTGCAACGCTCCCCTCGCTCTCGTTCCTGACACTAGATGGCGCTAGTTGTGTCGTCGACTGGAGCGCGTAACACTGCCCCCTCCTAAGACATGCTCGTCCCGAGCATTATCGGTCCCATAATAACGCGCTAGGCGATCCACGTGGACGATCTTAGGAGTCCCTCTTGCGCCTTTCTGTAACGGCTCCGCAATGTCAAGGACTGTCCTATCCCATGGTGCACCAACATTGTACAATTTCGGTGCCCCTCTACTACGTGTCTGAGGTCCCCGCACGGCCGCACAACTTGTACATGTACGACACCAATCCTCGACATCGTCACGATAATGGACCCAGTAAAACTGTTCTCGGACCTTCAGTAGACTTCGTTTAACTCCCAGATGGACTCTTGAACGACCATTATGGCACAGCTGTAGAACATCCGGCACTTTAGCTTTAGGGACAACCATTTGCAAACGACAGCTGTCTCTTCGACCCATTTACGGCACAGGACTCCATTCTGAAGCAGCAAGCTGTCCCATTGGGCCCAATAGCTTTTCGTGGTTGAACTCATCGCTGAGACGTCCCTCCACTTAGGCTTGGTAGCACGGGCCTTCATCCATCCCAGAATCGGCTTGATGTCCGGATCTTCCTGCTGTGCATGTCGTAGGCTGTCCTTCCACCCGTTGCTGAGGTGGTCTGTCCTGAGCATCCTCACGGATACCACTTCCTTACTCTCTTGCCTACTACAATGGTTGCAATCTCCAGGACAAGGTCTTCTTGACAATGCATCTGCGTTGCCGTGAGATTTCCCGCTACAGTGTCTGGTAGTAAAGTCGTATTCCTGCTGCTGCTGGGCGGTGCTGTTAGCCGCACTTCCTTTCTGAGACCGTTCACCTTCCCTTCCTAGGGTGTGCTTAGGGCAGCTGGACCGAAGATGGCCGCTTTCCCCACAGCCATAGCACCTAGGGCTGTATCTTTTATTGTGGTCGCGAACCGTAACTGCTGTAACCTCCCTAGCGTGAGGTGAACGATGATCCTGTCGCCGCCAGGCAGTGCCGTTAGCTGCACTACCCTCTCGAGTTGAATCAACTCTCCTTTCCACGGTTCGCTTAGGGCAGCTGGATCGAAGATGGCCCTTTTCCCCACAGCCATAGCATCTAGGGCTGTATCCTTTATTGCGGTCGCGAACTGTAGCTGCTGCAACCTCTCTGACGCGATGGGAACGATGATCCTGCCGCACGGCTTCTGCCTCCAGTGCATGGGCCAAGGCGTCCTTAAGCGTCTCGTGGTGCCTGAGCCTCACAGCAGCTCTGACTTCCAGGTCGCGGATGCCGTCGATGAATGTCTGCACCAGGTTCCCTTCAATGAGCGCAGGTACAGACCGGTATGCTTTTCGCACCAGCTTCTCCACTTCTAGAGCCCACTGCTGCAGGTTTTCGTTGATGCGCTGCACACGATCTTTAAGCTGCGCACGAAAGACGTGTTCCAGGTGAGCGTCGCCATACCTCGCCTCCAATGCCTCAAGGAGTTGCTCATAAGTCACTTCCTCACCGAGAGCTTCCAGAACTGTTAAGGCCTGGTCACGCAGGCCTAGTGTGAGAGCAGTCATGGCCTGATTTTTATTCCAGCCGTTCGCCTTCATAACAGCTTCGAACTGGATTTTGTAGGCTGACCAGGAAGAGGTACCGTCGAACGGTGGCACCTTGAAACCACGTAGCGAAGGTGTTGTAGCTACTACGGGAGCTGTAGCTCCATCTCCAAGTTTGAGTTCGTCCAGTGATTTCTTCATGTCAGCCATTACGTTGTCAACCCGATTGTTTACTTGGTCGATTCGGGTTTAAGCTTCCGACAATCGGTTGTCATGTTGAGCAACCTTATCCTTCACCTCCTTTATCTCCTTCCCGAAGGTAGCGTGAAGATCCTTCATGAGGAGCATTTGCTCTTCCAACCGACGGGCCTGTTCCTCTTGTCCGCCCCGCAGTTGATCTTCCAAACGACGGACCTGTTCCTCCTGTCGACGAGTTTGTTCCTCCTGCTGCTCTTTCAACAGACGGGCCTGTTCCTCTCGTCCGCGCTGCAGCTGCTCCTGTAGCATGGCCATCAGAGCACCTAAGTCAGGTGCCACAGACGTAGAAGCTGCTGACGGACCGGCTTCCGTGGCCGGCGGCTGGCCCTCAGACATCTGCGGCGTTGCACCACCAAATCTCCTCTGGTCCGTCTCCTGCTGGCGTTGACTTCGGGTACGGACACCCTCAGTTTCCTCCTTGGGTAAAATCGGCATTATTTTATGCCACTTCTGACACCAATTGTTACGAGCTTGAGGTTCGTGACAATAAAAATTGCCGATTGAATTACCTAAATTAACACTTTAATTTACTTTATACAAATTAAAGTTAAAAACACTAATAATTAAACACACTAATTCACTTAATTCCGCTCCGAGGCTTCGCTTGTGTCGCTGAGTTCAACTCTGACTCGATCGCATCTTGCGCCACCTATTTATTTAAATTAGCAAAATATCCGGAATTTTCAAGTAAACACGCGCAAGGTACCGAGAGTTCGAGTATAGATTTTCTAGAAACTTAGTTCTTCGGGTGGCGCTGTCGGTCGAAAGATTTGTGATGCCATAAACTGCAACGATCCCCTCGCTCTCGTTCCTGACACTAGATGGCGCTAGTTGTGTCGTCGACTGGAGCGCGTAACATTATTTTATCGATATCGACATAAGTGCATTATACAGGAATACTTAATGAAACAATTACAATACATCTAACTTATTTATTTTTTATTCAAGCACAACAACATCATATACATACAAACGTAATCTTAGGATTAAATTAAAGGCACATTAAGTTTCATAAACAAATTAGAAAATTGTGCAAAACATTTTACATAAATAAGTACAATTTGACGAGAAACAGAGCAATATTTATAATTCATTAAATAAAGCAAATTGCTATTGCTGTTATTTATTTTTCATCTGGGGTACACCTTCTCTTCTTTAATTTCATTTTCTACACCACGTAACCTGAAAAGAAATAAATAAAAATAAAGTCTTTAAAATAAAGATTTAAATAAAGGTATTACTTTACTATAATGTGTTCATTATAGTAGTAAAGGAATACCTTTATTTACATATTTATAAATATATTACATACATCATATGAAAAGGAAAAAAGGTAGACCATATGGAAGATGGGAGGATGATATTAAAGCCATAGCAGGAGGCATATGGACGAGAACTGCTAAAGATAGAGAAGAAAGGGACAGGTTGGGGGAGGCCTTTGCCAATAAGTAGCATACAGACAGGGTTGTCGATGTACAATAGTTAAGCATTGAAAGTGTAAATATATATAACATATAATCCAGTGTTAGATATAGATTAATCCAGATAGATACTGTAAATGAAATAATGTCTGAAATAAAGGCTATTATTATTATTATTATATTACTTTACTATGCTTCATTAAATCAGGAAACACACCAGATTTGATACTAATATTAAAAATAATAGATAGTTGAGGTGCGATTGTATCTATTATAGACCCAATAACTTTAACAGAAATCCCCCACAGATCGGCGGTTCTCTTAATATCAATAGTCTTAAAATATTTTACAATATCTTTTGATGAAACTTTATGAAATGTAAAATTCTTTGTACACACATTTACATTTTGTTTAAGTAATGATTCTGCGATGGTAGGAGAAGAATTCAATGACTTAGTGGTTAAGATCAGAATATCAGTAAAATATTTCTCAAAAACCATTGCAACATCCTGATCTGATTTAGTTAATTTATTGTTAAAACTTAACTGGTAGTTTGAATTGCGAGAGTTGACCTTACCAGTTTCACTATTAATTGTCATTTGTCTCACCACATCAGCATTTGATTTCTATTCCTGAAGACAAATAATATTTGTGAATTTTATGTTCTTATACATAAACCCAAAATTAAAGAATAAATATATAATGTTATACTTCTGTATTGTATGTATAAATGCTGTATGGCTACTGTTAACAACAGTTTAGTATAATCGTAATTAAAAGTGATCTATATTATCATATAACTAAGTTATATGGCAATTGTATGTGGTAGAGCCATGCTGCAGGTATATTACTGGTATAAACAATTTGTTATTTAGAATTTTATTATAGCTAGTTGTGTAATTTAATTCCCTTTATAATTTTGATTAATTATGATCAATATAGTGTAATCATACTTTAAATTAATGCCAAATGTAACACTTAACTCACAATAAATATATTGAACTTATTTAAGAATATTTGGACTTCAACCTTTTGTAATTAAACTATTAACTTCTACGCTCTGACAGCGCGCGACATTGTTACACTCCCGTTCACTCGGGACCTTTTTGGCGGGAAAATTTCTAGGTTAGGAAATTTTTTGCAATATTGCAAATTTTGCTATATTTTCACTTTGAGACAATATTTATGGATAAAACTTACAGGAAGTCTTGTTGAATGTATAAACTATCGAATAAAATTATTTTTGGTTGCTAGAAATTGTAATAAAGTATATAAATTACACTGTATAGCATAATAGTAGTATAAACTTCAATTTTAGTGACAAAATTACTACTAATTTGAATTCTACACCTTTGTTTTTGGAGAAATTTATATGAAATTGTTTGGAAATATGTATATTTTATGTTTTATGTGTTTCCATTCGTTACTCATACCAAAATATTAAAATATTAAAAAATTAAAAAAAAAAAATAAAATAATATTTTATCTGTGACATTTCGAACAATATTTCTAAAATATGTTCGTGTGAATTTGAAATAAATACAACGTCATGTTATTTCAAAATATGTAGGAAAACTATTTTTACTTACATTTTACACTAAAAATAAATGAGAATTTGAAAAATAACACATTTATAACCCGCCCGCCAAAACAGGCCTTTCGGAATTTGAAGTACTTTTGGCAATTTACTTTTCACTTTTTATACCACAAATTATATATCTACGTGTTGACTATATTACAAGAAATGTAAAAAGTATAATACTTTCGTTTTTAGTCCAGACACAAATATAAAATTCTATAAAAAAGACAGAGCAACTTCATCAAAGTGACACGTGGAACGCCGGAAGTTCAGAGTGATTTCTTTTTTTTTTTTTCTAAGAAACATTGCCAGGTTATGGTTTAAAATAAAAGAGCATATCTTTGTCTTTGATACTAATATCTATTGCATAGTGTCTTTGGTTTTGTTTAAAACGAAAAAATAGTTTTTTCATAGGTAGACATGTTTACATAATTCTGATCTAATTCGATCACTACTTGGCGGGCGTAAGGTTGGTATTGCGCGATCGAAAGTGAGCATGGCTTGGCGTACAGGTTAATAGCTTATGTACCTACATCTTAAAGCTAGACTAATATTATTTCATGAAGACTGCTATATAGCTAGTTTTGTTGTCAAATACAAGTACATACTATAACTAAGATTAAACCAAAAATATACTAAATATACCTTTTTATATCAATCCTAAATAAATAATAAGTTTTAATAGGTATAAAAAGGTAATTATAATTATCTCAACCCACCAAAGAGCTAGATAGAAAAACAAATTTATAAAAAAGTAATTTGTAATAAATCATTTACTCTGATTCGAACTGCTAACTCAAGTTGCGTGAATTTCAACTCGAATTAAATCAATTCGTAATTTTTCCAAGTTGGAACATCTATAAGATCAGAATTCCTAATATTCACTTCACTTAGTTGTTGTTGTTTTAACTTTCATTAATCGTTTCACCATATCATTTCATTGTTAACCACAGCTTTTTTGGTGATATTTTACTGATCCTGCATTTATATATTTAAGTAATTATAGTGAAAAATAGCCCGTAACTGTGTAATAATAGTGAAAAATCACCTGTTACAGTGCAGCCAATAGATAATCTCACTTTTACTTATTCAACAATAACTCAGTTCCTACATTGACAAATCTTGCGAGATTTTCAGCTATGAATTGTCTATATAGTATATGCTTACAAATGGTCGTACTTTTATCTTGTTAATACTTGGGCCTAAGAATGTATAGAGACGTGTCCTTCTCCTTGTACCATGGTTGAAAGTAATAAAATGACTCACCTGTTGCAGTCAGAGGTTCATTGTCAGTAAGCAAGGACGGGTAAGAGTATCGAAGACTTCTGCCTTCATTGTCGAACTGAAATATATCAAAATGTTTTTCACGGACACGTTTGATAAGTAACTGTTCTTTGGAAAGTACAATGAGCTGGGGATTTGTCGGCACTATGAAAGACATCCACAAGTTTCTTAAATTATCGTTCCTAGGGAATCTGAAAAGCCGGTGCGTTTCACGTGTTGTATTGCAACAACCAATACAACACTTTTCGTATACCATTATGATGTTATTTTCAATGTTCACACGAGCAGCACAAAAACAGAATATTGTACTAATTGAGGAAAATTTGGATAAATAATGGCGGCAATCAATATCGATAATTTTGATTTTTGACAATATGATTTGTCATTTACAATATGGCGTCTCAAAATGGCGTCCGTAGACAGAGCATAAATTGCGACGGTAGCGCCAAGTTGCGTAGAATGGAACTAAGCTGTCACGGGTGTTCTGTTCTGTGCACTGAATACCTTTGTGTATAACCATAAAAATAATATTCCATAGATTACTGTATATATACTAGAGAGAGAATTCTCTGTCTACGGCACGGGGGGTCAAGTCTCTATGGAGCCGATGCAAACGTCGGGCAAAATAAGCGAAACAGAGACAACGCCATGCGCTAGAGCTAGACAGAGAAATCACTATTGATGCTTTGCTTTGCAATATGGTGGATTATTGAAAGCGCTAAACGTACTTTGAAATATTTTTATTTCTATTGTATATTTCTTTGCTTTTATAGCATGTGCCTGAAGATTTTTACGAGATAGAGACTCATTATTTCGTGCTTCTGTGTTTTTGTTTTGTGTGCCCGCTGGACGCTTAGAGATAGAGACTCATTTCCTTATATTATTATTTGGTGTTTGTAATTCTTTTTGCCTGGACAATTTTACGAGATATAGACTCATTTCTTTTTTTGTTTTGTGTACGTGTGTCTGACATTGATATATTAAAAGGGGAAGATAGGTTACTAAATCAAAGCGCCCGGTCCTACATAACTACGGGATTGCCCGTACTTGGCTCGTTTGTAAGAGCGAGATAGATAATAAAAACATGCGTGAGAGACACGATACGCACGTGATGCCCGATTTCGCGATGACGCGATTTCGCTCGCACAAGTACGACGTTTCCTATTTCTGTCCTTGTCTATCGTTAAATATAATTTTGCGTTTAAGATAACAGATGTGCTTGTAGTCGTGCGCCGAGCCCAGGTTTAGTGATTGCGATATTAGCGTGTAACATATCTTCCCTCAATCAATGGTGTCTGAGCATTATTTGTTAATATGTCACGCCATACGCGCTATGAACGAAAAAGAAAGTGTGCAAAGTGTAACATCACTGCCACAGAAGATGGAAACTTGAGTTTCCACAGATTTCCTCTACCTGGTAGACATACATTTTTAAAGTAAGTAACTAAGCTATTCTAATTTTTTGTTACTTTTTCCCTCATTATCTTATTAAGTACTTAGTACTTAATGTTTTTAACATTCATAATGTCCATAACATAGTAAACATAATGTTCATAACATAAATTTTTCATTGCTGGGCACTGGCCTCCCTCAAGGGTCACCATAACGACCAGACCTGTGCGTCTCGCATCCATCTGCTACCCGTGACCCTTACCAGGTTATTGGTCTTATCTTGTAGAAGGCCTTCCTAACTGTGATCAAAACTACACTTAGATTTTAAAAAATCAATAATTTCAGGGCACGTGTATGGGCTGAATACTGTTACCCTACTGGAGAGTGGTCAACTGAGAAATCACTAAGAGACTTGCACTCGCAACACAAAATGTTATGCAGTAAGCACTTTGATGATTCCTCATTCACTAACAGTGCGAGGATAGAACTGGGACACAGGATTTAATGGTAAAGATTCGCCAGGAACAATGTGCAACTGCAAGTGAAAGTAAACAAGATACAAATATCTCAGTTGAAAAACCTCAAGTAAGTAAACATTAATTACTATATTACTCAAAACTCCATCAATCATAAAGCTTGATATGTGGTTGGAATTTATAAGTACAGTCAAACAAATACTTAAGCTAAAACTCACAGAAAGAAATTAATAGGCCTTGTCTAAACTCTATTTTAAATTTCATTTTGTTTTAGAGAAACCAAACAACCAAAAGATTGACTTGTAGAGAATGTCTTGATGCATGAAATCTGCTCTTGTACCACTGTTGTACATAAAATTTAAATAAGTAAATAAATAGACCTCATTAATTTTCATCAGGCATGATTCAGATCAAGAGCAAACTTGTATCAGTAATAATAAAAACAGTTAACTCAACGTCAACCATAGTATTGTTACAAACCAAAATAAATACACAACCCTCAATCTCAAATAATGGTTTTCATAAAAGTATTACTTACTTACTCTTTTTTATTAGAAGTTCAATCATGAAGTTTTCAACAAGTTGAACACAAAAATGAGGATAATATGGCATTGGAAACATCCTGATAATTTAAATGTAGAAACTGATCATTACCTTTGTTTACAAAATAAAATAAAAAACCAGGAAAATAAAACTGCTTGTCTCTAGTTACTCAATTGGTAATGTAGTTTTGCAAGAGGTACTGGTGATTAAAGACTTAGGAGTAACTATTGACAGAAAGCTAACCTTTAAATCTCATATAAACATTGTTTATTAACAAAGCCCTGAAATTCTTAGAATTTATTAAGCGCAATATAAAGGGTGTCAATTTTTTTTTATATAATGCTTTTGTAAGAAGACTCCTTGAATTTCGTTAGTGTCATATGGAATCCATCTTCTAGTGTGCACTCCCAACTCATTGAAAGTATACAGCATGCATTTACTCGACATCTTGCCTTTCATGCCAGTGGTATCTCACATAGGCAGCCTTACTATCAGCAACTGGTTAAGTTTAAGATGATGTCTCTCCAAAATAGACGAAATATTCTAGATTTGTGTTTTCTACATAAAATAGTACACCATTAAGTTAAGTGCAGTGACCTCCTTGACAGCATTTCGTTTGCTGTTCTGCATAAATATCCCCGTTGTTGCATCGCAAAAAAAATTTCATATTCCTTTTGTGAAAACTCATCTCGGTAATCATGCTCCATCGTGCATGTATGTGGAAAATAGAATGAATTTTCTAAATTGTTCATTGTAATTTTCAGGTGCTAGTGTTGGAACCTTCATTACCTGTTCAGGTGCCAACCATAGCCAACCCTACTACATCTTTACCTGTTCAGGTGCCAACCATATGTGAACCAACTACTGATAGCTTGAAGGTTTGTAGTACTTATAATAATTTTCACTCACATGTACACATTATATATGTACAACATTAAAACTTGTGAAACTTTTGTTCACATTTTGCGCTTGTAAGCAAAATGGCGATAGTAAGCGGTAAGCGCTGTCAAATCGTAAGTAGCTGTTTTCCTCTAGGACACGATGTTAGTTTTAACCGGGGAACCTAACCTAATTTAAATATATGTTTGTGAAGTATTCATATTAAAAACTTACCAATCATGAATTTTTAATAATATGTATATGTCTATTCATGTCATTATATTACTTAAAACTAATATTGCACAAAACAACTTATAAACTCTACTTCAAAACAAACAAATTAAATAAGCAAAATGGCGTATTGTGTCAGCGCTACTGAAGTAGCAATCGTGTCCTGGTCGAAAACTATTTTAGCGCTAGTAAGCGCTTGCTAGCGCATTTTTCTGCCAAACGCACCCATTGTACGAAAATTTTCTAGCGTTGAGTTCATGTTGTCGTGACACAGATAATTTTCAATTTGCCGCCAAATCGTAACCAAGTGACAAATTAATAAAATACATATAGTGCCACCAACTTATCTGTTCAGTTTACAGAGTCGCTAGTGGAGTGCTTACTATTGCCATTTAAGAAATTCGCCGAGGAAATAGGTGACTACATATTCATTAGGTACACATAATATAAAATAAAACAAATTTCGTGTTAATATATTAAAATTAGTGAGAATTAGTGTTATTATATATATTATTTATATTTTATAAAAATAATTGTGGTCGTGGTCTCGGAGTTCAAGCGGCCGAACTCCAGGAATTTCTGTTTTGAAAGACGTACCCGCGTAATCAGTAGCTATGATTCCAATAATTCATCTTCTGAGTCACTGGAATCGCTTTCGCTATCGCTCTGACACTCTATAATAAAGGGTTCATCTAAATACGCGTCTTTTAGTCTGTATGCATTTTCAATTTTTTTCACATGATTACAAATGTTTTTCCACTGCACCGGTGTAATTTTATTGAATGCATCTTCAATTAATTGGGGCATTAGAACATTAGATTTTCCAACATTTTTGTCTGCTATGTTCCTTTTCATAGAGCTCCATATCATTTCAATTGCGTTCAAGTCGCAATGATAAGGCGGCAATCTAAGAATAACATGGCCATAACTTTTCATCAGGTTATCAATTTCATATTCCGGAGCAGGTTTATTTTTCTTTATTAACTCATAAAGCTGTGGTTTTGTCATTTTTTCATTGAAATCCACATTGTTTTCTACAAGCCACTTCTGCATATCAGCCTTACAGTGGTTTGAATTAGGACACCTATTTACGCAAATACTATGGTATGGCGCATTATCCATCACAATGAGAGAAGGTTCATGCAGATTAGGTAGTAATTTTTCATATACCCATTTTTTGAAATTAGTGCTATTCATTTCATCATGGTAGTCCCCATACTTTGTATTTGATTTAAATACGAGAAGTGCATTTTCCACAAAACCTTTTTCTCCACCTGCATGGATTATGATCCACCTATTACCTTTCGAAACAGGTTCCAAATCGCCACCCTCTTCAGGACCTTGCCAACATTTCCCAGTTGAGTGAGACGAATGTATGTAAGTTTCGTCTAAATAAATAATAGGTCTTTTTTCACCACACTCATTTTCTTTAATTTTTTGTAGGTAGGTTGCTCTCCATGCAACTACGTCGTTACGTTCATACAACACTTTTCTATTTGATTTTGTTTTCTTATAACGAAATCCTATTTTGTGAAGCAATTTTCGAAGAGTTTCACGTTCTGCTTTGAAATCAATATCTTCTTTTAAAAATCTCAGTAATTTGGGTATGGTAGGAATTTCTTTTTTCACTGAATAAAATTCGTGAATTTTTCTTCTTATAACACCAATGTCGAAATTATCAACTTCATGTTTCCCGGTTTTTCTTTGCCTTTTTTTGCCAGGGGTAGAAATTTTAGAATTTGATTCTTCAGCGTGTTTCTCTTCATTTACGAGTTTGTGTACAAATCGCTCAGAAACACCTGTAACGAAACGACAAATAATTATTGTATAGGTAAAATTAAATAAATATAAGCCCGTGTATATGCCGTCACTATAGCTACTTCACAGACCACAAATTACAAAGCTAGGTAATTTAGACGAATTACAGTAAATTGAGAATTTTTTTTGTTTGTTGAATGTTTCACAAGTACATTATTAGGTGATTTTAATTTTCCATATCTGGCAATACTAACCTGTCGCGGCAGTAACGCGTTCATACAGCTTTTCAAATGGTATAATTGGGGCTTGTACACGTTTCTCTTCTTTCATAAAAGATAAAACTTTTAGGATAATCTGTCGCGCATCACTTTTAAGAGCTTTAGGCATTTTATTTGCACTTTTTAAAAACACTCACCTGATAGCTCAGAATAAATAATAACTGACAGCGAAATATCATTTACAAAATGGCGGCCTTAGTTCCAATTTTGTCCACCTGAACAGATAAGTTGGTGGCACTATACACAATAATATTGGTAAAGAGTTCCACTTTCAAAATTGGAACTTATTTTTTATTATATCGTTTGCAAGTGGCCAGTGCTAAAAACTTTCATTGTTGCCCTCATATGTATAGGTTTCGAACCTACAGTCTGTTTAAGTATTGTTTAAGAAATGAGGATCTATATGATCACAATATTTAACTTATTTCCAGATGCCAAGGACTAAAGGGATTTTGAGGGAGCTAGATTTAAGCAAGTCATTGGAATTGACCCCTAAGAAACTTAAACTGTATAAAAGATGTAGGAGAAATTTGAGCGAAATAATGAGACTTAGAAAAAAAATTAAGAAACAACCACGTGCCCTCTTCAAAACATTAACTACAAATAATAATGTCCAAAGTCTCATGGACAAAAATATATCAGGGCCATTTGCTTTATTGTTGCAAAGTCAACTGCAAAATACTCCCAGAAAACTAACTGGTCGGAGATGGAGTATAGATGACAAAGTTATGGCTTTAAGCATCTATAAAAGGTCTACTGGCTGCTATAGACTGCTGAGGCGACTTTTTTGTCTACCAAGCGAAGGTACATTAAAAGCATTGCTGAATAAAATTCCGATGAAATGCAGTATAAATAGCCAAATATTCAAAACAATTAAAGATATAACTAAAAATCGAGAACCAGAAGAAAATCTGTGCATTTTGGTATTTGACGAAATGTCAATACGAAAACATTTGCAACATAATAGTAAACAAGATGTAATTGATGGTTATCAAGATCATGGAAATCAAGGCAGAACTATGGAGCCAGCCACACATGCATTGCTTTTTATGGCTATTGGAATCCGAAAAAAGTGGAAGCAGCCTTTAGCTTTCTACTTTTCTGGTGACTGTGTTACGGCTGTTAGATTATCTGTTCTTATAAAAGAAGTAAGTATGCAATATAGTTGACTGAAGAAAAAAAAACCATTGCATACTCAATATATTATATAATTATATATTTGTATTTACAGGTACTTGATGCAAGCTTCCAAGCTGGGTTGAATGTCACAGCTACTGTATCGGATAACTTTGGTGTAAACATCAAATCACTAAACTCCCTTGGTTCCTCAGTGGCTAAACCATATTTTGAGTTTAAAGGCCATGAAATCGTCACAATTATAGACCCACCTCACCTAATCAAATGCTTCAGAAATAATTTACTGAAGTACGACATTAAATGCCCTCAAGTATTGCAAATTGATGGAAAATCTATACCAGATAATTTAAATGTTGTAAATAATAGATAATAAGTAGGTATGACATGAGTACATGACTAAGGTCAAAGGTGGCAATTCAAACTTCATAAGATTTATCTTGTCTTGTGCAACCCGCCGCGCGGATGATCATCAGATTAATATAAACTAACACAGAATCAATAAATGTATTTTATTAATACTTCTGTCATTATTTATAATATATTTTACATGTTTATTATTACAGGTGTAGCCAAGTGGAGCCACATTAAATCATTCTTTGAAAAAGACAATGAAAATCCAAATTTTGTTTTTGCACCTGCTTTAACCAAGCAGCATATTGAACCCAATTTTAAACAAAAGATGAAAGTCAGCTTAGCTTGCCAAGTATTCAGCCATTCAGTTGCTGCAGGAATGCTTGCAAAGATTGCGAACAGTAAGTTGTTTTATTGGATAACTTTTAATCATCATCATCATCATCATTACAGCCCTTTACAAGTCCACTGCTGAACATAGGCCTCCCCCAAGGTATGCCACAAAGCCCTCCTGCATCCATCGACTTCCTTCATGTCTTACCAGGTCGTCACTCCATCTAGTGGAGGGTCGCCCTACACTTCGTCTACCGGTATGAGGCTGCCACTCGAGAACCTTTTTTCCCCAACGGTTGTCGGTTCTTCGAGCTATATGGCCACCTATTTCCACTTCAGCTTACTAATCCGTTGGGCTATGTCGGTCACTCTGGTTCTACTGCGGATATCCTCATTTCTAAGTTTATTACGCAGAGACTCAGAGTAGCCCTCTCCATAGCTCGCTGAGCGACTTTGAGCGTCCTCATACAGCCAGCAGTGAAGGACCACGTCTCAGTTCCATATGTCATCACTGGCAACACGCACTGGTTGTACAACTTAGTTTTCTTAATTATTTTAATAATAACTTTTAATAATCTTCAAAAATAATCGACGTCTCGAAATATAATAGTTTCTGAATATGTCAATCAACTATTATTAGAGCTTATTCAAATAATCATTCTAATAAGATAAAATTAAGCTACTTCGCGTTGACAGCTTCCTTTTATAATTGAATATTTTTATAAAGATTACTTTATTTAGAGTAATTTTGATTACTTATTAGGTGTAATTTTTATGCCTGCTGTACACGCTCGTCTCGTCTTGTCTCGTGCCTCCCTCCCCGACACGCTTCCAAGAGCGAACGAGGGCGCAAGACGCGACGCGGCGAACGCGTGAATTTCCCGTTGTCTTCAATTTCATTTCATTTTCCCTAACCTTTCACTATAAAATAAAAAAAAATGAGTGTTTACTTTACAGATGAACTGCCGCAAGAAGCAACGACGACAGCCATGCTGATAGAAAAAATAGACCAGCTGTTCGACACCTTAAATGGCGATACGCCTGACCAGAAAAGAGGAAAAAAATTCCTTACAAATTTTACCCGCAGAAGTCCACATTTAAATTTTTTTAAGGAAATGAAAATCCTGTTCCAAGAATTACAATTTATTGGGGCCAGATGCAAGACGCCTTCGCAGGAAGGTTTTATTAGAACTATAAATGCAGTTGAGCGTCTATTTTTTAATTTAGAAAGGCAATATGGTATAAAAAGTTTATCAACGCGCAGGCTCAATCAAGATCCATTAGAAAACTGTTTTGGTTGCATCCGCAGCAATTGTGGATGCAACCCGAACCCAAACACCCTACAATTTGTTGCAGCTCTCAAAACCTCCATGATCAACAATTTATTGCATAGCAGTAAAAATAAAAATTGCAAAGAAGACGATAATGTCATATTAAATGATTTAAAATCTTTTTTAAGTCAAGTTGACCAAAATAAAGAAACAAATGTAGCTGTTAAAACATTTGATTTAACAGAAGGTGTAGAAGCATCTAATACTGTAATACCTCAGTGTTCTGGAGAACTGCAAGCTTGCGCATATGTATGTGGCTTCATGATAAAAAAATAAATTAGTACCCATTTGCCATCAGTGCAAAATCACAATGCTTGCAGACCAGAACACAGAGGTAAGTCATTTATTCACAAGCTTTAAAGAATACAGTTGTATGCGCAACAGTCTACATTATGTTAATAATTTTTTTACGGAGACAGTGGAGATTGCTGCAACAATTGTTAATAAATTTTTGGATGAGCATGGGTGTAAAATAAATATAAAAAATGAACTTATAGAAATTTTAAGAAAAAAATTAAATTACGAATGGTTGCTTGGTTGTTCTGAGCACTATGATAAAAATAAAATGCATATAATTATTTCCACTATATGTATATGTATAAAACGACACTATATTTTACAAAATAGGCAGTTCACCGATGAAGCTTCGAAAAAAGCAATGAAAAGAAAAATAAATATTTTAAAACACGCTTACAACTTCGTTTTATTTAATACCTTTCCATAAATATGTATGCATTATGAAAATAAACCAAAATTCAGGTAATTTTCAAATTAAATACCAGAATTTCGCTTTGTTTTCATGATACATGGCATAAAATAAAATGAAATAAAATCACGAGTCTATCATCAGTTTTGAAATCTGGCGCGAAAATTAGTTCACGGGTCAAAAACTGGCGCGCTAGTGTCGCAAGTTGTTGGCATTTCTTTTGTATGAAGTTTTCGTTCTTCCCGTCAGGGTAAATGTATTCTGTGGTCTACGGTGTATAAACTGAATTTTAAACACTCCGGTTTATCGGCGAAAAAGAGAATTCAATTATATTAAAGCTAAAGGAAACAGGGATGGCCTTAAGTGAAGTTTGTAGAATTTGTTTAAGCGTTAATGTACGCCTGTTAGTACTGAAGAAGACTGGTCTCCAGAATTTGTACAAAACATTGACGAACACTTTTGTAAGTTTGTTAACATTTCTTATAATTGCTGATTATAGTTGCGGTAATTTGTTGTTAATACCAAAGAAATACATAATAACTTGCCTGATATAGAATGCGATATATCGTGGCTAGGCTAAGTTGCAGCGTTAAATATACTGACAAATGCAACCAGAACCTGAAAGACAACAGTTACCCTTAAACCTTCCGCCACGTACTAGAACGGACACTAATACTTAGTTATTTGCAACACGCGCTAGATCCCGCGGGCTCTTACTGAGCCTGTGCCATAAAAAGGTACCTTGTTCCTTCCACGCGACCCGCACTGCTGCATAGATATTCAGCAGTGTCTGTTCTAGTACATATTACCGAGTATTGCGATTTTATGTCAAGAAATTAACATCAAACCTGGTTGGGTCTTTCACCCACTTAAAGCCGTTCTATCGGACTATTAAACTGGGAGATTAGAGTACATATATGCTTACAGACACAGAAATTTCCTCACTCTCGTATTTGTTTTTATAACTATCGGACTGAGTTATCAGAGAAGGGAATAATAACCACATGTGCTCCCTTATATACATATGCAATATAATCCTGTCCATTGCTTATAAATAGTCACCATTGTGACCAAAATTTTATCTGAAAGACATTGTTATCATTATTTTATAAGTGGTAATACCAGCGTAAAATAGCAGCTTAATATTGCTCTGATTTTAATGGTAAGTGTAAAGCATGGGACACCCTTTTTACTAAGGCGAGATGTACCATCTTGCTCATCAGGGGTGACAGCACATCTGCATTTTGATTCTTAATTGAAGATAAATTTAGATGTCTATGGACATTCACTTGCCATCAGGTGGACTCTGTGCTCGGTTGTCACCCTAATTGCATAAAAAAAGTATTCAGACACTCATTTAGAGTGCTTTCTATGATCTAGAAACTTGAATATCTGTGTTGAAGTTTCTCCAGCAACTCAATATAATTTGAAATACATATTCTAAATGAAAAAAATGTTTTATATATTTTAGTATCATTTGTGATATTATTATTATTATTTGCCACACTAGGCTGACTGGTTAGTATCTGCAGTATTTTTTTAGGAAAATGCTGCTGCCCATATCGTTATGAGATAAAATAATATATTTGTTAGATGTACAAGCTAATCTGGAACTTACTTCATACTGCAATTGATATTAAATTAAAAAGGTCAAAACTGCTAAGGGATGTATATTGTTGTTCCACTTGAAACTAAGTAACAGTGGCCTAATAGTTAAGGGTGCAAACTGCAAATCTCAAGAAAGTATAAAGTTGAAATCTGCTATTTGTCTACTGTTGTAAATTACTTTTAACGCTAGCATTTTAAGTGTACCTGAGAAGTACAGTGTAAACTCCATGTAATGTCACTCAATTTAATGACAAACTCCTTAAAGCGTTGAAATCACTTGTCTTTGGTTGGTTTAGCTTGTTTTCCATACAATGACACACTCTTTGTAGCATTACACCCACTCTAAATAACAACACCAATTAAATAATTAAAAGTACTTTATAGTTGCAAGTATTAGTTATGAAGCGACAGTAGCCTAGTGGCAGGGTGCGGATGCCGAACTTAAAAGTTCGCAGGTTCGAATCCACCATTCGACTACTGTGGGGAACCACCCCTAACACAAGCATTTTCAGCTTACCAGGAGTGGTTAAAGGGAATATTAGTAATGTTAATAAATAGGATTACTAATATTTAAAAAATAATAAAAAAAAAATTGTAAAAACTGCACAGCTGTGTATGTTCTTTTGTTCTTTTGTCGCTTTATTATCCTAGCCCATAATAAACTCCACTGTCGGCATCATACATACCAAACTCTATAAATCCGTTCTTTTGTTTATAGAGTGGGATTGCTTGCATGTGTAGACTGTTGTTAGTAGGAGTCATGGACTAAAATTATGTTATCATATTCTTAGTTGCTCACAGATTTTCAAACTGTAAACATGGCAAGTAAGAGAAAATCACTGTGTATTGACGAAAAAGTGTTTCTAATACAGATTTTTCTTCGTTCCATTTAACAACAACTCTGTATAATGTCAAATTGTGCACCTTCCCTTGAGTGTCATTATATAGAGTTTACACTGTTTTTGTATTGCTAATAGTGATGCTACTAGTTAAATGCTAAAATTTTAAAGTAGGTTTAGTAAGATTGAATTTTGAACGCCAAAACATGAAAGATTCTGAATCTACTGCTTTTAAGATTATAAATGCTAATGTCATGGAGATTTCTACAGACTTCTAGAGTATTGTGTACTTATAGCTTGCTGAACTAACGACAGATGGGGAAACATAATTCTAGAGTGGTAGCCTCATACTGGTAAGAAAATTATGGAGTGGGCCCCCACTAGATAGTGGCAATCTAGTAAGACAGGATGTAGGTGGCTTAGGACTGTGTTGTTGCAGTGATAATGATACACTAGGTGATAGGAGCTTTGTGTGCCTAGGAGTCTGTCTGGGTCACTTACCTATTTCTAAGCAGCAGTAAGTGCTTCAGTCTGAAGGACATTGAGAGCCAGTATAATAACAGGCTGTGAAGTATTACATCCTTTTTTTGTATAGGGTAGGGTGACAAACAAGCACACAGTCCACCTGATGGTAAGTGGTTGCTGTGGCCCATAGACATCTATGTCTAACCTCGATTATGAATCAAAATGCAGATGCATTGCCGACCGTAAAGACTAAGATGGAATTCCTTGTTTCCAAGTAAAAAGGGTCTCCGGTTCTCTCTCACTCAACATACAAAACGTATTGAGCTACTATTTTACGTAAGTATTCTGTGAAAGTGTGGTCCTTGCCCGGTTAAGCTTACCCGTTCATGCTACAACTATATTACTAATATATCTGCAGCATGGCTCTACCACATATAGTTTAGTTTACGACAGGCTGTTTTCATGTCAGCAACACGTGAGCCGCCGTTTCTTCCTCTCCCAAGCATGCCCTGCACAGGGGGCTATCAGTAACACCTATGGTGAACAAATGTTTGTTAGAAAAGCCATCTCCTGTGATTGCACTTGTTACTATCCTGATCTGTAGCTTGTTCAGTCTCATTAGAACCTTGGTTAAACCATTGATTATTTCAGTCAGAGCCTCGCTAGCTTGTCTACAGTCTACTAAATTTTTCCAAAGTGGAGCGTGTAAATTATTGAAGTATCTACGTACCAGTGAACGAACGTAGCCAAAGGGGATTAGTATTATAGTTTCTGGCCCTATACTTGTCAGAGCTGACCCCCTTCTGGCCAGTTCATCTGCTGCATCGTTGCCTCTAGATTCACTGTGTCCCTTGATCCATTGCAGTCACATTGTTGTGCTTACATACCTCATTCAATCATTGATGGCACTCGTATATCAGTCCCGAGTTTGTCACATTGCAACTCAGAGCTTGTAGTACCGCTATACTGTCGTTTAGTATCCTGATGGAGAAGTCTTTAACCTTCCTAGCATCTATAATTGCTATGGTTGCTTGGATGATACCCATGCATTCAGCCTAGAAGACTGTGTTGTGGGTGCCCAGCGGTGTGCATATGTGGATATTAAGGTCTACAGAGAAAGCCCCAGACCCCACACCTTCATTTGTCTTAGAGCCATCCATGAAAGCTTTGAGCTCTCATGGACCCAATCCTTACAGATGGTCAGTTTCTTTCAATTCTATCTATCTGTATGGGGGACTCTACTCTTACTTAAAAGATTTAGGGTCTTGAGTCTTATGGCAGCTAAAGTTGCTTCTTGTTGTATATGTAGATGAAGCAGTATTAGCTTCAGCATAGCCTCCAAAGCTACTGTTGGTGTAGTCCTTATGCAGCCCGTGGCAGCCATACAAGCCAATCTCTGGTAACGCTCAAGCTTTCGTATAGTGGTGGCTTCATTGGTTTTGGTCCACCATACCAGAGAGCCATATTTTGGTGTCAAACCCCAACATTTGCCAATCATGTTTCTGCATTGCCAGAAAGTTAAACTAGCTTTGCTGATTTAGTTTTCTATGTGTGTATTCCAGTAACACATATATCCACCACATATATCTTAGTGCTCAAAGATAACCGTAGTCTTTGTTTGAAGCTTGTTGCAGGTGCCTATGGGCTACAGGTTCCACTTTAAATATTTAATTAAAAACTATATAAAAGGGGTTATTATAATATAAATGAATACATGGTTGATAATAACCTCTGGGAATGAGGTGGTCGCTTCCAAGCTGTTTCTTAAATAAATTTCGTATAGTCCCTACGGATAAAGTATGGGATTAAAAATGGCGACTCATAGAGTCCATACCGTCAACATACCACTCCAGCCCAGCCCACCACCAATAACGGAAACCCACTAATAACGGTGTATAGTTATAATGTTATATTATTCAGTTGATTGGAAATTATTTATTAATGAGAAAATATTCGAAAAAATAATGTACACGCAAGTTGGTATTTTAATTTTAAATTAAATTTATAATAAGCGTCCTGCTCTGGCTTCTCCTGGGTGGGATCTATTAATGTGGCGTTATTTAGACTTAAGACAAATTACACTGAAGTTATAGATAGTACGAAAAACGCATATCGCAACGTATTTTTTTTGCAGTCTTTATCGGCGGGTGAGTATAGATAGCAACTTTGTGCGAGCGAGAGATGAATAGATAGCCGCCATTTTCAATCCCATGTTAACTGCACGGGTAGTAAATAGTTTGTAAATTTTTTAAAAAGTAGTTCACATTGTAAATTTTTAAAAAAAAGTGTCTTTGGGTTTCTCGCTTGTTCTTCCCAGGACTGAGGCTGTTGCCAGAACCAGTGGTAAAGTAAAAAATGACCTTCAATAGGAATTACATGTAAACTATATTTGTCCCTTCAATGTTATAAAAAATGATGTAGAACAGAATTGTGGTAGCCAATAGATTTTATTACAAACTTGTACATGTAAGTAGTTTCCCATATTTATGAGAATTTTCATATTTTCAGATGTATGAAGATGAGGAGCCCATAATTGTCTGTTACACCTGTCATGCAAGACTCGTTCGTTGCGGGAGATTGCAACAACAGACTATTGAATCGAATGCAGTTCAGGAGCAGTTGCTTGCAGGAGGGTCCACGGTATTATCCATTCCATCCATTAGAACCTATAACAGTCCACTGCTGAACACAGACCTCTCTCATACATTGCTTCGTAGGAGGGATTTTGACAAATTTGGTTGGCGACCGCAGTTTATATTAATGTGTGTTGTTATCAGGAAGATGCCGCTGCCCAACTCCTGTTTCTGTTTCCCTGTGTCGCCTCTTAAGACACCCGTCCCGCTGGCAGGTATAAGTATAGGGCACGATCAACGGTATTATACTTCTTATGAAAAAAAGTTCACTGCGTTATGGGTCATTCCCATTATAATGCAGTATTTGCCTTAACCATCACTTGGCAGGCATCTTGGTGATCACTACCTGCCTCGCGCCTTCCATGCTGTTTCCCGTTGCCATATGGGTGAATGATTTTTCTCCTGCAGAGTTAAGTTTATCCTTTAATCCAACTTACGTTTTCGTTAAGACAATAGGCTATATTTTATGAATTTTAGTAAGTTAAGTACTTATTTTCACAAAAATAATTATCTCACTGCTTATACTGTTATATATTACCGTATATACCTATACGAAATATTATCTATGGGTAATATTACTCAATAAACAGAGATTGATCTTTGTCAATTTACGATATTTGGGAATCTGTTTTGAAAAATTGTTGTCTCGATTCTTGGGATGGATGCACAACCTACATTCTTATTTAAGTTTTTCGGAACCCTCACTTTTGTCCGGTTTTTATTATTACTTGGAGTTGTCGTCAGGAAGATGCTGCTGCCCATCTCCTGATTCAGTTTTCCTCTGTCCCTTTTTACCACATCTGCGGGATGCTATGGGGTAGTATGGATTCTCCTGCACCGCCACTGGCTTTTCCTTATTTAAAAAATAATTTGGTTTCAGTCAATACCAAACCCGCATGAGGCTAGATATGAGATTCAATTCACACCCATTCATCATATAGATATCAGGCCAGTTGAGTGTCATACAGAAAATGATTGTAAGGACGAAATTTTTAGCCTTGAATCCGTTAAAGTTGAGGAAGAGAATTTTGAAAATGAGAATTCAAAATTTGAGGAAAATGGGAATCATGAAACAGGTAAGGATATATACATTTTGAGATATTAAAGTAAGGTACAGTTTACCTAATGCCAAGTGGATACTGTAGCCTATGAACGTAAATAAAGAGGGCTTCATATGCAATGTACTGATTTGCCTTTGCCTAAATTCAAAGTGCATGTAAAACTGTGCACTCTTAAGGAGAAAGAAAATTACAAACTAAATAATTATTTAAAAGATAAGAATGAAAAAAAAATGTACTTCAGAAATTTTCGGATATATTTTAACTAATTTGTGTCGAACCCCGTTAATACTTTTGCCGTCTTCTATGTTTGTGTGTTGTGTTGTTCATTACTTAGTAGTTGGTAAGTAGCGGTAGTTAATTAATTTATGTATACTTAACTAATACCATGAACATAGACACGGTAGATTCAGGACCACGATGAAAAAAAAGTTGGTCATGAAGATACGCCATCAGCGTCATATCAAAATATATACTCACCCTGAGATTTTAAAAAAGAAAAAATACACAGCAAGAAAAAATATAGGGGACGTTTTATAATCCACCTTTAGTGTATAGAACCCGATCCTTCATCTGCTTATACAATCCTGTCAAGATCGACCATATTCTATCCCAAAATGAGGTTTTCAAATATGAAAAACAAAGCATATCAATGATTTCTTAAATTTACGCGAACACTACACATTGAATAAAACTAAATTTACGGATTCTATCGCGTTTATTTAACTGCTGCCATCTGCTTGGGATCCTATAATTAAATAAATTAAACCCAAACCCAAGCATACCACTGCAAGACTTCAAGATACTATAAGTTCGTTTTGCGTAAATCGGACCAAAAATTAATATTCAAAAACTGAAGGTAGCCGGACTAACAATGACATTGGGACGTCAAACATCTCAGTCCCCCCCCGTGACCATGGTTGCTGTAAAGCACCCGAAACGTCGGGAATTAAAAATAAGTGAAATAAGTTAAATAAACGCGATAGAATCCGTAAATTTAGTTTTATTCAAAGCATATCAAATTTAGGTTGTAAAAGAGTCTCAATAGCTTTTAAAACTGCTATGCAATAACTTTATTGAATCATCTTTTCATGCTAAATACAAATTATCAACAGTCATTCCAACCTTCAATGTTACCAGAATGGGTGTTGTTAGAAGTATACCATCTGACATTTCCATGGAGGAGTTTGTGCCTAAGTTGGAACTATTCCCTGGTAGAGAATTTATAAAGGCTAGATTACATCGAAAAGTAAAGAAAGGATGATATTGAGTGGGTGGCTACCCAAACTATTGTCCTTAAATTTTCAGGCCAAGAGCTTCCTTCGCACTTACACTGCTTTTACTCATCAATTCATGTATAAAACTACTTACTGCCTTCCATACAGTGTTTGAAGTGTTGTCGCTTTGGATATGTAAAAGCTCAGTGCAGATTAAGCCACGCTGCTTCAAATGCTCTAAAGAGCACACTTTAGTTAATTGTGTTAAGGAGATCCCAACATGCCTGTTCTGCTCTGATAATCTCTTGGCAACCAATAAAAAAAGTTGCTCTGAACATTCAAAACAAAAAGGCATTAAATTGGTTATGTCCCAAGAAAATGTTTCATATCTCGAGGCATCTGCTTGCCTCCCTGCAGTTAGGAGACCTTTCATCTGAACAGTTATCAAGTATTCCCCTGTCCCTTCTGCTTATTAATGTTATAGAAAGACGATTTTCAGAATTAACCCAACTAGACCCGTTCCAAATTCTGTAGACTTTGATATGGTGGCACACAACAATATCATAAGAATTCCTACTTCCTTCCAAATGGTTATGCTCTTCAGGCTAATTTATCGTCTAATGATAATCACTTGGAAAACCTTATGTCCTCCATCTCTGATATAATGGGTAAATTTGGCAACATACACCTACCGTTTTAAGTGGGAAATAAACTTGATGTGAGTTACGATATGACGGCGATCGAAAGACTTTTAAAAAAACTATAATTAATTTAATTTCATAAAAGTAACAAAAATAATTAATTCAAACAAAATATAAAATTACAAAAAGAAGTTGAGCGATGCGTGGATGGTGTCAGACTGCAAGACAGTTCCACTGTCTCCACGACCATCCTTTCCGCAACGCAAGCATTCCGTATATTTCCATTGTTCTGTGTAACTGCTATGTCAGCCCGATTCCAGAGTTACGGCACATTAACTCTTCCCTCCTTAAGTTGGAAGCTTTGCAGCTTCCAGGAGCGTCCTCGCGACTTGTTTAATTTGACGCTTATTCCAATTTTATATCTTCCAGATTGCAATAGATGCTGCTAGTGTGTAGAGGAGCGCTGTAGGACCAGCTGGGAATTGCCATCATATATGACCAGTTGCAGGCTTCTATTTCTTGAATGTTTTCAACCTTGTTTACAAGTTCATGGACACTATCTATTGGGATGTCTTCCAGATGTATCTTGTACTGGACTTCTTCCTGGTGTATTAGGTTCTCGTTTCGCAAAATACGCGCTTAGACGTGGAGTTGCGGAAAACAGCCCGTCGTAAACTAAACTAGGTTCTCGTTATGAGATGCTGCTAGTGTGTGTTCTTATCGTTCTATTCGTGATATTAACTTGACAGTCCTGTGTTAGGTTGATGAAAAATGTTCCTGATAGTTTCCGATATTCTGTTTTCTGTCCGCATTGGGCTTTTATAATTTCTGGTTTCGTTGATAATGACTTCTGCAATTTTCCTCGCTTCAGATTCATGCGTGCACGAGTGCAGTTACCATCTTATGCTTGATGAGTGAGCTGATGCAATTTTCAGATTTCTCTATAGCTCTAGCTTAGTGATTTGCGGAGCCAGGTGTCTTCTGACAGCTTCTTGCAATCTTCCAAGTAGGCGTACTCATCGCTTCTAAGTGCGAGGAATTTGGATTTGGGTATAATGGTTAGGTTTAGGTTGTTTGGCAAGGAATATATATATATATATATAGGATGCTTGGCGGTTCACCACTGTACGTTTCACAAGGAGTTTTCTTCCGCGTACGACCTCTCTGTGGAATAGTTTACCACCGGCGAATTTTCCTGACCCATACGACCTGGGGACCTTCAAGAAAACAGCTTACTCCTTTCTAAAGGGCCGGCAACGTACCTGCAATTCCCCTGGTATTGCAGTTGATCATGGGCGGCGGTAGTCACTTAACATCAGGTGAGCCGCATGCTCGTTTGGCCCCTCTCCTATAAAAAAAAAACAATTTCCCGGGAAACCCATAGGAAGGGAGCTTCAAAAGAAGGGCTTTGCGCCATACCCGATCGAAGGCCTTCGCAATGTCCAAACTAACAGCCAATGCTTCCCACTTGGACTCTACTGCCACCGCCCATCTAGGAGTCAGGTAAACCAGAAGATCACCAGCTGATCGATCATGACGGATACCGTATTGGAGATCACTAATCAGCTGGTGATTCTCAAGGTAACCTCATGAGCTGGTAGTTTACAATAGATTCCATTGTTTTGGAGAACAAGAAGGTGATGGCGATGGGCCTATAGCTGGACGGGTCTGAGCGGTCGCCTTTTTTAGGGATCGGGTGGACGAAAGCCGTCTTCCGTGATTTTGGGACTAGGCTTAGAGAGTAGGAGTACCAGAAAACACGCGTTAAAACCGGTGCCATGGAGCACACGTCCTCAGCCCAATTTGGGGGATACCGTCGGGCCCACTGGACTTGAAGATGTCCAGGGAGAGGAGTGCTTTGCGAACCGAGCTCTGTGTAAACAGCATCTCCGGCATGGAGCACTCACACCGCGGGATGGTCGGCGGCGTACTCCCCTCGTCATCGAGAGTCGAGTTGGACGCAAAGAAAGAGCCTAGCAGATCGGCTTTCTCCTTTGCGGCATGGGACAGTGAGTCGTCCTCCCTGTGCAGAGATGGAAAAGATGGCTGACAGAAATTCACCTCGACAGCCTTGGCGAGAGAGCAGAATGCACGGGTTCCAGAAGGAAGGTGAACTAGTTTCTCGCCAATTCTGCCTATGTGCTCTGACTTTGCCTTGGCAATGACTCTTTTGAAGAAGCTGGAGGTGGAATTGTACTTATTTTTTAGAGCGCTGGTGTTTACATCCCGGGACGTTGATGCGTCAGCCCAGGCTTGGTAGCACTCCTGCTAATAGCATGATGTTATTTCACAGGAGCGACCAAATTATGGCTGGGATTTTTGCCTCCGATGGGCTCCACAGAGGAAGGAATAAAAAGTTCCATACCCTGAAGTACCACATCGGTGACAGAATCAGCAACAACGTTGGGATCGTCCGGCGAGATGCAAAACCAAGGGTAGGATGCAAAGTAAGACCGCATCCTATCCCAATCGGCAGACCTATAGTGCCAAACACGGCGGCAGCCTGCAGAATGCAACGGCGATTTCAGCGTGAGTGGCACCACACTCCGGACAAGACAATGGTCCGAGGAGCCTAAAGGGGCGTCGACGGAAATCTGATATCCGTCCGGATGAGAGGTCAGCAGAAGGTCCAACAGGGAAGGTGTATGTTGCTCCACATCTGGAATCCGCGCAGGCGAAGTAACCAGTTGTGTCAGACCATATGCCAAGGCAAAATCATGAACAGATCTCCCCGCATGATCGGTTAAACGTGAACCAAGCCACTCGGCGTGGTGGGCGTTAAAATCACCGAAGATTATGATCTCTGCGGAGATCCCCGGGTAGGAGAGATATGAAGCATCAGCCGGAGAGGACACCTGCATCTCAGTCAGAAAGAGCAGAGCCGGCCTCGCCGTCTCGAAATGGTAGTGGACGGCGTTTAGGTTAGAATAAAGTCACCTGATATTGCAGAAATTCACGTCCACGCTATCGTGGCAGGGGTCGCCTTGGTCTTGTTGATCAGTTTGCCCAGAAGAGTTTTTGTCTTGAGCGGGATTTCCCCCCCCCCCCCCCTCCCCACCAGAATACGCGGGGCAGTCTGAGCACCCCGCTCAGGAATGGAGTGATTTGGTCGTGGATCCTGAGCGAGGGATTCTTCTGGGGTGCTGGTACCCTCCTGGTGTATATCTTTATTTAATTCCACTACTATGTTAAGGGGGGGGGGGGGCAATTGGGCCTTCGCCCACTTACACTCACCAGACGAAACGCTGGTTTTTTTTTAGAAAAGAAAGAACACAGAAAGCATATAGAACCCGATTCTTCATCTGCTTATACTATCCAACCTGTCAAGATCGACCATATTCTATCCCAAAATAAGATTTCCAATTATGAAAAATAAAGAATAACGAATTTAGGTCGTAATAGAGTCTCAATAGCTTTTAAAACTGCTTCAGATGCCAATAACTTTATCGAATCATCTTTTCTTGCTAAATACAAACTATCAGCAGTCATCCTTCAATGTTACTGGAATGGGTGTTGTTAGAGGTATACCAACTGATAATTCCATGGAGCAGTTAGTGTCTGAGTTGGAACTACTCCCTGATAGAGAATTTATAAAGGCATGATTTCATCGAAAAGTAAAGAAAGGTGATGATTTTGAGTGGGTGGCTAACCAAACGATTGTCCTTAAATTTTCAGGCCAAGAGGTTGCTTGTCACCTATACTGCTTTTACTCATCAATCCCTGTCATAACCTACATACTCCCTTCCATACAGTGTTTGAAGTATTGTCGCTTTAGATATGTAAAAGCTAAGTACAGATCAAGCCACGCTGCTTCAAATGCTCAAAAGAGCACACTGGCACATTCTGCTCTGCTAATCTCTTATCAACTAATAAAAGTTGCCCTGAATATTCAAAATAAAAAGGCATTAAATTGATGATGTCCCATGAAAATGTTTCATATATTTTCTGGCATCTTATTGAACTGCTTGCTTCCCTGCAGTTAGAAGACCTTACTCTGATATAGGTGCATCTTTAGGAATGCACTCCCTCTCCACTTCATCTCAACAGTTATCAAGTATTCCCCCTCTTCCTTCTGCTTCTTAATCCTATAGAAAGACAGCTTTCTGAATTAACCCAACTAGACCTGTTCCAAATTCCGTAGACTATGATAAGGTAGCACACAACAATATTATAAGAACCCCTACTTCTTCCTTTCCAAATGGTTATGCTCTGCAAGCAAATTTATCCCTTAATGATAATCAACTGGTGTTTACTTGTTAATTCGAGGAGAAAATAAAACACCTTGATGCCGATATTATCGCCGTGTACTTCGCAATTGACAAGAATGAATTAAAAAATAGGGCGGTGGTTACAACTTTTGAAAACAAAAAAAGAACTAAGTAAAACGTATGTAACGCAACTTCGTGCATAACAAAGAACAACAGGCGTTTGCGTAGACATGCCCCCCGGCGTTGAAAGCTTGTCTTTCAACAAAATTAGCATTCCTTGTTGTTAGGGTTAGGGTAAAGGGCAGATTTTGCAAAAAGGTCTTCGGACGATTCCGGTGGCAGTTCTGATATCGGCAACGCGGTTGATGCCGTCGGCTCCGGGATGAAATGCTGTAATTCGACCCAGTCGCCATTTGAGCGGCGGTAAATTGTCTTCTTTCAGGACTACAAGATCACCCGTCCCTAAAGTGTCAGCATTGGAACGCCATTTTGATCTCTGCTGGAGTTCTGAGATATACTCCTTGCTCCATCTTCTCCAAAAATGTTGACGAAGTTGTTGGATGCGTTGGTATCGACTCAGTCTACTGCTAGGGACATCTTCATAATTTTGAGAAGGAAGAGAGGTGATGGGGCGGCCGATGAGGAAATGTCCCGGGGTTAATGGCAATAAGTCATCAGGATCCGTGGAGAGAGGTGTCAGCGGACGAGAGTTCAGTACACCTTCAATTTGAACCAGCACAGTGTTTAATTCCTCGTATGTAAGGTTACAATTACCTAAAACTCTCCGTAAATGATATTTTATTGACTTAACGCCTGCTTCCCAAAGACCGCCAAAGTGAGGGGCTTGCGGAGGAATGAAATGGAAATTTATATTTTCCTGAGCCAAATTCTCGGACAGTGAATTGCAATTGTCTTTTATAAAACGACCGATTTCGTTGTATGCGCCTACGAATAGGGTTCCGTTGTCGGAGTATATGTGTTTAGGTTTACCGCGACGTGAAATGAATCGATGAAGTGCTGATAAGTAATTATTACTTGTTAGATCGCCTGTTAACTCGAGGTGTACAGCCTTTGTCGCAAAACAAACGAAGATGAGAATATACACTTTCGTAAGCTTGCAACCACGGCCTTGACGACTGGCGGACATAATAGGTCCAGCATAATCTACGCCAACGCTCTCGAAGGGAAAACCGCCGGGAGTCACTCGATCCTTAGGCAGATTGCCCATAAGTGGATTTATAACCCTTCCCTTATAACGGCAACATAAGTAACATTGTCGATAACAATATTTAGCTAACTTGAGGCCTCCGATGGGCCAATACATTTCTCTACTTGAAGCTAATAGTAGACGAGGACCAGCATGTAAAAGCTTAACATGCATATACTTAAACAATAATTGGGTAAGACGATTAGTGGACTGTAACATGATCGGATGTTTCTTTTCATAAGTAAATAATGCATTTCCTAAACGACCACCGACACGCATTATTTTATTTTCGTCTAGGAAAGGATTAAATTTCAAAATAGTACATTTTGAAGGCAATTTTTTGTTATATAAGGTCATATATTCCTCGAATGACTCAATTTGTGACAATCTAATCAAAGTATTTAAAGAATTATGTAGTTCGTCGTTACTTAAAAATTTACTTTGTACCGGTTTCTTTTTACAAATGTTAATTATAACACGTAGGCCATAGAACATTGTAATCTTATAAAATTAGTGAATCTCTCAAAGTCAATTAAAGGTTTTTTCTGATTAGTAACAACTAAAGAAATCTCTGAGCGAATTTCTGGTAGCTTATCACTTACAATAGGGTTAGCAGGCCAACTAGACATGTCGCCCTTAGAAAACTGTGGACCAGACCACCATAGGTCAAGATTTTGAATTTGATTTATGTTCGTACCGCGGGAAACATAGTCTGCCGGATTGAGATCAATGGGAACATGTCGCCAAGTAAATGAACCTGTTTTTTCCAAAATTTCGGCAACTCTATTACGAACAAAAGGTTGTAATTTGTTAGGTAGCATTTTTAACCAACCTAAAACGATTGTCGAATCTGACCAAAAAATTACTGATCTTCTTCTTCTTCTTTCTTTTGTGGCGGTTTGATAAAATTCGCCAATGACGTATTGAGTAGAAAATGAAAGCTTATGAGTTTAATTAAAATAAGAGTCTGTGATAATACAAGGATTCAGTTTTCCTCCGAGAATTTTGACAAATCTATTTGTTGAGTTACCTAGAACAAATATGACAAACACAGGTGTTAGACTCTTACCCGTATGTTAAAAGTGACAAGGATTTAAAGTTTCATATTATTAGTATTAATAAAATCACATAAAATATACACAAAAGGAGTACTGGTATATGTTAAAAGAGAATTAAAATCTATAGGTCGAGGAATATAAGGAGGAAGGTAATCATAAAGGGAGGAGGATAATTTGGGACAGTTGAAAAAAATATGGTTTGTGGAACCTTCATCTAAGCCACATTCACACAATGAGCTATCCCTTACTCTGATTTTTGCCAGATGTGCATGTGTGCAGGCGTGTCCAATTCTTAATCTACAAATGATTGAAGTTGCATGTTTATTTGCTTTGTTAAATTTAAAGAACCAAGGCTTGGGAGGAATAACCTCTTGGATGGCAGCATAGTGCTTACCTTTAACATTTTTGGAAACTTCCCATAACTTATTCCAATTTTCATTCAGTTTCCTTTTAGCTAGCAAAATTAGGTCATGTGAGTAAATTAAATTTTGTAGAATGCCATTAGCAATTGCATTTTTAGCGAGTACATCAGCTGTTTCGTTACCATGGATACCACTGTGGCCTGGAATCCAGGCCACTGAAACATGGATTCCTTTAAGATGACATCTGAACAGGGTATTTTTTATTTTAAGAATTAGTGGAAATTTATGTTTGTTATGGAATTGATTGGACAAAATAGCTAACAAACAACTTTTTGAATCTGTGAAAATAACTGTTTTATTAAGATTATGTGACTCTACATATAACAAAGCTTCACTGATTGCAGTTGCTTCACCGGTAAAAGTGGAGGATAGTGAGGGGCATTTAAAGTTAAGAATGATTTTGAACTTAGGAATCCAAACAGCAGCTCCAGTATAGTCTTCATCAGACTGTTTTGAAGCGTCTGTGTACATGACAAGCCAATCTTTAAAGGTGTTTTCTATAATTTCTTTTAATTTCAAATTTGCCATTGGAGAATCCTTTTCTATACCCAGATCTAGATGAATGTCGGGTTGGTAAACAATAGCCTCGTAAGGAACATCAAAGAGTGGATTTATTTTACATTGAAAGATTGGGTAAGGAAGCTGAAGAAAAATTACAAAACTTTTAAACAAGCAGGGAGAGTCCTTATGGGTCCAGTATCGGTCAGATGAGATATACTCTGAAAGAAGGTGCAATTTAGGAATTAGGGGATGATCTGAAAGCTGGCAGATCTTAAATAAGAATCTGTCTGAAAGGTATTGCCTTCTTAATCTTAAAGGAGGATCTACGCACTCAACCTGAAGAACATTTATTGGTGAGGATTTCATTGTCCCTGTAATAATGCGAAGGCATTTCGATTGAATTTTGTCCATTACCTTCAGGGATGATTTATTGCAAGGCTCCAACAGAAAACATCCATAGTCAAGGTGGCTTCGTATTAAAGCATTGTACAGTAATTTCTGAGAAAAAGGATGGGACCCCCACCAAACCCCTGACAAAGACCGAAGAATATTTATGTTTTTTTCGCATTTTTGTGTTATATATTCAATGTATGGACCGAAGGCCAATTTCGAATCAAGGATAACTCCCAAAAATTTAACATTGCCTCTAACTGGAATAGGTTGCTTATCATATACAACAAATATATCGGGAACTCGCCTTTGGCGGGAAAAGATCACCACACTACTCTTGGCCACAGATAAAGAGAGGCCATGATTAGTTAACCATTCTTGTAAATAATCCATGGATGAGTTTAGACGGGAACATGCCACTGTGAAGTTGTTTGAAGAGATGTATAGAGCTAAATCGTCTGCATATTGAAGAACATTACAAAAAGAATTTACTGAAAGTTCTAAATCGTGAGTATATATAGAATAAAGGAGAGGACTAAGAACTGAGCCTTGTGGAAGTCCTTTCCATATAGTTTTTGGGGGAAGCAGGAGATTTTTAACATTTATAGATATTGATCTAGAAGAGAGAAAGTTAGAGACGTAATTGACTATCCTCACTGGAATGCTCAGATTAAGCATTTTCTGCCTGAGCACAGGAAGAAGCACATTTTCATATGCAGAAGAAATATCCAAGAAAACTCCTATGAGAAATTCATGTTTTGAAAAAGCAATATGAATATCTGTGACCAAAGTACTTAGGCTATCCATGGTACTTAAACCTTTTCGGAAACCGAATTGGCTTTTAGGTAAGAGATTATTCCTTTCCAAAAACCACTCCAAGCGATTTTTTATTAAATGTTCCAAGATTTTTGCCAAAGTACAAGAAAGGGCAATAGGTCGGTAACTGGAAGGGTCATTGCTAGACTTACCTGGTTTGAGAATGGGCAAAATAATTTGGGTTTTCCATTCAGCAGGAGGATCACCAGTAATATAAATAAAATTTAAAATGGATAGTAAGACAGTTTTAGTGTTCTCACTACTATTAATTATAAATGAATAAGGAATCCCATCAATACCTGGTGAGGAGTCTTTAAGGCCATTGAGTACAGTAAACAACTCCTGAGAAGAAAAGGGGGAATCAAATTTATCATTTGTTTTTAAAAAAGCTGAATTAAAAACTAGGCATTCATCATAAGATGGGACTGTTTGTGGTGCAAGTTTATTAGAGAATTCATCTATCCACGGGGAAGGATCATTAGAAATTATATTTTCACTAGAAACTGCACAGCAATATTTTTTAACATTTCTCCAGACCAAAGATGGGGGAGTCCTAGGTGACAGTGACTCACAGAATTTAAACCAACCAGTTCGCTTTTTGTCTGACAGTAATTTTAAGGTTTCTGCAGCAATTTTTTTATAGGAGATATAATTCTCTGCAGTCATAGAACGGGAGTATATTAATTCAGCCTCTTTTCTTCTCCTACAAGCTGCTGAACAATCTTGGTCCCACCAAGGAGGGGAAGGATACTTATTTTTAAAAGGTTTTTTTAAGGGGATTGACTTATTAGCAGCAGAAATAATTGCATTTCTGAACTCTATATATACAGGAACAATATTATCATTGTTAATTGGGGGAAGAGTTGAAACCTCTTGTTCCAAAACTGTAGAATATAATTGCCAATTAGCTTTGGATAGATTATACTTTAGTCTTGGGCAAAATGTAAAATTTATTCCAGGTGAAGTAGGAGGAGTGATGAATATAGGAAAATGGTCACTGCCATAGCTAGAAGGTAATATTTGCCACAGAAGAAGGGAAGCAATATCTGGGGAGCAGAGAGTTAGGTCAACGGCACTTCTAACATTTTGTAATGGGGATACTCGACGGGTAGGAGACCCGTCATTTAGAATACAGAGATTAAAATTATCAATAAGATCTAAAAATAAGGGAGCCAGTGAATCACACAGATGGGAGCCCCAAACAGTATGATGCATATTAAAATCTCCCAAAATAACCATAGGAGGTGACAGAGAAGAAATAAGTGTTGCAAGTTCTGTTAAAACATTTGCATCAGGATTAGGAATGTAAACAGAGAGAATAGAGACATCAAGGGCCTTAATAGCAACAGCATTTACTGCTGGACTATGAGAAGGGAGAGGAATTTGTGAAAATGTAACTGTTCTTGAAATTAAAATAGAGGTTCCAGCACGACCATCACTCCTATCATCCCGGAGGCATGCGTAGCCTGAAACCCTAAAATGAGACTCAGGCCTAAGCCATGTCTCCTGGATGGCAAGAATGAAGGGATGAAATTTATTAATGAGGTAAATGAGTTCATTTTTTTTATTTCTAATGCTCCGACAATTCCATTGAAGAATTGGCGGGACTGCGAATGTTACGGGCTAAGGAGGAAAGCTGAGTAAGTTTTTGGTGTAAGCTGAGAGGAAGTTCCGTGTCACTAAAACGGGAGATCATGTTAATTAGAATTGATATCATAAGTTCGCAGAAATTATCATTACTAGAGGAGTTGTTGTCATTTCCCAGTAGAGCACACCCATTAGGAAGGGAAGAATTAGGATTCTCAACAATTGCCTGATGGGCTGCCATATCATATCCAGAATTTAATGATTGGCTGTAGGTACGTTGAGGGATAAAAATTGTTTTTTTGTATGATGCAGTTTGTGAGAGCTGAGCCGAAGGGGTTGAAAGACTCTCAGTTATGGTATAAGGGGTCTGTTGAGAACAATTACGAGGCTGGATTCTTGTTGTATCAGCAAAGGATCTTTTTGTCTGAGGGAATCTAGCTGAAGCTTCTAAATATGAGATATTTTCTTGTGACATAACAAGTTTAATAGATTTTTGCCTTAAATGTTCAGGACAAGTAGGGTCTTTTGCGGTGTGGGGACCTGAGCAGAATAGACAAGTAGGAGTTTGTCGAGAACAAGATAAACCTTCATGATTCTGTGCACACACAAAGCAGCGAGGGGATGATCGGCACTGGGAAGTAACATGGCCAAATCTACAGCATTTATGACACTGAATTAGTGGCAAAATATATTTTTCCACTGGCATTGAAGTGTAAAAACAGTAAATATGGGGAGGAAGTTTTTGTCCAGAAAAAGTTAGAACAACCGTCTGAGTTGGAACCCATGAAACGCTATTGCTGTCACTCACTGATCGTCTATTAAGTCGCCGTGCTTTAATTATAGAACCGTAGCCAGAGGGAATTTCTATAGCTGCTATTAATTCTTCTAGTGTCCACTCTATGGGAACTTGTCTAACTAGCCCCATACGAGTGATACTATATGAGGGGATGGTTGCTTCATATTTAGAAATTTGGAGAGCTGGGTGATCGATAAAAGTGTTTGCATCTGCAGCTGTTTTAAACTCCACTGATATTCTATTTCGTCCAACTTTTTTGACTCCATCATGGACTATATTTTTAATCTTGTTATGATACAGAAAGTGACCGAATTTAATTGGTTTAAGAGTTACTCCAGACAGCTGATCATTTGAGATTTTACTTACGTGAACTAGAAAAGGAGCGGCATCATCTTGAGAGTACTTAACTTTTTTATTAATAAAATCAGGATGGGTATATGAGGATTGTATTGAAGGAAACTGTTGTTTTGGATCAGTAATAACTATTTTTTGTGGATGGGCAGACTCGTTACTTACTTAGGCACGTTTACGGTTAATTAGTTCTACATTATCAATGTTAATGGGTAAGGAAAAGGAATCATTGCGAACCCTTCCGGGATCGGGAGGTTCGTCCTCCATTATATTACTACAACAAAAAATTACATAAAAACGGCACAACTACAAACACTTACTAATTTACAGATATTAAAACCTCCACCAAGACAGAAAAATTTACTATAGTAACTCAACAACACTTAATAAAATAATAAATTTTAAGCAAAAAAGGCACGACACTTGTATCTCTCACTTCCTCCCACCAAGCGATCCAAAGAGGCCAATCATTACTGATCTTACTTGGATTCGAAGCGAACTTACGAGGGTGGATTGAAAAGTACTCGGCCTAACACAGATCCATTCAATTCTAAAAATCAAATCTACCCACATTATTTAGTTCAGTTCAGACTAGTTCATTGTGTGAAGTTCGAAACGTGTGCGATAATTAGTTGTGATTTTATAAATTTATTAACAAAGTAATCGGACATAATTTCCGCGAATGGAGCAAATCGAGCAGCGTGCCGTCATTAAGTACCTCCATAAGAAGGCGCTATCATCAAAAGCCATCCATGATGACATGGTCAGTACATTAGGCGATTGTGCTCTGTCATATTCATCCGTCAAAAAATGGATAGCAGAATTTAAGCGTGGTAGAGAGAGTGTGAAAGATGAACCCCGCTCTGGAAGGCCTTCGACGTCAACTACTGACGAAAATATTAAAAAAGTACTTGATTTAATAATGGGAGACCGCAGATTAAAAATTAGAGAGATAGCCGAGATTATAGGCATCTCTTATGAACGAACTCAAAACATCATTGTCAACGGGTTGGGTTTCCACAAGGTGTCTGCGAGGTGGGTTCCGCGACTGCTTTCAGTTGAACAAAAAAGGACGCGATTGACTATTTCACGCGACTGTTTGGAGTTATTTGAAGCCGATGCAGATGATTTTTTGAATCGTTTTGTTACTATGGACGAAACATGGGTTCATTACTGTACACCGAAAACAAAACAACAATCAAAACAGTGGAGAAGATCTGGTTCACCACCCCCTAAAAAGGCTAAGTCGATTTTGTCGGCAAATAAGGTGATGGCTTCAGTATTCTGGGACTCGAAAGGTGTGATTATGATTGATTATCTTGAAAGGGGTCAGACTATAAACTCTGATTACTACTGCACCTTACTACGTCGTTTACGAGAGGAAATAAAAGAAAAACGTCGAGGAATGCTCAGAAGAAAAGTCCTGTTTCATCAAGATAACGCCCGTGTTCACACGTCAGTATACAGTCAATGGCTGAAATTCACAACTGTGGCTTTGAACTGTTACCGCATCCGCCGTATTCACCTGATCTGGCACCATCAGACTTCTTTCTGTTCCCTAACCTAAAAAAGCACTTGGGAGGTCAAAGATTTTCGACAAACGACGAGGTCAAAGCAGCTGTAGACGCATATTTTAACTCTAAGGAAGAATCATTTTTTTTCAACGGTCTAAATGCTTGGAAGGGGAGGTGGCAAAAGTGTATTGAACTTGATGGTGATTATGTAGAAAACTAAAAATATAACTGATTTAGTATGCGTTTATTTTCTCGGTTAGGCCGAGTACTTTTCAATCCACCCTCGTATCACCTTCTCATAGAGACGGACACCGACAAGTGCAGCGCAGAGCTCAAGCCGTGGTATTGTAGTCGGCCTTATGGGAGCTACGCGACTTTTGGCTGAAAGTAAATGCACCAACACATTATTTTTATTATTAGAACTACGGACGTACAGACACGCTCCGTAAGCCACTTGAGATGCGTCACTAAAAATATGTAAGTCTACATTAATATATTGATTGCAGATAACACTGCGTGGAATTCTTAAATTGTTTGAAAATGATAAGTTTTCTACAATTGAAAGCCATAATTTAATTATTTCCGAAGGCAACTGTTCGTCCCATGTAAGTTTAAGGAACCATAATTTTTGCATTAAAATTTTCATATAAATTATGCATGGGGTCAGAAGACCCAGTGGATCGAAGATTTGTGAAATAACCGAGAGTAATCCACGTTTTGTAAAATTATTTAAAACGATTTCACTCGTCGAAAAATACAGTTCATCAGACTCGATTCGCCAGCTGAGACCTAATGTTTTACAGAGTTCCGTAGAACCAATATTGAAGTCGAGCGAAGAATTGTTATTATTTAGTATTACTCGAGGTTCATTTGATTTCCACTTACGGAGGTTCATACCAGCTGTGGCCAATTCAGAAGACACCTTGTTACGTATGTCCAGCGCATCTTGAATGCTGTCCCCTCCCGTTAATAGGTCATCGACGTAGAAGTCATGGATTATTATTTCGGAGATTTCATCGTCCTTGCAATCCATACCAATCTGTTTAAGGCATTTGGTGGCGAGATAGGGTGCGCTGGCTGTGCCATACGTAACGGTGTTTAACTGATACGCTTTCATGGGCTCTGATGGATCATTTCTCCAAACTATTTGTTGGAGAGGTCTGTCATCAGGATGTACGACGATCTGTCTATACATCTTTTCTACGTCTGCTGATAGCACGTACTTATGTTGTCGGAATCTAAGTAATATAGATAGCAGATCATCCTGTACAGTGGGCCCCACTAATTGCAAATTATTATATGAAATACCGGAAGTAGGACAGCTCGCATTGAAAACAACTCTGAGCTTAGTCGTTAAGCTGCTTTCGCGAATCACTCCATGGTGTGGTATAAAATATGCCAACCTCCGTGGATCAAATGAACATTCAGACATGAGTCCTAGTGTTAGATACTCTGACATGAATTGAGTATAATTATTTTTAAATTTGGGTTGATCCTTAAACCTACGCTCAAGAGAAAGGAGGCAAAGCTTGGCGTTGTAGGGAACCGCCTAAAATATCACGTGATTGTTTCAGTGGTATTCTCACACAGAAACGACCGTCTTGTAGACGAGTTGTATTTTTAATAAAATGTTCTTCGCACATTTTCTCCTCCGCGGAGAGAACTGATGTATCATGGCAAACCTCCTCTAGGTGCCAAAAACGCGTCAATAGGTTTTGAATATCATCGTTATTATTATTGTGCGAAGAGACGTTTTCCCTTAAATTTAGTTTTACTAAGAACGACTTAGTGTTAGAAATCGAATACGGTACTTGGCTATTATTAATTAAGGGGCCTGAGACTAGCCATCCTAACTTAGATTCAAAGAGTACCGGCTTTTCGTTTCCTAAACTAATTTTACGTACCCCTAATAGGTCCCAAAAAACATCCGCACCAATAATTAAATCCACCGACGATGGCGTGTGGAAGCGGGGATCTGCTAAACAGAGGTTACTAGGTATGTTAATGTCGTTTAAAGGTATTTCCTGACTTGGTACTTCGTCCGTTATATGAGGCAAAACGAAACAGAAAAGATTAGTATTAAAGTTTTCGTTCAAAGACTTAATAGGCACGTAACACATTTTGCCTATGTGAGACTTAGAGTTATTAATTCCTAATAAAGATTCGTTAACATTAACTATCGGTAACTCTAATAATTTACTCAATCTTTCCGTAATTAGGCAAGAAGTGCTACCGCTGTCTAGAATAGCGCGAGCTAAGTATTCCTTATTATTGTGACCGTATATTTTTATAAGGGAAGTGGCTAAAAGTACCTGAATTTTATTTCGTAGGTAGGTCGATACTTGCGCAGACAAAGTGATATTATTATTACCGATATGCTCATCTTCGCACGATGTACCGGGGAGAGAGAGTGGACCGTCCTCAGGGCGAGAAGATAAATTGGGAGTTGTCTTGAGCTTCATATCTGAAACGTGAATCAAAGTATTGTGCTTTCTTTTACACACTTTACAGCCACTCGACTTACAACGGTTTGCAAAATGACCAAAACGTAAACAATTATAACAAACCTTAAACTGCGGTAATAATTCTAATAGTTGTTCAGAAGAAAGCCCTAGAAATTTTGAACAATTATTTAGACTGTGCTCAGCCTTACAGTTAGGGCATGGCTTGAACTGAGACATCTCGCTTTTCTCATTTAACCGATTTTGGGACTTAGTGACTGACACCATGCTTTTAATTTTATTTTTATTTTGGTTAATTTGAGGATTGCGAGACAGTTCCAAAGTTTCTAATAGATCTGCACGATTTTGTATAAATGATAAAAATGACGCAAATGAAATAATTTTGTTATTATCTAAGTGACCTTTGTACTCTTCCCATTCCCGGTATGTCTTACTATCTAATTTGTGAGTAATAATGTGGATGAGTAAGGTGTTCCAGTGATTTGTGGGCTCACCTAATGACTCAAGTGCACGTAGATTTTTACTCACGGAGTCTATCATGCGCTTTAAAATGAATGACGATTCCTTAGTAATTACCTCAATGTTAAATAATGCCGTTACATGGTTTTGAATTATACGTTTATTATTTAAACGTCCACATAATAAATTCCAAGACACCGAATTATTACTCGCCGAAAATTCAATAGATGATTGTATTACGACGGCGGCTGTCCCTTCGAGCGACGAGCGAAGATAATAAAACTTGTTGATATCATCGATATCATCATTTGAGTGTATTAAGCTAGAAAAAGTATCGTGAAACTCAAGCCAGTTGTCATACGACCCGCTAAATTTCGGAAGCTGTATAGTAGGCAATTTAACAAGCTTATTATTGTTAATACGTGAAAAATCTTTTTCACTGCCTAAACATTCAAGATTATTTTTATTTTGTCGAATAAGTTCGTGAGCTTTCGAAAGAATTTTAATACGTCGATTCGAAATCATTCCGCTCGTTTATTTGACTATTGATATCGTCCGCTATACACGCCAATTTCAATTGAACCTCATCGTACTGTTCGTATACTAATTCAATTTTACTTACGCGCAATTGCAGTTCGCTAACCTGAGACGAGCTCAATGTATCCTTTAATTCAGTGAGATAATTATTGAATGCCGTTAATCGACCTTTGAAACTTGCCCTTTTTTAATTAATTCCCTCTCATAGGTCATTTTGAGATACAGGCGAAAATTATAATAATATCTGGAAATTGAACAATTATTGAGAAATTATCACTAAATATAACGAAATAAAAAATAAAAACACTGCACTGGTTATTTCCTTTTGTTTTCTTCAAAATTTCTTTGTCTCCGTCTTCAAGGTGACTCCGGACGTTCCAAGTTGTATATACTTGTTGTAAATCTCTAATCACGTAGATATTCAGTAGATTATAATTTCTCGATGAAAATCCTCAATAGCCGCTGGAATCGGGCTCGAAGCTGACCATGTTTACTTGTTAATTCGAGGAGAAAATAAAACACCTTGATGCCGATATTATCGCCGTGTACTACTTCGCAATTGACAAGAATGAATTAAAAAATAGGGCGGTGGTTACAACTTTTGAAAACAAAAAAAAAAGAACTAAGTAAAACGTATGTAACGTAACTTCGTGCGTAACAAAAAACAACAGGCGTTGGCGTAGACACCTGGAAAAGCTTATGTCCTCCATCTCTGGTATAATTGGTAAATTTGGCAAAATACACCTACCTACGGTTTAAAATGGAAAATAAACTTGATGTGCTCTTCCAAAATTTCGTAAAATTCAATCGTCTCCACACCCTTCAGTGGAATTGTCCGAGCATCAAGAACACGGAAATCTGCACTAAATAATTTGATAAAATGTCATAACTCCTTTGTAGCAGAAACCTGGCTTGGTAGTTCTCATTTTTAATTTAAATAGAAGATATTCACATAATAACGTCGTTCTGATAAAATTGATGATGGATGTTATTGGTGTTGTGCGCTATAATTAGCGCCTGGTATATGATGACTGATTATTAGCGCCATCTGGTATCAAGCAGCAGAAATAGGTGCGTCAAGATATTTCTAGAACTCTCCCACTGGCGCCATCTAGTATCGAATGGAAGAACTAAGCTTTCTGGAAAGCTCCACACCCGAACTTTCTGCACCTGGTCGGTCGGGGGCCGATATTTTCCGGAATATTCTGGATGTTTCGTTGGAAAAGGCCTATATAAAGCCGCTGAGGGCCGCGACAGGGGCAGTATTGAATTAGCGATACGAGCGAAGCTTTCGGAGTGAAATATAGTGAACTAAAGTGTTAAGTGTGATTACTTATTAGTGTGATTTAGGTTTTAATTGGTGTTCAGTAATTAGTGTCAATTTTGATAATTCAATCGGCAGTTTTTACTGTCACGAACCCTTAGCTCGTCACAATTGGTGTCAGAAGTGGGATAAAATCATGCCGATTTTACCGAAGGACGACACGGAGGGTGTCCGTACTCGAAGTCAACGCCAGCAGGAGACGGGCCAGAAACGATTTGGTGGTGTAACGCCGCAGACGTCTGAGGGTCAGCCGCCGGCTACGGAGGCCGGCCCGTCAGCAGCTCCTACGTCTGTAACACCTGACTTAGGTGCTCTGATGGTGATGCTGCAAGAACAGGCTCGTTGGTTGAAAGAGCAGCAGGAGGAACTGGCCCACCGACAGGAGGAACGGGTCCGTCGGTTAGAAGAGCAGCTGCAGCGCAGACAGGAGTAACAGGCCCGTCGATTGGAAGAGCAGCTGCGAGGCGGACAAGAGAAACAGGAAGGTCGGTTGGAAGAGCAGATGCTCCTCATGAGGACCTTCACGCTACCTTTGGGAAAGAGATAAGGGAGGTGAAGGGTAGGGTTGCTCAACATGACAACCGCCTGTCGGAAGCTGAAACCCGAATCGAGGAAGCTGAAATCCTAATCGATCATGTGAACGATCGGGTTGACAACGTGATGACTGACGTGAAGAAAACTTCTATCTCCCGTAGTAGCTACAACACCTTCGCGACGTGGATTTAAAGTGCCGCCGTTGGACGGGACTTCTTCCTGGTCGGCCTACAAAATCCAGTTCGAGACAGTCATAAAAGTGTTCTTGAACCTTCATTTAGTCCATGGTGTTCACCCGCGGTGCTGGTAAAAAAGAAGGACGGCAGCATGCGGTTTTGTGTTGACTACCGCCATCTGAACGACATTACATAGAAGGACAGCTATCCCTTGCCAAGAATTAATGACACGCTGGACATGCTCACATGAGTAAAATGGTAGCACGCTTAATCTAAAAAGTGACTACTGGCAAGTTTAAATTAACCCTAAGGACCAGGAGAAAACTGCGTTCTCGACGGGAAAGGGTCTGTGGCAATTTAAAGTAATGCCGTTTGGATTGTTTCAGCAACGTTTGAAAGGTTGATGGAACTTGTACTTACCGGGCTAATAGGCGATGCCTGTCTGGTCTACTTGGATGACATCATCATCGTAGGACGTACGTTTGAGGAACACCTTGAAAACCTGGAACCCGTGCTCATGAAGATTCAAGAGTGCCAACCTCAAGTTGAGTCCGAAGAAATGCTCACTATTCAAACGGCAAGTTAACTTTTTGGGGTATATAGTGTCGGGAGTAGGTATCCGCACGCATCCAGTGAAAATCGTCGCTGTCAAGGATTGTCCAGTTCCAAAAGACAAGACGCAGGCTAGAGCATTTTTGGGTTTGTGCTCCAATTATCAGCGATTTGTAAAGAACTTTGCAGATATAGCCAAAACCTCTGTACAAGCTAACCGAGGAGAAGCGGTATTTCTGCTGGGATGAAAGTTGCGATATCGCATTCAAGGAGCTCAAGGACCGTCTGTGCAAAACACCTATTTTGGGATACCCTAACGCAAGCAAGGAATTTATAGTTGACACAGACGCAAGTGATACAGGATTTGGTGGTGTGTTGTCTCAACGGAATGGTGATTGAGAGGTTGTGAAAGCGTACTTCAGAAAGTCGTGGTCAAAACTGGAAAGGAACTTGTGTCACAAGACTCGAATTGCTAGCTGTAGTAAATTCGTTGCAGCGTTTTAGCAAATATCTTCTGGGGCGGAAATTTCACTTACGAACTGACCATGCTGCACTAAAATGGCTATTACAGTTCAAAAATCCAGAAGGACAAGTTGCGAGGTGGATTGAACTACTGCAGGAATACGACTTTATAATCGAACATCGCAGCGGGAAATCTCATGGCAACGCAGATGCATTGTCAAGAAGACCTTGTCCTGAAGATTGCAAGCATTGTACTGGGCAAGAGGAAAGGAAGTAGTATCTGTGAGGATGCTCAGGACAGACCACCTCAGCAACGTGTGGGAGGACAGCTTACAACATGCACAGCAGGAAGATCAGGACATCAAGCCGATTCTGGAATTGATGAAGGCCAGTGCTCCCAAGCCCAAGTGGAGCGACGTCTTAGCGATGAGTTCAACCACTAAAAGCTATTGGGCCCAATGGGACAGCTTGCTGCTTCAGGATGGAGTTCTGTGCCGTAAATGGAAAAGTGGTCGGGGAGACAGCTGTCATTTGCAAATGGTTGTCCCTAAAGCTAAAGTACCGGATGTTCTACAGCTGTACCATAATGATTGTTCAGGAGGCCATCTGGGAGTTAAACGAACTCTACTGAAGATCCGAGAACGGTTTTACTGGGTCCACTGTCGAAACGATGTCGAGTACTGGTATCGCAAATGTACAAGTTGTGCGGCTGTAAAGGGACCTCAGACTCGTAGTAGAGGTGAATTGAAGTTGTATAATGTTCTTGCACCATGGGAGAGAATAGCCGTTGACGTGGCGGGGCCGTTTCCGGAAAGTGAAAGTGGTAACAAGTATTTCATGGTTGTGATGGATTACTTCACTAAGTGGCCAGAAGTCTTCGCCATTCAAAATCAAGAAGCTTCAACAGTTGCAGATAAACTAGTTCATGAAGTCTTCTGTATTTTTGGAGTACCTTTAGAGATTCACAGCGATCAAGGAAGGAATTTTGAGTCTCAAATATTCCAGGAAACTTGCCGAGTTATGGGTACTCATAAAACAAGAACGACTTCTTATCACCCGCAATCTGATTGAATGGTACAACGATTTAATCAGACATTGGAGAGGTACCTAGCAAAAGTTGTAGACAATCGGCAACGAGATTGGGACGAGCACGTAAAACCGTTTTTGTTGTCATATCGAAGCGCTGTTCACGAAAGTACAGCAGCTTTCACAAACTTTGGAAGAGAATTACGGCTGCCTGCAGGCCTTATCACCGGGATACCACCTGATGCCCCACGCAGTATAACCGACTGTGCAAATGACTTGCGGAACAAAATAAATGACTGGTGGAGCCACGTGTCTAAGGCTGCCGAAGTCTAGTTCCCTGGTCGAACCTTAAACCTATCACGCGAGATATTAATCTAAGTGGACTGTATATGCGATTGCTTTTACGCTTACGTAAAAGCGACTACTATAGCGCGCGGTACAATGCACTCGCTCTTCCCTTGAACGAACTATTATTTTGCCAAATCGATGGAAGGAATCCTGCCTGATTAGGAAAAAACAAAATTGGAGCGGGTTAAAACAATTATATCAATCAGGCAGTATTATTAAGAATATTGACTCACCGGGGTTTCTTCTATTCTGTTGAGCACTATAGCTGCGACTTCTGGAACTTCTTCTGGGACACTCCGGAGAGAGGCGGTGCGCGACTATATCTCACACGAGGTGAGGCGGGTTTCCTGGAGCTCGACTGCTTCCAGGCTAAAGCGGTTTGTACTAGCGGTGTGGTTCCAACAACGAGCGCGGCGGGAAGAGAGGTGTGGTTTCAACGACGAGTGCGGCGGGAAGAGAGCTGCGCGTCGGTCGCGCGTGCCTTATATATCTTCGGTTCCGATGATTACGTGACATTCTAGATGCATCTTCTTTCCCCTCCCACCCCACCACCCCGATGTGTCGATAGGAGGGTATGAATGATATCGTTTTGGAAAGGAATAAACGACTTGGCAACCTACCGTCAAATATAAAATAAATACGAATGGGTTTCCGCGCAACCAATGACATTTATGAGCACTTCAGACAATCGGGCCAGCAAACGTCTGAAAAGATGAAAACCCGGTATGGCCGCAGAATGACCAACGAAGGGTTCGACCAAGGTTCACTACTGTGGTTGCACAAACCAGTCCGCAGCAAAGGGAAATCTCCTAAGCTTGAAGCTAATAGGGACGGTCCGTAACGGATTGTGACCAGGATCTACGACGTAACCTACCGGATACAGAAAGGCGCAAGAAGTACTCCTAAGATCGTCCATGTAGATCGACTGGCGCGTTATTATGGGCCCGATAATGCTCGGGACGAGCATGTCTTAGGAGGGTGCAATGTTGCGCGCCGTAATAAATGCCTGATACATGGCACTAGCGCCATCTAGTATCGAGTAACAGAACTAATCTTTCTAGAAAATTCCACATTAGAACTTGCTGTACCTAGTCGGTCCGGACCGGTATGGGCTCGAACATTCTAGATGTTTCAGTGGAAGAGGCCCCTATATAAAGCCGTTAAGGGCTTTATTTTTAGTGTGTTTTAAGTTGTAATTAAAGTGTCAATTTTGGTAATTCAGTCGGCAGTTTTTGTTGTTGTGATAACGTTAAAAAAACAATGAAAAATTTAGTAATTTGTAACCACAGTATCTAAATATGTGATCTAGGGTATTGATTTTTACCATTCAAAAGTATACCTATTATCGCTTAACCAAGTAACATGGATTTTTTTCCCTAGAACTGGTACAACCTAGCTTAAAACCTCATACACCCGCTTGACGTTGAGTTTCGGGACATCCTGCGTATGATAAAATATATACTGATAGATTTACATACTCAGTATAACAAAATCAAACGTCGAACATTTAAACTGAGCTAAGCATGTTTCTCATCATTTCTAATTTTCCTCAGTAGCACTGCTGGTTTGAAGGCACTTCTGGTTGGGTTGGAATCCTAAAAAAGAAAAAAAATTGTGTTAAAAAATGCTATATTTGACGGCTAAGTAGGGTTGAAATTGTAATTGGAAATGGAACCCGGGTATAGTACGCAAGCAGTACTGTAATTTTTTTACGACAAACGCCTAGGTACTGAGCTGCCAGAGCTTGTTCCGGGCCTTTTTAATGGCTTCATTTTAATCGTCCCGTAAACTTCCAGTGCTGAATATGTATGAAACTCTCCCGATGTAGGGACAATTTGCCTTAATCGTCACGCTTGTCATAGGATTAAAGATTGCAGAACCAGACGTGAACACCTCTGACAATGTTGCCTGTCGCCGGGTTGGTTATTTTACATCTAAAGTAAATGAAGAGGATATACTATACTGCCATCTGTCGGAAACCGTAAGATTTTTCTGGCAAACCCATAGTCGCCTCTTACGTAACCCACGGTACAAAATATATTGATGAATTTTCTTACGCCGCACCTACACGGCAACTTCGACTATATTCTTTAAAAATGCTGGTCAAAATTTATGTATGTATAACACTTTTTCCGTATGGGATTCGAAACGTAATTACAACATGGTCAGAAGAACGTTATCATTATCATTCGAATTTAGGTTCTTTTCCATTCTTTCCTCCCAAAAATCTATATAAAAGACATTATCCAGAATAATTGGCCAAAATACTTTAAAACTAGTCACATTATATCATTATAATTAATTAAAATATTATAATTTGTCTATTTCTTCCTGGCCTGAATGATATAGAACGCCACAAGGTATAAACTCCGCCCATTTTAAATCGTCTAAGGTGTCTTACAATAAGGATACAATGTCTTACAACAAATAAAATGTTCAATTCGTGTGTATTTCAGAACAACACCGCATACAAACAAATAAATCGAATTCTACTGATTGTAACATAAACGATGTTAGTAAAGAAAACCTGAAAAAAGACATGCAACCAGTTATTAAAATAGGGAATCGAATAAATAAAAAGAGTTTGATATACCATATTAAAAAACATACCGAAGAGAAACTTTTTTCTTGCAATATTTGTAAATATAAAAGTATTAAAAAAAATTATTTGGAAAGACATATCAAAACAGATACTGGAGAAAAACCGTTTTCGTGTAATACCTGTGAGTATAAATGTATTCGGAAATATGATTTGCAAACACATACGAAATTACATACCGGAGAAAAACCTTTTTCGTGTAATATCTGTGAACATAGATGTATTACAAAAGCCTATTTGCAAAAGCATATGCAAATCCATACCGGAGAAAAACCTTTTTCGTGTAATATATGTGAATATAAATGTATTCAAAAAAATAACTTGAAAACACATATGAAAATACATACCGGAGAAAAACCTTTTTCGTGTAATATCTGTGAATATAAATGTATTCTAAAAAGTAACTTGAAAACACATATGAAATTACATACCGGAGAAAAACCTTTTTCATGTAATATCTGTGAATATAAATGTATTCGAAAAAGTAACTTGAAAACACATATGAAATTACATACCGGAGAGAAACCTTTTTCATGTAATATCTGTGAATATAAATGTATTCATATAAGTATCTTGAAAACACATATGAAAATACATACTGAAGAAAAACCTTTTTCGTGTAATATATGTGAATATAAATGTATTCAAAAAAATAACTTGAAAACACATATGAAAATACATACCGGAGAAAAACCTTTTTCATGTAATATCTGTGAATATAAATGTATTCAAAAAAGTAACTTGAAAAAACATATGAAATTACATACCGGAGAGAAACCTTTTTCATGTAATATCTGTGAATATAAATGTATTTATAAAAGTAACTTGAAAACACATATGAAAATACATACTGAGGAAAAACCTTTTTCGTGTAATATCTGCGAATATAAATGTATTCTAAAAAGTAACTTGAAAACACATATGAAATTACATACCGGAGAAAAACCTTTTTCATGTAATATCTGTGAATATAAATGTATTCATAAAAGTAACTTGAAAACACATATGAAAATACATACTGAAGAAAAACCTTTTTCGTGTAATATATGTGAATATAAATGTATTCAAAAAAATAACTTGAAAACACATATGAAAATACATACCGGAGAAAAACCTTTTTCATGTAATATCTGTGAATATAAATGTATTCAAAAAAGTAACTTGAAAAAACATATGAAATTACATACCGGAGAGAAACCTTTTTCATGTAATATCTGTGAATATAAATGTATTTATAAAAGTAACTTGAAAACACATATGAAAATACATACTGAAGAAAAACCTTTTTCGTGTAATATCTGCGAATATAAATGTATTCAAAAAAATAACTTGAAAACACATGAAAATACATACTGAAGAAAAACCTTTTTCGTGTAATATCTGTGAATATAAATGTATTCTAAAAAGTAACTTGAAAACACATATGAAATTACATACCGGAGAAAAACCTTTTTCATGTAATATCTGTGAATATAAATGTATTCATAAAAGTAACTTGAAAACACATATGAAAATACATACTGAAGAAAAACCTTTTTCGTGTAATATCTGTGAATATAAATGTGTTCAAAAAAGTAACTTGAAAATACATATGAAATTACATACCGGAGAAAAACCTTTTTCGTGTGATATCTGTGAACATAGATGTATTACAAAAGCCTATTTGCAAAAGCATATGCAAATACATACCGGAGAAAAACCATTTTCGTGCTATATCTGTGAATATAAATGTATTCAAAAAAGTAACTTGAAAACACATATGAAATTACATACCGGAGAAAAACCTTTTTCATGTAATATCTGTGAATATAAATGTATTCAAAAAAGTAACTTGAAAACACATATGAAATTACATACCGGAGAAAAACCTTTTTCATGTAATATCTGTGAATATAAATGTATTCATAAAAGTAACTTGAAAACACATATGAAAATACATTTTGAAGAAAAACCTTTTTCGTGTAATATATGTAAATATAAATGTATTCAAAAAAATAACTTGAAAACACATATGCAAATACATACTGAAGAAAAACCTTTTTCGTGTAATATCTGTGAATATAAATGTATTCTAAAAAGTAACTTGAAAACACATATGGAATTACATACCGGAGAAAAACCTTTTTCATGTAATATCTGTGAATATAAATGTATTCAAAAAAGTAACTTGAAAACACATATGAAATTACATACCGGAGAAAAACCTTTTTCATGTAATATCTGTGAATATAAATGTATTCAAAAAAGTTACTTGAAAACACATATGAAATTACATACCGGAGAAAAACCTTTTTCATGTAATATCTGTGAATATAAATGTATTCATAAAAGTATCTTGAAAACACATATGAAAATACATACCGGAGAAAAATCTTTTTCGTGTAACATCTGTGAATATAAATGTATTCAAAACATTAATTTGAAAACACATATGAAAATACATACTAAAGAAAAACCTTTTTCGTGTAATATCTGTAAATATAAATGTATTCTAAAAAGTAGTTTGAAAACACATATGAAAATACATACTGAAGAAAAACCTTTTTCGTGTAATATATGTGAATATATATGTATTCAAAAAAATAACTTGAAAACACATATGAAAATACATACTGAAGAAAAACCTTTTTCGTGTAATATATGTGAATATAAATGTATTCGGAAATGTAATTTGCAAATACATATGAATGTACATACCGGAGAAAAACCATTTTCGTGTCATATCTGTGAATATAAATGTATTCAAAAAAGTAACTTGAAAACACATGAAATTACATACCAGAGAAAAACCTTTTTCATGTAATATCTGTGAATATAAATGTATTCAAAAAAGTAACTTGAAAACACATATGAAATTACATACCGAAGAAAAACCTTTTTAATGTAATATCTGTGAATATAAATGTATTCGAAAAAGAAGCTTGAAAACACATATGAATGTACATACCGGAGAAAAACCATTTTAGAGCCACAATAAAGTTTACATTATATCTTATGCTAAAGCTTATGTTCTATTACAATTTCTTACTTATTATAAACTCAACGACGATGGTCACACATAGAGTATAAAAAATAAGATAATTATGTGAGGAACCTATTTTCGTAAAAGAAAAGTACCTTAATTTCTAAAATATTATTTTAACATATATTAGAGGTTAGAGTGTAATGTGTTAGTGTGTTAGCATATGTGGGCTCGCATACGAGCGCGCGCGTGCGTGTGAGTTTGTCTTTATGCATGTACATATATAGTCATTGATTAGATGATTTATAATTAGTATTAGTTTAGGCCTTTAAAAAGATATTAAGTGTTTAACAGCAAGTTAACTAGCTGTCTGTTATAGGATCTGGTACTACAAGAAAACAAATCTACTGAATTAAATTTTTTGTTATATGTGTCAACCATACGATGAAGGGGCGATCGGATACCGGCGTTTGTCCGAGATCTTGGCACAGCAAAGAGTGAGTGAGAACGCAAAGATCGCATACGTGCCCGCGATAACTAAGACGATTAATTATATCTGTGCAATCATGCGTGTTATTGCGCAGATCATAGCAAATAGTGATCTTCTATCCTATCGATGCATTGGTATATTTTGAGATTATCAGCATATAAAAGGAACCTACTATTTTTAAAGCAATTCTTATCATCATTTATGAAGATCACAAACAAGAGAGGACCCAAAATTGAGCCCTGTGGGACGCCAGAAGTGACATTAGCAACATCGGACTCCAAATCTTTAATTACAACCCTCTGCGTTCTATTAGAGACATAAGATTTGAACCATCGCCAGAGATTGCCGCGTATTCATTGAAAGCAAACTTCTCCAATAGTATTCTGTGATCAACAGTGTCAAATGCTTTCCGGAAATCAGTATAAGTACTGTCAGTTTGTGTATTGGTGTCAAGAGCACTAAACAAATCTGATGTGTAAGTGATAAGATTAGTTATTGTAGATCGCCAAATTATGATATAATTTGATTAACAAAACCGTGTTGTTCATCTAAGATAACATTATGCAATAGGGGGTTAATAGCATCATGCACCAAACGCTCAAAAACTTTAGAAAGAATGGGCAGTATTGATATTAGTCACTTTTTGATCCATCCTTGTAAACAATAAAAGAATAAAAAAGAATAGTCCCATATTCTTGCACTTTTCCAAATGTCAGGAAATATTCCATCAGATAAGCATTTATTGTAAAGATAGCACAAAGGAAGATCAATTACAGATGCAGTTTCCTTGAAGAAAACACCTGGAATGTTATCCATCCCAGCGCCCTTCGATATATCTAACATTTGCAGGGTTTTACGTACCTGAAATCTAGTCACTTTGATGTTATGAAACAGAAACAGAAACTTTTTTTATTCAATATAGATTAAACAATACTTATTGAAAGTCAATTTTTGAATAGTAAAGTCAGATGTATTTTCGAGTGGTATGCAAATATCATCAATATCGAAATCATGTGGTACAGATGATCGTTGAACAACAAATTGAAAGGATTTGCTAAATATGTAGATCACAAGACACTTTTTGACTTTGAGCAATAGAACCTTTATATTGTACACTACTTGGGATCTCTGAAATGTTACGGCTTTGAGATGTGAACTTCCAAATGTATTTAATGTTATATTTTATACTGATATATTTTATTCTGATAATGTTTTAAACTTTTTTCTATATATTGAGAATATATTATAATTTTAATTATTGTTATATTTTTTCATTTTAACCCATGCTCGATTTTTTTTAATTGAATATATTTATTAATTCAGGAGTAAACCAGGCAGGATACAGGATACAGGAGAAGACCTAATATATTTTTTAGGTACGTGTAAATTAATAATACTGTAAGTTTTTTCATAAACTAATGAAACTGCTTCCTCAGCACTTTTATTTAAAAATAAGACATCCTAATGAATTTTTGCATAATTTCATTATAGTCCGCGTTTCTGTAACAATAGTTGAGATATGGTTTAAGCCGGGTGTATCCATGATTTGCATCATACGCAACCGATACACACAAAGGTGGGTGATGTTTATCCGCAGGAACTAATTATTAGTGATTAATATAGAAGATTTTATTAGTGATTAATAGAATAGAAGATAGTGAAAAGATCCAAAATACGGTCTTTGTCGTTTCTTAAGGAGTTTACTTGATAGCAATTTAATACCGCCATAAAATTATTTATTTGTATGTGAGATTGGTTAAAATCGCTGATACAAGGATATTGCCCATAGGAATCGTTATTCATCCAAACTAAGTCAGGTAAATTAAAGTCCCCAACAATAAAATAATCTGTTACACTAGTATTCACGTCAAGCAACTTATTTTGTAACATATTTAAGTAACTAAGATAAACTTGATGGCATTGTTTTGGCGGAATGTAAACTGCACCTATAAATAAACACTTTTTTGCGTCTTTAAATTCGTTAAGTATTTGGTCGATAACGGGTGGGAGCGGGGAGGATTTCACAGCGGTAGGTGCGCAGCTGGCAGAGCACAGTGTGCGCTGGATCGCGATCAACACGCCACCTCCATCACGGCGGCCGCTTCCCGCTCGATCTCGATCCGCACGAAATACCTTATATCTATTGTCTATGTATTCGTTATCGGTTATGTCTGCATGCAGCCACGTTTCAGTTAGTATTATTACATCGTATGATTGAGTAAGTATATTCATAAAAAGTATATGTAATTTGGTAATGAGACCACGACAATTCTGGTAATAGATAGAAACATTCTTATCCATTTTTAAATATAACAATATTATGTGTTGTTAGTAAAAGATAGTTAAAATTATAAAAAAGACTACTTATACCATAATCACCTTACTTTAGTAATATAAATAAGTTTCAATAGTAACCAGTAAAAAATATATTTTATTTCTCCTACCTGACACATATTGGTTGGGCTGAAAAGTTCGTATCGTCTCTATGAGATGGCGCCACTAGAATAAAATCCATATCATTTTTAGGTAGTACCAACCTTCAAAAGACACGTGTATAAATTTGACAGCTGTCTGATTATTAGTTTGTGAGATACAGCATTTTGAGTGAAGCAACTTTTGTTATTTTGAAAAAAATGGATAAAAAGGAATTTCGTGTTTTAATGAAACACTATTTTTTGATGAAAAAAACTGCTGCTGATACCAAAAAGTGGCTTGATGAGTGTTATCCGGACTCTGCGCCGGGCGAAGCAACCATTCGTAAGTGGTTTGCCAAATTCCGTACAGGCCATATGAGCACCGAAGACGATGAACGCAGTGGACGTCCAAAAGAGGCTGTTACGGACGAAAACATAAAAAAAATCCACAAAATGATTTTGGAAGATCGTAAATTGTGGTTGATTTGTATAGCTGGCACTCTAAAGATATCAAAGGAACGTGTTGGACATATCGTTCATGAATATTTGGGTATGCGAAAGCTATGTGCAAAGTGGGTGCCGCGCGAGCTCACAATCGACCAAAAACAAGAACGTGTCGATGCTTCAGAGCAATGTTTGGAGCTGTTCAACCGCAATAGAAGTGAATTTTTGCGTCGATATGTGACAATCGATGAAACATGGATCCACCACTACACTCCAGAGTCCAGTCGGCAGTCATCTGAATGGACTGCACGCGATGAACCGAATCCAAAGCGTGGAAAAACTCAACAGTCGGCCGGTAAGGTTATGGCGTCCGTATTTTGGGATGCACATGGAATAATTTTCATCGACTATCTTGGAAAGGGAAAAACCATCAACAGCGACTATTATATAGCGTTATTGGAGCGTTTGAAGGACGAAATCGCGAAAAAACGGCCCCATTTGAAGAAGAAGAAAGTGTTGTTTCATCAAGACAATGCGCCGTGTCACAAATCGATGAAAACGATGGCAAAATTGCATGAATTGGGCTTCGAATTGCTTCCGCATCCACCGTATTCTCCAGATTTGACCCCCAGCGACTTTTTCCTGTTCTCAGATCTCAAGAGAATGCTCGCTGGAAAGAAATTTAAAGCCGATGAGGAAGTAATCGCCGAAACAGAGGCCTATTTTGAGGCTAAACACAAATCGTACTACAAAAATGGTATTGAAAAGTTGGAAGATCGCTATAATCGGTGTATCGCCCTCGATGGCAACTATGTTGAATAATAAAATCGAATTTTGCCAAAAAAGTGTATTTTTCTATAAAACGATACGAACTTTTCAGCCCAACTCTGTAGATAACGATTTTAATTTTAGTAAACATGCACAAATAGTATATTCGCCCGATAGTCCCATGGTTGAACATTCATTATTTATATGAGTATAGCTAAGACAAAACAACATCAGTAGAAATGATAACTTAGGATTTAATTTTCTTGAGGTCTTGCTCGCATCGTACAGCCAAAATAGGAGATGTCTCAGTTTGACGCACCAAAACAGTACCGTGCTCAATCCATGTGAATTTATAATTGTGCTTAGTGGCTTGTTGACGGCACAATCGAAATAATTGCTTGTTTTTAGCTGTACGATGTTCGTTTATGTACACGTTATGTATGGTACCAGGTACCGCCAGCTGGTCTGATTTTAAACCTTTATTTGCCCGTGCTGCCGTGATGAAGTTGTCGCGGATTATTTTCGTTGTTTTGGACATGAACACTTTTTATCAAAGTGTGGCACTCTATGGGCTGATACGATATCCGATTTGCTGACAGGGTGTTTGATGACACAACCAATCTTCTCAATAATAGATAGAAAGTTTTCATCACTTCGTTATGGTAAGTTAGCAATCTCAACGTTATAAAACCGTGCCCGTTGCTCAATTGCATCAATTTTATCTTGTAATAGGTTAACCTGGCTGATTACATCATCGCTCGATCTCAGCTGGCTTTCTACCTGTGTCAGACGCGTTTCAGTACTATCCTATATAAGATAAGGATTTGTCGATTGTGTCCAATCCATCTCCTAACTCTTTAAATGAGTTACTTATAGTCGCTGATATTTTCTTCAGTAAGCTTACTCTTGAAAACAACCGATCGATCGGGATTGGAATTATGACGTTTGGTACTCTTGAAAGCGACTCTAGCGCTAAATTACTTTAGTATTGCGTGGTGATTGTGTGAACTAATTGGGATTGGAATTAAAATTGTCCAAGTGAAATCGGTACTCCCGACGCACTTTTGACAGTTAGTTGACAGTAGCTTATTGTGTTTGATATTGCGTTGGAATTGGAATTAAGGCAATAGCAAAACAGTAACGTTTTAGGAATTGTGTTCATATTAATCTTTTGTTTTCTGCAATTATCTTATTGTTTTCGATAAAATAATGACACGTTTAGCTCTTGCGTCTATTATTCTACGCCGTAATAGTGCATTATATTTAAAATAATGTCTAAATGAGCTTCAAATTATGCGTTTTAAGCACTTAAGTTTTTTTCTATGAGTGATGATGATTATGGAGCTAATGATTGTGTTATTAAGTACTTTAGTGAGAAAATAGTGCATGAATAAAAACCTAAATACGATGCCCCGTAGAGAATATATTTTACATCATATTGTTACAGCCTTTATTTTTAATTCGTTTTAAAGTGGTTGTTTTGTAGAAGAAATATTTTCAATAGTTAGGCGGCGCAAAGGTTTAAAGAGGATTGTTTAGATATCTCAAGTACGATCTAAAGCATCCCACTGCTGGGCAGAGGTCTCTTATCATATCTGAGAGGTTTATTGGCGGGTTTCACATGTAAAGGAATATGAATATAATAAATGTATAATTTTATAAGAATTAAAAATAAAATTATATAGCTATCGTAATTTTAGTAACATATAACTTAACACAACATAAACACTCACGCCTGTCACTCAGAGGGGTGGGCAAAGACTACAGACGTCCATTTGGCACAATCCTGACACACCTCTCTTGCCTCCTCCACATCATTATACCTACTCATACATGCTCGTCGGTTAAAAGTACCCTTAATTTGGCCCATTTTCAATATATCGCCAATTTTGTCGGTATTCTTTCACCTAGAACATCCCTTTCCAACTCTGCCGCTCACTTCTGCAACATAAATTTGTTTTGTCACTTGTTCCTCATTCATTTTTTGCACATGACCATACCACCGAAGCATACCTTTCTTAATACTAGTCACATCATCTTGCAAACCACACTCTTATCACACAATTTCTCACACTTTCACTCAGATTCAGCCCTACCATACTCCTTAATGACTGTATTTCTACTGCGTTTATTCTACTTTTGTGCTTCTTCTGCCACACCCAACTTCCACTACCATATGTTAAAATAGGGACTAACATAGCCATATGCGCCTTTTTTGACACATTCTGACTTTTCACAATAGAGTTTAGAGCCCCATTTACTTTATTTCCTGCATTCACTCATTGCTTTTTAATAAGGATTTGTTAATTCTGATACAAATTTAACCATTTATTTAATATAATACAACATATTTTTATCAACCTATCACCATTAGTATATATTCTTACCTACATACTAAATCTACATTAAATCTATTTTTCATATTTGAAATTTGATAATATAGCTTAACATATGTAATCAAAAACATATTCATTATAATTATATCAAATTATAAGACTATGAAATTAAAATCTTAAAATGATACCTTCAGTGAACCAAAAATCGGTTTCTTTTACAAAAGTAATTAAAAGAAAACAAATAAATTTAAAATAACATTAAAACGTTTATAAAATTAAATAAAAGTCTTATTTTAAATTACGGCAATGCCATTGTTGTTGTATTCTGTTTGTAAAATTTAAAACAATAATATTAAAACCCTCAATTGTCCTGGCTATTTTGGACATTGCTTTTGATAATTACTTTATTTTCAGATGCTCCATATATTGATCATTTCTTGTTGGTAGAGTGTTGTTGCTTGGGGAATGTGGTATGGAGTTAAGTTGTGATTCTGAAATGAAAATAAATATTTGATAACATCCCATCTCTGTAGAGTAATGTATTAAAATCACAAAATTAAGTTAGAATATTTGAATTAGAAGTTTTAATCCATCACAAGCCATTTAAAAGGATGTTTAAGATTTTTCCTTTTTCTGCGGGTAGGTGATAAAGTCAATAGCTGTTTTTAAGTGCTCCTATTTATAATTTCATATTTTATTAATTTCCACAATAGATAAGTGTTTGTTCTCGATGTTGTAGTTCTAAATAAAATGACTGCAAATTTATATAAAGACTGGTATAATAGTGAACTAAAAACGTTACATTAGATTTAAACTAAAATAATATATGAGCGTCCACGCGTACTGTCGGTGGTAGCTCCGTTCGCTTACTCCCCGCTCCACTCCAAGCCGACCGCGGCCGCCAGCAAACCGGTTTTACCGCTTCTCTCACCTCAATATCGTTCAGTGATCTGAACATACTCCCCCCGTTGAAGTGTCTTCAACCGTAGCTGTTGGTAACGGGACGATGGTGTTGAATGCTCTACGGACGACACCTTTTCGTGTGAGAATGTCGGCAACCCGAGATATGCCGTCCGTGCCCGGCCACAAGCGCAAGACTCGTCCCAAAGGCCACATAAGGGGAGGAGTCGCCTTGTTCTTAATAAGAACCATGGACCCTTCGCTAAGCGTGCCCGTGGAGTGGCACCATTTTGTTTTTTCCTGAAGCCATAAAACGTATTCATGTGAAAAGCGATTCCAAAAATGTTGCTTTAGGTAGTCGATGCGACGGAAACGCTGGAGACTGGAGACATTGACATTGGCAATCTGTGGATGAGGTATCATAACTAGAGACCGTCCAATAAGGAAATGTGCAGGAGTGAGTGGAGTGAGGTCTTTAGGGTCATTTGAAATGGGAACTATGGGTCTTGAATTTAATATTGCTTCTATCTGGATTAGACATGTCGCCATTTCCTCAAAAGTCAAATGTGTTAGGCCTAAAATTCGACGCAGATGATGTTTCACGGATTTGACAGCAGACTCCCATAGTCCTCCGAAATGAGGTGTATAGGCTGGTATGAAAGAAAAATTAATACCTGCATCGATGTCGTTTAATTGTAGGTCTTGTGACAGCAGTTGAGCCAACTCATTAAAGGCCCCAACAAACGTAGTGCCATTGTCTGACAGCACGTTGCGTGGTTTCCCCCTACGAGCAATAAAACGGCTAAAGGCAGCTAAGAAGGCATCCTTTGTCATGTCTGACACTAGCTCTAAATGGACGGCTCTTGTGGCCAAACACACAAATACGCAGATAAAACATTTGACAAGTTTAGCACCTCTCCCCTTTCTATCGGCGATCATAATTGGTCCGGCGTAGTCTACTCCGGAATCAAGAAAGGGGAATTCTAGGTGAACGCGTTGCTCTGGTAAGTTTCCCATGACTGGCTGTATCGTATTTGCCTTTATCCTACAACATTTTATGCACTGTCGAGTAATTTTTCGAGCTAAGTTTCTGCCACCAATAGGCCAGTAATGATGCCGAATGGTAGCAAGCAGTAATTGTGGGCCAGCATGAAATAATTTAATGTGAAACATTTCAAAGAGTAAAACTGTTATATGATGAGAACTTGACATAAGAATGGGATGTTTGACGTTATAATCGTAAAATGAGTTATTTAGTCTCCCCCCAACACGTATAATGTTATTTGAATCTAAGAACGGTGACAATGAGTTAAGTTTGTTTTTATTTGGTAACTGCTTACCCATTTTTAATAAATTATATTCATCGTAAAAGGATTGTTCTTGGGCAATTCTAATTAAATAATTAGTAGAGTTAGTGAGTTCTTGAGAACTTAAGGGGCCTAATGATTTAAGAGACCCGTGTTTTGAGTTATTTATGAATCGCAATATATAAGCCATAATACGTTGTAATTTGAGGAATTTTGAATATTTTGAAATTAATTTATCTAGTTCATTGTTATTTTGTTTAATTGGTATTAGATGATAACTGGATTGAGTGTTTATATCAGCTTGGTGTAATGAATTATTTATAATTTCTGGTAATTGAGTATTGGATTTGGGTATAGAAGGCCGCTGTGAAGTATCTGCTGATGCAAGAAATTGAGGACCAGACCACCATAAAGAAGAACTAGATAGTTTATCTGCAGAAAGTCCACGCGAAGCGAGGTCTGCAGGATTTTCATTTGATGGAATATAGCGCCAATTATTGCCTCCGACTGTCTCTTGAATTTCGCTTACGCGATGACGTACAAAAGGTTTTAACTGTATTGACGACGAAGTTAGCCAACCAAGAACGATAGTAGAGTCACACCAAAGGGTACAGGTGGTAAATTTTAGTGTGAGTGATTGTCGTACCTTAGAGCATAGCCGTGCGCCCAGGAGCGCGGCGCACAATTCGAGACGTGGCATAGTGGTAGGCTTTATGGGAGCTACCTTACTCTTCGATGTAAGTAATTGTACCTTAACCGAGCCTTTACTTATCAGGCTTCGTACATAGACGCAGGCACCATAAGCCTTTTCAGATGCGTCTGTAAATACATGTAGCTCTACACTTGGAGTTAAACTGTTCATAACCCAACGAGGTATTTCAATATTGTTTAGTAAAGGTAATGTGTCCCGGAAGACTCCCCAGGCGCTTTGGATATTGTCTGGTACGGGTTCATCCCAGGAAGATTTCACAATCCATAGGTTCTGCATGATGATTTTTGCTTGAACAATGCATGGAGTTACAAGACCAAGTGGGTCAAATATTTGTGATATTACAGATAATATCTCACGCTTGGTAATAATTGCCTTAAAAGGGATGTTTATGTAAAATGAAAATGTATCAGTTGAACATTTCCAGTTAAGGCCTAAAGTTTTAGAAAGATCATTAGCACTAAGATCAACTGAATCGCCTTGACTTTTCTTGCCAGAAAGATTTTCTAAGATTTCCGTCGAATTCGATTGCCACTTGCGCAGATTATATTTCGCCGAATGCAAAATAGCACTTACTTCACGACACTGATGTAACAAATCTGCGACCCTTGTACCTCCTGACAGATAATCGTCTACATAAAAATCATGAGTAATCGTGAATTTAATACTTGGATCGATACACTCATTGGCTAATTGATTAAGGCACCTCGTAGCTAAAAATGGTGCGGAAGCCGTGCCATAGGTCACAGTGTTCAGTGTGTAAGTTTTTAATGGTTCATTAGGGGCCCTTCTCCATAGTATTTGTTGGAGTGGGCGATAATTATCGTCAACGAGAATTTGACGGTACATTTTTTCAGTGTCCGCGGACACAACGAATTTATGTTGTCGAAAGCGCAGTAATATCGACAGTAAGTCATCTTGAATAGTTGGGCCTACCATTTGAATATTATTATATGACTTTCCTGATGTAGTGATTGCGGAGGCGTCGAAGACTACACGGAGTTTGGTAGTTGTACTAGATTTCTTTTGAATGCAATGATGTGGCAGAAAATAAGAGGGAGTACCTTTGTTTATTTTATTTACATTTTCAGACATATGTCCTAGATTGACATATTCGTCCATGAATTGAATATATAGATTTTTAAGTGAAGGATTTTTTCTTAGTCGTGACTCAAGAGACAGAAACCTTTGTTTGGCCATTTTATATGATTCACCTAATGTGGTAGGCGCTTCTTTGAGTGGAATACTTACCACGAACCTACCATCTGATTTACGATATGTAGAGTCTACAAAAAATTGTTCACAGGCTTTTTCTTCCGCTGTATACTTATGCCTTGTCGAAACAGAATCAAGTTCCCAAAATCTAGTTAAATCTCTATGAAGATCACCTGAACCATCAGCAAACATACACACGGTTGGGCTGGACTGATTTTGTGTGGTTATACCAGATATAAGCCAGCCTAATTTTGACTCAATCAGAGAAGGCTTATTTTTGCCTAAGTAAATGCGATTCGCGCCTATGATATCCCAAAATACTTCTGCGCCAACAAGAATGTCAATCGTTGACGGAACATTGAAAGATGGATCGGCAAGGCGAACGCCTGAAGGTAATGAAATATTTGTAATATCTACATAGCTACTTGGTAGATTTGAAGCAATTTTGGGCAAAACAAAACAATTGATGTCGAATATGTATTTTTCGTCGAACGATTGTAACGTAACTGAACATGATGTTGAACAATGACTTGACTGATTGTCAATGCCTAAAACCTTCGATTGCAATTTAACTGTGTGTAAAGAAAGCTTACGACAAAAATCTTCTGATATGAAGTTACCAGTGCTTCCGTTGTCTAGTAGGATTCGTGCTGTACAGATGCTGCCATTGGCATCCGACACTTTTACGAGCGCTGTGGAAAGCAATACGATACGTGATTCAGTGTAATGATTTACAGTTAATGCAATGTTTTGTGATGGCAATTGAATCTCTTCATCTACGTGTATAAGTGTGTTGTGTTTCTTGTGGCAATATTTACAATTACTTAACCTGCATTTTGAAGTGAAATGTCCTGGGCGAAGGCAGTTATGACATACATTGAACTCATGTACTTTTCTAATTCTCGACTCTACGGGAAGCTTACGGAAATTTGAGCAAGTGTACAAAAGGTGTGAGTCCTGGCACATAGGACACTTATTGTTATATGTATATTGTTTACTATTTGTAACATAAAATTTTTTATTTTGAAGCGCGCTTGTATTATCCTTCTTATTCTGGGCGAGTTGAGATTCTTCAAGGGTTTCTAATAGGTCAGCCCTGTTGGATAAGAATGATGTGAATATCGATAAAGAAGGCGCATTAATTAAACTGTTTCGATGCTGTTCCCATTCGCGGTTAGTAATAGCGTCCAATTTAATTGACATCATGTAAATAATCAACGTATCCCAATACTCAACTGGTTGATCAAGGGTGGACAATGCACGAAGATTTTTATTTGTTACATCAACTATATATCTGAGTGATTTACTAGACTCGCGCTGTAATGGCTCTACATTAAAAAGCGCTTGAACGTGGTTGTTAACTAAAAGCCTTTTATTATCATACCTGTCACACAGCAATTTCCAGGCCGAGTCATAATTATCTGCTTTAAAATCCAAACTATCTATAACAAGTAAGGCACTGTCCTTGAGTGACGCACGCAAATAATGCAACTTGTTTATTTTGTCTATGTCGTTATTGCTATGAATTATGGAAACAAACGTGTCCCTAAACTCCAGCCAGTCATGGTAACTTCCCGAAAATTTTGGTAATTCAATTTTTGGTAGTCGAACAGAAATATGTTTGTGTGTATGACCGCAAGAACTTACCTCTGACGCAATATCGGTACTCGTGAGCTGTTTGCGTGCGTTGCTTACAAGTTGACGAGCAGCAGCTATGAGGTTATAATACAGCTTTTCAAAGTCTTCACGCTCCGTATATTGCTCGTCGGGGTCATCCGCCAACGCCTCCAATTAATTCTGTAACGCATCGTATTTATCGTATAGTTTTTCAAATGTATTTAGGCGATATTCAATTTCAATGACCTGCTGTTCACTTAACCTTTCACAAGACTTTGACAGGTTTATATATGAAGAAAATTGTGTAAGCTTAGCTTTAATAGAAGCTCGTTTTTTTATTAATGTTTTTGATTCAGCCATTTTATGAAGATGAATAATGTAGTTAATTAAAGTATGAAGAAAAAGCAAGAAAAAGTAAATGCAATATATAGTGAGTAAGAAACAAGCAATTTATTTTAAAATTGCAATAAATTTATTATTCTTAGGCGCAAAGCAGTGGAGTTTAATATAGCTGCGTAATTATTATATGTATTTAGTATGCGTATCTACAAGATAAATTTTATTTAACTATAAGTTCTACAACAAAGAGAATCACTAAGTGTACTTAATCATTGATTGGAAATATAATGATTTGCTACGTAAAAAAAAAATTATATATTATATTAATGTGGGTACATAAACTAAAATTTTTTAATACATAATCTATGTATATATTATTGATGATAGTGGATGGATGGATGAAATGACATAATGATGTAAAAAGGAAACTGGAGCGATCTCACGTATGTATTATGCTGTCTTCTGCGATCACGACGTGACGATGAAGGAAGTTTGTTTTATTCTTCTTTTTGTGTATTTTATTCTTCAATTTGAGGATGAAAGGCACGTCTCACGTACAATTCACAGATAATGCTAACTTCATATGTATGAATATAAACTTCCTCTTTATCCCGACAATCCTTCTTCTTAGTGTTAGCAAATTTAGCAAGTATGCCTAAATGCAATGATATCCTTGTGTAATGATCCCAAAGGCGTAAAAGCAGGAGCACGGTGATAAAATGAAGACAGCAAAACATAAGCGAGGTCTACTATAATGTTATTTCAACGGTAATTTTAAAACTTTGTTCACTTGGTTCAATTTTCACGGGAGACGGACCAATATGTTTGTTCTCGATGTTGTAGTTCTAAATAAAATGACTGCAAATTTATATAAAGACTGGTATAATAGTGAACTAAAAACGTTACATTAGATTTAAACTAAAATAATATATGAGCGTCCACGCGTACTGTCGGTGGTAGCTCCGTTCGCTTACTCCCCGCTCCACTCCAAGCCGACCGCGGCCGCCAGCAAACCGGTTTTACCGCTTCTCTCACCTCAATATCGTTCAGTGATCTGAACAATAAGAGTAAATTTTACGATAATTATATTGAGAAAAGAGATCTTAATGTGCTCAAATAATAATTTATCTATGTAAACAAGCTTTTAATAACTTACTGCATCACCCATCAGCAACACTAGTATTTATCACCATTAAGCACTGTTACATTACGATTACAATATGGCAAGCAACAATAATGTAGACAAAATACAGAAAGAACTGGAAGTCAGCTGGATGCAAAAGATGGCAGAATTCGAAGATCGTTTGAAGGCTGCACTGGTCCCATCCAATCCAACGTTAGTGCAGCTAAGTCAGGAATTTTATGCATTCAAGGATATGGTCACACAAATGTTTAGTCTACTGCAACTGCAAGTTAGAAGTCGTATAAACACAATTGATGGACTTGACATGCGGCAACGGCAAAATGTATTGCTATTCAATGGCATCCCCGAGGACTCTGAAGTAAGCTTAATTGATAAGGTTCTAAGCTTAATACATGGCAAAATGGGCCTTTCTGATGTAAGCGGAACCTCGATCAAACGGTGTCACAGATTGGGCTCACAAGGTAAAGATGAAATTAGAGCAGTCCTTGTCCAGTTCCATGATCACCATACAAAATCATTAGTTTGGAAGTCTAAGGCTAAGTTAAAAGGTACGTCTTTCACATTGTTTGAGTTCCTCACAAAGACTTGTCAAAATATTCACAAGCAGGCCAGGAAGTACTTTGGCATGAGGAATGTGTGGACGCTTGATGGCACAGTCTATATTAAACTGCCTGATAGTAGTCGGGCAAAAGTAACTTCAATAATCTTGTCACCAAGTACTCGCCAGGGTGTTCTCCTCTTTCAAATACATCACCTCCCAAAACCGAAGATAGCACAGGTAATCTCTCTGGTGTATCACAACCAAGTATATCTAAATGTAGTCGCCAACAAGAAGTGGTATCACGCTATCAAGGGGCACAATCGGGTCCAAGCAACGAAAAAAAAAGGATACGCCGCGTTGTGACCAAAAAATAATGACGTTGTTGATATTTTCACACACTTTCTCAAGGTTGTTACGATTCTTTAAAATAATTAAGTTTACTTTATTCAGTCCTATGTTATTTGGTATCATTCAAGCCTTTTATTATTTCTAATGATCGTATCTTAGTAATTATCGTTGCACTATATTTATCTTCTTAGTTTAATTGATTTAACTAAACTACTAAGGGTTTAATATTGTTTATTATTTACTTTTTATAATAAGAATTTTTTTTATAATAAGTGGGTAGAAAAATATAAACAAACTGTTATTTTGTTACTTTGTAAAGATAAAGATTATTGTTGTAATTACGATACGCCAAGTACAGGCAAAGGTATTATACCTTGCATCCTAGTGTGTTTTAATGTTTCTAAAATACTGTTAGCAAACGGATGTTATTTTATATCATGATTAAATTTTACAATTTTTACTATATCCCTGTTAACATTGATTTCAAGAAATGATTTGGATACACAGACACTAACAAATTAAACGTTTGATTTTGTTTCCGTTGGGAAAGATTAATTGTGGACTTATTAGTTTAATGTTGATGTTTTGTTATATCCTGTTTCTGTATTTACTTGTATAATAGTGTATTTTAATGTTCTATTAATTTAAGGTTACTTTTAAAAACAATGATTGTTATCTTTATCAGTCAACTGATGAGATAGAGCAGTGATAGTGGAGTAGTTGATTTTCTGGTTTATACGTATAGCGTTGTAGATATTTTATGCTTAGACTTTGTTTTATCTCTTAATATATTTAATATTTTATTATTTATTGTTATCTAATATACATATTATATATAAATCTATTTAGAAGTTAATAATGTCTGATGATGAATCTTTTTATTCCTTTTTATAGTTCAGATTCCTCATACGCCTGTGGTAATGATCTTACAGATAATTTACTTCTCTTACGCGATCAGTTAAGTAATATTTTTCTGCCTCATAAAAAATATTTTAATGTTTTTCATATTAATGCACAGAGCATTCCAAGTCATTTTTCCTACTTAGAAGTAGCATTCTCACTAGACTGTGATGTGTCGATGCTATCTTAATATCTGAGAGTTGGCTAAAACCATCTATTATGTCGAGTTTGTACCCATTACCTAATTTCATTCTTATACGCAATGATCGGACTGAGAAGGGGGGAGGTGGTGTCGCTATATATCTATGAAAAAATATTCCTTATAAAGTTGTTCTATCTTCCCCCTCCCCATTTTCTGCCACTGCTGAGTTTTTATTTCTAGAAATAAACATTATGGGTGCTAGGGCAGTTTTAGGTGTTGTATATGTTCCTCCTTCTGTGGATTATTTTACCTCACTTGAGACGGCTCTTGACACCATTGGATCTGAGTACATACATTGCATGATAATGGGTGATTTCAACACTGATTTGTTAAAAAATACTTCTCGCTCCCAAAAACTTCGATCAATCATTGGATCAGTCGAACTCTGCATTCTCCCATTGGCGGCAACTCATAGAAATACTGACACTGATGATTCGTTGATTGACCTCATCATTACTTCCTCTTCTGATCGTGTGATTCAGTTTGGACAGCTCTCTGCTCCTTGTTTCTCACGTCACGACTTGATTTATTTTTCATATAAACTTAAACCTCCAAAACAGAAACCTATTTTTCTGCAGTTACCCAATTTTTCAAGAATGAATATTGAGAGTCTCAGGAGAGACGCATCTTCAATTGATTTTGGCCCTTTGGTGGCAGCTTCTAACGTCGATGATAAAATATCCTTTCTAAATAATAGCATCCTGAATCTGTATAATATTCATGCTCCGGTACATTATGTAAAAGTTAAGCGTCCTCCTGCTCCCTGGATGACTAAAGGGGTACAAGTGGCAATGGCACGGCGAGATCGGGCTTTCCAGAAGTATAAAAAGAATCGCTCAGAAGAAAATTGGTCTAACTTTAAAACGCTAAGAAACAGATGCAATCAGGTGGTACGAAATGCTAAACGCCGCTACATTCATGATAAAATAACTAATTCTTCGCCCACCGAGTTATGGAAATTCCTCAAGTCTATCGGAATTAATAAAACTAATTCTCCGGAATATGGCGCCTCTCTCAATTTGGATGACATTAATCGTCACTTTGTTTCTATTACTTCATTGGACCCTCAAGTCCGTTCTCAAACTATTGCTTCTATAGAATCAATGCAGCGTCTCCAGATCCCTGACTTTTGTTTCTCCCCTGTTACTCAGGATGAAATTAAAAAAGCTCTGTTGGCCATTAAATCCAAGGCTGTGGGTTATGATGAAATTAGTAAGCAACTGGTGTCTATGATTCTTGAGTACCTTCTTCCAGCTATAACACACATTATAAATTATTCTCTGGACTCAGGTCAATACCCTTCTGCATGGAAAAAAGTTTTTGTAAGACCTCTTCCTAAAATACCTAATCCTGTTCTCCCTAACCATTTTCGTCCTATTTCAATTCTCCCATACCTCTCTAAAGTTCTGGAAGCCTGTGTTTTTAAGCAAATATCTGTATTCGCTGCAAAACATAACCTGCTGAATGAATTTCAATCGGGGTTTCGCTCTGGTCACAGTACTACCACTTCGCTTATCAAAGTCACAGACGATATAAGAAAGGGCTTAGATGAGCAAAAATTAACAGTGGTGGTGCTTATTGACTTTTCAAACGCTTTCAACACAGTGGATCATGGTATCCTCCTATCCATCCTTAAACACCTTAAATTTTCATCCCCAGCCTTGGAATGGTTTTCTTCTTATATTCGCGGTCGCCAGCAATCGGTTCGCTCAGGTCAGCGGTTTTCTGCATGGGCTGAAATTGAATCTGGTGTGCCGCAAGGCGAAATACTTTCTCCTATTATGTTTTCCTTATTTATAAATTCTATCTCCTCAGTTTTAGATTGTTCGTACCATCTGTATGCGGATGATCTCCAGCTCTATGTACAGTCAAGCTTAAACAATCTTAACTTTGTAATACACAAATTAAATGATAACCTGGAAGCCATAAGATAATGGTCATGTAAATATGGCGTTTCTGTTAATCCTGCCAAATGCAAAGTTGTAATATTCGGAAGTTCGCAATTATTGGCCAAGGTTGATTATGGATATCTCTCTCCTGTATTTTATAATGGAAGTTTGATTCCATGTTGTGATTCCATAAAAAATCTTGGCCTGTACATGGATATAACTATGACCTGGAAATTGCAGATCTCAGAAGTTAGTCGTAAAGTTGTTGCTACCTTGCGTTCCCTTTATCGTCTTAAAAATTTCCTACCCTTCAAAACCAAGCTAACGCTGGTTCATTCCCTTATTCTACCTATTATCGACTATGCCGATGTATGTTACCCAGATCTGTCAGAAAATCTTCTAAACAAGTTGGAGCGCCTTCTTAATAATTCCATAAGGTTTATTTTTGGTTTACGTAAGTATGACCACATATCGTTCTATCGTTCAAAGCTTAAATGGCTACCTATACATCAAAGGCGATGCTCTAGAATTTTACTTGTACTTTATTCAATTTTAAACGATCCAAGGTCGCCTTCTTATCTTAAGGATAATTTTCATTTTTTTCATGCGATCGACGGTCGAACATCCCGACAGTCAAACCGTCTGAGGTTAAGGTTTCCACAGCATAAGTCAAATTTTTTTAGGTCGTCTTTTACGATACAAGCTATACAACTTTGGAACACCCTCCCCAACGATATTAAGAATGCCACAAATAAAAAAATCTTTCAAAGTTCTTCTCCGAAAACATTACCTGGAGGAAACCACTAATTAACATTATTTTTCCTTAATTTTTGTCTTTCTTTTCTTCTTTTTTACTTCAATATATATCATTCATTTGGATATTTATTTACGTTAGTTACGTAAGTTTATAAGCATGTATATATATATATTGTTACGAGCTTGAGGTTCGTGACAATAAAAATTGCCGATAAAATTACCTAAATTAACACTTTAATTTGCTTTACACAAATTAAAACTAAAAACACTAATAATTAAACACACTAATTCACTTAATTCCGCTCCGAAGCTTCGCTTGTGTCGCCGAGTTAAACTCTCTGCCCCGATCGCATCTTGCAGCGCCTATTTATTTAAATTAGCAAAGAAACATCCCGAATCTTCAGGTAAATGCGCGCAAAGGGACGAGTTTGCGAGTATAGATTTTCTAGAAACTTAGTTCTTCGGGTGGCGCTGTGGGTCGAAAGATCTGTGATGTCATTCTTTACACGCTCTACTCGCTCTCGTTCCTGACACTAGATGGCGCTAGTATATCGTCGATTGGAGCGCGTAACACTGCCCCCTCCTAAGACATGTTCGTCCCGAGCATTATCGGTCCCATGATAACGCGCCAAGCGATCCACATGGACGATCTTAGGAGTCCCTCTTACGCCTTTCTGTAACGGCTCCGCAATGTCAAGGGCTGTCCTATCCCGTGGTGCACCAATATTGTACAATTTCGGTGCTCCTCTACTACGTGTCTGAGGTCCCCGCACAGCCGCACAACTTGTACATATACGACACCAATCCTCGACATCGTCACGATAATGGACCCAGTAAAACTGTTCTCGGACCTTCAGCAGAGTTCGTTTAACTCCCAGGTGGACTCTTGGACGACCATTATGGCACAGCTGTAGAACATTCGGCACTTTAGCTTTAGGGACAACCATTTGCAAACGATAGCTGTCTCCTCGACCATTGTCCCATTTACGGCACAGGACTCCATCCTGAAGCAGCAAGCTGTCCCATTGGGCCCAATAGCTTTTCGTGGTTGAACTCATCGCTGAGACGTCCCTCCACTTAGGCTTGGTAGCACGGGCCTTCATCCATCCCAGAATCGGCTTGATATCCGGATCTTCCTGCTGTGCATGTCGTAGGCTGTCCTTCCACCCGTTGCTGAGGTGGTCTGTCCTGAGCATCCTCACGGATACCACTTCCTTACCTTGCCTACTACAATGGTTGCCATCTACAGGACAAGGTCTTCTTGACAATGCATCTGTGTTGCCGTGAGATTTCCCGCTGCAGTGCCTGATAATAAAGTCGTATTCCTGCTGCTGCTGGGCGGTGCTGTTAGCCGCACTTCCTTTCTGAGACCGTTCACCTTCCCTTCCTAGGGTGTGCTTAGGGCAGCTGGACCGAAGATGGCCCCTTTCCCCACAGCCATAGCACCTAGGGCTGTATCCTTTATTGTGGTCTCGAACCGTAACTGCTGCAACCTCCCTAGCGTGAGGTGAACGATGATCCTGTCGCCGCCATGCAGTGCCGTTAGCTGCACTACCCTCTCGAGATCGATCAACTCTCCTTTCCACGGTTCGCTTAGGGCAGCTGGATCGAAGGTGGCCCTTTTCCCCACAGCCATAGCACCTTGGGCTGTATCCTTGGTTGCGGTCGCGAACTGTAGCTGCTGCAACCTCCCTGACGCGATGGGAACGATGATCCTGCCTCACGGCTTCCACCTCCAGTGCATGGGCCAAGGCGTTCTTAAGCGTCTCGTGGTGCCCGGAGCCTCACAGCAGCTCTGACTTCCAGCTCGCGGATGCCGTCTATGAATGTCTGCACCAGGTTCCCTTCAATGAGCGCAGGTACAGACCGGTATGCTTTTCGCACCAGCTTCTCCACTTCTAGAGCCCACTGCTGCAGGTTTCCGTTGATGCGCTGCACACGATCTTTAAGCTGCGCACGAAAGACGTGTTCCAGGTGAGCGTCGCCATACCTCGCCTCCAATGCCTCAAGGAGTTGCTCATAAGTCACTTCCTCACCGAGAGCTTTCAGAACTGTTAGGGCCTGGTCGCGCAGGCCTAGTGTGAGAGCAGTCATGGCCTGGCTTTTATTCCAGCCGTTCGCCTTCATAACAGCCTCGAACTGGATCTTGTAGGCTGACCAGGAAGAGGTACTGTCGAACGGCGGCACTTTGAATCCACGTAGCGAAGGTGTTGTAACTACTACGGGAGCTGTTGTTTCATCCCCAAGTTTGAGGTCGTCCAGCGTTTTCTTCACGTCAGCCATTACGTTGTCAACCCGATTGTTTACTTGGTCGATTCGGGTTTCGGCCTCCGACAGGCGGTTGTCATGTTGAGCAACCTTATCCTTCACCTCCCGTATCTCTTTTCCGAAAATAGCGTGAAGGTCCTTCATGAGGAGCATCTGCTCTTCCTTATCGCGTTGGAGCTGCTCTTCCAATCGGCGTGCCTGTTCCGCCTGCTGGCGAGCCTGTTCCTCCTGCTGCTCTTTCAACCAACGGGCCTGTTCCTCCTGTCGGCGGGCCTGTTCCTGCAACATCACCATCAAAGCACCTAAGTCGGGTGCTGCAGGTGTAGGAGCTACTGACGGGCCTGCAGCCGGTGGCTGGCCTTCCGAGGTCTGTGGCGTTGCACCACCAAATCTTCGTTGGTCCGTCTCCTGCTGGCGTTGACTTCGGGTACGGACACCCTCCGTTTCCTCCTTAGGTAAAATCGGCATTATTTTATCCCACTTCTGACACCAATTGTTACGAGCTTGAGGTTCGTGACAATAAAAATTGCCGACAGAATTACCTAAATTAACACTTTAATTTACTTTACACAAATTAAAGTTAAAACACTAATAATTAAGCACACTAATTCACTTAATTCCGCTCCGAAGCTTCGCTTGTGTCGCTGAGTTCAACTCTCTTGCCTAGTACAATGTTTGCAATCCTCAAGTTTGAGGTCGTCCAGCGTTTTCTTTACGTCAGCCATTACGTTGTCAACCCGATTGTTTACTTGGTCGATTCGGGTTTCGGCCTCCGACAGGCGGTTGTCATGTTGAGCAACCTTATCCTTCACCTCCCGTATCTCTTTTCCGAAAATAGCGTGAAGGTCCTTCATGAGGAGCATCTGCTCTTCCTTATCGCGTTGGAGTTGCTCTTCTAAACGACGGGCCTGTTCCTCCTGCCGGCGGGCCTGTTCCTCCTGTCCGCCCCGCAGCTGCTCTTCCAATCGGCGTGCCTGTTCCGCCTGCTGGCGAACCTGTTCCTCCTGCTGCTCTTTCAACCAACGGGCCTGTTCCTCCTGTCGGCGGGCCTGTTCCTGCAACATCACCATCAGAGCACCTAAGTCGGGTGCTGCAGGTGTAGGAGCTACTGACGGGCCTGCAGCCGGTGGCTGGCCTTCCGACGTCTGTGGCGTTGCACCACCAAATCTTCGTTGGTCCGTCTCCTGCTGGCGTTGACTTCGGGTACGGACACCCTCCGTTTCCTCCTTAGGTAAAATCGGCATTATTTTATCCCACTTCTGACACTAATTGTTACGAGCTTGAGGTTCGTGACAATAAAAATTGCCGATAAAATTACCTAAATTAACACTTTAATTTGCTTTACACAAATTAAAACTAAAAACACTAATAATTAAACACATTCACTTAATTCCGCTCCGAAGCTTCGCTTGTGTCGCCGAGTTAAACTCTCTGCCCCGATCGCATCTTGCAGCGCCTATTTATTTAAATTAGCAAAGAAACATCCCGAATCTTCAGGTAAATGCGCGCAAAGGCACGAGTTTGCGAGTATAGATTTTCTAGAAACTTCGTTCTTCGGGTGGCGCTGTGGGTCGAAAGATCTGTGATGTCATTCTTTACACGCTCTACTCGCTCTCGTTCCTGACACTAGATGGCGCTAGTATATCGTCGATTGGAGCGCGTAACAATATTATATATGTGTATGTATGTATTATTGTACGTATATTGATACTATATGTGTGTATATTTAAATGTAATGTGTATGTATGTAATTTGCATATATGTATATTTTAATGTATAAGCACTTATTTACGTATAATGGTCGCACCTGCCAACAATTATCCTTGGCACCCAGGGTTGACTGGCAGAGAATGCCACATGGCATTAAGTCCGCCCTATGTACCCTTTAGCTTAAGGTGTTTGTTACGTGTAAGTTTATAAGTTTATAAATAAATAAATAAGATTTATTGAAACATCTATATTCTCTACACTAAGAGATAATACATATGATGTCAATTTATGTAAATTATTGCAATTAAAAATGATGGATTACCTTTATACCACTTGAGTGGATAAATAGGGTCCTCGAGCTGTACAAGATTGACTGTACAGTTAGAGACTTCCTCGAGCAGTGTATGGGGCAGTGGAGTACGATCCTCTGTTATCTGGGCGAGCGGATGATGGCTGCGGAGAACCACATAAGGATAAGAAGGGGTATCTTCCAGGGCGATTGTCTGAGTCCAATCTGGTTCTGCCTCTCTCTGAACCCTCTCACCTTACTAGAGGGCTCCGGGAGAGGATTTCAGCTACGGAAGGGAGGAACAAAGGTGACCCACCTTTTCTATATGGATGACCTCAAGTTATTCGTCTCCAGTTGCTCCCATCTTATGGAATTGCTAAAGATCACTTGTGAATTTAGCAATTCTATTGGAATGGAGCTGGGGACGGATAAGTGTGCGGTCCTTCATGTAGAAAGGGGAAGGGTTGCTAACTCTGAGGGCATAGATTTATCTATGCCCGTCAACTTAAAGACCCTTTCCGAGGCTGAAACATACCGATACCTGGGTATGTCACAGAACATCGGTATCGATGAGGCTGGTATGAAACAGTCAGTTTGCTACGTGTTTTATGCACGCTTGACCAAAGTGCTTAACAGCCTTTTGTCCGGTGTGAATAAGACACACGCATATAACGGTTACCTTTACGGGGTACCTTTGGCATACTCAGGTGGACTCAGACCGAACTTAATGCCCTGGATAGAAAAGTCCGCACTACCATGACGTCCCATAGGATGCATCATCCGAGATCGTCGGTAATGAGGCTGTACTTGCCGCGAAAGCATGGTGGGCGTGGTTTTCTGAGCGCGCTCACCATGCATAATCGCGAAGTGTGCAGCCTCCGTGATTACTTCCTGGCGAGATCGTATGATCCATTCTATAATGACGTCATTTCTACTGATAAAGGGCTTACCCCTCTATCCTTAGCCCACGAGCAATGGCAGGACCCAGCAGTGCTTAGCATTTCCGACCGGGAAACCGTATGGAAGGAGAAGGAGCTCAACGGGAGGTACTACAGGGCTCTTCATGAGCCCTTCGTAGATACAGTCGCCTCCCTCAACTGGCTACGTTTCGGTGACCTCTTCGGGGAAACCTAGGGTTTTGTCTGTGCAATACAGGATCAGGTTATTAAGACCAACAACTATCGGAGATACATCCTAAAGGATGGCACCGTCGACGTCTGTCGAGCTTGTCGTCATCCCGGGGAGTCACTTAGGCATGTCATCTCCGGTTGTTCGGCGCTTTCTAACTCTGAGTACTTGCACAGGCACAACCTAGTAGCCAGAATTCTACACCAGGAGCTCGCTCTGAAATACGGTCTCGTGGACCGGAAATTGCCGTATTACAAGTACTTGCCGGAAGCCGTGCTCGATAATGACCGCGCCAGGCTCTACTGGGACCGGACCATCATCACAGACTATTCTTGCGAATAAGCCTGATATTGTGCTGATGGACCAGGCACAGTCAAGGATATTTTTGGTCGATATTACCATCCCGTATGACGAGAACCTCGTGAAAGCCGAAACAGATAAGCAATCAAAATATCTGGACGTGGCTCACGAGGTGACCGACATGTGGGGTGGTCTGCCGACCGAAATTATTCCTGTAGTCGTCTCTGCGAATGGGCTAATCCCAGTTAGCCTCTCTGGTCATCTGAGGCGACTAGGACTCCGTGACGGACCGCTCCGGGCTCAAATGCAGAAGGCGGTGCTCCTTGATACTGCCCGCATCGTCCGCCGGTTTCTTTCCCTTTCCCCCTAACCCTTGGCCGTTTGGTCTCCCCTGCCGAGGGCTTCCATCTGGTTGGGCTTTTATTTATTTATGTATTTTTGTATTTATTTTATTTTATTGATATTTGTGTATATTTATCTTTTCGTTTTCATTTATAATTATATATTTATACATCCCAACCAGATGAGAAAACTATATAGATACCCCACATAATAATAACAATAACCTCATGAAAGCCGAAACAGATAAGCGAACAAAATATCTGGACCTGGCTCACGAGGTGACCGACATGTGGGGTGGTCGGCGGACCGAAATTATTCCTGTAGTCTCTGCGAATGGGCTAATCCCAGTCAGCCTCTCGGGTCATCTGAGGCGACTGGGACTCCGTGACGGACCGCTCCGGACTCGAATGCAGAAGGCAGTGGTCCTTGATACCGCCCGCATCACCCGTCGGTTTCTTTCCCTTTCCTCCTAACCCTCGGCCGTTTGGTCTCCTCTGCCGAGGGCTTCCATCTGATTGGATCTTTATTTATTTGTGTATTTTTTGTATTTATTATATTTTATTGATATTTATGTATTTTAATTTAGACATATTATGTCTTTTCATTTTAATTTATAATTATATATTTATAGAAACCAACCAGATGAGAAAACTATACAGATACCCACAATAATAATAATAATCGTTTATTACCAATCACAATGGTACATAAAACAAAAAAAAATGCTTAGATTATTGTCTTAACTCTATGATACAATCATTGTAAAATTGACCATTGTGAGAGAGCGGAACCTGTACTAGGATACCCTGTGTTACACTATTCCGACCCCCGCACATTCGGACTCGTTTCATATATTTCTAGTATAATAATTGTTAGTATGATTAAAAAAGTTTCAGAGTAAGATTTTAACTGTAGGAATTTAGTTACTATTTCTTTACAAGTGTAGCGTGGTTTAGAGTAAATGTTCACAGCCTGATTAACTTTGTTATACAATAAAGGTCCCAGAAAAACATGTTGTCGTTTTGCAAACGGTGATGTCTCTTTAGGAATCCTGAATATTAGATCTTTCCTTCGTTTATTCATGTGAATAATGTGATCGAAGGTAGTTTTAGCATGATTGTGTAATATTGATTTTAAGATATACAGTTGTCGAACTGTCAGGACTCCCGTATTTGAGTAAATCAGAGAAGTGGAATAGCTATAGGGTTTAAAAAGAATTACTTTTAATACTGCTCTTTGTGCCCTTTCAGCTTGCAGGATATAATTTTTAAACGTTCCTCCCTATGAAGTTATGCAATATGCAATTATTGATTGGCGTAATGCGATTAAGCGATTTAAAGTCTGTAGCCGTTCTTAGTCGTTTGAAAACAAATATTAATTTACGGATCCTTTTGGTGAGAATTTCAACGTGATATTTCCAGGAAAGTGTTGAGTCAATGTATACACCAAGGTATTTTATTTTTTGAAACTGTTCTATAGTGGGACACGTGTTCGAACAGCAAATCATGATGGGGGGACTGTGGACAGGTATGAGCCACTATTTTAATATTAGATGGTTGAAGACGCTGTAGTTTGGTAAAAGTAATATACTTAGTCTTTTCCAAGTTAAGAGTTAATAAATTATGCTGTAGCCATTTCATAACTCGTCCCAACTCATTTTCTACGTTACGTGTTAGTTGATCCCAAGATGAACTATGGAATACCAAAGCTGTATCGTCTGCAAAAGCGAACAATTTCCCTTCGACTAGTTTCAGGTTACATAATTCATTCACGTAGACCAAAAATAAGCTAGGACCAAGGATACTTCCCTGGGGAACTCCATAAGAAATACATTGTGAGTCACTTGTCACATCGTCAATTTTACACGTTGGGTTCGATTTTTTAGATAACTACCAAATAAATTTAAAGCGGTTCCCCTTATCCCTATTCTTCCAACTTATTCAACAACATCGGGACAGAAACAGTATCAAACGCTTTAGCCAAGTCTAAAAACACTGCCAGACATTTGTTTTTTTGTTCCAATTGTGTAACTATATGCGATGTTAAGTCATTAATAGCATTTACGGTTGACTCCGCGAGTAAAGCCATATTGATTATTGGAAATAATATTATATTTATTTAAGTAATCAGTAAGTCGTTTGTTCACTCTAGAACTTTCGACAATGAGGGCAAAATTTCGCTCTAGAGGTTGTTCGCTCTAGAACTTTCGACAATGAGGGCAAAATAGAAATGGGTCTATAATTACTGATACTGGCTCTGTCTCCGGTTTTATAAATTGGTTTAACGATTGCTGTCTTGACACAGTCAGGAAATACGCCTTCTATGAAGCTTCTATTACATATGTGTGTTATTTGAGGTACTAGAACGTGACTAGACATTTTTAGCACCTTAGTAGGTATATCATCTATTCCAGTTGCTGGACTATTTTTAAGTTCAGTAATAGTATTATATACTTCAAGAAAATCGGTGTCAGTTAAAACAAATGAGTTAGAAATAGAACTATCCATTTCGTACGGCATAGGCTGAATATCTCTAGGAATCTTCTCTGCTAGGTTTTTCCCTACATTCGCAAAGTATATATTTACTTGATTAATTGAGACATTAGGATTTTCAGCAATTTGAAGCAACTCACTATTATTGTGTTACTTGTGTTGTCAAATGAAACTTTTAAGTTTAATTTGACAACAGATCTAATTACATCCCACGTTTTTTTTAATATTCTTACCAGCTTCTATAAATTTATTTTTATTTATTTTTAAGATTTCATTGCAAAAATTTCTATAACGCTTGTAGGTAATATTTTTTACATTATTTTCAGGAAACTTTTTTGATTCGGCATGAAGCTTATCACGATTTCTTATGCACCGTAACAATCCCGGTGTGACCCATGGTTGGAGGATTCTTTTACGATTTGATATGACTTTTGTTTTAGTATGTTTATTCACAATATTCATTTTAATTTGATATTTGATTTATTTCATTAACGCTAAAAATAGTAGTATAATGATCTGTTATGGTTGTACGAATAACAGCTGTTGATGTTTTTAGTTCTGATTTTAATATTATGTGATCTAAAAAGCTCTGTTCTCAGGTAGGGATCATGTGCCCCGGGAGAAATCCATGAAAAGCTAAAAGGTTTTGATAATCGTTAGAGTGCATATTCGCTTCTAAGATATTTATATTTATATCTCCAGTCAGATATATATTTTTATACTCCTTAAGAGTTTCTATAGTATTTTAAGGGAGTTAAGAAAATTATCTATGTTCCGATAAGAGGGTGGGCGATAGATAGCTATTATACGAGTTTGATTTGGCAACTTAACAATTAGACAGTTTGCATCGAGAAATGGTGGTTCTACTATATCACTAGTAATTGAGTCTTATATATAATTGAGACGTATATTACAACTCCTTTGTTTTGAGTACTATTTTAAGGTATGATAACATTTATAGTGCTTAAGAGCCAGTGGATCCGAGTTACCTTTCAACCAACACTCCGTAAGTACTATTATATCGACGTTAAAGTTAAGACTTGCTAATAATACTTCTATTTGATTTGTTACGAAAACACTTCGGATATTTTGAGATAAAACTATTAAGTGGTTGTTATGAGGTAGGCAATTTTTAACTTCCTCAACACTGCAGATGCACGAACTAGCCGGACGATACGAATCAATGCTATTAGAGACATCTTCATTCGGCGTGCCTTGGCCGGTATTTATTTAAGGAGATACTCTTTGAAACGTACATGTTATTTAAAGAAACAAAGCCTTCATTGTGGAATGTGTAAAAATAATAATACTTATTCAATAATAACATAGGATCAAACTGGTAACAGAAGCTTATATAACTAATATTCAATGAATATTTGACTGATTTTACCCCTTTAGGTGTGCGTCGCGTTGGATTTATTGTGTAGCTTGGTGTGTAGTATGAATGAAAAGTGATGGAATGTTGTATGAGTATTGTGTGATTGTATAATTGTTAAGAATGAGTCAGAATAGAGTGTTGCGACTGACGTGTGTTAAATGTGAGTGTGAGTGGTTATAGTAGTTACATTTAAAGGGCATTGCCCATATTCGGCCATGGAACGCCCAACAATGTGCATTTGTTAAAAAAATATATCTTTATTTATGGTTATTAATCGCGGTATTCATTTATCCTAAAACAATGGGAATATTTTTGCACAAATTAAAAGTACCGAAAAGATAAAAATAAAATTAGGTAAATACGTAATTCATTAGTCTGTGAATAAAATAAAAAATGTTGCCAATCACAAAAATCATTAAAAAATCGATTCCCCTTTTCGATCGATTACTTATGGTGTCATTATTACAATGCTTATATGATCTTTCGACAATTATTACGATGTTATGATATAGGTTTAAAATAACCGTTGACAATGGATATTTATCCAAAGCAGTCGATACGCAACCGTTATTAACCAAATGTCTACCGACTACAGACGAAAAAGGATGGTTATGTTTTTACTGTGTGTGCGGATTAGGCTATGTTGAATCGTTTTTTGCTATGGTGCTTAAAACGTAGGATGCATTTTATTATTGAGGGAGCTACTATCAAAGAATATTTTATTCGCTTAACTCGTAAAGTACTTGACCAACTTTAAGAATTCTTTCACCACTAGATTGTTATGTATAATTTTAAATATCTAATATAGGGTTAATTTTATTATAGAGGGCGCTACTTTCAATGAATACGTTTTTTGGCTAATCTCAAAAATTACTAGACCTATTTTGAAAATTCTTTCACCATTACATTGCTAATGAGGGCGTTAGCTGTGTGATAAATTATATTATTACAATAAATAATTGTGAGATTAATATTTTCTAAATAAATAAAACTAAATACCTACCTAAGATGTTCAAATCCAATTATTATTTTTACAATTTAAGGATCGTATTTACACACTTTACTTACTCAGATTGATTATTATAGATAAAGGGGTAATAAATCTAAAGTAAAAGAGCTCCGTTTACACGAAAAAACTATTTATTAGAATAAAACTAAATGTTGAAAAAAAGTGGTTCAGTGCGAATCGGACTCGCAGGCCCATGAAGAGTTCAGTAGTAACAAGTATATATTTTAAATCGAGTCAAAATACCACTATCATTATCGCCAGCAACAAATTATTTTGTTTTTCATTGTGTTTGTATAAATAACAAAGTTGTTTTTGCGGTTCTTTAAAATGTGCTACTTGTGTCTAAAAAAAAAGGACTATTATACATTATATCGGTTTCTGTGGTTTATTCATTACCAAAGAGAAAAAACTTATTGCGCAAAATAGGTTTTTATCCATTTCAGGTCATCAAAAGCGGCAGTCAACCGTTAAAAACTAAAACAACCGTTGTTATAGGCTCGGTTGAATTCATTGACAACCTTCACATTTATAGTTATGATAATTAAACAAGCGAATTACTAGCTGATTTACCAAGAATTCTTTAGAGTATAACAAAACGCTACTGCACAAGTTAACTTATTCTTATCTGTTTTTAACATAACATTTAAAATGGAATCATGTTATGATAATTCAAGAAGTTAATTTCCAGCTGATTTACCACGAATTCTCTGAAGCATAACAAAACAATACAGCACAAGCTAACTGTTCTTAAAAATACATTTGAAATAGAGTTTCAATAAATAAAGGAAATTATATTTTAAAAAGCGTGCAGAACTTAAAACGCGTCAAAGATTATTCTTTGTATAATATTAATCGAATAAAAATCGATATCATTTCATAGATTTTATGACAGTTAAGTGGCAACATCGAATCTGACAGGTAGGCCGCTGTCACTGTTATGTCACAAGAATTCAATTGCGTGTTATCGTGTTATTTTGTTTTGTTGGAAAATGCAATTGTTGATCTCTTAACAATTGGTTCGAACACAGCAGGTAAATAGTTGGTACATATGAAAAAGTATATGAAAAAGTTGTCGTCCGAGCGTCGAGTAATAGACATCTGTAATTCTGTTTTTAAAGTTATTAATTCGTTTCAAGCAAAATTCTTAGTTAATAAGCATTAATTTTCTTCTTACTGTGTTTAATTATCGTGTAGTATACAATGTGTGAAATTCTAGTTCAATCAGTGTTCTCCGTCTGAAGATATTTAGCAAAAACTTTTAAAAATTATATGTTAAACGGTCGTTTGTTAACCTTGTTTAGTAATCGGAGCGTGCAAGTGTTGTTGTACTTCACATATAAAAAAAAACATTAGTTCGTTGACCTCATTTACTACAGATCGTCGCTAGCGTAAATATTAGTGTCTAATTTCGTCACCTAACTTAACATAGACTGTAGCGCAACAACAGAGCAAGTGGTAATACGCTGAGCGTCGTGGGTTCGAATCCTAGACTAAATTTTTTTTTTTTTTTTTTTTTGGTTTTTTTTTGTAGACAATTTGTATCATTAAGTCATGGCTAACTTTGAATGTGCTGGGTGCCCTAACGCACTGGATAACTCCATGTCATTGCAATGTCACCGATGCAATGACAAATATCATGTAGCATGCACGCGAATCACAATGCAAGATTTTAACGTGATGAGCTCGGAAAAGAAGAGTTTATGGATATGTGACGTTTGCAGGTGTAAACAACCAAGAGGTGATCATTCCAACACTCCAGTTCGAAACTCACCAGTGGAAATGGAATTCGTAACTCAACGTGTAAAAAGTCGTTCTAATTGCTCTTGTTTATCGGCTAGTAATATACGTGAAATAATTAGAGAGGAATTGCGCAACATTTTTAGTAACGATTTACATCCTAAAATTCACGAAATAAAAAATACACTTGCCTCATTTGAAACTTCTTTGTCGTCGTTAAACCAAGATATAGATAAAATTAAATCCGATCATGCTAACCAATCTGCACAAATGCAACACATTACTAAGGAGAACGAAACTCTGCGTGCAGCTAACAAGAGTATCATAACTCGTCTTACGCAACTTGAACAGCAGACACGAGCTTCAAATATTGAGATCCAATGTGTTCCAGAGAATAGACAAGAGAATTTAATTAACACAGTACAACAACTAAGCAAAATCATAAAATGCCCTATAGCCCCAGAAAATATACATTTTTGTGCAAGATTAGCGAAAATGAATATTAAAAGCCCTCGACCGAGATCGATATTAGTAAAGTTCAGTAGTCCAAGACTACGTGACGAATTTTTAGCAGCTACCATCAAATATAATAAAAAAAATAGTACGGATAAGCTTAACACTAGCCATTTGGGAATCGCAAGCGCGAAGAATACTCCAATATACGTTGCTGAAAATCTTACGCCAGAGGGAAAAATCTTACATGCTGCAGCTCGCCGTAAGGCGAAAGAGCTCGGTTTCCGTTTTGTTTGGGTACGTGATGGAAAGATTTTTGTCAGAAAATGTGAAGGATCAAACTACATTCATATACGAAATCATGATACTGTGAATAATTTGTCATAGAGTGGCGCTAAATTCGCTAAACTGGTTTTTTTATTACATAAAGGCACTTTACAGAATAAAATTTCTATTTACTACCAAAATGTTCGTGGTCTAAGATCTATTTAATAACATAGTCTGTAATTCATACGATATTGTAATTATGACGGAAACGTGGTTAAATGGGAGTGTTTTCGATTCTGAAATTTTTGATGATCGTTATAATGTTTATAGACGTGATCGGGAGAGTAGTGGTTTTCACGCTTCAAAGAATGGCGGGGGTGTACTTATAGCTGTATCTAAGCAAATAAATTCGGAGCGGCTCTTTAGTTTCGAGTCCAAGTGCGAGGATCTTTGGGTTTGCGTAGAAGTAGAAAACGTCCAAGGCAAGTCTGAAAGACTTTATATATGTGCTGTGTATATTCCCCCACCCGTCCAAAAACACATTTTTGAGCATTTTATTAATAATTCGAGTCGAGTATTGGAATCACTCGATGAAAATATAATTGTTGCTGGAGATTTTAATCTAAGTAGTATAACATGGTCTTTAGAGCCCCACGGGCATCTTTGTGCAAAATACTCCAACAGCTATCTACAGAATCTCTTAACAGACTTTCTCTCGTGCAATGAATTGAACCAATTTAATCTAATTAAGAACTCTAAAAATAAAATGCTTGATCTTGTCTTGTCTAATACTAACATTGTTGATATTCTGTTATGTCCTGATCCTTTGACATGTGTTGATCCCCTTCATCCGCCATTAGTTTTTTCGATGGATTTTACAGATCCGGCACCACTAGTCCCTAATAACACAATTACAAAATTTTGCTTCCACAAGGCTGATTATGAAAATATAAGGAAGGATCTAAATGAAATTGATTGGAGGGAAATTTTGGGTGAATGTCTTTGTGTTGATGATATGGTTGCAGTATTTTATGACATAATTCGTAAGTTAATACGGAAATATGTACCTAAGGCTAAACCGCGTAGTCATAAATACCCAGTTTGGTTTACTCCGTGTCTGATAAAATGTATTAAAGAAAAATATAAATATAGGATGAAAGTTCGCAAATATAACAATCCTCGCGATAAACTCTGTTTTGACTTGCTGAAAAGAAGATGCGAGGAGATGCTAGCATACTCCTACGCTAAGTATATAGAATGCCTTGAACTCTCTTTAAAGTCAAACCCAAAGTTGATTTGGTCATTCCTAAAACAAAAGAAAGGTAAAAGTTCGTATCCTTCTAAAATTAAAGACGATAATAAATTTGTTTCCAATGGAACAGACATTTGTAATGTTTTCGCTAGTCATTTTTCGTCAGTATACAGTCGCAATAATAATATTCAAAACTACGATACTAGTCCTAATCTTATGAACCCTTGTTGCAATGTGTACCTTGATTATTTATCTTATACAGTGGACCAGGTTTACAAAGTTTTAAAAAGACTTGACATTAAGAAAGGAGCTGGAGCAGATGGCATTCCAGCAATATTTGTACGCAATTGCGCTAACGCATTGGCTTTGCCTATTGCACTGATAATCAATAGATCTCTTAAGACTAGTACATATCCAACCTTGTGGAAAGAAGCCCTTGTGTTGCCTTTGTTCAAAACCGGTGACAAAGAGGAAGCTAAAAATTATAGACCTATTTCCATTATTTCTGTTTTCTCAAAAGTGTTTGAGAAACTTGTATGTCCCGTTGTTTCATGGCACTTTAAGCAATTTGTTACATCTGAACAGCATGGGTTTGTGAAAGCTCGATCAACAGTAACTAACCTAGTTTCCTTTGTGGAGGACATTACTGAATCTCTTGATACTGGTCAATCCGTTGATGCAATCTACACAGATTTCAGTAAGGCCTTTGACAAGGTTGATCACTCTATTTTACTTGTAAAACTCAAAAGGATAGGTATAGCAAACCCTTTGCTGGACTGGTTTAAGTCATATCTTGCCAATCGGTCGTCAACTGTTGTTGTTGATGGTTATGCTTCTGAGCCGTTTTTTGCCTATACTGGCGTACCTCAAGGATCTCATCTTGGGCCTTTGTTGTTTAACATTTTCATCAACGACATCAGTAATTGCTTTAAGAATTCGAAATCTTATTTATTTGCTGACGATCTAAAGATCTTTAGACCTGTCTCCTCAAGTTCTGATGCAGAATTCTTACAGGAAGACTTAAATAACTTAACATTATGGTGTCGTAGCAACGGTATGACACTAAATGCTGACAAGTGTCATGTTATAAAATTTTCTAGAAAGAAAACATCTCTTGCAACAACATATTACATTGATGGTCGTATTCTGTCTGAAGTTCCCCACATACGCGATTTAGGAGTTATTCTCGACAATAAGCTTCGTTATAATATCCACATAGATAATGTTGTCAACAAGGGTTTTAGGACTCTTGGCTTCTTCTTCCGTAACTGTAAGCAATTCAGAGATACTCGCACTAAAATAATTATTTACTCAGCCTTGGTACGAAGCATCTTGGAATACTGCAGCACATAGAATTGAAAGGATACAAAAGAGATTTCTTTTGCATTTATCTTACGATCATAACCTAGTTAAAACTCTTAGAACTTACGAAGATAAGCTAAATTACTTTAAGCTTCAGCCGCTTTCGAATCGAAGACAGCTCCTTGACCTTATTTTCTTGTATAAGTTGGTGAATGGCGTCATTGATAGTTCTTACTTACTAGCCAAATTAAATTTTCGTACCGCATTGAAGTCAAAAAGGCCGTCGTCTTATATACCATTCGTAGAAAAGAGCACACGTTCTCGTCAAGCGCGCTATTCTCCGATTAATAGATTGATGTTGAGTTTTAATGCTATATATAAATTATCACATAAGAATAGTATTGGTGCCATAATGACTAATGATAACAAACATAAAGATAGAAAAGTTGATATAGACATATTTTCGGATAATCTTTGGAAATTTAGGCGTGATTTATTACATTTATATTCCTCAAATAATTGTAATTCACATTAAAATTATATTATTTTTCTTTAAGCTAAATTGTGATTAGGAAATGATTGTATATTATAATTTATTAATGATTTTATTTTTGTTATGTTTAACGTTCATAAAATTTCTAATGTTAATAACAATAGTGGAATATGCATGATTTAATTTAATTAATTATATAACACTAAATTCTGATATATTTATTGATCTCTTAATTTTTGTATTCAATTTAATTCACTGCATATGTTTACTTGTGTCTATTTTTTTGTAATGAAATGTGTGTAACACCTATAATTAAGTCTACACTTAGTTTTTATGATTTTTTGCAAAAATATTATGCTTTTGTTAGTGTATGTCTTGTTGGTGTTAAATAAATAAATAAATAAATAAATAAATATCACGATGTGGCATGTCTTCCTCTAAGAAATGCTTTATAACTGAGTTTACTTGAATAATATCAATATAATAATTGTAGCTTCTTTATTAGGTTCAAGTTTCGAGTACAGTGAACGTGTAGTGTGGCACTCGCAAAATGCACCAATAGTTCGTCTTGAACATCTATACATCAGCTGTGGCACTGACACTTATGAGAATAAGATCACACACATTGTTTGGGTTCGATATTCCACGTGAGGAACTATTTGCGCTACGTGAGGTAAGTGTTTAACATTTTTCAATTTATTAAATCTGATCCATATATCTGATAATTATACATGTTTTTACACTGATTGTATATCAACTCAAGAACTTGTTTTATTTTTTCACATCTGCCCTAGCTATATCTGACAAACATACTAGCTTATTTATGAGATTGACCAGTTTTATCAACTACCAAGAAAGGAGACAGTTGATTTTTCATTGTTTTTGGACTGCTGGTAGTCTGTCAGGCCTTAATTATTAAATAATATAGGGCATTAAATCCATCCTTGTGCAGTAACATTTAACTTGATAAATATTTTATTTATATTTGAGTTTGAAATAAATCTATTTTATTTTTATTTTTTCACTTTGACTTCATTTTTTGTATTTTACATTATTTCAGTTGTCATGCCGTGTATATCATAATTGCTGGCAATGAACTGATAGAACAGCATCATGTTCAACTGCAGAACGGGAACCATCTGAATCATCTAGTCCGTCCTCGTTGCAATCTGAAGTGAGTAATGTATTGCACCCAGAACAACAAAGCTTAGATCATACATCACACAGTGTACTGCTAACTAATTATATAAAAGGACAATGTTTTTTACCAGGTTGTAACAGTTCCATCAGCATTGCAAGTATGTCTCTTTTGTGATTAACTACATTTTGCGATAACAAACATACATAGTGACAAGTACTATGTATGTGTGTTATACTTGGTAGAGCCATGCTGCAGTTATATTAGAAGTGTAGTTGTAGCATGAATGGGTCGGCTCGACCGGGGAAGGACCACCCTCTCACAGAATACGAGCGTGAATAGTAGCTTAATGCTGCTGTGTTTTGTATGATGAGTGTAGAGAACCGGAGACCCTTTTTACTGGAAACGAGAAAATGATCTTAGTCTTCACGGGTGACAACGCATCTGCATTTTGATTTGTAATCGAGGAATAGATGTGGATGTCTAAGGGTCGCAGCAATGTCTCCAGCAGATGGTGAATCTCAGTTAATGACAAGATATGCTAATAAATCCAGGGCCGTGACTATGTGTCGATATGGGTAGTAGAGGTGGTGAATGGCATTTTTAAAACTGAATTTAAAATATTTCATCAAAATTACTTTAACAGGACTTCTACACATTTGATGATAGACTGCTGTGGCTTCTGCTATAGTTAATAAATTCCACACAAAAATAAGAGACAGGGATGATGCGGCTCAAATACTTGAAATAGTTTATCAAAATATGGAGACAAATAATGATTTTTCTGAGTATGCTATGGAAAACAATCTAAATAGAACTAGGGCAGGCAGACTTTAGAAATATAAATGAAGACTTTAAAATGTTAGGGAATTTCCTGTTTTAACTTACAGCGACTTAATATTAATTGCTTGTGTCACATACCAATTAAAGCAAGCTCGCTACTATTATGGTGAGCATATAAGATTTAATGGTTGCTACCGGATAGAACTCTGTAATAACCAGAGGAGCAGCATTATGGAAGGAATAAAGTTAAGCCCTAGCTGATCTTTACTTAGGGCTAGAATTGCAAGTCATCACTATTAGTCGTAAAGTGTATTTTATTATATAAATTCTATATAATATCTAATATATAAATTCTTTTTTCAATAGAGAAGGAGGCTTGGTACTACCACCTGCTTAGGACCCTGTAATTAATGAAATTAAAATTAAACCCAAGCATACCACTGCAAGACTTCAAGACACAGTAAGTTCATTCTGTAGATCGGACCATAAAGAAAAATTAAAAATCTGAAGGTACTCCGGGTTAACACTGACATTGGGACGTCGGTCATCTCAGTCTGCCATAACCATGGGTGCTGGAAAGCACCCGAAACGTCTGGAATTAAAAATCAAAGAAATAAAACGCGATAAAATCGATAAAAATAGTTGTTAAAAAAACTGCATTTGTGAAAATAAAAACTTCAAATATTTTCAAAACCCCGACTTTTTTTAAAGCAATTCCTTTACCATTTCATTGTTTTAATTGCATATTATCATATCTATATGCTTTTATATGTGGGCACTCATGGCCGAAGTGTCTATGAAGAGTGGGCATTCCCCTTTATGTCTTAACGAGTTAGTGTAACCTATGTTTAAATTATATACTACTTGAAAAATGAAATATGAAAAATTAAATAAAACAGGGCTAACTAGTCACTTTTCCTTTTTAAGTGTTACAAGGTCAACTTCTGAGGTGATACGAATTATTGGAGATCCATCTTCTTTGCGAAGGAAAACTTTCCCGAAAGATGTCCAGCAATACTTATATCGGTGAAGTACTGAGAGCTCTCTGGCTAGGAAGAATAGCTGCCTAGCTTTTGGGGTGAGGTTTTCTGAAATATATATTGGTAGTTTTGGCCCATCGATATTTAGCTGGAGGGTGTTCAATTTTGCGGCATTGCCTTTTTTGTTGAACGTTTTATTTGATTGTAAAAAAAAATTCCTTTGTTAACACTGTCGTAAATTCAGCAATTATTGTTTTTTGTATTTTAGAATGGACACGAAACACGTCTTTTATATCTGACGGTTGAATGGAAGCGTTTATGGTTTCACCCAATTTTACTATGGTCTTAATTAAATCTTGCTTTGTTTCATTCATTTTTTGGGGTGCATTTCTGATTTCGACACTTGATGATCGGAGTTGCCTCTCTAATGTTTCCACTTTTTCTTCTAAGAGTTGTATTTGCTTTCGATCGTCTTTTTTTCTTGTTCTAGAGTTTCTATTTTTTTTAGAAAGGTATCGTACAATGTTGAGTTAAAATCCACGGCCTGTTTTAAGATTTCATTTTGCGTCTTTATCTCCACCATTTTTTCATTTAAATTTAGGAAATACTGCTGTTGTTCTCGAATAAGTTCCTTAAACATTCTATTAACATCAATTTTAAATGTACTAAATTCATCTTCACGCTTCCTTTTGGCACGGTAAGTTATGTTCGGTTGGCTATCGGAATCAGAATATATATTTCGATCTGAATGGCATAGTGGTTGGGATGTAAAGTTGATGGCCGCCATCGAAATGGAGGTCTTGGTAGCGCTAGTAGCGCTAGAGGTTGAAACGGCAATATTCAGCGGCTGCGAAGTAGACTGCGGTGGCGAGCGAGAAATCATAGTAGCGTTAATATAAAGTACCAGGGCAATATAAACAATCAGGTGTTATGTATTGCAAGTTCCACTGTTTCGTTACTATTTGCTTAGAGGTCAAGCACTGGTCGTCGATCGACGATTCTTATACAAAATGCCTTTCCGTCTAATATAAGTTGATCTCTTTTCCTATGCATGCAATATTAATTTATGCTATCTCTATTTTATCCAATGGCGGTGTGATTAGCCGATTCATTCTCGCTTCAAGTATTAATTTGTAAACATAATATACTTCAATAACAAAGGTTTTACTCACACAGCTTCTGTATCGAAGATTGTTGAGAGTATTTGAACACTTCTTCAATTTTATGCACTCCTATTTATTTATTTGAATTTATCGTTTGTTGTTAAGTATTAAATAAACTGCATAAACTAACTAATTACACGTCTGTTCTCTTCAAGAGTCCGAGGGGAATAGCCAAAAATTACCAATACATAAAAAACCTTTTTCAGTTCAACAGAAAATATATTCACACATTTTTAACAATCACAAAGTTAAACAAAAAAAAACATATAACGTATTTAATTTAAACCTAATTGAACTTCCTTGTTTTAAATTAAAAAAGTAATATATAAATTCTGCTATATGTCCAGTAAATGACCAACACTGATTTCTTTATTGAGTAGACGTAATTGTATATCCTGTATAAATTCGTCACTTTTAATGTACATTTACAATCGTTTTCTAATTTTTTTTACTATAGTTGTGTTAGCAAAAAACTGGGCGTTTTTTTTTGGAAGCAATTCCACAAGGCTGCGTGCTATCGCAAACGTTGTTTCTTCTGCATATCAATGACATGTTGCTAACCGGTAACGTTCATGGCTATGCAGACGACAGCACTCTGATTCTCTATACACCGTAGGTAGGTCTTTCACTGCTGGCCGTATGAGAACGCTCTAAGTCGCTCAGCGAGCTATGGAGAAGGCTATGCTCGGAGTTTCCCTGCGTAATAAACTTAGGAATGAGGATATCCGCAGTAGAACCAGAGTGACCGACATAGCCCAACGGATTAGTAAGCTGAAGTGGCAATGGACCGGCCATATAGCTCGAAGAACCGAAAACCGTTGGGGAAAAAAGGTTTTCGAGTGGCAGTCTCGTACCGGTAGACGAAGAGTAGGGCGACCCCTCACTAGATGGAGTGACGACCTGGTAAGACACGCAGGAAGTCGATGGATGCAGGTGGCTCAGGACCGCGCTTTGTGGCATACCTTGGGGGAGGCCTATGTTCAGCAGTAGACTTGTAAAGGGCTGTAATGATGATGATGATGATGATGATGATTTTTTTATGAAATTATCGTTTCATTTAGCTGTACTAGCACGATAGAGCGTGAATAAAGCTAATTAAACGTTGTAAAAAAATGTGTTTTTTTTACCGGGATCGATTTTATTTTTGTCACATCAAAGGTTTTCCTAATACTGTTGTCTGTCTTCGTTTTCGGGAGCGTTTCAAAAATACCCGTATAAAATACAATTAAGTATATTATACATATACTTAATTGTAAATTGTAATTAGTCATCTTTGTAAAAAAATATTTTTCTTTTTATAAAAACTGCAGAATGATTAAGTACACACATTTTTCCCATATTACATTAAACAGAACACGATTATAAAAACCACCAGGTTTTTTTATATTTCTTGATTCTGTTTAGATTATCACAAAATCTGTAGGCCATTTACCATTATAATTTAGTATCTTCTTTTTAGTGTAATCCTATTGAAGGTCTTTAATATTTCTAGTGGGCCAAAAATTGGTTGTCTCCTTTAGTAAAATATTTTATTTTATTTATAGAAGGGGCAAACGAGCATATGGCTCACCTGATGGTGAATGATTACCACCGCCCATGAACAACTGCAACACCAGGGGAATTGCAGATGCGTTGCCGGCCTTTTGAAAAGGCGTAGGCTCTTTTCTTGAAGGTCCCTAAGTCGTATCGGTCCGGAAAAACCTCTGGTGGTAGTCGATTCCACAAGGAAGTTGCGCGAGGAAGAAAACTTCTTTTAAATCGCACGGCGATGGACCGCCAGTCATCCAAATGGTATGGTTGGTATCGCGAGTGTTGTCGAGATGTGCGATGGTGAAATTGTGCGAATGGAATTAGTCCGTACAATTTTTCATTGCACTCCCCTTGGTAGATGCAATAAAATACGCAGAGATGCAACATCTCTTCGCAGTGCTAGTGAGTCAAGCCGATCGGAAAGAGCTCGGTCGCCGACGATTCGAACAGCTCTGCGCTGGATGCGACCAAATGGAAGGAGCTGGCTCTGGGGAGCCCGGCCCAGAGATGGTAACAGTATTCCATGTACGGCCGAACCTGCGCCTTGTTAAGTTGCAGGCGGTGAGCCGGCATGAAGTACTGTCTCGCTAAGCTGAGCACGCCAAGCTTTTTAGAGGCCAATTTGGCCTTCTCTTCCAAGTGACCGCGAAACTGCACGTAACTCGATATGTCGACGCCGAGGATTCCGATACTGGCTGAGGCAAAAAAGGGAGTGCCTTAATACTGAGGAGATAAGACGCAGGGGTTTTTTTGCGGTAAACGCGCAAACTTGTGTCTTCTGGGGCTTAAACTGGACTAGATTTAGTCGCCCCAATCCGAGACTTCGTTCAACAAAGTTTCGACTTCAGACACAAGTTTGTCCCGGTACTCTGCGACGTTTTCGCGAGAAATATTGGCACGTTCGGTGTATAGAGAATCACAGTGCTGTCGTCTGCATAGCCATGAATGTTACCGGTTGGCAACATGTCATTGATATGCAGAAGAAACAACGTTTGCGATAGCACGCAGCCTTGTGGAATTGCTTCCAAAAAAAAAAAAAACGCCCAGTTTTTTGCTAACACAACTATAGTAAAAAAAAATTAGAAAACGATTGTAAATGTACATTAAAAGAGACGAATTTATACAGGATATACAATTACGTCTACTCAATAAAGAAATCAGTGTTGGTCATTTACTGGACATATAGCAGAATTTATATATTACTTTTTTTTTAATTTAAAACAAGGAAGTTCAATTAGGTTTAAATGAAATACGTTATACGTTTTTTTTGTTTAACTTTGTGATTATTAAAAATGTGTGAATATATTTTCTGTTGAACTGAAAAAGGTTTTTTCCGGTATGTTTTTTCATATGTATTGGTAATTTTTGGCTATTCCCCTCGGACTCTTTCTTCCATACCACGGCTCGAGTTACAAGCGGCACTACTGGGAGCTCGTCTTGCGCAGACCGTGATCAGTGAGCACGATGACGATATAGCGGGCAAGACATATTGGTGCGACTCCCGTACTGCACTAGTGTGGATAAGGTTGGAGCCCCGCGCGTACAAAGCTTTCGTCGCTCATCGCCTGGCGGAAATAGAAGATACGACCAAAAAGAACGAATGGAGTTGGCTACCGTCCAAAGAAAACGTGGCAGACGACGCGACCCGAACCACGCCAGAAAGGTTCGACGAGTCGCACCGGTGGTTCCGAGGGCCCCCGTTTCTACAACGTCCACCGGCTGAATGGCCGCAGGAAGAGAAAACAACGCAATACGACACTGGGGAAGAACGAGAAATATGTAACATCACAGTAAAAAGTGAAGACTCGCCAACAACACATCTGCCACAAATAGAAAGATTTTCAAAATGGATTCGCCTCATAAGGGCGACAGCGAGAGTCCTCCTATTCATCGACATGTGCAGACCAAACAAGCACGTGGTGAAGGCTGGGCGTAAACGCAACAAAGCAAGACCAGATAGCGACCCTGGCTGGTAAAGAACAAACCGACGCAACACCCCCACCAAGGAGAAAAGGGCAACACCTACTGTCTCATCGCTTGTAGGAATACCAGCCGCTTATCATATAAGAGCCGAACAACTGTGGGTGCAAGCCAGTCAGCAGGAAAGCTTCACGAAGGAGCTCAAGAGGATCGCCAACGGAAGTGTTCCAGGAGGCTACGACAAACTAAGCCACCTGAGCACATACGTCGACGAAGAGGGGACTCTACGCCTCAGAGGTCGAATAAAAGCAGCATCAGAAGTAGAGGAGGACACGTACGATCCTCCCATACTAGACGGGAAGCACGCATACACTCGTCTGTACATAGCACACGTACACGAGAGGTTGTATCACGGAGGCGTGGAAACAGTCGTGAACGAATTAAGACAGAGATTGTACATAAGAAAAATACGTCCAGTAGTAAAAACTGTCATCAAAGGCTGCCTACCGTGCCGTCTAAGAAAAGCCAAGCCTGCATCACCGTCTACAGGAAACCTGCCGTCCGCGCGTCTCGCTCATCACGCACGTCCGTTCACATACACCGGACTGGACTACTTCGGGCCAATAGAAGTCACAGTGGGACGACATCGTGAAAAACGCTATGGCGCGTTATTTACCTGCATGACGTCACGAGCAATACATATAGAGGTGGCCCACTCGTTAAGCGCCGACTCAGCCGTGTCAGCGCTTAGGCGTTTCATGAGCAGAAGAGGATGCCCAAAAGAAATCTGGAGTGACAACGCTACGTGTTTCAAGGCAGCAGACAAGGAGCTGGCCGAAGCAGCACTCGTAGCCCTCGAGAACGAAACCACATGTCGACAAATTGTGTGGAAGTACATACCACCATCAGCACCATTCATGGGCGGCGCCTTGGAGCGAATGGTTCGCTCCGTGAAAGAAGCCCTACGCGTCACCCTCAACGAACGCTATCCCAGTGACGAGACACTGGTGACCCTGCTCGCCGAGGTCGAAAACACGGTCAATTCAAGACCTCTTACACACGTCTCAGTTGACCCAGGAGACCCGGAAGCCATCACGCCGAATCACATCCTCATCGGTCTCAACTCACACGTACCTGCACCGGGACACTTCAGCGAGAGCGACGTGACGGCCCGCCAGCAGTGGAAACGAGCTCAAGCCCTAGCCGACGTGTTTTGGCGAAGATGGGTGAAGGAATACCTGCCCCTACTCCAACACCGGCGGGAACCCAGCAGGATAGGCGCATCGCCGAAGATTGGAGACCTGGTCATCATTTGTGACTCCAATCTACCGCGCAACATCTGGCCCAGGGGAAAAATAAGCAACGTATATCCTGGCGTCGACGGAGAGGTACGAGTAGTGGACGTAACCACTAGCAGTGGGCATGTACTACCAGCACTGGTTGAGCAACTCAGGGGCGGTGGGCGGAGCCACGGGGGTCGCGACCGGCGAGGTTCGACAACTAGCGAGGGTGCATACAACAACACAGAAAAACAGCCGTAGTCTTGATTATTGTATTTATTTTTGTTAAACATGTATGGTTGCGCGGAAAACCATTCGTATTATTATATTTTGACGGTAGGTGCCAAGTCGTTTATTCCTTTCCAAAACGATATCACTCATACCCTCCTATCGACACATCGGGGTGGTGGGGTGGGAGGGGAAAGAAGATGATTCTAGAATGTCACGTAATCATCGGAACCGAAGATATATAAGGCACGCGCGACCGACGCGCAGTCTCTTCCCGCCGCGCTCGTTGTTGGAACCACACCGCTGGTAGAAACCGCTTTAGCCTGGAAGCAATCGAGCTCCAGGAAACCCGCCTCACCTCGTGTGAGATATAGTCGCGCACCGCCTCTCTCCGGAGTGTCCAGAGGAAGTTCCAGAAGTCGCAGCTATAGTGCTCAATAGAATAGAAGAAACCCCGGTGAGTCAATAATCCTAATAATACTGCCTGCTTGATATAATTGTTTTAACCCGCTCCAATTTTGTTTTCTCCTAATCAGGCAAGATTCCTTTTCATCGATTTGGCAAAATAATAGTTCATTGAAGGGAAGAGCGAGTGCCGCATGCAATAGTAGTCGCTTTACGTAAGCGTAGAAGCAATCGAATATACAGTCCACTTTAGTTAATATCTCGCGTAATAGGTCGGGGAACTAGACTTCGGCGGCCTTAGACACGTGGCTCCACCATTTTATGGTCACTTCGGCACGATTTGGACTGGTTTTAGTGGTCGTCCAACCATTTTCTGGTCGAATTATTAAATTAATTATTTAGATAATGCACTCTAATTTATGGAATAGACTTAAATAGTGTTCGTTTAAATTTAAATTTTGATTAGGTACTCGCAAACAGAATTATTCATTTATAGCGCTAGTATTTGGTTAAATTTAAAGCTTATTAAATAATTGAAACAGTGTAATAGGAACCGTTTGATACGCTTACCCGACAATTTTGATAAAAATATTGAGTTTAGCGAACAACGCGTCACCTCGACTCGCTGTAACAGGTGTTCGATTTAATTACGTAATACGGCATAACGTGTAATAATTCCTTCATTGTTTGTGCGTTGTGAGATTAATTGTGATTAATATAACTTTATTATAGTAATTTAAAATGGCAGTTAGTGGAAATGAATTTAAAATTAAAACGCTTTATGCCAAGAGGGACATACTTTTTTCGCGTATGCAAAATATAAGTTTATATGATCATAAAGAACAGTGCGAGAAACCTTTTTAAATGAAATTGAAACGGTGGATTCTTTGCGGACGGATTACGAAAGAATATTAGACCAAATTAATCATTTGGAATTACAAATCGACCCGAAATACATAGTGAACTACCAACCGCTGCTGGCATTCGAAGATATGTTGTGTCGCGTGAAAAGAACGGCGAAACTCCTACAATCTCAAAACGAAGCAAAGCCGGAAACACAGGTACGTGACTCAATTAGGTTGCCGCCAATAGATATTCCGGTATTCAATGGTGATATTAAGACGTGGCCCTTCTTCTTCAGTAGTTTTCAAAACAATATACACAATAACCCATCGTTATCGGACGCTGAAAAATTATATTACTTAATTAGTAAACTTAGTGGCAGGGCACGGTCGATCTGCTCGGGTTTTACACCTACAGCAAACAATTACTTGTTAATATTCGAAACGCTTAAAACTAAATATGAAGATAGGAGAATGTTAGCTTCCGAATATTTGAACCAGATATTCGATCTTAAACCTATATCATCCGCGAACATCAACGGCTTAGAGCAGTTTCTAGATAAATTTGTGGCATCGGTGGCCGCACTTAAGAATTTGAAATTTAATGACCTTATGGACGTGGTGTTTCTCCATATTGCACTAAAGAAATTAGACCCCGACACCGTGCGTGCGTTTGAAATGGAGCGTCGTAGCTCGGAGATGCCTTCCTTTCATTCATTAGCATCGTTCGTGCGAGATCAAATAAAGGTGATGCAGCGCTCTCCAAACGTTAAACAGGAGAACACTTTAATTTACTTTACACAAATTAAAACTTAAAACACTAATAATTAAACACACTAATTCACTTAATTCCGCTCCGAAGCTTCGCTCGTATCGCCAATTCAATACTACCTCGATTGCATCTTGCAGCGCCTATTTATATAAATTAGCAAAATATCCAGAATGTTCAAGTAAACACGCGCAAGGTACCGAGAGTTCGAGTTTTAAACTTCAAGAAGTTTAGTTCCTCGGTTCGAGACTAGATGGCGCTAGTGCGCCGATTTGAGCGCGTAACAATAGCAACATAGCGGCTTCAAGTAAAGCGGACAAGGAATTCACCCCTACTAAGGTCAACGATTCTAGCGGTCGACCTGGTGATGTCGCTCTGTGCTCATTGGCGAATATGGGAGCACAACCTCCTTCAACCGTGTTACTGGGTACGGCACGTATTTTGGTTAGGGATTCGCGTGGAAACGAACAAAGCGTCCGTGCACTGCTGGACAGCGGAGCCCAAAATAGCTTTATAACGCGACAATGTTGTCAGCGCTTAGGCTTAGCAATATTTAGGTCACTTTCATGTCCCGTAGTTAAAGGCATCGGAGGTACTAGTAAAGCTACCCAGGGATATATAAATTTAAAATTTTATTCTCGGATAGATCGTAATGTTAACTTTGATATAAATGCACTAGTAGTAGATAGGGTCACTGAACGGTTGCCAACCGTTTCGGTTGACACCTTGGCAATGATTGAATTTAAAAATTTGACTCTAGCAGACGACACTTACGCCGTTCCTGGAAACATAGACATGCTCATTGGAGCATCGCTTTTCCCTCATCTTTTGTTAAACAATAAGGTCAGGGGCAACTCCTCGCATACCGCGCCTTACGCACTGGAAACCGTATTGGGCTATGTTATCATTGGCTCCGCCCCCATCATAGATAGTATTTCGGCAACCTCTTATTGTGGTATGGCTGTCGAACCGCTCGAGTCGTTAGTCCGCAAATTTTGGGAGATGGAGGAGGTGAACGTCCCACCCATTGCTAGCTCAGATGACAGGTTATGCGAGGAAATTTACGTCCGCACGACCGTTCGTGATCGCGACGGTAGATATAGTGTAGCGCTACCCTTTAAAGGAGATGTTTTATCTCTCGGCGATTCGCGTCAAATGGCGGAAAAACGTTTCTACAGCTTGGAGCGTAGGATGCTCGCTTCACCCCAGTTAAAGGAAGCTTACGACGGCGTCATTAAGGAATATATAAGAGAAGGTTACATATCACTTGTGGCTTCGAAATTAGATAACTACGAAGACACACCGTCGTATTTCATACCACACCACGGAGTCATTAGAGAGGACAAACTTACATCTAAGTTACGTGTAGTGCTCGACGCTAGTGCTAAAACTAGCACTCACCTGTCGCTTAACGATATCCTCTATAGTGGGCAAAATTTACAGGGCAGTTTATTTAATATAATAGCCAATTTTCGTTTGTTTAGTATAGCACTATCCGCCGATATTCGCCAAATGTTTCTTTGCATAGGGGTCCGTGAATGCGACCGTAGATTCCAACGCATTTTATATCGTTTCAACCCAAAGGAACCTCTAATGGTGTTTGAATTTAACCGCGTTTGTTTTGGTTTAAAGTCGAGCCCATTTCATGCGTTACGCACGGTGAGACAGCTCGCTCACGATGAAGGTCCCTCTTAACCTAAAGCTAAGAGAGCAATTGACAGCGGATTATATATGGATGATTTTGTGTACTCGGTCGATAGCGTGGAGGAGGTCACCCTAACCACCGCCGAGGTTATAAGGCTCATGAAATGGGGTCAATTCGATCTTGTGAAGTGGACTAGTAATTCGCGTCCGGTTTTAGATACAATCCTACCATCACACCGTCTTTCGGCGATAAAGGAATTCGACGATTCTGATACACACAGGGTGCTCGGTCTGTGTTGGTCACCAGAGTCCGACGTGTTTAGCCTTAAGGTAAATCCGCCCGTAGAGAAATGCACAAAGCGCACAATACTGTCATGCGTTGCTAGATTATGGGACGTCATGGGTTTCGTAGCTCCGGTGGTATTATACGCTAAGCTTTTGATTAACTTTGGTTATTTGAATGCGACTGGGATGACTCGCCGCCTGACAGCATTGTTCGGTTGTGGCAGCGTTTTAGAGAGGAACTTCCTTTACTAAGGGAAATTAAAATACCGCGTCATATAAACGTAGAATTCGTAGACAAACTAAAGATATTCATGATACGTTCGATTTTCAAACGCTTAACTATATTATTTGTCAAGGAGATGCCTTAAATATTTTTTTTTCATCTTTAAATGATACAATTACTACTAAAATTAGTGCATTTGAAAAAAAAGATAGTGGATGGAGTCTAAAAAATAATAAAATCTATAGACATGAATGTTAATAAATTTAACCCCCTACGCGGTACTTCATACATAGATCTTCCTCGTGACATAAAATTAAAAAAGGCTGTTATAAATGTAAAAAGCAAGGATTATTTTTGTTTTAAATAGGCGTTACTCTCGGCGTTATATCCCGTAAACAAAGACGCGGAACGTGTATCATCGTACGCTAAACATGCAGATAAACTTAAATTTGATGGTATTTCCTTTCCAGTTAAAATTTCTGACATAGCAAAAGTAGAGAAATTAAATGATATTAGTATTAATGTTTTTGGGTTAGAATATAATAAAGAAAAACGATGTAATTCTATAGTAGGTCCATTATTTCTAACAAAGTGTCGTAAAGATAGACATATCCATTTATTATTTTTTTCCAAGGATACAAAAAATCATTATTGTTACATAAAAAATTTATCGCGGTTAGTTAGTAAACAAATTTCAAAAGACGGTCACATCATGTACATTTGCGAAGCATGTCTACTTCACTTTCCATCTAAGGAAAGTTTAAATAACCATGAACAATACGATTGTGCCCACATTTGTACAGAATTGCCAAACAGTGAAACTTTAAAAAAAAAGAATTGGTTTGGTCAACTTATTTCAAATGATAAAATTAAATTTGATAGTTATGAAAAAAAGTTAAAGATACCATTCGTAGTTTATGCTGATTTTGAAGCATTTTTAAAACCAATAGAATCATGTTCTAACGATCCTTCCAAACCTTTCACACACAATATTCAGAAACATGAAGTACATAGTTTTGGTTATTACATAAAATGTTCATATGATGATAAATTATCAAAATATGTGTTACGAGCTTGAGGTTCGTGACAATAAAAATTGCCGATAAAATTACCTAAATTAACACTTTAATTTACGTTATACAAATTAAAGTAAAAAAACACTAATAATTAAACACACTAATTCACTTAATTTCACTCCGAAGCGTCGCTTGTGTCGCTGAGTTCAACTCTGTCTCGATCCCATCTTGCGCCATCTATTTATTCAAATCAGCAAAACATCCGGAATGTTCAAGTAAACACGCGCAAGGTACCGAGAAATCGAGTATAGATTTTCTAGAAACTTAGTTCCTCGGGTGGCGCTGTTGGTCGAGAGATCGGCGATGTCATTCTCTGCAAAGCTCCCCCCGCTCTCGCTCCTGATACTAGATGGCGCTGATTTGAGCGCGGCGTAACACTGCCCCCTCCTAAGACATGCTCGTCCCGAGCATCATCGGCCCCACAATAACGCGCCAAGCGATCCGCATGGACGATCTTAGGAGTCCCTCCTGCGCCTTGCCGTAACGGCTCCGCAATGTCAAGGGATGTCCTATCCCGTGGTGCACCAACATTGTACAATTTCGATGCTCCTCTACTCCGTGTCTGAGGTCCCCTCGCAGCCGCACAACTTGTACATGTACGACACCAATCCTCCACATCGTCACGATAATGGACCCAGTAGAACTGTTCTCGGACCTTCAGTAGAGTTCGTTTAACTCCCAGATGGACTCTTGAACGACCATTATGGCACAGCTGTAAAACATTCGGCACTTTAGCTTTAGGGACAACCAATTGCAAACGACAGCTGTCTCCTCGACCATTGTCCCATTTACGGCACAGGACTCCGTCCTGAAGCAGCAAGCTGTCCCATTGGGCCCAATAGCTTTTCGTGGTTGAACTCATCGCTGAGACGTCCCTCCACTTAGGCTTGGTAGCACGGGCCTTCATCCATCCCAGAATCGGCTTGATGTCTGGATCTTCCTGCTGTGCACGTCGTAGGCTGTCCTTCCACCCGTTACTGAGGTGGTCTGTCCTGAGCATCCTCACGGATACCACTTCCTTACCTTGCCTACTACAATGGTTACCATCTTCAGGACAAGGTCTTCTTGACAATGCATCTGCGTTGCCAGGAGATTTCTCGCTGCGATGTTCGATCTCAAAGTCGTATTCCTGCTGCTGCTGGGCGGTGCTGTTAGCCGCACTTCCTTTCTGAGACCGTTCACCTTCCCTTCCTAGGGTGTGCTTAGGGCAGCTGGACCGAAGATGGCCCCTTTCCCCACAGCCATAGCACCTAGGGCTGTATCCTTTATTGTGGTCGCGAACCGTAACTGCTGCAACCTCCCTAGCGTGAGGTGAACGATGATCCTGTCGCCGCCAGGCAGTGCCGTTAGCTGCACTACCCTCCTGATATCGTTCACCTTCCCTTTCTAGGGTTCGCTTAGGGCAGCTGGATCGAAGATGGCCCTTTTCCCCACAGCCATAGCACCTTGGGCTGTATCCTTTGTTGCGGTCGCGAACTGTAGCTGCTGCAACCTCCCTGACGCGATGGGAACGATGATCCTGCCGCACGGCTTCTACCTCCAGTGCATGGGCCAAGGCGTCCTTAAGCGTCTCGTGGTGCCCAAGCCTCACAGCAGCTCTGACTTCCAGGTCGCGGATGCCGTCGATGAATGTTTGCACCAGGTTCCCTCCAATGAGCGCAGGTACAGACTGGTATGCTTTACGAACCATCTTCTCCACCTCAAGGGCCCACTGCTGCAGGTTTTCGTTGCTGCGTTGCACGCGATCTTTAAGCTGCGCGCGAAAGACGTGTTCCAGGTGAGCGTCACCATATCTCGCCTCCAAGGCCTCAAGAAGCTGCTCATAGGTCACTTTCTTACCGAGAGCTTCCAACACAGTTAAGGCTTGGTCGCGCAGGCCTAGGGTGAGTGCAGTCATGGCTTGGCTTTTATTCCAGCCGTTCGCCTCCATGACGGCCTCGAACTGGATTTTGTAGGCCGACCAGGAAGAGGTCCCGTCGAACGGCGGCACTTTGAATCCACGTAGCGAAGGTGCTGCAGCTACTACGGGAGCTGTAGTTCCATCCCCAAGTTTGAGGTCGTTTAGCGTTTTCTTCACGTCAGCCATCACGTTGTCAACCCGATTGTTCACATGGTTGATTCGGGTTTCATGTTCTTCGATTCGGGTTTCAGCTTCCGACAGGCGGTTGTCGTGTTGAGCAACCCTATCCTTCACCTGCCTTATCTCTTTCCCAAAGGTAGCGTGAAGGTCCTTCATGAGGAGCATCTGCTCTTCCGACCGACGAGCCTGTTCCGCCTGCTGACGGGCCTGTTCCTCCTGTCCGCCCCGCAGCTGCTCTTCCAATCGGCGGGCCTGTTCCTCCTGTCCGCTCTGCAGCTGCTCTTTCAACTGACGGACCTGTTCCTCCTGTCGGCGGGCCTGTTCCTCCTGTCCGCCCCGCAGCTGTTGCAGCATCACCATCAGAGCACCTAAGTCAGGTGCCACAGACGTAGAAGCTGCTGACGGACCGGCTTCCGTGGCCGGCGGCTGGCCCTCAGACATCTGCGGCGTTGCACCACCAAATCTCCTCTGGTCCGTCTCCTGCTGGCGTTGACTTCGGGTACGGACACCCTCCGTTTCCTCCTTAGGTAAAATCGGCATTATTTTATCCCACTTCTGACACCAATTGTTACGAGCTTGAGGTTCGTGACAATAAAAATTGCCGATAAAATTACCTAAATTAACACTTTAATTTACGTTATACAAATTAAAGTAAAAAAACACTAATAATTAAACACACTAATTCACTTAATTTCACTCCGAAGCGTCGCTTGTGTCGCTGAGTTCAACTCTGTCTCGATCCCATCTTGCGCCATCTATTTATTCAAATCAGCAAAACATCCGGAATGTTCAAGTAAACACGCGCAAGGTACCGAGAAATCAAGTATAGATTTTCTAGAAACTTAGTTCCTCGGGTGGCGCTGTTGGTCGAGAGATCGGCGATGTCATTCTCTGCAAAGCTCCCCCCGCTCTCGCTCCTGATACTAGATGGCGCTGATTTGAGCGCGGCGTAACATATGTAACATATTGCGGACCCAACTGTGCACAAGTGTTTATGGAAAGTTTATCTAACAATCTCAAAGAAATAAATAGACTTCAAAAATATCCTCCACTTCCGTTAACAAATGAAGACAAAAACCAAATTTCAAATGCAACCATTTGTCATATTTGTGAAACAGAGTTAGCAGAACATTTTTATGATTATGATTGGTACACCGGTAATTTTATTGGTGTTGCCCACGAATCATGTAGCTCGAAGTTCAGAAAACCTCGTTATATACCAATATTTTTACACAACCTTAGTCACTATGATGCTCATTTTATTGTTCACGCGTTAAACTTTTGTGATGGTGAAGTCGAAGTTATCCCTCAAAATAAAGAAAAATATATATCCTTTTCCAAAAAATTAAAAATGAATAACCACGAAATTATATTAAGATTCATAGATTCATTTAAGTTTTTATCACGGAAATTAGAAGAATTGGCCAAAAATCTCAGTAATGATCAATTTCAAGAATTACGTAGAAATTATCCTAATGATGAAGATTTCTTTCATTTAAAACGGAAAGGCGTTTATCCATATGAACTTATATCTAATTATGATAATTTAAGCCTAACATCGCTCCCCGAACAAAATTTTTTTTATAGCTCGCTCACAGATTCCCATATTTCAAATGATGATTACAATCATGCTAAAGATGTTTGGGAACACTTTGGGTGTTGTAATATGCTAGATTATTCAAACCTGTATTTAAAAACAGACGTTTTACTTTTAACCGATGTATTTGAAAACTTTAGAAAGTTATGTATTAATACTTATGATTTAGACCCTGCCCATTATTACACAGCACCCGGTTTAAGTTGGGATGCAATGGTAAAATATACAAAAATAGAATTAGAACTTTTAACAGATTATGAGAAAATTGCATTTATTAGATCAGGTATCAGGGGTGGTGTATCTCAATGTAGTAATCGTTATGCTAGAGCTAATAACAAATATATGGGGGATTATGATGCAGGGAAACCAAATTCATACATCACATATTTTGATGCCAACAATTTATATGGTTGGGCTATGTCTCAATGTCTTCCTACTGGTGGATTCGATAGGGTAAATCCGAATACAGAATTTAATGTGTCTGAGACATCGAACTTCGGTTTTATTTTAGAAGTTGATTTGGAATATCCAGATGAACTTCATGATTTACATTCGGACTTTCCTTTATGCCCCGAAAACATTTGTGCAGGCAATATTAATGAAAATAAACTAGTCCCAAATTTAAATAATAAAGATAAATATGTAATTCATTACAGAAATTTAAAGCAGTGCATAGAAATGGGGGTTAAATTAACTAAAATTCATAGTTTTAAAATTTAAACAGTCTCGCTGGTTGAAGATGTACATAGATCTAAACACAAAATTAAGAACGTTAGCAAAATCAGATTTCGAAAAAGATTTTTATAAATTAATGAATAATTCAATCTTCGGTAAGACTATGGAGAATATTGAAAAAAGGGTTAACATAAAATTAGTTACACACTGGGAGAACCAGGGCAAAGCTTTAGGTGCTCAAGATCTAATCGCTAAACCACAATTTCATAGTCTTTCAGTATTTTCGGTAAACCTAGTTGCGGTTCAGTTGCGAAAAACAAAGTTAATATATAACAAACCAATTTATTTAGGGTTTTGCATTTTAGATATTTCAAAAACATTAATGTATGATTTTCATTATAACTATATGGTTAAAAAGTTTAGTAAAATCAAATTACTGTATACAGATACGGATAGTTTAATATATCATATATTTACAGATGATTTTTACTCTGATATAAAACCTGACCTTTCATCATACTTTGATACCTCAGCTTATGATGCAAATAATATTTTTGAATATCCAAAATTAAATAAAAAGAAATTAGGTTTTTTTAAAGATGAAAATAATGGTAAAATCATGAAAGAATTTGTGGGTTTACGATCCAAAATGTACGCTTTTAACTTAGAGAATAAGACTATAGCCAAGGCAAAAGTGGTAAATAAATGTATCACTAAAAAGATGACCATGGATAATTATAAGTCTTCTCTATTTAATAAAAAAGTGCAATATTATAGTATGCTTAGATTTAAATCAAATAAACACACAATTTTTACACAAAAATTAAATAAGATTGGTTTATCATATAACGACACAAAGAGGCATATTTTAGATAATAATATTGAAACATTAGCTTGGGGTCATTATAAACTGCGTTAAGTGTTGATAGTTTTTAATTTTATGTCTGCATGTAAATAAAATTTGTATTGATTGTAAAATAATGATAATAGTATAATATGACGTAGAGTTTATTACATATTTAATCGTTGTTTTATTGTAAATAATTTAAGTTAATTGTTGTTTATAGTTGCGTGTGTGTGTGTGTGTGTGTGCATTTATTTGAGGTTGAGTTGATTGTAAAATTATGATGTACTAATTGTGTTAGAAATAGTATACAGATTGTTTGCAATATATATTAATTATTAACACCAACACTTAAATTTTTTATTTCACCCCTTAGAACTTTAGACGTGTGTAATGTTTCACTTTATCCATCCGTTTACTGCTATTGTGGCGGGGCCAAGTGGATGTGGGATGTCAAATTTTGTAACAAATTTCATAAAATCAGTTACAGAAATATGTAATTGTGATTTTAATCAGATCACATGGTGCTTTGATGAAATGCAACCTTTATATAGTTTACCAAATGTTAACTACCATCAAGGAATTCCAAATGTTAATATGTTTGACGGTGAAAACCCACATCTTGTTATTATTGATGATCTAATGAGAGAGTCCGATGGAAAAATTGTGGATATATTTACAAAAGGTAGTCATCACAGGAATCTTAGTGTATTTTATTTAACACAAAATTTATTTCATCAGGGTAAAGGGCAAAGAGACATATCCTTAAACAATATAATATATTTTAAAAACCCTCGAGATAAAACTCAAATAAGATATTTAGCACGACAAGTGTCACCAGATAAACCAAAATTTATTGAAGATGGATCCTACAGGGATGCAACTCTAGAGGCGCATGGGTATTTAATGGTAGATTTAAAACAGAATACCAATGATTTTTGTCAAATATACTCCGTCAACTAGTGCGTAAGTGTAAACATAAACTAAGAAAAAATATAATTATACAAAAAGGAGGGGCTTTCTTACCAATAATATTAGGTGCAATATTGAGTGGATTAGTGAGTGGACTAGCCAGTTAACATGGAAAATGCAAAGAAAATGATACTTATCGAACCTGGATTGATTGAAAAATTAAAACAAGAAAATAAGGTTAATAGTAGTTTATCTCGATTAGATATTGAAATGCAAAATATTATGAATAGTAAGACGGAAGACCGAAAGAAATGAATGTTATATTTACAAACACTGCAAAGATACCTTCATTTTACCGAAGAGGATCGTCAACCACTCAGATTACCAATTTATTCTGATACATCTAATGAAGATTCAAACGGGTCTAAAATTGGTTTTAAAAATAAAGGTAGAGATCTAAAAACTTCAGTTGCTGCTGAATCTTTGTTGGAGGAGAATCGATCCATCAAAAGTAAAGAAAATGTTGAAAATCCACTTTACACACCAGCTCAAATACTCAGTTTAATACCAAAAACTTATAATAAAAAAGGACAGTTATTATTAAACTTAGTTGAAACAAGTAAAGGTAAAATACATTGGGATAATGAAGGTACAGTCATAATTGATAATGAAAAAATTCCTGGAAGTAATATTATTGATTTAATAAATGATTCACTAAGACCATTAAAAAGAAGTGATCCAGTAGGGTGGGATAGATTTGCTGAAGCATTAAAAGATATTAAAGTACCACTTACTTATATTGGAAATCCAAAGAGATGTGAGTTTATTAACCAACTTCAAGCAAAAGATCTGAACAAACCCTCTGAGATTGAATTTCAAGAGTTTTCTACACCGATCAGTAGAGATAAAAAGTCTACAACTAAAATACGTAAAAGGCTTGAGTGGGAAAAATGGACCCCGTACTAGAAGAAATTAACAGGATTTATTATGATCCATCGAATCCCGCTGGTTTTGGTAGTATTGATAAATTATCAAAAGCCATGAAGGGTAAAATGAATAAAAAGCAAGTAAAGGAATGGTTAAAATCACGAGAAACATACACATTACATAAACCCATTCGAAAAAAATTCCCGCGTAATAGGTACATTCTATCAAATATTAATGAACTGTGGCAAGCTGATTTAAATGATATGCGAACTTATTCACGATATAGTGATGGTTTCAAGTATATACTTTGTGTTATTGATGTATTTAGTAAATATGCTTTTGCAAGACCAATGAAAAAGAAAAACTCAGAAACAACTAAAGAATGTTTTGAAAGTATATTTACTGGAAGTAATTTAACACCTACTCACATACAATCTGATAAAGGTACAGAATTTGTTTCAAAAGATGTACAAAAATACTTTAAATCCAAAAAGATTAATTACTATACCACTAACAATCCTGACATTAAGGCCAGTATCGTTGAACGATTTCAAAGAACACTAAAAATGAAAATGTGGCGTTATTTCACTCATAATAATACTTATAGATATATAGATGTTTTACAAGATTTAATATACTCTTATAATCACAGCTTTCACTCTAGTATTAATATGTGCCCATGTGATGTAAATTCCAACAATATTATGACAGTTTGGACTAATCTTTATGATAGACGGTCAAACAAACTTTCTTTAGAAAATCCTAAACCAAATTTCAATGTGGGTGATTTTGTTCGAATAACTAAATATAAACATGTTTTCCAAAAAGGATATGAATCAAATTGGAGTGATGAAATATTTATTATATCTTCAATATTTACATCAGCATATCATATTCTATTCTCGGGAACTGGTATTCACTTTCTTAATGAAGGAAATGGAATCTCTTGTGAACAGTATGTCAAAGGTTACTGTCTATTAGCATTTGACTTAACTCCTGATTTATCAGCCAACTCATCAGTTCATTGGAATCTCATAAAGCATGGTAGTGTAAGATTAGAAGTACGATTTGAATCCTCACTAATACAAACAATTAACTGTATAGTTTATGCTGAGTTTGATAATATTATTGAGATAGATAAAAACAGAAATGTTACTGCAGACTATAGTAGTTAAGGTTATAGTATGTGTTGTGTGTTAGATTTTATGAGTTATGTGTAATGCATTTTGTGTGTATGTAACTATGTGAAACGTTATAAAATTAAATAAAACAAATTGTATGCAATATGATATTTTTTACTTCTTTATTAATATTCTATTTAATCTAATACAAAACTCTGTTCGAGTTTAAATTTTACATAAGCACACTGACTAAACCACTGAACATGCTGCTGCCAAGGATCATCATCATCTTCCCAATCTTTTAAACCACCGCCACAATGGAAACACTTGGTCCTGTCTGCATGGCCAGTATAAAAGAAACCGGCTTCTGCAAGATCTTCAGGTTTCTGTCGCATAACGAGAGGCCAGTCTTCGAAACTGAGCAACCGGCTAGATTTTGAACCGAAGAATGGATATTCAGCTCTTGAGTACTGCATATTCTTCTCGTTTTCTTCTCCACTCAGTGTTGTAGTTTTGTTATTCAATGATGTGTTCTGTACACGTATGCCACACTCATCTCTTCCTGTAATTTAAGTAAACAGAATCACATTCACTAATGATCAGCTAATGACTGTCATTGTTAAAAAAGTATTTTTTAACTTTTTCACTTTCTGCTATTGTCTTTGTAATATTGTATACGAGGGCGTTTGTGTTGTCGTAGATGCTATCCTTATTAGTCTTTACGTAATATTTAATCCTCGTGGAAGCATGTTTCCAATGATCAGTAGTTGGAATCTTGGATAGCTTCTTCATATCGTCCATTTCAATTTTGATGAGATGCGTCGCTTGGTCTCCGTCGTCAGAATTAGTAGAAATGTATGATACACCATCTCTAGCGGCTCGTGCTACGATTGATGATAACAGCTTCCTCTTTTTTATTTTTGATTCAGCTTCAAAAAATGATCAATCGATTGCGATTTTCTTTTTCCACCATCGCATGTGTTATTATTAATGACGATGTCATCACTCTCTTCTTGAGGGGAGAGTGGCGAGTAGTAATACTGTTTATAGGTATTTTCATCGAAGCTCAATGATTTCTGCAACAACACAGTTATCATGTTAATATCAATTTGTTGACACTTAATCATAAAAGTTAAAGTTACAACCTATTAAAGTCCACTGTTGAACATAGGCCTCCTCTCATTTCTGAGAGGGTTTTAGGGCTAGGAAATGTTCGCTGCGCTACCTCAATGCGTGTTGGCAAACTTCACATGCCTTCGAAATTTTCTCAGACATGCAGGTTTCCTCACGATGTTTTCCTTCACCGCTGAGCACGTGGTAAATCAGCACTTAAAATTGCAATTAACAATTTAATTGGTGCCGGCGGGGATCGAACCCGGGTCGCGTACTGTGAAATTTAAATTTTGCGCTAACCATCTGAGCTAACTCCATGACTGCAGTTGCTTGGTCTTATATAGTACCAGTGAGTAATAATTCTAATCTAAAGAATTTCTGCAGTAGAATTGATAGTAACTTTATGCGTCAACAAGCTTATCTTACATTCTGTTGCTTATCTCTACATTCCTTCGTCCTTCCTGTGTCGTGTCTTGTTCAGTGTATTGATGACTCAAATACGTTTTGTATAACCACTTCTGACTCAGTGCGCCAGAACTGGTACAACGTAACTACTTTGCTACCATCCAGGAGTTTGTGGCCCGGCTGGCGCGCGGACTGTTCGACCGTGCAGACAACGGGCCACACATACATCTTAACAACTTTGCGCCGCTACACACTCGCCCTCCGGACGGGCGACACTATCCAAGAGAACTCCTCTCTATATCGATTAGAGAGTCGAGTAACAACCCTCAATGCCGCTGATAGGCCAACTCTGACTTTACTGGATAACCTCCTTTTTTCGTAGTCTTAACCGACTACGAAAAAATTTACCGATTACGGACTAATCCGAATTTGATACCGACAATGTCAATAGACGGCTCCCAGGACCGGTCCATAGTGGTGGACCGCGAGGACAACACGGGTAATGGGGGCTTACCCCGAGGCCCGAAACCTGCATGTGCCCTAAGACACACGAAGAAGACAATTAACGTTGCAATTCGTTCGGGAATCCTTCGGGGAAGTTTCGGGAAAAGTGCAAGACCAGCAGTCAATAAGAAGAAGAAAGAAAAAGTGTAGGGAATTGATAGGGAAAAGTAATTACTCTCTCACGGAACGGTTTGAATATAATTGCTGTTTTATTCCCAAGGAATTCATCCCTCAAAATTATACAGTCCACATCGAAGAATTAAGGCGTTAGGACCGGGACGACTTCGGAAGACCCGTAATCCCCGTCTGTCGCATAACGAGAGGCCAGTTTTCGAAACTGAGCAACCGGCTAGATTTTGAACCGAAGAATGGATATTCAGCTCTTGAGTACTGCATATTCTTCTCGTTTTCTTCTCCACTCAGTGTTGTAGTTTTGTTATTCAATGATGTGTTCTGTACACGTATGCCACACTCATCTCTTCCTGTAATTTAAGTAAACAGAATCACATTCACTAATGATCAGCTAATGACTGTCATTGTTAAAAAAGTATTTTTTAACTTTTTCACTTTCTGCTATTGTCTTTGTAATATTGTATACGAGGGCGTTTGTGTTGTCGTAGATGCTATCCTTATTAGTCTTTACGTAATATTTAATCCTCGTGGAAGCATGTTTCCAATGATCAGTAGTTGGAATCTTGGATAGCTTCTTCATATCGTCCATTTCAATTTTGATGAGATGCGTCGCTTGGTCTCCGTCGTCAGAATTAGTAGAAATGTATGATACACCATCTCTAGCGGCTCGTGCTACGGTTGATGATAACAGCTTCCTCTTTTTTATTTTTGATTCAGCTTCAAAAAATGATCAATCGATTGCGATTTTCTTTTTCCACCATCGCATGTGTTATTATTAATGACGATGTCATCACTCTCTTCTTGAGGGGAGAGTGGCGAGTAGTAATACTGTTCATAGGTATTTTCATCGAAGCTCAATGATTTCTGCAACAACACAGTTATCATGTTAATATCAATTTGTTGACACTTAATCATAAAAGTTAAAGTTACAACCTATTAAAGTCCACTGTTGAACATAGGCCTCCTCTCATTTCTGAGAGGGTTTTAGGGCTAGGAAATGTTCGCTGCGCTACCTCAATGCGTGTTGGCAAACTTCACATGCCTTCGAAATTTTCTCAGACATGCAGGTTTCCTCACGATGTTTTCCTTCACCGCTGAGCACGTGGTAAATCAGCACTTAAAATTGCAATTAACAATTTAATTGGTGCCGGCGGGGATCGAACCCGGGTCGCGTACTGTGAAATTTACATTTTGCGCTAACCATCTGAGCTAACTCCATGACTGCAGTTGCTTGGTCTTATATAGTACCAGTGAGTAATAATTCTAATCTAAAGAATTTCTGCAGTAGAATTGATAGTAACTTTATGCGTCAACAAGCTTATCTTACATTCTGTTGCTTATCACTACATTCCTTCGTCCTTCCTGTGTCGTGTCTTGTTCAGTGTATTGATGACTCAAATACGTTTTGTATAACCACTTCTGACTCAGTGCGCCAGAACTGGTACAACGTAACTACTTTGCTACCATCCAGGAGTTTGTGGCCCGGCTGGCGCGCGGACTGTTCGACCGTGCAGACAACGGGCCACACATACATCTTAACAACTTTGCGCCGCTACACACTCGCCCTGCGGACGGGCGACACTATCCAAGAGAACTCCTCTCTATATCGATTAGAGAGTCGAGTAACAACCCTCAATGCCGCTGATAGGCCAACTCTGACTTTACTGGATAACCTCCTTTTTTCGTAGTCTTAACCGACTACGAAAAAATTTACCGATTACGGACTAATCCGAATTTGATACCGACAATGCCAATAGAAGGCTCCCAGGACCGGTCCATAGTGGTGGACCGCGAGGACAACACGGGTAATGGGGGCTTACCCCGAGGCCCGAAACCTGCATGTGCCCTAAGACACACGAAGAAGACAATTAACGTTGCAATTCGTTCGGGAATCCTTCGGGGAAGTTTCGGGAAAAGTGCAAGACCAGCAGTCAATAAGAAGAAGAAAGAAAAAGTGTAGGGAATTGATAGGGAAAAGTAATTACTCTCTCACGGAACGGTTTGAATATAATTGCTGTTTTATTCCCAAGGAATTCATCCCTCAAAATTATACAGTCCACATCGAAGAATTAAGGCGTTAGGACCGGGACGACTTCGGAAGACCCGTAATCCCCGTCTGAACCTATTTTCTGAAAAGGAAGAGGTTATCGCCCTTGTGTGTTACTCCGTTGCGGAGATCACATACGTTGTTCCCGAACCCAACGTAGGCGTTATAGGAGGCCGGATCGAGAGAAGCCTCGATTCCTCCCTTCTGTTTCTTAGTTGAACGTTTACGCAGCCTGGGTTCCTTTTCAATTGGTCCTTCGAAGCAGGATCAAGAGGAACCCCGAACCGCTGGTTCCTTTTCACTACTCTATTCATTAAAATGTGTAACAGTGTTTACAAATTTGTTTTATTTAGATATGTCCTCGACCAATTATCTACGCCCATCAAGGATACTCCACCTAATAAAGAACCTGTGTCTTTAACTATTATTGTTTTGATTTTATTTAATTACACACTATACTAGAATATTTAAAAACAAACTGTTCCCAAATGATATTAGGGTCCAGTAACCTTCAGTCACTTCACTAGTATTGTCAATTCGTCATGTGTCAAATCGGTAATAACTCAGCGGCCGGAGTATAAAATAGTGCACACTTGAATAATAGTACATATAAAACTAAGCTGTAGGTATATTCAGCATTTATAAATATTTTAAAATCGATGAACCTTTCACTAGTTCGGGCAAAACATAGTGCCTGTCTATGCACAAATGTCGTATATGGATTCTAACTTTGACATGTATTGATTGGTTGTGAGTGTAATTCTAAATACCAAGATGGCTAAGGGATAATGTCTATTTATATTTATGATATTACCAACACACAGTAAGATACGTTTTAAACTGATTGTATTACAAAAAACAAAATATAATGTAGGTAATTCTATTTATTATTGTAAATCATAATTTATTTAAGTATTCTATTAACAGTAGTAGTTGCAGAAACAGAAACCTTTTATTCAATTTAGATTATAAATAATACTTATTGAAAGTCACTTTTTTAATTTACCACTGGTTCGGAAAAAAACCTCCGACTTGAAGAGAACCAGCAAAATACCCAGTGGGTCTTTTAAAAAAAAGCCAGCTTACAATCATGTACGTCATAATTAACAACACAGAACAAATTAAAAACAGCTTGGTAGCGATCACCTTACCCACGGGTTATTCAGCCATAAATTCCTTTATACTATAATAACCCCTTTTATACGAACTTAATTTAATACATTTTTTGAACTTTGATGATTGACTGACATATATAGACAGGAGCAGGGTCAAGCATTATTTTAAAATGTTTTGGTTGATTAGTAAGTAATATACATCATAATAAAATGACTGGGAATTAACATGCCTTATCTATGTTATTACACAATGATAAATAGTGAGGAAGTAAGATGTTTTAAACTGTTTGTGTAAGGATTACAAAAACACAGGCTTAATTTAAATGTATTTATTACTAGCGATGCGCCTCAGCTGTGCACTGGTGATTTATGGATCTCGACAACAGTGCCATCTACCGAGTCCAAATGTAAATATAAACCATCTAGGGCAGTGTTCTGCAAACTTTTTGTGTTTAAGGAACACCTAGGAAAACGAAAAAAATTTGAGGTACACCACAAATTAAAACACAGTTTATAAGTAATATTAATAAAATAAACTTTTATTATTGATCAACAAACCTAAACTTTACATTTCAGAAAAGGATATTAATGCGAAACATGAGACTGTTTAATTAAGCACAGACGGTCTAAATTTGTAGTAATCGCTGACAAGGCTGCTCTCATTTCTTCATCCATCGTCCTGAGGCGTTCCCTTTTTTTAATTTTTATTGTGGTAAGAGTCGAAAATCCTAATTCACTCAAATAGGGCGTTGCAAACTGCAATAGTATTGCAATAGCATGCTTAGAAAGCAGAGGATATTCATTTTTCACACATAGCCAAAATTGTTCTAAATCAGTTTCAGAAAATTTTAATTTTAATGTGCGATCCGTTTTCATTTCCATCAGTTCTTCCTGCTCATTTATTGGTAAGTGGCCGAAAGGAATGTTCTCGGAGAATGGATTTCGAACCCAGTCCATAGACTGCAGATCACTCTTAGGGAAATAAAAATTCATTTTCTCTGCAAGAAGCTTTAAGTGTTTGACAATCAAAGCCTGCACCCTTTTTTCTGGAACAGCTGCCATGACATTATATGATCGATATGATCCATAGTTCCGACGATGTCAAAATATTGGAATTTCTGCCTTGCATTTTTTTTATTGAGCTCATTTAAGTGAGCAAATATATCCGTCAGATATGCAAGTTTTGCTAGCCATTCTTCTTTTTTAAATAAATGTGCATAATCTGAACCCTGGGACTACAAAAACATCTCAGTCTCATTTTTCAACTCATAAATTCGGGAAAGTACTTTGCCGCGAGAAAGCCATCGTACACCTGTATGAAACAAAAGCGACTGATGATCTGCCCCCATTTCTTTACATAGTGCATTAAAAAGACGAGAGTTCAGCGGTCGCGACTTGATGTAATTGATGATTTTGATAATTTCTTGAAGAACGTGCAATAGATCGTCAGGCAGAGACTTCGTCATAAGAGCTTCCCTATGTAAAAAACAATGCTGTTTTTGAACATTAGGAATTTTTTCAGCAACCTTAGCTATAAAGCCTTTACCCTTTCCTGTCATAGCCGCTGCGCTGTGTGAGCAAACACTTATACAGTTATGCCATTCCAAATTATGCTCATTGAAAAATTCGTCCGTTACTTTAAATATTTCTTCACCAGTTGTATGGTTAGGCAGTGGCAGACAAAATAAAAAGTCCTCTTTTAATTCGCATCCATCAATGTATCTAACATTTGAGACTAGATGCGCGTGACCACTGATGTCAGTAGACTCATCAACTTGTAGCTCAAAAACTCCACTAACTCTCAATTTTTCAATTAACGTCTATTTAATGTCATTAGATATGTCATTGAATCAACGTGAAATAGTTTTTGCCGATGCAGGTATTTTTTCAATTTCTTTAGCAGCTTCTTGGCTAATCATTATCTTGACAATTTCTTTGCAGACAGGTAAAACTACAGTTTCAGCAAGAGTGTGCGGCTTTTTAGCTTTAACTAACATATTAGCGACTACGTAGCTTGCTTTTTGTGCTTTGTCTGAGGTTTTGAAAGACGAATTCATGAGATTTACCTGCTTCTTTGATTGGTCCTTCAAATGTTGAAAATACATTTTGTCTTTTTGGGCTACTGATGGGTGTTTAGTACTTAAATGTCGTATTAGTTTACTGGGCACCATCGAATTATTACGCAACGTTACTCTGCAAACAAAACATTTTGGAGTAGGACAAGATTCGTCTCCGCAATATGTAAAACCGTAATTTATGTAGATTTCGTCATATTTTCGATGAACAATTTTGGGTTTCTTTTTCATACAATCTTTTTCTTCTTCATTACTTTCATCTGATAAACTTACAACCGTTTAATCAATTTATCCGTTATTTTAATACTTATTTTATGCTTAGAATAATAAGCATAACAATACTCAATACTGACAGACCGGTGACCAGAGAGTTCGGGTAGCGGGGCGGGGAGCCAGCCTCCGTCCCCGCCTAACGAAACGACGGACAGAATTAGATGAACAAAACAAAACGTCTCACTCGTGCGCTCGCGTGATTTGTGTAGATATTTTACTTAACCTTACAAATAATCTTATAAGATAACCTTAATTTTCCACGGCACACCAACTAATGATCACGGTACACCAGTGTGCTGCGGTACACACTTTGCGGAACAATGATCTAGGGATCCATCCAAACACACACAAACATTTTCATTTAAATTGGTTGGAAGGTTTCTTATGTTTTGTCTATAACGGACATAGGTAGAAACATTTTAGTGTTAGATATATTTCTGAAGGTTTTTTGAAAATAACTTAATGGTAACATGTACATTTATGATATTGTAAGCAATCAGAAGGAATTTTCAATTATAAGATATATGATATAAGACTGCTGTCTTCAATATCCATACACTTTTTGTCTTTGCAAGCTTTCAGCCTGCACGGCATACAGATTTGTTCTAAGCGATCCACCTGAAAAGAAGTTAATGACAATTGTAAAGGTGTCTTAACTAAACAATAATTCTTATCAATATATTATTTTTTTCTATATTATATGGGAATTAATAGGACATTTTTAATAATAAGAGATATGAGATAAGACTATGCCTTCAATGTCAATAAACTGTATTTACATATTTCTGTGAGCATTTTCTTATATCTGCCTTTTCATATGTTAAATAATAAAGAAATTATTATAAATTATACAGCATTAATCAGCTCCAGCTGATCAAATACAGAAGCAGTAATTATTGATTAACATCAATGATATTCAACCATGTAAAAGTTGTCTCACATTTTATTTTTACCGGTTTCATGTACTTACATAGTAGACAAAAGATATTTTTGTTATATTAAGTATATCTGATTGTAGATGACAAAATAATATTCCTGTCTGCACAGTTAACAACACAGCTGTCTAAGCATAATAGAAACAACCATTACACTTTTTTATGCAAACTATTTTTGCTTCTAGTACAAATAATTACTACATTTTTTACACATAAATATATGTAACACTTATATTGCCTATCTACTATGGCTGGTATAAATCCAGGATCTGTGTCTGGCTTAACAAAAAAGCCATTTAGTATTAAGCAACTTGCTGAATACATAAGGTACCTATTTGTACACAAATGCAGTTATATGAATTGCTCTTCAAAACCCTCTTTTGAGTCCCTCGACCCAAAGATTCTAATTTTCTTTTAACATTATAATAACTTCTTTTGTGCATTTATTCTATTTATTATTTAATTTAGATTTTACTAATAAAACAAACTTAATACTTTGTCACTTTTAACAAACTAATAAGGTTCTAAGACCTGTTTATTATTTGTATTTGTTTGAGGTAAAATATACAAAGGAACTTAATAGATTTTCACAACCTAGAATAGGTGTAAATTAATAAACTCTTATATTCTATTTGCGAATTTTACCACAAAAACTAAAAAGAGAAAAACATACGTACTTGTGTCAATTAATATTAAGCTAACCTTTCTGAAATTGATAATATCCATATTTTCTTAAACATTAGTTTAATAATGCTTGTAAATAAAAAACTCCATTTTGTTCTTACCATAATGATGCGACTCCAACTATGTTTTATTTCACTCGAGTGAATCGAGTGAATTTGTCCAACTCGATAATCGATAGAAAATAAATTTTACCGAGTTACCGAGTTAACTCGGCGCATCGTATAGATTCAGAGGGTGCTATATAGATATTAATTTACTTGTATATATAATAAGTCGCTGCGGGTGACATCACAAGTTACATCCAAATTTTTTTTGTTTTTGCATGTATACTAATTAAATATTTGCACACCATATAAAATGGTAGAATGTAAATGGGCCATTATTCATAATTTAAGATCATACTTTATTGTACACATACATTTTGGCGAATAAATGAATTTGAATTTGAATTCAAACTTGCATCTGGCATGTTGTAAACAAACCTGAACTTAGTTTTATTTATGATATTGATTTATAGTTTTAATTTCATGTTACCACATATTACTTATTTATAAAGGTACATATTTAAAAATGGTTTAACTAAAATAATCGCTGATCTCAACTCTAGTGATAAACTTTTCTGTAAATAGTTGATTTACTCAAAAACTAGTGTACAACTAGAATGACATACATACATACTCGTAAATTAACCCGAGTGGCTCGAGTCACAAAACTCTACTCGAATCGCATCTTTATCTTACGGCCAATGCAGTGTTTGTCTACAATTTAGTGATGAAATCGAATTACTAATTCGAGCAATTTATTGGTATATTATGTAATAAATAAATTGATATTAGGTAATATGTATATAATGTTGTATCAATTTATGTTATATATGATATAAATTGATTATATATACTTTGGATATTCAAATTATTAATAACATTTAAGACTTACGTCATAACGTCAGAGTGATATTATTTTATGAAGATGTCGATACGCATACCAAAAATAATATATAACTACATATTAAGTGTAGTAATAATAATTGTGTTGTATGGAAGAACAATTATAAAAATAATTTGTGAAATATTGACACAGCTTCGTTCATCTAATTTGAATTGTTTAACTCGAGCTCAAAATCGAGTTACCTGAATTTCAACTCGAGTCGATTTTTTCCGAGTTATCACGGCACATCTCTAAGACAATAATATTTTAAATGTTACATTAGGTACAATGATCAGAACACGAATGTCAAAACAACTAATTTTTTTTTTCAGATTTCTTGTTTCCGTTTACATTTTCGAAAAATCTATAGACCATTTACTATTATAATTTGGTGTCTTTTTTTTGGTGTAAATACCATTAAATGACGTTAATATTTCTAGTGGGCCCAAAAATGATTGTCTCCTTTGACACATTTTTCCATACGATGGAACCAATCATTGAAGCAACCATTCCATTCGGAAGTTGGGGTCTCCAAAATGGCCGTTTTGTAGTCGTCCACAGCTGCACAGTCCGCAGCGGGAATCGATCAGCGACCTCACGCTTAGATATCCGCTACTTTTGAAATTCGTCTGTAAAACTATGTCTAAAATTAAGACATTTTTGTTAGTAAATATTACAGGGACATATTATTGTCATGTATTTAGAAAAATGTAGAGAAAAGAATAGAGGTCCAATATCAGTTGTCAATGTTAAATATGCCCAAAGCAATAATAGATGGCACCACAAATATAATTGTATTACGCTATAGCTGCGCTATTGCTATACCTTATAGGTGTTGGATGGTTTCGAATAAATGAGTCAAAAGTGAAGTAAAAGTGCAGTGTTTAATTTAATAGTGTAGAAGCATAGTGAAGTGAGTTAGTCGACATATGGTGCCGAAACCCGGGATCTGGACATAATCGTGAGTAGAGTGTGTAAACAGTGACAAGTGTTATGAATTTTAGACTTCATTAGGAACGGTGGTGATATATAAGTTCTGAACTGAGTACGACAAAGTTTTTTCCATTGATTGAGCGGATAAACTTGGTGATTGCCTTATTACAAAAATGGAATCGCTTATTTTAAGCCAGGAAGACAAATTGGATCATCTTCGAAGAGGTTTTACAAATTATAAAAATCATGGAAAGAAAGAATAACACTGGATTATATTGAAGTAAGATTAGAAAATCTAGAGAGGTTAAATACTAACTTTTTAACTGTACATGCGCAAATATTACAGACATTTAAAAGGGAGGAAAAGGATACCATGAATTATTTCCAAAACGACATATACATACAGTTTGAGGAGATATATATAGAGTATAAAACAAAACTTAAAGACACTTTAGGAACAAAAGTTTCACAAGAAAAGAGCTCTATCACAGAAATAACTCAACAACCTTTGCCATGTGAAGTAAAATTACCTCAAATAAAATTACCTGTGTTTTCTGGTGGCTATGAAGAATGGCAAACATTTTATGATTTATTTCGTTCACTAATCCATAACAACGCCAACTTAACGCCCGTTCAAAAGCTCCATTACCTTAAAAGTAGCTTGTCTGGTGAACCAGAGAGTTCACTGAAGACTTTAGCTACGACTGATTCTAATTATGGAGGAGCCTGGAAACAATTAACACGCCGTTATCAAAATAAAAGATATATTTGCAATGAAATTATGAAGCGACTATTTTCGCAATGATCATTAACACATGAATCAGCTAATGTTGTTAAGCTGTTATTGGATACAACAAATTCTTGTTTGAAAGCCTTGTGCAATATTGAAGTTAAGGTGGCAGACTGGGACGTCATCATTAATCACTTGGTTTTAACAAAATTAGACCATGAATCGAGAAGACTGTGGGAGGTACAAGTTTGCCAACTAGAATCTGAAAAATTACCGTCCTGGAATTATTTAGCAAATTTTCTTGAGTCCAGATTCCGAGCACTCAAAATGATTGATACAGGAAAAAGTGTCACAAAAATGTCTAATAATAGCAACCTCAAACAAACTCATAAACAAAAAAGACTGGCCTGTTGGTCTAGTGGTTAGTGACCCTGACTGCTATGCCGGAGGTCGTGGGTTCGATTCCCACCCCAGACAAATGTTTGTGTGATGAGCACGATCATTTGTTCTGTGTCTGGGTGTAATTTATCTATAAAATTTATGTATTTAGAAATATATAAGTATGTTTCATCAGTTGTCTAGTACCCATAACACAAGCTCTGCTTAGCTTGGGACTAGATGACGTTGTGTGGTAGTTGTGGAATATTATTATTATTATTATTATTATTATTAAAAATCGTTTCATGCAACTATATCAGAAGAAAAAAAGGTATTGAATAATAATTGTACTATGTGCTCAGGACAACATTTACTATATCAATGTAAGCGGTTTGGAAAGCAATCTCCGACCGGAAGAATAGAATTTATTCAATCACAAAAACTTTGCTTCAATTGTTTATCACCTACTCACAATGTAAGACAATGCCATCAAGCCACATGCTGTCGACGATGTGGCAGACGGCATCACACACTGCTCCATATTGACAGATTCAACGACTCCAATAACAACATGAACAAGAGCCCTGAAACGAGTCAAACACAGGAATCAAAAAATCAATCGGAAGTTGAGAAAAAGATGGTAGCCCATTTTGCAAAGCAAGAGGATGAAATTAATGTTTTACTGGCTACGGCGATTGCCAAAGTCAAAGCAACAAAAGGCTACTCTCAAATAATCAGATTACTGATTGATCAAGGCTCTGAAGCATCTTTTGTAACCGAAGCTACCGTACAATTGCTAGGTCTCCAACGCTTCTCAGTTTAGTATCAGTTTTCAGTCTAGTATTAGTAGCAAAAATAGATATGATTCTGGGTGCCGATATTCACGGTGAAATAATACGAGAAGGTTTAATCAAACACCCATCTAAACACGGACCTATCGCTCAGAATACTCATTTGGGATGGGTTTTGTCAGGTCGAACTCATCAAAAGCCCCAATCACATCCTCGATTTATAAGTCTGCATATCCAAGTAAAAGAAGATCAACTCTTGAAGCAGTTTTGGGAGATAGAACGAGAGCCGGATGAAATTAAAAGGAAACAAACAAGGAACGAAATAAAATGTGGAGAATTCTACGAAAAAACGACAGTCAGGGATGCTGATGGACGCTATGTTGTCCGCTTGCCATTCAACAGTCTTAACCCAGAGTGTCTAAAAGGAAAGTCACAAGAAATAGCAAAGGGGAGATTCATGTCTTTAGAAAAGAAATTATTAAAGAATCCAAAACTGTATGAAGAATATAAAAAAAGAAATAAACGATTACTTAATAGAAAATTATATGACCATAATTAAAAATAATTATGAAATAAATAAAGAAAAGTCAATGTATTTCCTCATCATTCAATAATTCGTGAAGATAAAGAAACTACAAAACTTCGAATTGTATACGATGCATCCTGCAAAGGTGGTAACAACATATCTTTAAATGATGACCTACTTGTCGGCCCTAAACTTCAGCAGGATCTTCGTCATATTCTGATGAGGTGGCGCTTACATCCAATATGTATAGTAGCTGACATCAAGCAAATGTACCGCCAAGTACGTGTAAATGACGAAGCCACAGACTTTCAGAGAATTTTGTGGAGATCAAATACTGATCAACCTACACAACATTACAAGCTATTGCGACTTACCTTTGGGACTGCTTGTGCTCCATACTTGGCAACGAAATCCATTCAACAGCTAGCTATAGACGAACAATCAAAGTATCCGATAGCGGTAAAATAACATTATACGATTATTACGTAGACGATTTACTTACCGGTTGCGAATCAGTGGATGAAGCTAAAGAAATATATGACCAAATGATAAAGTTAATGAGGGTTTATACTGCAAAAATGGAACACCAACTCTCAAGATTTATTGAAATATATCAAAGAAGAAAGTAAAGGATCAGAAGAACTGGTTTTCAAAATTAATAACGATATGATAAAGGTGCTAGGCATAAGATGGAATCGGACTACGGACTGTTTCGAATGTGTATTAAAATTATCGGATTTACCTGAAACAATGACTAAAAGACATGTCCTATCAAAAATAGCTAGATTATATGATCCCTTAGGATGGATAGCACCAATTATTGTGACGGCAAAAATTTATATTCAAAAATTATGGAAATCTGATTTAAGTTGGGATGAAACACTAACAGAAAGCTGAATGAAGGAATGGTTAGAATTCGAAAACGATCTCGCTAAGGTAGAGAGAATTGTCGTACCCAGATGGGTAAACACCAAAGGGAAAGATAAAAAAGAGTTGCATGTATTCGCTGACGCATCACAAGCGGCTTATGCGTCGGCAGTTTATTTGAAGACGGTTGACAGTAATGGTCATGTGTGTGTTAATTTAGTGTCAGCGAAAACTAAAGTTTTTCTAATCGGAAAGGAAGTATCAATTCCTCGACTAGAGCTGTGTGCTACTAAATTAATATACGAAACATCACAGATAATGAATATTTCTAAAGAAAATCTATATGCCTGGTCTGATTTACTGTGGTGTTAGCTTTGATTAACGGTGAGCCTAGCAGATGGTCAACTTTCGTCAGCAACCGAGTCTCAGAGATTTTGACTATATTGGACAAAGATCAGTGGAGTCACGTCAACACAAACGATAATCCAGCAGATGGTACGTCAAGGGGTATATCCGTAAGCCGTATTCTTGACAATGATTTGTGGTGGCATGGCCCCTCGTGGTTGCAAGGGAAGATGACTCAATATATAAAGACTAAAAGAAAATTTATAACTAAAGAAGAAGAAAGACCAATCAAACAGTTTCTTACAGTAAAAACGAGTCGTGAAGAAGATCCACTATTTACAAAGTTATCGAGCTTAACTAAAACTTTAAAAGTATTAGCTGTATGTAAGAGTTTTAAAGTGGAAGCTTCCTATAGATCAAGGAAAGTGTTCTAAAATTGTTACTGTCAAAGAAATGGACGAAATTCTTCTATGTTGTGTCAAACATACTCAGAACATCTTTTTTGAAAAGGAGATTCAAATGATAAAATAACAGGGACATATTGGAAAAAACCATCTTCACTCTCTTTGTCCAATTATTGACGAAAATGGGGTGTTAAGAGTTGGCGGCCGCATTCACCGTGCTCAAGTGGACTATGACAATAGGCACCCAATAATTATGCCTAGTGAGAGCCATATTACTAAATTAATAATATTAGATGCTCATATATAGACATTGCATGGTGGGCCACAAATCATGTTTAATTTTATTCGATCTAAATACTGGATAATTCGGGCAAGAGAGCTGGTTAAGAAGTGCTACAGAAAATGTATGAAATGTTTAAGATACTCCAGGCAAGACAATAATCAGTTTATGGGTCTACTTCCTGAAACCAGATTAAAGCCATCTCGACCGTTTCAATCAGCCGGTGTTGACTTCACTGGTTATATAAATTTACGCATGTCACCCGGTCGAGGAGCCAAAACATACAAAGGATATATATGTGTCTTCGTGTGTATGATATCGAAAGCTATACATTTAGAAGCCGCCTCGGATTTAACAGCTAAAGGTTTTATCGCTGCCTTTCGCCGTTTCGTGTCTCGTCGTGGTCACTGTAAAGATTTATATAGCGATAACGGCACCAATTTTGTCGGCGCAGATAAAGAGTTACGCGAGATGCTCAATAGTGTCAAATCTAAGCTTTCCGATGAAATCAACAAACTGCTTGCTATTGAAGGAACAACGTGGCATTTCATACCTCCACATTCTCCTAATTTTGGAGGCCTATGGGTAGCGGGAGTTTGATGCATGAAATCACAACTGAAACGAGTGATAGGTGATTCAAAGCTAACTTTCGAAGAACTTTCTACAGTTCTAGCACAAATCGAGGCATGCTTAAATTCACGTCCACTTTCACACAATAAGTGATAATCCAGAGGATCCATTACCACTAACCCCAGGTCACTTTCTGGTAGGTGAACCTTTGATTGCAGTACCAGAAGAAAGCTACTCAAATGTACCGATGACTGGACTACAAAGATGGAAATTCAATCAAAAAATGGTAAACGACTTTTGGAAAAGATGATCAGAAGAGTATTTAGTCACGCTGAACCAAAGATATAAATGGAATACAAGGAAGATTGAACCTGAGATCGATGATGTGGTAATAATAAAGGACCATAACCTTCCGCCAGCCAAATGGTTGCTTGGAAAGGTCATTGAAAAGCATCCTGGAGCAGATAACATCACAAGAATTGTATCTATAAAAACTAAGAATGGTGTTTGTAAGCGCCCTTGTAATAAATTGTGTTATTTGCCTAAGAATTAGAATGTTTGTTAATATCATAGAGTAATTTTTTGTATTTGTTAAGAAGCTTACCTAATTTTAAAGATAATTCTTTTTTTTTTTGTTTATATTGTGCCTCATGGTGGGCGGTTTTTTGTATATAAGTATTTTAATACGGTTAGATTCATTTGAAATTTTGTTAAATTTGGAAAAGAACAAGTTTTTTGGTGGGCGGTATGTCTAAAATTAAGACATTTTTGTTAGTAAATATTACAGTGACATATTATTGTCATGTATTTAGAAAAATGTAGAGATAAGCATAGAGGTGCAATATCAGTTGTCAATGTTAAATATGCCCAAAGCAATAATAGATGGCACCACAAATATAATTGTATTACGCTATAGCTGCGCTATTGCTATACCTTATAGGTGTTGGATGGTTTCGAATAAATGAGTCAAAAGTGAAGTAAAAGTGCAGTGTTTAATTTAATAGTGTAGAAGCATAGTAAAGTGAGTTAGTCGACAAACTACTTTAACATAATGTTAGAAATACTTTATTTTCAACTGCTTTAAAAAAATAGTACTAATTGGACTTTTTTTAATTCAGTCTCCAAGCTGCTACTGAGAAATTTCTAATGGAAAAATCCAATAACACTGCCTGAGAGCAAGTCCACACGGAGCGTTGCGTCAGCGCGCCGTGTGAACACCTTGGTTATTGGTATGTAAAACAACGCAACGTCAGCGCTGCGTCGACGCAACGCACACATGACGGACAGCAGCCCCCGAGACGAAGTGGGAGGGGGTGTACTCATTGCGACGTCTGAGCGGCAGCGCTCAGTTGCTTATGCGTTGGTAGGGAGGACACGCAAGCTCATTTCATTTTTTACGTACTTTTGTATTCAGTTTTATTTGCAGGGTAAAATGGGTACCATTGAAGAAATTGACATGGATTATCATCATCATGGAATGGATCATCATGGAATCTGAAAAAGTATCATTTATATAACCAACTTCTTTTTTTTTGAGAAGAGTGGAACAAAATGCCACCGAATCTAGCTTAAACTCGCCTAGAGAAAGCAACACTGAATCTACGTCTACAAATGATGAAATTACTATAGACGAGTCTCCGCGCTATGTTCCAGTCGCGCGCAAAAGGGCAATGCAAATAGATGAGTTTGAAAGAGAAGGATTAAAACTTCTCAAGGAGCCGGAAAATCGCCATATGTCCTTTTTCGGAGGTATATTGCCATCAATACAAGATTTTTTCCGACTGAGAAACTCTCAGTTTCCAAAGTAAAGTAATACAAATTATAAACGATATGCGGTATGGACAAACATCATCATACCAGGCGGTCCCATAATGAACTGGCCTGATATAGTTCAACGCGACATGTCGCTACATGTTGTGTTGCATTAAATAGTACTGTTACGCGCTCCAGTCGACGATATACTAGCGCCATCTAGTGTCAGGAACGAGAGCGAGTAAAGCGTTGCAGAAAATGACATCACAGATCTCTCAACCGACAGCGCCATCCGAAGAACTAAGTTTCTAGAAAATCTATACTCGCAAACTCGTCCCTTTGCGCGCATTTACCTGAATATTCGGGATGTTTCTTTGCTAATTTAAATAAATAGGCGCTGCAAGATGCGATCGAGACAGAGTTGAACTCAGCGACACAAGCGAAGCTTCGGAGCGAAATTAAGTGAATTAGTGTGTTTAATTATTAGTGTTTTTAGTTTTAATTTGTGTAAAGTAAATTAAAGTGTTAATTTAGGTAATTTTATCGGCAATTTTTATTGTCACGAACCTCAAGCTCGTAACAATTGGTGTCAGAAGTGGGATAAAATAATGCCGATTTTACCTAAGGAGGAAACGGAGGGTGTCCGTACCCGAGGTCAACGCCAGCAGGAGACGGACCAACGAAGATTTGGTGGTGCAACGCCGCAGACGTCGGAGGGCCAGCCACCGGCTGTAGGCCCGTCGGTAGCTCCTACATCTGCCGCACCTGACTTAGGTGCTCTGATGGTGATGCTGCAGGAGCAGGCTCGCCGACAGGAGGAACAGGTCCGCCGATTGGAAGAGCAGCTGCGGGGCGGACAGGAGGAACAGGCCCGTTGGTTGAAAGAGCGACAGGAGGAACAGGCTCGCCAGCAGGAGGAACAGGCTCGCCGACAGTAGGAACAGGCTCGCCAGCAGGCGGAACAGGCACGCCGATTGGAAGAGCAGCTGCGGGGCGGACAGGAGGAACAGGCCCGTCGGTTGGAAGAGCAGATGCTCCTCATGAAGGACCTTCACGCTACCTTCGGGAAGGAGATAAAGGAGGTGAAGGATAGGGTTGCTCAGCATGACAACCGCCTGTCGGAAGCTGAAACCCAAATAGCGAAAGCTGAAAACCGAATCGAGAAAGCTGAAACCCGAATCGACCAAGTAAACAATTGGGTTGACAACGTAATGGCTGACATGAAGAAATCACTGGACGAACTCAAACTTGGGGATGGAACTACAGCTCCCGTAGTAGCTGCAGCACCTATGTGGATTCAAAGTGCCGCCGTTCGACGGGACCTCTTCCTGGTCGGCCTACAAAATCCAGTTCGAGGCCGTCATGGAGGCGAACGGCTGGAATAAAAGCCAAGCCATGACTGCACTCACCCTAGGCCTGCGCGACCAAGCCTTAACTGTGTTGGAAGCTCTCGGTAAGACAGTGACCTATGAGCAGCTTCTTGAGGCCTTGGAGGCGAGATATGGTGACGCTCACCTGGAACACGTCTTTCGCGCGCAGCTTAAAGATCGCGTGCAACGCAGCAACGAAAACCTGCAGCAGTGGGCCCTTGAGGTGGAGAAGATGGTTCGAAAAGCATACCAGTCTGTACCTGCGCTCATTGGAGGGAACCGGGTGCAAACATTCATCGACGGCATCCGCGACCTGGAAGTCAGAGCTGCTGTGAGGCTCGGGCACCACGAGACGCTTAAGGACGCCTTGGCCCATGCACTGGAGGTAGAAGCCGTGCGGCAGAATCATCGTTCCCATCGCGTCAGGGAGGTTGCAACAGCTACAGTTCGCGACCGCAACAAAGGATACAGCCCTAGGTGCTATGGCTGTGGGGAAAAGGGCCATCTTCGGTCCAGCTGCCCTAAGCACACCCTAGGAAGTGAAGGCGAACGGTCTCAGAAAGGAAGTGCGGCTAACAGCACCGCCCAGCAGCAGCAGGAATACGACTTTCCTATCAGACACTGCAGCGGGAAATCTCACGGCAACGCAGATGCATTGTCAAGAAGACATTGTCCGGAAGATTGCAACCATTATAGTAGGCAAGAGAGTAAGGAAGTGGTATCCGTGAGGATGCTCAGGACAGACCACCTCAGCAACGGGTGGAAGGACAGCCTACGTCATGCACAGCAGGAAGATCCAGACATCAAGCCGATTCTGGGATGGATGAAGGCCCGTGCTACCAAGCCTAAGTGGAGGGACGTCTCAGCGATGAGTTCAACCACGAAAAGCTATTGGGCCCAATGGGATAGCTTGCTGCTTCAGGATGGAGTCCTGTGCCGTAAATGGGACGATGGTCGAAGAGACAGCTGTCGTTTGCAAATGGTTGTCCCTAAAGCTAAAGTGCCGAATGTTCTACAGCTGTGCCATAATGGTCGTTCAAGAGTCAATCTGGGAGTTAAACGAACTCTACTGAAGGTCCGAAAACAGTTTTACTGGGTCCATTATCGTGACGATGTCGAGGATTGGTGTCGTACAAGTACAAGTTGTGCGGCCGTGCGGGGACCTCAGACACGTAGTAGAGGAGCACCGAAATTGTACAATGTTGGTGCACCACGGGATAGGACAGCCCTTGACATTGCGGAGCCGTTACAGAAAGGCGTAAGAGGGACTCCTAAGATCGTCCATGTGGATCGCTTGGCGCGTTATCATGGGACCGATAATGCTCGGGACGAGCATGTCTTAGGAGGGGGCAGTGTTACGCGCTCCAGTCGACGATATACTAGCGCCATCTAGTGTCAGGAACGAGAGCGAGTAAAGCGTTGCAGAAAATGACATCACAGATCTCTCAACCGACAGCGCCATCCGAAGAACTAAGTTTCTAGAAAATCTATACTCGCAAACTCGTCCCTTTGCGCGCATTTACCTGAATATTCGGGATGTTTCTTTGCTAATTTAAATAAATAGGCGCTGCAAGATGCGATCGAGACAGAGTTGAACTCAGCGACACAAGCGAAGCTTCGGAGCGAAATTAAGTGAATTAGTGTGTTTAATTATTAGTGTTTTTAGTTTTAATTTGTGTAAAGTAAATTAAAGTGTTAATTTAGGTAATTTTATCGGCAATTTTTATTGTCACGAACCTCAAGCTCGTAACAGTACGTTTATCGTGCACTTAATATAAGAAACATGCATCGACATGAAATGCTTAGTCTTAGTTTAACAGGCATTTGAATAACGAGAGCCGCGTGTTTTTTCAAAATGTCGAAAACTGAGTATCGAAGTGTCATAAAGTTTCTGTTTAAAGAAGGTTTATCCCCTGCCCAAATAAAAGAACCATTGGATGGCGTGTATAAGGAGTATGCCCCCTCCTATAGCACAGTGAAAAATTGGGTGAAAGAGTTTCGCCTCGGGAGAGAAACCGTCGAAGACTTTGGCCACGACGGTCCTGTGGAAGTGCTCACTCCCGAAACGATTGCTCTTATCGAAGAGCAGGTTCTGAGCGACCGCCGTTTGAGGATTAGAGAAATCGCAGCAAGGCTTGGGCTCTCTAAGAGTACCGTTCATCGCGCGATCCATGAACATCTTCACATGAAAAAAGTGAGTGCAAGATGGGTACCGAAACTTCTTTCAGCGGTACAGAGACAGGAAAGAGTGCGCAGCGCTTCGGCGTTTTTGGATATTTGTGGCGAAAATCCAAAGACTGTGATCGAGCGGCTAGTGACTGGTGATGAAACTATGATCTTGTATTATGATCCACAAAGCAAGCGCGAGTCAATGGAATGGCGTTATAAGGGTGAAAAGCCCCCTAGAAAGGCAAAGGTGCAACAATCGACTAAAAAACTGATGTGCACATTTTTTTGGGATTTTCAAGGCATTTCTTTAAAATCCACCATATTTTAAAGAATGCTTCTTAAATATATAAATTACGAGACAAGATAAAGGAAAAACGAAGAGGCAAGCTGTCTAAAGGTGTCCTGTTGCTCCATGACAACGCCCCTGTTCATACCGCTGGTGTTTCGAAGGATGCAGTTCGTCAATGCGGGTTCACAGAAGTTCAACATCCACCTTACAGTCCAGACATGGCCCCGTCCATTAGTATACATAGTTATTTCCAAATTTAGAGCGGGACTTAAGAGGAAGAAAATTTTCAAGCAATGAAGAGTTGCAGGCGGCCGTCTTCAGTCATTTTGAGGATAAAAAATGTGATTATTTTTATAAAGGTTTAGAGATGTTGATTCACAGATGTCAGAAGTGTGTTAGTATTCATGGTGATTATATTGAAAAATAAAATTGGTTTCGTTTCATTTCCTTCATCGGTTCATAGTTAGGCCAATTCATTATGGGACCGCCTACGTATGTGTGTGGCCCATCAACGTCTCAACAACCATTATCATATGGGTATCAAACAACAAATTTTCAAAGTACATGCAATCCTGATTATAATAATTCAATTATATCTCCAGATCAAGCATCTCATGCAGGTGAAGAAACCGAATACAATTTTTCAAATATGTAATTACTGGATAAAGTCTCTCTAAACTTAAACTTATGACAATTGCTGATTATTTGTTAGTTGATTACTGATATTGATTAGTTGATTATATAATAAACAGACCAAAAAAACCTGTTATCTTTTCATTATTTATATAAATTCTTACCTTAAAATAATTCCCAGCATTTCTATTGGTTCCACTGAATTCCTCATATTAGTATAGTTTTTTCGTATGTGTGGTTCTAAGGACTTCAATAATCATTCGAAGCTGGGTACACTCATTCTAAAAAAATTATAAAACTTCTTTTCGTCTAATAGCAACTCCCGATATTCTAATAAAAAAAAAACTCCATTACTATTTTTTAATGAAATGAAGGGACAGATCCAATACCGTCTTGTGATCTTGCGTCGATTTCGGCGGTGACGTAGTAATAGGAGCAATGCTAGACGTCTTTTCCAATCCATGCTTTCCTACAGACTGACTGCGATGTTTTTACAAAATGCTTGCCGCAACTGTGCGTCGCCGCTGCACCGACGGAACGTTAAGACTGCGTCGTAGTAACGCTGCGATGGCGCAGCGCCTGTGTGGCCGACTATGCGTCAAAATATTTGCGTTGCGACGACGCAACGCAACGCAACGCGCCGTGTAGACTCGCTCTGACCTGGGAATCGAATCCGCGACCTCACGCTTAGATATTGACTACTATTGAAATTCTTCTGTAAAAACTACTTTAACATAATGTTAGAAATACTTTATTTTCAACTGCTTTAAAAAAAACTTAGTTTAGTACTAATTGGACTTTTTTTCAAATTCAGACTTAAAGCTGCTACTGAGAAATTTCTAATGGAAAAATCCAATAACACTGCCTGACCCGGGGATCGAATCCGCGACTTCACGCTTAGATATTGACTACTATTGAAATTCGTATGTGAAAAAATACTTTAATATAATGTTAGAAATACTTTATTTTCAACTGCTTTAAAAACAATTAAATTTAGTACTAATTTGACTTTTAAGCTATTGCATAGCTTTTATCGCGGTTTTTGAGCGCGGCGACCTGTTATGAACCGATGTACAAGGTAGTAATTGTTGTTGTAAGCATTATGTAAAGTATATAAAAGTGATTTTTCATATAATTTATGCAGTCAAACTCTAACCTTTGTTCGGTACACAACTTTGTATTAGTTTATAATATTCCGAAGTGTAAATTAAGTTAAATTAGTTTGCAGCAGTAAAGGTGTCTTTTTTTAAAAAGGACCCCAGGCGAGCCATCCTAACAATTTTGGTGTCAGAAGTGGGATATCCTGGGAAAGCAATTAAAGTACTGGGATTCCTAGGTGTTAGGCGCGTCGCGAAAAAGAATTCCCGCCCTAATACTTATTTGGCTCCGTGAACCTCAGCGTTCATCACCACGGTCCTTGGGTAAGGTGCCAGCTGTCGACGGTAAGTCTTGGGTACATGTGCCTAAGCCCGCACAGTTGCACTTGTGGTCGACGATAAGACTCCGCTACCAAGCGCGAGCCCACACCGCATCATTCAGAAACTCCTGCTGCTCCATCGTGGTCGACGATAAGACTCCGCTACCAAGCGCGAGCCCACACCGCATCATTCAGAATCTCCTGCTGCTCCATCGTGGTCGACGATAAGACTCCGCTACCAAGCGCGAGCCCACACCGCATCATTCAGAAACTTCTGCTGCTCCATCGTGGTCGACGATAAGACTCCGCTACCAAGCGCGAGCCCACACCGCATCATTCAGAAACTCCTGCTGCTCCATCGTGGTCGACGATAAGACTCCGCTACCAAGCGCGAGCCCACACCGCATCATTCAGAAACTCCTGCTGCTCCATCGTGGTCGACGATAAGACTCCGCTACCAAGCGCGAGCCCACACCGCATCATTCAGAAACTCCTGCTGCTCCATCGTGGTCGACGATAAGACTCCGCTACCAAGCGCGAGCCCACACCGCATCATTCAGAAACTCCTGCTGCTCCATCGTGGTCGACGATAAGACTCCGCTACCAAGCGCGAGCCCGCACCGCATCATTCAGAAACTCCTGCTGCTCCATCGTGGTCGACGATAAGACTCCGCTACCAAGCGCGAGCCCACACCGCATCATTCAGAAACTCCTGCTGCTCCATCGTGGTCGACGATAAGACTCCGCTACCAAGCGCGAGCCCACACCGCATCATTCAGAAACTCCTGCTGCTCCATCGTGGTCGACGATAAGACTCCGCTACCAAGCGCGAGCCCGCACCGCATCATTCAGAAACTCCTGCTGCTCCATCGTGGTCGACGATAAGACTCCGCTACCAAGCGCGAGCCCACACCGCATCATTCAGAAACTCCTGCTGCTCCATCGTGGTCGACGATAAGACTCCGCTACCAAGCGCGAGCCCACACCGCATCATTCAGAAACTCCTGCTGCTCCATCGTGGTCGACGATAAGACTCCGCTACCAAGCGCGAGCCCGCACCGCATCATTCAGAAACTCCTGCTGCTCCATCGTGGTCGACGATAAGACTCCGCTACCAAGCGCGAGCCCGCACCGCATCATTCAGAAACTCCTGCTGCTCCATCGTGGTCGACGATAAGACTCCGCTACCAAGCGCGAGCCCACACCGCATCATTCAGAAACTCCTGCTGCTCCATCGTGGTCGACGATAAGACTCCGCTACCAAGCGCGAGCCCGCACCGCATCATTCAGAAACTCCTGCTGCTCCATCGTGGTCGACGATAAGACTCCGCTACCAAGCGCGAGCCCGCACCGCATCATTCAGAAACTCCTGCTGCTCCATCGTGGTCGACGATAAGACTCCGCTACCAAGCGCGAGCCCGCACCGCATCATTCAGAACCTCCTGCTGCTCCATCGTGGTCGACGATAAGACTCCGCTACCAAGCGCGAGCCCGCACCGCATCATTCAGAAACTCCTGCTGCTCCATCGTGGTCGACGATAAGACTCCGCTACCAAGCGCGAGCCCACACCGCATCATTCAGAAACTCCTGCTGCTCCATCGTGGTCGACGATAAGACTCCGCTACCAAGCGCGAGCCCACACCGCATCATTCAGAAACTCCTGCTGCTCCATCGTGGTCGACGATAAGTCTCCACTTTCGAGTGTGAGCCCGCATCACAACCCATTGCCCTATCGGATTACCGGACAGTTTGACTCGCCACCAACATCAAACCTTGCATCATCACCATCATCACCACGTGTAAGGTCTCTTCACGGACAACGCAACGTGACTTCGAGGTAGCGTCGTAATTTAAGACTTCCTGAGTCGTCGAATAGGTACTGAAGCCACCGCTGCAATTGACGTCATCGCTGCAGTGTCGAATTAACTGATACGTTTTGGAAAACCAAGATGTTCGTGAGAATCTACATTTTGTGAGTAATTTTTATATAATATAAAATTAAAGTTTTCTAAAGTTACAATTAAAGTATACAATTAAAGTGAAACAAGTGAAAGTGATTTAATCTAAAAAAGTAATCAATTATAAAAGATTGATTTTAACACTAAGACATTGTATTTTAATATTTATTTGTTTAACATATTTTGTTATGTTCTTTTGATCTGTACTGTATTTTAAAAGATATTACCTATTAATTAATGTTCTCTAAAAAGTTAAAAGCTGAAGAAGTTAAAATTTCGAACTCTGACTCCTCAGATAGTTCACTGTTGGTATCAAATCCAACACGAAAAAATAATAATTAAAAATGTCCGAAAAAATCACCCTTTCAGTCCTTATTTCAGTCTTTGCCAGCATTTCTTGCGAATTGCAAAAATGCAATTTCATTGGCAAGTACAGACCAACAGAATGTTTTGTTTAAATATATTGTGTCTCAACTTGAAGGAAAAGCACAATTAGCTTGTTGCTTAAAGAAATTTAGTAGTTGGCCCGAATTAAAAAAAAAATCTTAAATCAACATTCGGAGAGAAAAAACATTCAACGCATTTACTTGTAGACCTACAAAATTGTAAACAGTTGCCTTCTGAAGATGTGACACAGTATTCATTACGGATTGAATCGTGCCTTACGCGGATCCAATCCGACATTCACTACAGCTGTGGGGATGAAAAGGAACTTTTATGGAAGATTTAGTTTTAAATACTTTCTTATTGGGCATGAATTCTAGTTATTCGCATATTGTACGCTGTAGGAACCCTCGAACTTTATCTGAGGCGATTACGCATGCTATCGAGGAAGAAAAGTTATTTAAATTAAGTAAATTATCGCTGCGCTCATCAAAATCGTGCTCAATTTGCCACAAACTCGGACACACTTCTTCCGAGTGCTACAAAAATAAATCAAAGGTTTCCTATCCTAACCTCCATCATCTTAACTCTAATTCTAATTCAATGCATAATAAAAATTCAAATAATCCAAACAATCACTATAATAAACCTCCTTCTAATTTAAATCCCAATAAAATATGTGCATATTGCAAAAAGAAAGGTCATTTAATAAGTGAGTGTCGCAAACTCAAGTTTAAAACCAATAATATGCCCCCCGATGAGTGTACTGCACTATCAAGTACACGAGTACCGAGCACTAGTAATGTGCCGGACAATAATCACTCTAATGTACACGTTGTTTGCGCCTCTGAAAATTCAAATAATAATTTAAACTAAACAGGGTTTCGGTGTCGTGTCTGCCGAAACGTATTATTAATTTAAATGACACGAAAACTATTAATCTCTCTAAATCCCGTGTTCCTGTGTGTTATAAAACACGGATGCCAAAAAATATTGATTAACATTTTTTAAATTCTACGTTCAACGATTCTTCAATGGAGTCTCAAGGTCGCACCTGTGGTCAATTCTCGGTTGCACAGGATTATAATTTTAATGCACCTTCGTCTGAATTAATATGCTCCACTTCAAATAAAAGACTCGATTCCTGTGTTCCTAAGCTATTTTTAAAACAGGGTAATAAAAAATCAGAGACTTACTAACTTTTGTAATAAAAAATTGAATGGTTGTCAATGATGTCACATCATAAATTGTGAAAAATCTACGTCATTCTCTAGGGTTGGCATACGCGAGAAAACGTATACAATAAATAACATTAATAATAATATTTCTCTGCCTCACGTTATGTTAAAGACTAATTTTAATGAAAAGCCCCTACGTTTTCTTATCGATACTGGTTCTTTGATTTCTATTGTGAAATATTCTAGTTTATTAAATCAACCAGTTCTAGGGACTGATACAATTACAATGAAAGGTCTCAGTGATAATGACTCCACTTGTGCATCTCTTGGGTCTATTAAGATTGATTTTGAATACCAGATTTCTTCTAAGAGTAAGATAGTATTTAGTTTTTTGTTTCATGCAATTGACGACACAATTAGTTTACATTACGATGGTATTATAGGTAGTGATTTTATACAACATTTTAACGGAGATATACAGTACTCTATTAGTTCTCTTAATTTACAAGGTCATGCAATACCCTTTTATTTTAGTAAACCATTAGGTATACGTTATACCTCCACGGTCGCCAGTTTATTAAAAGTCCAGTCCAATTTATTAAAAGTAGGTGATTGTAAAGAAGCCTTAGTATTAGATCAGAAAGTTTCCGAAGGCGTATTTTTAGCTAATTGTATTGTAATGTTAAAGCCGAATAATAGAGTAAACGTTACCATCTTAAACACTACGGAAAACGAAATCGAAATTAAAAACTTTCAGGTTCAATTGACTCCATACCAACTTATGTCGTCAAAATTAGATAACACTCATAAAGAATTTATTCATAACTTAAATTCTTTAAATATTGATCGTTCTCAAAAGGTACTTGAACAAATACGATGCTCTCATTTAAATTCTCAAGAATTACAATTTTATCTTACAATACCACTCCACATTGTACTACCGAATTTACTCCTTTTGAATTATTGTATGGACATAAGCCATTTATCCCTAGTAGCATATACAACTCTGATGAAAATACAACCTATCACGAGTACATTCGCGCTCTACAATATAGAATGAAATACTCCCGCGAAAAAGCTTTAGAAAATATAAATAAAAGCAAGGAATCTTCAAAAAGATACTATGATGCCTCTTCGCGAGAAATATCTTATAAAGTAGGTGATTTAGTATATATCAAACAGCACCATAGGTTGCGCAAGGCCCTGTCTCCTATTTGGAAGGGACCTTTTAAAATTATTAAGGTCAACAGCAAAAATAATGTTACTGTATGCATAAATAGGAAACACGTAAAATACCACAGTAACGAAATAAAACCAGCGTAAATTATGTAATAATTGTTTCAGATTTCTCCTCCGATCGAGTTATTCAGAACCGATTGAACAAATTGTACATAGCCCAGGATTATACTTCGATCCGACTTCTATGGCATACTTCTACAAAGATTATTGGAATGTAGTAGGTAACCTATGTGGAAATAATACCTATAAAGCCTTACTTAAAGAAAATTGATCAATCTATTTCAAGCATGTCTAGTTTTTGAGACAAGGCTCAAAATACCGCAGTTATTACTATAGATTGCAAGGATATTATAAACCCGTGAGAAATTTTAATTAACGCTAATTATCTTAAATACGACTCGATATCACATATTATTTCCAAAAACCCTATTAATCGTTTTAAAAGATCTCTTGAATTTGGCCGTCAAATTCTTAAGTTTTTCTTCGGTACATTAGATGCCGATGAAGCCAGAAAATACGATGAAGCTATTTCTACTTGTCAGCATAATGAAAACGAGATATATTCGCTAATGAAAGACAACATACACATTGTTCAATCAACCATCAATAATTTTAATGTTTCTATTCGTCAATTAAATAATAACGAAATTAGATTAAATAAACAAATAGAAAAATTAAATTACATATTTTCTGAAAATTCTAAAATTACTACAGACTTAATTAGTTCAGCAAAAATAAATTCTATTTTTAATGTGATTGAAGGTTCACTGCTATCGGTTTCGAACATACTAGATACAATTTTAAACTCTATTTTATTTGCAAAATCAAACATCCTCCATCCCTGTCTTAACTCCCACTAAGTTATTTAAAGAGCTCTCTAATAGCAAAATGAGCAAAATTAATGTGGAATTTCCCATTTCCTTATCATTAGAGAATATACATACAACTATTGATTTAGCCGAATTAACTTCGTATTATTATAATAATAAGATAGTATTTGTTATAAGAATTCCTTTAATTAACCCTATTAAGTTTAGTATTTATAAGATTTTACCATTACCTACACAGCATGATAAGTAGGTATAATTTACAAACTTATGTTCTCATTCATCCTTCCAAGCTGTATGTAGCCCTTACGGATGATAGATTAAATTACGCATTGTTTGATAGCTTAAGTGAGTGTAAAAACGTTAACAATAAGTATATGATATGTTTGTCACCTTCTGTTTTGTCCACAATTAATAATCCAACCTATGAAACTCAACTCTTGACTGAAGTAGTCATGTCACTTCCAGAAACATGCGATTCGAAAATAATATAGGGTCACCTGTCCAACATTGAGCCAGTAGTACACAATGAAACATTGCTATATTTCAAAAATGCGAAGTTGCCAGATAGTGCACAGTACATGTAAAGACGCGGCCCCAAGTCCCCTCCCACCGCCACAGTTCGCGACTGCGGCGCGTGCGAAGCAGACGCGTGGCGGTCATTATACGGATTTTACGCAAAAAAGTAAGATTTTTTAATAATATTTGTCGATTTTTCATTATTATGTGTTAAAGTTTGCTTTTTTTCTTAATATTGCTTGACATTGTACATGTATTACAGATTTCAGTTACGTACAAAACATACTTGGATTGTTTTTATTTTACATTTTTATTTCAAGGTTTTAGAAATATGTGACATATAGTATACAATGAAACGAAACCCCGTTGTACACAATGAGCCATGTTTCATTGTGTACGAATCGTGTTTCATTGTTTGCCATGTGGCCCATTGCTAGTGTTTGTGTTTTTTATTATATCTACACAAATAACCTAAGATTTTTTCTTTTGTTTTACGTTTTCTTTTAGTTAAAGATTTACTGATGCATTGTAATTTTTACTTTTTGTTTTAGATGGCGCGCACTAAAGTTAATAAAACAAAGAAAGGTAACCACACTGCTGATAACATGCTTCAGGCTATCAGACATTATAGGCAAGGATGGAGTATCAGAAAAGCAGCTAAAGAGTATAATGTATGCTATCCGACACTGCAACGTTACATTAAAAAAAATGTAAATGTTAGTACTGCGGATTTACACAAGCAGCGATTGACACCCAATTATGATGTCAACAAAATATTTACTCATGAACAAGAAAAATCACTGACAGAATATATCAAAGAATGTGCATTAAAATTTTATGGGTTATCCACTAAAGACGTTCGAAGACTTGCTTATCAAATGGCAACTATTAATAATATTAAAACTCCTGATAGTTGGAATCGTGAACAAATGGCGGGCCTTGAATGGCTTCGGTCATATAGATCAAGGAATCTGGATTTATCGTTGAAAAAACCAGAATCCTGCAGCCTTGCTCGTGCCACCGCTTTTAACAAAGAGACGGTTAAAATGTTTTTTGATAACTTAAAGAACGTTATGGAACGCCACCCATCTTTTGGAAATGGCTGTAGAATCTACAATTTGGATGAAACTGCTACTACAACCGTTCAGAAGCCGCTAAAAGTTATAGCACCTAAAGGGCGCCAGAATATTGGTAAAATAACTAGTGGAGAGAAGGGTACATTAGTGACAACATGTGCTATTGTCTGTGCGTCTGGGCAAGCCTTACCTCCGGCGTTAATTTTTCCAAGGAAGAACTTAAAGGATTATATGATGGCTGGCGCCCCTATTGGATCCCTCGGACTTGCTAATCCAAGTGGGTGGATGAACGCAGAGTTGTTTATTGAAGTAATGAAGCATTTTATAAAACATACCTCTGCAAGTTCAGAAAATCCAGCTTTATTAATCATGGACAATCACGAATCCCATTTAAGTATCGAAGCTCTGGACATGGCGAAACGTTCTGGAGTGACAATCCTTACATTACACCCCCATACAACAAGTAAAATGCAACCTCTTGACGTGGGCTTAATTGGTCCCTTCAAAGCCTATTATAATAGTGCCGTAGATTCATGGTTAATGAGAAATCCCGGAAAACAGATGACTATATACAATATAGCCGAGTGCGTAGGATACGCATATGCAAAATCAATGACGCCGGTTAATATAACCTCTGCTTTAAAAAAATGTGGTATTTTCCCGTTCGACGCAGACGATTTTAGCGAAATTGACTTCCTGCCATCTGCTGTTACCGATAGAGACCAACCGGAAACGTCATCTGCGAAATTAATGGCTGCACCTTCTGAACAATTAAACGACAGAAAGAATCTTGTTAGTCCGTCATCAGATGTTACCTGTGCTCATAGTCCAATACTGTTTGAGGAAAACCCTTCTGAAGATGTTGGAGGTGATAATACTGGAATACGGAGTGCTGAAAGTCCATCTTTATTGGAATCTACAACTCCTGAACACATTATGGCTCTTTTTGAAGCACAAAATTCTCAAAGTCCATTTTCAATTATGCACGAAATTCTGAAAGATACAGGCGACCGGACATTTAAATCACCCAAAGAATTTATGCCGCCTTTAAAAAGTGGACCACGGGCTAGACTTCGTAAGCCGAGAAAACTAGGAAAAAGCATGATTGCTACGGATACGCCAGAAAAGAATCAGATAGCTGAAGAACGAAAAAAAACACGAGACAAGAAGTCTGCGGCAATTGCAATTAAACGACCTATACTGCAAGAAAAAAATTTCGAAGAACCAAGGAAAAAGAAGAAAGCAAAGAAGGTTGTAATTCCATCAGATCCTGAAACAAGTGAAGAGGAAAATTTTGAGGTTATAGATTTAAGCGAGTCTGATATAAGTGGTAGAGAGGATGAAGATGAAGATCTTGACGTTGACAATTTACCTATGGTAAACGAAAACTTTCGAGAACTAGAAAGAAAGCCTAAATGTAATGATTACGTATTGGTATCATTCAATACTAAAAAGATAAAAATATATTATGCTGCGGTAATAACAGAAGTTTTGAATTCTGAGACCTACGTGGCATCTTTTATGAGACTTAAAGTAAAAGAAGATATGAAATGTAAATACTACATGCCATTAGAACCGGATTTTGCTGAAGTGAATATTACAGATATTAAAATGATTCTACCGCTACCAAAAATAAATGGCACAAAAACCCGAAACTCTACTTATGTTTTCCCACTTCGCATGTCACCAAAGTTAAATTTGCGATAGTAATGTCATTGTCTAGCTATGATGTTTATTCTTTACAGTTTGCTTTACTATAATAGTATTACTTATTATGGGACTGATTGTTATTATTTTTTGTTGTGTTTTTTAGTGTTTGATAATATTTTTTTAACTATTAAAATGTTAAATTTTTGTTTAAGTTTCTCTTACTTTAATAAAACTCACTCGAAATAAAAAAATGATCTGTATTATTTTTAATATAACAAAAATAAACTAATAAAACGAAGGTTATAAATAAAAAGCACTGTTTTATTAATGAAATTACCAAATTTATTACAAATAGTACAAAATAATAAGTACATCGGATACTGGCCCATTGTTAAATATAGCTAGGCTCATTGTGTACACACATAAGTACACAATGGATCATTTCCCGTTTTTTAAAAAAACCTTAGTCATGATATATCTACAAATGTTTTAAGAAAAAAAAATAATGCTAATCTATAGCCAATTAAATTTGCTATCTTCGCCTAAAAACTTACACCTAATATCTTAAGAAACAGCGGAGTTATTAAGTTTTAAAATTTAGGTGGCCCCATAGATGAATGATTGGTCTCGCTGCGCTCGACCGCAGCGAGACCAATCATTTATCTATGGGTGGCCCATTGTTGGACAGTTTACCCTATAGCAATATTACTTTATGGCAAAAACTTAGTGATGGACGATTTATTTATGTTCAGTCTAAACCAAATAAATTGGCTGTTAAATGTACAAATGATAATAAGATTTCGGATTATACCGTACAAGGCACTGGAATATTATCTTTAAAAAATGATTGCGTTGCATATTACCAAACATTGCAATTTCACCCATCGCATAATTATAAGGACGTGCTGCCTAGCCAAATATCAATCGATTTTAACATAGTTGAAGATAATTGTTGCAAATACAATTTATTAAACCACAGTTCTAATGTCCTAAACCCAATTACGCTAACAGATATTGATTTGAAATCGTTAAAATTAGCGTATAATATATATATATATATATATATATATATATATATATATATATATATATATATATATATATATATATATATATATATATATATAATCGGGATTTCGGAAACGGCTCCAACGATTTTCATAAAATTTAGTGTCCAGGGAGTTTCGGGGATAAAAATCGATCTAGCTAGGATTTATTTTTAGAAAATGTCCTTTTGTCCGTGTTTTTAGGCAATGAAAAACTGCTACAATATCGTTAGAATAAGAAGGTAAATTTTGACAGATTGCTAATGATTATAAATAGCTTAATTGGTACAATGGGCGGTCACAGAATCGTAAAACCCCGGTTCGAGCCCCGACCGACCGACTTTTTTTAATTTTTTTTTTTCAAGTTCCTTTCTTTTTTGAGAAAATCTATTTTTTCGAGCCCTTTTTTTAGTATTTTTTAAAAACACGAAAATTAAAATTAAAATAATTGCACTCATGATTTTTTATTCAAATAACCAGTTCCGTTTTTTCTGTTATGTCGCTAAGATCAAAATATATTATTTATATTTCGTCAGTATGTAATTTGTATCTAAATATAATTTCCAAAACACACGAATTAAAAAAAATCTAGCAAAAAATACCGAGCAAAGCTCGGTCAACCAGGTACTTAGATAGTTTAAAGAATCAAATTCATCAAGCCGAGAATCAGCCTCATATTGTTAAATACGGGCATTATTATTCAACGCTTACTTATATTGTAATTGGCAGTATTTTTAGTTATATACTGCTTTTCAAATTGTTGTAAAAATACATCTTGTTGCATCCAAATATATAATCAGTGTTATAATAAAAAATGTAATAAAAACGATACTAATGTTAACACTTCTATTGAACTAACGGATATCTCAGATGAATCAACTGAATGCGACAAGAAATCGATTAGTATTCTCCCAGAAATAGAGATAAATAAAAACAAGGACAAGGTTCAATTTAGGAAATTTAACAGAGCTTCTTATAACCGAAATTTAAGCAATTATTAAAAATTAAAATTTATTAATTAATTTTCTTAATATGTTTCTTGTTATAAATTAAATAATATTATTATTTTAATATTTCTAATCATGTTTTAAGTTTCAATTGATAATTAATAATTATTACCAATATTGTTAAGTAACAATTAAAATTGTAAATTTCTTTTCAAAAAAATTATTTTTCATTCTTAAACAAGTTTCTTAGTTAGTAATCGATTAATATTTATATTACTTTACTTTATGATATAGCGATTGAAATTCACTCATTTCTTTTTCAAGTTCTTATATTCCTTATTATTATGTTCTTAGTTGTTAATTGAATAAGATTGACAATAAATAAAACATTAGCTATTGCAATTGTATCTGTTAAAATTATTATAATTGTTGAATGATTTTACTGTATTTCAATATTTTATTGTATCAACTTAGGATCTTGACTATTGTATCCTACGTTTATCTTAAAGGATAAGCCTCCGTCTTAAGGGGGGAGATGTTATGAACCGATGTACAAGGTAGTAATTGTTGTTGTAAGCATTATGTAAAGTATATAAAAGTGATTTTACATATAATATATGCAGTCAAACTCTAACCTTTGTTCGGTACACAACTTTGTATTAGTTTATAATATTCCGAAGTGTAAATTAAATTAAATTAGTTTGCAGCAATAAAGGTGTCTTTTTTTAAAAAGGAACCCAGGCGAGCCATCCTAATAGACCGAATCAAGAAATTCCGTAACGAAAATAAACCTAAGACCCGAAAACCTAACATCGTCTACGGCACGGTGTTTGTGTGCGTGCTACTAGACGTATGCGTGTAGACTAGTTGCATGTATTGTAAGATAATAAAAAGATTTAAAACAATAATATAGTTTATTGCAAGAAGCATATTCTTTGGATTTATATGAGTCGTCGTCATGCTAGCAACTTTCATGAATTTGGAGTATTATAAACACAGACTTTATAGAAAATTATTGTTTGTCGGAAGAACTCGGTAATTACCATAAACCTATAGTTTCAATGATAAAAATTCCTGAATAACCTACATCTATTGTAAGATAATAAAATATTTTACACAATAATAACTTCTCATTTATTCAATAAAAGAAAAAAAATTGTTTTCTTATCGGTCAACACGCTCAAAAAGTGTAACTTGAATTAATATCAAAGAAAAATACCGCATAAATAAAATAAATTAGATCGATTTGCGCTCGACACATTTCTTAACTTCTTGTTTGACATGAAGTAATATGTACTTACGTACTAGAACAGCTATCTCAAACAAGAAATGTGCGCTACTCTGTGTTCGCGCGCTTGTTTTTTTTATCATAGAATAAACATAGGTAGAATGATCCGTAGGTAATATTAGATTATATTGTTAAATAGGTAAATTTTTTTTTTTCGGGGGTAGGTGCAAAGAGTGTAATAAGAATATACAGAAAAAGAGAGCCCTCTGACGACATTTAATTGCAGACAAAATTGAACTACTAGCGCCTCCTACAAATTGAATCCGAACTAATTCGCTATATATAGCTCTACATATACCTCTTCTATAGTAGTAAAATGTATAATATTGTTCTTTAACTCGTATACATGCTGAAACAGTTTTACTGCCTACTTTTTGTAATACTGCCTTTGATATTATTAAAAGTAGGTAAAACAGTTTCAGTAAGTACACTGGTATTTATGGGGTATTTGCAATGAAACAAGAAAGATAATTATTTCATCTTTTATTTTTATAATGCATATGTTTATTATAATACGTTTGCGAGCACAATTTAGGCATTTTGAACAAAATTATGTACGTGTAAAACACAACACAAAAACAAGCGTCCTTTCGCGATATTGTCCAACACAATTCAAAATCGGGGCGAAGTCACCACAGCACAACAAGGCGGAGGAGATCAAAGCTCGACTCTACGCACTTTCTGAGAGTTTTCACAACCGAAATAGAATTAAATAAAATGGAGAAATCTACAAACACACGCAAAAAGTAGCCACCATTTTGTCTCTAGTATATAGTCAGTAATCTATGATTTTGACTTTCATTTTCGTTTGAATATTTGAGCTTTTGAAGTTTAGGGTGGCCAGTATCATAATTATCGTAATCGATTGATTTCATGATATTTAAGTTTTTATTTTATGTGAAAATAATATTTGTTATAAACGAATTACTAATAAATTTATTGTGCATTTAATTTTATTTTTAAGTTAACTTTAATTTCTTTTTAAAATGTAGCGACATCTGTGAAGCCCTTAGACCAATAATAAACATAATGTTTTCGGAAACAAATTATGGATGGCGCTACCTTCAATTGAATTCTTGTGGTCCAAGGCAACTGTCCTACCCCTGGGTAGGTGTGAAAAAGTTAACACGTTTTGATAAGAGCTCTTTAATTTTTAAAGTTATAAAATTAATTACACAGTATTATTTACAACTTTTTCAATAATATAATTAATAAATGTGACTTATAGTACCCACCGGACAGTATTTTCCTAGTAAGTCTCTAAAATTAGCATCACTTCATAAACTTATTTTTTGGTTTATTTGCACTGTCACTACACATCACTATGGACTCAGTTAAAGAATCACTCAATGCTCTGGCAGAAATGTTCCAGCAGAAAATGAGTGAGTTTCAACAGGGCCTTGAAAGTACACCAACAACTAACACAACCCTGGGAACAGAGTTCAACAGTTTCAGGAGCTTTGTGCTCTCTGCAATGAACACCCTACAGAGACAGGTTGAATTCCTTAGCATTGAGCTTGATCGTCAGGAGATGCGTAGAAGGCGCAAAATGCTATTGTTCCATGGAGTCAGCGAGCAGAAAACAGAAGATACTGCTGCGCAGGTCTGTAACATTGTGGGTGAACAACTTGGTGTGACTGCCTTTTCTGCAGCTTGCATTAAAACTTCTCATCGCATGGGACGTCCCTCTGGCAAGAAACCCAGGCCAATATTGGTGAAATTTACAGACACTGCAATGCATGACAAGGTTTGGTTCTCTAAAACTGGATTAAAAGGCAGCGGTATTACTCTGTCAGAGTTTTTAACAAAGAGCCGTCATGGCTTGTTTATGGAAGCAAGGCAGCGATTCGGTATCAGTAAGTGCTGGACTAGGGACGGCTTTATTCATATCATAGCCCCTGATGGTTCGCGTCATCGAGCTGAGTGTAAGGCTGATCTGGACGGCATACCTCAGTTGTCATCTAAGCCTCTGACTCAAGGCACTGCTAGTCTTACTTCGAGGTCCAAAAGAATAGTAAAGACTAAGTAAACGATGCATTTAATATTCTTTTCCTATAATTTTACTTTTTGTTTGTTTATATTACATTAGTTAGAATATACATTGTAAACACAAATTTTCATCCATCTTCCTCTTTATTTGTATACTAACGATATGTCATAGTTTTACAAACTTTACGATTTGTTTTTATATAACGGTTTAAACTATTTAACCCTCATATTTATTTTTATAAGCTTGCATTGAAACTAGTAGATAAGTAGTTCGCTTTGTTTATCTTTATGACAGCAGTACTGTTTGACATCTAGCCACAGACAAAATATCTGCCGTGGCTACAAGGGTTTTTGTGTAGTAGAACCATGTTGTTTATAATATTTTATTTTTGTTCATTTTTAAGTATATAAATAAGTATTCTGTGTGTTTATAGTTACAATTATTTTTCTTTTTTTCTTTTTTCTGTAAATGCTATTAATTTTTCTTCTATGAAGTGAATCTCTCCTTGCAACTGGCGGGTGGGTTTGTAAACCATTTTTTTTTCTTTTTTTTTCTTATATTTATTATTTATATTATATTTATAGTTTGATATCTATGATTTTCAATAATGATAATTTAGACGACAGTTTTTTTCCCTCGGCGATTCAGATGGATTGAGCAGTAATGACAGTTATCATAGCATCCCTTCTTTAAGTGAAACTCTTGATTCTCATTTCTCAGATACTCTGAAAAACTTTAATGTTGTTCATATAAATGCCCAGAGTATTCCCGCACATTATCCTGACATGTTGTCCTCATTTTATAATGAAAATATACATGCGATATTAGTTTCTGAATCTTGGTTAAAACCATGTTTGCCTTCAATATCTTACTCTCTTCCCGGATTCCACTTGATTCGCAACGACCGCCTTGGGCGCGCTGGCGGTGGCGTGGCGATTTATTTAAGATCACACATTCCTTACACAGTTTTAAATACTTCGCAGCCAGTGTCTAGCGCCGGCCCTGAACACCTATTCATCGAAATATTGTTTGGACATTCAAAGCTTCTTCTCGGTGTCTATTACAGTCCAAATGTTACAATTGATTATTTTTCAGCTTTTGAAATTCTATTAGAACAATACTCCTCGCTTTATAATCACACTATTGTCATGGGAGATTTCAATACTTGTCTTCTCAAAAATGATGCTAGAGCATCCCGTCTGAAATCTCTTGTTAATGGCATTAACTTACATATTCTCCCACTTTCAGCAACTCATGCTTTTCCTAATTGTGTACCTTCTCTCCTTGATTTAATACTTGTTTCTTCCATTGACCATGTTGCAAAACATGGTCAATGCAATGCCTCCGCTTTTTCTTACCATGATCTACTTTACCTGTCCTATAAATTAAAACCTCCTAAGGCTAAGCGAAGGATCCTTCTCCGGCGCAATTTTAGTAGAATGGACCTGGATAAGTTGCGAGAAGATACTGCTAAGGTTGACTGGTCAGTAGTTGCGAATGCTGGTTCGGTTGATGAGCAGATATCTATATTTAACAGCATACTTACACAACTGTATGACATTCACGCTCCAATTCGTCCAGTTCGAATGAAGCATCTTCCTGCCCCCGGGCTCACTGCCGATATAAAAAAACTTCAAGAAAAAAAGAACATAGCGAAATCTAAATATCGTATGAATCCTAATGATTCTAACCGAGAGAAATATAACAGGGCACGAAATCGCTGCAATATGGTGTGTAGAGATAGTCAACGACGCCATATCCATAAATCTGTTGTTGAGGAAGATAACTCAACTAAAGTTTGGAACTTTCTCAAATCTCTAGGGGTTGGAAAAGCAAAGCGTAATGTAGAATCTCTTAATTTGAATTTAAATAAGCTTAATGCTCATTTCCTCTCTAGCGCCACTATAGACAGTGCTACGAAGAAAAATACACTTGCTCAACTTTCTGCTATATCAACTCCCAATTTTTCCTCTTTTGTCTTTAGCCAAGTTACTGTCAGTGATGTTAAGAAGAATATATTAGCCATTACTTCCGACGCAGTTGGTTCTGACAGCATTAGTCGTAAGATGATTATCCCAATACTCGATCTTTTAGCTCCTATACTTACACTTATTTTAAACCGTTCCCTTGACACCAGTGTTTTTCCTTCACCCTGGAAAGACGGCCTAGTAACTCCACTCCCTAAAAAATCTAATCCGACATATGAAGATTACCGTCCTATATCCATCCTTTCCTTTCTCTCTAAAGTACTCGAGCGCCTAATTTACCAACAGCTGAGCAAATTCCTGTCCAATCATAACCTTTTGAATTCATTCCAATCTGGTTTCCGTCCCGGTCATAGTACGACTACGGCTTTGGTTAGAATCACTGATGATATTCGCCTGGGCATGGATAGTCAGCAGGTTACAGTATTGACATTGCTTGACTTTAGTAATGCCTTCAATACTGTAGACTTTGATGTTTTACTCGCTGTCCTAAGTTCTCTTAACATATCTCCTGAAGTAATTGGTTGGTTTCATAGTTACTTGCAAGGGCGCCGGCAACGTGTACAAATTCAAGACATGTTTTCTGACTGGTCTGCTGTCAAAGCTGGCGTCCTATTTTCATCAATTCGATCTGTTCCCACATAACTTCTCTTTACCACCTATATGCAGACGATTTACAAATCTACTCTCAATGTAAGATTGTGGATCTACCCAATACAATTAGATTAATTAATGAAGATCTTATTCGTATTTCTCATTGGTGTAATTCATTTGGGCTTAAAGTTAATCCACTGAAGACTCAAGCCATTATTATTGGGAGTTCGAAATTAATCTCTCGGTTAACTTTGTCGCTGCTCCCGCCAATCATATTCGATGGGACACTTATCCCATACAGTGACAAAGTTAAGAATTTAGGCATTATGTTCGATCAGACTTTGTCTTGGGGACCGCAAGTTAGTGAAATAAGTAAAAAAATGTTTGCCGCAGTTGGTTCACTTCGAAGATTACGCAATGTTCTCCCCATTCCTACTAAAGTTGCGCTGGCTCAGTCTCTTCTTTTACCGATCCTTGACTACGCGGACACTTGTTATCTTGACCTAACATACGAGCAACTTAATAAACTTGAGCGGCTTCAAAATTATTGCATAAGGTTTATATTTGGGTTACGAAAGTATGACCACATATCCGAATTCCGCCATAAGCTCAAGTGGCTCCTGATTCGTCTTCGCAGGAATACTCACATTCTTCATCTTCTTTACTGCATTCTGTTCAATCCGACCACTCCTTCTTATTTGAAAGACCGATTTATATATTTAAGTAGTTTACGATCTCAAAATAATCTCCTTCTAAGTACCCCTAGACATTCCTCTTCCTTCTATTCTAATTCTTTTACGGTTACCGCTATACGACTATGGAATTCTCTCCCCTTACATATTAAAAAATCTAAATCTCTTCCTATATTTAAAAATAAATTAAAACTTTATTACCTTTCCTCTTAAGTTACTACCTGTCGTCATTCATTTTTTCTTTAATCATTTATGTTCTTCTATTTATCTTTCTTTATCATATTCTGTACACCCCTTCCGCTATCTTTAAAATAGTATCCTCTGCCCTAAGGTTGCCTGGAAGAGATCGCTGTTTTAGCGATAAGGCCGCCTGTTGTACCAATGTCCCATTAAATATATAAATAATGTAATATGTTCCTTGGTGTACAATAAAGTATATTTTACTTTACTTTTACTTTAAATTATATCGAGAACAATATTTAAATTTTGTCATTTATTTTGTATATTATATTTACTTATTTAATATTATGTAACATTACATAATATTATATCACAATTACATATTAATGATATTTTTATCTGTATATTTTTAAAGGTCAAGTATAAAAAATATACTAAATATATGTTTAACAAAACTTATTAACATAACATTTTAATTACAAATATATTTATTTAAATTAGAATAAGAGTCTTTCATAAATGCTGGGCACGCCAGAATTAATAATGGACTAATTTATTCCACTTTGACTTCGATGTGGAAACCTAAAAATAAAATAAAGGAATAATAAGCAGATGTAAACATGAAAAATAAGCCTAATTATGATAACTTATATGTGTTTCTACAAAAAAATGTGTATAATAATATAATCGTCCTATACTTTAGTACCCACAAAAATGTCGCATCTGAACATATTAATTTCATAATCTATATTCCATATTCAATCTATATTCCACGAAATGGCGTCTTAGGAATAATTTGTTTTATTATTAATCTATAATACTTTTTATTGATTAAGTATCTTATTAACCGATGGAAAGTAATTTCTTGGTTTTTACTGACATTTCTTGAATTATTTGTGCAATATCTAAGTACACACGACGGCATATTTTTATTAAGAGATTTTTTTTAAATCAACACAACACGTGACAACTCTACAAGCGTCTAGCGAGTGACTGATTAAAGTGCGGTGTATGCACCGCAGTTGAGTGGAACGTAGTAGCTGAATGCAGTGTCGCCTCTAGTACTTAGTACATAATAGCTCATTGTTGACATTCCAGGAATGCTGTATCACTTTAATTTGATCTCGTACAAAGGAAGCTAAGGAGTCGAATGACGGTTCAAACGCACGCACGGTGTCCGAGTTTAGCTTCTTTAAGGCGATATGTAGAAACACAACGTCCATAAGGTCATTAAATTTCAGGTTCTTGAGCGCAGCTACCGATGCTACGAATTTATCCAAAAACTGCTCTAAGCCAGTGATGTTCGCGGATGATATAGCTTTAAGATCGAATATCTGGTCTAGATATGAAGAGGCTAACATCCGCTTATCTTCATATTTGTTTTTAAGCGTTTCGAAAATTAACGAATAATTGTTTGCTGTTGGTGTGAAACCCGAAAAAATGGACGTCCGATAATGATGGATTGTTATGTATAGTGTTTTGAAAGCTATTAATAAACAACGGCCAAATTTTAATATCTCCATTGAATACAGGAATATCTATGGGGGGCAATCTAAGTGATTCACGTGGGCGTACCTGAATTTCTGGTTTTGCTTCACTCTGGGCTGGAGACTGTAAGAGCTTTGCCGTCTTTTTTATGCGACACAACATATCTTCAAATGATAGAAGTGATTGATAGTTAACTGTATATGAAAAGGAAACAGGTTCGGAAGGACCAATTTAAACGAACCAGACGGGCTGGAACGTTCGATAAAGAAACAGAAGGGAGGAATCGAGGCTTCTCTCGATCCGGCCTCCTATAACGCCTACGTTGGGTTCGGGAACAACGTATGTGATCTCCGCAACGGAGTAACACACTAGGGCGATAACCTCTTTCTTTTTCAGCAAGTAGGTTCAGACGGGAATTACGGGTCTTCCGAAGTCGTCCCGGTCCCGACGCCTTAATTCTTCGATGTGGACTGTATAACTTTAGGGATGAATTACTTGGGAATAAAACAGCAATTATCTTCAAACCGTTCCGTGAGAGAGTAATCACTATTCCCTATCACTTCCCTACACTTTTCTTCTTGACTGCTGGTTTTTCACTTTTCCCGAAGGATTTTCTTGTTTTTCCGAACTAATTCTCGAACTATTTTCCCGAACTATTTTCCCGAACGAATTGCAATAAAACCCGTTCACTAAGCTACCCCCAGAACTATACGCGAAAGTGAGCCGCGCCATTCGCGTGCCTGCGCAACTTAACAACATGAATTTGTACTATTACTCTCTCACGTTTCACTTAATTTCTTTATTCACACAAATCATACATAAATACAAGTTATCTATTTAGATAGCACAAAACAATATCTACACCATGATATATATTATTTTTTCGTATCACAAAAATCCTTTAATTTATAAAACAAAATATGCCTACTTTAATCACAAATTCAAAGTTCAAACTTCTTAAATATTTAACACAGAAAGTTAAAACAATGTTTCCCACTTGAATTTATACATATGTTAACTAATACAATAGTTTAATTTACATTTTCTCTATTTATTTCACTATTTAAAACACTTTTAAATTTCTTATACAAAACTATCATTATTTCACTTATACACAGGAATTTTCATATAAAAATAACACAGAATTCACCTTTTTAGCACGTACAATCAACCTGAAATGTTTTACAAGTCATTTTTACATAAATTGCTGAAATTACAAACATTTTAAATTTTTACATATTTGGCCTCCTAGGGGCGTGGTCAGCGTGCTTCCGTGAACTCACACTATTTGAACAACTAACTTTGCACGGCTCTCGGCTATCAGAAAAAATGAAAGTCTGAAATACACTTAATTTTAACAATATTATGTAAATAAGTGCTTCTGCATAATTTTCAAACTGTAGGAAACTATCTCTGATAAGATTCTTATCAGTTATCATGTTTCTTATCAGATAACAATACAAGTGAATGTTCTCATTAATCAATCATAACAAATAGGCATTTGTTTTCGTGCAAAACGTATCATACTTATACAAGACAATACTTATGCAATTAATTTTCGTTAATTCTGTTTATGCACAGAGTGATCATCTCGACCGGGGAACAAATCCGATCTCTAACTTCACTTTAATATTCCTTTGAATTTACATCATTGGAAAGATGATTTCAACCGGGGAACAAATCCGGTAACATAACATAAAATTCCCTATATGAATTTATTGAAAGATATTACTTAGAAAACAGTAAACTAGTCCGGCCTGGGAGTCGAACCCAAGACTTTCGTATCATTAATTCGACATTTCTTTAAGATTTAACTAAGCATTTTCTTATCAGAACATTTCTATTGGACAATAAGTCTTTGAAAAGTTATTCGTCATCGGTTGACTTAATAAACTGAAATATTCTTATAGGCGCGTCGCCAACAATCTCCCCCCCGTGCGTTAGCACCATCATTTGGGAGGCGTCGCGGGTACCAGGACTATTATTCTGGATGTAGGTCTCCTCAAGATACCTGTGCTAGTAATGACGTCAACCACTCTGGTGTGACCGTCTGGTCCCGGTAACGTTCTACTAATTTTGCCTTTCGGCCACGTATTTCGTGGCAACGAATGATCTATTATCAAAACAATATCGCCTTCTTTAGGTTCCATGAACTTTCCGTTATTACCTGTTCGCGGTATTAAGGTAGGCATGTATTCCTTCAGCCACCTTGTCCAAAAATGGTCGGCTAACCTCTGTGCAGCTTTCCAATTGAGTTGACCCGTCAGATGCCGCTCTAGAAATAATCCAGGTGGTCGATCACCACATGAGCGTCCCAGAAGAAAATGATTGGGTGTCAAACCCTCTTCAGGACTATCCATACTGAATGTTACCAGAGGCCTGGAATTTACTGTGTGCTCTGCTTCTAAAAGCAACGTATGTAGAATTTCCTCTCGTGGGCTCCCTTCTCTGAGCGTAGCGGTCAACGCAATTTTAATCGACCTTACTAACCTCTCCCAGGCGCCACCCATGTGCGGTGCTCCCGGAGGTATAAATTTCCATTTAATGTATTTCTTAAAAGACTCATTTTTCATGCCCTCATGGCATTCTTCGCATGCTTTCAATAATTCTTTATTCGCAGCTTTGAAATTTGTCCCGTTATCTGTAGCTATAGCCGTTATATAGCTGTATATAACGGCTGGTTTTCCTCTTCTGGCGATAAATCGCCTCAATGCCATTATCATTGACGCTGGTGTCAACGAGGCTGCTAGTTCCAGATGTACTGCTCTGGTAGTCAGACACGTGAATAAAACACCCCAACGTTTTTCGTGTCGCCTTCCTATAGTCACACTCATAGGACCGAAATAATCCACAGCTGAGCATGTAAAAGGTGGTTCATGATGAGCTATTCTCTCCAGAGGAATATTTCCTTGTGGCACGTTCTGCGGTTTTGATCTGTATGTCCTGCACCACTGACAATGATGTGACACACTACGTACTACATTACGTAAGTTCAAGACATAAAATTTCTGGTTCACCTCATTCATCACCGTCTGGTGATTGGCATGTCCAAAATGATGATGAACTTCTCTAATCATCATTTTAACGATTTCGTGTTTACCGTCCAATATGACAGGTTTTCTACTTTCCTCGGTCAAATTAGACTTGAAAGGTAAACGTCCATTTAGACGGAGTAAGTTATCTTCTCCTATTTCCATAGATAATTTACTTAAGCGTGAACTTCTTTCAACACTTTTGCCTGCTTTCAAGCATTTTATTTCCGAATAAAAACACTCGTCTTGAACGAACTTCCAAATTAATAATTCCGCTTTTTTCAAGAGCGCTATGTCCAACGCGCCATCGGGTCCTTTAACCGACTTTGCTAAAACTTTGTTGGAACACATAACCGACTTTTCGGCTGCGTCGTCGGGTCCTTTAACCGACTTTCTTAAACTCTTGAATTTTTCTACCGCTTGTAAGGTGCGTGTAGTTGCCCCAAGGAATTTCTTAAAGCTGCTAAATCGTCCGTAGTCGGGTAGACTTAACGGTTCTTGCTTTCTCAACGCATTTACGCCCTTTGGCGATTTTTCTTCACCTGTTTCTAAGTTTTTTATGGTGTCCACTTGTTTGGGCCATAAATCAGGACTTTTCCTGAGGAATTCAGGTCCTTGAAACCAGCGATGACTTACATCGAAGGTGGAAGGAAAATTTCTAGTGGCGTCGTCTGCCACATTTTGTGACGTGGGAACCCATCGCCATTCACATGGTTTACTGTGATCTTCGATCTCAGCCAATCGATGAGCAACGAATGGTTTAAAGGCGCGAGGATCTGACTTAATCCACGCTAACACTGTACGTGAGTCTGTCCAAAATACTCTCTCGGACATCTCGTACTTGCTCTCTTCACTAACCGAGGCAGCCAGCCTGCTGCCCATAAGAGCTGCTTGCAATTCAAGCCTTGGAATCGAAATTGGTTTCAACGGCGCTACTCTTGCCTTTGCGGCGATCAGCGTAATCCGCCTTATTCCTAGCTCGTCCGTGGTGACGTAATACACCGCGGCAGCGTATGCTTTTTCACTAGCATCCGTGAAAGTGTGTAACTCTCCCTTGCCGACGCCTTCAGCAACGGGTCTAGGTACCTCTAAATGACCTAATTTCTTCACTTCCGATATCCATTTACAAAATAACACGTGTAATTCGTGTGAAACTTCTTCATCCCAAGAGATGCCTGTCCTCCATACTTGCTGGATCAGCGACTTCCCTTGAATCGTTATGGGTGATGCGAGTCCCAAAGGATCAAAAACTGACATCACAGCGCTAGTTATCTCCCTCTTCGTAGGCGGTCGTAAGCCTTCCATCACCTCTTCCGGTGTGTTACGAAGACTTGTGGAGAAACTTATTATATCCCGTTTGATATTCCAAATCAAACCTAACGTGCGCTCTGTGTGCTCTTTATCTCCCAGCGAAGCACTGTCGCTCTTATATTTATTTTCCATTTTACTTAAAACTTCGGGTCGGTTGCTAGCCCATCCCCTCAGTTGGAAAGAAGCATGTTTATGTAATTCATACATATCGTTTACTATCCTTTCGGCCGTCGTCACGTCGGGAAATGCCTGTAGATAGTCATCCATATAAAAATTGCTTTCCGTAGCGGAAGCTGCTTCTGGATAGATATGTGCGTTGTCCTGCGCATTCCTATTCTTTACATATATAGCGATGCATGGTGATGATGCCGCTCCAAATATGAGTGACGTCATTCTATACTCTTCCGGTGGCGCGTCACGATTGTGCCGCCATAAGAATCGAAGGCTATCCCTGTCTTCATCCCGGATTTTCACTTGCAGGAACATTTCTTTAATGTCTGCCATTACTGCCACGCTTCCTTCTCTGAATCGTAGCAGAACTCCGAACAACGACTTCAATAAGTCCGGTCCGGTTAACAATGCATCATTGAGACAACGTCCGCCCGTCTTTGCGGCGGCGTCGAAAACTATCCTTATTTTCTTTTTTGTGGGTGAGTCACTGCGAAGTGAGGAAGGTACCACGTACGTGGGGAAATGGGAATATGGTTCGCTTTCTCTGCGTAACCATTAACGATGAGATTTTCAATTTGCTTCTCATATTCCTTCTTCAACTCGCTATTTTTGTCGAGCTTTTTTTCAATGTTTAACAGGCGACTTTCAACCTGCGCTCTATTCGACGGCATGCACTCATTGTCTGTGCGCCATAACAAAGCAGTCTCGTACCTATTATTAGGTATACGACGTACCGTTTTGTTCAAAATACTTAAGGCTCGTTCTTCTGGGTCGTTCGCGGGCTTTCTAGCCGACACTCCCAGAGATTCCAAACTAAAATAATCCTTGATCAATTTATCCATATCTTCCTCCTTCTTGGTGGAAATGTGGTTAACGATCTTGATCGGTTTAATACCACCCGATATGTGACCATGTAAAACCCATCCAAGTTTGGTGAGCGATGCTACAGGTAGGTTCTTAACTCCTGAAATTAATTCACGAGTAACTATGAGATGCCAATTGTCCTGACCAATTAATATGGTAGGTTTGGACCTCTCATACATCAACTCATCCTTAATCGGTGTCAAATGAGAACACCGTTGCAATAATTCTCGGCTTACCGACTGCGGAGAAAGGTTAAGTGACTTAATTGTTTGTACACTTATCTCTTCTAAGTCGCTCGAGTAAATGCCTTTTATCTTAACGTTTAAGCGATACGAACTGTCGTCGTTAATTCGCTTACCTCCCACGGCTTCGATACGTAATCCCTCTTTACGTCCGCGAGGCGCTAATTTCTGAGCCATACACTCCTCTATGAGTGTCATGGTCGATCCCTCATCCAGAAGAGCTGTTGTCTTGACCTTTCCTCTAGGTCCATACAACTCGACCGGTATAATCTTTAAGTATGCACATGCCAGTGCATTCACTGTACTAACAGTTGTAATCTGAGCATCTTTACCCCCCTCGTCCCCTTGTGGCGAGGTATTTTCATTGGGGTATCGGTGTAGCATTCGATGATGTGACATTCTACATCCCTCTACACCACATTTTTTCGCTTTGCACTCTAACCTCCTATGGTTAGGTGACAAACATTGGAAACATACTTTCGCCTTTTTGACCGCTTCCCATTTCTCGCGAATATTCATGTCCTTAAACTTGTAACAACTCACTCTAGAGTGCTCCTTGTTGAATATAACACACTTATGTGTTACCCGACTTACAGGCTTATCCTGGGTTGTCATAACCACTTGTCGGTTGTGCCCTTTACTATTTCGGCGTTCTAGACGCTCGCTCGAATTACTTCGGCGCATATAGCGCTCGCTCACGGCACATCTGCGTACACCTCCCTTTGCAGTGTGTACAGTTTGCTTCCTGAATTCAGGACGCTTCCTTTTTTCAGGCGCATTTTCATTGTTTAAGGACGCTCCAAATTGTTCACTCAATAAATTTAAAAACTTGGCCATCTTTTGTAACTCTGGCTCCAAAGGATACTGAGCTCGATATTCAAACCATTTAAATTTAATCATAGTTCCGAGTTTCTCCACTATGCGGCTCACTAACTCCGGTGAGTACAAATACTGTGGTTGATTCAACGCTTGTATCGTGGCAACCACGTTCGTAATACGACTTGCAAAAGATCCTATATTCCGGCAATCTTCTGCCAATCTTGGCATACGCTTTACATTCTCGATTTCGGCTAGAATGAGCATCTCAACCCTACCGAATCTTCTTTCGAGAGCGTTCATTATTTCTTCCGGTTCACACAAAGTAAACAACAACGACTTAACCGCTTCCTTAGCGGTTCCCTTTAATGCCCTCCTAAGGCTTGCGACATTTTGCACCCCTGAAAATTGGCTTCTCGTGTCTTCAAACACCGTTTTGAAAATTATCCATTCACCCGGGTCTCCATCGAACACCGGTAATTCCTGGAGGAAATGAAGCTGGGAAGACTTATCTTTACCCGCTATTTTTATTGCACTCACAATCGCTTCGGTCAATTCTGACACCTCACTCGCGTGTGTTTTCTGTGCATTTCCTTGGTTGCGCTCGATCTCCGCCCCTTTGCGGCGTGATCCTTTACACGCTTCCTTATCAGTAATATCGGGTTGTGCTACACTAACCGGCGCGCTCATTATGGTCTGCTGAACCCAACTCCTTACGAAAGGTTCCACCTGAGTATTCCGCTCTTCATCATCCTCACTCGAGTCGATCTCCTCTTCTCGGTTGAGTCGTGCCAACTCCAATTGAGACTTGGCTAAGGCAGCAGCTGCCTGTGCTCGTTCGAGCTCTGAGCGTTCGAATTTAATCCGCGCCTCTAATTCGGCTTTCAGCCTCGCCGATCGCGATGACCTACTGCCTCTCTGTGAACCTTTGTCACTAGTGTGCCCGATTACCGTCCTTGACGATGCCGCTTCTTCGGTCCTTTGACCTACTTTTTCGACCACCGTTTCAATCCTGGATATAACGGATTGTTGTGCGGTGCTGGCCTGCGTACCACTGGTGTCCGTCCTGTTGCTCGTCGTTGCCACGGACGTCCCTGTGTCCCACGTGCATGTGGACGTGTCGGTGGTGGCTCCACTTGAAGGAGTTGCTCCATTTGACGCAGTAGCTGTGGTCGCTCCAGATGGTTCCGCTTCTTTAGCTTTTCTTGAGAGCCCTGTCCTTGTCCTGCTCCCTTCGCTTCTCCCTGTCTGGTCTTGTGCCTTCTTCATCTTGCAGGAAGGTGATTGTTGGCCTACGGTCCCTAACTGTCCCTACGGTCCCTACAACCCCTTACCTACAACCCTCTACACCCCAACCTAACACCACTACCCCTCCCCCCCTTTATCTCCCAACCCTACAACCCTACTACCACCCTGACAGCCCTATCAGCCCTATCAATCCTGAACGGGGCCTACCGAGGTGAGCCGTCCAGGGATGGAGTCGTGCAGGAATGGAATGGAGGAAAGGTTTAGGAACTGTCCCGCCAAGGAATATTGACGAAACAGTCGAGCGGTAGTGCAAGCGCAGTCTCGCTCGAGAGAACTGCTCCACCCGAAGGTGTTGTGCCAGAGCCCAACCGTTTGGCACCGTTAGGTGGTCGGGATGTATGCTGTGCTCGCCGCCCAGTTGCCGGTGACGCCTCGTCCAAGCGCCCTCCTCCGGCCGCGATGCAGTCAGGTGCCCACGAGCACCCTCGCCCGGCAGCAGCAGCGGTGGATGCTTCTTCCAGCACCCTGATGATCCGACAGGAAAATGCCGGACACGGTCGTCCGACAGGAAATGCCGAGCACGCTTGCCCGACAGGAAAATGCCAGACACGGTCTTCCGACAGGAAAAATGCCAAGCCCTGCTTGGCCACGATGAGTGCCTTCACAAGACAACTGCGCCCGGCTGCGATACGTGCCCCATGCGAGCACACGCCCCAGGCCGCAATCCCGGTTTTCTTTCTTCCGGTAGTTCCAGGTCCAGTCCTTCAGCGCTGACGTCCTGGTCTTCTGGCCTTTGGTCCTATTGCTTCAGCTCAAACCTCCGGCTTCCTTCGGTTGCTGATCTTCACTCGGCTCCGAAGGTCTTCTTTTCCACAACCAGCAGTCCACAGCTGGTTCCTTGATCCAGCTGGCGGGGTTCGGGTGGTCCTTTTAATCCTGCTCGAAGGACCAATTGAAAAGGAAACAGGTTCGGAAGGACCAATTTAAACGAACCAGTCGGGCTGGAACGTTCGATAAAGAAACAGAAGGGAGGAATCGAGGCTTCTCTCGATCCGGCCTCCTATAACGCCTACGTTGGGTTCGGGAACAACGTATGTGATCTCCGCAACGGAGTAACACACTAGGGCGATAACCTCTTTCTTTTTCAGCAAGTAGGTTCAGACGGGGATTACGGGTCTTCCGAAGTCGTCCCGGTCCCGACGCCTTAATTCTTCGATGTGGACTGTATAACTTTAGGGATGAATTACTTGGGAATAAAACAGCAATTATCTTCAAACCGTTCCGTGAGAGAGTAATCACTATTCCCTATCACTTCCCTACACTTTTCTTCTTGACTGCTGGTTTTTCACTTTTCCCGAAGGATTTTCTTGTTTTTCCGAACTAATTCTCGAACTATTTTCCCGAACTATTTTCCCGAACGAATTGCAATTTTTTTTTTTTTTTTTTTTTTTTTTGCGCCCGAAGCAATTAAAGGGCTACCCTGTACGTAGGGAGGCGGAAAATGCATTACGCATACCACGATAGCCGGTCTATCGTGGTTATGGGGGACTCACTGTCCTACCGGGGACCCTAAGTGATACCCCCTAAAAACCGCCTTTGGGGACAGGCAGCTGGCTGATTAAGCTCTATTGTGCCTTATCATGAGCGACCCTCTTTTGGGAAAAGAGGGCGCAGGCGGCTAAGAGCCGCTGAGGGAGTGCCTACGAAGGCAAAATAATATTAGTTGATATAATAATAATTAATTTAATTTAATTAGAACTGGCCTGAGCCGCCAGGAGGCAGTTCAGGTCGTTTGACAGTTTATTTGGCGGGTCCGAGAGAGAGTTTCTCGGCCTGCGGACACGATAGCGAGAGGGGGGTGGGGCTGCATAAGAAGCCGCCTCACGAATTAAATTGTTTGGGTGCGACTCTGAGGCTTTGAAGAAGTTCTCAGAGAGTTTTTTAAGGAACTGTTGAATTGTTGGGAGCTCTAAGTCCCGATGAAGGTCGGCATTACGGACGTACCAAGGTGCGTTCGCAGCTCGACGACAGAATAGGTTCTGAACTATTTGGAGTTCATTTAATAAGTTAGGGTTTGCGTGGGCAAAGACGGGGCCCGCGTAGGTCATGACGGGTCGTATACAGACCTTATAAAGGGTTCGCTTGTTACGAAGGGACATTTTACTGTGTCTGCCCAACATACTGTTGAGCCTACTCAGGTAAAACCGTGCGTGACGGGTGACTCGTTTGACGTGGGGCCTAAAAGTGAGCCCTGTGTCTAGAGTGACACCTAAATATTTGGCTGTCGTATGCCAGGGGACAGGGGTCCCTAGCATACGTATTGGAGGAGTGTTTTTAAGACGACGTCGTTTATAATCGAAGTGAACTGCGGAGCTCTTCTCCGGGTTCACATCGATGCGCCATTTTTTGAACCAATCTCCTAGGTCATCAACTGACTTTTGGATCTTGTTCCGTATGAAGGGTAGTGAGACACCTTTGCAGTAGATGGCAGTGTCGTCTGCGAAGAGGGAGAGTTGAACACCTTTCGACGGGATGGGAATGTCGTTGGTGAACAGGATGTACAGCAAAGGAGCAAGTACTGAGCCCTGAGGGACACCAGCCTTGATAGTTCGCTGTGAGGATAGCGTGCCTTCGTGTCTAAAACGAAAGGTACGATGCTTCAAATAGGAGGCCACGAGACGAACTAGACGATCGGGGAGACCTATTTTGTAGAGCTTGTAGATGAGGCCTGTGTGCCAGACTCTATCAAAAGCTTTGGCTATATCGAAGAAGACCGCGATGGTTTTATGACGTCGAGGATAGAAACCGCTGAGGATATATTCCACAATGCGGTGAACTTGTTGGGGACATGAGTGTTTGGCTCGGAAGCCGAATTGGTGGGGAATGATGAGAGGGTCACCGTCTGTGGGAAACAGATAGCGCCTCATCCGTGTTTGGATGACTCTTTCGAAGAGCTTGCCCATTGCCTTGAGGAGGCTAATGGGGCGATGGCTGGAAGGGAGGTTGAGAGGCTTACCTGGCTTGGGAATTCCAATCACAGTTGCCTCTTTCCACGCAGTGGGAAAATAACTAAGGTTGAAGCAGGCGTTGAAGATAATAGATAGAAAGGTTAACACCTGCTCGGGAAAGTGTTTAAGGGCTTGGTTGGAGATGCCATCCGCGCCCGGAGCCTTTTTAGGCTTAAGTCCTTTGATGAGGGATGAAATCTCATCATTGGACACAGAGATAGGTTCGGAGGCGGTAGGGGGTGAGTTCCGGCGGCGGACCTCATCCTCTACTGCCTGGACGTGTGAGGGGTCGACAGGTTGAGAACTAGGGGAGCATTGATCGGCAATGCTATCCGCAAAGCACTCAGCCTTCTCCTCGTCCTCGAAGGCAACCGTGCCGTCGGGACGGGAGAGAGGGGGAGTGTGGGTGATAGCGTCTATGCGGAGGGCTCTAGCCATCTGATAGTACGCTGTGTGAGATGGAGTGATATTCTCCATGAGCTTACTCTTTTCGAGATCTTGAAATTCAGAGAGGCGGAAGCGGAGTTTTCGTTGAAGACGATTGGCCGCGCGCCTATATTCGGGGGTGGGATATTTTGCTGCTCTCCGGAAGGCAGCTTTTTTGGCTTTTAATAGGTTGCTAATATGTAGGGGAAGCCCACTATTGTTAGCAACCGGGACGACCCTTTCGTTCTCCTTAAGGGAGGATTTAATAAGGGTGGAGAGTGAGTCGACCGCGGTGTCGATTTTTTCGGGACTGTCTAAGTCCGACGGAATGGAGATGGTAGAATCCTGTGAGTCCAGAGCTTTAGCTAGGGACTCCTTGAATCCCTTCCAATTAGTGAAGGTTTTTGTGTGTATTGGGGGAGGTGGCTGATGGCCAAGAATGAGGGAGACCGGTCTGTGATCTGATCCTAGATCGTCTAGTGTCTCGATTGCTCCGAGGTTGAGAGAAACTCCTTGGAGTAACGCAAAATCTAACACATCGGGAGAGTGATCGGTGTTATCGGGAAAGTGAGTAACACCGAGAGGACTATGGACAGTGATATCAAGAGACTGCGTGATATCGAGCAGTATCTTGCCACTAGGGGACGTAGTGCGGCATGTCCATTCAGTATGCTTGGAGTTAAAATCTCCAAACATAATGACTGAATTGCCCAAGGATAAAATGGCTTCAAAATCTTTTTTGAGGGGATAGGTTCCTGAAGGGATGTAACAGGAGGCTATGAGGATGGACTGATGTCCAGTCATAGCTAGCTTGCATACCGTGGCTTCCATATTGGTAAGCTGCGGAGTAGAAATGGGCGAGCAATGAAGTGTCTTCTTGTAATAGATGGCCGTTCCGCCGCCTCGGCGGTCGGGTCTGTCATTACGAAGAAGAGAGAAGTTTCTAATAGAAAGGCCTCTAGTGTCCTTAGCTTTAAGATTAGTTTCCTGTAGGAGGAGGAAATCGACTTCGCGATTTCGAAGAAAGAGCTTTAGCTCTGGGAGGTTATTTCGCAAGCCGCGAATATTGAATGATACAAGCGATAAACCCTTAGGTTTGATACGACCGTGGGATCTTGGTAGGTTAATATTATTATCAGCCATTGAAGTTAAGTTAATTAAGTTAACTTAACTTACAACAGAGCTAGCAAAAGATCATTGTGTTCTGCAAGAGCGATGAGACGCTCATGAGGGGTCTTCGCCGCGCGCAGTTTGCGTGAGATTACTGTAATCTCCCTAACGTCTATATTCCTAATCGCGGAATATAGTGTGTTGTAGTCTTCAATGGTGGGCTCTGCCTCGTGTGCGTACGAGGTTGTCCGCGGAGGGTCTGCCTTTTTGGGCCCCCAGGGAAAGACTGGAGGCTGCATTGGCTTTGAGAAGCCCGGAGGGGGCCGAATTATGCCCTGAGGGGGCCTAGGGGGACCCTGAGGGGGCCTAGGGGGACCCTGAGGGGGCCTTGGGGGACCCTGAGAGGGTCGAGGGAAGCCCTGGATAGGCTGAGGAGGGCCCTGGCGGGGCCGTTGTTGGAGGGCCGGGAATGAGCGGTCATTCACCGGCGGTGGAGCTTTCCTACTGGGGCGTGGTTGAGGTGCGCGTGGGCAACCCTTGTAGTTCGCCGGGTGACCTGTCTGGTTGCACAGGACACAGGCGGGCGGGGATTCGGCGTCTTTGGGCCGGGGACACTCTTTGGTGTTGTGAGGTTCCAGGCACTTCACGCACCTGGGTGGGGCGGAGCAGTTGGCCGCCGCGTGACCATATAGCTGGCAGCGGTGGCACTGCGCCGGGAAACCGGGCCTGTGTGGGGGCTCAACCTTCACCCTTGACAGGCCGCACACTGTGCGCACCTGCCGGAAGATGGCTTTCGCCTCCGGCACGTTGGACAGGATTACTAGGGCAAGGTTGTACCTCTTGCCCGTACGGTTGTGCATTTTGTGCACTGCTTCAACTGGGAAGCCTTGGGACTTAAGGTCCTCAAGTATCTCCTCGTTGGAGAACTCAAATGGGACGCCTCGGATGACGGCCCTGACTTTACGCTCTTCGGGGAGGGCGTATGTGTGGTAGGATACCCTTTCGGCTGTGAATAGCCGGGTAATTGAGCGGAAGTCCTCGATGGAGCTAGGGATGATTTTAATTGCCTCCCCGAGGTTGACTGCATGGTCGTACTTGATGCCTGCGTCGTAGCAGGTCTTGGATAGGTGGGTGAATTTCGCCTTGTCTCTTAGGAAGACAGGGGGCGGGACTTGTTTCTTCGCCAGCACTGGGGCACAGCGAGAGGCTGGTTTAGGTGGATTAGGGATGTCTAGCGACATCAGTGGGACGGGGGCAGCGTCAGGAGCTGCGGAGGTTGAGGGAGCGGCAGGGGCCGCTGAAGTAGGGGGGGTGCGTTTGATCGCAGCGCGCTTTCCGTTGCGCTTGGAGGTGACCGTGGTGTAGTTGGATTCATCGGTACCTTCGGAGTCAGAGGACTCCGATGAACCGGAGCCTGAGGTAGTGGCGGGCCTCTTCCTAGAGGTAGACGCCGAGGATTCGGAGCATGCGTACTCCATTTCTAAGGGGGCTGTCTGTAGCGGGGCAAAAGAGTTCCTCGTTTCGAGGAATGCCGCTAGTACTGGCGGCGGAAGGTGTGCCTGAGGGGCAGGGGGGGGAGCCTGGGCGGCGATGGTGGCGATGGCGGCGCGGACCGTCTCATTGCCGTTTAACCCGTATTGGGTAATGAGGGCGGCTAGGGACTCAGTAAGACTGGGGTTGGCCATTTTAGGTTGAGTGAGCTATATAAGAATATAAGAAGCTAAAGATGAGAAAGTAGAGATGAGGACGGGTCCCTGCTCTCGGTAGAGCAGGGACTAGAACGCGGGATGTACTACAACACACTATGCACGTAATAGTAAAAGTAAAATGCAAGAAAAACACAGAAAATAAAAGAGACAGTGAGAAAAAAAAAAAAATAAAAAAAAAAAAAAAAAAAAAAAAAAAAAAAATGATAATGAAAACTATAATGAAAAAAAAAATTATAATTAAAATGAAAATGAAAATGATGATGAAAATGAAATGAGAATGAAAAATGAAAATGAAAATGAAAGCGGAGGTCAGTCAGACCTCCCTGCCCGAAGACAGGGGGGTAAGAGCTGTAGCAAAAGTGACTCACCGGCAGCCTCGACGCTGTTCCGCGTGAGCAGGACAGCGGAGGCGCGTGAGCGCGAGACAGCACTACCGTACTGTACGGGAGCGCGGACCACCAGGAGGCGACCGTCCGAGAACGATGCCGCCGGCGGACTGAGCACTGCGTCGGCGCTGTACAGCGCGAGCGGGCCAGCGGAGGCGCGAGAGCGGGAGAGCACTACCGTACAGGAACGAAAGCGCGGACTACCTGGATGCGACCGCTCGGGAGCGGTGCCACAGGCGGAATGACGAATTGCAATAAAACCCGTTCACTAAGCTACCCCCAGAACTATACGCGAAAGTGAGCCGCGCCATTCGCGTGCCTGCGCAACTTAACAACATGAATTTGTACTATTACTCTCTCACGTTTCACTTAATTTCTTTATTTACACAAATCATACATAAATACAAGTTATCTATTTAGATAGCACAAAACAATATCTACACCATGATATATATTATTTTTTCGTATCACAAATATCCTTTAATTTATAAAACAAAATATGCCTACTTTAATCACAAATTCAAAGTTCAAACTTCTTAAATATTTAACACAGAAAGTTAAAACAATGTTTCCCACTTGAATTTACACATATGTTAACTAATACAATAGTTTAATTTACATTTTCTCTATTTATTTCACTATTTAAAACACTTTTAAATTTCTTATACAAAACTATCATTATTTCACTTATACACAGGAATTTTCATATAAAAATAACACAGAATTCACCTTTTTAGCACGTACAATCAACCTGAAATGTTTTACAAGTCATTTTTACATAAATTGCTGAAATTACAAACATTTTAAATTTTTACATATTTGGCCTCCTAGGGGCGTGGTCAGCGTGCTTCCGTGAACTCACACTATTTGAACAACTAACTTTGCACGGCTCTCGGCTATCAGAAAAAATGAAAGTCTGAAATACACTTAATTTTAACAATATTATGTAAATAAGTGCTTCTGCATAATTTTCAAACTGTAGGAAACTATCTCTGATAAGATTCTTATCAGTTATCATGTTTCTTATCAGATAACAATACAAGTGAATGTTCTCATTAATCAATCATAACAAATAGGCATTTGTTTTCGTGCAAAACGTATCATACTTATACAAGACAATACTTATGCAATTAATTTTCGTTAATTCTGTTTATGCACAGAGTGATCATCTCGACCGGGGAACAAATCCGATCTCTAACTTCACTTTAATATTCCTTTGAATTTACATCATTGGAAAGATGATTTCAACCGGGGAACAAATCCGGTAACATAACATAAAATTCCCTATATGAATTTATTGAAAGATATTACTTAGAAAACAGTAAACTAGTCCGGCCTGGGAGTCGAACCCAAGACTTTCGTATCATTAATTCGACATTTCTTTAAGATTTAACTAAGCATTTTCTTATCAGAACATTTCTATTGGACAATAAGTCTTTGAAAAGTTATTCGTCATCGGTTGACTTAATAAACTGAAATATTCTTATAGGCGCGTCGCCAACAATATACTTACGGTCGATTTGTAATTCTAAACCATTGATTTTGTCTAATATATTTTCGTAATCCGATCGAAAAGAGTCCATTGTTTCGATTTCACATAAAAGCGTTTCCCGCACTGAATCTACGTTAATATTATTTATGTGATCACTTATATATTGTATACGTGAAAAGAGTACGTCCCTCTTGGCGTAAAGAGTTTTACATTTAATTTCATTTCCACTAGCTGCCATCTTGAATCACTCTAATTAATATTAGATTAATCACGAACAATATCGTATAACGTCGGAAGATGAATACCTCACAATGCGCTACTGTCTTATCGTGCCGTATTATGACGTTAAATTGAACACTTTGTCAGTAATATTTTTTCTTGCGTGAAAGTAATTTGCAAACAAACGAGATAACACACGCGTCGACGCCCCAGAGATGTGATCCAGGCTAGTGGTACGAAGGAAGAGAGCGGTGCGCGACCATATCTCACACTATGTGAGGCGGTTACTTCAGGGACGCGACTGCCCCAGGTGGTGCGGTTCAGACTAGCGGCGTGAAGGCAAGAGGCCCCTCGAGGGCAGCGCGCGAGCCTTTATTGTCTTGGCTTTCCCACCAATGCACCTCGGTCGGGCGCGCGTCTCATTGGTCGAAAGACTCGCGTCACCTTCTAGACCCCTCCACCCCCCCTTCCCCTTTCAGCATGTATGGAAGGGACATGAGGTTAAAGGGAGGACAAACACTTGGCAAATATACCCTCGAACAAAATTAAAATACACAAATCATTTCCGCGTAACCAAAGACTATTTCAGAACATAAACGCAATGGTTGGGCGAACATCTGTAATACTTATAACAGAACTACACCTGTTAGTATTATTTGGAAATACATCAAGCTATTTAAACGAATAAAATTTAATAATAGAACATATAAAGATGAATTTGTTGTCCCTCTCTTAGAGAAATTATCTCAAAATGGATGGGTTATTGATAATCTAGAAAGTTATTTTCAAATTAATAATAATAGCCTTAAGAAGTTCAGTTTCCTCATAGAACCCTTTACTTGGAGTGAGTTTTGTACAAGTTTACAATCCAGACGAAACACAACCCCTGGTTTAGATGATTGTCCATACATTTTGATTAAAAACCTAAAGCAGTCCGTTCAAAAAAATACTACTAGCTAATCTTAATGCTCTTTGGCACTTTAAAAAATTCCTGAATCTTGGAAAACGCAATGTATAATCCCTCTACTTAAGCTTAACAAGCCACCTGAAGATCCTAACTCATATCGTCCCATATCATTGTCATCTTGTGTCGCAAAGCTTAATGAAAACATGATAAAGATGCGTCTTGAGTATTACGTGGAGGCGAACAACATCATTCCACATGTTCAATACAGCTTCCGGAGAGGGCGAAGTTGTGCTGACAGCTTTATCTCTCTCTCTCTTGTCGGATCTGAAATATGCCAATAACAATAATAAGTCCAGTTTTGTGTTTTTCTGGATGTTCAAGGTGCGTTTGATAATGTTGACCCTGGTATTTTGGTTCAAGTTCTTTCTGACATAGGTAAACCAGGCATGCTTTGTCATTGGTTATTTAATTTTTTAACAGATTGAACTTTGTATATAAGACATAATAATATTCTCCATGGTCCTAGAAAGTTCTCCAAAGGTACAATGCAGTGGGCTACATTATCTCCTTTGCTGTACAATATGTAAACTAGTCAAATTCCTAATTTTGTAAATATAGAAGGTGTAAATATTCTACGATTTGCGGATGATCTTGTAATATATTTTACAGACCATAATGTAGACAAAGCTGTAAATAGTATAAATAATGCTTTAGACCAATTATACATATATTATAATGACAGGTTGGCTATACAGATTAACCCCAACAAAAGCAAGGCCATGATTTTTAGTAAAGATTTTCCCTCTAATGGCATACTCTACAATAATCATTCAATTTCAGTTGTACCTAACCATAAATTCTTGGGTGTTGTCATTGATAACAAACTTTGTTTTGATTTACACATCAATCACATTATAACTAACTCTCTTAAGGGCTTAAATATTATAAGATGTTTAGCTAGTGTGACTTGGGGTGCAGACCGCAAAGTTTTAAGTATGCTATATAAATCTATAGTCAGAAGCCATTTCGACTACAGTTGTTTAGCCTACACAAATAGTAGTTGTGTAAAAAACTAGATATAATTCAAAACAGAGCTCTGCGAATTATTACTGGGGCTATGTGTTCAACTCCCATACGAGCTACGGAAGTTGAAACCAAAATAATGCCACTGTGTCTCAGAAGACTTCTACTAATAGAGAGATACTTACTAAAGCTGTTATCTGGTAATGATAATGTTCTCAAAAAAATAGTACCTTTTCCTGTACAATCCTCGGCCCAGCAGACTTCGGGAGGTGAGCTTTTACGAGGTTATTTCCCAGTTTTGCCTCTCATTGTACTACAAATGAATGAAGATTTTAAAAATGTAATTAAACAATCAAAGTGGAAATGCTACTCATACCCATATTACTGTATTATATTTGAGACCAATATTGTTACTAAAAAATTTTTTAATAACTGTGAATTATTAAGTTTTCTTTCCAACAATAAATACTATACTTTGTATACAGATGGTAGCAAAAGCGGGCTCTTTGTGCCTAGTGCTGTTTATGATCCCCAACCCAAGATTGGTCAAAGTTTTCTTCTGGACCCTAAATGCAGTGTTTTCACTGCAGAGGTATATGCGTCCCTCGAGGCCCTGAAGAGGATCGGACATATAAATAGTTTTAATAATTTTTTAATTTTAACAGACAGTTTAAGTATGGTCCAAAGTTTAACCAATCTCAGATTTGACTTTAAAAAAAACTATATTTTGTATAATATTAAAAAATTGTTATTTAGTTATGCACAAAAGGGTATACAGGTCTCTTTCATGTGGATTCCATCACATAGGGGCATAACAGGAAATGAGATAGTAGATAAAATTGCACGTGATGGAACCAACATGTTGGATGTTAGCTCCATAGTAAAAGTTGATTTGACCGACTGTTATCAATCTATTGACAACCAGGTCAATAGCTTATGGGTCGAATTTTGGAAACAAGACCAAGAACTGAAGGGTAAATGGTATGGAAATGTTCAAGCAAATCTGTCTGTAACTCCATGGTATAACAAACTGAAAATGGCCAGTCGGGACTTTATTACGACTATAAACAGACTGCGTTTTGGTCACTCCACCGTCCCGGCCCACCTGGCTCAGTTGGGCATAGTGGAGAGCAGCTACTGCACCTACTGCAATAATTTTGTTGGTGATATCGAACATTTCATGGGTATATTCCGAAGTACACTGGCAAATGCAAATGACGATATCAATTGACACTATATTGTACTGGTGTACCGCCCCCATATTGCGTCGGATATCCGGCCACAATAAAACAACTTTTAATTGTATGTGCGCTGAATGAAGCATGCCAGAATTTGTTTTTATTTATTCAAATACAAAAAATATAGAATAATTGGTGGTATCCCCATTAGGAAGATACAATGATTTTTGGAGCACAAAATGACAAAATAATCGCCAACACTTTTCCAATATGGCGAAAATGTATGACGTCATATACCGTCCTATGTTTTAGAACGAATCACCAGTATAGCGTCGATTCATGACGTCATTTGCATTTGCCAGTGTACTGGGTTGTATTTCGAAACATAGCCCATATTGATATGTGAGTGCTTTTCATTTGACAGATTGATTCTTGTTAGTGAAATCATAGATAAGAGTGTATATACGGAAAAGTGAAATTAGTGACGTAGTGCAAAATCAAGTGACAGTGCAAGATCCCTCCCGCCGCATGAGTGATATGTTAAAAAATAGATCCTATTACATGCCTCTATATAAATTTATCAAAAATACAGTGGGGAAATTATAATAAACCGAATAAAATACTCAAGACTTGGCCAAAAGGTCTAGATACCAGGCCATAAACTCCAAAAAAAACACTGAGTACATTTGTGTGTATAAACTGAAATTTGAAAACTCTAGTTTAACGATGAAAAAGAGACTTCAATTACATTAAAGCTCTAAGAAACAAGGATGGCCTTAAGTGAAGTTTGTAGAATTTGTTTAATCGTTTACGTACGCATGTTAGTACTAAAGAAGTCAGGTCTCCAAAATTTGTACAAAATATTGACGAACACTTTTGTAAGTTTGCATTTCTTATTATTGCTAATTAAAGTTGCGGTAATTTGTTGTTATCACCGGAGAAATATATTATAACTTGCCTGATAATTGAGTCATAAAGGGTACCTTGTACCTTCCCGCACTGCTGATTGCGCACTGAGATTTTTAGCGGGTGTCTGTTCTAGTACATATTACCGAGTATTATTGCGATTTTATGTCAAAAAATTAACATCAAACCTGGTTTGGTTGTTCACCCACTTAAAGTAGCGTTTCTATCAGGCTATTAAAATGGGAGATTTGAGTGCATATGTGCTTACTTCTAAATTCCGTCACTCTCATATTTGTTATTTTTCTATCGGACTGAGTAATCAGAGAAGGTAACAATGAGCACATGTTCTTGCTTACCTACATATGCAATTGTTAGATCCAATAAAACACCGTAATTTAGGTAAATACGTGTATTGTGCTAGGTAGCAAAACTAATGACAAACTAGTTGATTTAACTAATATTATTTCTTAACAATGTTATTCAAGTACCCACATTCATAATTATTTGCTCTTCTATAAAAAAAGTGTTGTAGAAGAGAATTGTTTTGTGAAATTGAGAAGCCAATAGGTTTTATTACAAACTTGTACTTGTACTTGTACATGTTGAAAATTCAATGATCTCTGGTTTCTTAGTTTCAGGATTCGTTACAGCTTCATGATGCATGGGAGGATATGAGCGCAATACTATTGTTCTTTTTCGGTACAAAAGACACAAGTGTTTTATCTTTTTGAAAGCCATAGATTAACGAGAGAGCTGGCCTGCTCCTATGAGGAAGAAACTGTAAAGGAATTTCTCTTTTATTCTTACGAATAGTGCCTACATAAGTTAGGCCTTTCTGTTTCAAAGCATCAACCAACTCAATCGATGAAAACCAATTATCACCAGTAACATTTTTGTTAGTTTGGTAAATTGGTTCAGTCAGTGTCAAAACGTTTCTTGTTGGTATCAACAATGTATTAGCTCGAGAAGTTTGCTCTTTTCCTGAATAAATAAAGGCATTGTACAAGTAATGTGTTTTTGCATCACATAAACACATTATTTTCAGCCCATACTTCGCTGGTTTTGATTTCATGTACGTACGGAAAATACATCGACCTCTGAAAGGAACGAGCATTTCATCAACAGTAACGTACTCAAAGCAGCTGTAGTTAGCGATACAATTTTTTATAAACTTGTTAAACAATTCTGATATTAGAGCAAGTCTGTCTGTCTTTTTTCGTTCTTCTCGTGTAAGTTGTTCATCAAATCGTAGGCATGATAAGATAAACAAAAATCTATTTAGACTCATAACTGTTCTGAAAATAGGTCTACCCCTTGTTTTGGCTGACCATATGCCCCGAGCATCTTCTCTCGCAGATTTGAATATGCCTGTCAAAAACATCAACCCAATAAATGCCAAAATTTCCTCTCTTGGGACATGGTAAGTATAGGCTGAGTCAGATGTATAGTTTTCTGAATAATTTGTGATATTTTCATTAGTATGTTGTAAAATCAATTCAATCATATCTTCAGTAAATAGACAAGACCATGCTTCCAATGGAGATATTTCATTTTTGACTTGTGCAGGACCTCTTAGACCAGGTAAATGAATAATAATGTTATGTGCTGGCACTCGTGATCGCGATGGTGGTTGGTGTAGCGACGTGTCTAAGGTTGCCGAAGTCTAGTTCCCCGGTCGAACCTTAAACCTATTACGCGAGAAATTAATCTAAGTGGACTGTATCTACTAAATGATTCCACGCTTATATAACGTCGACTATAGCGCGCGGTACAATGCACTCGCTCTTCCCTTGAATGAACTATTATTTTGCCAAATCGATGAAAGGAATCCTGCCTGATTAGGAAAACACAAAATTGGAGCGGGTTAAAACAATTATATCAAGCAGGCAGTATTATTAGGAATATTGACTCACCGGGGTTTCTTCTATTCTGTTGAGCACTATAGCTGCGACTTCTGGAACTTCTTCTGGACAGACACTCTGGAGAGAGGCGGTGCGCGACTATATCTCACACGAGGTGAGGCGGGTTTCCTGGAGCTCGATTGCTTCCAGGCTAAAGTGGTTTCTACTAGCGGTGTGGTTCCAACAACGAGCGCGGCGGGAAGAGGCTGCGCGTCGGTCGCGGGTGCCTTATATATCTTCGGTTCCGATGATTACGTGACATTCTAGAATCATCTTCTTTCCCCTCCCACCCCATCACCCCGATGTGTCGATAGGAGGGTATAAATGATATCGTTTTGGAAAGGAATAAACGACTTGGCAACCTACCGTCAAAATATAAAATAAATACGAATGGGTTTCCGCGCAACCAGTGGTACTTTTGACCATTTGTACCTGTTTCTGCCATAAAAAGAATTGCTGTTTCGGCTTTGTTCATCGCTGTCACTTGAGTCTTCGTTTTCAGAGATATTTTCCGCTTCTTCTTCACTTTCAGTATTGTGATCACTGATTTCAGACTCCGCGTCACTCAAATCCGATGATGCATCAGGAAAAATGTCCTCATTCACGTTTTCGTCGGAGTCTATGTCATTCAACAGATCTTGTATATGCTGGGGATTCAAATTTTTATCCATATTGCCCCACAAACCTAAAAAAAAAACAAATAAATAAGTAAATGAAACAACAAAAAAACTAACGTAATTACACTCGTGGGGGACTAGGCTCCCCCACCGACTCGTACCTCTTGAACTAAGCACAATAGCTAGGCGCGCGTCCACTCCCCGCAAGACCTCGGGCGGCACTGGGAATACACGAACACTCAACCGCGTTACGTTTCAAACATTTAAAATATTTTCTAAATTGTGAGCGGTGGGGGAGCTTACTCCCCCACGTGTGGTGTTAAGGGTTAAATATAACAGCTATCAGTATGTATGTGTAATATGTATAATAGTTATAGGTGTGGCGGCTGCGTCCGCCATGTTAAAAACCAGTCGCATATATATCCTCGTTTACACGACACGTGTCTTCGTTTATTGCAACCTTAATTGTACACCTTAGTGGACTTAACCATAAATCAATTAATTAAATACAGTATTCATAAAACTGTACACTGGTGACGAACATTTTGTGAAATAGTATCGGTAAAATATGTACCCGCAACCCGGACCTGCATCCGTTCCTGCAGCGTCTATCCAGCCCGCGCCGGTGCAACCGCTCGCCCAAGGCGAGCAGGTGTCGACGGAGACCCGCGCAGATGGCGCCGTGGCGCTGGCGAATATCAGCGTTTTTTCTAGGATACCCGAATTATGGGCGGACCAACCGCAATTCTGGTTCGTTCAGTTCGAGGCCGTTATATAAAACCAGAAAATCGTGGATGCGGCCAAGCAAAACCTGATCGTAACCAAATTAAGCAAGTGTGTTATACAGTAGGTAAGTGACCTACTGCTATCGCCACCATCCGAAAGGAGGTATCAGACGTTGAAGGATCGGCTTCTGCATGTGTTTGAGGAGTCAGCGACCAGGCAATTTCAGAAGCATTTGGGGGAGAATGGGTTTCTGCGCAACCATCTCCCCCGCCCTTGAAGGATTTCCTTCAAAATTAACTAAAACAACTAGAGCTAAGATCAACTAACAAAATAACTATCTAACGCTAAGATTACCTAAATTCAACTACAATTTTTAATCTAGAAAGCTAATTTAAATTATGGAAGAGGCAAGGGGCACAAACGGACAACCGGACGCAGGTAAGACCCAACCGTGGTCTTAACGCGAGATATCCTAATTACTCCGTCGGAACCGGGAAAGACCTCTTCGACAATTCCTAACGGCCAGTGGAGAGGCGGCGTATTCTCTTTGGTGAGCACAACTACAGTTCCTACAGCTAAAGGCTCAGTTGCTGTGTTCCATTTTTGCCGAGACTGCAAAGTATGCAAGTATTCCATCCTCCATCGTTTCCAAAACGATTGCACTAACCGATCTAATAATTTGTGGCGTGCGGAAATGCTAAGTCTGTTCTCATCCATATCTGCGGCGGGCAAATACTTTAAAGGCGTTAAATTCAAAAAATGTGCTGGAGTTAGAGCCAGCGGTTCCGAGGGGTCGCTAGACAACGTACGACAAAGTGGGCGGCTATTCATTACGCATTCAATTTGAGCGAGCACTGTACTTAGCTCTTCGAAGGACAAAATTTGATCTCCTATTACTCGGTATAAGTGACTCTTTAGACTCTTAATATTAGTCTCCCATTTGCCCCCAAAATGACTCGCGGCTGGGACGTTCAGAGACCACTCAATGCGGTTCTCGGCTAGAATGTGAGCGAACTCCGAATTATAATACTTGCTAGCTAAGAGCTCATGTAGTTCTGATAAAATACGTTTTGCACCGACGTAGTTCGTACCGTTATCCGAATACAATTTACTTACTGGGTCACGGCGGGAAAGAAATCTTTTAAATGCACCCATAAAGCCTGCTGTGCTAAGATCACCAACGAGTTCTATATGCACCGCTCGAGTAGTTAGACATACGAAAATGCAGACGTAAGCCTTTGTGGATCTTACCACGCCCGCGAGTGAGCGTGACCTTAAATGGACCAGCGGCTTGGCTTTGGCTTTACCAATTGTATTACTCTACAAGATCTAAGTTCCGCCATTTCCGGAAATGACGGCTTGGGGCGTGCCCGAAAGCAAGCTATACATCTGTGCACCCGATTGCGTATTAAACTACGTGCAGAAAGAATCCAATAATTCTGACGCAAAATCGACATCAACAAGTCGGGGCCAGCGTGCGAGTTCAATTTATGATGGTAATCGACTAATAAGTTCATGATATGGTCTTTACGCGGTAAAACTATAGGGTGCCGTTGGTCGAAACTCAATTGCGAGTTGGACAAGCGTCTACCTACCCTTACAATCCCATCCTGTAAAATGGCTTAAGGCGTTAAAAGGCGCGACTACAAGCTCTATTCGATTGTAATCTTGTAATTTCTTCAGAGAAGTGCGCACGTTGAAGTTCACGTAATACTAGCGACTCGGCATAGTTGTAATCGGACGCTAAGACATACGAGCGTCGCGGTAAAAGCTTCGCGAATCGACAAACGTAAATTACGCTACGCAATAATTTCGACCAAGAGGACAAGCGGTTCGCAAAAGCAATGATTGGAGAAACCTCGCTCGAAACGTTCGCCACTAGAGCGTGTCTCTTCTCTTCCGGCGGTTGTGACACTGACGAAGGTTCGAAATCGGTTATTGGCCATTGCGAGGGATCCAAGTGAACCCAAGAAGGTCCATGGAACCAAAGCGGCTGGTCCATTATTTGCATCGGGGTGAGTCCACGGGATAGACAATCGGAAGGGTTTTCCGTACCGGACACGTGATAAAAGTTCCGCGTTTCTAACTCGTCTTGGATCTTGGCCACTCGGTTCGCGACAAACGTATCCCAACGGTGGGGTGAAGAATGAACCCAGCATAAGGCGACGGTGGAGTCGGAAAAGGCAAATATCCTTTCTATGTGAACTCTATCCCTACATGCACTAATAACTGCGGTAATAAGCTTGGTGAGTACTAATATTGCGCAAAGCTCTAAGCGCGCCAGAGAGACAACCTTACGGGGGGAGACTCTCGACTTAGAACTAATGAGGCTAATCGAATTTCTACCATTATTCTGGACGTGGAAATATACAACGCCCCCGTAAGCCTTCTCGCTGGCGTCTGCAAACCCAACGACCGTTATGACGCTATTTCTATCTACGTTTATATGACGCGGTATTTTAATTTCTCTTAGTAAAGGAAGTTCCCCTCTAAAACGCTGCCACAACCGAACAATGCTGTCAGGCGGCGAGTCATCCCAATCGCATTCAAATAACCAAAGTTGTTTAATCAAAAGCTTAGCGTATAATACCACCGGAGCTACGAAACCCATGACGTCCCATAATCTAGCAACGCATGACAGTATTGTGCGCTTTGCGCATTTCTCTACAGGCGGGCTTACCTTAAGGCTAAACACGTCGGACTCTGGTGACCAACACAGACCGAGCACCTTGTGTGTATCGGAATCGTCGAATTCCTTTATCGCCGAAAGACGGTGTGATAGTGGGATTGTATCTAAAACCGGACGCGAATTACTAGTCCACTTCACAAGATCGAATTGACCCGATTTCATGAGCTTTATAACCTCGGCGGTGGTTAGGGTGGCCTCCTCCATGCTATCGACCGAGTACACAAAATCATCCATATATAATCCGCTCTCAATTGCCCTCTTAGCTTTAGGATAAGAGGGATCTTCATCGTGAGCGAGCTGTCTCACCGTGCGTAACGCATGAAATGGGCTCGACTTTAAACCAAAACAAACGCGGTTAAATTCAAACACCATTAGAGGTTCCTTTGGGTTGAAACGATATAAAATGCGTTGGAATCTACGGTCGCATTCACGGACCCCTATGCAAAGAAACATTTGGCGAATATCGGCGGATAGTGCTATACCAAACAAACGAAAATTGGCTATTATATTAAACAAACTGCCCTGTAAATTTTGCCCACTATAGAGGATATCGTTAAGCGACAGGTGAGTGCTAGTTTTAGCACTAGAGTCGAGCACTACACGTAACTTAGATGTAAGTTTGTCCTCCCTAATGACCCCATGGTGTGGTATGAAATACGACGGTGTGTCTTCGTAGTTATCTAATTTCGAAGCCACAAGTGATATGTAACCTTCTCTTATATATTCGTTAATGACGCCGTCGTAAGCTTCCTTTAACTGGGGTGAAGCGAGCATCCTACGCTCCAAGCTGTAGAAACGTTTTTCCGCCATTTGACGCGAATCGCCGAGAGATATAACATCTCCTTTAAAGGGTAGCGCTACACTATACCTACCGTCGCGATCACGAACGGTCGTGCGGACGTAAATTTCCTCGCATAACCTGTCATCTGAGCTAGCTATGGGTGGGTCCCAAAATCCCAAAATTTGCGGACTAACGACTCGAGCGGTTCGACAGCCATACCACAATAAGAGGTTGCCAAAATACTATCTATGATGGGGGCGGAGCCAATGATAACATAGCCCAATACGGTTTCCAGTGCGTAAGGCGCGGTATGCGAGGAGTTGCCCCTGACCTTATTGTTTAACGAAAGATGAGGGAAAAGCGATGCTCCAATGAGCATGTCTATGTTTCCAGGAACGGCGTAAGTGTCGTCTGCTAGAGTCAAATTTTTAAATTCAATCATTGCCGAGGTGTCAACCGAAACGGTTGGCAACCGTTCAGTGACCCTATCTACTACTAGTGCATTTATATCAAAGTTAACATTACGATCTATCCGAGAATAAAATTTTAAATTTATATATCCCTGGGTAGCTTTACTAGTACCTCCGATGCCTTTAACTACAGGACATGAAAGTGACCTATTTATTACTAAGCCTAAGCGCTGACAACATTGTCGCGTTATAAAGCTATTTTGGGCTCCGCTGTCCAGCAGTGCACGGACGTTTTGTTCGTTTCCACGCGAATCCCTAACCAAAATACGTGCCGTACCCAGTAACACGGTTGAAGGAGGTTGTGCTCCCATATTCGCCAATGAGCACAGAGCGACATCACCAGGTCGACCGCTAGATTCGTTGACCTTAGTAGGGGTGAATTCCTTGTCCGCTTTACTTGACGCCGCTATGTTGCTATTTTCAAAATGTAATAGCGTGTGATGTTTCCTGGCGCACTTGCTACATACGGAACTCGAATTGCATTTTGCTACTAAATGCTTATCGCTTAAGCAGTTCAAACATAGGTTGTTTGTCTTTACTAATTTATAACGCTCGCTTGGTGAATATTTACGAAAAGTCGCACAATTATATAAATTACCGTGTCTATCTTTACATACTAAACAAGTATGCTGGAGTGATGTTGGCGTAGCGGTTACGTTAGTTAACGACCCTGCTATTTTAGATGGTTGAGTCTGTCTGCGGTCGACGCACCTTTTATTCTCCTGTTTAACGTTCGGAGAGCGCTGCATCACCTTTATTTGATCTCGCACGAACGATGCTAATGAATGAAAGGAAGGCATCTCCGAGCTACGATGCTCCATTTCGAACGCACGCACGGTGTCGGGGTCTAACTTCTTCAGTGCAATATGGAGAAACACCACATCCATAAGATCATTAAATTTCAAATTCTTAAGTGCAGCCACCGATGCCACAAATTTATCTAGAAATTGCTCTAAGCCGTTGATGTTCGCGGATGATATAGGTTTAAGATCGAATATCTGGTTCAAATATTCGGAAGCTAACATTCTCCTATCTTCATATTTAGTTTTAAGCGTTTCGAATATTAACAAGTAATTGTTTGCTGTAGGTGTAAAACCCGAGCAGATCGACTGTGCCCTGCCACTAAGTTTACTAATTAAGTAATATAATTTTTCAGCGTCCGATAACGATGGGTTATTGTGTATATTGTTTTGAAAACTACTGAAGAAGAAGGGCCACGTCTTAATATCACCATTGAATACCGGAATATCTATTGACGGCAACCTAATTGAGTCACGTGAACGTACCTGTATTTCCGGCTTTGTTTCGTTTTGAGATTGTAGGAGTTTCGCCGTTCTTTTCACGCGACACAACATATCTTCGAATGCCAGCAGCGGTTGGTAGTTCACTATGTATTTCGGGTCGATTTGTAATTCCAAATGATTAATTTGGTCTAATATTCTTTCGTAATTCGTCCGCAAAGAATCCACCGTTTCAATTTCATTCAAAAAGGTTTCCCGCACTGCTTCTACATTAATGTTCTTTATGTGATCGCTAATGCTTTGTATACGTGAAAAAAGTACGTCCCTCTTAGCATAAAGCATTTTAATTTTAAATTCATTTCCACTAACTGCCATTTTAAATTATTATAATAAAGTTATATTAATCACAATTAATCTCACAACGCACAAACAATGAAGGATGGACACTCGGTATGCCGTATTACGTAATTAAATCGAACACCTGTTACAGCGAGTCGAGGTGACGCGTTGCTCGCTAAACTCAATATTTTTATCAAAATTGTCGGGCAAGCGTATCAAACGGTTGCTATTACACTGTTTCAATTATTTAATAAGCTTTAAATTTAACCAAATACGAGCGCTATAAAATGAATAATTCTGTTTGCGAGTACCTAATCAAAATTTTAATTTAAACGAACACTATTTAAGTCTATTCCATAAATTAGAGTGCATTATCTAAATAATTAATTTAATAATTCGACCAGAAAATGGTTGGACGACTACTAAACACCAGTTCAAATCCGGCTCGAAGGACCATAAAATGGTGTAGCGACGTGTCTAAGGTTGCCGAAGTCTAGTTCCCCGGTCGAACCTTAAACCTATTACGCGAGATATTAATCTAAGTGGACTGTATCTACTAAATGATTCTACGCTTATATAACGTCGACTATAGCGCGTGGTACAATGCACTCGCTCTTCCCTTGAATGAACTATTATTTTGCCAAATTGATGAAAGGAATCCTGCCTGATTAGGAAAACACAAAATTGGAGCGGGTTAAAACAATTATATCAAGCAGGCAGTATTATTAGGAATATTGACTCACCGGGGTTTCTTCTATTCTGTTGAGCACTATAGCTGCGACTTCTGGAACTTCTTCTGGACAGACACTCTGGAGAGAGGCGGTGCGCGACTATATCTCACACGAGATGAGGCGGGTTTCCTGGAGCTCGATTGCTTCCAGGCTAAAGCGCTTTCTACTAGCGGTGTGGTTCCAACAACGAGCGCGGCGGGAAGAGGCTGCGCGTCGGTCGCGGGTGCCTTATATATCTTCGGTTCCGATGATTACGTGACATTCTAGAATCATCTTCTTTCCCCTCCCACCCCACCACCCCGATGTGTCGATAGGAGGGTATGAATGATATCGTTTTGGAAAGGAATAAACGACTTGGCAACCTACCGTCAAAATATAAAATAAATACGAATGGGTTTCCGCGCAACCAGTGGTACTTTCGACCATTTGTACCTGTTTCTGCCATAAAAAGAATTGCTGTTTCGGCTTTGTTCATCGCTGTCACTTGAGTCTTCGTTTTCAGAGATATTTTCCGCTTCTTCTTCACTTTCAGTATTGTGATCACTGATTTCAGACTCCGCGTCACTCAAATCCGATGATGCATCAGGAAAAATGTCCTCATTCACGTTTTCGTCGGAGTCTAAGTCATTCAACAGATCTTGTATATGCTGGGGATTCAAATTTTTATCCATATTGCCCCACAAACCTAAAAAAAAAAACAAATAAATAAGTAAATGAAACAACAAAAAAACTAACGTAATTACACTCGTGGGGGACTAGGCTCCCCCACCGACTCGTACCTCTTGAACTAAGCACAATAGCTAGGCGCGCGTCCACTCCCCGCAAGACCTCGGGCGGCACTGGGAATACACGAACACTCAACCGCGTTGCGTTTCAAACATTTAAAATATTTTCTAAATTGTGAGCGGTGGGGGAACTTACTCCCCCACGTGTGGTGTTAAGGGTTAAATATAACAGCTATCAGTATGTATGTGTAATATGTATAATAGTTATAGGTGTGGCGGCTGCGTCCGCCATGTTAAAAACCAGTCGCATATATATCCTCGTTTACACGGCACGTGTCTTCGTTTATTGCAACCTTAATTGTACACCTTAGTGGACTTAACCATAAATCAATTAATTAAATACAGTATTCATAAAACTGTACACTGGTGACCCCGTGAAGAACATTTTGTGAAATAGTATCGGTAAAATATGTACCCGCAACCCGGACCTGCATCCGTTCCTGCAGCGTCTATCCAGCCCGCGCCGGTGCAACCGCTCGCCCAAGGCGAGCAGGTGTCGACGGAGACCCGCGCAGATGGCGCCGTGGCGCTGGCGAATATCAGCGTTTTTTCTAGGATACCCGAATTATGGGCGGACCAACCGCGATTCTGATTCGTTCAGTTCGAGGCCGTTATATAAAACCAGAAAATCGTGGATGCGGCCAAGCAAAACCTGATTGTAACCAAATTAAGCAAGTGTGTTATACAGTAGGTAAGTGACCTACAGCTATCGCCACCATCCGAAAGGAGGTATCAGACGTTGAAGGATCGGCTTCTGCATGTGTTTGAGGAGTCAGAGACCAGGCAATTTCAGAAGCATTTGGGGGAGAATGAGCTCAGCACTCAAAAGCCATCGCAGCTCCTACATCGGATGCGAGACCTCGCGAGGAATAAAATGCCATATCCTACACTCCAGATTATGTGGACCAGACATTTACCCACGGCCGTTCAAGCTGTTCTAGCTGTCACCAAGGTAAAGGACCTGGAAAGCCTAGCAGCGGTGGCGGATAAGGTGATGGTAGCGACCAGGCCGCCGGAAATTGCCGAAGTAAGCAGCGTTACATCCGGCAACCTCAGCGAGGTAGAGGAAATAAATACGAATGGGTTTCCGCGCAACCAGTGGTACTTTCGACCATTTGTACCTGTTTCTGCCATAAAAAGAATTGCTGTTTCGGCTTTGTTCATCGCTGTCACTTGAGTCTTCGTTTTCAGAGATATTTTCCGCTTCTTCTTCACTTTCAATATTGTGATCACTGATTTCAGACTCCGCGTCACTCAAATCCGATGATGCATCAGGAAAAATGTCCTCATTCACGTTTTCGTCAGAGTCTAAGTCATTCAACAGATCTTGTATATGCTGGGGATTCAAATTTTTATCCATATTGCCCCACAAACCTAAAAAAATAAAAAATAAATAAGTAAATGAAACAACAAAAAAACTAACGTAATTACACTCGTGGGGAACTAGGCTCCCCCACCGACTCGTACCTCTTGAACTAAGCACAATAGCTAGGCGCGCGTCCACTCCCCGCAAGACCTCGGGCGGCACTGGGAATACACGAACACTCAACCGCGTTACGTTTCAAACATTTAAAATATTTTCTAAATTGTGAGCGGTGGGGAGCTTACTCCCCCACGTGTGGTGTTAAGGGTTAAATATAACAGCTATCAGTATGTATGTGTAATATGTATAATAGTTATAGGTGTGGCGGCTGCGTCCGCCATGTTAAAAACCAGTCGCATATATATCCTCGTTTACACGACACGTGTCTTCGTTTATTGCAACCTTAATTGTACACCTTAGTGGACTTAACCATAAATCAATTAATTAAATACAGTATTCATAAAACTGTACACTGGTGACCCCGTGAAGAACATTTTGTGAAATAGTATCGATAAAATATGTACCCGCAACCCGGACCTGCATCCGTTCCTGCAGCGTCTATCCAGCCCGCGCCGGTGCAACCGCTCGCCCAAGGCGAGCAGGTGTCGACGGAGACCCGCGCAGATGGCGCCGTGGCGCTGGCGAATATCAGCGTTTTTTCTAGGATACCCGAATTATGGGCGGACCAACCGCGATTCTGGTTCGTTCAGTTCGAGGCCGTTATATAAAACCAGAAAATCGTGGATGCGGCCAAGCAAAACCTGACCGTAACCAAATTAAGCTAGTGTGTTATACAGTAGGTAAGTGACCTACAGCTATCGCCACCATCCGAAAGGAGGTATCAGACATTGAAGGATCGGCTTCTGCAGGTGTTTGAGGAGTCAGAGACCAGGCAATTTCAGAAGCATTTGGGGGAGAATGAGCTCGGCACTCAAAAGCCATCGCAGCTCCTACATCGGATGCGAGACCTCGCGAGGAATAAAATGCCATATGCTACACTCCAGATTATGTGGACCAGACATTTACCTACGGCCGTTCAAGCTGTTCTAGCTGTCACCAAGGTAAAGGACCTGGAAAGCCTGGCAGCGGTGGCGGATAAGGTGATGGTAGCGACCAGGCCGCCGGAAATTGCCGAAGTAAGCAGCGTTACATCCGGCAACCTCAGCGAGTTAGAGGACATTTTGCGTAAGCTGCAGATCGAAATAGCTGAACTACAAATAACAGGGGGGGCCGGGGCGACCAGGATCGCGGCAACGCAGTGGCAGTATGTCCCGGAAGAACCCGTAGTGGTTATGCTTTTACCATCATCGTTATGGTCCTAAAGCCATAAAGTGTGTCGATCCTTGCATTTGGACTGGAGTGAAGCCATCTACGCCGTCCGCACAGGGAAACTAAATACGATACAGCCAGGAGCGGAGGCATGTATTGGTTTGCATATTAACCGCCTATGTGTTTTCGACATAAAATACCGGACTTAAGTTTTTAATTGTTACGGGTGCCAACGTATCTGTGATTCCTGTGGTGAAAAAGTGTGCGTCATTACCTATCGCGAGTGATAATTATAAGTTATAAACGGCGAACGGAACGGAAATCAGAACCTATGGTATGCGTACTCTAGTTTTAAGAAGAGCATTTAGATGGTCTTTTATTATAGCGGACGTTAAACAGCCTATAATCGGCGCCGACTTTCTAAGCCATTATAAGCTATTGGTAGACTTACACGCGCGGAAATAAAGAGATCAAGTTACGCATCTAAATGTTCTCGCTTCGATTGTAGCGAAATGCTACTTAAGTACCTGGATTTGACTAAACCTGTGTCGTATAAGGAGACTCCTAAGCATTCTGTACGTCATTACATCGAGACAACAGGCCCACCCGTCTATGCAAAGGCTAGGCCTCTGTGACTCTATGTGACTTCGGTAAGACAAAGCTAGAGTTCTTAGGATATGAGGTGTCGTTGGAGGGAGTATGTCCCCTGGACCGCAAAGTGCAGGCTATCGTCAGTTATCCGAGACCGGAAACCGTCAAGCAGCTCCGCCGATTCTTAGGTATGTTGAATTTTTACCGATCTCGTACTCCTAAGGCAGCAGACTATCAGGCAGAACTTAACACGTATTTGCATAATACTAAAAAGTGCGATAAAACTTTAATTAACTGGACTGATAATGCCAACGAGGCATTTTTGAAGTGTAAAGAGAGCCTAAAAAGCGCCGCTACGCTTCATTATCCTTCACCCGAGGCGGACTTAGCGCTGATGAACGACGCTTCAAACACTAGTATTGGTGCAGTATTACAACAGAAGGTAAGTAATATTTGGCAACCACTTGGTTTTTCTCAATAAAGTTGTCTGAGTCTGAAAATAAATACTCAACTTACGATAGGGAATTGTTAGCAGTTTATATGGCCGTCAGACATTTTAAAAATTTATTGGTAGGTCGCATTCTTACAATTTTTACGGATCATAGGCCGCTAGTGTATGCATTCCTTAAAGTCGGTAACAATAAGGAAAGTGCGAGGAGAGTCCGACATCTCTGCGAGTTCACCACTGATATTCGCTATATTAGTGGAACACAAAACGTAGTGGCCGACGCTTTATCGCGCATAGAGACAGTAAATTGCCCAACAATGTTAGATTACACGGATATCGCAATACAACAAGCTAGTGACGAATACTTACAACAAGCATTGAAAGTGTCGGATAGCACCTTGCAGTTTAAGCAGTGTCATTTGCCCGGCCGTGAGAAACCTGTGTATTGCGAAATCTCATCAAGTAATATTAGACCTTATTTACCGAAACAATACAGGCAGTCAGCATTTCATACCGTGCATAACATCAGTCATCCTGGAATTAAAACAACTAAAAACTTAATCAAACAAAAGTTCTTTTGGCCAGATTAGATAGAGGTCGTTCTCGCGCGCCTTTGAAACCCTCAATATCCCATTACTTCTTTCAAAATTATATTTTTATGGTTTAAGCAGAAACGCAACCCAATGATTTGCCATTTACTTTAAAAATAGGTCACAGCAAGTTGAAATACAATTAAATGGAAAAAGGCTATTTCTGGGGAGCGCCCTGTGAACCGAGGAGTACTGCAAGGATCCATTTTAGGTCCCTTACTTTTTATAATATATAGTGCAGACATTATTAAAAATATAGAGTATTGTAAGTACCACATGTACGCTGACGACTTACAGATATATATATATACTACCTCTTTATATTTATATAATAAGTTGATTTGGTCTAAAGATCAAAATAAGCAGTATAATACCAGATCATCCAATTAGAAGTTAGTATATCCTTTCTACCGGTCGGCCGCTTTCAGAGGTAGTTTTAAATATAATGCCACTAAATGTTGGAATAACCTCCCGCCTCCACTGCGTGACCTGAAAACAATTAGTGGGTTTAAAATCAAATACAGGTTACACTTACTTTCGGAACAAAAAAATACCGATCTATAAAATAAACTGGTAGGAGGTTAAGTTCTTTCAACACGTCAGTAATCTCAGTCCCATAAATTATGTAGATATTTTTAATTTTCACTTTATATAATATATAAAACTATTTTATTTAAATATTTATATAATAAATTTACTTTTTCTGACAATCATTTTCTTACCTTTATTCTTTAGCCAACGTTTATTCCGCATTCTTAATAAATAAAATTGATATATTTAGAAGGAAAACGTTAATTCTATTTTGTACTTACCTTCATTAGACTAATGATATCCACTATTTATGTGAATTTAAGTTTAAAAACATATATTTTTTATATAAAAATCGCATTATAGCATGTGCATTGAGGCAGCCGTCCGAGTTACGTTGGAGTGCGGGCCGGACTGAAAACCAGTGTCGAGATCAGAGCAATTCGTGTTTCTGTATCTCGATTTTTACTGAGTCCTGTCCATTTCACGGTCTTATGCTGCTACACAGACTTATTTTATATTATTTTTACATTTTTAATAAAATTACGTAATGTTTTTTCTTTCTTTCTTTCTTCTTTCACACTGTATTGGGTGTAGGGCAGTTTGATCGACCCGATCGTTTTCAGCATTTACAAATAGATATAGTAGGGCCATTACTTATTTCGGCTAACGGTCATAGATACTGTGTAACAATGATAGACCGGTGTACCGGATGGCTCGAAGCTTTTCCGGTACAGAACATTACCGCGGATACTGTAGCGAGTGAAGGTTGGATCTCTCGTTTCGGATGCCCTTCGAAGCTGACCAGCGACCAGTGTAGACAGTTTGAGAGTGACTTCTTTCACCAGTTAATAAAATACTTAGGGATTCACAAATTGCGCACCATGCCTTATCATCCACAGAGTAACGGCATGGTTGAGCGTTGGCATAATTTTCCTTATAAATTGGGACTATTACGGCTTTGCACCAGTCTTCCGGTACCCGCTTTAGTTCCCAACATAAATTAAGCAAGGTGTACAGCAGGCCTGCCACCACTTCCTCTCCAGCCCTTATAGCATTCCAGCATTTCGAGTGAAACTCTATCATATCCGGCTGCCTCACCTACTTTCATGCTTTTCATTGCTTTCATTATTTCATCTATACTTATCTACCTATCTCATTCATCTTCTTTCGGAATTTCTATTTCATTTATTTCACACGTCTCCTCACTCATAAATACGCTTTCAAAATATTCTTTCCATTTCTTTACACTCAACACTTCATCATTCAGAATACAGCCATTCTCGTCTCGTATCGCAATCAATCTAGGCTGTTTTGAATGTCCCCTGGTATTTCTTACGAGTTTCCAGTACATTTTAATATTTGCCTGGAAGTTATTCTTCTATCATTTTTATCCGTTCTTTCTTGCTTTTTCCTTTCAACTAATTCTTTTACTCTCTTATTTAGACGTTTAAACTCTGCCTTTTTTTCTTTCAATCTCATCATTCATACCGCTGGAATTACCAGCTTTGGTTGCTAGTAAATCTAGCCATGCTTTCTTCTTTGCTTCAACTTCCATACGTATTACGTACCTCATCATCCCACCATAACGTATTGTCTTTCCTTTCATTCGTTCTCTTACTAACACCACATACTTCGGTAGCTGCATCCGCTAAACCTTTCTTAACATTATGCTACACATTCTCCAAGTCTAACTCATTCACACACAACTCATCCAAATTACTTATAATTTCTCTCAGTCCAAATTTGTACTTGTCTTTCACACCTTCATCTTGTAACCTCTCAATTCTTATACGCTGTAACGCAGTGGTAGACACAGATGTCCGATGCCGCCAACGTCTGAATAAACCCCTAATTCGGAGTAAGACCATGCGTAGTTATGAAATCTATCATGCTTCTATAATCACCTCTATCCCAAGTATACATGTGAATCTTCTTATGACGAAAGAAAGTGTTCGTCACAAAAATATTCCTTTCCACACATACGGTGAGGAGGCTTTCACCATTCTCATTAATACTTTCATCACCAAACGTTTCCAGTATCCTTTCGTAGCCAAGCCTCCTCACCCCAACCCTTCCATTAAAATCTCCTAACATAACAATATTTTCTTTTCCTTACATTTCATTAACACCATCCTTACCATCTCCCAAAACTGCTTTCGGATATAAGTGGGCTTAGACATGTCTGGGGCGTAGACACCTAGAACAAACAACTTCCTTAGGCCCACTTTTATTCGTATCCATAGCAGTCTCGGGCTTACACATTCATACTCTTTCACACATTAACCCATTCTTTCTGAAAGGATGATACCGAGTCCCTGGCATGACCGCTCGGTCTCGTCTACACATGACCAGTACGCGGTATATATGCCATGTGTAGTGACATCCTTTCCTTTCCGCTTCGTCTCATTTACACGTAACACATCTATTCCTCTATCATACATCATATCGCATACTTCATACATCTTATCATTCAAATCAAATCAAATCAAATCATTTATTTGCAATCTAAGTGTACATAATTGGTATTAAATTAAAAATGTGCTTACAACTTAGACGCCCTTTTCAGGCACTGCAAATTTGACAAGGGCACTGCTTATATACTATTAACATACATAAAATAAAATCAAATTAAAAGCTATAAAAAGATATAAAAAATATATAATAGTGTTATTTTTTATCTAAATACTCTTCTACTGAGTAGAAGGGGTTTTGTTTTAAATATTTACCGAGTCTTAATTTAAATTTGGTTAATTCTGATATATTTTTTATTTCCTGTGGTAATTTATTATATACTTTTATTGCCATATAGTAGGGGCTTGTATTTAACATTTTTGTTCGCGACTGTGGTAGGTATAATTTATTTTTGTTACGTGTATTTAAGTTATGCGTATCTTTAATTTTCTTAAAACTATTATTATTTTTGTGGACAAACAGGCATAGATCATAAATGTACATACAGGGTAAGGTAAGAATATTTAGTTGTTTGAAATACGGTCTACAGCTAGTAGTGTTATCTATCTGGGCTAGTATTCTAACGCACTTCTTCTGGGTAATAAAAAGCTGCTGCACATCGACGCTACTTCCCCACAACATAACTCCGTACTTAAGGCACGAATGAGCATAGGCATAGTAAGCTGACAATGCCGTGGCTGTGTCAGTGGTGTATTTAATTTGAAATAAAGCATACGTAAATTTTGAAATTTTAGACTTTATATAATTAATGTGCGTTTTCCAATTGATGTTTGAATCTACTTTCAAACCTAAAAGATTAAAAGTATCAACTTCTTCTAGTTGTATATTATTAAAGTTTATGTTTAAAGTTAATGGGCTGCTTTTATATGTTTTAAATTGTATAATTTTAGTCTTTTTAAAGTTAATTTCTAAGTTGTGATCTTCAAGCCAATTTGTTATAGTGTGTAGAGTGTTGTAGATAATATAGTTATAATTTGTGTTTTTATCGCAGTTCACTAACACTGACACATCGTCGGCAAAGAGTACGCTTAATGTGTTTTCATTATTTATTATCTTGGGTAAATCGTTTATATATATTAAAAACAATAGGCATCCTAAGACACTACCTTGAGGGATTGAACATGTGAGGTCCCGGATTTGGGACTGTACTACAACGATTTCCCGTTTTTCATCGTTGCGGTGTTCGATTTGAACTATCTGCTTCCTGTTTGTCAGATATGATTGGAACCATTTATAGGCCGTTCCACGAATTCCCGAACCCTTTAATTTATTTAAAAGTATATTAAATTGAACTTTATCGTATGCTTTCGTCATATCCAAAAGGAGGCCTATGGTGGCTCTTTTATTATCAATATTTTGCACTGCCGTTTGGATATATTTATATACTGCCATAGTTGTTGATCTACTTTTTCTAAAACCGTTCTGTGATTCGTCTAATATATTGTATTTTTCTAAATAATGATAGAGTCGGTTACACATGGCTTTTTCAAATATTTTAGCAAACGTGGGAAGCAGGGCTATGGGTCGATAGTTACTGAGCGTTTGGGGGTCGTCTTTTTTAAATATAGGTTTTATTAGTGAAATTTTTAGTGCATCCGGAAACTGAGAATTTTCAAAACTTTGGTTTATAAGTGAAGCTAAAGGGATAGCTAATATTTCTGCACATTTCTTTACCAGGATTGGTGGTATATCATCAATGCCACAGCTATGTTTATTTTTAATATTTTTAATTATATTCATTATTTCTCTTGGATCAACAGGGGTTAAAAAGAAAGAGTTTGTTGGTGGATTTATAACGGGATGTCTATTTACCATATTATTGGAGTTAGAACATTGACCTACAGTGGCAAAGTACTCGTTGAACATATTTGTTACGATGTGGGGGGAAGAAATTAGTGTATTATTTTCTTTTAAAATTATATTTTGAAGTAATTTCATTTTATTTTTACCGGTTTTATTATTAATAATTTTCCACATCGTTTTAGTTTTATTGTCAGATTTTTCCATTTGTTTAATGTAATCTATTCTTTTGGATATTTTTATACATTTTTTTAACATTTTACTGTAAATATTGTAATGTGTTCGTATAACTTCGTTTTTAGTTTCATTTTGCATTATTTTTAATATTCTTTTATGTCTGCACGATTTTTTTAATCCCATCGAGAGCCAACTTTTTTTAGTACTGTAGTTTTTAATTTTAATTTTTTGTGGTGGTATATGATTATTCAGTATTTTTGTTAAACTGGCTAAGAAATGCGAATAGTTTTCATTTAATCCTTTATTACTGTTTATTATATTCTCTCATTTTATTTTATTTAGTGATTCCTTAAATTTATTTATATTAACATTTGTAAACAGTCTTTTTTGTTTAAAGTACGTAATATTTTGTTTTATTAATAAATTACTTGTATCAATTTCTATGTTTATTGCTTTATGATCTGAGATCCCATAGTCAATTACTTGAGATTTCTTTACAAGGGATGAGTAATTAGTAAATAGTAAGTCAATGCAAGTGGAGGACTCTTTAGCAATTCTCGTTGGTTTATCTATTAATTGTTTAAGGTTGTATGAAGCCATGAAATTCAAAAAGTTACGTGTAATTTTGTTTTTATTTAAAATATTTATGTTAAACTCTCCCGCGATTATAATATATTTATTTTTTTCTTTTGTGTTAAGTTTATTTAGAAGTGTATCTAATTGCTTAAAAAATAATTCTAAGTGTCTATCGGGTCTATATATTCCTATGATAATGCATTTCAGTTTGGGAATTTCTATTGCACATAGTTCAACAATAAATTCTTTGGAATAATTTACAATATCAATTCTTTCTATAAACTCTAAGTTGTTTTTTAATATTAAGCAAACTCCACCTCCTTGTTTATATTTCCGGCAAAAGTAAGATGCAATTGTATAGCCTGGGATTGTTAAGGAATTAAGATAGTATTCATCTTTCCACAATTCAGATAATGACAGTATATCAACATCTGTTTCTAACATTATTTGTTCAAGTATATCAATTTTATTACCAATACTTTGAATATTTTGAAAACTTAAAGATAACTTATTGAAATTGTTTTTGAAATGTCCCGATCTGCTGACGCGTAGTAGAGTTATGTGGCATGGTATCTGGCGAAGATTGTTCTTGGTATTGCATAGAAGTTAGTGGGGTAGGATCTGGAATATTCATTGCTCCACATACATTCAGCGTAGCTAGACGGGTCTCCGCAATCCTCTTTTCGCACCTCCGGGAGACAGAACGTGACGGGTGGCGAACCTCGTCGCCGGTTTTCCTCCCGGAGATTCTTTGCACCCCTGCCCCATTAAAGGGGCGCCGGGAACTCGGGGCCATTTCTTTTCCTCTTTGCCTTATGGTGTGAAAACTAGGGGGTGTTATATTTTAAGACGCTACCACACGGCGAGTAGGCGAGTCTGCTCTTTCGGCTTTGTCGCTCTTTTAGCACCCGAGGGAAACGGCGGAAATTTTCATAGAACTTTTAAAAAGTTTAAAAATTCTATGAAAATACGATTATAAGAAAATTATATGAAAATTAGATATTTAACGGTGAAAATTTAAACAGAAAAGACCAATTTTCAATCAAGGCCTAAGATTAGGTGGTCGAAGCCTACGGACGCGAGCGACTTATTCCCACTTATGTCTTTGTAAAATAATTATTTGTTTGTTAAATATATCGATGCCGTTATCGATATCAGATGATTCGATAATATTGGATCGGTTCGATATATCGATATTTTATGAAATATCGATTTATATCGAGCACTCCGCTCTAAGCTCCTAATAAACTTAAGTTTATCGATACGATATGATATTTTGATAATATAACTTTGATAGTTACGTTTTGATATTATATCGGTCTCACTCCATGCCTAGAGCGGTTAGCTTGCTAAATATCTATTTATCTATGGTGCGTTGGTACATTTGTGCCAACACACTATAAACCACAGAGTACCTTTGCTAATAAACTGAAACTGAAACTATAAACTAATAAGAGTACTAATGTAAACACTATATTTTATTTTATTTGAAAAACTCCAGTTTATCGATGAAAAGGAGAACTCATTATATTAAAGCTATAGGAAACAGGATGGCCTCAAGTGGAGTTTGTAGAATTTGTTTAAGCGTTAATGTACGCATGTTAGTACTAAAGAAGACTGGTCTCCAAAATTTGTACAAAACATTGACGAACACCTTTGTAAGATTGTTAACATTTTTTATTATTGTTATTTAAAGTTGCGGTAATTTGTTATTATTACCGGAGAAATACATTATAACTTGTCTGATATAATCAATCGTGGCTAGGCTAAGTAGCAGCGTTAAATATAGTGACAAATGCAACCATAACCAGAAAACAACAGTTCGCCTGAAAACTTGCCACGTACTTGAAGGGACACTTAGGCTTAGTTGTTTACAACACGCGTAAGAGCCCGCAGGCTCTAACTTACTGAGTCTGTGCCATAAAAGGTATTTGAATGGTGAGTGTAAAGCACGGGACACCCTATTTATTAAGGCGAGATGTACCATCTTGTTCTTCAGGGGTGACGGCACATCTGTATATTGGAGATAAATTTAGATGTCTATGGGTATTCACTTGCCATCAAGTGAACTGTGTGCTCGGTTGTCACCCCAATTGCACAAAAAAAATTTTGATCTAGAAACTTGAATATCTGTGTTGAAGTTTCTCCAGCAACTCAATATAATTTGAAATGCATACTCTAAAATAGGTTGAAAACATGTTTTATATATTTTAGTATCATTGTGGTATTATTATTATTATTATGACCTGTTTGAGGAAAATGATGCTGCCCATATCCTTATAAGATAAAATAATCTATTTGTTAGATGTCCGAACTTACCTGGAACTTACTTCAGTCTTGTCGGTTATAGTGAGAGACTCGACAAATTTAAAATGACCTCTTTACTTATTCGCCGTAAGGAATATGACCTTACATATTTACATAAAATTCTCCATAATGAGATCGATTCCGGTTACCTTTCAAGTAAATTAAACTTAATTATAAAGTGCTGTCCCTGAATTCCTAGCAAGACATTTTACCTGCAGACTTACAAGAACAATACTTCTTTTTACAACCCAATAATAAGAATGTGTCGACTTTACAACGAGATATCCATGAAAGACTCCGGCTTGGATATTTTTGACCCAAGATCAAGGTTATTAAAAAGAGCAGTAAAAGAGCTTACAGTCATACACACTCATTCCCATATCACATAGATTTTAAATTTGTTGTTTGTAAAATTTGTTTCTTTGTATTATGTTTGTTGTTCTTGTGTGTTGTACGGCATTAATATTGTTAATATTGTTAAGCGTATATTTGATCTCTCCTGTAGTAAAATATGAAAATGATGTGTCAACATATTTAGGAAAACAATCTGGCACAAATATATATATATATATATATATATATATATATATATATATATATATATATATATGTGTGTGTATAATTTTTAATGTATTTTGATTGTTATCTGTTTCGTTGTCCATATAATAAATAAATAAATACTGCTTCATAAATTTAAAGTGGTCAAAACTGCTAGGGGATGTATATTGTTGTTCTTCCATTTGAAACTAAAGTAACAGTGGCCTAATAGTTAAGGGTGCAGACTGCAAACTCAAGAAAGTAGTAAGTTCAAATCTGCTATTTGTCAATTGTTGTAAATTACTCCTAGCGCAAGCATTTTCCGTTTACCTGAGGCAAATAAGAGAAGTACTTGTAATGTTAATGGTGATGCTAGCAGTTAAATTTTAAAAATTGAAAGTAGGTTTAGTAAGAATGAATTTTGAAAGCCGAAACTTGAAAATACCACTGAATCTACTGTTTTTGAAATTATATCTGCTAATCTCAAGGAGATTCCTACAGACTTCTAGAGTATTGTGTACTTAAAGCTTGCTGAACTAACGACAGATGGGGAAACAATTCTCGAGTGGTAGCCTCATACTGATAAGAAAATTATGGAGTGGGCCCCCACTAGATAGTGGCGATCTGGTAAGACAGGAAGTCGATGTATGTAGGTGGCTTAGGGCTGTGTTGTTGCAGTGACGATGATTCACTGGGTGGTAGGAGCTTTGTGTGCCCAGGAGTCTGTCTGGGTGGTTATCTTCCTCTTACCTATTTCTGCTACAGAGCAGCAGTAAGTGCTTCAGTCTGAAGGACGTTGAGAGCCGGTATAATAACAGACTGTGAAGTATTATATCGTTTTTGGTATAGGGTAGGGTGACAACGAGCACACAATCCAGCTGATGATAAGTGGTTTTAGTTTAGTTTACGATGGGCTGTTTTCCGCAACTCCACGTCTAAGCGCGTATTTTGCGTGTGCGCAGAAATAATATGCTTATTCGAGCCATGATATCTCCCCGAAGAAGCTCAGCAGTCCCTTGATGTTGCAAGCAACTTCGGGGAGCGATCCCGGCGTGCCGAGATGTTTAGCCCTGTATGAAGCGACTTCTGGACATGTTAGCAACACGTGAGCCGCCGTTTCTTCCTCTCCCATGCATGCCCTGCACAGGGGGCTGTCAGTAACACCTATGGTGAACAAATGTTTGTTAAAAGAGCCATGTTCTGTGATAGCACTTGTTACTATCCTGATCTGTGGCTTGTTCAGTCTCATTAGAACCTTGGTTAGACGACTGTTTATTTCAGGTAGGGCCTCCCTAGCTTGTCTACAGTCTACTAAATTTTTCCAAAGCTGAGCGTGTAAATTATTGAAGTATCTACATACCAGTGAACGAACATAGCCAAAGTGGATTGGTATTATTGGTTCTGGCCCTATAGTTGCTAGGGCCGATCCCCTTCTGGCCAGTTCATCTGCTGCATCGTTGCCTCTAGATCCACTGTGTCCCTTGATCCATTGCAGAGTCACATTGTTGTGCTTACATACCTCATTAAATCGTTGATCAGTCCCGAGTTCGTCACATTGCAACTCAGAGCTTGTAGTACCGCCATGATAAGTGGTTGCTGTGGCCCACATACATCTATATGTAACCTCGATTATGAATCAAAATGCAGATGCATTGTCACTCATGAGGACTACGATAGAATTCCTCGTTTCTCTGTCTCTGGTTCTCAGCACTCACCATACTACTTTTTGGCATTAAGCTACTATTTAACGCTGGTATTCTGTGAGAATGTGGTCCTTGCCCGGTCGAGCTGACCATTTCGTGCTACAACTAAACTACTAATATAACTGCAGGGTGGCTCTACCGCATATATCTTTGTTCTCAAAGGTTCCACTGCATCTGTACTTTTGCTTGAAGCTTGTTTCAGGTGGCCATGGGCTACAGGTTCCACTTAAAATATTTAATTAAACAAAAACTATAGAAAAGGTTTGTTATAATATAAATAAATACATGGTTGATAATAACCCCTGGGAATGAAGTGGTTGCTTCCAAGCTGTTTCTAAAATAAATTTCGTATGGTCTGTACAGATAAAGAATGGGATATATAGCCCAAATGGTCAAAATGCCCACCAACAATAACGAAAATCCACTATTAGCAGTGTATAGTTATAACATTATATTATTCAGTTGATTGGGAATTATTTATTAATTTATTAATATTCACGCAGGTTTTTATAGATTTTTTTGTTTGACCTATGTAAGAGAGACCACATTCACAATCTAGCTTGTATACACCTGCATTTTTTAGAGGAATATTACATTTGATGGATGATATCATCATCATCATCATCATCATCATCATCATTACAACCCTTCACAAGTCCACTGCTGAACGCAGGCCTCCCCCGAGTAACCACACGCACAAGTGCCACAAAGCACGGTCCTGAGCCACCTGCATCCATCGACTTCCTGCATGTCTTACCAGGTCGTCACTCCATCTAGTAGGGGGTCGCCCTACGTACGCCTACCGGTACGAGGCTGCCACTCGAGAACCTTTCTTCCCCATCGGTTATAGGTTCTTCAAGCTATATGGCCGGCCCATTGCCACTTCAGCTTACTAATCCGTTGGGCTATATCGGTCACTCTGGTTTTACTGCGGATATCCTCATTTCTGAGTCTATCACGCAGAGAAACTCCGAGCATAGCCCTCTCCATAGCTCGCTGAGCGACCTTGAGCGTCCTCATACGGTCAGCAGTGAAGGACCACGTCTCAGATCCGTAAGTCATCACTGGCAACACGCACTGGTTGTACACTTTAGTTTTCAGAGATTGAGGTATACCTGACGAGAAGATGTGTCGTAATTTCCCGAACGCTGCCCAGCCGAGTTGAATCCGTCGATTGACCTCTCGGTCGAAGTTGGACTTACCTAGTCGGACTATTTGTCCCAGGTAAACATACTCGTCAACAACTTCGAGCATAGTGCTCCCAACAACTACCGGCATAGGTGTGACATGGACATTAAACATGATCTTTGTTTTGTCCATGTTCATCTTAAGACCTATCCGTTGGGACACACTACAGTAGTACAGTAGTACTTGTACAGTAGGGCTACGATGGCTATCCACCATCGTAGCCCTACTGTACAAACACTTCAGCACTTCGATATACCGACAGTGAACTTGGCACCGCTGAAGGGACTGTAGCACCGCCTAAATTTAGACGGAATCAAAGGCTTTCTCATAGTCCACATACGCCAGGCAAAGTGGCAGATTGTACTCTTCGGTCTTCTGTACAATCTGCCGCAGGGTATGTATGTGGTCTATGGTACTGAAGCCTTTTCGGAAACCGGCTTGTTCGGGAGGCTGGAAGTCATCGAGTCTGCGTGCGAGACGATTCGTAATGACTCTCGAAAACAGCACGTAGACGCGGCTCAGAAGGGGAATCGATCTGTAGTTCTTCAAGAGAGCGTTGTCGCCTTTCTTAAAGAACAAGACCACCGCACTTCTGCTCCACGCCTCCGGAGTAGTGCCACCATGGAGGACGGAATTGAAGAGCTTCTGAAGGACTTCAAGTACCGGTGTTCCACCCGCTTTCAGAAGCTCCGCTGTAATTCCATCCTCGCCTGGGGCCCTGCCGTTTCTAAGGTGCTGGAGAGCCATTCTAATCTCGCTCAGACTGACGTCCGGGATATCATCGGAATAGTGTCGGGTAAGACTTACTCTTGGATCGTTACTCACACTTGCGTGTGGCTCCGACGATGATGATGATGATAATCCAATAATATGCCAGCGCAACTTGTCTACCTCTTCTTCCAGCTCCAGTATCTTCTCGTCAGTCCTCAGGGTGCGTGCGTTATATGTTGCCAGATCGAGTCGTCGATGGATGATAAAAATTGACTAATCTTCTTCGGTGGCTTGTAGTATGTTTTAATGGAAGCTCGCTTCAAGATGTAGAGCCAACTTTGTCTGTGACTCCTCTGACATACGGTAGTACAGCAGGCGCGCGCTCGACTGTGGCCGGCTTCACTCGTTCACTGTGACGTAGGCGCGGGACCCGAAGCTTGTTGTCTAGCAGTGCTTGGTTGACGTGCTGAAGCTCGGCGGCCAGATGTTTTCTGTCACAGATCCGTCGTGCTCTGTGAAACAAAGATTTACCCATGGTAGCTAACTGTGAAGGATGATAGTGAGATTCACCATTTAGATATCGGTTGGAACGGGTCTTTTTTCTATACCAATAGTGTTATCAGGATTAAACGCTGTGATTAAACGCGATAAAATCCGTAAATATAGTTTTGTTCAAGTTGCACTGAAGTTATAAAAAGTACGAAAACCGCATATCGCAACTTTTTTTTTGCATTATTTACCAGCGGGTGTTGTGTAGTGTATAGATAGCAACAGTGTGCGAGCAAGAGAGGAATAGCATGGGTAGTTTGTACCCATTCGCATTGTTAAATTTATTTAAAAAAAAGTCCTGCTTTGTGTATTGCTGGTTCTTCCCAGGACAGTGGATTTTTTCTGAACAATGCTATAAAAAAATGATGTTGTAGAAGAGAATTGTGGTAACCAATAGATTTTATTACAAACTTGTGTATTTAAGTAGTTTCGCATATTTATGACGAACTTTCATATTTTCAGATGGCTGAGGATGAGGAGCCCATAATTGTCTGTTACACCTGTCATGCAAGACTCGTTCGTTGCGGGAGATTGCAACAACAGGCTGTTGAGTCGAATGCAGTTCTGGAGCAGTTGCTTGCAGGAGGGTCCACGGTATTATCCATTCCATCCATTAGAACCTATAACAGTCCACTGCTGAACACAGACCTCTCTCATACATTGCTTCGTAGGAGTTGTTTTGACAAATTTGTTTCTGTTTCCCTGTGTCGCCTCTTACGACACCCGTCCCGCGGACAGGTATAAGTATAGGGCACGATCAACGGTATTATACTTCTTATGAACAAAAGTTCACTGCTTGATGGGTGATTCCCATTATAATGAAGTATTTACCTTAACATCCCTTGGCAGGCACCTTGGTGATCACTCCCTGCCTCGCGCCTTCGATACTGTTTCCCGTTGCTATATGGGTGAATCTGTTTTGTACTGCAAAGTTAAGTTTATCCTTTAATCCAACTTACTTTTTCGTTAGAGCAATAGGCTATAATTTATGATTTTTTGGTAAGTTAAGTACTTATTTTCACAAAAATAATTACCTAACGGCTTATACTGTTATATATTGTATATACCTATACGAAATATTATCTATGGGTAATATTACTCCATAAACAGTGATTGATCTTTGTCAATTTACGATATTTGGGAATCTGCTTTGAAAAATTGTTGTCTCGATTCTTGGGATGGATGCACTACCTACATTCTTATTTAAGTTTATTCGGAACCCTCACTTCTGTCCGGTTTTTATTATTACTTGGAGTTGACGTCAGGAAGATGCTGCTGCCCATCTCCTGATTCAGTTTTCCTCTGTTCCTTTTTACCACATCTGCGGGATGCTATGGGGTAGTATGGATTCTCCTGCACCGCCACTGGCTTTTCCTTATTTAAAAAATAATTTGGTTTCAGTCAATACCAAACCCACATGAGGCTAGATATGAGATTCAATTCACACCAATGCATCATATAGATATCAGGCCAGTTGAGTGTCATACAGAAAATGAATGTAAGGACGAAATTTTTAGCCTTGAATCTGTTAAAGTTGAGGAAATGAATTTTGAAAATGAGAATTCAAAATTTGAAAAAAATGGGAATCATGAAACAGGTAAGGATATATAGATTTTGAGATATTTAAGTAAGGTACAGTTTACCTAATGCCAAGTGGATACTTTAGTCTATGAACATAAATAAAGAGGGCTTCATGTGTAATGTACTGATTTACCGATTTGCCTTTGCCTAAATTCAAAGTGCGTATAAAAATCACTCTTAAGGAGAAGAAATTACAAACTAAATAATTATTTGAAAGATAAGCATAGAGAAAAACACGTGTTTCAAGAATTTTCGGATATGTTTTAACTACTGTGTGTCGAGCCCCGTTAATACTTTTGCCGTCTTCTATGTTTGTCGTTATATAAATTTGTGTTGTTCATTACTTATTAGTTGGTAAGTAGCGGTAGTTAATTAATTTATACTTAATTAATACCATTAACATAGACAGGGTAGATTCAGAACCACGATATAATGACAATCCATCTGGTTTTGGTCCCTTTAAACGAAAATGTACAGATTAACACCAAGCATTCATTAAAAAAAATTGGTCATGAAGATACGCCATCAGCGTCATATCAAAATATTTACACCCGCCTTGGTATTTGCTTATACAATCCTGTCAAGATCGGCCATATTCTATTGCAAAATAAGCTTTCCAAATATGAAAAACTAAGCATAACAAATTTAGGTTGTAAAATATCAATAGATCAATAGATACGCGCTCAATAGATTTAAAACTGCTTCAGATGCCAATAACTTTATTGAATCATCTTTTTATGCTAAATACAAACTATCAGCAGTCATTCCAACCTTCAATGTTACCAGAATGGGTGTTGTTAAAGGTATACCATCTGATATTTCCATGAAGGAGTTAGTGTCTGAGTTGTTACTACTCCTTGGTAGAGAATTTATAAAGGCTAGATTACATCGAAAAGTAAAGACAGGATGATATTGAGTGGGTGGCTACCCAAACTATTGTCCATAAATTTTCAGGCCAAGAGCTTCCTTCGCACTTATACTGCTTTTACTCATCAATCCCTTTCTAAACCTACTTACTCCCTTCCATAGCGTGTTTGAAGTGATGTTGCCTTGGATATGTAAAAGCTAAGTACAGATCAAGCCACGCTGCTTCAAATGCTCAAAAGAGCACACTGGAGATAATTGTGTCAAGGATATCTCAATATGCCTGTTCTGCTCTGATAATCACTTGGCAACTAATAAAAGTTGCCCTGAACATTCAAAATAAAAAGGCGTTTAATTGGTGATGTCCCAAGAAAATGTTTCATATCTAGAGGCATCTGCTTGCCTCCCTGCAGTTAGGAGACCTTTCATCTCAACAGTTATCAAGTATTCCCCTGTCCCTTCTGCTTCTTAATCTTATAGAAAGACAGTTTTCAGAATTAACCCAACTAGACCTGTTCCAAATTCTGTAGACTATGATATTGTAGCGCACAACAATATTATAACAACACCTACTTCCTCCCTTCCAAATGTTTATGCTCTTCAAGCTAATTTATTATCTAATGATAATCACCTGGAAAACCTTATGTCCTCCACCTCTGATATAATGGGTAAATTTGGCAACATACACCTACCATTTAAAATGGGAAATATACTTGATGTGCTCTTCAAAAATTTCATAAAATTAAAGTAAAACACCCCTCAGTGGAATTGTCCAAGCGTCAAGAACAAGGAAATTTGAACTAAATAATTTGATAAATACTCATATCTCCTTTGTCATTGTTATTGTAGTTCTCTTAGGCTTGGTCTTTTTCAGCAAGGTAAAAATATTCTCTGAGCTTGCAAACCTCCAAGAAAAAAATGTCCTCCATAGTAGCAACCTCATATCAGCGGAAGTGACATTTCCTACATTAATGTTATCCATGGGCGTGACATACTACAAGGGGGTGACACTTCTTAGTAATAATGTGTACCTTTGCATTACTACAAAATCAATTATATTTATTTTCATTCATTTACTTTCATAATAAACAAAAACTCAAATCAACTTGTAGATTCAGTCTTAATTGATATCCACCCAAGAATTCTTTACTATAATCAAATCTATAGGAGTTGAGTTACACTTTTATCATTATCATTTACCTTCTTAATGATTATTGCAGTCTTATAGTTTTACTGTAAAAAAATAAAATATGTACGAGTGCAACAAACTTAGAAAACCCTAATCGGCTGCAACATTAATAAAATCAGCCATGAATCGTATCAACTAACTTGTAGTCCAATTGTATCGTAAGGGTTTATAAGTAGGTACTCTAGGTATATAATTTTTCTATATTTCTTAATTTCAAAATTATTGAATAATAATTCTTCGCGCTGACCAGGTGTAGGTTCGGTTAAAACAGCCATTATATTGTCACGTGGATCAGAGAATATATCTTCAAGTTCTATCCAAAAAAGGTAATGTGATTTTTGGTAGTTGCTTTCCTTTTTGCGAACTTCAGTTTTGGTTCTTCGCCATCAAATTCAATTACTTGACCAACGAAGTGCTTTTCTGTTTACTTCGACAAAAATCTGGCAACTACCCACATTCCTTCTTTTAAAACAATGGATTGTGGGTTGCATGGTTGGTTTTTATCCGCTTCAGAGACCGCAACATTGTTTGCACCTGTTTCAGAACTCAAATCATCATTTCCATTTCCCCCAGACCCCCGAATATTGTTGTCATGAACATCTTTTTGACTCGTCGAATTCCGAGGCTCTGCGTGCGCTACTCATGAAATCAAAACTGCGTGTCTTTAATGAATAATGAGGACACATTTCACCAGGGTTACATGTGACACAAGTAAACTTTCTCAAATAAATCCTCTTTGGGTTCATTTTGTTTCAGGTAACCTAATGAATTTTCAGTTTCGGAAATGCTCTTTTCTTGATCAGATATTTCAGATAATAGTTTGTCTATGTCCTTTATCTGTGTCTCATTCACGACAGAAATTATGACATTAGTTACACTTGTTTCAATAGATTTAATTAAGGCAACAACGTTGGGTATAGCTTTACCTTGAGCGACTATGTGTCCGTAGGAATTTTCTGTATGTGAGCAAAAACTGCACAGGCGTCATGTCGCAAACAGTCCGAAACCATGCAAAAAGATTAACTCTTCAACTCTTGGGTATGAAGGCACTTGTAGTGATATACGCCGGTATGTAGAGTTATCTGCTGCTTCGACGTTCCGAAATGTACTGCTTGTATTTCGTTTGTAATGTAAAATGTAATGTTTTTTTTTTATAGGATAGGGTGATAAACGAGCACAAAGTCCACCTGATGGTAAGTGGTTGCTGTGGTCCATAGATATCTACATCTATCCTCGATTACGAATCAAAATGCAGATGCGTTGTCATCCGTGAGGACTTAGGTGGAATGCCTCGTTTCCAGTAAAAAGGGTCTCCGGTTCTCTACACTCACCATACGAAACACAGCAGCATTAAGCTACTATTTGACGCTGGTATTCTGTGATAGCGTGATCCTTGCCCGGTGGAGTCGACCCATTCGTGCTACAACTATACTACTAATATAACAGCAGCATGGCTCTACCACGTAAACAACAATAACAGGCACTGAACTAGTATAAACCCGTATCTCAGGTATATTTGCTAAACTATTCAAGTAACACTCTATTATTACACTACTAGCTTAGCTATGTTACTCTGGTCTCTGATTCTACATTCACACATACAAAATCAAGGACCACAAACTTTGCGAGTTTTACTGGAAAAAGGTAATATTAAACTTATGTGGAAAGTATTCGATAGTGAAAAAATATCGATGTTTTCTAACGATATATCGATAAACATCGCTGCTGGGATGTTTTACATCGAATGTAAATATCAATATATTTTTTTAAGTGGACACCCCTAAACCCTTAAAATTGTAATATAACAATATTATGGGTGGACATGGATGGAACTCTCCCGATGTTGGGACAATTTGTCTCAATCATCACGCTTGGCATAGGTTGAGGAAAACAGAACCAGACGTGAGCACTACTGACAATGTTGCCCGTCGCCGGTTTAGTTATTTTACATCTGAAGTAAAAGAGGTGGTTGTACTATACTAAGCTATAAGATTTTTCTGGCAAACCCATAATCGCCTCTTACGAAACCCACGGGACAACATATGTTTATGAATTCTTTTACGCCGCACCTACACGGCAACTTCTACTATATTCTTAATAAGTGCTGGTCAAAATGTATGTATGTATAACACTTTTTCCATGTGGGGGTTCGAAACAGCGATTATTAGATTAATGTAATTATAACACGGTCAGAAGAACGTAATTATTATTTATTTATACTTTCATGCACAAAAAAAGTACATATCGCGGACTTAATGCCATAGGGCATTCTCTCCCAGTCAACCATTAGGCTAAACAGAGATAGACATTATGGAGGCGGTGCAGCAATAATCAAATAGAGAGGATAAAAGAAATAATAAACAATACATACATATTATATATATATATATATATATATATATATATATATATATATATATATATTAATATATAATAGAATATATATACATACATACATACGTACACTGTATACACATAAATACATAAATATATATCTATATATATATACATACACAATAGGTTCGTATAAATATTATATATGCCAGAACAAATATGAAATATATACGAAAAAGAGAGCTTCGTCAATTCAAACTTGCAACGATTTAATCATATACTTACGGACTTGATTTTTAAAGACGAATATTATCATTCGAATTTAGTTTCCTTGCCATTCCTTCCCCCCAAAAATGAATATGAGAGACATTATCCAAAGTAATTGGCTAAAATACTTTATATCTAGCAACATTATTGAGTATAAATATATAAAATATTGGAATATCCCTATTTCCTCCTGGGTTGACTGATATAGAACGCTATAAGGTAACTCTGCCCATTGTAAACCGTCTAGGATGTCTTACAATAAAGTTACAATCTCTTACAATAAATAAAGTGTTTAATTCGTGTGATTTCAGAACAACACCGCATACTAACAAATAAATCAAATTCTACTGATTGTAACATAAACGATGTTTGCAAAGAAATCTTGAAAAAAGATAGTCAAACAGTTATTAAAAAAGGGAATCGTCCTGCACAGATTATGAAAAAAACTTTGAAACAAAAGAATAACAATGTGGTTACGAAAAAATTGTCAGGGGCATCAACAAAATACAATTTTGAATGTGATCATTGTAGCAAAAAATGTTCAACAAAAGACATTCTCGTCAAACACATTTCACACAGTCATAAGATGCAAAAGAACTCAGATATCACTGCAGTTCGGACACAAGTGGAACAAACTCCAGTCTTACAACTAACGGAAATGTTTAATTGTGATATTTGCGAATTTAAAACATCTCGTAAAGGTTACATTTTGGCTCATCTTAAAGCGCACGTCGATAAACAAGTGTTCTGGTGTAATAATTGTGATTATAAATGTACAATTAAACAAAATTTATTAAACCATATGAAAACACATACCGGAGAAAAACCTTTTTCTTGTAATATCTGTGAATATAAATGTATTGAAAAAAGACAGTTGGAAAGACATAAGAAATTACATACCGGAGAAAAACCTTTCTCGTGTAATATCTGTGAATATAAATGTATTCGTAAATGTGATTTGCAAACACATCTGAAATTACATAACGGAGAAGTACCTTTTTCATGTAATATATGTGAATATAAATGTATTGCAAAAACTAAATTGAAAAGACACATGAAAATACATACTGGAGAAAAACCTTATTCTTGTAGTATATGCGAATATAAATTTATTGAAAAATGTCATTTGCAAACACATATGAAAATACATACCGGAGAAAAACCATTTTCTTGTAATATATGTGAATATAAATGTATTGCAAAAACTAATTTGAAAAGACACATGAAAATACATACTGGAGAAAAACCTTATTCTTGTAGTATATGTGAATATAAATGTATTGAAAAAATTAATTTGGAAAGACATATGAAAATACATACTGGAGAAAAGCCTTATTCGTGTCATATCTGTGAATATAAATGTATTCAAAAAAGTTCCTTGAAAAGACATACGAAAATACATACCGGAGAGAAACCTTTTTCATGTAATATATGTGAATACAAATGTATTCGAAAAAGTAGCTTGAAAGCACATATGAAAATACATACCTGAGAAAAACCATTTTATTGTAATATATGTGAATATAAATGTATTGCAAAAACTAAATTGAAAAAACACATGAAAATACATACTGGAGAAAAACCTTATTCTTGTAATATATGTGAATATAAATGTCTTGATAAATGTCATTTGCAAACACATATGAAAATACATACCGGAGAAAAACCATTTTCTTGTAATATATGTGAATATAAATGTATTGCAAAAACTAATTTGAAAAGACACATGAAAATACATACTGCAGAAAAACCTTATTCTTGTAGTATATGTGAATATAAATGTAATCGAAAGTCTAATTTGGAAACACATATGAAAGTACATACCGGAGAAAAACCTTTTTCGTGTAATATCTGTGAATATAAATGTATTCGTAAATGTGATTTGCAAACACATCTGAAATTACATACCGGAGAAATACATTTTTTCATGTAATATATGTGAATATAAATGTATTGCAAAAACTAAATTGAAAAGACACATGAAAATACATACTGGAGAAAAACCTTATTCTTGTAGTATATGCGAATATAAATTTATTGAAAAATGTCATTTGCAAACACATATGAAATTACATACCAGAGAAAAACCATTTTCTTGTAATATATGTGAATATAAATGTATTGCAAAAACTAAATTGAAAAAACACATGAAAATACATACTGAAGAAAAACCTTATTCTTGTAATATATGTGAATATAAATTTATTGAAAAATATTATTTGCAAACACATATGAAAATACATACCGGAGAAAAACCATTTTCTTGTAATATATGTGAATATAAATGTATTGCAAAAACTAATTGAAAAGGCACATGAAAATACATACTGGAGAAATTCCTTATTCTTGTAGTATATGTGAATATAAATGTAATCGAAAGTTTAATTTGGAAACACATATGAAAGTACATACCGGAGAAAAAGCTTTTTCGTGTTATATATGTGAATATAAATGTATTAGAAAATATTATTTGCAAAAGCATATGAAAATACATACCGGAGGAAAACATTTTTCTTGTAATATATGTGAATATAAATGTAATCAAAAGGTTAATTTGGAAAGACATATGAAAGTACATACCGGAGAAAAGCCTTTTGCGTGTGATATCTGTGACTATAGATGTATTAGAAAAGATTATTTGCAAAAGCATATGAAAATACACATTAGAGAAAAATCTTTTTCGTGAGAGAACTAGTTAAAAAATATGTACATATTATGTAAACGTGTTTTTTATAAAGTGTACCATATAAAAATCTAGTTTTATGAATTTATTATGAAATTTACTTAGGGCCTTTATGTGCTAATTTAATCTTTATTTTTTGGGTTATTCCGTTTATCCACCCTAAGAAAACCGCACTAGGGTGGGTACTCAGAAACGTGTGTTCGTTTATCCACCCTAGAGGGGGTGGATAATCGGAATTCACTTTTTGATTATTGTTTCGTCTTTCCAGCTCAAGTATACAGTTCAATAAAAAATGAATTTATACTTTAACATATTATTGATTAATTTTTAATAATCACCGACTTAAACCAAAAAAAATCGTGTCACATATTGCATTTAAACCAAATTAAACTTCCTTGTTTTAAATAATAATAAGTAATTTATAAATTCTGCAATATGTCCTGTAAATGACCAACCCTAATTTCATTGTTGAGTGGACGTAGCTCTATATTCTGTTTAAATTTGTTTCTTTTAATGTTCATTTGCAATCGTTTTCTAAATTTTTTTGTTACTGCAGATGGGTTAGCAAAAACCTGGGCGTGTTTTTGAAAGCAATCCAAAAATTTTGCTAAATTATCTATTCGTATCGAGTTTGTAGTTCTATGAGGCACTACGAATGAATTACAAACAACCACGTAATTTTCGTTCGGGGGCCATATCTTTTCGTAGTATTTCACAAACGCCATCATATTATCATCATATAATATATGTGATCTCAGAGTTCTCAAATATATTTCACTGTTAAACCTATAAAGCTAACGTTCGTCAAAACGACGAGCATGCAATAAATATTTCTATTTCTTTCTTTCGTATTTTTACATATACAACATGTCCCAAAATTCAACGATAAGCCAACACCGGAGGATAGACTTGCCCCGGACTAATCGGGGAAAAAAAGAAAAAAAAATATATCCCAATTATATTTTAAGTTATATAAAAAAATGAAATTCTTCAGAAATTGAGATCGTTTATGATATTTTTCACTACCATGACCACAATTTTTTAAATATTTATTTCTTTTTTTTATAGGCAACCTGAATAGGACTGCTATCTACCACAATTCTTAAAAAATCCAGAATAACTCTTATTTTACCACGAAAATTAATGAAACTTATTTTATTCCCTAAATTTTTAAAGACTTTTACTTTTAACCAACTTAACTTATCGTGGTGTAAAAAAAAAGTATGAACACTAGTATGGCAAGTTTTTTTAAAAATTGACGCAACTAACCAACATTCCAAAATGATATAATACTCTAGGAAAACAAGTTATAAAAAAATATGGGCCTATTATTTCTAAACAGGGGCCAAATTCCTTAAATTGTAATTGTCAGTAATCACTTTTATTACATGCCCAAAATGGGTTCTTGTTACAATTTCTAGGAATTTGAATGGGACATACATACCTTAGATGTTAGAGAGAGATAGATAGAGATATTTATGTTAAAAAGAGACAACAACAGGGCAGTTAGAGAAGCTGTTATTATTCTCAGCAAGTCAGTTCAGTACGCTCTGCTCCTTTTTTTACTGCGCACCGTTCCCATTTCAACTTACATGGCTCTCGTACATACTATCGACTTTTGGCTTGGCCTTTTGGACTGGAATCGACCTGCAAACTTAACTGACCTGGCATTATCTTGAACTAAGATTGTGTGTCTTGTGATTTAGAGTTCTGGCGCATTTTGGACTGTTTGGCGTTTAACATGCCGCAACCGTACACACCACAGGAATACGCTAATATGCATTTAATCTATGGAGAATGCCGATGTAATGCTAACGCTGCAGCAGACTGTATCGAGAAAGATACCAAAATGCTCAAATATATCCTGATTATCGAGTGTTTATTAATGTGCATCAAGCGTTTTTGGAGGGTCGTATGGCATCCAATAGGAGAAGCGCTGGAAGACCTAGATTGGATCGTGATGAAGAAGTTCTCATTGAGATAGAAAATGATTCGACTACTTCGGTACGTACCATAGAAGAAGCTACAGGAATCCCGAAAAGTTCTGCACATCGAATATTAAAACGTCACAAGCTTCACCCATATCACTACAGGCGTGTGTAATGTGTGTAGTTCATCGTTCACAGTTTTAGTACATCAAAATGAGGATAAAGTGCAATATTTTTAAAATGTTAGTGTAAATACGCAATAGGTGCAATAGAGTCCATTTCTGAGACGTCCGCAGTAGTGAATTCTAGTTCTCTGTTTTGCGGGTGGCGAAAAAAGGAACTAAAGTTTGCCATACTGCATCAAGTTCAAATTCGGTTGAATGGTTAGAATGGTAAAGAATCTAGCGCCCTCGAGCAGAGAAATGGAGCTTGGTTGACTCCACGATTATTCGATGATTTATGAAAAATTGAATGTGGCATTTGGATATTTCATGTATGTTAACACAAGACTTCGGAATCTTTTAAACAATTTATTAAAACAGAAAATTAGAAAGTTTCGTCATATCGTTTAGTCAGTTGGCGACCGATTAGCGGAGTACTCAACTTTACGTCAATATTTAAGTACCACATATCCATAGCATAGTTATTGGAATTATTTGATAGGGTCCTAGATATTATCAAGTTATATTTAAAAATTTAAAAAAATGAGAATACAGTTGTGAGAACATTTTAAATTAAAAAATAATGAAAAACTATACGAAATGCTAGTTAGCGACCACCTTTGTCAGTTTACGACCGACGCCTTATCTAATTGGCGACCACTTGATCTACTATGCCAAACTACATTTAATAAATAAAAAATAAAATTAAATGCGTACATTTTAATGTTTTTTTATTCAATGTAAATATTAACGCTTTATTATTCATACATTTAATAATTATATAACAGTCAAATTTCATGAGATCAAAGCTACACATTATTTAAACTATACCTACTTAAACTGCAATCACAGCACAACATGTCTTAAACAAGTATACAAGTATCAAATGAACAATATAAATCTAAACAACAATTTCAAAAATGTCAAATTAACAATATAAATGTAAACAGCAATTATTTTCCAATACACACTCATAATTTACTTAAGTACCGAAAACTACAAAAAAATATGTAACGAAGTCTTGACTACGATCAAGTTTTTCTATAATATCTAATCTAATCTTCTTCTATAATACAAGAATTGCATTTAAATGCCTTATCTTTAACTTCATCATAACTTAGTCCGATGAAGTCTGTACATTTTAAATGGAACCATTTGGTACAGAAATCACAGCCAACGTTTTTGTCTTCGTCTTCCTCTGTGTCACTATTTAAAATCACTTCGCATTGAGCACATCTTTGTTTTGTGATATTGTTTTCTTTATTCTCTGTTCCTAAAATATTAAATTTATCAGTCTTCGTTCGTTTCACAGTCTTTCTTCTCTTAACTTCGTCTCTTTCATCCTTCTTTCTTTTGGATGCTTCTTTTTTACGTTGTATGGACTCTCTTTTCACATGTTTATTTTTTCTTTTTCTTCGTAATGTTTCCTCCAAGCCAAAGATGATATTGCAGCAGGAACTCGTGGCTTAGAAATATTTTTGTTTGATTTTACCAAGGGTTCAGACACAAATAAATGCTTACTAAAAGCATTAGTGCTGAGTGCAGTTGATTCCGAAGGTATGACTATTACATTATCAAGTGACTCCATAGACGTTGGTTGATGTCTGCTAGTGTTGCCTAAAATGGAATAGTTATTTTCCGATATAACGTTAGTAGAAAAGCCTGAATTTGATATTGCAGTTGATAAAATAGGTTCAGTCATAGTCTGATCTGCTAGTATTGTACACTGAGAAGCTAACAATTGATTTTCTTCTATTGTCATTGGTGTTTTGAACAAAACTTCTGTTTCAGAGTAAGGTTTTTCAGATTCGGTCAACGATTCCTTGTTTTTTACATGAGGTAATGTAACTACTGCTGGCCACGTGATACCCTGAAAATCTATTCTTGTTGGCGTACTTGATTGTAGAGGTATTATTACGATATCATCTAAGGATACTAGAGTACCTTGATCAAGATAACTGCCAGATAAATGAAAGCTCGTGAGACTGGTTTCTATATTTATATTTTCTGTTGTATCTTGCCTAGAAATTATTTGGTTGTTGATGGCTTCTTGGTCTTTCAATTCCAAATTAGTTAATAAAGATTCAGAAACATTGTATTTATCGCATCCCTCTATCGCAATGTCTTTGGAAGTATTTGCGTGTAATAAAATATTTTCTTTAATAGGCGGAGGCAGCAACTGTTCAGCCGCGTAATGCGTGTTGTTCAAACCTGACCCATCGATAACTGATGCTGGATCGCTATCGTTAACTGGATTAACAGTATGTGGCATAGAAGTAATGGTCGCAGGATTGGCCTTACTCAAATTTGTTTCACTGTCTATCAGTGAAGATGTTGATAAACGAACTGTCGAATTAGATCGGTCCTCAGATCCAGTTTCATACAAAACTTCTGACTGTCTGGGCTCTGTCTTTGTTAACTTCTTCACTTCTCTCAAAATAAACTTGATATCTACATTTTTCTTACGGAGAACTGGTCCTAAATGCCGTATCACCTTTCGCGTGGAAACCAGATCTTGATTTGTAATACCCGTTTGCTCACAATTTCTTGGATTATTGAATCGTTCCATAGTACTTTGTACACACTTCGTGTAATCCACTGCATTGGGGTCAAAAGGAAACAAGCCACATTTTCTAAACCCATTTTTTATACATATATCCATCTGCGAGTCCTCAATAATGTTTTTAAACAATTGACAAAAATTAGTTTTTGTTACTGAAGCATTCAAATTGTCAGGTTTGGATTAAAACTTTCTTACTTCTTTCCTCCAATTTATTTTCAATGGGGCAAACACACTGACATCAGCAGGTTGTAATATGTGGGTGGTGTTTGGTGGCAGAGCATACAATATTATTCCTACCTGTTCACACATAGAACTTAACACCAACGACATATGCGATTTATGGCCATCAACAAGAAGTAAAATGGGCTTTTGTATTTTGTTATTTTCAACCCAAGTATTAAAATCGTTAACTATATATTCAAAGAATATTTCGCTTCGCAACCAACCGGATTCGCTTCTACCCAAAATCCATTCCGGAGGTATACTATCAGTTACCGCTTTTGGTGGACGTAAATATGGGAAAACTACGACCGGTGAACACATTTGTCCTTTAGCATTAAAATTAATTAAAACGGTCAAAGTATCCTTTTCGTTCCCTGAATTTACTTGGTACAAGTTTCGAAAGCCCTTCGGTCCAAGAACTTTTCCGGTTTTGGGGCATAATGAAAACCCACTCTCATCAGCATTGAATATTCGATCAGGCTGTGTGAGAATATCTGACTGTCCTGATTCGGATAAAAATGTTCAAAGTTCTCGAAACCACTGCCTTATATGCTCTTCAGTAACGCGTGCACGAGCTTTGTTTATGCTTTCTGCTGACCTGATTGAGATTTCTGGGTTTCTTTTAAGAAAGCCTGAATACCAGGTCTGACCAGGACGATCATCTTTAAATGGATTAGGTCTCTGATAGTCTTTAAGAATTTTTGTGTAGTGTCTAGTAGTTCCTGTTTTTTGACAGGAACACCACATTTAGCAATTTTGATAATCCATTGTACGACTTCTTTCTCCGGGATATCCCTAAAACCGGTTCGGGTCCTGGGTTTTTTAGTATATCAGTCCTTTTGCCACTTAGTCTGTCTTGTACTGTAGATCTTGGGATGTTATATTTTTTACATGTTTCTCTAATACCGTGTCCTCTTTCTCTTATATCTTTTAAGGCACTTTCCAGGTCTGTTTGTGAATGAGCCAGAGTTTTTATTCTATTACGATTTTTAGAGGACATCTGTAATAAAAATATTAAATATTAAACATCTATATCTACAAAAAAAATATAGTGGTAAATGCAAGTGGTCGTAAAACCACACGTTAATTTGCCACTTTTAGTTGGCGACCACTTAAAATCCTCATACATTTTGAGATCGTCAATTACACAATTTATAATACAATTGGGTAGTCGTAAACTAAAATACATGTAACAAGAAATAAACAAACGTAATAGAAAGCCATAAAATCCAGGACTAGGTTTGTAGGCTATTAAAATATAAAAAATTGTTTTTCACTCTAAATGTTGTAGTGTTATGCTACTTACATACCATTTTACACTATTTTAAATTTATTTTTCCATTCTGTTTTTGATTTTCTGCATTCATCTCAAAACTGGATATTTTGCATCACCTTTATTTCCATAGGAACCTGTAACATTTTTAAACCATAAGAACACAATAACAAATCATTTTCACGTCGTATTTTCACGTTATCAGCACTTTTTAAATCGATGTCAATGGAGTCTACCTTTTTCGGTCTTTTATTTAGTTCTCCGTAACTCTGCAATTTCGGGCTTCGTGCGCGCTGTTGCGCTACCTTTTTTCCTATATCAATAATATCTCATTTTTCACTTAAATCTTGCCGTTTCTCTATTACGAGCCTAAAACCAAACTTTGACATGTTTTGACATCGTTGTTTATCTGGTTGTCATGGCAATTTTTATTAAATATCGTTACCGGCCTGATGTTTTTACTTCAAAAATACTCTTTTCTTCTTGGCCATTTACAAAAATTTGCTTTTAATTTAAATAATTTCAAATAATTTCTCGTTCTTATCCCAGAACCGTCAAAAAGCATAAAAGCCGAACAATCGGCCAATAGAGGTTCTCACTTCAGCTTTGATACAAGAAGCACCTCTTAAAGGCTTTATCCGCACTGCCTCGGGATCTTGCAAGCCTCTGCCTTCTCCTGAAGTCGTCGCCTAGCCACGCCTACGCCTCCACCTATTAGTGCCGCGCTATCTTCGGCTGCTGTGCGTGCTTGTCTCAAGCGCTGCGTGTTCCTACTCCAGACGCTGCGTGTCTACTCCGGGCGTTGTGTGTACTTACTCCGAGTGGTGTGTGTGCCTACTTTAAGTGCTGCGTGTACCTGCTCAATACGCTGTGTGTACCTACTCCAGACGCTGCGTGACTACTCCAGGCGCTGTGTGTGTCTACTCCGGGTATTGTGTGTGCTCATTCTGGTCGCTGTGTGTGCCTACTTCAAGCACTGCGTGTACCTAGATTAGGCGTTGTGTATCTACCGCAGGCATAGCCTGTGCATACATTGTTTCCGTACTCAATTATCTTTATTAACTTTTTTTTATTTAAAAATTGTAATTCACTATCATCATTACAGCCCATCATCACCTTCATACCTTTTTTATATAAGAAACTGTAAATATCTTTACAAATTTTAAATAAATTATTTTCTTTTTGGTTGTTTCATTGTTAGGTTAGGTTCTTTAGTTTTTAATTATCGCTTTACGACATTTTGGCGCCCAACGTAAAAGTTCTTCTCTCTTAATTTTTCTCTTTTCTTCACCTTAACTACGCCTTATCCATTTCCTTTTGATTTAATTGCTTTCTCTTTCATTCTTAACTCTTTATTTACTCATCATATCTTCCAAATTCTAAAACAAAACTTCATCTAGTTTTTCAACTTATTTGGATTATATTTAGACCTACATATAACACTTCACTTACATTCATCACTTTAATATTTTTATTCTAGATAACTTAAAGAGGCACAATCTTCCAAATTCTAAAACAAAACTTCATCTAGTTTTTCAACTTATCTGGATTATATTTAGACCTACATATAACACTTCACTTACATTCATCACTTTAATATTCTTATTCTAGATAACTTAAAGAGGTACAATTTTTAATTAAATTTTTATTTCTTAAACTTAACTTTACACTTAATTATAACAATGAAAAGGGTTATTAAGTACGAATTCCTTAACAAGGCCGAACTCGAATACGAAGTGAAGATTAGATGTGAGGAACCAGCTAATACTGTTTTGCATGACACTACATTTGTATATATGTTTGTATATAAGTTTGTATATATGTATAAATATCAATTTCAGACACATCTCGTTAGTGATGTTGCTGATCTCTGGCTTTGAGCCCTACCGCTCTGGCCGTTCTTAATCTTTACTTAAGTCATAGCGACTAAAGCTTGCTTAAGATTAATTTCTTTAACTTTATCTTCACTCAGGAGCGGATGACAACTCCTTAAATAAGCCTGGATGTCCTTTCAAAATGTTTTTTTTTCCACGCAGGAGCGGATGACAACTCCTTAAATAAGCCTGAATGTCCTTTCGAAAACACACTTTTAGAGTGGTAGTCATTGAATGTGAACTCCACCCTTACCTGAATGCAGATGATGAATGTAAGAGATAGTATATCTGATTTTGCCTGGTGATGTCTGTTTCTGCAAAGCTGTGTTTTCATGGTTTATTTTAGAATGTACATGTCAAAAATTTTGCTGAGTCAAAAATTTTCCAGGGTCGGGGGGAAAATGTAGTGTTATGCTACTTACATACCATTTTACACTATTTTAAATTTATTTTTCCATTCTGTTTTTGATTTTCTGCATTCATCTCAAAACTGGATATTTTGCATCACCTTTATTTCCATAGGAACCTGTAACATTTTTAAACCATAAGAACACAATAACAAATCATTTTCACGTCGTATTTTCACGTTATCAGCACTTTTTAAATCGATGTCAATGGAGTCTACCTTTTTCGGTCTAATTAACTCTGCAATTTCGGGCTTCGTGCGCGCTGTTGCGCTACCTTTTTTCCTATATCAATAATATCTCATTTTTCACTTAAATCTTGCCGTTTCTCTATTACGAGCCTAAAATCAAACTTTGACATGTTTTGACATCGTTGTTTATCTGGTTGTCATGCCAATTTTTATTCAAATATCGTTACCGGCCTGATGTTTTTACTTCAAAAATACTCTTTTCTTCTTGGCCATTTACAAAAATTTGCTTTTAATTTAAATAATTTCAAATAATTTCTCGTTCTTATCCCAGAACCGTCAAAAAGCATAAAAGCCGAACAATCGGCCAATAGAACCTCTATTCAGCACTCACTTCAGCTTTGATACAAGAAGCACCTCTTAAAGGCTTTATCCGCACTGCCTCGGGATCTTGCAAGCCTCTGCCTTCTCCTGAAGTCGTCGCCTAGCCACGCCTACGCCTCCACTATCTTCGGCTGCTGTGCGTGCTTGTCTCAAGCGCTGCGTGTTCCTACTCCAGACGCTGCGTGTTTACTCCGGGCGTTGTGTGTACTTACTCCGAGTGGTGTGTGTGTCTACTCCGGGTATTGTGTGTGCTCATTCTGGTCGCTGTGTGTGCCTACTTCAAGCACTGCGTGTACCTAGATTAAGCGTTGTGCATCTACCACAGGCGTAGCCTGTGCATACATTGTTTCCGTACTCAATTATCTTTATTAACTTTTTTTTATTTAAAAATTGTAATTCACTATCATCATTACAGCCCATCATCACCTTCATACCTTTTTTATATAAGAAACTGTAAATATCTTTACAAATTTTAAATAAATTATTTTCTTTTTGGTTGTTTCATTGTTAGGTTAGGTTCTTTAGTTTTTAATTATCGCTTTACGACAATGTCAATTGGCGACCACCTGGCCGCAAACTAAAATTATTAGGTTATTTTCATTTTAGTTAGCGACCACACAATTTTTTACAAGATTTGGTTATATTACATAAAACAAATGTACAGATTACGTTAAATACATATATATCTATTAAATATAACATTAAAAAGTTGCCACAAATAAATAGAACACTATCTACTTACCTCGAACGCAAAACGTGCTCACTATTTTTTCCGTTGTTATGGAACCGTGCGCGCGCCGACAGCGCGAGTGGCGGAATGAACTTCAGATTTATTAACTGTCTGGTTACACAAAGCTGCCAACTGTTATAGGTAAAAATCATACATCTATCCCTCTCTATACTTAGTGAATTTCCTTTGGAAAAGAAGGATCAAATTCTTATTTATTTCGTATTAGTGCCGTAGGTCCCGTTAATGGTCGCTAACTGACCCTGGTCGCGTAACCAGCTAAATGTCCCTATTTACATATGCTTTTTAATATTTTTATTTTAATATTTGAAATTTTAATTTTTTTAAAATAATATGAACAGGTTGTGGTTTTTAAGGCCACCTCAGACACATGTATTTCTTATATTGGTTTTTTTAATGTACATTTTATCTGTATGTATTTTGCAAAATTCGTAATTCAAAAACTTCCTCATGATATTTTCCTTCACCGCCGAGCAAGAGGTAAATCAGCACTTAAAATTGCAATTAATAATTTCATTGATGCCAGCGGGGATCGAACCCGGTGTGGCTAGCGTACTGTGAAATTTAACGCGAGAGCTAACCATCTGAGCTGCCACGGCTCTTCTGAGCCACCACGGCTCTCATCGTTGAAATGAATACACCTCTTTATTTTGTATGTTTTTTTTTTTTCTATAGGATAGGGTGACAAACGAGCACGCAGTCGACCTGTGGTGGTTGCTGCGGCCCATAGATATCTACATCTATCCTCGATTACAAATCAAAATGCAGATGCGTGTCACCCGTGGGGACTAAGATGGAACGCCTCGTTTCCAGTAAAAAGGCTCTTCGGTTCTCTACACTCACCGTACGAAACACAGAAGCATTAAGCTATTATTTCACGCTGGTATTCGGTGAAAGCGTGGTCCTTCCCCGGTCGAGCCGGCCTATTCGTGCTACAACTGTACTACTAATATAACTGCAGCATGGTTCTACCACGTATAAAAAATGTTTTAATGAACTAGTACATGATGCACAAAAAAGTGCAGAATCGGACTTTAATTGTGGCATATTTTTGTATAATGCATAAGAAGTGGGTTCTTTAAAAATATATATAAATTTTTTTTTATTTCACGAAGAGATATATTTATTTTAAATTCTATTTTTTTGTAGCTGTTATTTGTGTTAAAGGAAATATGTTACCTTTTGGATAAATAATGTTGTTGGTTATTGGAAATGTAACATAACCGCTGCGCACCTCGCGGCGCCTTTGTCACTCGACACATATTATGGTGCATTGGGTATTGTTTACAAAAAACGTTATTTATAACTCTACATCAGCGGGAGTGACCCTTGAGTGGTTTTATGGTTTATAAAGGAATGAATTAATCTTCAGTCATCTTTCAATAGGTCTTGCTAAGTTTTTATTTGAGCAAACAAACTTTAACAGCACTTGTACAGAAATAAATCATGTAAAAAAAGAGAGGTTCAAGACTGAATCATTATAATGAAATAAAAAAAAAACTATTTTTATTGACTAGTGCATTATGCCGCATCTGGTCCGAACTACAATAACATTCTACATCGATGTAAAGTAATTAGTTATACTAATAACTTTACACCGATACTTAAAGTAATTAGTTATACTAATTACTTTAAAACTTTATTAAATATATGTATTCGTTTATAGGAAATTTCATAGAGAATTCAGAAATGTTTACATAGTATAGTATTCGATATACCAAAATCAAGATATTTGCGTTTAAACGGATTGGGCCCAATCAGCCGTCCATTTTATTAAACAGCTCCGCAGTCAACGGAGTATGACGGTTAGAGTCTCCGCAGCTGAAAGGTTAACCTATGGACCGGCAGATTAAATGGAAAAGTAATTGGGCCCTTTGAGTTACAAGGAAACTTAGATGGCAATTTATGGCAAGTTATTTAAACTTTTTACAAAATGACTTGCAAGAATTGTTAGACGACGTGCCCTTAAGTGATCTCCAAAACATGTGGTTCCAAAACGATGGTTGCCCAGCACATTATGCCCGTCCTGTGCGAGAATATTTAAATCAAGAGTATCCAGGGCGTTGGATCGGGCGACTTGGTCCTATCTTATGGCCACCCCGTTCACCCGATTTGAACCCCCTGGACTTCTTCTATTGGGGTTGTCTTAAAAACAGGGTCTACTCAAAACCCATTGCGACATTGGACGAGATTCGTCGAAATATCACTCAGGCTGCTGATTACATTAATAGCAGAAGATATGCAAGACTAATAAAACGATCATTTTTAAGGCGATGTCGTGCATGTATTAATTCTGGCGGCAAACATTTCGAACATTTGCTATAATGTTAATAACTTAATAAATTACACGTGAAACTGTTTGTACCATTTGTTTTGAAATATTAAACATTTTTCAAGAACTAATACTTTTATTACACCCGACCGTCATTTGACCCCTGTTAAGAAATAATAGGCCCATATTTTTTATAACTTGTTTTCCTAGAGTATTATATATATCATTTTGGAATGTTTGTTAGTTGCGTCAATTTTTAAAAAATCTTGCCATACTAGTGTTCATACTTTTTTTTACACCACGATCAGTTAAAGTTGGTTAAAAGTAAAGTTAGGGAATAAAATAAGTTTCATTAATTTTCGTGATAAAACAAGAATTATTCTGGATTTTTTAAGAATTGTGGTAGATAGCAGTGCTATTCAGGTTGCCTATAAAAAAAAGAAACAAATATTTAAAAAAAAATTGTGGTCATGGTAGTGAAAAGTATCATAAACGGTCTCAATTTCTGAAGAATTTCATTTTTTTATATAACTTAAAATATAATTGGGATATATTTTTTTCTTTTTTTCCCCGATTAGTCCGGGCAGGTCTATCCTCCGGTGTTAGCTTATCGTTGAATTTTGGGACATATTGTATACTTGTGCTTTCGCGCCAACTCAGTACCCGCTGGACTGCGTCGCGTGGTGGTCATCCTCGGCTGGTAAGTAGTTTTATTTTAGATACATACATAAACCCTCACGCCTGTCACGAGGGGTAGGCAGAGACTACAGACTTCCATTTGGCACGATCCTGACACACCTCTCTTGCCTCCTTCACATCCATACACCTACGCATACATGCTCGTCGGTTAAGGGTACTCCTAATGTGGCCCGTTTTCAATAAATCGCCAATTTGGTCGATAAATTTTCGCCTAGGACGTCCCTTTCCGACTCTGCCATTCACTTCTGCACCATAAATTTTCTTTGTCACTCTTTCCTCATTCATTCTTTCCACATGACCAAACCACCGAAGCATTCCTTTCTTAATCCTGGTCACCACATCATCTTGCAAACCACACTCTTCTCTTATTACACAATTTCTTACCCTGTCATTCAGATTCAGCCCTAACATACTCCTTAACGACCGCGCTCGCGTCCGTAGGCTTTGACCACCTGTTCCTAGGCCCACCCTACACGTGTCCCCCGGGTGGTGCTAAATGAGCGACAAGCCGATACCACAGACTCAGCTCCACGCCGTGGTAGCGGCGTTAAATATACCACCCCATTTCGCACCATGAGGAATCGAATTAAAAAAAATATATATTTTAGAGATACGTAATAACTGTTCGTAATTTTGACGAATGGTTAATTTTTGTGTAACATTTACTCCTATTATGATGTTGAGTTATGATTTGCGTTTTTTTTTTCAGTTTTTTGTGTTATTTTTGTTTTAGTTATTGTTTTATTCACTCAAGCGGCAAGCGTCCAAATTTGACCGTTTCGATATTCCGTCAAAATTTAAGAGGTCAAATGTGACCGCACCCACCCACAGCACTTTGACCCATCAATACTTATGTTTAAAGACTACTTTTCTATGAAGAAGTTAGGTAGTTTGAGGAAGTTTTGTTCAGTTGTTTCATAACTAATGAAATCTGTGAGGAAATTTTAGTGGACCAATGCAGACATAGCTATAACAAGAGAAGGCTATAAGAATTTGACATCGACTCAAAAAGATTTATGCAAAAAGGAACTCAGCGCACTTCTTGGTGTCTTGTTGGCAGCTGCGATGAAAGATAAACATCTAACAATCAAAGAATTGTTAAATCCGGTTTTTTGTAGGTCGTGATACATCTCATGTATGAGCCGAGAAAGATTTGACTTCCTCATAAGATGCCTAAGATTTGGTGATAAATCTGTAAGACTACGAGCTTTACAATCTCATCTTTTTACACCGATCCGAAAGATATGGAAATTACTGATGGAACGGTGTCGCAGCAATTATGTTCCTAGAACCAACCGATGAACAACTGTTGCGTGTTTGCGTGCTGCGTTTCATTTTTGCGAAACGGTGAAACGATATGAAAAACTCGAAATATAACAAAAATACTTTTGAAAAAATTTATTGTTGCAACAATAAATTATAGTCAAACTGAGTAACTCAGCTGTCATATCGTAGCTTTATAGTTGATGTGCTCTAAGATTTTTTGTTATATTTCGCGTTTTTCTTATCGTTTGACCGTTTAGCAAAAACGAAACGCAGTGTTTATAAGAGCGGTACCAGACAAGTCATATTTAAAGTGTTTCAAGTGTGTATGGCCGAATTTCAAGCGAGAAAGTTTATTTCCGATTTAGACGTTGTTTACGGTCGAACAGCAAAAATAACTGGTACGTACATATATTTTAATGTAAAACAGAATAAAAAAAAACTGTAATCTCAAATCTATCATTTGTTATTAAGTATAATTTATCCGTTTTATAACATTGTTTACAAATAGATGAGGTTATTAATTTATCTAAGAATACACAGTCAATAGTTTTGATCCTTTTGTATTATTTATTTAGATATGAATAAGGTGTTTATTATTTACATGCCTATATTGGTTTCAGGTGTTTCCGAAAGCACAATTAGGCGCATAGTGGACGGAGGTATGCAGAATGGAGGTAAATTCGACACGCCTGGAAAACACAGGCAAGGCCGACCTAAGAAACAGATCGATGATTAGGATTTATGTGCCATTCGTCAAAAAGTTCATTTTTTCCACACAGTGCAGAAAGAAGTGCCTAATCTCAGAAAACTATTGGCAGTTGTGAAGGAAGAATTAAATTTTGATGGCAGCCATGAATTTTTAAGACAAGTTTTAATTTCTATTGGCTTTAAATTTAAGAAATGCCAAACAAACAGACTGGCTCTCGTAGAATAACAAGTTATTGCTTCGAAACGTGAGTATTATTTAAAGCATATCCTTGAAATCAGAAGATTGCCCAAGGAGCTCCAAAAAAACATTATTTATTTGGATAGGAGCTACATACACGAGTCCTACAAAGTTACTAAATGTTGGAAGTCTATTAATATTTCTGGTGTCCAACAAGATGTATCTAAAGGGAAAAGATGGATAATTATGCATGCTGGAAGTGAGATTAGTTTTGTGTCTAATGCACTATTAAATTTACTGGTAAAAACAAGCAAGATGATTACCATTCCGAGATGATCGCTCATAATTTTACAAAATGGGTAACTGAAAAGTTAGTGCCCAACATAACTGAACCATCAATAATTGTGATGAATGACCATACCACTCCATTATAACAAACAAGGTATTATAATATTTCTTTCTTACACTTTATTTTTGTTTTACATTATTATTTATCTTTTTATGTTGCAACTGATAATCAACTATTAAATTATTATTTTTTTGCCCCAGGCACCTACATCTGCATCAAAAGTTTTTGAAATCAAATTGTGGCTATTGGAAAATAATATTCCATTTGATGAAACGTTGCGGAAACCATCCTTATTGATGCTTGTAAAAAACCATAAACCTGAACCGGTGTATTATATCGATGAACTTCTAGGAGAACATGGACATACAGTGGTAAGACTACCACCCTATCATTGCGATCTGAACCCCATTGAATACATAATTAGTCCGCGCGCGCTAGCGAACGGACGTGTCAAGGATCGTATTTTTTACCAAATCAAAAAATATTATTCTTGATTTCAATGGATACAAAATGTAGCGGCTGTGATTTCGTTATCGTGGATTCACTATTTATGAAGTGTTCGAAAGAAATATGCAAGAAAAAATTTCGTCTGAAGTGTCTTGCCTTAACAAAGGAGAAATTTGAAGCTTTCGCACAGGAATACAAGAACCAGTGGATATGTCCTGAATGTGTGTGTACGATACCGAAAAGGGATAATACTGATACACCGGTTCGAGGAAACATAATATTAAACAAAAAGTTTACGCCGAGCAACTATGTAAACACTGATCGTGGCTGTCGTCGAAATCCAAGTGAAGTAACCGAAGGAGTTGATAATGAAAGCCAAATTCTAGACGAGATAAGGGAGTTTCGTTGGGAATTGAAATATCGGCTGGACGAGCAACGGAAAGAATATGCATTACTGCTAACTAGATTTAATAGCACAGAAAAGGAGTTAAACGAATTGAAACAAATATTGAAGGTAGTCCAAGAAAAAGCAAATAAAGTGGATATGTTAGAAACGAGAATTAAAATCTTATTAGGAAAAAATGAGAAGCTAGAAGCAAGCCTTAATATTAGAAGTCAAGACAAAGTATGTAATCCGACTGATAAAGGACCCAAAGGACCGTCTCAATCTTTTGCAAAAGTGGTTAAAGAAAAACCACAGTTAATTAGTAATAACGTACCAGCAAGGGAATGTGTGGCCACGAAATCGACGAAGAAAGTTTTGAATGAGGAAAAATTACAAGAACTTAATAGTGAGAGGTGTTTAACGAAAATTGATAGTATGGAAAAGGAAAAGGTAGAAACAGGAAAAGAAGAAAAATGGACTACTGTAAATAGAAAGAAAAAACGAAAAGGGTGGAAACACAAGTACAATTGAGATTCAAGGAACGGAAAGGAAAAAATATTTACATGTATGGCGATTGCAAAAGGAAACAACAGTAGAAAGCATAGAAAAATATGTTAAGAAAATTTATGGAGAAGAAGTACCAGTTAAGGTGGAAAAATAAAACACAAGACAGAAAGGGATTATGCCTCCTTTATTATAGGAGTCCCGGAAAGCAAATATAATAAATTGTGTCAGCCAGAAAACTGGGCAATAAATATAGAATTCTCGGAATGGGTGTGGTTTCGTAGAACAACCATCAAACCAAAAAAGTCTTAATAAATCGGTGTATATAATGTATCAAAATGTGCGTGGGCTCCGAACAATGTTAAGGGAATTTTACACCAATATTTCGACAGCAACTGCAGACTTGTTTGCCATCACGGAAACAGGTTGCAATGAATCCATTCACGACGCAGAATTAATACCACCTGGATACACCATTATACGATGTGACCGAACGGATGGACGAACAAGGCGGCGCGTGTCTCGTGGCCACACCGCGTTATCAGCTGCGACGAGTATTGCTACCGAGTAATGTGAACGTCGATGAACATGTGTTTGAACTGATTTGTGCTACACAGACTACGGTACACAGACGTAATAGATATTTATTCTTGCTTTGTGTTGTGTATATTCCACCTTGTAGCAGTGATAATGAATATTTCTTGTTATTTAACGTTATTGAACAATTATATGATAAGTACAGTGAATTATTAGTTTTAGGGGACTTTAACTTGTATTCGTGTTCTACCGCTGTGAGCAATTACTATGAATACTTTTAAACTTTTTGTGGATTTACTCAGAGCAATAAAGTAGGTAACTGCAACGATCGTCAGTTAGATCTAGTGTTGAGTACATTGGCAGGGGAAGGCGGTGAGAGTGTGCGCGTGGCGGAGATGCCGCTCGTGCTTGTAGACGCGTACCACCCGCCGCTCGAGATCTCGGTAAGTACAAATACGCGCCTGCGCCGTCAGTCCGACTCAGCAGGTTCAGCTACACGAGAAATTAATACATTCGCGGGTTGGAATTTTAATAAGGCCGACTTTTTAACACTGTATTCCTTAATTGCGGCCGTAGATTGGATTCCTTTATATGAGTTAGACTTAGAAATGAGCTTAGAATATTTTTATAAAATTATGAATTCTGCTATAGATGACTGTGTTCCGAAAAGAAAGCGAAGTCATATAAACTCCAGGTACATTTACCCGGAGTGGTACACTGTTGATATAATTCGCGACATAAGATTGAAGGCTTTTCTGCATAAACGGTACAAGGCCAGTAGATCGAAAACTGACTACGAGGCGTTTGCTCAGTGTAGGACCAAAGTAAAGAAAATGATAGGTCTCGCACAGGAACAGTATCAACAACGTGTTCAAAATCAAATGTTGAAAGATCCGAAATCTTTTTGGAATTATATTAAATCTAAAAGATGTAAAAGAAGTCCGCAATTGATTCTGAAAGACGGGGCAGCGTTGTCTGATCAACAGTGTGTCGACGAGTTCGCGGAGTATTTTTATTCTGTTTATAGTTCAGAGCGGCCGGAGTTGGACGTGGGCTCTGCTATAGTAGGAGCAGGTAGCAGAAACGGAGCAGCGCGGGTGCACTTTGACCAATTACAGTTGGCAGACGTATGTCGTGCGCTTCAAGAACTCAAGCCCAAACGGTCTGCAGGACCTGATGGCATTCCGCCTTACATCTTTAAGGATTGTCGGTCGGTACTAGCTAAGCCACTACTGCATATATATAACAAATCCCTTGCGGCTGCGGTATTTCCAGAGAGGTGGAAAGTAACCCGCGTTGTTCCGGTTCCAAAGGGAGGTTCAGCAGAGTCAGTGGATGGGTACAGGCCTATTGCAGTGTTGTCTACGCCGGCAAAAGTATTCGAAGCCGCTATTTATAAGATAATATTCCATCAGGTGAGCGCACAACTCTCGGACGCACAACACGGGTTTCGGCCAGGAAGGAGTACAACCAGTAACCTCTGTCAGATGGCACATCTGACACCGAGTGAAGACAAAGGGGTGCAAACGGATGCGGCATTTTTTGACTTCAAAAAAGCATTTGATTTGGTAGATCATAACGTATTACTTAAAAAGCTAGCAGGTGTGGGTTTTACCCCACATTTACTGCACTTTTTTGCTAGTCATATGTCTGATAGGCAGCAATATGTAGAATATGCGGGACATCAGTCAGAGCCATATTTCACATGGTCCGGGGTAAGTCAGGGCAGTAACCTTGGCCCTTTGGAGTTCTTGCTGATGATAAACGACCTACCAGAAGTGGTGAAGGACGCTAAGTGTTTATTGTTTGCTGACGACCTCAAATTGTCTCTTGCGGTGAAAAATGGGGATGACTGTGCCAGACTACAAAGGGACATAGACAGGGTTGTGAGTTGGAGCAAAGACAATCTCTTGCAATTTAACAGCTCTAAGTGTGTGTTAATTACTTTCTCTCGCGCACACACTCCTATTTTACATAATTATCACCTTGACGGGCTGCTGATGACGAGGGTCAGAGAAGTTAAGGATTTAGGAGAAACTTTTAATACAAAGCTTACTTTCTATGATCACATCATGAGCATCTGTAAAAAAGCTTATAGAAATCTAGGATTTATGCTTCGTACAGTGAGAGGATTCACAAACATAAAAGCGATTATCGCCTTATATAATGCATTGGTAAGGAGTCAACTTGAGTGTAATGCAGTCATCTGGGCTCCGCATGAAACTAAGTACAGTCTCATGCTAGAGCGAGTACAAAATAAATTCATTATTATAATCATAATTAAAATCATTACATTTACACATATATTTATATATGCGTTATTATGGTGTCTACCCAATTTACCCTTTAATGTATCCAACTTTATTTATATTAGGTATGGTAGGATATAATGAACTGAGGGTTAGGAGGGAACTCGCGCTCACCTCGTATATTTTTAAAATACTGCGAGGAAGATTGTTTAATGCTGAGATATTAGGGCAGCTTAATCTGTATGTTCCTGAGAGGTATGTTTGGCGCCGACGGCAACCGCGACTGTTGGTGGAGCCGCGAGGTCGCACCAACCTCCTGAGTGAGGCACCTCTGACGCGCGCACTCCGCACGCTCAACGTAATAGCTTGTGAGACGGACCTATTTTGTTGTACTCTGAGTGAATTCACAAAGACAGCATTGTTTGTAATTTGTTACAAAAATTAAATTTAACACTTAAATCTACACAAATCAGTTAGGCAGCTACACTATCGCATTAGGTAATTCTGTAATGATAGTTGTAAGTTTCAGAAATAAATAAATAAATAAATAAAAATTAGTTTGGGCAATGGTAAAAAGGCGAATCGCACAAAAGAATGTTTGTGGTCAAGATGTTGCGAAGTTGGCTACCGAAGCATTTCAGTCAGTAACTCAGCAAGAATATAAAAATTGTGTTGACCATGTCATCATGTCGACAAACTTGTCATCTCAGTAAGCGATAATAGTTCCAGTAAATCTGAAGAGTCAGAAATAGACCAATTTAATTACGCAGGGGTTTCGGGCAACATTTCGGGAGTTGAATACCTCGACTCAGAATATTTGGACTCAGATTAATAATCAAAATATAACTATGTATCAACATTTGTTTTTTGTTTTATTTCTTCACCTTGAGTGTCGGCTGTGTTGTGTAAAACCTGCTTTTCGTAATTACTTGTAAGATAGTCAAAATTATCTCAATTATTAAGTATGTGAATGTAGCTAAATACTGTTGTTGGGATATACAAGGGTCAAGGGCTACTCATACCAATAAAAGCATGCACTTGAAAAAATATGACAGTAAAGGGGCCATAATAATAAATCAGTTTATAAAATAAAAAGTATCAAAACTTTTCAGTTGAATCCATGGGGATGCCGTATAAAAGATAGTGGTACCCTCCTTTTTTTTTCATGAGTTTCTTGAAAGACTGTACGAGCCAACAAAAGAGCAATACCAGTAGAGATGAAAAATTTCCGCGACAGAGTGGTTGTCACATCTATTTTTTGTTACAATGAACCTCTAACGCTACTATCATTCAAACCAAAGCTAAGCAAAATGGTTTATTTGCTTTCATCTTGTGACGAAGAAGGAGCTTTGAACTCAACCACTAAACCTTCCTACATTATCGAGTTCTACAATAACACAAGGGGGGGGGGGGTAGACACATTTGACCAGATGTGTTCGATTGTGTCTTGCAACCGAAAGACCAATCGGTGGCACATGTGCATATTTTATGGCATGTTGAATATATTGGGTATTAACTCCTACATCATTTATTGCCATAATGTCCTGGTAGCTGGTGGTAAGCCACTGTCACGAAAAAGCTTCATGAAACAGTTGCATGAGCAACTTGTCGAACCATGGCTGAAGTGCCGTCTGCAAACCACAACTATGCATCGAAGAATTAAGGACAAAATAAAATATATTTTGGGTTTGAGCCAGGAGGACCAGACTGTTGATGAAGCCCGAGGTTGTGAGCCATGTGTTTCTGGAAGTTCAGCAGCATCTGAAAGATCTTCAAACAATAATAGAAAGAGTTGCGGTTTGAGCACTTACAAAAAAAGACGAATGACATAAAATCATAATTGCAACATTCCTATTTACGGCGAACATTCGGTTAATTTTTGTCCTAATTGTGCCAAACAAATTTAAGTGTTACTATATGTATATTCTTAGTGGTTTATGTCTTTATTTTTTATTATTTTGAGAAAAAATTCTTATTAAAAATTCTTTATTAGTTTAATCTTTTTAACATTTAACTCTTTCAGTCACGCTTTTACATCAAGAATAGGTATTTTGAACATTTATGTTTAGTTTTAGCATCATTTACAACTAAAACATCGCTTAAATTAGAGGAAAAAAATCTAGGTATTATTAAGGCTTTCGAGAAATAATGTGAACCACCACGACTTTTGATACAAATATGATTATGTATATTATTTATTAACATTATAAGTTATAACGAACTTTCCAACAGGCAAAACTAACTTAAAAATTATTTTTTTATGAAAATCTGAAAAACATGTTTTACCTTTGCGTAGGCAAAGTGGCACTTTACATGTATTGCACTAGCATACAGTACTCACTGGGGAAGTCCAAGTGCTTCTCTCAGGTTTATGGCGACTGTATTCTAGACGAATTTTTTGAGGGACTGTAGGCTTGTGACGTTTTATAAATGCAGGTCCTGAAGAAGGGGCTGCGGAATTACGATTGCTGTTTCCTGATTCGGGCCTTTGTTTGTCTCTGATATGTGCTGGTGCCAGTAGACCCTGGTATACACTTCGTCTGAACACTTTCAAAGTCAGTGTGCTTAGGTTCAGGTGAGAACGACTGCATTTCTTTATAAATTAAAGAGGCATTGACATCACAACAATCAAGGAAGTGAAAAAAAAATCCTATGCCACCACTTGTGAGATTTTCTGTTAAAAGCATAACTTCCTTTTAGTTGATCGAATTTGTCGACAAAATTCATGTTCGCGTTGTAGTCTTTAAAGGCTTCCGGACAGGACACTTCAATACTGGTACCATCGTGATCTCTACTGTTAACTTTTCCGACATCATTGGGATCATGTTAGTTTGATAAAATAAATACTTAAATCTGTTGTCCTTCCATTTCAGAAATCTTATTTTTGTGTCACTAATAGGGTATTTTACACCATGTAAAATAAAATCAAAAATATGTATTCATGATAGATTTTGTAAAAAGTAAACGAGAAATATTGATTTCTGCTTATAAAATTGCATTATAAATTTTATATTTCAATTTTAAGAATTTTTTTTCGTCTGTGCCTAAAATCTGCAAAACGCTGTCTGCCATATTAGATCATGTCGTGACGTCACTGATCCAGCCTAAGGGTATTAGTGTTCCGTGTCACTGATTAAAAGAACTTGCTAACGTGCACACACAGCACGTTAAAATTTTACGATTATTGAGTTTTATTCCGAATTTTTTTGAAGAGGCATAATGGAAGACGAATTCGTAAAAGCAGGAAGTGCTAATTTACCAAGGATAAATAAATTGATTTGATCAAAATTTTTTGCATGCAATCGCAATTTTTGTTTTGCTGATTTGAGAAACGTTAAAACGTCTATGTGAGTACTTATATGTTTATACAAAATATAATACCAGGTCATCATCATCATCATCATCATTACGGCCCTTCACAAGTCCACTGCTGAACATAGGCCTCCCCCAAGTAATGCCACAAAGCACGGTCCTGAGCCACCTGCACCCATCGACTTCTTGCATGTCTTACCAGGTCGTCACTCCATCTAGTGGGGGGTTGCCCTACACTACGCCTACCGGTACGAGGCTGCCACTCGAGAATCTTTCTTCCCCATCGGTTATCGGTTCTTCGAGCTATATGGCCGGCCCATTGCCACTTCAGCTTACTAATCCGTTGGGCTATGTCGGTCACTCTGGTTTTACTGCGGATATCCTCATTTCTGAGTCTATCACGCAGAGAAACTCCGAGCATAGCCCTCTCCATAGCTCGCTGAGCGACCTTGAGCGTCCTCATACGGCCAGCAGTGAAGGACCACGTCTCTGATCCGTAAGTCATCACTGGCAACACGCACTGGTTGTACACTTTAGTTTTCAGAGATTGAGGTATACCTGACGAGAAGATGTGTCGTAATTTCCCGAACGCTGCCCAGCCGAGTTGAATCCGTCGATTGACCTCTCGGTCGAAATTGGACTTACCTAGTCGGACTATTTGTCCCAGGTAAACGTACTCGTCAACAACTTCGAGCATAGTGCTCCCAACAACTACCGACATAGGTGTGACATGGACTTTGAACATGATCTTTGTTTTGTCCATGTTCATCTTAAGACCTATCCGTTGGGAGACACCATTTAGGTCATTGAGCATAGTGCTAAGGTCCTCCAGCGATTCTGCCATAAGGACTATATCGTCGGCACACCGAAGGTGAGTGATGTACTCGCCATTGATGTTAATACCGTATCCTTTCCAGTCCAGTAGCTTGAAAACGTCTTCCAACGCAGCGGTGAAGAGTTTCGGGGGTATAACGTCACCCTGTCTTACACCTCTCTGCAGTTGGATAGGTTTCGAACTCTGGTTCTGTACTCGGATAACCATCGTAGCCCTACTGTACAAACACTTCAGCACTTCGCTATACCGACAGTCAACTTGGCACCGCTGAAGGGACTGTAGCACCGCCCAAATTTCGACGGAATCAAAGGCTTTCTCATAGTCCACATACGCCAGGCAAAGTGGCAGATTATACTCTTCGGTCTTCTGTACAATCTGCCGCAGGGTATGTATGTGGTCTATGGTACTGAAGCCTTTTCGGAAACCGGCTTGTTCGGGAGGCTGGAAGTCGTCGAGTCTGCGTGCGAGACGATTCGTAATGACTCTCGAAAACAGCACGTAGACGCGGCTCAGAAGGGAAATCGGTCTGTAGTTCTTCAAAAGAGTGTTGTCAACAGTTAAAGAACAAGACCACCGCACTTCTGCTCCACGCCTCCGGAGTAGTGCCACCATAGAGGACGGAATTGAAGAGCTTCTGAAGGACTTCAAGTACCGGTGTTCCAACCGCTTTCAGAAGCTCCGCTGTAATTCCATCCTCGCCTAATACCAGGTGAGACTGTATTTTGATAAAACATCGTTTAGTAGCTATCATAGTTTAGTTTATCTATAATTACAACCATTAGTTATAATATCTAAATTAACGTAATCTATTACATAATTTGACTTGCGATACCCTTTACCTCATGATGTTTTGTTTTGTATTAAACGGTAATTAAAATAAGGCATCCTTCATCAAAATGATCGTCACAGAAGAACAGTCTGGTTTTTGTAGACAATGTATTCGGGTCTCTTCTTGCCAGTTTTATTACCTAACACCAATTAAAACTTAAAACATTAATAATTAACCACACTGATTCACTTTGTTACGCTCCGAAGCTTCGCTTGTCTCGCCAAATTCAATATTGCCCCGATCGCGGCATGCAGCGGGTTTGAATACACTTTTACGCCGAAACATCCAGAATATTCCCGTAGATACGGGCGCCGACCGACCAGACGCAGAAAGTTCAAGTGTGAGGCTTCTAGAAAGCTTAGTTCTTCAATTCGATACTAGATGGCGCTGTTGGTTAAAAGATTAGTCATTTCATTTTCTGGATAGCTCTCCTCGTTCTGTTACCCGACACTAGATGGCGCTAGTGCCAGACGTCAACTTAGGCGCATAATAATATAATCGATCGAATCGTGCAATAATAATAATAATAATAATATTCCACAACCATCACACAACGCCATCTAGTCCCAAGCTAAGCAGAGCTTGTGTTATGGGTACTAGACGACTGATAAACATACTTATATATTTCTAAATACATAAATATTATAGATAAATTACACCCAGACACAGAACAAATGATCGTTGCTCATCACACAAACATTTGTCCTGGTTGGGAATCGAACCCACGACCTCCGGCATAGCAGTCAGGGTCACTAACCACTAGACCAACAGGCCTGTCAAATACACAATGACGTAATAAACAAAATGTCTTCTGTTTCCTTCGTTTACACACAATTCAACCAATAAACAAATCGTAATATGTATTATTACTATTATAGCACCCGTTCAGCATTCTTTATTCGGTCATACAAAGTATACAAACTAGCTGCGACCCAAATGATAGCAACGATCGAATCTTTTTAACCCGATCACCATACGAGTGGGTCATAATCGACCCGGGTTACGAGAAATGGTTGATCGACACAGGTCTACACTGAACTAAAGCCGCTCGTTTACACGAACGGCGAGTTTAGTTGCGGGTAGCGGGAGACGTGCGGGAGGGCAGCACTTCGCACTTAACTCGCCGAAAAATAGCTCGGCCGGCTATGCCCTTCAACTTAATCGTTAACTTGCTACATAACTCGCTTATTGCCGTTCAAATGAGGTTCAAGTTTAACTCGCCAGGTTCGCAAGTTAACTCGCAACTGTACTTGTCGAAGTGTAAATCGGTCTTTTAGTACAGTTAAATTAACTTTAAGCATGACATTAATAATTCTTTGCAAATTCTTGCTTCTCTCTTATACCCACCGAATAAGCATTAAAGTCACCTATTACTATGACATGGTTATTTTTTAATTTATTTATTGTTTCGCCGAAGGTATGATATAAGTGCTCTAAATCACTAGGGTTAGCTTGCTCTGTTGGGACATATATTTGTATGATTGTCCAATCCTTGCTATAACAAGGTAATGTATATAACATAGGCTATACGATCAGATATACCTCTGAACTCCTTTATTTGGTTCTTCAGCGAGGCTTTTATTAGGTTTTAACATACACATAACTATCTACTAAATAAATGACAGTATTAAACTTTTAATAAACTAAGCATACTATCAGTACTAAAAATAAATCCGATTAAGTAGTAGTAAATTATAAAATATTTAAAGCAGTGGAAAATAAAGTATTTCTAACATTATCTTAAACTAGTTTTACGGACGAATTTCGATAGTAGTCGATATACAAGCGCGAGGTCGCGGATTCGATCCCCGGGTGAGGCAGTGTTATTGGATTTTTCCATTAGAAATTTTGTCAGTAGCAGCTTGGAGTCTGAATTTAAAAAAAAACGTGTGGCACTCGGGGACTGCCGCGGTAAAGCTAGCATTTTTATCAACCTATGCAGTTACAATTATTTATTTATATTATTTATGCAGTATTTTTTTCTTTGTGTTTTTCTTTAATATTAATTCAAGTTACACTTTTTGAGCGTGGTGACCGATAAGAAAACAATTCTTTTTCTTATATTGAATAAATGAGAAGTTATTATTGTGTAAAATATTTTTATTATCTTACAATAGATGTAGGTTATTCAGGAATTTTTATCATTGAAACTATAGGTTTATGGTAATTAACCGAGTTCTTCCGACAAACGATTATCCTATACCTTTAAACGAGCAATTCTTGTATATATAATCGGAATCTCTTAAGGCCGAATACGAAGAGAACTGGCGAAAATTAATGTATTTCTCTTGACTAGAACTTTGACCTGAAGTAATTCTAAGCTTTAAAACATTTTTGTAGGTTTGTTCGGGTCCTTCACAATGTCAACGTCATTTTAAAATTTTATAATAAATGAATATACCAACAAATAAGAGAATGTTAAGAAATGATATATAAAATTATTGTTCTTCCAAAACTCTGTGAGTTTTAATTTAAGAAAAATTCTTTTACGTAAAAATGTTTGTATTGTGATTCCGAAAGTACCTGCTATCTTTATTTTCGATACAAAATATTATTTATTAACATAATTCGTTTTAATTAAAAACAACTAATAATAATATCGTATATTGCAAGATAAAAGTTTGCCGTAATAAATTACCAGGCGCTTCGACGTGTGACGTAAGGTAACAACAGTCGATGTGTCTGTAGCGAAAATCGTTAATTTATTGTTTTATACGCGTTTAAGTGTCTATAAATGTAAATATGGGTAGGAAAAGAAATAAATGTTACCTAAGTGGTAAAACAAAGAGAGTTTATCGCATGAACGCTGCTCGAATGTTGTATTTTGAGGTTAATACTTATATTTTTGTAAGGTAATTTTTTGGTTGAGGCTGCCTAATAGGTTGCATTTTTACTCATTTACATTAGCCAAACTGATCATTTATACTTTTCTAGTTTCAAGTGAGAAACACTAAAAATGTAAAATATCAAGACCCAGTCGGAAAAGAATGTACAGAGTAGTGCAAGCACAGAGACCGCAAATAATGTCAGTCAATGTATTGTCCGAAAGCATGTGGTAAAAGTACATAATTAAGAAAAACCGAAATACTTCGGATGTGAAGTGATTGACCAGTCGGAGTAGTCTTGTGAGAATTTACATACACAGTACCTATCCCCACTATGGGGCAATCACCGACTTTTTAGTTTTTTTTCTTTATTATTTATGCAACTTGGATTACGGCATCTTGTAAGACTCACAAGAACAAACATTTTCAGTTATATGAGATTCTTTACGTACGATGCATACAATATTACGATCCGAACAATATTTTATAACGAATAAAGTACAGAATTTATAATCTATAGGAACTAATATCATAAATAACAAAAAATTATTTAAAAGTAAGCTATGCTCTCTGTGTTGTTCATTACTCTGCAACTGAGCTAGTTCAGTCAAATATAATCAAAGCCTGTACGGCTTTGATTATAGGTATTATACATATGTCTATATAAACAAAGCGTAGGTACTGGCGGCGCTTGGTTTGCTGCGAAACTAGCAAGGTCATTCGCGTCGTATTGGGCCTTAAACGGCTCCAACGATTTTCATAAAATTTTGTGTGCAGGGAGTTTCTGGGGCAATAAATCGATCTAGCTAGGATTTATTTTTAGAAAATGTCTTTTTGTCCGTGTTTTTAAGCAATGAAAAACTGCTACAATATCGTTAGAATAAGAAGGTAAATTTTGACAGTTTATTGATGATTACAAATAGCCTAATTGGTATATTGGGCGGCCACAAAATGGTTATACCATGGTTCGAGCCCAGACCGACCGACCGACTTTTTAAATTTTTTTCAACTTTCCTTTCTTTTTTGAGAAAATCTATTTTTTCGAGCCCTTTTTTTAGTATTTTTTTAAAAACACGTAAAAATAAATTAAACTAATTGCACTCATGATTTTTTATTCAAACAACCAGTTCAGTTTTTATGTCGCTAAGATCAAAAATATTATTCGTATTTCATCAGTATGTAATTTGTATCTAAATATAATTTTAAAAACGGGTCGGTCAACCGGGTACTTTTCTATAAAGTCTGTGTTTACTAAATACTCCAAATTCATGAAAGTTGCTAGCATGACGACGACTCATATAAATCCAAAGAATATGCTTCTTGCAATAAACTATATTATTGTTTAAAATCTTTTTATTATCTTACAATACATGCAACTAGTCTACACGCATACGTCTAGTAGCACGCACACAAACACCGTGCCGAAGTCTGCCGAACTTAAACGACGTTAGACGATGTTAGGTTTTTAGGTCTTAAGTTTATTTTCGTTGCGGAATTCCTGGATTCGGTCGCCGCGCTCAAAGACCGCGATAAAAGCTATGCAATAGCTTAAAAGTCAAATTAGTACTAACTTTAATTGTTTTTAAAGCAGTTGAAAATAAAGTATTTCTAACATTATATTAAAGTATTTTTTTACACACGAATTTCAATAGTAGTCGATATCTAAGCGTGAGGTAGCGGATTAGATCCCCGGGTCCCGCAGTGTTATTGGATTTTTCCATTAGAAATTTCTCAGTAGCAACTTTAAGTCTGAATTTGAAAAAAAGTCCAATTAGTATACTAAACTAAGTCTTTTTTAAAAGTAGTTGAAAATAACGTATTTCTAACATTATGTAAAAGTAGTTTTTACAGAAGAATTTCCATAGTAGTCGACATCTAAGCGTGAGGTTGCGGATTCGATTCCCAGGTCAGGCAGTGTTATTGGATTTTTCCATTAGAAATTTCTCAGTAGCAGCTTGGAGACTGAATTAAAAAAAGTCCAATTAGTACAATTTTTTTTAAAGCAGTTGAATATAAAGTATTTCTAACATTATGTTAAAATAGTTTTTAAGACGAATTTCAATAGTAGCCAATATCTATTTATACGTGGTAGAGCCATGCTGCAGTTATATTAGTAGTATAGTTGTAGCACGAATGGGCCGGCTCGACCGGGAAAGGACCACGCTCTCACAGAATACCAGCTTTAAATAGTAGCTTATAGCTGCTGTGTTTCGTATGGTGAGTGTAGACAACCGGAGAGCCATTTTACCGGAAACGAGGCATTCCATCTTAGTCCTCACGGACTAAGATCTTCAGATCATCTTGCCAACACTAAAAGAAGACAAGCTTTTACAGTGAACATGATTATCGAATAGAGTATTACACCCATTTTTAAAAATTATTTTAAATGAATCCCAGAGTGATAATGAACCACTATAATTTTTTTATATATACTTTTTAATTTAAACCGAATAGTGCCATAAAATTACTTTTAAACTATCGTTTTAAATTTTCGCGTGAAAACGCTAGTTGCCATGTTGTTCAACTCCTGACTTCACAATCGTCGATTTTGCCGATTTTGCAAAGGAATAAGATACTTTTTAATGTTTAATAATGAGTTATCATCTAAATCTTTGTTGTGTTGTGCCTGAATACAAAAATACGAGCATAAAAACACCAGGAAAGTTATGAGATCAAGTGCCAAGTTTTTAAATAAATAATAAATACTTGATTAAAACTTGCAAGAAGAGACAAGAATGATCGGGGTTGAAGAGTGGAAAAAGGTTTGCGATCATGCAATCAAATGTGAGAATGAATATATAAGCATTCAACACGGTTTAGACAATTACACTGATAGACCTTTGACTAGAGAAAAAAGAAAGGACATGACATACCTATGAAAAAAACGAGTATACCTAAAATGAGTCTGGCACAAAGATGGCGGCTTGACGTAATGTTGCGTATGTGATTGCGTAGTGTGACGTATTACACTGCACCTGCCCATGATAAATGTAGTCCTCTACTAGTTTTGAAATGCACAATTTTCGCATAAAACGCATAAAAACATAAAATTTTCTTAAAAATTTGAAAACAAACAAGTCGCTATGACAACTGATATACTTGTCATTGGTGTGACAAAACATGCCGACCAGCCGCAGCGAAAAAATTGTTGTCATATTCGGTAATGATAAAAGTAATGTTGTTCTTTTTACATACGAATATACTCATGAGCTAAAAAGAGACGCCGATATTTCGTTACAATCCTACAACTAACGATCTTTATGTCATGTCCTTTCTTTTTTCTCTAGTCAAAGTGATAGACTAGTGATAAATACGGCTGACAGTGACAGTGATATTGACCTCTTTGAGAGCACAGATAGTGAAATGGAAGTAATTGAGAATAAGAATTATTATTATTTTTATTTCAATGTCTCATTCTAACAAGAGGTATAATGGTGTTTATTATGACACTACAGCTGTAATTTTCAAAAATAATTAGATACTTAAACATAATGTGAACATGCTTTTTTTATTTTATTATACCTCAAACCTAAAATCATCACTTATAGAATATTAACAGCTCCTAATACATACCGGACTGTTTGTATTTCGTGCGACGGAGATAACGCTCTACGAAGCCGAAATTAGCTGACTGTCTCTTTCCAAAGGTCGATGTGCAATATTTATCGGCGGGTACAGTACCGCAAGTAGACATGTGTCAATCATTCATTTCTAGCGACCGAATCATTCTAGTACATTTCGTCACGCGTACTGGTACATTTGGATCGATCATTCAAATGGATAATTTCAGGCTCCAGTAGGTACTCTGTGAGATCCATTGGGAACCAAAAAAAATTACATTTATTTGCTACAACAATTAAACATGTGGTGGTTGAAAATTATCATTAAATAAATCATTTATCATGAAATTTTTTGAAGTGTTATTTTTAGTAAACTCTACGAAATGAATAAAACTATTATTTACGGATTTTATCGCGTTTAATTACTTTAATTTATTTTTATTATTATCCCGACGTTTCGGGTGCTTTACAGCGCCCATGGTCACGGGGGGGACTGAGATGTTTGACGTCCCAACGTCATAGTTAGTCCGGCTACCTTCAGTTTTTTAATATTAATTTTTGGTCCGATTTACGCAAAACGAGCTTATAGTATCATGATATCATCATAAGCTCGTTTTGCGTAAATCGGACCAAAAATTAATATTAAAAAACTGAAGGTAGCCGGACTAACTATGACATTGGGACGTCAAACATCTCAGTCCCCCCCCCCCGTGACCATGGGCGCTGTAAAGCACCCGAAACGTCGGGATAATAATAAAAATAAATTAAAGTAATTAAACGCGATAAAATCCGTAAATAATAGTTTTATTCAATGTGTAGTGTTCGCGTAAATTTAAGAAATCATTCTACGAAATGATATTTTTAACTCATAGATTTAACAAATATAATAAAATGTAAAATAATTTTTACTTTAGGTAATAATATTACAATAAAAAACACTTAAATGATAAACACTCCTGATATTCTGCATTGTTAATTCGATTCGCTTGTTTATTCAGATCATTCGGGATTCGGTCGGTTTGTGGCTCATTCGCAATTCAAACAAATCGCGGGTTAAAAAGGTACCGTCAATTGTTTGTGATTGGTTGTACTGGTTCATTCAAAAACAAATGAATGAACCATCAATATTTTTAAGTGTACCAGCTCAAACGAACGAATCATGCATGATTGACACATCTCTACCGCAAGGACTTATCGGTCTCGTACGCTTTGATTATATATATATATATATATATATATATATATATATATATATATATATATATATATATATATATATATGTAAAACATTACATAAACACTCACGCCTGTCACCCAGAGGGGTAGGCAGAGACTACAGACTTCCATTTGGCACGATCCTGACACACCTCTCTCGCCTCCTTCACATCCATACACCTACGCCTATTTTTCCATACGATGGAACCAATCATTGAACAACCATTCCATTCGGAAGTTGGGGTCTCCAAAATGGCCGTGTTGTCCACGCAATTTATTCTTTATTTTAGGGAAAATATACAAATCATTAGGGCTTAGGTCGGGGATGTACGGCGGATGGTCTAATAATTCTATGTTTTCTTGCTCTAAAAACTCTTTTGTTCTGTGTGCGGTGTGGGAACTCGCATTGTCGTGATGGAGGATGATGCGGCGGTTGCAGTTCTCTTTACGGAGTTCAGAAACGACCTGTGGCAAACAAATGCTAGCATACCATTCTGCATTAACCGTTCTTTGTCCCTCAAGAGGAATAGTCGTAACATGGCCGGTTTTGGAGACAAACGTGGCCACTATTTTTTTTGCAACACTCCGTGAACGAACAATTTTTGTTGGCTTTAACTCATTTTCGAACACCCAAACTCGTGACTGGTTTTTTGTTTCGGGTTTGTACGCATACATCCAGGATTCGTCACCGATACGATGTTGTATACAGCATTTGAGGATCCTGCGTGGAATCTTTCGAGAGTTCTGACGCACCAAGTAACGCGAGCCGCTTTTTGCTCTTCACAGAGCGAATGCGGTATCCATCGGGAAAACAACTTTTTTACACCTAATTGTTCATGCAAGATTATTTATATTTGACTCATGCCAATGTATAAAGTTGCCTGAATTTTGCGGTATGTCACATGTCGGTCTTCCTCAATCAGCTTACGCACAGCATCAACGTTTTCTTGGGTGACTGCAGTTTTTGGACGACCTTGACGGGGATCATCACTGAGCTTGACACGACCACGTTGAAATTCAGCAAACTAGCGATAAATTGTGGTTTTGGATGGGGATTCATCACTAAATGCAGAAATCATCCGGTCAACACACTGTTTTTGTGTTAAACCACTTCGAAAGTCATAATAAATCATCACTCTTGAATTTTCTCGAGTCAATTCCATTTTCTCAACGACTAAACAAGTTTGACAAAACCTTTTGACAAGACCGAGAATCTTTTTTAAATGAATAAATGGTATTCGATTTTTAAAACCAAGCTGCCTTATTAATAAAAGTTGCTTATTCCAAGCTTAATTCGAAGTTACACTTGGACTAGCTAATCTCAGAGTAACTGACTATTTACTTCGTTATTACAATGTTATTAATTAGCATGGAGTAACCTCGGACTAACTATACATTCCTTACGTCGGGAATAAGGCTTGCGCTATGGCAACCCACTTATTTTAAAAGTAAAAAAGAGTGAGTCAGTGAATGATTAGTGAATGAATTCAATGCTTGATGATGACACTAATGACAGTGACAGGCAATATTTTGAGTTTGACAAGAGATAAATGTTACGGGTTGTCAAGGGAGTCGCCAGCCGATGGCGCAGGGGGGGGGGGGGCAAGTTGACTTTACATACTACAATTCATACTTTTCTCATTCTCTATGAATGAGAAAAGTAGGTATGAATTGTAGGTAAAGTAGGTATGAATTGTAGGTATTCTGTGACAGTATAGAGTCCAATGTGTAAAGCTACACGAGCACGAGCTCTTGACTATGCAATAAAAAACTTGTAAATAAGTTATAATAACATTTATTAGAAAAATAGAATAAAAAGGAGTTTGAATTTGAATAAGTGTACAGCGTACAGCGTATTTTTTTTAGTTATCAGATTTTAATATTATAATGGTCGTTGTTTGTTTATATTAGGTTAATTAAAATATAATTTTCGGGGATTCATTGTAAACTTCTCGACCACTTTATTATTAAAATCTTGTAAGTTTCCATGTATAATTTTTCGGTGCACACTCATCATGGCCGAACCATTGAGGCGATTTTCACTCATAGTGCTTCTTAGCCAGGTTTTTAGTCTCCTGAGGCTGCTAAACGATCGCTCTACCGTACACGTCGTGCATGGAAGAGCGATCAAAATTTTCAACGCTTTTTCCGTGTCGGGAAAGAAGGTTTTTGCTTCTTTTAGGATATCAACAACGGTTTGATCTGTTGAGTTTGGTTTATTATGCCAGACTTGCTGCCAAAGCTCGACTTCAATTTTTATGTTTGGTAAATTATAAAACTGAGCGATAGTTTCACAAGTTTCTGTGAGATTTTCGACAGACATCGTTTGCATTTGTGCGGGGTGTAATTTCATCATCATCATCATCATTACAGCCCTTCACAAGTCCACTGATGAACATAGGCCTCCCCCAAGTAATGCCACAAAGCACGGTCCTGAGCCACCTGCATCCATCGACTTCCTGCTTATCTTACCAGGTCGTCACTCCATCTAGTGGGGGGTCGCCCTACACTACGCCTACCGGTACGAGGCTGCCACTCATGAACCTTTCTTCCCCATCGATTATCGGTTCTTCGAGCTATATGGCCGGCCCATTGCCACTTCAGCTTACTAATCCGTTGGGCTATGTCGGTCACTCTGGTTTTACTGCGGATATCCTCATTTCTGAGTCTATCACGCAGAGAAACTCCGAGCATAGCCCTCTCCATAGCTCGCTGAGCGACCTTGAGCGTCCTCATACGGCCAGCAGTGAAGGACCACGTCTCAGATCCGTAAGTCATCACTGGCAACACGCACTGGTTGTACAATCTAGTTTTTAGAGATTGAGGTATACCTGACGAGAATATATGTCGTAATTTCCCGAACGCTGCCCAGCCGAGTTGAATCCGTCGATTGACCTCTCGGTCGAAGTTGGACATACCTAGTCGGACTATTTGTCCCAGGAAAACGTACTCGTCAACAACTTCGAGCATAGTGTTCCCAACAACTACCGGCATAGGTACATTGAACATGATCTTTGTTTTGTCCATGTTCATCTTAAGACCTATCCGTTGGGAGGCACTATTGAGGTCATTGAGCATAGTGCTTAAGTCCTCCAGCGATTCTGCTATAAAGACTATATCGCCGGCAAATCCAAGGTGAGTGATGTACTCGCCATTGATGTCAATACCGTATCCTTTCCAGTCCAGTAGCTTGAAAACGTCTTCCAATGCAGCGGTGAAGAGTTTCGGGGATATAACGTCACCCTGTCTTACACCTCTCTGCAGTTGGATAGGTTTCGAGCTCTGGTTCTGTACTCGGATAGCCATCGTAGCCCTACTGTACAAACACTTCAACACTTCGATATACCGACAGTCAACTTGACACCGCTGAAGGGACTGTAGCACCGCCCAAATTTCGACGGAATCAAAGGCTTTCTCATAGTCCACATACGCCAGGTAAAGTGGCAGATTGTACTCTTCAGTCTTCTGTACAATCTACCGCAGGGTATGTATGTAGTCTATGGTACTGAAGCCTTGTCGGAAACCGTCTTGTTCGGGAGGCTGGAAGTCGTCGAGTCTGCGTGCGTGACGATTCGTAATGACTCTCGAAAACAGCACGTAGACGCGGCTCAGAAGGGAAATCGGTCTGTAGTTCTTCAAGAGAATACTGTCGCTTTCTTAAAGAACAAGACCACCGCACTTCTGCTCCACGCCTCCGGAGTAGTGCCACCATGGAGGACGGAATTGAAGAGCTTCTGAAGGACTTCAAGTACCGGTGTTCCACCCGCTTTCAGAAGCTCCGCTGTAATTCCATCCTCGCCTGGGGCCCTGCCGTTTTTAAGGTGCTGGAGAGCCATTCTAATCTCGCTTAGACTGACGTCCGGGATATCATCGGAATAGTGTCGGATAAGACTTGCTCTTGGATCGTTACTCACACTTCCGTGTGGCTCCAACGATGATGTGTACAGCTGCCCATAGAACCTCTCAATCTCACTCAAAATCTCAGGTGTCCCGGAAACGATGCTGCCACACTCAGTCTTCAGCTTTGACAGTTGGCTCTTACTGGCAGACAGATCTCTGGCAAAGACTTTGGAGCCCTGGTTCCGCTCGATCGCTTCTTTAATACGAGCAGTATTAAAGTTGCGTAAGTCTCGCCGCATGCATTTGGAGATCTGTCTGTTCAGTTGCCTGTATGCTATCAAATCTGTTGACGATTGCAGCCTCATCTCCCGTCTAACAGCCATGGGATTAAGAGTGTGATCGGAGAGTTTTTGTGTTCTTCTGCGGCGGGTCTTGCAGAACTTAGTTCCGACCGCATGGACAGTTTCCACGAGCTTGTCATTCATATCGTCCAACGAATTGCAATCTTGTAGGCACTGAAAGCGGTTACGTAACTCGAGCTGAAAGTTTTCGGGATTCTGGATTAGAGCACGAGGGGGACGGATCGTTGACTTCATTAGACGAGACCTCTCCAACTTAACGGTTAGGTTCAGTGTGCCTCTAAACATTCGGTGATCGCTGCCAGTTTTCACCCTTGCGATCACTGAGACATCACAGAACAGTTGGCGTCTGGTCGTCATAATGAAGTCAATCTCATTTTTTGTCGAACCGTCGGGGCTCGACCAGGTCCACTTCCTGTGGGGCCGCTTCTGGAAGAAAGAGTTCATCATAAAGAGTCCCTCTTTCTCCATAAAGTCGGCCAGCTGCTGGCCCCTTCGGTTCCGATGCCCTACTCCAAATTTCCCTTACTTCAGCTCACTGTTTTCTCTTGTGCCTAGTTTTGCGTTGAAGTCTCCCATCAATACCGTGTAGTAAGTTTTGGAGGAATGCATGGCTTTGGAAATATCCTCATACATTTCCTCCACCTCCTCATCGGGATGTGCCGAGGTTGGTGCGTTAACCTGTATGACCTTCAGCGAATAACGTTTGGTGATTCTGAGTATCAGGTACGCGACCCTCGTCGACACACTCCCTATCTTTACAACGTTGTTGACGAGAGACTCGTGGATGATAAATCCGACACCTCCTTGGGACAGATGGTCGCCCTCCCGGTGATAGAACAAGTTGCCGGATTCGAGAATCACCGTATCCTCCCCCTCTCTTCGGACCTCGGATAATCCTATAATATTCCAGCGCAACTTGTCTATCTCTTCTTCCAGCTCCAGGATCTTCTCGTCAGTCCTCAGAGTGCGTGCGTTAAACGTTGCCAGGTCGAGTCGTCGTAGGTGGCCACCGAACCTCCACCGGAGATTCTTAGCACCCCCTGCCCCGCCGTTACCATGGTCGCCACCGTAGCCAGGAATAGCGGGGCCGCCGGGGACTGGGGGCCGTCTATTTGTGTAATTGTTAATGGGGGGTATATTGCCATAGTTGCCACGCTTGGCGAGCGGGTTGGCAACCGCAGTTTTTTTTTTGTCGTACAGTTGCTGTTATCAGGAAGATGCTGCTGCCCATCTCCTGCCTGTGTCCCTCTGTCGCCTTTTACGACACCCACGGGAAGATATGGGTGGGGTGTAATTTAGATAAAGCAAATGATGGGGTATTTTCTTCAGCAAAGCGTGTTTCAAGCGATGTAATAACGGAGTCCAAGTATGGTATTATTAATGATCTTTTCCAGAATTCTGAAGGGCTTTCTGCTTGGTGATTGCTTCGATGACGTTGTTTCCCAACAATGCGCGGCATTGAAGTGATATCCTCCTCCAGGCCGACTTTCTCCGCAACAACAGTAGCATCCTTTATAATTTCATCTGTGACTCTTTCGGGATTGTCACGGTGGCTCTTAAGCAATTGCAAAATGCGTTTGACGTGTTGCGAGGCCTTAACCACATCCAAAGCTATGGATTGGAGTGCGTTGACAACAGGTTCTAACAAAGCAGAGTATTTAGCTATCAAAGTAATACAAAATATAAACGAAATTTTGAAAGCAACCGCATGGAGTTGAAAGGCATTTTTTCGAGTAGCACTGTTTCCTTCACGCGATAAGTTTTCTAAGGCTTCCAATATAACAGGAAAATTCTCCTTAAATACTCTGATAGTTTTATGTTTCTCACTCCATCTTGTTTCGCAGAGCCTGGCAATATTAGGTACCAATTTTCTTCTCAAAACAGATTCCCGAAAAAAATTAATAATATCTTTAGTGGTTCCCATGGTGTTTCGAATTTCAGGAAGAATATTGAGATCATTTATTACCAGATTCAATTTATGGGACGAGCAATGAAAGAACAGTGCTTTGGTATATTTTTTGCAAAGGATCGCTTGTACTCCACCGTCTTTTCCGGACATCGTCGAACAACCGTCAAATCCAAAACCAACGCATTTATCAGGAGGATTAAGGTCTTCTTTTGTCAGAAACTCATCGATGCAATATGCAATAGGTTTCGCATCCAGACCTTTCAGCTCAACAAATCCGACGAACATTTCTTGGACCTCATTGGCTTCCTCGTCAAAATATCGCAGCCCAATCGATAATTGTTCAGTACCGGAAATATCAGCTGTTTCGTCTGCTAACACACTATAAGCTTCTGCATTCTTTTTCCCATGCTCAATGTGTTTCTTCAAAACTAAATCTCCCGCGTCAATTCGTAGCTTGTATTGTGTCCTCTCAGAGCTAAGTCGTACGACCCGCAAAACGTAATGCAGGAAATAATAGATGTTATAATTTTTCGGTTTTCTTCAATATTGCCCCGGGAGTATTTGTTGAGTTGTAAATCTACAGGCACACTTCCAAGAAATGATTTAGCGGCTTCCAGTGCCATCTTATGGAAGTGGGTTTCCATGTGCTTTTTGCAATGCTCGTGAATATCTTTGAACTTACAAAACGGCCTTATATATGATATATGTATATATAAATGACCCTAATACGCCTCTAAAAGAATTTGGATTTAGCGGGAACAATGTACAATATTTACAAAAGGCTCCTTTTTGGTGCCTGGAATAGGCCAACCATGGAGAGTACGTTTCCAACCATGAATAATTAAATTTCCTCTTCAAATGTTTAGCGTCTTCCGCAAAGTCATACGTCGCGGACGGAGACCAAGTGTTTTCAAGCAATTCTTTCTTCATTTCAGTCGATAACATTGATGCTTGTCCAATAAATTTACCGATGTCATTTTCGTTGTAGTCATTTATCGAAGAGTCGGGAACTAAGTTCGGTTCTTTGGATGTGCTAGGTCTCGCCAGGTCACCCACGGAATCATCGCTGTCACTGCTTGCTCCTTCAGGTTTCTTTCTTTTTAAAACTGCAAAATAAAATATTTGAAATAGCAACAACTTCTTCTGGTCCGCAATTCACATTGAAAGCATAAATTCCCTTCAAGACGGCGGCAGGCTCGAGCCCGCGCAAGGACTAGCGTCAACGATATTTTTTATATCAACAGTCCTAGCTATTTCGAGCGGCTTAACCGCCGCGGCTATGCTCGCGCGGTCTCGAGCATCCTCGCTCGAGCACTCTAGAGCGGGCGCGACGACACGCACGCACCGGAGTCTCAAGCATACGCGAGCCGACTGTGCCGAATCGGCACTGCCGATATTCATTCATACAATTTTCTACTTTGAGCTATGTTAATACGGTCCTATTTTCGATTGAACCATTAAATTGAGCAATTTTCCTTTTGGTTTAAACTGACGACCCTTAAGAATCGGATATCGTGCCTAGAAACGGATCTTTGCGATTTTAAAAACCGATGCAAAATCAGCATTTATAATCAAATCAATTGACGTTATTTTACGGACGGAAATACGAAAGCTAAACGGAAGTGATACTCACCAAAAAATTTTCTGATGTCCATATTGATTATGTGGTCACAGCAACTATTTAGATGTGATAATAGCGCACAAAACAAAGTAAAAGCGGGCAGTGGCAACGCTAACGCACGAATAAATGACAGACGATAAAACAAAGGCGGCTGTGTGGGGGGCGCGGGCGCCACGCGGTTACATGTTGCTTTGCTTCCCCACTCCCTCTCTCCCGCTTCAACAACAGAGTAGAGCAGAGCGCAGCGTAGTACGGAATATTAAGAGTGGAATTGGTGAATTCATTCGAGTTTCGACGCACGGGAATGATTGTTCAAGGCTTGAACTTCAAGCAAATCAACTCAAATACTTAGGACTTTGGTTGCATTATATTTGGCAACTTTTTAGAATCTCTAGGGGGGGGGGCAGCTGCCCCTCCCTGCCCCCCCTTGGCGACGCCCTTGCGGGTTGTTCCTTGTTCCTCGTGTTGGTTTCGGAATCGGTGGAAAACTAAGTTCTAAATATAATAATTTTTAATATTATTTGTAACGAAATTTTAGAATTAAGAAAAGAGCGTGAAGGGCAAAATTAATTAAATAACCATTTTTGTTTTGTGTTTTGGGGATAAATAAAATCTTTTGTACATGTAATTATTGTATATTTATTTAAAAAATCGTTAATAGTGCTGCCCGAACAGAATTTCCTCTAAAGGAGTTATTTACTAATTGTGTGACTGATATATTTTCATCATCTCCTTATACTACATCATCAAGCAGATCTTGCTTTTGCATTACTTAATTATCTTCACGCACAATCCCTAACGGGGTAGCCAGAGAGAACAGATCGCCAAGTGTCACGATCCTTACATACCTCTTTCGCTTCTTTCAGGTTCATTAACTTCTTCATACATGCACGTCTAGGTATCCGAGTACTCTTGACCCTCCCCTCTTCGAGCAATTTGCTCACATGGTCTTCGAAAGTAAGTCTCGGTCTACCTCGACTCGAATATTTACTTTCGCTCTACATATTTTCTTCACCATTCGGTCTTCACTCATTCGTTCAACGTGCCCAAACCATTGGAGTACGCCCCTATCAATTTTTGTGATAAGGTCATCTTTCAATCCTGCTATATTGCGAATCTCTTCGTTTCGCTTTCGGTCGGCTATGGTAACGCCACACATTTTACGAAGAGATCGCATCTCCACTGCATGCAACTTGCTTTTATGCTTCTTCTGGCATACCCAGGTTTCGCTGCCATATAACAAAGTTGGTACCAACATTGCGTTATGTATTGCAAGGGGTGCACTCTTCACCACGCCTTGCCTTTTTACTAATACATTTAGGGCACCATTGACTTTGTTTCCGGCAGCGACACGCCTATCCACATCTAAATCACATCTTCCATCCCGGCTGAAAGCACTCCCCAAGTATACAATTTCATTTACCTGTTCTAGACATTTCTGATTTACCCATATTTCACATTTCGTTCTCTCTTCGTGCTTTTCAAATACCAGAACCTTAGTTTTATTAGCATTCAAACGGAGACCTTTAATTTCACATTCCTCTTTCATACACGTGACTAATGCCTGCAGTTCTGCTTCTGATGGTGCAATAAGCACTGCATCATCAGCATACAGCAGACAATTAACTTTTATGTCACCCAATTTCACACCCAAACAGCTATTTTTCAGCTTCTGTTAACAGCTGTCGAGATACAGTATGAACAGCCAGGAAGACATGACACAACCCTGTTTTACGCCCGCTTGGACGCTAAACATGGGTGACAGGTCATGCCCTACCCGCACACAGGCTTTACAGTCATAGTAAAGTGACTGCACAGCCCTTAACAATCGACCATCCACACCATATCCCGGCAACAGTTCCCACATTTTCTTCCTTATAACCTTATCAAATGCCTTCTCCAGATCCACAAAAGCACAGAAAATCCTCTGGTTAACACTCAGAAGCTTCTCCGTGATCATGCGGAGAGAAAACATTTGATCCGTGCATCGTCTTCCGGGTCTAAATCCGCATTGTGCCTCCCATAAGAATCTTTCCGATTTCTCTTGCATCCTACGTGTCAAAACCTTCGAGTAAACTTTTCTTGCTAAACTGGTCAAGCTGATCGCCCGATAGCACCCGCAGTCAAAATGTGAACCTTTACCTTTATATAAAGGCACAATCACCGCGGATCGCCAATCATCCGGGACATCTCCCGTCCGCCAGCACAAATTGCACAGCAGATGAAAGCTGTCCCAGACGCGAGGCCCACCGTACTTGACCATTTCAGCAGTAACGCTGTGTAGTCCCGCAGCCTTACCACATTTCAAACTTCGAATCGCACATTCAATCTCTTTCATGCTGATGACCTCAGTGTCATCGAACATGCCCTCTAACATTCCACGTGCCAACTCTGCACTCCGTCCTCCACCTTCCGCCGTGTCGGGCTGTGCGTGACGGGTGGCGGTCCCCATCGCCGCTTTGCGCGCTGCATTCCACACCGACGGGGACGAGCTGGTGTGCGTCACCTTGGGGGGACGCCCTAACCCTCGTTTGCATGGGTGCGCAGCTGTGTAGAATTGCAGCCCTGAAAAGGGCTGGCAGGGGTCGCGACGAGCACGCTTCTATAATGACCCTAATATATACATTGCAATGCTTTTGCATTGCAATGTATATATTGTTTTGTATGCTCTTATTTAGTATTTAGTCCTCGCAGTAAACACCGAAACCTTTGCTTCCCTCCAAAGCATTGTTCCACAGTGTAACGGGGCCACCAGATGTGCGACCGGTTGTACATTCTTCCTTTTGTTTATTAGGACGCAGGATTATAGTGTATAAATAAGAAGTACAAGCATAACCAGAAGCTCGGAGAAGTCTGCCTTTAAATTCTGACTGCTCAAACATTTGTTTTAATGCGACGATAATTAAATATTCTTGAGACATGTGTGCTGCCTTGCCAATGTGCCACTGTATCCATGAACTCTAAATTTGCATTTGACACAACCTGGAACAAAGCACTCGTAACTTCTTTAATATGAAGTAATAGATTAAGGTGATTGTATTGAATCTGAGAAAATAACTAAGTACCTAACGGCAGAGATGGGCTAGCTAGGTGCTATAAAACTTACTTGTACATTTATTGAACTGTATCCTTTCCCGTTTATGTAGTATTGTCCGATGTTTCCAGCGACTTTCGGGATTCGAATATGTGGCAATCAATAGCCCCAGTCACTTGTCTAAATCCACTTAATGAATAAAAACCTGCAATCACTTTGTTCTGCGCGCGACTAGTCTATGCTTACTCAGTCGTTAAACTAGGTACCGCCAAGGATTAACTTTAATTCCGAGAGTAGATTCGGATTAATTTACTCCCTCCTTACTCTATGTTTATTAGTACTGAAATTAGATATTTTAAGTTTTAAACTAGGAGTAAAGTTAATCTTGCTCAAGTCTTATTAATAGGGCTGAAGGAGTTTTCAATTAAAAAGATTTTAATATGACATGAACAGTGGAAATATTCCATTCCCGATACTTTTAGTGCAGCCTAGTATACACCTTAGTGGACTTAACAACCAATTAATCAATTAAATACAGTATTCATAAGACTGTACAGTGATCTTTGTTTGTTTTTAAATTTTAAATTTTAAATTTTAAATTTAAAATTTAAAACAAACAAAGATCACTGTACACTTAAATTAGGTCGACTGAGTGAAAGGAAAGAGCAAAATGTTATTATTATTGTTTTAAATTTCATTTAAAGTTTTGAAACAACGTAAGTGAATTATCAACTATACCATTTAAAACACTATCTAGTATAGAATTCGGTTTACAATTACAACGATAGCATCATTAGAAATAAAAAAATGGAGTAGCGCGACATCTACGGCATATCTCTTAGTTTACTTATACCGTTAAATGTTGCATAACATAATTAAGTCTGATGTTACGGCAGCTTCTTAATTTAAAGATATAGATGTAGATGTGATATTTCGACAGTTTTTAATAATTTAATATAATAATACGTACGACATAGTTATGAGGAAAATTCATTTCTTTTCAAGGAAATTTAGAATAAATAAAAAAATAAAAAATGTTCCACGGCGAAATTCGAACGTAACCACAAGGCAGTTAAGCATTATTCAAGTCAACGTCAACGGTATCAACTATCGGTTGGTTAGTGAGTCATTTATACAAAATCCAAATAGCTGAATAGCTGGCTATCTAGCTGGCTATTCCACCACAAATAACTGGCTAGCTAGGTTATTGCAATTTTGGCTAGTTACTCATCGCTACTTGGGGCACCCATTTGTTAAGCTTTTTACCGTGCTAATTTGACGCAAATGGACCAATAATAGTTTATACAAACAAAAATTATTTTGCTTTAAAATTGCCACAGTACCTACTTCAGAGCGGCAATTGTATATTATAAAGAAATTAAAAAAAATATGATCAGAGTAAAGGTGAAAAGATGTAGGTACTTTAATTTTGTACGATATAAACATAAACATAAACACTCACGCCTGTAACCCAGAGGGGTAGGCAGAGACTACAGACTTCCATTTAGCACGATCCTGACATACCTCTCTCGCCACTTTTCACAATAGAATAGAGCCCCATTTACTTTATTTCCTGCATTCACTCGTGGTTCAATATCCTTATCATATCTCCCATCCTTGCTCTTTTACTTCTACTTGCTCAGTTAACTCTCCTTCTATTCTTATTTCACATACCTACCGTTTGCTTTCTTCACTTTCAAAACCATCACTTTCGTCTTACTTGCGTTCACTTTCATTCCCCTTTCTTTTAATGACCTGTTCATAATAATGTAACCATCATTTGCAACTCGGCCGACGACGACGCAAGTATGACTTGATCATCGGCGTACAAAAGGCATTCGACGGTTAACTTACCTATTCTTAACCCGCATTCTTCAACTTTCAAATTTTCCAAGCAACTGTCCATAAATAGGTCGAACAGCCACGGGGAAGCTACACAGCCCTGTCTGACACATTTATGGATGCCAAACCAGTCCGAGTAGGCCCCGTTGATCCTAACACAAGCACTCGAGTCCCTATACAGAGACTTTAATGCTTGTTAATTAATAGAATCAGGCGTTACTTTGCGGAAATCCATTATAATAAAAAATATAAGTTACTTGGCAACCTTCCGCTAACTAAATACACATACACATACACAAGGTAAGACACATCATTGTATGTTAGCGGAAGGTTGCCAAGTAATTTATATTTTTTATTTAATGCTTGTATCAACCCAGCGCTCAACCTAAATGAGTTCAGCGTTTGCCATAACACATCCCTGTCCACTCTGTCATAAGCCTTTTCCAAGTCCATGAACGCACAAAAAACCTTTTGGTTTTTCGCCAAAAACTCCTCCGCGATCATGCGCATGGAAAAGACTTGATCTGTACACCCCATTCCCTTTCTAAATCCCGCTTGCACATCCAAAATTTTTTCATCAGTTTCTTTCATAACTCTTTCAATTAGTACCTTAGCTACAGTTTTCCCACAATGCTAAGAAGGCTGATACCTCGTTACCACGGTAGTTTCTACAGTCCTGCTATGACCCTTTTCCCTTATATATTTGGACTATTACGGCTTTGCACCAGTCTCCCGGTACCCGCTTTAGTTCCCAACATAAATTAAACAAGGTGTACAGCAGTCCTGCCACCACTTCCTCTCCAGCCCTTATAGCATCCCAGCATTTCGAGTGAAACTCTATCATATCTGGCTGCCTCACCTACTTTCGTGCTTTTCATTGCTTTCATTATTTCATCTATACTTATCTCCCTATCTCATTCATCTTCTTTCGGAATTTCTATTTCATTTAGTTCACACGTCTCCTCACTCATAAATACGCTTTCAAAATATTCCTTCCATCTCTTTAGACTCAACACTTCATCATTCAGAATACAGCCATTCTCGTCTCGTATCGCAATCAATCTAGGCTGTTTTGAATGTCCCCTGGTATTTCTTACGAGTTTCCAGAACATTTTAATATTTGCCTGGAAGTTATCCGATATTCTTCTATCATTCTTATCCGTTCTTTCTTGCTTTTTCCTTTCAACTAATTCTTTTACTCTCTTATTTAGACGTTTAAACTCTGCCTTTTTTTCTTTCAATCTCATCATTCATACCGCCGGAATTACCAGCTTTGGTTGCTAGTAAATCTAGCCATGGTCTCTTCTTTGCTTCAATTTCCATACGTATTACGTACCTCATCATCCCACCATAACGTATTGTCTTTCCTTTCATTCGTTCTCTTACTAACACCACATACTTCGGTAGCTGCATCCACTAAACCTTTCTTAACATTATGCCACACATTCTCCAAGTCTAACTCATTCACACACAACTCATCCAAATTACTTATATTTTCTCTCCGTTCAAATTTGTACTTGTCTTTCACACCTTTATCTTGAAACCTCTCAATTCTTATACGCTGTAACGCAGTGGTAGACACAGATGTCCGATGCCACCAACATCTGAATAAACCCCTAATTCGGCGTTAGACCATGCATAGTTATGATGTCTATCATGCTTCTATCATCACCTCTTTCCCAAGTATACATGTGAATCTTCTTATGACGAAAGAAAGTGTTCGTCACAAAAAGATTCCTTTCCACACATACGGTGAGGAGGCTTTCACCATTCTCATTAATACTTTCATCACCAAACGTTCCCAGTATCCTTTCATAGCCAAGCCTCCTCACATCAACCATTCCATTAAAATCTCCTAACATAACAATATTTTCTTTTCCTTACATTAATTTCATTAATACTATCCTTACCATCTCCCAAAACTGCTCTTGGATATAAGTGGGCTTAGACATGTCTGGGCGTAGACCCCTAGAACAAACAACTTCTTTAGGCCCACTTTTATTCGTATCCATAGCAGTCTCGGGCTTACCGGGGGGATCGGGAAAGGATGATACCGAGTCCCTGGCATGCCCGCTCGGTCTCATCTACACCGGACCAGTACGCGGTATACATCCCATGTGTAGTGACATCCTTCCCCTTCCGCTTCGTCTCATTTACACATAACACATCTATTCCTCTATGATATATCATATCGCATACTTCATCCATCGTTTCATTCATTGCTCCACATACATTCAGCGTAGCTAGACGGGTCTCCGCAATTAGGCATGTCGATTCACTCTTAAAAGAATCGATCTCTGAATCGATTTGAATCGAAGATACTAGAATCGATTATCGATTAAATCGAGGTTTAAAAGATCGATTTCCGATTAATCGCGACATTTTCAAACTTGAAATTTCAAGAATTTGCGATTTTTTTCTTTAATTGTACTTTTATATATTTTTTTAAATAAAATATTAGTAATCATTTTAATTAACATTACTAATATTCCTTTTAACCACTACTGGTAAGCTTGAAACGCTTGTGTGTTCGCAGTTACGCACATACGCCAGTGGTTCGCACATATGCCACTCGATCCCTTTTTTTACAAAGTGATTCCATGTATCACTTCTATTTGATATTTTAGGCTATAAACAACAACAATACTTTAATAAAAATGCAATCTGCAACGTACATTTCACGATAAATCTGTTTCAATCTAATAACTCACTATTTATCAAATTGAAATGAAGGCTACACGAAAACAATACTTGTTATTTCCTTTCCATAAACCTCTATCAATTTTAACATTTATATTATTAGGCAGTACTAGGTATTTAAAAAGTACTCTGTCTGTACTTACAGCTCACAGTACGTATGTTTTTAATAATAAATAAAGTAAATTCACAAGTTCACACTTCAAATAGGTTCACAGCTATCATCATAGATTACTGACTATATACTAGAGATAGATGAGCAACTCTAAGTTTTATTTACGTTAAGTTCCGTGCCCCAACCGTCAGGTGGCGTAAAATTAAGAGTGCTTTGGGCCCGCCCTTTATTTGCACTTTACAATTTTATATTTTCAGAACCATTAATTACATTGCACAAGTGCTGCAATGTAATTAATGGTTCTTTATATTTCTTGTGCTAATTGCTAGTTCCTATTAATAAAATAAAAACCGGATATATTTAAAATGTTTATTGTTTAAAAATTTCTTGCCTAAATTAATAACATTAGATGTGTTAAATTTAACAATATTTGCACAATATCAATTGATTTCTTTAAACATATTCTTTTTAACTGGTTAGTTAAGTTAGGAAATATATTATGTTACAGAGAATACAATACAATAGAATTATTATTATTAAATATAGATTATTACATAATACTTATTGAAAGTCATGTTTTATTTACTACAGATACCTCTGTCCTGGGAAGAACCAACAAGAAACCCAGCGGGACGTTTTTTAAAACATATTTCACTTTACAATCATTTTGTTTATACATTTTTTAAATAAATTTTAATAGTACAGGCATGGTGGCGATCACCTCAATCACAGGGGTTATTATTGATGTATTTTTTGATATTATAATAACACTTTTTGTACATTTTTCCTTAAATAAAACATTTCAACTTATTTATTGACAAATTTTGTACATTTTCTGAAATTTTGTTTTAAAAGCGTATATGTTGCCCCATAAAAGCACTACTGACTCAGTGGAGTCTAGTAACTGGTGTTACAAGCTTATGTTTGTTCTTAGCTTTTAAAGTATAAACATCTTTATTCTTATGAAAGCTTTTTATGTTTTATGTACATACATTAGTATATATATATATATATATATATATATATATATATATATATAATATATATGTACAACAATACATACATTATTGTACATACATTATTGCTATGCCAAAGTTAATATATTTATTTCTTTAAATTTTTCTCTACGCGACTTTTACAATTTAAGATATAAATTGAACGTACGGCTCTCTTTTATAAAACACATACGGCTTCAATGTCTAATACTAAGAAAAACTGTGGTATCCACAAGACTCAACTACTTCCCATTTAAGAGCACATTGATAATTGAATCCTCTCCAAAGGTTTGCTTTTTTTCCATAATTTCAAGAATTAGTATCAATTAATTGTTAATAGTGGTACATCTTTAACTTAATATAAAAAGATACATTTTGTAGCAGCATTATTAATCGTTAAAATATGTACTTGATAACGTTATCATATTTTGGTAACAAAACTTTTTTTAAATGTGTGTAATAACTATACTTTTAAAAATACAAACAATTTACAAAAGTGACTTTCTTATGCCCACTATACCATTGTAAATGTGTAAATCAATATATTTTTTTTACAAAATCAGCATTTTATATATGTATTATAACATACTCATACATAAGACAACCTCACAAACCATTTGCGAAATTATAATCAATCCACATTATGGAATGCAAATAAATATTGTATTGTATCTAATAAATTGTGGAAGGTACCATATAATCACATAAAGCAACATTTATATTATTTTAATACTAAGAAATAATATTTCAATAAAACTGATATCGTTGACTATGGCACACCCACATATTCCTGAATGTGCAGTTAGTACAGCATAATATGAATATCGTGGAAGATAGTACAATTTCGAAGACAAATTGTTTGGCAAAGACGAACATTAAAAAATGTCCTTACATAAATACTAATTAAACCAGATATAAACTCAATTATATTTAAGCAAACGAAAGAACAACGCTTGAGCATGGCAGAGTGCTTGTGTTTCTAAATGCTTGATGAGATGCTAGTGTTCTCCTCACTACATTACAATGCAAATGTCATAGGTTTTGAGGACTGAGGATGTTAAGAGCGAAAATATGATCATGAACGTGTTTTGGTTTGATGATAAAGGAGATAAAGTTCATATTAAGCTATCAACTAGTTATAGATTTTGTAAAAATGCTAAGATGGCAGTAATTAAAAAATATATATATAATAAAAGATTTATAACAAACATGATTAAATGGTGTCTATGATCAATTTACAATTAACACCAAAGTAAGCAATAATTAAGTTAATAGGACAAAGACAGCAAGAATGCTTTTGAAATTTAAAATAAAAAATAACTTCCTTTATTTGATACTTATACTTATCGAAATGGGAAATTTTATTTCAAAAGAATTAAGATTTATATGGATGACACTTTTTGTACATTTTTCCTTTAATAAAACATTTCAACTTATTGACAAATTTTGTACATTTTCTGAAATTTTGTTTTAAAAGCGTATAAGTTGCCTCATAAAAGCACTACTGACTCAGTGGAGTCTAGTAACTGGTGTTACAAGCTTATGTTTGTTCTTAGTTTTTAAAGTATAAACATCTTTATTCTTATGAAAGCTTTTTATGTTTTTATGTACATACATTAGTGTATATATATATATATATATATATATATATATATATATATATATATATATAATATGTACAACAATACATACATTATTGTACATACATTATTGCTATGCCAAAGTTAATATATTTATTTCTTTAAATTTTTCTCTACGCGACTTTTACAATTTAAGATATAAATTGAACGTACGGCTCTCTTTTAAAAAACAGATATGACTTCAATGTCAGTCACATGACTCTAGTAGTAATAACAAGAAAAACTGTGCTTTCCCAATCCATTTAAGAGCACATTAATTATTGAATCCTCTCCAAAGGTTTGCTCCTTTTCCATAATTTCAAGAATTAGTATTAATTAATTAATAGTGGCACATCATTAACTTAATATAAAAAGATACATTTTGTAGCAGCATTATTAATCTTTAAAGGCCACTATACCATTGCACATGTGTAAATCAATATTTTTTTTACAAAATCAGCATTTTATATATGTATTATAACATACTCATACATAATACAACCTCACAAACCATTTGCGAAACTATAATCAATCTAATAAATTGTGGAAGGTACCATATAATCACATAGAGCAACAAAAATAATACTAAGAAATAATATTTCAATAAAACTGATATCATTGACTATGCACACCCACATATTCCTGAATGTGCAGTTAGTACAGTATAATATGAATATCGTGGAAGATGGTACAATTTCGAAGACAAATTGTTTGGCAAAAACAAAAAAAGCCTTAAAAGATATATATTCTTAGGTAAATTGTTCACTTTACTCAAAACGGACATTAAAAATGTCCTTAAATAAATACTAATTAAGCCAGGCATAAACTTTTTTAAATTAAAGAAATGAAAGACTTGAGCATGGCAGAGTGCTTGTGTTTCTTAATGCTTGATGAGATGCTAGTGTTCTCCTCACTACATTACAATGCAAATGTCATAGGTTTTGAAGACTGAGGATGTTAAGAGTGAAAATATGATGAACATGTTTTGGTTTGATGATAAAGGAGATAAAGTTCATATTAAGCTTTCAACTAGTTATGGATTTTGCAAAAATGCTACGATGGCAGTAATTAAAAAATATATATAATAAAAGATTTATAACAAACATGATTAAATGGTGTCAATGATCAATTTACAATTAACACCAAAGTAAGCAATAATTAAGTTAATAGGACAAAGACAGCAAGAATGCTTTTGAAATTTAAAATAAAAAATAATTCTCTTTATTTGATACTTACACTTATCGAAAGGGGAAATTTTATTTCAAAAGAATTAAGATTTATACGCATGACGTAGTAAACTGCTAAATGGGAGCATTTATAATTGCTCTTAGATAGTGATGTGGGAGAAAATGAACTACGGATGATGCATAAGTAAGCTGACATATACCTAAGTGTAACCTGATAAAATACCTAAAATTAGGAGTAAAGCACGAATTTTAACCAACGTGTATTAGGTTGTCTTTGACTTTGTGCAAATAAGTCATTACATATTAATAATTAATGTTCAATAAATATTTGTCTTTAACAACTTTGTTTTAATTTTATTTTCAAAACATTTTTAATTACCCCAAGAGAGCAAAGATACTTCATAGCAAGTATATTGTCCAAAGTCCGCCACGTGCCACGTCCGCCATTTTGTTTTGGTTTCTTTCGAACCACACTAATACTGTCTACTTCATCGTTCGACCCGCCATGCCTTTAGTCGTCACTTTTCGCGCACTCAGTATTCAAATAACCCCCTGAGTTTAACAGAAGTCCGTTATTTCAATTTTAGGTACAGACAAACACTTCAATTACACGAGTATGAATAAATTTAAAATGGTCTACTTAGAATAATAACTGTTACAACTTAACAAGCGTGGCAACATGGCAAAATCCCCCCCCCCCCCCTATGAGGCTATTGGGGAGGCCTATGTTCAGCAGTGGACTTTTATAAGCAGCAATGGAAAAACCTGTATTAGATCTATCGCCGTGCAAGGTGTTATGCTCGGGGAGCGGCCAATGCTACGTGTGCTAATTCGGGGCTGTTATAATAACTTCTGTAAGTCAGTTTTGTTTGATTTTGTTTAATTCCTTTAATCAAAGATTTTATAAAAAAGTGTCTAAAACATAACTCGGAACGTATATGCTGTGAAACAAAGTTTTACCTATTACAATGAGATTTCAGGAAGTTAAAAAAGAGATGGAAGTTGAATGAAGAAATTGTTAGCAAGATGCTAATAATATATTATAAAATCTGGATTATTTACTGGTAAAAATGACCTCCACTCCAAACGAAGAGGTAGTAAATAGAAGGTATTTTACCGCTCACATTTTGGCAGTTAGCAAATTTTCAGAGATTGAAAACTAAAATATTTTTATTTAACGAGTTATAAAAAGATGAAAATTAATGCAGGTATGTAAATAATGTAATAATTGTAATAATGACATTCGTAAGACAACCCCACACCAAGCAAATACATCAAATTTGTAATGTTTCAAGAAAAACAACATTGCAACTTTCAGAAAACTTTTCATGTGTTGGAGATTATAACAAAAATAATTAAAAACATTTGACCAATGATTTCCCCGAAATAGGATATTTGAAATCATTGTTAATAAATAGCAAATTTCAATTTTTAACATGACATAAACATAAAAAAGTAAGGAGGTATTTTATAAAACAAATTTAATACATGTACATGCACTGACACACACGCGCGCGCGCGCGCGCGAGAGAGAGAGAGAGATCACTTATTATGTCTATAAAATTTTATGATTTCTTTATACAAAAAATTAAATTAATTTAAACAATACAACTATGTATTCCTCATCAACAGGGGAGATGGGACTGTTCTCCTAAATACAGGTTACTAAGTAAACCTAGCTAGGAGAAGCAGGTTTCTACCCATTTCAAATTGGTACTCATAATGTATTGTATATATTTGTAAAAAGTATGTGAACTATGAAAATGTCAGTAATGAATTATTATTATTATTTTTGGGGTATCTGTATAGTTTTCTCATCTGGTTGGTTTCTATAAATATATAATTATAAATTAAAATGAAAAGATAAATATACATAAATATCAATAAAATAAAATAAATACAAAAAATACATATTATATTATTACATTTTCATAAATATATTGCAATGCCAAAGTTAATAATATAAATTGAATGTACGTCTCTCTCTTATATAAAACAAATATGGCTTCAATGTCAGTCGCATGGCTCCAATAGTAATACCAAGAAAAACAGTGGTATCCACAAGAAAGACTCAACTACTACCCATTTAAGAGCACACTGATAATTGAATCCTCTCCAAAGGTTTGCTCCTCTTCGATAATTTTAAGAATTAGTATCAATTAATTGTTGCATCTTTTACTTAATATTAAAAGATACATTTTGGAGCAGCATTATTAATCTTTAAAATATGTACTTGATAATGTTATTATATTTTGGTAACATAACTATTTTTTTAAATGTGTGTAATAACTACACTTTTTTAAAATACAAATAATTTACAAAAGTGACTTTCTTATGCCCACTATACCATTGTTTACATGTGTAAATCAATATATTTTTTTCTACAAAATGAGCATTTCTTATATGTATTATAACATACCATAGAATATTTTAATATACAATAGAATAGCACTTCCGTCGACGTAATTACGACCACACATACAAGCAATTACAAAAATTAATATAGTATGTAATTGATGTAATAATTGTAATGATGATCTTTGTAAGACAACCCCACACCAAGCAAATACATCAAATTTGTAGTTTCAAGAAAAACGTTTTTGCAACTTTCACAGAACTTCATAATGTGTTGAGGAGATTATAACAAAAATAAATAAAAACATTTGACCAATGATTCCCCCTAAATGGGATATTTCGAGTCATTAAATTGTTAATAAATATCAAATTAAAATTTCCAACATGACATAAACATAAAAAGTAAGGACCCTTATCATAAATTTGTTGATCAAGTTAATTGTACATAGTTCAGACCCTCAAAGATTGCATAAGAGATGGTGCAATAAAATATTAAAAGGCAGACATATTAAAATCGATAATGACAAAATAACACTTAACTACTAACTTAAACAATGAATTTGGTTTTACACAATTTTTATAGATCCTGTATGTTTTCTTACAGGAACCTCCATTAAAAGAATCAAACAATTGATCAAACAGGAGTAGTATATCTGCCGTATCTTCACATTCTTGTGGCAGCAACTTATTTTCTGCAAAGAAATAAAATGTTATGAGCACTTTTTAAATAATAAGAAGCAATAAAATGTTTGACACAAGAGGAAATACAAGTAAATACTAAATATGCGATAAAAAGATATCTTACAAAAAATAATTTCAATATTGAATGTTATTTAACAAAGTATATATACGTACACTTGCACAAAATCGTAAAGCTTCAATTTTTTCTTATATTTTGTTTTTTTGTTACTTGACTTTTTTGTCTTATATTTTGTTTTTTGGAATCATTATTTTGTTTAACATTTTCTTTATGTTTTATCTGTACATTTTCTTTTAATCAATGTATCTGAAAAAAGTATGCCAAACAGATAATCATATAGAGATCAGATGAAATAATGACAGCGTAGACCTGATTGTATTGGAATCTCTTTTTTAAAGAATTTTAATTCTAACTTCTGCATTGTAATGATATTATACATATTATGCAATATACTATTAGAATGCTTTTGGAGCTGGCACAGTGCTGCTGTGTGCACAGTGCAAAAAAGTAGCATTCCTACTGCATGGCTTGCGGACCAGTGATAACAAAAATTTGAAGTTATATCTGCAAGTGTTTTGAGTCTGGAGTGCTTCCTCTCAAAGTTCTAGTTATTTCAGATGCAACAAAAGCAAGGTGCAACCACGACTAACCCGTTCCTAGGTTTGGATACAGGAATAATTTCGGTCAACTGCCTACCTCACATGTTATTTACCTAGTGAGTTGTGAGCCAGGTTTAGATATAAAGCCTTTTGACTTGTTTCAGCTATAAAAAGATTCTCAGGATATTAAATCTTAATGTTGTACTTGTTATTATTATAGTAAATTCCAGGCTTAAAAATTGACTGCCTCGTTGGTTTAGTAGTTGTATTGGCGCGACTTCTGATCATGAGGTCCTGGGTACGAATCCCGGGTCGGGCGAAAAAATTAATTATTGGGTTTTTCTATCAAGAAATTCTCAATAGCTGCCCGGAGTCAGAAAATTGACGGTATATCACCCCCATGCTTCGGAAGGTACGTAAAGCCGTTGGTCCTGCGCCTGATATCTCTCCGGTCGTGTCGGTTTACGTCCGATCGGAATTTGAGAGTGATGGAGTAGATAGTGCACCTGTGCTTGCGCATACATTTGGGCACTATAATCCTGTCCCACGCCGATGGCTAGTCTCCGTTGAGGCTGGCCGCAGTGACCGAAATTCAGTCTGGAGGACATTATCATTATTAAATTCCAGTCACTAAATCTTTAACTAATCGCACACTTGCTGGTATAGTAATAGAATATAGTTACAATAATTAAGAGTTTATCAATATTATACTACCACCAGAGAATTTTCTGGACCAATACAATTTGGGACTTTCAAGAAATGAGCCTACTCTTTTTTTAAAGCTGGCAATGTGTATGCCCCTAGTGTTGTGGTCCTACATGGGTGGCGGTAGTCACTATCCATCAGGTGAGCCGCATGCTCGTTTCCACGCCGCCTCTTCTTTTAAAAAAATAAATTAAATACCTCTTATACGATTATCGTGTGATCTTGTAGTAGAAATTTGTGAAGAAAGTACATCCGGTATAAGTGATGTGGGTTCAATTCCTAATGTTTCAGCATCTAAACCTGTAATAGTAGTGAAAGTATATAAGTAACACATAAAACTCTCTTGGGCTTGTTTTGTTCACTACTACATACCATATATCATAATTACTAGCTTTTTATCCGCGGCTTCGCTCGCGTGGGGTTTAATTAAGCAACATTGATAAATGTTGTTTCATTCTAAATTTAGCAAAATTCAATCACTATTAGAGTCACCTCGCTGTGTGTCTTTCTTTATGTCTGTTTGTCAAAGATTTGGTTTTGAATTCTCAAAGACTATTGAACATAGATGATTGATATTTGGCATAGATATAATATGTTATAGGAACATGTGAATGAAGTTTTTCGTAATTGCATTAATATCTTATGTCTATAATCACCTGCTATTTTTTATATCAGGTGTATCTTCTGATGTATCCATAAAAAAGGTACCAATAACCAAATTGTCTTAAAATCAATTTTTTATTAACCTTTTTAAATTTGGAAAAAATTGTGTTAATATGTACATTCTTTCATCATTAAAATTAGTTTTAACAAAACAATGATGAATTTAAATCCCCCCCCCCCCGTGACCATGGGTACTGTCAAGTATCAAAAAACCACTAATTTGGCTTCAATGCCTTTTACTTAGTCCCTTGGACTTGTTTTTTCAAAAATATATTAGAATTACAGACACAACTTTTCTACAGATTTAATAATAATAATAATGTCCTCCAGACCAAATTTTATAGTGCCCAAGTGTATGTGCAAGCACAGGTCATCTCATAATCCAATGGGATGGTATTTCCTCACGACCGGAGAGTGAGAAAACAGGACTAACGGCTTTACATGCTTCTGAATTTCTTGATAGAAATACCCAAAAACAGATTTTGGCCCAACCCAGGATCTCATGGTCAACAATTGCATTTACGACACTAGACCAGTGAGGCATTCAAGTGTTATTATAATATTAAGGAATAAATTAATGTATTTTCATTGTAATCATTCACATCACAAAATAAAAAGTACCGGCCAAGTGCGTGGCGGGCCACACCTTAAACCATTAAACCCAATGGACTCGCCCCGCATGGTTATTTCCCTCTGCCAAGGTAATGGTTTTAAAAACTTTCTGCATTTATAAAAACTGTTTACAGAATCTATTTTATTATTACAAGAATCATTACCACTAAGTAGGCACTCTTTGCCGATCTGTGCAATTAAGGTGTGTAATAAAGCAGTCAAATACTTAAAATTTACAAAAAGATGAAGTTACACTCTATATGTAGATATTTTTTATTGTGATACATGCTTTTTTTCTATTAAAATAATGTTATAAGTAATAATCGAAAACTTTACCAATTAGGTAAACTGTTACTACCCTAAATTATACTGTGGGTCACCCGCATAAACCAAGAGTATTACAAATGAAACTGTGTGAGGCTATTTCATTATATGAGTACTTTGAAAGGGACAACAATAACTACCAACTAAAAAATAAGTGAAAGTAGTAAGTAAGTAAGATTTCTTCATAAAATGTTTATTTCTTACAGTTCACAATAGCATTACAAAGTTATAATGTTGTTTTATGTCATTTTCTATGGAGTTGTAACAAAATTTTTACTAATCCAACTTGTTAATTCTAATTTGCTGCGATAGTTTTCCTTTTAATTACATTATATATGCTACCATTGAGTATACTTTCCACATTTCCAAAAAAGAGTTGGTAGAGGGGACACATGACATGACTCTAATGAAAAATACGACTAAAGCTTAATATTTAACAAAGAAACCGATAAAAGTGAATAAGCTTTTATTGCTAAGCCAGTGTGTGAATTGTAAACCTTACCCTGCGTTATAATCTAGGGCTTACTGCTAAAAGAATTGCTATTAAACATGACAGTGAGAAAGCTTTTAATAGACTTACCAAGGTTAAGACTGGGGTCTGGGAAGTCTTGGTTCGAGGATATAAAAAACGATCCTCAAAGATCCGATCACAAATGCGGTAGTTATTGTAAATTTCACAATCGGTTTTATCCTTTCTAAATACACACACACAGCACAGTATATACATGCACTAGAAATCGGAATAATATTAAATTGATTTCTATACTATTAGTGATTTTGATTTTTATACTATTAGCTTTACTATTAGTGAGTAGCGACCGCCATTATTGTTTATTGCGTATGTACGTAGCACATGGATTGTTTCCTTTGCATAGACTTAATACATAAGTGTGCCCTCTAGTTCGTTAAAAAAAAGTCTTAGTTTACGTGCCCCACACGAAAGATGGCAGCACAAAAAGATATCAATTTGTTCTCAAAATAATGTTCTAAGTTGCACGCCCATGGCTATCATATTATATTGTAGTATGTATATGTAGTCTTGCTTCACAGCACAGATTAAGTTAGAAAACATTCCACAGGTAAAATTAGAATTAGAATTTTAGAATTGAAAATGAAATGACAACTTTTCGATTGTTGGATGCGTTCATAAATATTCATTTTATTCAAATATATACATATTGCGTTCAAATTATCAACCAAGTACGACCGGTTGTTTTTGCGTCCCCCGACAGAAAAAAATTAAATCTTACCCCAGCCACTTTGGAAATTTTATCGCTAGTTTTTGAATCAGCCCGATTCGAGATGTTTTTGGATCGATTCAGTGAATCGATGCGGTGTTCCGAATCGATCTAAATAATCCATTTTAGATCGACATGCCTATCCGCAATCCTCTTTTCGCCCCTCCGGGAGACAGAACGTGACGGGTGGTGAACCTCGTCGCCGGTTTTCCTCCCGGAGATTCTTCGCACCCCTGCCCCATTAAAGGGGCGCCGGGAACTCGGGGCCATTTCTTTTCCTCTTTGCCTCATGGTGCGAAAATTAGGCCGTGGTATATTTTACGCCGCTACCACACGGCGAGTAGGCGGGTCTGCTCTTTCGGCTTTGTCGCTCTTTAAGCACCACCCGGGGGAAACGTGTAAGGTGGGCCTAAGATTAGGAAGTGGAAGCCTACGGACGCGAGCGACTTCTCCCCCCTTATATCTTTGTACGATATATCGGATTAAATATATCGATGCCGTTATCGATATCAGATTACTTACTTACTTATCGTCACGCACAATCCCTAACGGGGTAACCAGAGAGAACAGATCGCCAAGTGTCACGATCCTTACATACCTCTTTCGCTTCTTTCAGGTTCATTAACTTCTTCATACATGCACGTCTAGGTATCCGAGTACTCTTGACCCTCCCCTCTTCGGGCAATTTGCTCACATGGTCTTCGAAAGTTAGTCTCGGTCTACCTCGACACCTTTTAATATTTACTTTCGCTCTATATATTTTCTTCACCATTCGGTCTTCACTCATTCGTTCAACGTGCCCAAACCATTGGAGTACGCCCCTATCAATTTTTGTGATAAGGTCATCTTTCAATCCTGCCATATTGCGAATCTCGATAGTATTGGATAATATTGGATAGATGATTCGATAATATTGGATCGGTCCGATATATCGATATTTTATGAAATATCGATTTATATCGAGCTCTCCTAAGCTCCTAAAAACTTAAATATTGATATGTTATGATATTTTGATAACATAACTTTGATAGTTACATTTTAATCACGGAGCAAATATAATTTGCTCCGTGGTTTTAATATATCGGTCTCACTCTCATGCCTAGTGCGGTTAGCTTGCTAAATATCTATTTATCTATGGTGCGTTGGTACATTTGTGCTTAACCCTTTCTGTCTAATTAATAAAAATTGCTTATTCCAACCTTAATTCGAAGTTACACTTGGACTAGTTAATCTCAGAGTAACTGAGTATTAACTCCGTTATTACAATGTTATTAATAAACATGGAGTAACCTCGGACTAACTATACATTCCTTACGCCGGGATTAACGCGTGCGCTATGGCAACCCACTTATTTTAAAAGTAAAAAGAGTGAGTCAGTGAATGATTGGTGAATGAACTTAATGTTTGATGATGACATTAATGAGTGACAGTGACAGGCAATATTTTGAGTTTGTTGTTCATCGTGTTGTTTTCGGTAGGTATGGGTCATTGACGGATTTATAGTTAATGTAATTTAACTGTTAATTATTAATGGTCAACAGGTTTAAAAAGCTGTTAAATAATTAACAGGTTGTAAAACTTCATTTGTTAGCAGTTCTAATCAACCGTCAATTTAATATTTCAACGCTTTCGATCAATAACAGTTAACAATTTTGTGACAAATTAAGTTTAAGTTGATGATTATTGATTTAATAAGAATTTAGATTACTTTTATTTTTATTCAACTGGAATGACCTTTCCTTCGTACTTTTTCCAGGCTTTGGACTAGCTGTATAAAAATAGTACCCACTTAAAAGATCATCTGATCTAATTGTATTTACATTAATCATAATTTTTTTTTGTTTTTTTTCCTTTGTTCTATTTACAATTACCTACATATTAAATTTCATAGCCTGCAAAACGGTCTTCATTTAAGTTAACATTTAAAAATAGCAGTTTCTCTATTTTGCTAGTTGTTAGTCTAGTTCTCCTTTGATTGACAATCAGCCCCGATTTGGAGAACATTCTTTCGCACGGCGAAACATTTATCTATGTAAATTTTGGCCAAGTTTGGATAAATAAAATTGTGTGTTTTCCACCATTCCAAAGAATTGTTCCAGTCACCAGAAGTATTTGTCCTTGGTAATAAGTCATCAGCCAAATAGGTGTCCACTTCTTTTATGGCTTTTGATAATGGAGTGCCTGTGATAGAAGGTGCCCCTATTATTTGGTCAAAAATATCCCACGGACTGCATTTGTTCCTAGTTCTTGTCGACTCACTTTGATTAGATGTTTGGGCCAGTGTTTCAGCACCATTTTTGGATATTTCGTTGGCCACGAGTATATAGGTTCACGAGGATAATATTAAGGAACACATTAAGAGCCTCTTCCATTTTAGAGGGAGTATCTTGTCATTCCCATTTTTAAAAAAAACATGGGAGTGTGTTGCGGGCCTATGTTCAGCAGAACCTTTAAAAATATGCACGAATGGGGGGCGGCTCGACCGGGGAAGGACGGGCTTCCACAAGCTCAACCTCATGAACACAGCGGGACACTAAAGGCTGCGACACATAAGTGTTGATATTTTTGCCGCATATTCTTTGGTAACAACCACTAGCAAGGAACGACAGTGCACATAATACCTGAAAAACATACCAATAATTACATGAAACGTCTGTTTTTGTAATATTATAGGGTCTCTCATTTAGATTGGTATGGTGGAGACCACTTGACTTCAGTGACGTCATAACTGCAGCCGCTTATCTAAGTTATGCAAAGTACTTTTTAATTTCATGGCAGCCACTTATACACTTATACACAGTTATGCTTAAAGAACTTCGATTTTTCTATAAAGTCTGTGTTTATTAAATACTCTAAATTCACGAAAGTTTTGACTATTGACGTGATGGCGGACGCATAAATATAGTATATACCCAGTTTTGTATCAAATTTTTAAAATTGATATCATATTACGGTCACTTTAGTTTCCTGTGAACGTGTTTTATCGAAAGCTAAGTACATAATAAATGATAGAATGACAAGACTAATCACAGCTAAAGTAGCACAAATAATATTTCTGAACATTAATAAAATATAACTAATAATCATGTCTACATAGAATTATTACGTACATGTCTACATAATAAAGGAATAAAATAAAAAAAATATTAAAGGAAAAAAATATAAAACATTTATATTTAATGTAAGTACTAAATACATAATAATCACTGTAAGTAATAAACAATTTATTGTAAATCATAACATAATATAATGTAAATATTGAATTAATAAACCTTTAAAAAGCCTAGCTTAATAATATTTTAATACTAAAGAGTCCTGTAGCTATTAAAGTGAAGAAGCAATAAAATTGACACAACCGGTTAAAAGTATAAATTTACTATAACAGTAAGTAATATATTTAACTGTTAATTTAATCTCTTAAAAAATTAACAGTTAACTTTTAACAAATGAATAAATGTAACCATTAACGCCATGTCTACTCCGGCGAAACTACTAATATTTCCAAATGCGTTGAGGGCGTTGACGTAAATTGACGGCTAATACTATCAACCTATTTTTTCATTAATGATTAACAGTTAACACATTGACGAATGAAAAGCTGTCAAAAGAAACAGTTTATTGATTCAACGCCCACCTCTTTTCGGACTCGGCGGAAAAACTAAGTTGGTTCCTAAATATAATAAAATCACTTTTAATATTATTTTCGAATCAAAATGGATCAAAAACGCATTCGCTCTCAAAATTGGGATAAAGAAGAAAAGGTAATTTCAGTCAATGGTTTTCTTTAATGTACTATTTATCGTTGTACCGTAGTCTTTATTAATATTCTTTTACTGTTTCAGCTTTTATTTCGCTCTGTGCTTAGAGAATATGCGGACGTTATTGAAAATAAATGTCTAGATAAAATACAATTAAAATAAAAATAAAAGCGTGGGAAGAGGTTCACAAAAAGTAAGATAATTAGTTTTCTGTATTGAATAAAATTATATTTACGGATTTTAGGGAACATGTTCAAGATTATCCCCACCATTACATCTATCTGATTTGATAAACTACAAATCCTCGCAAAAAAATATGAGCTAAGCTTTCCATTGACGTCCGTCGAGTTGGGGGTTGATATTTTTTTTACAGAAAGGTTACATTAATATAAGCACACACGTAAAGTTTCAACATGTGGAAAAGCGTACTTTTTGAGAAAAAAATTATTGAAAATCAATTATTTTTGCAATATGTATGTCAATCCCTATCTCAGATTATATATTTTTTTTACAGAAAGGTTACACTATTGTAAACACACACGCAAAATTTCAACATGCGGAAACGCGTACTTTTTGAGAAAAAAATTATTGAAAATCAATTATTTTTATAATATTTACGTCAATCCTTATTACAGATTACATCGAATTCTCGCCATTGAACGTTTGTTTTCCGTACAGTTAAGTTGTCATACGTTCCGTAGCATTTTATTGTACATTTTACGTAAATAATTATATTTTGTACTCATTTAAATAGTTTTCATGCATACACATATATTTAACAGTTTATATTTAAATTACAAAATTATTATCTTTATGAGCTATTAAAATTAACATGTGTAGTGTTTACCGTTTTTTGCTGGCTTGTGGGATGTAACATAAAACTAACGATTTATGTGTATAAAATTGTATAAAACATGTGTATAAAACAGTACCAACCTATTAAAACAGATAACAAATAAAATAGGTTAGGTCCAACTTATGTCAAGGAAACGATTCAATAGACCCTGACTCCACGTGGTACGAGTCTGTCCTACCCCTAGAGTGTTTCTATAGAGCCGGAGGCGCGTAGGGAGAGCAGCCTCCGCCTGCTGTAACAAATCGTAGACATCGGATGAGCCGGAGCGTCTGAGGCTGGTCGCCGAAGGTGACCAACAAGCCGAAGCTGAGGAGGCGAGTCAAAATGCCTGCAATTTGTTAGGCAAAGGCGTAGAGGCTGCTCTTCCCGCAGTGCTGGAGATGTTGCAGTTTCAAAATAGATACAGAAATCCCTCTGAATGAGGCCCTCTATTTATTTTTGGTGAAGGGGTTCCCCCTTCCTTAGGGGGTACCCCCTTCCCCCCAAGAGGTCCCCATGGTTTTTTACACTTAATATTTATCCATAAAAAATAAAATTTCCTCAGAATTAAAATTGAAAAAACTCAAAAAGAGGGGGGCTCCGCAACTTTTCCTTTTAAGGGGGAGTAGTACACTGAAAATACAATGGAAAACAATGAAGTTAAATGCTCGGAAGAAATACAGCACCTTCAAAAAAGAATTATCCAAAACAGGTGGTGGAGCAAGACCAGCCACTCCTAATGATGGAATAATAGACATTAAAGATTTGTTGAATCCTGCAGAGCTGTTGAGGGATCATAATATATATGATTCAGATGGGATTGTGAGTACATTTTTTTATTCTTTATTACTCCTTATAACATTTTAGAAGACAAAGTCCTCAATTCATTCATTAGTTAACATTAATATTTATTTTTATTTAGCACATTTAGCATAATTGTTATTCTGTTTTCAATAGATCGAAAGTTCCTCATCAAATAAAGTTATATTGGCAACTACCAGTGAGACATGTGACAACACATTACAGATCAGTTGGTCAAAAATGTTGGACAGTAATAATGAATAACATTGATGACATACAAAATTGCCTTTAGTGTGTGTGCCTTACATGTTATTACCTTTATTATTTATTTCAGGATGTAAAACCAATGACATATGTGGTCAAATATTTGGATACACAAAATGTGGATGAGAATATTAACCCAGAAAATCAGCAAATAGCTGTAAGTCACAATATCTATTGATCTGTGATATTATATAGCAGAAAGTATTGCATTCTGAATACTAAAATATTAAACATAATTTTTAAATTTTTTAGGACCACATTATAGAAAATACTGATGCACAAGAGAATGCTCAGGAATTTACTTCATCAATGGTGAGCTTAGACAACAATAATATAGGTGAGATAGGTACATAGATGTATATGAAATCTATGGTGTACTTTAAATTTTTACAATATCTTACAGGTATCTCAAGATGCGATTGGGGCCACTCCAATGAACAAAAATATGGGCATGATTTCAGCAAAGAAGGTGTGTAATTTATTGAGAGGCACTTTTCAATTTTGAGTTTTATGACGAATGATTATTTATTTGCCAGTGAAAAATCCTTGAATACTTTTTTACAAACCTAATTCTTATTATTTTTGCAGGTGCCCAAACGAAAACTCATATCAAATAATAAAAAGGTAATATTTATGTTGCTAGTTTTGTTTAACTTGCTCTGTTTATCTATCAACATATAATCTTATTTATTACACTGGTTGTCTTTTACAGAACCATGATGATTATGTTAATAACATGCTAAGCCATAGCTTTTTGCTATGGCTTAGTATAGCAGAAAGTATTGCATTCTGAATACTAAAATATTAAACATTATTTTTACATTTTTAGGACAACATTATAGAAAATATTGATGCACAAGAGAATGCTCAGGAATTTACTTCATCAGTGGTGAGCTTACGGCCGGTCTCAATTCCCTACAATCAGTTATAAGTAGATAGCTAACCAAGGTAAACAGTTAAGTTTAAACTATCTGTTACTGTCGTCTCAATATCGTAATGTTCGAAAGCTTACTAGAGATAAAAGGCAGATAGTTCATGATAACTTTGGTTAATGCGTCCCTCCTAAGCGTTTTGTTTTTGCTTCGAAGTGAATTGCGTCGCGTTCTACAATAAAATATAAATGATGTATTTAAAATATTATGATTAATATATAATGTTTTTAATAATTTTTGTTATTAATTTTTAATATAATATTGACAATTATCCTTTATACACATTTCTAAATTAAGGCTTTCTTCAAATAATGATAAACTTTTATCTTAAAATACGAAGAAACGATACGAAGCAACAAAACGCAGTGCTTGGCGTTGCTTGACTTGACAATTGACATTGATCATTGACAGTTTGTGTACACCACCACAACCAAACCTCAAGAAGCTCAGCAGAAATATACTACACATAATATAATTGTTTATGTATAGCATTAATTTATTAGCGATAAACATTAACATGGCTCAACAAAATACTGTAAGTATTGTGAACTCTTTGCCGTGATATATAAATTTACAGTAATGTTACAAAAGCTTGGGTCTTTGTCTCAAAGTCGCGCCAAAAATGTAAGGCACCTATAAAATTTTGTTTCAGATGAAGACAAGGGCCCTTGTTAAGGACGAAATACTCTTTCTGCTTGACTTGATTTCCAAGCAAAAAGTAATTACTACTAAAGCAACGAATGCCACAAATAATAAATTAAAGGAAGAGGCTTGGAAATCCATAGCGCAGGAGTTTAGTGCGATGGCGGGAGAATTGCGGCGTCCTGAGCAACTACGCTTAAAGTGGGAAAACTTAAAGAAGTCATCAAGAAAACGCAATGCATTGATAAGACAAAATAATCTAAAGGTTTGTAATAAGTACATACATTAAATATTTTGTGACATTTTGTTAGATATACCTAATCATCTTAGAATTTTTTTTATGTAATATTTCTATTGAAACATTTTTATTTGCAGACTGGTGGTGGAAAGATGTACATCCCTCCCGATGAAGCACTAGATCGTGTAACATCTATGTTAGGTGCAACATGCACCGGGTTCACTGTGGAGTTTGGTGGTGATGGGGAAAGTGAAATGATTCCACCAGATGCAGTGGTGGAACTCATGGATTTACAACCTTTACCGGAGCATTCAGAGGCTGTAACTAGTGATTTGGTGATGGGAGGTGGTGGTAGTGCTGAGTGTGGTAGTGCTGAGTGTGGTGGTAATAGTGAGAAAATTTTCACACCAAAAAGATTTACTTTTAATAATCCTTACAAACCCTGTAAGTTGTAGCTGTAATATTTTACCTCAGTTGTTACTAGATAATTTATAATTTTGTACAACCAACTTCAATATAAATTATTAAGAATAACTCAAAAACTTTTGGTCAGACCTTGATCAAATTTATATTAGACCACATGTGAAGCACCAGCTTTCAAATAAAAACAGAATCATAGAAATCGGTTCACCCAGTAAAAAGTTATGAAGTAACACACATAAAAAAAACATACAGTCGAATTGAGTACTGGCTCCTTTTTAAAGTCGGTAGACAAAACAGACCGCCTCTCTATGGCCTAATAGTGTGATTGCTTGTTGCAGGTTTTGTTACAACTTTGTGTATTTTTTTCTGGTTAATGAGGAAAATCTAAAGGCTGACCACTCAATTGTCTGACAAACAAGATAAATTGTGAAATGGGCTATAGTAGTTGGTTCTGGGTAATCTCTAATGTAGTTTGGATAGTAGTTGTTACTAATGTTTTTTATGTCATCTCCTATGCCCGATCTCTGTGGTCATCAGTCATCAATTCTATCAAGCTAGGAGAGTGTAAAATATGAGAATTTAACTATGTTTTTTATTTTCACAGTAAAGAAACGCCAAAAACCCTCTGAAGAACTATTACGGGCTCAGATAAGCAAGGAATTAGCCATGGCTGCTTATTTTGAAGCCAAAACTGAAGTGGTTAAACTTGAAAAAGTTAAACTGCAGCTAGAAATAGAAAAATTAAATAAGTGACTTGTGATTATTATAGTACTAATGTTAAGATTTAGTAAATAGTGATAATAAGGTGTATTTTTTATAAGTTATGTAATGTTTTTCTTAAGTTCATTCTAAAATAAAATCTATTTTATACATTGATTTTTATTTGACATTTTTGAAATAAAATATATATTGAAATAAAGCACATTTATTCTAGTATAATTTAACATTATTTACACATTAAAATTCTTATATAATTAAACATAATTTAAACACTAAAATAATTATTAATTAGCTGTTGTCTGACACTGTGATTTTGTTGACCTATCCCTTCAGCATAGGTAATGTCACCTGATTCTTGCGGCATTGCAACTTCTGGATCTACATCCCTAATATTATTTAATCTGCAGATGTTGTGTAATACAGAAGTGGCAATAATAATGGCCTGTGTTGTCTGCGTAGCTTACACGGATTTTTAGCGAGAGTATTGGAAAGCGCCTTTTCCACACACCAAAACATCTGAAAAGTTACAAAGTATTTTATATTATATTCATAAAATTTTTAAAAAAAAATATTAATAAAATAATATTTACCTTTCAATAGTATTTCTAGTCTTTATATGTGCTTCATTGTAACGATTCTCTGCAACAGATGTGGCGTTGAGCAGTGGTGTCAAAAGATATGAAGTACAGGGATATGCACTGTCTCCAATAAGCCATCTATTGCCAAACAATCCCTCTTCACATTGCACTGAAAATAAATAACAAAGAAATATTAATCATGTTTATGTGATGACCTATTATTATAATCTTCTAGATAACTAAGTACCTACTTACTTTTTAGCGTAGAGTTGTTAAATATAGTAGCATCATGAGCAGACCCAGGCCAACGGGCAACAACATTCATAAATAACAAGTCTGCATTACAGACTCCTTGGACATTCATTGAAAATATGCCTTTTCTATTTCTGAATTCTTCTCCTATATTTGAATCTGCAAAAATGATGACTGTTATTAGGTATAATCTATATAAATAAATGAATCTATACTTAATAATATTATAATAAAGAATTGTATGCATGTTTGTAGAAGTTGATCCAATTCTGGCCAAACTTGGATTAAGTTCTACGTTTGAGTTTCAGGTCACTAGATGGCCTACGAAAAAGATTCTGCCTAGATCTACTTAATATAAATATTTATTTATTTGATACTACTAACCAGGTGACCGTATGGGAACATGCCTGCAGTCAATTGCGCCAAGAATTCTTGGAAATCCTGCGATTTCATGAAAGGCATTCTGGGTATTGCTTAATGTCTTCACATATTGAGGGTATAAGCCAGCTATAGCCCGAGATACATGATGCACAATTCGGCTGGCTGAAGCTTTCCATACACCAATAAAGTCCGCTACTGATAAAAGCATTGTTCCCAGTGCATAAAATCTCAAGGTCAGCAACAACTGATGTAACGGCGATATTCCTTTATTCCTAAAATGTTAAATATAAGTAAAAAAAAAATCACAATAACTGTCATTCATATTATGTTGGGTGGCATATTTCGACGATACATATAATGTAACCAAATTTTGTTCACAAGTTTCTTTACTCACCTTGAAGAAATTACTTTTAAGGATGGTGTTATTTTCAATAATAACTCATCCACGGACGTTTTATTTAATCTAAATCTATATGTAAATTCAGAGTCAGAAAATTCACTTCTGTAATTTATTCGATTATAAAGTCGGCGATTTTCAGTATCTACAATACCTCCGGAATCAAAAACACCTATCTCATACATTTCATTATCACTTTCATCACTGAACAAATCCATTTTTTAGATATTAAATAGGTTTTATTTATTTAAAATCACGACAAATATTTGCTAACTCTCAAAATTGGGCGATAGACAAAACTCATCATCTGGTAATTTGAACTATCGCCAGCTACGAGCACTTATCGTCAGTTAACTGCCAATACGTTATTGAAACAGTCAGATGTTTTTTTTCTATGAACCCACTTAACTCAGGTAGTCGGTAAGTCCTCCGAAGGGTAGATCAATGTGATGGTTAAACATTTATATCTATCTTTGATTATTGAAACGGAAAAATGTAACTATAGATACCAATGGTAGCCATTTTAACTTCCAGTAAGAGATAGATAAGTTATTGAGACCGGCCGTAAGACAACAATAATATAGGTGACGGGTACATAGATGTGTATGAAATCTATGGTGTACTTTAAATTTTTACAATATCTTACAGGTATCTCAAGATGCGATTGGCGCCACTCCAATGAACAAAAATATGGGTATGACTTCAGCAAAGAAGGTGTGTAATTTATTGAGAGGCACTTTTCAATTTTGAGTTTTATGATAAATGATTATTTATTTACCAGTGAAAAATCCTTGAAAACTTTTTTACAAACCTAATTCTTATTATTTTTGCATGTGCCCAAACGAAAACTCATATCAAATACTAAAAAGGTAATATTTATGCTGCTAGTTTTGTTTAACTTGCTCTGTTCATCTATAAACATATAATCTTATTTATTACACTGGTTGTCTTTTACAGAACCATGGTGATTATGATAACATGCTAAGCCATAGCAAAAAGCTAAAAGAAGAAGAGCACAGGAGACGTCTAGAAATGGCTGAAGAGGAACATGCAATAAAAATTGAAATACACAAAGAAAAACTAAAATGTGCCATACTCGAAAGAGAAATTTTAGAGTTAAGAAAAGTGCGTGAAGAGCAAAATTAATTGAATAACCATTTTTGTTTTGTTTTTTGGGTATAAATAAAATCTTTTGTATATGTAAATATTGTATATTTATTTTAAAAGTTTTCATTAATAAATGCTGCCCGTACAGAGTTTCCTCTTAGGGAGTTATTTATTGATTGTGTGACTGGTATATTTCCATCATCTCCTTCTACTATATCCTCAAGCAGATCTTGCTTTTGCATTGCAATGTTGTGCAGTATTGCCAATGCAACAATATATAGTTTTGTATGCTTTAATTCGGTGTTTAGTCCTCGCAGTAAACACCGAAACCTTTGCTTCCACACTCCAAAGCATCGTTCTACAGTGTTTCGAGTCCTGATATGTGACCGGTTATACATTTCTTCCTTTTGTGTACTAGGACGCAGGATAGGTGTAAACAAATAAGGAGTACAAGCATAACCAGAATCTCCGAGAAGTCTGCCTGCTCAAACCTTTGTTTTATGCGACTTTCGCTAAAAATTCTTGAGTCATGTGTGCTGCCTCGCCAATGTGCCACTATATCCATGATTTCGAAATTAGAATTTGACACAACCTGGAACAAAGCACTCATAGCTTCTTTAATATGAAATAATAGATTGAGGTGATGATTGTACTGAGTCTAAGAAAAATAACTTTAAGTACATATATGGCAAAGATGGGTTAGTTAGGCGCTGTAAAACTTACTTGTACATTTATTGAGCTGTATCCTTTCCTGTTAATATAGTACTGTCCGATATTTCCACCGACTTTCGGGATTCGAATATGTGTGCAACAATCAATAGCGCCTATCACTTGTCTAAATCCACATATTGAATAAAAGCATGCAATTATATTGTTCTGCTCCACATCACTTCTTGGCATTTTAATCCATTGGGTTTTTTTTGTTACTAGTGCTAAAGCAACTTGTTTGCATACAAGTGATTTGTTGGCTGACTCATTCCACTTAGATCCCCTGCATCATCTTGAATCTGTTGAAAACAAAAATAATTGAATTAGAAATCATAACAACTAATAACTATGTACTTAATTCTTAAAACTATTGATAAAGAAAGATGTTAATGTAAATGAAATCGATAGTAAGTAGGTGCATAGTTATAATTACCTCTCCATGGGTCCATGTACTTATTGCAGTCAAAACTTTCAGATAGGGTGGAATAAATCCACCTCTTGAATCACCAGCTAAATCATTTTTCACCATATCAATAAGGAAAACGGCAGTACTTCGGGAAAATCTGTACTTAATTTTAAATTCGGCTTCTTGAAGTTCTTCCAATGGATTCTTACGAATTTTGTAAAATTTTACACGTCTCATCAACGGAATCTTATTAACAACTTCATTAATGTCATCTATGACTCTCATATCATCAATCAAATAATCTCTATTCATCTTGATGTTGTTAAGTTAAGAATGAACTAAATTAACAAACAATATCCCAACTTACAACTTATGAATTAAACACGTGTAACAACTAGAGTGCGCGCAAGACAGTGTTGCCAGATGCCTTGAACCTTTTATCTGTATTAGAAACTGCTAAAATCTGTATTAAATCTGTATGCTATTTAAACTTAAAATCTGTATAATATAATAAACCAAAATAGAATAACTGATCATCATCATTGCTTCTTTTGAAAAACAAGGAATAACTACTAACGTGATAAGCTGATAAAGATTGATCATCGTTATTAAAAAAAATTATAGAATAGGGGTGACAAATGAGCACACAGTACACCGATGGTAAGTGGATGCTGTGGCCCATTGACATCTACATTTATCCTCGCTTAAGAATCAAAACTCAGATGCGTTGTCACGCCTGAGGAGTAAGATGGAATTCCTCGTTTACACCATACGAAGCACAGCAGTATTAAGCTGGTATTTTACGCCGGTATTCTGTGAGAGCGTGGTCTTTCCTCGGTCGAGCTGACTCATTCGTGCTGCAACCATAATATAGCTGCAGCGTTGCTCTACAAAGTATAAAATATACACTATACACTAAATTTTTATATAGCAAAATTGAAAACATTAATACATACATAACTTTATTATTTTGATACATACATAACATTAACACTCACGCCTGTCATCCAGAGGGGTATGCAGAGACTACAGACTTCCATTTAGCACGATCCTGACGTACCTCTCTCGCCTCTTCCACATCCATATACCTACGCATACATGCTCGTCGGTCAAGGGTACTCTTAATTTTGCCCATTCTTAGTATATCGGCAATTTGGTCGACAAACTTCCGCCTAGGACGTCCCTTTCCGACTCTTCCATTCACTTCTGCAACATATATTTGCTTTGTCAGTCTTTCCGCATTCATTCTTTCTACATGACCAAACTACCAAAGCATTCCTTTCTTAATCCTGGTCACCGCATCATCTTGCAAACCACACTCTTCTTTTATCACACAGTTTCTTACCCTGTCACTCAGATTCAGCCCTAACATAGGTACTCCCTAGCGACCGCATTTCTACTGCATTTATTCTACTCTTGTGCTTCTTTAAATTTATTATTTTCAGTCATACATATTTTATATATACATATATGTAATAGTTATAGCAGTTATACACTTGTAATTCTGCCATTCTAACTAATTACGTTGTGAAAAAATAAATTAACCATAAAGAATAGAATCATGCAATGTGTGTAACGCGGTATCCAGTCACTTATTTTGCTTCGTTCTGTTTTAAGTTAAATATTATTGTAATCCAATCAATAGAGTTAGAAAACTCTGTATAAAAATCTGTATCCAGTGCTAATCCGTATCACACACCGAAAATCTGTATAAATACGGGGAAATCTGTATATATGGCAACACTGGCGCAAGATAACTCTGCGCGCGACTGATGGCGTGCTTAATGTTGCCAGCTTAACTAATATTTTTTCCTTCGTTTAATCTTATTACTGGAATTGTATAATTATATCAAATTACATAAATTACCTCATTGATTACCAAATCTCAATTAAAAAAACTGTAATGTTTAGCCTAAACTTACAAAGACCTAATAATTTTTTAAACCCCATATTTATTGTTTAAGATCCGCGTAATAAATATATTTCTTGATTCTAACTTTCATAAGTTTGATACCTCACTACACAAGTTTAACTACGCCACTACAATTTTTTTTACACAATTACAGGTACCTATTATATGCGTGTATAAAAAGGACTAATACTAAGATAAATGACTACTGATATTTTGTCTATAATAAATTTTTCCAAAAAGGTATTTTGAAACAACTGAAATATCATTATAATATTTATTATATATAATATTTATTATATATAATATTTATTATATATAATATTTATTATATATAATATTTATTATATTTATTATAAAGAACGAAATAAAAAGTCCAAGGAAACCTTGTAAATCTTTTATTGAATACCTATTATTATTTATAAATTTGGTGTAACAATGGTCCTGCAGTGGATCAACGCCTTCCATTCGCATATCTTCATCAGAATCCATGCTAGAGTCTTCATCAGATGACTCGGATGTGTCACCTGTAACATTAATTACAAATTCATCCATTTCCATATCCATCAGCCTATCTGATTGGAAATATTTATCTTCTATTTTTTCTACATGTTGGCATACGTTGAACCATTCTTCTGTCGTTACTGTTCTAAACGCCGCCTCAGTAATAGCAGCTATTTCGCTAGGAGCTTGAGTGATATTTTTCTCTGCAATGCGTCTCTTTACTATTGCCCAAATTTTTTCTATGGGATTTAAATCGCAGTGGTAAGGCGGCAAACGGAGAACCTCATGTCCATATTCATTTAGCATTTGATCTATTTCGTACTGTGGGTCTCCTTTGTATTTTTTAATTAATTCGTATAATTGCGCTTTTGTCCAACAGTCTTCAAATGTAATACCATTTCTCGTAAGCCATCCTTGGAGCTCTGCTTTTGTATTGCCAATTGTAGGCGCCTTGTTGATCTGTGTGCAGTGGTATGACGCATTATCCATCACTACAATGCAATTCGTTGGAAGATTCGGCACAATTTTTTCTTTCATCCACCGCATGAAGTTAGCTGAATTCATATCGTCATTATAGTTATTCGATTTGGAGTTAGACCTGAACAGCAGCAGTCCGTTTTCAACAAACCCAGTTTTACCTCCACCATGGGCTATTATCCATCTTGCACCGACGCTATCAGAAGCTAGAATACCAGGCTGTTCCTTCGATTGCCAACATTTTTGAAGGTGGTATGAAGCATGTATATACGTTTCGTCAACATAAATTATCGGTCGATTTTCTTCCTGACGATTCTTGCGCAACCTCAGAATATATTTTGCTCTCCAAGCTGCAATATCACTGCGTTCTACCAATACTTTTCGTTTAGACTGGCACCTTTTATATTTGTAGCCCATAGTCTTTAAAATACTCCTCAACGATGTTCTGCCATATTTAAAACCAATATCAGTTTTCAATTCCAACCAAAGTTTATTTATGGTAGGAATCTCCTTCTTCACGACGTAAAATGATTGAATTAAATGCCTTATAGCGCACATATCGAAATCGTCTAAATCATAAATTTTTTTCCTTCGGCTCCTAGTTTTTCCCGGCGTCACAATTTTAGAAGATGAAGCTTCTGCTATATTACCCTCTTGACTTATCTGGGTGACGGTGCGTTCAGAAACACCTAAAATAAAATAAAAACAATGCATTATAAATACATGATATTAATGACACGAGGAAATTAAAAAAGAACAAATAGAGAAAATTGGGGAATTTTATTGTAATGGCATCCCTAAAAATTACCTGTTAAATATGCAACGCGGGCTCTAACTTTGGAAAACGGTACTATAGGCCCGTTATTGTCTCGTTCTTCTTCACAAGCACGTTTGACCTTCAAAATAACATCCCTGCCAGCACTTTTAATCACTTTCGGCATAATGATAACGATTAATTACTGCAAAAAAGAATAAAAACAGGACACCTACCACTCTATTTAGACTTGCCATAAACAGTAAGATGGCGGCAAACGATTAGTTCCAATTTTGGCCGCGCGCAGAGTTATCTTGCGCGCACTATAACAACACAACGCGCGTAAACGTATATTAGTAGGTATAGTTTTATTTTACAAAATGTCAAAATACGCGACTAGTCTATGCTTACTCAGTCGTTAAACTAGGTACCGCCAAGGATTAACTTTTATTCCGAGAGTAGATTCGGATTAAGCGCTTATTACACTATACAATTTTTAGGAAATCTAATTAGGAACCTAAATTGGAAGCTAGTGATCACACTACACTAAATTGAATTCTAAATCGTGACGAACCGCATTCGTAAAGAAGTTTCGGCGGGGTTGCACGTTTGATCGATGGCGCCGTATTTATCAAAACAGCAGAAAATAGGACTTGCCTTAGCCATGGTGGGAACAATGGATATTAAAAAAAGAGAAAAGAGTAATTGTCATTGAGAAAAAACTGTCCAATATGAATATAATTATATATTTTTAGATTCTAAGCAGTTTTTTTTTATAGGATAGGGTGACAAATCAGCACACAGTCCACCTGATGATAAGTGGTTGCTGCGGCCCATGGACATCTACATCTATCTCCGATTACAAATCAAAATGCAGATGCGTTGTCACCTGTAACGACTAAGATGGAATGCCTCGTTTCCAGTAAAAAGGTTCTCCGGTTCTCTACACTCGCCATACGAAACACAGCAACATTAAGCTACTATTTTACGCTGGTATTCTGTGGAAGCGTGGTGCTTCCTCAGTCGAGCCGACCCATTCGTGCCACAACTATACTACTAATATAACTGCAGCATGGCTCTACCACCTATAAAACAGTTTAAATATTTGTTAAGTTTGGTATCCAAACATATTGAAAAAGAAGTCACGATATTTCGATGTGTGAGTACCAAAGAATGTTTGATGGTGACATTACGTTTTATAGCCACCGGAAATTAATATTAAGGTTTAAAGTACCGCTCTCTGATATCAGACTTCTATCAAAACTTCAAGACATCCGCTTGTATCAAAGCGTGGGCGCCGACTGGTTGTTCTAAATCGTAACGTTGCGATTACACTGTCCTAAATTGTAAACAATTTAGGAAGTAGAGCGATTGGGACCTCCAATTTGACTAAATCGGATCCTAACTGTTCTAACTACGATTACACCTTCCTATTTCCTAATTAGATTTGCTAAAAATTGTATAGTGTAATAAGCGCTTAAGGGACTTTTTAGGTAGTATTTACTTATACGAGTACTTTGGATTTTGTAGTACTTTTAGGGTTAACATAATATGGTCGGGATTCGTCTGAATTCTCCCGACATTTTAAATGACCCCCAGACTCCTGAAAAAAAAAATCAAAATTTACAAACTTCTTTTCAGCTCTTTACATAACAGCTGCTTTTGATTTAATAAAAGCGAATTAGTAATTAGTCTGCATTTTGAAATAAATTCGTTTGAATTTTAAACCTTTTCTGAATACTATTAAAGAATCCAAATTGGTGGACTCACTAAAAAGTATAGACAAAGACCAATGCCAAACACATGCGGCAACCTAAAAATTTAGTGTTCTTATGTTAGTTACATATTAAGTGCCAAGTCTTTTTGTAGCCCTTTAATTTGGAAAAAAAAAACTTCTTATTTTACATTTTTTTTTATTTTTATTTCTATTTATATTTTATTTCTCCTGAAAATCCCAAAATCCCGACATTTTCAAATTTTGTCCAGATATTTTGGTCTTCTGATCTGGCATTTCTAAGTATTTTGTATTTGTTATGCCTTTAGCAGTTTGTTGTAGGGTTTATTTCTTAGTTATTTTGATTTGTTTAACGTTGGTTTAAAATAATCATCTATGACGTTATTATTCGGTTTCATTTTCGTGGTAAGTTAATTTTCTTGAAATTTTAGATACTTTATTGTAAGCCAAAAAATCATTATTTTTAATATAAACCATAAAATAGTAAAAAAAGATGCATAATATAAAATATGTTTTCAGTAATGTGTAAGTTAATGTTCTAAGGGTACATTTTTGGAAATTATATGGGAAGCTTAACAAGACTGTTTCCTGATAAATGTTGGCCAAAGTCAATTTACCTCTAAAAAAAAATTAAGCTTCGTAACTCCTCAGTAGGTAACCATCAAATCATAATTGATGCAGTATGATGAACAAGTTGCAAAGTATCTTTAGATTTTCTTCATTTTAAATTTTCTCTTCATCTGTAAAGATCATATTTGGGTACCTTTCACCAGCGCATTGGGACTACAAGCGTGATTTCATCATTATCGATGAAAATTCCCGTTAGGTCCCGACCTGAATCTAGGTTATCCTAGCGATAATTTTCATTTCGCGCGATAATATTTTTTGTATCTTAAAGGGTTTCGTAGAACTCTAATTCTAAGCTTTGACAGCGTTCCTAGTCAGTCTGATCGGAATAGCACGGGGTTTCACCCCACACTCCGATATTTTTTTGTACAAAGGCAAACTTAAAGGCATAATGCCATTCTCTGCCAGCTATCTGTAGAGTATAGAATATATATATATATATATATATATATATATATATATATATATATATATATATATATATATATATATATATATATATATATATATATATATATAGGTACGTTAAGCACTTATTACACTATACAATTTTTAGGAAATCTAATTAGGAAATAGGAAGGTGTAATCGTAGTTAGAACAGTTAGGATCCGATTTAGTCAAATTGGAGGTCCCAATCGCTCTACTTCCTAAATTGTTTACAATTTAGGACAGTGTAATCGCAACGTTACGATTTAGAACAACCAGTCGGCGCCCGCGCTTTGATACAAGCGGATGTCTTGAAGTTTTGATAGAAGTCTGATATCAGAGAGCAGTACTTTAAATCTTAATATTAATTTCCGGTGGCTATAAAACGTAATGTCACCATCAAACATTCTTTGGTACTCACACTTTATCGAAATATCGTGACTTCTTTTTCAATATGTTTGGATACCAAACTTAACAAATATTCAAACTGTTTTATAGGTGGTAGAGCCATGCTGCAGTTATATTAGTAGTATAGTTGTAGCACGAATGGGTCGGCTCGACCGAGGAAGCACCACGCTCCCACAGAATACCAGCGTAAAATAGTAGCTTAATGTTGCTGTGTTTCGTATGGCGAGTGTAGAGAACCGGAGACCCTTTTTACTGGAAACGAGGCATTCCATCTTAGTCGTCACAGGTGACAACGCATCTGCATTTTGATTTGTAATCGGAGATGGATGTAGATGTCAACCACTTATCGTCAGGTGGACTGTGTGCTAGTTTGTCACCCTATCCTATAAAAAACTGCTTAGAATCTAAAAATATATAATTATATTCATATTGGACAGTTTTTTTCAATGACAAGTACTCTTTTCTCTTTTTTTAATATCCATTGTTCCCACCATGGCTAAGGCAAGTCCTATTTTCTGCTGTTTTGATAAATACGGCGCCATCGATCAAACGTCCAACCCCGTCGATACTTCTTTACGAATGCGGTTCGTCACGATTTAGAATTCAATTTAGTGTAGTGTGATCACTAGCTTCCAATTTAGGTTCCTAATTAGATTTCCTAAAAATTGTATATCGTTGCGATTACACTGTCCTAAATTGTAAACAATTTAGGAAGTAGAGCGATTGGGACCTCCAATTTGACTAAATCGGATCCTAACTGTTCTAACTACGATTACACCTTCCTATTTCCTAATTAGATTTCCTAAAAATTGTATAGTGTAATAAGCGCTTTAGTTTACTCCCTCCTTACTCTAAGTTTATTAATACTGAAATTAGGTATTTTAAGCTTTAAACTAGGAGTAAAGTTAATCTTGCTCAAGTCTGTGTTTATTAATAGGGCTGTTTGAGTATATATTCTATGCTCAAAGGCTTAACCCGTCAGGGTGAATGTATTCTGTGGTGCTCACAAACTATAATAAGAGGTGCTTAACCACAAACCATTTCTGTCGTAGGGCCACTAACTCGCCCTATTATGTCCGTAATGCCGACCTACATCGAGACTTAGAGCTCCCAACAATCCAGCAGTTCCTCAAATCACTCTCTGAGAGATTTTTCAAAGCCTCAGAGTCCCACCCAAATCATCTCATTCGTGAGACAGCTGCCTATGCAGCCCCTATCCACACTCGCTATAGCGTGCGCAGACCGAGAAACTCTCTCTCGGACCCCCCAACAAGCTTTCGCCTGACCTGAATCCTGAACTGCCTCCTGGCGGCTCAGGCCGAGCCTACATAACACATCCCTTAATCTGCCTTAGTTAGGCACTCTTCTAAGCGGCTTTTCGCCGCTTGCGCCCTCCTTTCTGCCAAGGAGGGTCGCGTTCGTATATGGCTTAGAGATCTCTAGTCAGATCGTTAAGCCAATTCCTAAAAGGTTGGGTTTAGTGGGTAAAAGTCGCCACATAACCACGCAGCCGGCTGCGTGGTATGCTATGAGCATTCCCAACCTCCCTCCCCCGCTTTCCGGAGGGTTGCCCATATTTGCTTCGGGCGCAAAAAAAAAAAAAACCATAGATAAATAAATATGTAGCCACAAGCCACAAACTACAAACTAGGTAATAAGAGTACTAACGTAAACACCATAGATAAATAAACACCATATTATATTTTATTTTGTTTGAAAACTCCAGTTTATCGATGAAAAAGAGAACTCAATTATATTAAAGCTATAAGAAACAGGATGGCCTCTAGTGGAGTTTGTAGAATTTGTTTAAGCGTTAATGTACGCATGTTAGTACTAAAGAAGACTGGTCTCCAAAATTTGTACAAAACATTGACGAACACCTTTGTAAGTTTGTTAACATTTCTTTTTATTGTTAATTAAAGTTGCGGTAATTTGTTGTTATTACCGGAGAAATACATTATAACTTGCCTGATATAATTAATCGTGGCTAGGCTAAGTTGCAGGTGACAAATGCAACCATAACCTGAAAAACAACAGTTAGCCTGAAACCTTGCCACGTACTAGAAGGGACACTAAGACTTAGTTGTTTGCAACACGCGTTAGAGCCCGCAGGCTCTAACTTACTGAGTGTGTGCCATAAAAAGGTATTTGAATGGTGAATGTAAAGCATGGGACACCCTTTTTATTGAGGCGATATGTACCATCTTGTTCTTCAGGGGTGACGGCACATCTGCATATTGGAGATAAATTTAGATGTCTATGGGCATTCACTAGCCATCAAGTGAACTGTGTGCTCGGTTGTCACCCCCACTGCATAAAAAAGTTTTCTGATCTAGAAACTTGAATATCTGTGTTGAAGTTTCTCCAGCAACTCAATATAATTTGAAATGCATACTCTAAAATAGGTTGAAAACATGTTTTATATATTTTAGTATCATTGTGGTATTATTATTATTATTCTGACCTGTTTGAGGAAAATGATGCTGCCCATATCCTTATAAGATAAAATAATCTATTTGTTAGATGTCCGAACTTACCTGGAACTTACTTCAGTCTTGTCGGTTATAGTGAGAGACTCGACAAATTTAAAATGACCTCTTTACTTATTCGCCGTAAGGAATATAACCTTATATATTTACATAAAATTCTCCATGAGATTGATTCCGGTTACTTCTTAAGTAAATTAAACTTAATTATAAAGTGCTATCCCTGAATTCCTAGCAAGACATTTTACCTGCAGACTTACAAGAACAATACTTATATATAATAATGTTTTGACTTTACAACGAGATATCCATGGAAGGCCCCGGCTTGGATATTTTTGACCCAAGATCAAGGATATTCAAAAGAGCAGTAAAAGAGCTTAGTCATACACACTCATTCCCATATCACATAGATTTTAAATTTGTAGTTTGTAAAATTTGAAAATGATGTGTCAACATACTTAGGAAAACAATCTGGAACAAAACTGTATATATATATATATATATATATATATATATATATATATATATATATATATAATAGCGACTTCGGTTATAGCGTCAATTTCGGGTATAGCGACTTGTTTTTATGAACCATTTATGACCGATTCCTAGAAATCCCTTGCGGATATTGCGACTGAGTCGGCACAAATACTCATTCATAAAACTATTAAGCTTTCTTATCCTTTGTTTACATTCACAGATGGTCAAACTAATGCTTTGTTTGTATGTAGGACTACGTAGCATGTTTACGAAGTTAAACTTGTGAATCAGTTACATAGAAATTCCAGTGAGTGAAAAGTGTTTCTTAAACTTTACTTAAATTTGGATTTTCACATTCTACAATATCAACGATGTGGAAAAACCGCGCTAAAATTATGGAGTGTTTTGAATCAAAATAGCTGAAAACAATGAAAAATCACAAAACACCTGTGTATAACATAATTAAATAAATGATAAGTAAATATGTACATGACTTATTATTATTATTATCTGGTAATAGGCGAGCAGCTTATAGCTGATATGCCTATATCTGTGTTGGTGTTTTATATTAGTCCAAGTTCACACTAAGAATACACTAAATTGGATTGTCTTTACACCATTTGTCCAATTTGTTTTTAAAACTAATCACAGAGGGAGCATCTACCAAGTCTTGAGGCAATTTGTTCCATATGTTTATGATTCTGTTGTTTAGTGTGTGATGTCCCACATTAGTGTATGAGCGGGTGTGGGCCAATCTCATATAGTTAGGATGTCTAGGTCGGTGGATACTGCTGATGTTAAAAATATGTGGCAGCTCTTTGCAATTATATTTATGTGTCAATATTTTGTAGGTTTCAATAAGGTCTCCTCTGGTACGGCGAGATTTCAGCGTTGTTAGATTCAATATTTTTAATCTCTCTTCATATGGCTTTTTGCGAAGGCATAATGGAATTTTTGTGGCTTTTCTCTGTACACTCTCCAGCAAGTCCACATCCTTAAGAAAATAGGGGTTCCAAATTTGAAATCCATACTCTATCAGCGGTCGGACGTATGTTTTATAAACCTTAAGCAATGTATCTGGAGTCAGATGCTGAAACGATCGTCTGATTGCATACAAAATGCTGTTGGCCTTTTTGACAATACTATGGATATGGTCAGCCCACTTGAGGTCAGATGATATTAAGACACCTAAATCCTTGTGTGAGTTAACTGACTGTACTGTTGAATTTCCAATGTTATACATTTCTCTGGGATTGTTTCGGCCTAGATGCAGAACTGTGCACTTAGAAGGATTAAGTCTTATAACCCAATTTTTTGTCCACTCCTGTATACGCTTTAAGTCTTCTCTTAAGGTTCCCTGGTTCAATAGAGGATTTCCGAAGTATTTCACATCATCAGCAAAGAAACAGGCTTCTGAGTGTATTACAGAACTCAGATCAGCAACAAAAATGCCAAAGAGGGTAGGCGCGAGTACAGATCCTTGTGGCACTCCACTGAAGATGTCTTTAGGTTATTATTTCGGATATAGAGACCTCCAGATATAGCGACGACATTAAAGTGGTCCCTCCGCCGTTGTTATAACCGAAATTCACTGTATATATATACAGTGAATTTTACAAATATTTATATATATATATATAAATATTTGTAAAATTTGAAAATGATGTGTCAACATACTTAGGAAAACAATCTGGCACAAAACTGTTATGCATATATGTATACATATATATATATATATATATATATATATATATATATATATATATATATATAATTTTTAATAAATAAATAAATACTGCTTCATAAATTTAAAGTGGTCAAAACTGTTAGGGGATGTATATTGTTGTTCTTTCATTTGAAACTAAAGTAACAGTGGCCTAATAGTTAAGGGTGCAGACTGCAAACTTAAGAAAGTAGTAAGTTTAAATCTGCTATTTGTCAATTGTTGTAAATTACTCCTAGTGCAAGCATTTTCAGTTTACCTGAGGCAAGTAAGAGAAGTATTTGTAATGTTAATAGTGATGCTAGCAATTAAATTTTAAAAATTGAAAGTAGGTTTAGTAAGAATGAATTTTTAAATCCAAAACTTGAAAATACCTCTGAATCTACTGTTTTTAACATTATATCTGCTAATCTCACGGAGATTCCTACAGACTTTTAGAGTATTGTGTACTTATAGCTTGCTGAACTAACGACAGATAGGGAAACAATTCTCGAGTGGTAGCCTCATAATGATAAGAAAATTATGGAGTGAGCCCCCACTAGATAGTGGCGATCATGTAAGGCAGGAAGTCAATGTATGTAGGTGGCTTAGGACTGTCTTGTTGCAGTAACGATGATTCACTGTGTGGTAGGAGCTTTGTGTGCTCAGGAGTCTGTCTGGGTGGTTATCTTCCTCTTACCTATTTCTGCTACAGAGCAGCAGTAAGTGCTTCAGTCTGCAGGACGTTGAGAGCCAGTGTAATAACAGGCTGTGAAGTATTACATCCTTTTTTTTTGGTATAGGGTAGGTTGACAACGAGCACACAATCCAGCTGATTGATTGCTGTGGCCCATAGACATCTATATGTAACCTCGATTATGAATCAAAATGCACGATGCATTGTCACTTGTAAGGACTATGATGAAATGCCTCGTTTCTCTGTCTCCGGTTATCTGCACTCACCATACTACTTTTTGGCATTAAGCTACTATTTAACGCTGGTATTCTGTGAGAGGGTGGTCCTTGCCCGGTCAAGCTGACCATTTCATGCCACAACTAAACTACTAATATAACTGCAGGGTGGCTCTACCACATATATCTTAGTTCTCAAAGGTGACACTGCATCTGTATTTTTGCCTGAAGTTTATTTCAGATGGCCATGGGCTACAGGTTCCACTTTAAATATTTAATTAAACAAAATATATATAAAAGGGTTGTTATAATATAAACAAATACATGGTTGATAATAACCCCTGGGCATGAAGTGATTGCTTCCAAGCTGTTTCTAAAATAAATTTCGTATAATCAGTACAGATAAAGAATGGGATTAAAAATGGCAACTCATATAGCCCATACGATCAAAATGCCCACCACCAATAACGAAAATCCACTAATAACAGTGTATAGTTATAACGTTATATTATTCGGTTGATTGGGAATTATTTAATACTTTATTAATCGGAAAATAGGTGTTTTAATTTTAAATAAAATTTATAATTAGTGACCTGCTCTGGTTTCTCCTGGGTGGGAGCTATTAATGTGGCGTTATTTAGACATAAGACAAGTTGCACTGAATGATTTCTTAAATTACACATTAAATAAAAATATGTTTACGGGTTTTATCGCGTTTAATCAACTGTTTTAACTTTTTTTTTATTTTCCCGACGTTTCGGGTGCTTTACAGCAACCATGGTCACGGGGGGGGGGGAGGTCCTGAGATGTTTGACGTCCCAATGTCAAAGTTAGTCTGGCCACCTTCAGTTTTTGAATATAAATTTTTGGTCCCACCTACGCAAAACAAGCTTACAGTATCATGAAGTCTTGCAGTGGTACGCTTGGGTTTGGACTTAATTTTGTTAATTATAGGATCCCAAGCAAACGGCAGCACCCATCCATCTGCTCCATTGAAATTAGGATGTTTCTTAATTTCAATAGCCTCGCGTATCATCCTATCATCCTTGGTAGGAATCGGTGTTCTTTTGCGGGGATTTGTGGTTTATCAAATCTAATGTAATGGTGGGCACTTTGACCTATGTAAGAGAGACCACATTCAATATCTAGCTTGTAAATGCTGCATCTTTTAGAAAAATATTACATTTGATGGATGGTAAAAATTGACTAATCTTCTTCGGTGGCTTGTAGAATGTTTTAATGGAAGCTCGCTTCAAGATGTAGCCAACTTTGTCTGTGACTCCTCTGACATACGGTAGTACAGCAGGCGCGCGCTCGACTGTGGCCAGTTTTTTCTGAACCAGTGGTAAAGTAAAAAGTGTCTTTCAATAAGAATACACATAATCTGTATTTAATAAAAAATTATTCTATTCTATTCTACTTACCATGAGGTGGATTGTAAGTTTATTTACCACTTCAATGCTATAAAAAATGATGTTGTTGAAGAGAATTGTGGTAGCCAATAGATTTCATTACAAACTTGTGTATTTAAGTAGTTTCCCATATTTATGACGAACTTTTATATTTTCAGATGGCTGAGGATGAGGAGCCCATAATTGTCTGTTGCACCTGTCATGCAAGACTCGTTCGTTGCGGGAGATTGCAACAACAGGCTGTTGAGTCGAATGCAGTTCAGGAGCAGTTGCTTGCAGGAGGGTCCACGGTATTATCCATTTCATCCATTAGAACCTATAACAGTCCACTGCTGAACACAGACCTCTCTCATACATTGCTTCGTAGGAGGGATTTTGACAAATTTGGTTGGCGACCGCAGTTTATATTAATGTGAGTTGTTATCAGGAAGATGCCTCTGCCCAACTCCTGTTTCTGTTTCCCTGTGTCGGCTCTTACGACACCCGTCTCGTGGGTAGGTATAAGTATAGGCACAGAATAAATAATAGTACTACTTTGATGTCGACTGCTTACCGACGTTTAATAGCCTACATAATTATTATTAATCAGATAAATCGCACACGAAAGCTAAATAAAACTTTATCGCTGCGCGCTAGTGTCCATATTACTTTGCATCTTTTTTGGCACGGCGGACTTTACGTGGTTATTAAGGGATGTCAATAGAAAGTAAAAAAATACATTACGAAATGTTAATTATGTTACTTAGGTGAAGTACTAATATTCTGACTATGATTGACTAACCATACTTTTGCCCAATATCAAATTTGATGTAATGGTGGGGATAGATCAAATCTGATGTAATGATGGGGATAGATCAAATCTGATGTAATGGTGGGGATGGATTTGATAAACCACAAATCCTCGCAAAAGAACACCGATTCCTACCGAGGATGATACGCGAGGCTATTGAAATTAAGAAACATCCTAATTTTAATAGAGAGGATGGTTGGGTGCTGCCATCTGCTTGGGATCCTATAATTAACAAAATTAAACCCAAACCCAAGCATACCACCGCAAGACTTCAAGATACTGTAAGTTCGTTTTGCGTAAATCGAACCAAAAATTAATATTCAAAAACTGAAGGTAGCCGGCCTAACAATGACATTGGGACGTCAAACATCTCAGTCCCCCCCGTGACCATGGGCGCTGTAAAGCACCCGAAACGTCGGGAATTAAAAATAAGTGAAATCAGTTAAATAAACGCGATAGAATCCGTAAATTTAGTTTTATTCAATGTTGATGAAGTATTTGCCTTAACTATCACTTGGCAGGCACCTTGATGATCACTATCTGTCTCGCACCTTCGATTCTGTTTCCCGTTGCCATATGGGTGAATGTTTTTTCTACTGCAAAGTTAAGTTTATCCTTTAACCCAAGTTACTTTTTCGTTAGAGCATTAGGCTATATTTTATGAATTTTAGTAAGATAAGTATTTATTTTTTTTACAAAAATAATTACCTAACTGCTTATAATGTTATATGTTACCCTATTGTATATACCTATACGAAATATCATCTATGGGTAATATTACTCAATAAACGTAATAATTTCCGACATTTGGGAATCTGTTTTGAAAAATTGTTGAGTCTCGATTCTTGGGATGGATGCACTACCTACATTCTTATTTAAGTTTATTCGGAACCCTCACTTCTGTCCGGTTTTTATTATTACTTGGAGTTGTCGTCAGGAAGATGCTGCTGCCCATCTCCTGATTCAGTTTTCCTCTGTCCCTTTTTACCACATCTGTGGGAATGTATAGGGTAGTATGGATTCTCCTGCACCGCCACTGGATTTTCCTCATTTAAAAAATAATTTGGTTTCAGTCAATACCAAACCCGCATGAGGCTAGATATGAGATTCAATTCACACCAATTCATCATATAGATATCAGGCCAGTTGAGTGTGATACAGAAAATGAATGTAAGGACGAAATTTTAAGCCTTGAATCTGTTAAAGTTGAGAAAATGAATTTTGAAAATGAGAATTCAAAATTTGAAGAAAATGGGAATCATGAAACAGGTAAGGATACATACATAATGATTTCTTAAATTTACGCGAACACTACACATTGAATAAAACTATTATTTACGGATTTTATCGCGTTTAATTACATTAATTTATTGCTATTATTATCCCGACGTTTCGGGTGCTTTACAGCGCCCATGGTCACGGGGGGGACTGAGATGTTTGACGTCCCAATGTCATAGTTAGTCCGGCTACCTTCAGTTTTTTAATATTAATTTTTGGTCCGATTTACGCAAAACGAGCTTATAGTATCATGAAGTCTTGCAGTGGCCAAACCCAAGCATACCACTGCAAGACTTCATGATACTATAAGCTCGTTTTGCGTAAATCGGACCAAAAATTAATATTAAAAAACTGAAGGTAGCCGGACTAACTATGACATTGGGACGTCAAACATCTCAGTCCCCCCCGTGACCATGGGCGCTGTAAAGCACCCGAAACGTCGGGATAATAATAACAATAAATTAATGTAATTAAACGCAATAAAATCCGTAAATAATAGTTTTATTCAAGGATACATACATTTTGAGATATTAAAGTAAGGTACAGTTTACCTAATGCCAAGTGGATACTGTAGCCCATGAACATAAATAAAGAGGGCTTCGTATGCAATGTACTGATTTACTGATTTGCCTTTGCCTGAATTCAAAGTGCGTATAAAAATCACTCTTAAGGAGAAAAAAATTACTAACTAAATACTTATTTAAAAGATAAGCATGGAGAAAAACACGTGTTTCAACAATTATCGGATATATTTTAACTAATTTGTGTCGAGCCCCGTTAATACTTTAGCCGTCTTCTATGTTTGTCGTTATATAAATTTATGTGTTGTGTTGTTCATTACTTATTAGTTGGTAAGTAGCAGTAGTTAATTAATTTATGTATACTTAACTAATATCATGAACAGAGACAGGGTAGATTCAGAACCACGATATAATGACAATCCATCTGGTTTTGGTCCCTTTAAACGAAAATGTACAGACTAACACCAAGCATTCATTAAAAAGAAGTTGGTCATGAAGATACGCCATCAGCGTCATATCAAAATATTTACACTCGCCTTGGTATTTTAGAAGAGAAAAATACACAGATAGTGATGGGGGCTTTTTATAATCCATCTTAAGTGTATAGAACTCGATCCTTCATTTGCTTATACAGTCCTGTCAAGATCGGCCATATTCTATTCCAAAAAAAGGTTTCCGAATATGAAAAACGAAGCACAACAAATTTAGGTTGTAAAATATCAAGAGATCAATATATACGCTCAATAGATTTAAAACTGCTTCAGATTCCAATAACTTTATTAAATCATCTTTTCTTGCTAAATACAAACTATCAGCAGTCATTCCAACCTTCAATGTTAACAGAATTGGTGTTGTCAGAGGTGTACCATCTGATATTTCCATGGAGGAGTTAGTGTCTGTGTTGGTACTACTCCCTGGTAGAGAATTTATAAAGGCTAGATTAAAAAAAAGAATATTAACAATGCTACAAACATTATTAATATTCCCCTTAACCACGCGTGGTAAGCTTAGATTGCTTGTGTTATGACTGGTCCACGCCGGTAGTCGAATGGCGGATTCGACCCACGACCTTTTTAAGTTCGCGATCCGCGCCCAGCCATTAGGCTACTGTCGCTTCATCATCAGATTACATTGAAAAGTAAAGAAAGGATGATATTGATTGGGTGGCTACCCAAACTATTGTCCTTAAATTTTCAGGCCAAGAGCTTCCTTCTCACTTATACTGCTTTTACTCATAAATTCCTGTATAAAACTACTTACTCGGTTCCATACAGTGTTTGAGGTGTTGTTGCTTTGGATATGAAAAAGCTAAGTACAGATCAAGCCACGCTGCTTCAAATGCTCAAAAGAGCACACTGGAGATAATTGTGTTAAGGATATCCCAACATGCCTGTTCTGCTCTGATAATCACTTGGCATAAAAGTTGCCCTGAACATTCAAAATAAAAAGGCATTTAATTGGTGATGTCCCAAGAAAATGTTTCATATCTAGAGGCATCTGCTTGCCTCCCTGCAGTTAGGAGACCTTTCATCTCAACAGTTATCAAGTATTCCCCTGTCCCTTCTGCTTCTCAATCTTATAGAAAGACAGTTTTCAGAATTAACCCAACTAGACCCGTTCCAAATTCTGTAGACTATGATATCGTAGCGCACAACAATGTTATAGGAACGCCTACTTCCTCCCTTCCGAATGGTTATGCTCTTCAAGCTAATTTATCCTCTAATGATAATCACCTGGAAAACCTTATGTCATTCATCTCTGATATAATTCGTAAATTTGGTAACATATACTTACCGTTTAAAGTGGGAAGTAAACTCGATGTGCTCTTCCAAAATTTTATAAAATTCAATTGTCTCCACACCCTTCAGCGGAATTGTCCAAGCGTCAAGAACAAGGAAATCTAAATTAAATAATTTGGTAAATACTCATAACTCCTTTGTCCTTGCTATTACAAAAACATGGTTTGGTAGTCCTCATTTTTCATTTAAATTAAAGATAATCACATTAAAACGTCGTTCTGATAAAATTGATGATGGATGTTATTAGGTTTGGTCTTTTTCATCAAGGTTATAATATTCACTGAGCTTGCAAACCTCAAAGAAAAAAATGTCCTCCGTGGTAGCAACCTCTTATCAGTGGAAGTGACATTTCCTACATTAATATTGCACTCTTAATGTGTAGCTTTGCGTTACAAAATCAACTATACTTATTTTAAATCTTTCATAATAAACAAAAAATAACACCAATCAACTTATAGATTCAGACTTAATTGATATCTACCCAAGAATTCTTTTCTTAATCAAATCTATAGGAACTGAGTTCCAGTTTTATCATTATCATTTGCCTTATATTTACCTTCTTAATGATTATTTCAGTTTTATAGTTTTACTGTAAAAAAATAAAATATGTATGAGTACAACAAACTTAGAAAACCCTAATCGGCTGCAACATTAATAAAATCAGCCATGAATCGTATGAACTAATTTGTAGTTCAATTGTATCACACAAATACCCACATTCTTTCTTTTAAAACAGAGGATTGTGAGTGTTTTCATCCGCTTCAGACACCTGAACATAGTTTGCACCTGTTTCAACTCAAATCATCGTTTTCGTTTACCCCAGACCCCGGAACATTGTTGTCATGTATACCAGGCCATGGAACATCTCAAATTCCGAGGCTCTGCACTAGGTCCTGGACTATCGACGAAACGTGCGCCACTCATGAAATCAAAAAAGCTTTTCTTTAATGAATAATGGGGACACATATCACCATGTTTACATGTAACACAAGTCTTTTTCTAATAAATCCTGCTTTGGGTTCATTGTGTCAGTCAGGTAACCTGATGAGTTTTCAAAGTTTCGGGAATACTCATTTCTTGATCAAATAATTGTTTGTCTGTCCTTTATCTGTGTCTCATTCACGACAGAAATTATGACATTAGTTACACTTGTTTCTATAGATTTAATTAGGGTAACAAGGTTGGGTATATCTTTGCCGTGAGCGACTATGCGATCAGCTGTGCGTTTACCACCTCTCCGACACCATCAACAGACTGCTTCCCATACCCAACCTCGCTAAAATTCCACGTCGCAACTCGTAGCCTATATCGCGGCGTTGTCTTGTGTAAACAAATAAAATGCCTTTGTATTTCTATACTGTGCTGTTGGTCCATCGCTCAAGACATGCATTGTGTCCATAGGATGTGACAAATGTACTTGATCCAGAATTTTCTGCATGTGAGCAAAAACTGCACAGGCGTCATGTCGCAAACAGTCCGAAAACGTGCAAAAAGAATAACTCTTCGAATCTTAGGTATGAGGGCACTTGTAGTAGTAATATACGCCTGTATGTTATCTGCTGCCTCGACGCTCCAAAATGTACTGCTTGTATTTCGATAAAATATTTGCAGTATCAATCTTGCCATCCAAGCCAAGAGCCAATCTCGTTTTACTGTCCGTAATTTGTATGTTTTCTGAGTCGAGTCGTCAAATTTATTTATTTTCTGAACTTTAGCCTTACAAATCTCGCATTTGCGTAATACACACGCTTTTTAATTCATCTCACACACTACTGTTTTACAAAGCTCCCACAATTCTGATTAGAAATAACGTCCATATATTTTTAGTATTTCGAAAATTAATTGTTAAATTTTCTTGAACAACACAAAGGCATGATTCTCTTTCGAAAATTTTCAAAATAGCCTCATTCGGCAAAAAATTTGCAAGTCTAACTTTAATTAAATTCTGTTTTGTGAACAATATTAAGGATGCAAGTGGAAATGGAACCCGGGTATAGTACGCGAGTAGTACTGTAATTTTTTTACGGCAAACGCCTAGCATCTGAGCTGACAGAGATATTTCTGTGTGTCTTGTAATGGCTCCATCTTAATCGTCCCGTAAACTTCCAGTGCTGAACATGGATGAACCTCTCCCAAGGTAGTCACGCTTGGCATACGATTGAGGATCGCAGAGCCAGACGTGAGCACCTCTAACAATGTTGCCTGTCGCCGGTTTGGTTATTTTATATCTGAAGTAAACGAGATGGTTATACTATACTAAGCGATAAGATTTTTCTGGCAAACCCATAGTCGCCTCTTACGAAACCCACGGGGCAAAATATGTTCATGAATTCTTTTACGCCGCACCTACACGGCAACTTCTACTATATTCTTAAAAATGCTGGTCAAAATGTATGTATGTCTAACACTTTCCACGTGGGGATTCGAAACAGCGATTATTAGATTAATGTAATTATAACACGGTCAGAAGAACGTAATTATTATCATTCGAATTTAGTTTCCTTGCCATTCCTTCCCCCCAAAAATGAATATGAGAGACATTATCCAAAAATGAATATGAGAGACATTATCCAAAGTAATTGGCTAAAATACTTTATATCTAGCAACATTATTGAGTATAATTACGTAAAATATTGTAATATCCCTATTTCCTCCTGGGTTGACTGATATAGAACGAAGGTATAAACTCTGCCCATTGTAAACCGTCTAAGGTGTCTCTAGGAACATTATATGAGTATAATTATGTAAAATCTTATAATTTCTCTATTTCTCCCTGGGTTCAATGATATAGAACGCCATAAGGTATAAACACCGCCCACTGTAAACCGTCTAGGATGTCTTACAATAAAGGTACAATCTCTTATAAATAAAGTGTTTAATTCGTGTGATTTCAGAACAACACCGCATACTAAAAAATAAATCAAATTCTACTGATTGTAACATAAACGATGTTCGTAAAGAAATCCGGAAAAAAGGGAATCGTCCTGCACAGATTATGAAAAAAATTTTGAAACGAAAAAATAAAAATGTGGTTACGAAAAAATTGTCAGGGGCATCAACAAAAGACATTCTCGTCAAACACATTTCACACAGTCATAAGACACAAAAGAACTCAGATATCACTGCAGTTCGGACACAAGTGGAACAAACTCCAGTCCTACAACTAACGGAAATGTTTAATTGTGATATTTGCGAATTTAAAACATCTCGTAAAGGTTACATTTTGGCTCATCTTAGAGCGCACGTCGCTAAACAAGCGTTCTGGTGTAATAATTGTGATTATAAATGTACAATCAAACAAAATTTATTAAAGCATATGAAAACACATACCGGAGAAAAACCTTTTTCGTGTATTATCTGTGAGTATAAATGTATTATGAGAGGTGATTTACAAGATCATATGAAAATATATACCGGAGAAAAACCTTTTTCGTGTGATATCTGTCAATATAAATGTATTAGAAAAAGTCATTTGCAAACTCATATGAAAATACATACCGGAGAAAAACCGTTTTCGTGTAATATCTGTGAATATAAGTGTATTCGAAAATGTGATTTTCAAACACATATGAAATTACATACCGGAGAAAAACCCTTTTCGTGTAATATCTGTGAATATAAATGTATTAGAAAATGTTATTTGCAAACTCATATGAAAATACATACCGGAGAAAAACCGTTTTCGTGTAATATCTGTGAATACAAGTGTATTCGAAAATGTGATTTACAAACACATATGAAATTGCATACCGGAGAAAAACCCTTTTCGTGTAATATCTGTGAATATAAATGTATTAGAAAATGTCATTTGCAAACTCATATGAAAATACATACCGGAGAAAAACCGTTTTCGTGTAATATCTGTGAATATAAGTGTATTCGAAAATGTGATTTTCAAACACATATGAAATTACATACCGGAGAAAAACCCTTTTCGTGTAATATCTGTGAATATAAATGTATTAGAAACTGTTATTTGCAAACTCATATGAAAATACATACCGGAGAAAAACCGTTTTCGTGTAATATCTGTGACTATAAGTGTATTCGAAAATGTGATTTTCAAACACATATGAAATTGCATACCGGAGAAAAACCCTTTTCGTGTAATATCTGTGAATATAAATGTATTAGAAAATGTCATTTGCAAACTCATATGAAAATACATACCGGAGAAAAACCGTTTTCGTGTAATATCTGTGAATATAAGTGTATTCGAAAAGGTGTTTTGCAAAGGCATATGAAAATGCATACCGGAGAAAAACCATTTTCTTGTAATATATGTGAATATAAATGTATTGAAAAAAAAAGATTGAAAAAACACATGAAAATACATACTGGAGAAAAACCTTATTCTTGTAGTATATGTGAATATAAATGTATTGATAAATGTCATTTGCAAACACATATGAAAATACATACCGGAGAAAAACCATTTTCTTGTAATATCTGTGAATATAAATGTATTGAAAAAAGTCATTTGCAAAGACATATGAAAATACATACCGGAGAAAAACCTTTTTCTTGTAATGTGTGTGAATACAAATGTATTCAAAAATCACGTTTGCAAACACATATGAAAATACATACCGGAGAAAAACCTTTTTCATGTAATATATGTGAATACAAATGTATTCAAAAATTGCGTTTGCAAACACATACGAAAATACATACCGGAGAAAAACCCTTTTCGTGTTATATCTGTGAATATAAATGTATTAGAAAATGTTATTTGCAAATTCATATGAAAATACATACCGGAGAAAAACCGTTTTCGTGTAATATCTGTGAATATAAGTGTATTCGGAAATATGATTTTCAAACACATATGAAATTGCATACCGGAGAAAAACCCCTTTTCATGTAATATCTGTGAATATAAATGTATTAGAAAATGTCATTTGCAAACTCATATGAAAATACATACCGGAGAAAGACCGTTTTCGTGTAATATCTGTGAATATAAGTGTATTCGAAAAGGTGTTTTGCAAAGGCATATGAAAATACATACCGGAGAAAAAACATTTTCTTGTAATATATGTGAATATAAAGGTATTAAAAAAGATTGAAAAGACACATGAAAATACATACTGGAGAAAAACCTTATTCTTGTAGTATATGTGAATATAAATGTATTGATAAATGTCATTTACAAACACATATGATAATACATACCGGAGAAAAACCATTTTCTTGTAATATCTGAATATAAATGTATTGAAAAAAGTCATTTGCAAAGACATATGAAAATACATACCGGAGAAAAACCTTTTTCTTGTAATGTATGTGAATACAAATGTATTCAAAAATCTCGTTTGCAAACACATATGAAAATACATACCGGAGAAAAACCTTATTCGTGTAATATCTGTGAGTATAAATGTATTGTGAGAGGTGATTTGCAAAAACATATGAAAATACATACCGGAGAAAAACCTTTTTCATGTAATATATGTCAATACAAATGTATTCAAAAATCTTGTTTGAAAACACATATGAGAATACATACCGGAGAAAAACCTTTTTCTTGTAATATTTGAATATAAATGTATTGAAAAAATTAATTTGGAAAGACATATGAAAATACATACTGGAGAAAAACCTTTTTCGTGTATTATCTGTGAATATAAATGTATTCGAAACTGTCATTTGCAAACTCATATGAAAATACATACCGGAGAAAAACCGTTTTCGTGTAATATCTGTAAATATAGAAGTATCACAAAAAGTTATTTGCAAAAGCATATGAAAATACACATAGGAGAAAAATCTTCTTCGTAAGAGATCTGGTAAAATATGTACATATTATGCAAACGTGTTTTTTTATAAATATAAGTGTACCATTTAAAAAAATATTTTTATTAAATTTCTTATGAAATTATAAAACGAGTAGAAGAACCTTTCCGTGCCTAATTTGCTTGCCTTTATGTGCTAATTTAAGCTTTATTTATTGGGTTATTCCGTTTATCCACCCTGAGAAATCCACCCTAGTGTGAATACACGAAAACGCGTGTTCGTTTATCCATCCTAGACGGGATGGATAATCGGAATTCACTTTTTGATTATTGTTCTGCCTTTTCAGCTCAAATACAGTTCAACAAAAAATAAATTCATACTTTAAGATACTATTTATTAATCTTTAATATTCACAAACTTAAAAGAAAAAAAACATATTACGTATTGAATTTAAACCAAATTAAACTTCAAGGAATTTAATTTTTAAATGAAAAGTTTTTAAATAATGATAGGTAATTTATAATTCTGCTATATATCCAGTAAATGACCAACCCTAATTTCATTATTGATTAGACATAATTGTGTATTCTGTTTAAATTTGTCTCTTTTAATGTACATTTGCAATCGTTTTCTAACACATCTGCAGTTACAAAGGTTACTGCAGAAGTGTTAGCAAAAACTTAAAAAAAAAACTAAATTATCTAGTCGTATCGAGTTTGTAGTTCTGTGAGGCACTACGAATGAATTACAAACAGCCACATAATTTTCGTTCGTGAGCCATGTCTTCATAGTTCACAGACGCCATCATATTATCATCGTATATTATGATGTAATAAAAAAATTCTAGAATGATCTGAGAGTTTTCTAATATATTTCACTGTTTAGCCCTATAAAGCTTACGTTTATCAAAACGACGAGCATGCAATAAATATTTCTATTTCTTCGAAATCAGAAATTAAATGGAAATTGAATTCAAACAAATATTATAGAAATTTGAATTCTCTGGTGAGATAATATTTACTGCATGCTCGTCGTTTCTTTCGTCGTTTTACTTACATACTCTCTCAGTACCCACCATAGATAAGAGTATATATACGGGAATAGATTAGAATCTCTAACGTAAAAATTTGCCCCGGCAACAGCACCGCCTGGAAGCTAGTTAATTAACTACTACTACAAATATACATAACTATAGATATTATATATATATATATATATATATATATATATATATATATATATATATATATGTGTATATATAAACATGTTCTGTATAGGTACTACTCCTTTTATATTGTTATTTTTATTAAGTATTTTGTTGATTTCTAAATAACAATAAAAAATTGTATGTTATTTAGAATTCGGCATAAATACTTTCGATAAATTATGGGATTATTAGGCAAAAAGAAAGATTTTCTTTGTTAACATTTTTATTTCACAATTTTAAATTAAGATATGTTGAAAATAAAATTCTAACAAACGTGAGATGTTATAAGGGTGAATTAACTTTTTATTGTAACATCAGCGCATATTTAAAAAAAATTACAAAAGTACTGGTGTTTTTAAAAAAAAATCATAAATTAGATTTAACAGGCATTTATATTCCAGGCAAGGCCACAAACTTTACCATAATTTTAAGCTGTTTTCGAGCTGAGTGCAGAAATTGGGACGTATAAGGTGTCCACTGGGTATCTCTTATTTCTACATGAAAACTACGAAAAATAATTATTAAACGACTTTTATTAAATTAAAGGCACAGTAACATTATTATACCAACTTCAAATAAACAGAAAGATAATCACACTTAAATTTTCCTAATTAATCTCCTGAGTCACTCTTAGAAAAAAGAAAACTTTGATTTGTGATAAAAGTTGTTCATATTATATAACGGACAAAAAATAATTAGGTTAGCTTCCCTTTCTTTCCATGAGATCTTTAGTCATCCCTTCTTTGGTCAGCTTGACATTTTTTACAGCTTTCATTCTTTTTCCATCTTTTTCATAAAATTCTTCTTGCCTGACTCATTCACACCACTTTATAGTTTCGTTATTTTTTGTTGTATCATGCTGTAATTCTTTCGTACCACAATCATTGCATGTTCCAAACATACAAGCTTGACTTTTGGTGTCACAAACCATGGAGAAATACGTTTGAATCATGGTTGCTAATTACACGTTTTCTTTTTAGAATTTATGCTTTATGTACTGGGTTGACATCAGTGGCGAAGCTTCTATAAAAGCCGAAAAGCCGGGCTTGCCTTATTAAAACTGAATCAATCAATAATATCAACTAATAAAATAACTCATAAACTGTTTCAAATTATTTCAATTTTCCCGCGTACTCCACTGTTCGACACATGTCGACCGATGACCTCGTATTGCCTTAGCGATACTCACAGAGTACCTTTGTATAAAGCGATACTGCTGCTGTCATAAAAAGTGAGTTTTAATAGAGCGATTGGTTGTCTCGCTCGCTCACGTGGGCTTTTTACGGGCCTTTCGAGAAGACGATCGCTCTCTTTCTAACCTATGGCAAAATATTCTATAATGAAATATAACTACGAAATGTTTATATAGCAATTACTATTGAGCCACAAGCCTGGCTTTGCCATGAAGTTGTTTAGGAGTGCATTAGCGACTAGCGAATGGGGTGCGGGCCATTCGTATGCAAGTTCACTTCACATTTCAATGTTTGTTTGTTTTTGTTGTGTTTGTTAAAAATGTATGCTTTTTCAAATATTTTCAGTGAAAATGGGAGGATAATAGTGTTCATTGTGATGAATATAAGTGTGTTGAAGTGCTAATCGACGAGGAAAAGGTAAGATGTTTAAAAATGAAATTTAATATTCAATAAACATTTCTTCATACTTTAAAAATAGGTACAAGACTCTTTAGTATTAAAGTTAATTAAGTTAGGCGTATTTAAAGGTTTAATAACTCAATATTTATATTACCGTTCTGTATATATATACATTAAACGAATTAAAAATATCAATTTGAACACCAGCATAAAATATGAGACACCTAGGTTTAATTTTATAGGAAATAAGTGTTACAATCTTTTTTTAACGTAAAGCCCAAATTTTAATGAAATAAATCAAAAGAATGCAGATGAGTGTATTAAGATTTTTAAAGAATACTCCCTACAGTTATTTCCAGTATATAAAATTTTAATAACGCCATCTACTTAATTCTATAGGTAAAGTCATTTTATCGAACGAAAATTGGTTGATTCTGACGATGGTACCTAAAGATTACGCTAGATGGCACAAATACGCTATCGGCTAATTTATATTACCATAATATGAGTTTAAAAATATCGTTTTGTACGGTTTATTATGAATTGAAAATGAATAATTATATAATAAATAGTCATTACTTTAAGCTTTATGCTTTATTATTATAACTAATTCCTTTCGTAATCTGTTCTTTTATGCATATAACTTAAATAAAATAATTTCGAGGTTTCACATCTGCCAGGCGTCCCTTTTTTAACTTTGTACATAGTTTGTTTGTACTTTGTTCATGCTTTTCTTTTGTTTATGTATTGTATTGTTTTTAAATATCTAAAGCAAACCCAAATGGCTCTTTTCAAAACCACCGAAGGTGTGCAATTGCATATTACGTCTAGTAATCTATCGTAGTAATCTATCTAGCGGTAGTATGCTTTTTGTGTGCTTTGTTAAACACGTCCTTGACAGCACTGAATATGAAACTAAAGAGTGGAGACAGCTCAAGATTGGTGTATTTTTACTAGTTTGGAGCCCTAGCTTCGCCACTGGTTGACATGCAACTTACATAGGCACATTTCACGTCCATCTATTGAAGGTTTAACAACAAAGAAAGGCCGATTTCTAGTAAAATAATAATATGAGTACCTTTGTCAGGATTTTCATTTTTAAATACTTTAAACAGATTCTTCATACTATCCAATAGAAATCTTTTTTAAATTTTGTTTGCGCTTTAGTTATTGTCACTTTCTTACCACTTGTTGCTCTAGATATGTTATCTCTCACAAAGAAATCATAGCAATTGCTTTTTTTTTTTCAATTTAGTTGTATGTCTTTATTGTCTTTTCATTAATTTTGTTCTCAGTGCTCCTTGTAGTCCTATTGATTCTTTTATTATTTCTTTTTTTTCTGTTTTATCAATATACTCGAAAATATTTTTATTAGTCTTTTCTTTTTGTGTTTTTGTAATTCTGTATTTATGTTGTATCGCGTTTGTTAGTTTTTAATATTTCTTTTTTCACTTTGGTTTTCATCATTATTGAATACTTTATTTGATTTACGTAGTTTTCGGAGCCTGTGATAACGTTTCTTGTATTTATTGCACTTCCTTTCAAACTTTTCAATTTCATCTCTCAATTTTAAATTGTCTTTGTTGAGTTTAGATCGATTTCTTTTCACTTTTTTCTTCCCTCTTTCCTTTTTGGTTAAATTTGGTGAATGACATTGAGGATTATTGTGTAACGGTAAGTCTTCTTGATTATTGTTATTTAAATTGTGTTCTTGTAGAACCAATGGAGAACTTGGTGGTGTTAAATTAACAATATTATTCAAATTTTTCTGTTTTGCTCTTTGTTCCCTTTTTTGCATTTTCCAAATAACCCTAGCATTGAATTTCTCTTTAGGTCGTTTACTAATCTTTTTTGCGTGATAGTTTTTCTCTTCTTTCTTTTGTATTCTTCGTATTTTTCAGGAACTTGTTTTAATTTTTCCTTATAACACTTTTGCTTTTGTGCTGCAGTTAGCGGTGGCATTTTAACTAAATCAAAAGAAATACATGCCTAAGTACAAACACCCACATAAGCAACCATGCTAGAAGAATCCACCAAAAAAGCATTGCAAATATTTTGCAAGAAAATATCTGTTTGAAAGTTTTGTATGAAATTGGTTCTGTTCTCATGAATGGAAGCTGTGTTAATGCTGTAGTCGATTCGATTAGACTCGCTGTTTACGCCATTAACAATGGGAAATACTGATACTTTGGCAGTCTCACTGATTGACAAAGTTCGTAACACGCGGTGTTAGCAGTTTATTGTAAGCTTCATACATTTAATTCTGCCGATATAGATATCTGCTGGTATAGAGCTCACATCACAAAAATCTTCATAATATGTATATACAACGTGGGGCTACAATGGCGACTTTAATTTAACACATATATACGTTTTCACACTTTCATTTCATGACGAAATTATATTGCCATTAAACGTCATTATTTACGGATATATTTAAAATTTTAGAAAATAGCATGTTAGAGCAACCTGTACTTAAAGAACTGTCGCGCAGCGGTCATTTGCCGGGGTCACGGATCATAACATTGCATCATCGAAATTAAAACGAATAAGCAATACTATTGAAGGAAAGAAGATTTGTCGGCGAGCGGCCGGCGCAGGAGACACCTGCTCCTCTCCCGCACCCCGCCGCACTGATATCGAAATATTTTTATAGTACTAGCTGAACCCGTGTCCTTGACACACTTGTTCATAGCAGTGCGCATAATTAGGTCGACTAATATTTTGGTGAATAATTCTGCGAAAAGACGCTTGCCTATTGTTTTATTTATTAATTTTTGTGTAATTAGGTTATAGTACTGCGATAAAAACGCTTTATTTTGGTTTTTTTCACAATCTAGTTGATACATTAACATTTCTTGCGATACGGACGCTTTTATTTGTGTTATTAGTGCTTGTGTAAACCTGTGATCGTGATGGCAAATACACATCCGAAGTACACAGCAACTGAATATGCGGACATGATCCTAATTTACGGAGAATGTCATCAAAATTTGCGATTAGAACATATCGCGAGAGATATGGCGATACAAGACAATGCCCTACTCATTCTCGCACTATTGTAGGAGCTCTTCAGCGCATCCGCGAAAACCGACCAGTGGATCCTAGGTATCAACGCCCTGATCGACCGCCTACACGACAATACCCAATCCATTTAACTGAAAATGTGATACAACACTTCGAAGAACAACCCAAAACTAGCCTTCGCCAGAGTGCTAGGCATTTTCAAGTCCATCACAGAACCGTCCATATGATATTAAAGCGCGAAAACTGGCACCCATTCAAGTTTAGAAAAGTACATACTCTGCTATCGCGTGATAAAATAATAAGAGTTAGTTATTGTCAGTGGTTACTGAGAAAAATTGAAGAGGACAGTGACTTTCTTTCTCAAATTTGTTGGACTGATGAAAGCACGTTCACCAGAAACGGCATGTGGAACCAGCACAATCTGCACCACTGGGCACCAAAAAACCAAAATCCGCGCGTTTGGCGGGAGTCAGCCCATCAGTACAGATTTTCGGTAAATGTTTGGGCAGCTATTCATGGTGACAACATCATCGGACCCGTATTCATTGATGGGGCTTTGAACGGCGAAAGGTTTGTTAATCTATTAAATAATACGGTGTCAGAATACACAAACAACCTAAACGTCCATCGATACCAACGAATGTGGTACCAATTAGATGGCGCGCCTGCACACTCTGTAACAACAGCCAGGCAGTGGCAAAATGACACGTTTGGTGCACAATGGATTGGTAGATTTGGACCTCGTAGGTGGCCAGCAAGATCGCCAGACCTCACGCCACTCGATTTTTTTTCTGGGGGTGCATCAAAAACGATGTATACGCGGAGAACGTAGATTCGGTGGAACAATTACGCCATCGAATAATAAATGCGTTTGAGAAATTGAGGGAAATGGCTATAAGTGACAATTTATTATCAAATGTGCGAGAAAACATGAAACGCCGTTTAGTTCTTTGTATCTGCCAACAAGGTGGCCTTATTGAAAACAAGAAAATTTAAAATAAAGACAAATTAAAGCAGTGATTAGTGATGACAGTTAACAAATAGTAACACGAGAGTGTGATATGATACGTGTTTGACTAAGCATCTCCGCTGTAGGTACCACTTAGGACGCGCGCCGCCACGCCGGTAAGTTTCTTTGATAAACAAGACACTTTGCGCGGTTGCCAGCCCGCTAAACGTTGCGTTACCGCTCCGAGCCTCCGAGTTAACGTAAACCAACTAGGTAAGTATTTTCATGAATGAATTTTCGCAAGGGTGATCCCAATTTTAGTTACTTTTTTAATATTTAGTTTGTTTGAAAAAAATAATTTTTCAATTTACGAGTAATTTTAACTTTTCAAAATGAATATGATTAATGGTCACTAGCCCTACCCGTGTATTAAATTAAAGTCACCATTGTAGCCATACGTTGTATAGAACCCCTAATAGTAATCCCCAAATTTTTATTGACAAACTGTAACAACTTTTGTTGAAAATTTGTAATAGATCCAAAAAAATAATATTGTGTTGAGATTGGAACTTTGACACTCTAAGACCTAATAAAAATTGTCAATATTTGATAAATTTATTAAAAAACTTTAATATGGAAATGCATATTAAGTCACCAACTCGACAAACGAAATGTATCGATCAATTTGCAAGTAATATAAGACAAATACGAGCTGAGGTCCACTACTTAGGTTTGTCTGACCATGAGACGGGTCAAACTCTTACAATACAGGCGAATAAAAAACGAGATTTTATTAAGTGGTTAGAACAAGCTCGAGATTTTAGTGAAAATAATATTAATAAATTTTGTAGCTGCATTTCTTCAATCACTTTTTCTGATGTTTACGAACAATCATTCTTAAATGACGCTTTTCGAGAGTTTCATCATCTATTCGAACTGTTTTTTAATCTATGCTTTCCTGTAATAGTCGTAAAAAAACTAACAAAATTAGCAAAACCTCTTGGTTAACAAAAGGATTAAAAAAGTCTTGTATAATAAAAAGAAAACTGTACTTAAATACATACGGACAGGTGCTAACAAAAAGAAAAAATATAAAAAATATCACAATACCCTAAAAAAATGTATACATAAATCGTTACAATTACAAAATAGAAAGTATATAGATAGGCATAAAAATAAATGCAAAGCAGTTTGGGAGGTTATAAATGCGAATATTGGTAAAATAAATGTAAATTTCCAAATAGATACTATTCTAAATAATAATGAAATATATTCTGAACCAAATGACATTAGTGAACCTTTTAATAATTTTTGTATAGACACGACCAATACAAATGATTTTAATTTTAAAATAGAGGACATAAATACTACTATGAATATCAATTATTTAAACACAATATTTTTAAAACCGACAGATGAAATTGAAATAAATAATATAATTAAAAGACTTAGTAATACTAATTCAGTAGGATTAGATAATAAAAATACAAAAATAATCAAAGCATGTGCTAAGTATGTATGTGGACCTTTGAGCTACATTATAAATCTGTCGCTTGAGGAAGGTACTTTCCCTGAAATTTTAAAAAGATCAATCGTTAAGCCATTATTTAAGAAGGGAGAGGCTACAGTTATGAATAATTATCGCCCAATCACTTTAATACCTGTTTTATCCAAAATATTTGAAAAGGTAATGATGAAAAGACTTTACGATTATGTTACAGATCAAAATATTGTTAAACATGAGCAGTTTGGGTTTAGAAAAAATAGTAACACGACATTAGCAAGCTTTAATTTAATGAAATATATTACAGAGGCCATTAATGAAAGGGCACCGGTAAGTGCGATCTTCCTTGATATGACTAAAGCTTTCGATTTCGTAGACCATACATTATTACTATATAAGCTTGAAAAATACGGAATCAGGGGAAAAGAACATGACGGGCTGAAGAGTTATCTGACTGGTCGTGAACAATGCGTAGAGGTTACTAAAATTCAAAAGGGAAATAAAATTACAAGCAGGTCTCGGTTACAAAACAATAAATACGGTGTATTTATTGTTTTGTAACCGAGAACAAAGGTTGTCAATGAATTCAACCGAGCCTATAACAACGATTGTTTTAGTCTTTAACGGTTGACTACAGCTTTTGATGACTTGAAATGGACTCAAAAGCGTGATGACGAAAACAACTTTGTTAATTATACAAACACTATGAAAAACAAAATAATTTGTTGCTGGCGATAATGATAGTGGTATTTTGACTCGATTTAAAATATATGCTTGTTACTACTGAACTCTTCATGGGCCTGCGAGTCCGACTCTCAATGAACCACTTTTTTCAACTTTTAGTATTATTCTAATAAATAGTTTTTTCGTTTAAGCGGAGCTCTTTTACTTTAGATTTATTACCTCTTTATCTATAATAATCAATCTGAGTAAGTAAAGTGTGTAAATACGATTCTTAAATTGTAAAAATAATAACTGGATTTGAACATCTTAGGTAGGTATTTAGTTTTATTTATTTAGAAAATATTAATCTCACAATTATTTATTGTAATAATATAAATTTATCACACAGTTAACGCCCTCATTAGCAATGTAATGGTGAAAGAATTTTCAAAATCGGTCTAGTAATTTTTGAGATTAGCCAAAAAACGTATTCATTGAAAGTAGCGCCCTCTATAATAAAATTAACCCTATATTAGATATCTAAAATTATACATAACAATCTAGTTGTGAAAGAATTCTCAAAGTTGGTCAAGTACTTTACGAGTTTAGCAAAAAAAATATTCTTTGATAGTAGCGCCCTCAATAATAAAATGCGTCCTACGTTTTTAAGCACCATAGCAAAAAACGATTCAACATAGCCTAACCCGCACACACAGTAAAAACATAACCATCCTTTTTCGTCTGTATTCGGATAAACAACTGGTTAATAACGGTTGCGTATCGACTGCTTTGGATAAATATCCATTGTCAACGGTTATTTTAAACCTATACCATTACATCGTAATAATTATCGAAAAATTATATAAGCATTGTAATAATGACACCATAAGTAATCGATCGAAAAGGGGAATCGATTTTTTTTTTAATGATTTTTGTGATTGGCAACATTTTTTATTTTATTCACAAACTAATGAATTACGTATTTACCTAATTTTATTTTTATCTTTTCGGTTCTTTTAATTTGTGCAAAAATATTCCCATTGTTTTGGCATAAATGAATACTGCGATTAATAACCATAAACAAAGAAATATTTTTTTAACAAATGCACATTGTTGGGCGTTCCATGGCCGAAAATGGGCAATGCTCTTTCACATACTGCCTCTAGCTTGTATGTACATACGGGAACTTTGTGTTTTTCTCAAAATCTACAATATTTCATCATTAACTCAAGTTTAGTCAGTAGAAGTGCCATGCCAAGAAATAAATTTAAGCTATATCTGCCTCAATGCAGACATGATATATATAAAAGAAATATATTTATAAATGCCATTAGAGAGAGATTATTATAGATTACAATAAATTGCCTAACACATTAAAGGACCTACCTTTAGTTATTTTTAAAAGGAAACACAGAATGGCTGGAAACAAAATGTTTTTATAGTGTAGACGAATATATGACTTATAAATAAAATAAATCTACAATAAGGGTAATAATGGAAAAACTTTTTTAGATACTTGACATTTGTATGTAATCATTTGCATAATTAATTAAATTTTGACATATATTTATTGTAATTTAAAAATTTGGTGCTGAAATATTTTTAAGAGTACATCATTGTTTTTCTTCAATTTAACCTCATAAAATTTTTAATAATATTTTTTGTATATTGTAAAGATATTGCACGCCAATATAATGGTAGAATGTAAGATCTCATTAATAAATAAAATCATCATAATATTATGTACTACATTCTGGCAATGAATAAATGAATTTGAATTTGCCATATGCTTGCAACAATCGTTTAAACACCAAAGAAATTTAATAAAACTTGATAATTAAGTTTATTATATAAACGCAATAACATTGAATAGTCTCTTGAGTAACCTCAAAAAGCCTCCTGGGTCACTGAAAAGGTTATCCGGTGGACGGGTGACTCAGAGGACAATTAAGTAATAAAAATCTATTTAATGTGATTTTATTGTAAATACAACGAAAATAGTTCTCTGTATGACATTTTAGACCATATTTCTTTGTGATACCCATAAAAACACCGCATCAAATGCAAAATATTTACGACTTTCCGTAGTTACCCAGTAGACCAGTAATAAAGACACCTTGCCTCTCAAGCCGTGGACGAAACAGCCGCGCCGCGGCGAATAGAGGTCTGTTAGTCGGTGGATTCTATCACGTGATCACAGATTGATTCCTCATTGTTCAGTGCAGATATAACCCTATCTGCTTCAACTTATGGTATATATCTGTTGGTGACTCAGTAAACCTCAGTATTATTATTCTATCAGGGACACAAGTTGTGGGATTATTTAATAAAAATATAATTCACTTTTAACTAGGTACTTAGTTTTTTTAATAATACGAGGGGCACACTGAAATGATCGGAAATAGAATATTTCGGATTGAGTTACAATAAAACCTTTTATAGAATTTGAATACTAGCCTCTTAGAATCTTAATGACATTGAAACAATTAAAAAAAAATTAAAAACAAAAACTATGTTGGTTTAAATTTGACACGCCGCGCCGTTAACAGAAATGGAGCTCACGCGTGAACATTTCCGTGCCATAATTTATCACAATTTTCGTCGCGGCTTATCTTAAGATAAATGTCTCAGCGAACTTGTTTCGATTTATGATGTTGAAGCACCGAGTCAAACGACAATATACCGCTGGTATGCCGAGTTACGACATGGTCGTGTATCGTTCAGCACTGTTTCTTCTGCAGGTCGACCAAGAACAGCGGTCACGCCTGAAAACATCGCAGCTGTGCGAACTATTATATTAGATGACCGTCATGTGACATACGAGCGGATTCGGGCTGTTATCAGTATCGGAATGACTGCAATTCAGTCGATATTACATAATGAGCTATGTGTAAGAAAGCTAGTTTCCCGCTGGATTCCCCGCAATTTGTCCGAAGAGCAAAAGGCGGTTCGTGTAGATTGGTGCCGGAATACTCTGCAACGCTGCAACGGAGGGAAGTCAAATGCCGTTAATAATATCGTCTCAGGTGACGAATCATGGATGTATTCATACGAACCTGAAAGAAAACATCAGTCAGCAGTTTGGGTCTTCGAAAACGAGGTCAAACCAACGAAAGTGGTTCGCTCCCGCAGTGTGTCAAAGAATGTAGACGCTACGTTTGTCTCGAAAAAGGGGCATGTTGCTACAATTCCTTTACAGAAACGCGGAACGGTTACCGCTCAATGATAAATCACGGTATATTTGCGAGAAATGATAGCTAAACTCCGGAAAAATAACCCAAAACGTCGCATCATCTTACATCACGATAATGCGAGCTCCCATACGGCTCAGAGGAGAAATAATTTTTTGAAGCAGGAAAACGTTGAGCTGATGAGCCTTCCTTCGTACAGTCCTGCCCTGAGCCCAAACGATTTCTTTACATTCCCTAGAATGAAAGATTTACTACGCGGTCGACGGTTTGAAGACCCCGAAGCAGTCAGGCCATCACAAATCAGCCATTTTGTCATCATCAACTTCAGACTGGAATTACTGTTTTAATGATTGGACGAACGGAAAAGTGCATTTTAGCTATACCGTGCATGTGGTTTTTCTTATTCCCGATCATTTCAGTGTGCCCCTCGTATGAAGACAGCACAGATTACCTCCTAATAGATTCCGCATACAGGGCAACAAACGCGCGCAACACATACTTGCTGTAGCTAGCATATGAAGTGACGCTAAGAATCACGCTGTTATAGTCGACCAAGTTTGTGACCCGTAGGCACGTCCGAGTTTTTGAAAATTTAAAAATTATTTTGGTATCCAAAATACATTACAAATGGCTTCCTATGCAGTGAAATGGTGTGGCAAGTCAGCTAAGACATCCAGTTATCAAAAAGATGGCATAATATTTCATCGGTAAGTAAATTTTATTCTTATCACGTTAACCTATTTCAAATGCACCAGAGTTCAACTTACACTGGATATTAAATGTTACGAAGTGATATCATTTGAGCACCCGTTGATGTCTTTTTTAATATGTCCCTTTCACTCCTTACGTAAATTAAAATAGTTGTCTTTGTCTAACGACAGCACGTGTATCGATAGTCTTGTGATTTATAAGTCGATATTGGTTTGGTCATCGTTTACCTTTCTTTTGTAGTCATTATTTTTTACAAATAGTGGCGTATAATTGTGGTACCTATATGTTATAGGTTACGTAAATGCCCCGAAAGGGAAAGATGTGGATCGACGCTACATGTCGAGGGGACCAATGGTTTCCCACCAAAAATAGTGTGCTATGCTCAAGACACTTCACAGAAGACAATCTTCATATTATGAAAAACCGTAGAAGGCTGTTGGATTCCGCTATACCATCTCTATACTTGCCAGTTTTAGTATGGATTTTTACATTTAAAAAAAAGTATAATACCAATGATGAAAATTACACAATAAGTAATAGCATTAAGTGGTTGATTGAAACGTGATATTCCAATATTTAGGCGAATTTTACACGACGAAATTTAACTATTTTTAACGGATTTATAAACCATACAACAAGAGAAAGTTATAATGTCATTAATGTTATTCTAGTGTTACATGAACTTCAGTAATATCCTATTATTATTATTATTAAGTACATCTAAATTTGAAACACGTACTGTATGGTTTTTTAATTAATAATACTACTTTTAGGTGCTACACTAGGCGAAAATACTGTCACCACCGAAAGTATCCGAACACACACAAAGGATTCACACCATTTTGTTAGTGAGATAAAAGACCTACATCTAGCTGACAATGAAACTATGGTCAGTTTTGATGTTCAGTCACTATTCACATGCCTACCTATTGAAGACTGCTTCTCAATTGTAACTAGGAAGCTACAAAATAACAACATGCCTGCAGAATATGCAGTATTACTCAAACACTGCTTCACATCTGACTATCTATTGTAGAAGGAAGAGTTCTACAAGCAAGTTGATGGAGTAGCGATGGGCTCATCTGCATTTCCTATAGTCGTCGACATATATCATGGAGGATTTTGAGGAGAAACCCTTCTTACTGCTCCTATAAATCCAGGATTCTACAAGCGGTACGTAGACGACACTTTCAAAATTTTACCGTCTGACAAAGCAACTGCAATTTAAACCACCTTAACTCCATAAGCAGCAAATAATACTTTAGCTTTCCTAGATGTTTTAGTCATCCGAAATCCTGATAACATTATTGGTCATACTATGTATAGGGAAAAGGCCTATACCAACCGATATTTAAATGGTGAATCTCACCATCATTCTTCATAGTTTGCTACTGTGGGTAAATATTTGTTTCAGAAAGCACAAGGGATCTGTGACGGAATACATCTGGCTGCCGAGCTTCAGCATGTCAATCAAGTATTGTAAGACAACAAGCTTTGGGTCCCAAACCTACGTCACAGCGACCGAGTGAAGCTGGCCACAGTCGGTGGATGGGTGCTGCCACCTGCTTGGGATCCTATAATTAACAAAATCTATCCAAAACCAAGCATACCACTGCAAGACTTCAAGATACTGTAAGCTCGTTTTATGTAGATCGGGACTAAAAATCAATATTCTAAAAGGGAAGATAGCCGGGCTAACTATGATATTGAGATGTCTAACATTTAAGAATACTTTTTTCTTACTAGCCACCGGTTCAGAGATTATAAAGATTTGTTCTCTGCCCACTCGTTTAAAATCGTGTAAAATCTCATTAGATAGATTTTCTAACTGGCAAAAATATTCAAACAAATTTATTGTTGGATAACACAGCCAAGTTTTGTCGTTTGTGTATTCTTTTGTTTTTATAAATGGACGAAAATTTAATTATTTTTGCATGTGTTGCAGTTTTTGTAAACTCTCTTTAATGACTGTGCTAGCCAACCACTGCATTAGCCTATTGCTGCAGACCTCTCCTTATCTGCCGAAAAATTGCTGGCTAAAAGACTAATTGTATTATCTAAGTTAATATTTAAATGATTTTCATCCACATTAATACCATTTTTTCCATTAATTACTTTACAGTCATTTAAAAAAAACGTTATAACGACTGAAGGCGTTTGGTTTTATCAACCTCAAAATTTGCTCCGACAGAATGGGGAGAAGTTAAATTATTAATTAATAAAGTTTTATAAGAGTTTATAAAATGAATAGTGTTGGGCATTACATTTCGTACGCCATGAGCTCTTATTGCACCAAAAAAGTTTTCCAGGGGGTCTTGGTTGAAATTTCTCAGCAATAGAGAGTTAACACCTTGATCTTGTAAAATTTTAAAATTTTTTGAAACCCAGTTATTATTTTTATCCAACTGGATATAGAAGTCACTGTCCCTTTTTTTTCTCCCTTTGTTATAAATTTCATAGATCTTAAAACAGGTAAGATGCTATTACAAAATTTTAAATGAGGTGATCTTGGTGTTACAGCACTTTTCAATAGTTTTCCTTTTCTGGATTTTCTATAATTTCCATTCACTGAATCAAACAGTTTGTCAAAAAATATTAAAACATCTGCTGTCTCACAGGTTTCCTTTGGTAATTTTCTAATATACATAATAAAATACAATATAGATACTAAATACACTACAGAAAAACTGTGAAAGTTGTATATAAAAACATAGCGGCCCGCTCCGGTTTTGCCCGGGTATAAAATATATAGCCTATGTCACTCACTGAAAAAATGATTAAAATCAATCCAGTAGTTTTGATTAATTCATAACTGCACTTGGCCTGCACGCGTTAAATTTGGAGTAAATCAATTCCCCTTTCCCTATACTTACCATGAAGATTTCCTGCTATCTTTGGAATATCTAAATTCATACACTACATTTTTATTTATTTACTTTTTACATTTTTACCTATTTATTTTATTTTTACAACAATTAATATATTACAGGATGTCTTTATACACAACGTTCACAGCTTTCTTGTCATTAGACAATAAAAACATGTTTTCTCTAGAGGTTACTCCTGAAAGAGCGACATACAGTTGCCCATGTGAAAAACAGTTAACGCTCAAATCTAAGCCTGCAACGTTGAAGGTTTGACCCTGCGATTTATTAATGGTCACTGCAAAAGATGTTTTTACCGGAAACTGCAAACGTTTAAATTGGAAGGGTAAATCCGATGGTATCAGAGGGATTCGGGGAATCAATACATCTTCTCCGGTACCACATCCTGCGAGTATTGTGCACTCTATTATGAAAGTTTTCAGTGATATTACCACCAAACGCGTGCCATTGCAAAGTTTAGGTGGATTCAGGTTTCTTAATAAAATAACAGGACAACCTACTTTAACACCTTTTTGTGAGGAGAGAGTCCAGACGGGTTCAAAGAGTTTAGAAATTCTGTAGGAAAATGAACAGCTTCCTCCAAAGCGAGAACAGTATCGACCGAGTAGTATATTTTCGTCGGCGCATCAATCTTTGATAGAATCAAGTTCTTTAACTCACTTTTTGTAAAAGCAGGTTGATTAGAAATGTTTTTCCTGTACCTCCTGGGGCATCAAGGAAAAACAATTTCCCTTCATTGTTATCAATTGTTGATGGTAATGCTGTGAATACTTTTTTCTGATTGATGTTTAATCGTGGCTCATATTGAGCTATATTTTGTAAGTCTCGTTTGGTCATATGATGTTTCTCTTGCGTATTCGGCACTGTTGGTTAAATCTGAGTTAGTAGTATTAGCTGGCGTCGGCAGCCCAAAATCCTTGACCGATTTACCCGAAAGTAATTGCAGTACTTTATTCAATTCAAATAATGCTTCGTCAAATATGTTTTGATCATATTGTATATCATCTGAGTTTAACTCTCGCCGTCGCCGATTCAGAATATCACTGGCCATGTTTTTTTGAAATAAATTCCATAGATTAACAGAATCAGTTACTTGATAAAACGCTACTATGACGGCAAATAAATATCTTAATGATGTAGCTGAACTACAAACAGCTGCTTCTGATAATGTGTTTTCCCAGTGAGAATCGTCTTCCAAGAGCCCAATAGTTTTGCACGCTGCCCAGTTGGGAGTAGTGGTGCTGGGACTAGAGCTGACGGAGTTGGTGCATGCAATTGAGGTAGGGCGGGAGGTGCTATTCAATCCAGGTAAGACACATCATTGTATTTATTTAGCGGAAGGTTGCGAAATTTTTTTATTTTTATTTTTTATTATAATGGATTTCCGCAAAGTAACGCCTGATTCTATCAATTACTGTTGGCATTGGTATTGGCATTATTAGGACGTGAAAGTATGAAAGTTTTAGGGTCCTTTACACGTTACTTTTGGAACGTAACCCGAGTACCTGAGTACGTGTTCATATCAGCCTTTGTACCATTTTTTGTCGGTAGCTTTTTCTCACATCCCGTGTAATGTTTGCAATAGCCTTATCAATTTCGTCTGGCAATAGTCGTATCTCACTGTTAATTGTTTTAAGGCATACACTTATTAGTGTTGGTACTTTATGTTCTTTCTGACTGTTATCTTTCTTGGTGTGACTTCCTTCAACATTTTCTTCACCATTATGATCAGTATCATTACGAAACGAAGCTGTTTTTTGCTGCTGGTGTTCTTCCCATCTTGATCATGCTAGACTGTCTTTCCTTTTGAGATTGCATCTTTGTTCAAAGGGCATATGCCCGCTTTGCAGAAGCCATTTTGAATGATAACAGAATTTAAATCATCCCATATATTAGTTACGATTCTGGCAAATTCTTGTTTTGGGAGTTTTGCTCCCACATGGAGTCTTTGCCATTTCACAAGTTCGATGTCCCATTTGTCTTTCATAGGTTTCATTGTACTATAGTCTAATGGCTGCAGTATGTGGGATGAGTGAGCCGGCAGTTTAAGAATCGTAATGTTTTCGGCAACTAGAAGGTCTATGACATTCAAATCTACATGTGTCTTTTGGCCATCATAGACCAATAAGACTGGTCGTTCTGCTCCGATAGCTGGCAAAAAAAAACGGCTTTGATGTTCTGACGTTCTAAAATGGTGGTCTCCATCCACCCTTTTTTACTGACAGCGTAAGCTGTATGAATGTTATCATTTTTAAACAGCCACTCGCTCCACAGATGTTTCCTTTGAAATATTATTAAGTTTGGATCTTTTTGCCAAGTGCATTCGTAGCTAAGAGCACAGTGGTGTTATTCCTCCCAGGAGAGCCTGTCGTTCTAGTAGAGGGAAACCCCATCAGCCCACAACTTAAGTTTTGGTAGGGTCACTACAAAAGCTGGTTTCATCCAAATTATATGTACATTGCGGTTTGTCAGCCAAACCACACTCTTGTATTGTTCGTTGTAACATATCGAAATAATCGTTAACTATGAAAGGATCACATGCTTTTTTTCTAGCTATTTCTACAGACTGGGGCTTTTTCAAACTTAATTAGTTTCGTTTTTTAAATCCTCTAAACCATTCCTTCCCAGGATAGTTATCTTTAAATCTCGTAACGATTCCGTTCCTTCGAATATAATCAGATATCAATATTTTTACTTCCTTAGAGGTTAATGGATACCCACATTTTTCCATCAAATGGAGATTAGAAGCTACTTTAGTTTCCCACTCTTTTGACAATTCAGTAGGTCTGCCAGGCGTTGGCTGTTTGGCACCGCTTGATCCGTATAAACGGTGCATAATGGTTGACCTTGGTATTCCGTATTTTACGGAGGTTTGGTAGCTATTAATTTTTTTTGTCGTACGTTTTCGACGGCTTCTATTAGATCAGCTAATGAATACTTCGTCTCTTTTATTCGTTTATATTTTGGCATCTACAAAATAAAACAAAAAGATACTCGAAAACTAGAATACAGGTCATAGAGGTAAAACGATATTGTTTGGTAGTACAGTATTACAGACGCCAGCACATCAAGCTACTACAATCTGTCAGATTACTTTGATAGATTTTCGGCTTTATTTCTAGAGCATTAGGTTCAAGGTTCATTGGGAAAAATTGACAGTTTCGGGTAGCTTGACCTGCTGGCGTCTGTACATCAAATAAAATAAGGTGACCTAAATGCCAGGACTCCACTTATCAAATACTGAGATAAACTGGAAATAAATCATTTATCTATCACTACTACCTAGTGAATCAGAATTTTAATATTTGACTCAAAGAGCGACACTAGCGCCAATAGTTTCAAATATATAAACGAACTATTCAACTACTGCTTAGTATGAATAGTATCCCTTTCCATAAAATATTTTTATCGTAGTAGTTATTTTCAATGTCGCATAACCAGCATTATCATACTTCATATAAAAGTGGTCAGATAAATGCAACTAACCTAAAAATTTAAAAATAGTTGCAATAACCTCACTTGATTTTTAGTCTGGTAAATGTAACTGAACCCATAAATTGGGCAAGATTTATCGTGGAATGAAACAAATACGTAAAAAACAACTTACCGTAGTAGATAATCACTTCCTTTATAAAGAAAGCTACCAAAAACCACAAAAAACAGAATTAAATAACTATTGCGCTCCGCGTTTACGCCGCGTCACTCCGAACCGAACAAAATGGCGGTTTGACAAAAAGTCATGTCATTTACACAGTTCAATAGCTATCAGCGCCATCTTAATCTTTTCATTGGAACTTAGGATAGGAGAACAATATTACGCCTGTCGTTGTTCGAAATAGTGATGATAGATGAAGTTATTTAAATTAGTTGCAATAACCATATAGTTGCAATTACAAGACTCGACCTGACTTTGTTGTTACGATATTGGCTCAGGTATTGTTTTATAGTAATTTAAACGAAGGGCGTCAGTTTAATATTATTTATTTAACATTTTATCAAAATGTTTTAAGACATATATTTAAAAAGTTGGAAAAATAAACACTAGGAAAGTTAATTAAGATTTAGTGAAATTGTGTTTTTATTATTTAGTGTAGTGTACAAATATAAGATTTTAATTTTCCGACATGTCTAATCTAATACCCATAGGCTCGAGTGCTGTCGCACACGTCGAATCTAGTCACCGACCGATGCGGAGCGATATAGATATTGCGGCGGTATATCAGATTTTGTATAATATATAGTTATGGAACGAAACTAGCGATCGACCGATGCGAAGCGATATAGATGTCACGGCGGTACGCAAATATCAGATTTTTGTAATACATAGTTTAAGAACGAACCCGTAATGGTGGACATATACGCTACGAGAAATCGTTACGATCAGACTGTACAGTTCGAACGGTACAGTTTATCGTACATGGCATACAAGCCATATACGCTACGAGAAATCGTTACGATCAAACGGTACAATAAACAGTGCCGACGCACATGTGTCAGCGATGGCTTCGACGGACGACGTTTTAGCAGCTGTTGGATTAATATTCGCCCTGAAAGAAAAAAAAGTGAAGCGGAAAAAGCGTAGCATCTGGTGCAAAGAATGGCTAATGAAAAGAAGTGTTCATTCTCATGTCATTTTGTTGGCGGAATTAAAGATGTTTCCAAAAGACTGGCACAATTTTTTTAAGAATGGATCATGATACGTACTTATATCTACTGAGTATGGTAACACCAATTATCAAGAAGCAGGACACTATTATGAGAAATGTTACTCCACCTCATGTCAGGCTTGTAGCTACTTTGAGGTTTTTATCAACAGGAACAAATTACGAAGATTTGAAATTCTCTAGTATTATTTCATCTCAAGCCTTAGGTCGCATAATACCGGAAACCTGTGAAGCAATTTATAAGGTTCTCCGCAAAGAATATTTTAAGGTAAGGAATAAAAAACTACTAATTACTTAAAATATAAGGTTTATTAATTTATACTTATCATAATAATGATGGTTTATTAATTCGTATTAATATCAAAAGAAGATAAATAAGTAGCCGCTGAATTTTGTATTGGTTGGGATTGACCTTGTTGAGAAGTTTGCAGAATTGACTGGGAACCTAGATGTGTTTGGATTTCAAAATTTGAATTCTGATAAGGTACTGGGCTAGGATTGTTTAAACCAGGACTGGGAGTATGTGAAACGGGGCTGGGAACGTTGTAACCATAATTAGTAAAACGCACACTAGTTGAATCAATCACTTGGTGTGAAATAGTCAAATATTCCATTTCTGCGAGAAATAATGTTTCGTTAATTATTTTTTCGGCCAAAATACGTTGATGTTTTGTGAGGTCTTTTGGGAGGTGTTTGCTCAGAAATATCAAATCGATCATTACTAATTGCGGGCCTTTTGAAATGATTTTGAACGGACTGTAAAACGTTGTGGTTAGGTTTTCATTTGCATTCCTTTTTGGCCATCTTTTATTAAATGATGTGTTTGCAATCGAACGAGTCTCTGGAATTGACTGTGTGGCTGTAGGTGACTCTAAAGTTGACTGGGCGGACGGAGATGACTGTGAAGTTGACTGGGCGGCCGGAGATGACGGTGCTTCACTTTCAATTTCCGGAAACTATTTTATACAGTTCCAACGCTCGGAAGAAGAATGGAAGGATGTGGCAAAAGTGTTTGAAAAGAGATGGAATTTCCCGCATTTTTTAGGCGCAATGGATGGTAAACACATAGCAATTTTTCTTCCGGCTGGATGTGGCTCGAAATATTTCAACTACAAAAACCATCATAGCATGGTATTATTAGCAATCGTTCATGGAATTTATCGATTTTTTATGTGATTTTGGAACAAATGGAAAAAGGGGAATGCCCACTCTTCATAGACACTTCGGCCGTGAGTGCCCACATATAAAAGCATATAGATATGATAATATGCAATTAAAACAATGAAATGGTAAAGGAATTGCTTTAAAAAAAGTCGGGGTTTTGAAAATATTTGAAGTATTTATTTTCACAAATGCAGTTTTTTTAACAACTATTTTTATCGATTTTATCGCGTTTTATTTCTTTGATTTTTAATTCCAGACATTTCGGGTGCTTTCCAGCACCCATGGTTACGGCAGACTGAGGTGACCGACGTCCCAATGTCAGTGTTAACCCGGAGTACCTTCAGATTTTTAATTTTTATTTATTGTCCGATCTACAGAATGAACTTACTGTGTCTAGAAGTCTTGCAGTGGTATGCTTGGGTTTTTAATTTCATTAATTACAGGGTCCTAAGCAGGTGGTAGTACCAAGCCTCCTTCCTAAAAAAGAATTTATATATTAGATATTATATAGAATTTATATAATAAAATACACTTTACGACTAATAGTGATGACTTGCAATTCTAGCCCTAAGTAAAGATCAGCTAGGGCTTAACTTTATTCCTTCCATAATGCTGCTCCTCTGGTTATTACAGAGTTCTATCCGGTAGCAACCATTAAATCTTATATGCTCACCATAATAGTAGCGAGCTTGCTTTAATTGGTATGTGACACAAGCAATTAATATTAAGTCGCTGTAAGTTAAAACAGGAAATTCCCTAACATTTTAAAGTCTACATTTATATTTCTAAAGTCTGCCTGCCCTAGCTCTATTTAGATTGTTTTCCCTAGCATACTCAGAAAAATCATTATTTGTCTCCATATTTTGATGAACTATTTCAAGTATTTGAGCCGCATCATCCCTGTCCCTTATTTTTGTGTGGAATTTATTAACTATAGCAGAAGCCACAGCAGTCTATCATCAAATGTGTAGAAGCCCTGTTAAAGTAATTTTGATGAAATATTTTAAATTCAGTTTTAAAAATGCCATTCACCACCTCTACTACCCATATCGACACATAGTCACGGCTCTGGATTTATTAGCATATCTTGTCATTAACTGAGATTCACCATCTGCTGGAGACATTTCTGCGACCCTTAGACATCCACATCTATCCTCGATTACAAATCAAAATGCAGATGCGTTGTCACCCGTGAGGACTAAGATCATTTTCTCGTTTCCAGTAAAAAGGGTATCCGGTTCTCTACACTCACCATACAAAACACAGCAGCATTAAGCTACTATTTCACGCTGGTATTCTGTGAGAGGGTGCTCCTTCCCCGGTCGAGCCGACCCATTCATGCTACAACTATACTTCTAATATAACTGCAGCATGGCTCTACCAAGTATAACACACATACATAGTACTTGTCACTATGTATGTTTGTTATCGCAAAATGTAGTTAATCACAAAAGAGACATACTTGCAATGCTGATGGAACTGTTACAACCTGGTAAAAAACATTGTCCTTTTATATAATTAGTTAGCAGTACACTGTGTGATGTATGATCTAAGCTTTGTTGTTCTGGGTGCAATACATTACTCACTTCAGATTGCAACGAGGACGGACTAGATGATTCAGATGGTTCCCGTTCTGCAGTTGAACATGATGCTGTTCTATCAGTTCATTGCCAGCAATTATGATATACACGGCATGACAACTGAAATAATGTAAAATACAAAAAATGAAGTCAAAGTGAAAAAATAAAAATAAAATAGATTTATTTCAAACTCAAATATAAATAAAATATTTATCAAGTTAAATGTTACTGCACAAGGATGGATTTAATGCCCTATATTATTTAATAATTAAGGCCTGACAGACTACCAGCAGTCCAAAAACAATGAAAAATCAACTGTCTCCTTTCTTGGTAGTTGATAAAACTGGTCAATCTCATAAATAAGCTAGTATGTTTGTCAGATATAGCTAGGGCAGATGTGAAAAAATAAAACAAGTTCTTGAGTTGATATACAATCAGTGTAAAAACATGTATAATTATCAGATATATGGATCACATTTAATAAATTGAAATGTTAAACATGTTAAACACTTACCTCACGGAGCGCAAATAGTTCCTCACGTGGAAAATCGAAGACAAACAATGTGTGTGATCTTATTCTCATAAGTGTCAGTGCCACAGCTGATGTATAGATGTTCAAGACGAACTATTGGTGCATTTTGCGAGTGCCACACTACACGTTCACTGTACTCGAAACTTGTACCTAATAAAGAAGCTACAATTATTATATTGATATTATTCAAGTAAACTCAGTTATAAAGCATTTCTTAGAGGAAGACATGCCACATCGTGATATGTACCAACTATTTACCTGAAATGTTCGAACCAATTGTTGAGAGATCAACAATTGCATTTTACTTTTACAACAAAACAATAACACGACAACACGTAATTTAATTCTTGTGACATAACAGTGACAGCGGCCTACCTGTCAGATACGATGTTGCCACTTAACTGTCATAAAATCTATGGAATGATATCGATTTTTATTCGATTAATAATATCATAAAAAGAATAATCTTTGACGCGTTTTAAGTTCTGCACGCTTTTTAAAATATAATTTCCTTTATTTATTGAAACTCTATTTCAAATGTATTTTTAAGAACAGTTAGCTTGTGCTGTATTGTTTTATTATGCTTTAGAGAATTCGTGGTAAATCAGCTGGAAATTAACTTCTTGAATTATCATAACATGATTCCATTTTAAATGTTATGTTAAAAACAGATAAGAATAACAGTTAACTTGTGCAGTAGCGTTTTGTTATACTCTAAAGAATTCTTGGTAAATCAGCTAGTAATTCGCTTGTTTAATTATCATAACTATAAATGTGAAGGTTGTCAATGAATTCAACCGAGCCTATAACAACGGTTGTTTTAGTTTTTAACGGTTGACTGCCGCTTTTGATGACTTGAAATGGATAAAAACCTATTTTGCGCAATAAGTTTTTTCTCTTTGGTAATGAATAAACCACAGAAACCCCTTTAATGTATAATAGTCCTTTTTTTGATATAAGTAGCACATTTTAGGGAACCGGAAAAACAACTTTGTTATTTATACAAACACTATGAAAAACAAAATAATTTGTTGCTGGCGATAATGATAGTGGTATTTTGACTCGATTTAAAATATATGCTTGTTACTACTGAACTCTTCATGGGCCTGCGAGTCCGACTCGCACTGAACCACTTTTTTTCAACATTTAGCTTTATTCTAATAAATAGTTTTTTCGTTTAAGCGGAGCTCTTTTACTTTAGGTTTATTACCTCTTTATCTATAATAATCAATCTGTATATAAAGTGTGTAAATACGATTCTTAAATTGTAAAAATAATAAATGGATTTGAACATCTTAGGTAGGTAGTTTTATTTATTTAGAAAATATTAATCTCACAATTATTTATTGTAATAATATAATTTATCACACAGCTAACGCCCTCATTAGCAATGTAATGGTGAAAGAATTTTCAAAATCGGTCTAGTAATTTTTGAGATTAGCCGAAAAACGTATTCATTGAAAGTAGCGCCCTCTATAATAAAATTAACCCTATATTAGATATCTAAAATTATACATAACAATCTAGTGGTGAAAGAATTCTTAAAGTTGGTCAAGTACTTTACGAGTTTAGCGAATAAAATATTCTTTGATAGTAGCTCCCTCAATAATAAAATGCATCCTACGTTTTAAGCACCATAGCAAAAAACGATTCAACATAGCCTAATCCGCACACACAGTAAAAACAACCATCCTTTTTCGTCTGTAGTCGGTAAACATTTGGTTAATTACGGTTGCGTATCGACTGCTTTGGATAAATATCCATTGTCAACGGTTATTTTAAACCTATATCATAACATCGTAATAATTATCGAAAGATCATATAAGCATTGTAATAATGACACCATAAGTAATCGATCGAAAAGGGGAATCGATTTTTTAATGATTTTTGTGATTGGCAACATTTTTTATTTTATTCACAAACTAATGAATTACGTATTTACCTAATTTTATTTTTATCTTTTCGGTACTTTTAATTTGTGCAAAAATATTCCCATTGTTTTAGGATAAATGAATACCGCGATTAATAACCATAAATAAAGATATATTTTTTTAACAAATGCACATTGTTGGGCGTTCCATGGCCTAAAATGGGCATCCCCCTTTCTGATGTTGGAGTACTCAAAAACACTATGTTTTTTGAAAAACTTGATAACAATCAGTTGTGTATTCCAGCTGACACAGTTGTCGCAAATAGCACTAGAAAGTTGCCTTATGTGTTTGTGGCTGATGATGCGTTTCCACTTAGAACAGATTTAATTAAACCATTAAGGCTAGGAGACTTGACCACAAATAAAAGCAGAATTTTAAATTACCGTGTATCACGAGCAAGGCGCATTGTCGAAAATGCGTTTGGAATCTTGGCATCTCGAATTAGAATTTTTCACACAAAAATTAGTATTGATCCGAAGAGAATAGAGTATGTCGTGATGGCCAGTTGTGCTTTACATAATTATTTAATGAAGAAATCAGAAAGTTCTTATTGTCAACAAGAATGCTTCGACGTAGAAAATGTTGATGAAAGGTCAATAACTCAAGGATATGGTGCAACGGATTCAGCCATAATTAATTTACAAAGAACAAATCTTGGTAATACCTCAGTTGCAGCAAAAAAAGTCAGAGAAGAGTACATGGAATACTTTGCAAGTGAAGGCAACGCACCGTGGCAAAATAATTTTATACGTTAACTAATCTATACTTAAACTGTAAACTTTGAGAGTAAAACATTTAATAAAAAAGTTATTTAATTTCATTAAATACCTACACGTTAATTCACTAAGTATTAATATTATATACCTTATTGCTATGCTTATAGGGTCTATCAACGGGTAGGCGGGGAGTGAGGGAGCGGCCATGAACTGGAAGCGAACGCATAGTACTCTACTGACACCACAGGACTAAAAACCATAGACAAAATAAAAAATAGTAAGGAAAGCCGACCTTATTGGAACTGTATCTGTATAATCACACCCAAATAACTTACATCGTTGTCTGTTGATTCGTCATTCATATTAGAGCGTGAATGTCTTGGTTCTTCTTGGTCATCCAAAAACAGCAACATAGAGTAATGATTTCTTCTGATTTCTTCGAATCAGCGATCTTCTTACGCTCTTTTTTGTAAGTGGACCGAATGCTGTTTAGTTCTTTTTTGTTGTATTTTAGGTCTACTATTTTCAATTTTTCAATTAGTTTATTGTACGCTGAACGTTTTAAATCGCGATTGTGATACTCTTTGCCTTTAGTATTCCAAAGAAAAGGTTCACTACGATATAACTCAATAAATTGTTCTAGCCATTCGCGATTAGTTTGAGACGCCATCTCCATGACGCGTGTGGTACATCCATCCGAACTGCGAGTGACAACAAAACTGAACACAAAAACTGACGAGCGCATACACGTTACGATCAGTCGGCACAGTTCGTCCGATTCCAATTAATCAATCGAAATTTTCATACTGTTCCGTTCGACTGCACAGTCTTAAAAAATCGGACGAAACTGTACAGTTTCATAACATACATGTAGCGATTAACGCGTGATCCACACCTTCTGATCCTATCCTATTTGTCGGAAATCCTAAATCGGAGTCATTCTCTACACACTTTCCGATGTGCTTCCTTAAAATCAGATCGGCTTTTAGCGGTGACTCTGTGCAGACGTGATTCACATGGCTCCTACGTTGTCTAAACTACAAAAGATTGTAATAGGAGTAGTGATATCAAGTACCGTCGTGGATACACGAAAAAGGAGGGAAAAGAGAAGCTTATGGGCTGAAGAAATTTACAAACAGAGATAAGGTTTACACCTCTAAAAATGATTAAGGTTTTAAGGTCTAAACATTTTTGGACGTATTTAAGGATGAACGAAGAGTGTTTTTCTCAATTACTGAGTATGGTACGCCCATTTATCTAAAAGCAAAATACTATTCTGCGAAAAGCAGTAAGTGCTGATGAAAGATTAATAGCGACTTTGAGATTCCTTTCTTCTGGTTGCAACTATACTGACTTGATGTTCAATACTGCTATATCTCCTCAGTTACTCTCACAAATAATACCAGAAACCTGTATAGCAATGTATAAATGCTTAAAGGACTATATAAAGGTATGAAATGAAATTTCCTTTTACGTAATTATTTGTATTTATTTATTATTGCAACTTTTTTATTAATTACAATTATTACCTACCGATATTCAACGTGCTTAGAATAATTGAGGTACTTATTTTTTAGTAAAAATAATAAGTCTTTTAAAGCTCCCTGCATGTAACTTGATGTTGAGGAATGGGGCGGTGATGGAATGCTAATCACTGGAGGTTCTAAAGAATATGTTCATTCTTCGTTAATAACTGTTTCTGTTGCATTACACAATGGCAATGAATTTGAGAAATATGGTCTGAATCACTACTAGTAAATGTCGATGTTTGATATGAAGAAGTGTATGATTGAATTGTGGAAGATGGATGGTGCGCCTGTGAAGAATGAGAGGATGATGGAATGATTGTATACCAATGGGATGATGACTGGTGCGGTTGTGGATATGGAAAAGGTGATGGAGTAATTGTGATGACGACTGGTGCAGTTGTGGAGATGGAGAAGGTGATGGAGTGATTGTACCGATGGGATAATGACTGGTGCGGTTGTGGAGATGGAGAAGGTGATGGAGTGATTGTGTACTGATGGGATGGTGACTTGTGCGGTAAGTGCGTTTGTGGAGATGGAGAGGGTAGATATGTAGGTTACAAAGAGAAATTATTTGAGAATTTATTGTTAGTATTTTTTCATTTTGGCATAGAAGAGAGCATCTGATATTATTTTTTGCGCAATGGCTGATTGTTCTTCAGTTAGAACTTTGAGTTGAAGTCCAATCGATTTCCCGATTACTTCCCAGTCATTATCTTCACTTCCTGTTAATATTTTTTGAGCCTGATCTAAAATTTGAGACTGCTTCGTATAGAGGTCCTGCTTTTTTCTTTATTTTAGTGGGTGGACTGCGAAACCATCGTTTTGTGTTTCATTCGCAGTAATCTATAAATAAGATTTTTTTAGTATTATTCTATTAGCAGTAGTAAACGCTAATTATGAATTTATATACATTCACGTGGGTACAAACCAAAGACTATATAACCACTTGACTGCGCATACAATGCCCCGACGCTCGAAAACTATTAGTATTTTGTCGCCTATGCATCGCCTATGGTACTATTAACCATTTTAGTATTGTCCAAGTGTTAGACCTGTGTGTACGCTAAATTAATGCAAATTTTTATAACTTTTATGCAATTATAATGGATCAAAATGCCTTCATGCGCGGTGAAGTGGTGTGGGAAACATTCCAGGACAGATTTCGAAAAAGAATGGAGTAACTTTTCATTGCTAAGTTTACATATATATTTTTTTAAAATATGAAAATTATTGTTGATTGATTCAGATTATGAGCCACCGCAGGGGTCTATCTAAAACGGTGGCCGGGTAAATAACGACATGGTTGAGTCGCGCGTTGATGTCTTTTGGAAAAGTCTCGTTCTATTATTAGACAATTCTAATGCTTCTATCTCTTTCTTTCCCTTTGTACGTTTATCGTAAACATTAGTACTTACCGTTACCTTTAATAGCTGAAAGTCGATATCGAAAATAATAAAATTGAAATTAATAAAAAGATTATTCAATTCACTCACTGTGAAAAAATACTTATCTACTTTTAACCGTCTTCAGAAAAAAGAGGAGGTTATCAGTTTGTCGGTATTTTTTCCTAGTTAAAGTTTATAGTTACCTAGTTAAATTACTGTTAATATATTACTGTACACTCCTCGACATTTTATGATAAATCTTTTGCTGTTCTAGGAGTAAGACTCTGGAACTCCTTACCCCAGTCCATTAAAAGTGCTCAATCTTTAAATGTGTTCAAGAAACAAATTAAGGAACACTATTTGTCTCTTTAACTCCTCTCTCTTCCTCTTCTTAGTTATGGTCACTAATGTACCTTAAGTATGTTGTCACTTTATAGTATATAAGTTGTATTTTTTTGTCTAATTTAGTGCACCCTACCCGTTAATCTTATTTTTATTTTTATTAATTTCCTCTTCTGGGTTGTCTGGAAGAGATTGCTATGTAGCAATAAGACTAAACGTACTCAGTACACAAACAATAAAGATTGCTGGTGAATCTCAGACAATTCGGATCATGAAAAGATGCCCGCAGGGTGGGGTTCTTTCACCTCTCCTGTGGAACATGGTCATTAATGAACTCATCAACAAACGCCTTTTGTTTTTCCCTCATTGTTTGTTCATTATTTGTTACATTTATGTTTTGTTGGTGTACAATAAAGAGTATTGTATTGTTAAATTAGTTAGATTGGTGTACCAAATCAGAACGGCTTACAATTGCAAAAGGACACTAAAGACAAGTTATTGTACGGATCTACTACAATAATAGATATTTGTCGTCTTTGCAAAATTTTTAACAAGAGGGCGATCAATGAGAGTGGTTCAAAAGTGCTGTCTCCAAAATATAATACTAATTATTTTATGAGAACGGTTTTAAAATCTCTGATTAGGTATTATTGATTCCCGTATATGCATTTTCATCAATTTGAAATAGAATCAACAAATCATTTAATTGAATTAGCAAGATGCATAATTTACAAATATGTAAACGCTTGTTTATATTTTTTTACAAAGAACAATCAGGACCCTTAAACTTTAATTCGAAATAAATATAACAAATTAATTCATTTCAAAAATGAATAATAATAAAATAAATACATATTTTCGTTGTAACTGATTGATTTTGATTAAATATTATTTCTATGATTTTAATTGAGTATTTTTCATAATGATAAAATCCATTTTATCGATAACGAATATTTTCCTTTATTAAGAAGAGCAACCCTAAAGATAGCCATAACAACGCAACTTGACCATTCGCAGCCACGCGTTCTTCCTCGCCCCCCGGCCCGCAGTAGTGAGTCGTGTGTTTAGAAGAAATCTGCCTATACGCTCTCTAGTGGTTATATTCTCTATGGTACAAACGGATGTGTTTCAGATAGTTCCGTGCTGCAAAAGACTAAATTCTATGAGAAGTTGATGGAAGATGGGTTAAATTTCTTTTCTTTTTTTTTTCTTTTTTAAAAACGTTACCCCTACACTAGGATTTTCCCCTGTATCGTGGGGGCAGTTTACAAACATAAATTGCACAAGGACAAACATCCAGACCCGGAACAATTACTTGTAGGCCATACAAATACTTGTTCCGTGCGGGATTCGAACCCGTGACTCCAGCGCAGCCACTCATTGCTAAGCCACTACGCCACGGAGTCGTCAGATGGGTTAAATTTACCAAGTCCGTCAATGTTAACAAATTTAAAAATCACTGCACCTTACGTTTTAAAGAACATAGCTCACGATAAGCGAATATTTAATTACAGGCTCTCAAGAGCTAGAAGGGTGGTGGAAAATGCATTCGGAATTCTATCCTCTAGATTTAGAATATTTCGTCGTGCTATTTCCATAGACAAAGATGACGTGAGTACAATTGTCTTAGCTAGTTGTGTATTACATAATTATTTATCAAGAAATAATAAAAAATACATTAATATAACATCTCTCGATATTGAAAATGAATCTGAAGCGTCATTTAAAGTAGCACAATGGCGTAAAAAGACAACCGTAAGAAACGTCGAATGGCGTGAAACACATCCTTTAGTATCGCTTCGTTCACTTAAAAATCAGCGCAATGAGCAAGGAACTGAAGTGCGAAAATAATTTACAAATTATTGTAATAATGAGGGCGTAGTTTCATTTCAAGAGCAAATGTTGTCGGTTGTACCCCAATAAAAATTTTAATTTTCTAAAAAAACTGCGTGTTATTTTCAAAATGAACTTACACTTCCACTACTGCCAGCCTCATCATCCAAGCTATCCTGACCAGTTCTTTGTGAAAGATATTTTCATTAAGAAATGTAAGGAATTCGTAGTACCAAAGCTTTGGACAGTAAATATTTTGAACTCCCGAGCCAGTTTTCATGGAATCTCTAACCTAAAACAAATAATTGAATGACATGAGTACCGGACTTTGTATTTTTCATTTTTAGTAGACATTACGCATGAAGAGTACCTAAACATTAGCCTCGCCAGTTTGAAAAAATACTCACCTTTTTTGATTCACGTTTGTACGTTGTTCTTAAATTATCAATTTTTTTTCGTATAAGCTAATGTTGCATTTTTGCAAACTTGTTTGAAAACTTTTAAAAGTCTTTCATAGGACTTAGTTCTCAAGTCTCTATTTCAGTAATCTGCAGCCGAAGTGTCCCATAAGCATCTACATTCTTTGTAACACACCAAAAATAAAACAAAATATTCGCCTGACACCGAATCGCTTGCCCCGTCCGATGACTTTTCAATGTGCGCGAGTAGAGCGTTACCTATAGGTAACGCCACGAGTGATGGAAGTGCGCAGAACCGAAAAATAGGTGTCGGCACGGTGAGGTGTGAGGTACGGGGAAGCGAAACCATAGCAACGGGCGACGCGCTACTCCCAAGTAGTTTCTTCATACGTCCCGTCGCCCGCGCACCTTTTTGTGTCGTCTTGTGTACCATCGATATCGAAAGTGTTAGCGACTACCTGTTATAAAATTTAAAAAAATTTCGATTACTTATGTACTTTTAAAAATATTGTTCTATAATATTTTCAAATAGTGTGCAAATATTTATTGCTTTATAAATTATTTTGGGACTATTTAAAATAGCGTAATTCGTAGTATATTGTATAAAGTTGTAAATATTTTGTTATTTTCTACAAGATGACTTTTTTGCAAATTATTGCATGTAAAATATTCTTATTATCGAAGGCTATCGCATAGTACAGTTTAAACAGCAATTACAAATACAAGAATACAAATAAAAAACATTTTATATCTTTAACTAAGTGTACATAAAATGTAGATTATTATTTAGAAGCAGTTAAAACCTAACGATGATGTATAAATATATCGTTCAATTTTCGTGGAGACTTTGATGTGTAGTTATAATGTTAACCTTTGACTTTTTACATATAAAAATGCCATAATAAAATTTTCATTTTTCTGCTTGATTGTACATGCACAGTGAACTCTATTTAACTTCATCTTACGTGGCACGACCTATACACGTCTGAACTGTGATGCTGGTCGTGTGTGACTGTGACGTTTTATCGAACGAATGGTTCTAACACCGTCCGAATTTAGAAAAAGGACGGTTGGAACATCCGATTCTCCGATTTTGTAATAATTAATAAAATTAGGACCTGTTGCGCAATACATTATCCAATTTCATCCGATAATTAGGATCGTATCGGATAGGATCATGCTTTATCGGTACGGTTCGAACTGTACAGTCTGATCGTAACGATTTCTCGTAGCGTATATGTCCACCATAGATATTGTACCAATACTAGGCTGCACTAAAAGTATCGGGAATGGAATATTTCCACTGTTCCTGTCATATTAAAATCTTTTTAATTGAAAAAACACCTTGGTTTTAAAATCGAATACCATTTATTTATTTAAAAAAAGATTCTCGGTCTTGTCACAAGGTTTTGTCAAACTTGTTTAGTCGTTGAGAAAATGGAATTGACTCGAGAAAATTCAAGAACGATGATTTATTATGACTTTCGAAGTGGTTTAACACAAAAACAGTGTGTTGACGGATGATTTCTGCATTTGGTGATGAAGCCCCATCCAAAACCACAATTTATCGCTAGTTTGCTGAATTTCAACGTGGACGTGTCAAGCTCAGTGATGATCCCCGTCAAGGTCGTCCAAAAACTGCAGTCACCCAAGAAAACGTTGATGCTGTGCGTAAGCTGATTGAGGAAGACCGACATGTGACATACCGCGAAATTCAGGCAACTTTATACATTGGCATGAGTCAAATATAAATAATCTTGCATGAACAATTAGGTGTAAAAAAGTTGTTTTCCTGATGGATACCGCATTCGCTCTGCGAAGAGCAAAAAGCGGCTCGCGTTACTTTGTGCGTCAGAACTCTCGAAAGATTCCACGCAGGATCCTTAAATGCTGTATACAATAGCGTATCACGTGACGAATCCTGGATATACGCGTACGAACCCGAAACAAAAAACCAGTCACGAGTTTGGGTGTTCGAAAATGAGTTAAAGCCAACAAAAATTGTTCGTTCACGGAGTGTTGCAAAAAAAATGGTGGCCACGTTTGCCTCCAAAACCGGCCACGTTACGACTGTTCCTCTTGAGGGATAAAGAACGGTTAATGCAGAATGGTATGCTAGCATTTGTTTGCCACAGGTCGTTTCCGAACTCCGTAAAGAGAACTGCAACCGCCGCACCATCCTCCATCACGACAATGCGAGTTCTCACACCGCACACAGAACAAAGGAGTTTTTAGAGCAAGAAAACATAGAATTATTAGACCATCCGCCGTACGGCCCCGACCTAAGCCCTAATGATTTCTATACTTTCCCTAAAATAAAGAATAAATTGCGTGGACAGAGATTTCCATCACCTGAAGAGGCTATGTACGCCTACAAAACGGCCATTTTGGAGACCCCAACTTCCGAATGGAATGGTTGCTTCAATGATTGGTTCCATCGTATGCAAAAATGTGTCAAATTTCGTGGAGAATACTTCGAAAAGCAATAAATACATTTTTAAATAGTAATGTTGTGTCACTTCCTTGATTCCCGAAATTTTCAGTGCCGCCCTCGATATGGATTTCGTATCAATATCAGCGTTGCCATTTATATGACAATTGCCGTGTTACACGGCAATTTGGGTCTATTCAGGAATAAAACACGGTACACGGCAGCATATTATTTGCCGTGTTTTAAAACACGGTAATCCAATGTTAACAATTTTTTCCCAAAATTTTATCGGTAGTCGATAAGACACATTAAAACGCGCTACCCTAGACGTAGTCATGACACTATGAGCGGGAAAATCCCAACGCGAATACGACATACATTCGCGCACACTTCGTTGTTTATGTTATTCATTTAATTCTTTCGTTTTTTGAAAAGTACATTAAAAAGATATACTGCTGTTTATTTCCTTTATTTAACTTTACTAGCTAAGCACTTTATCCGATCCCAAGGAAATTGTGTAAAGGAGGGTGGCCAAATTTCTATAGGAGCTGGACATGACTTTTTTTTTCATGTCCCAAAACAAACTATAGTTTGATTGGTTTGTTTTTATGTTGTAAACACAATCACGTTTAAAAATAATATCTAAATCGCCACGATTTTTCATAATAACGTCAACAATATTTTTAAGGCTGAATCAACAAATACCTTTTACTTTTTTTTTTATTGGCCATTTTATTAAAATATAACATTGGTATGTCAAAATTACAATCAATACAAATGATATAAGATTACATTAGATTATTAAAATTACAACTCAAAATACATTTACATTATTTTTACATGTCAAGCAAGTCAGAAAATGAACATTTCAAATATTCTATATTATAGAAAGCGTGATTCATAAATTATGTTTTTGTCACTTGTCGAAACGAAGTCTTGTTATTTCTTAAAGCAATTTATTGTACACTTTGATTTTTAACAAAAACCTTGCTTGAACGCTTTATCCGACTGCGACGTAGCCTAATAGTGTAGTTAAAATAATTATATTACCCAATAATATATTATTTTTTTTACATGGGGAAATGCCTACGCATAACCGCCTCGCGGGGGCAAGAACGGGTTATGTCGGACTCGCACCGACTAAAACCCCATGGTGTTCCACATTTGTCGCATATTGGCAGGGCCACGGGAACGCTTTCGCACACATCCGTGGCCCTACCAGCGCCTGCCGCCCCATGGCAGCACCTCCTCGGGAGAGGATTATTCCTCCCCGTTCTCCTTCCCAAGTAAGGCGCACCAGAACACATGGCGCGCCTTCATCCACGGCCTCCAATTACATCTGCGCAACAGAACGCCCCCGCGTCCAATGCACGAAGGCCATGGGGCCAGGAAAAACGAGCACTTAGAAGTACTAGCCTTCCCGACCCCAGCGGTGGATCTGGTCTGTGGCTCCGCCGCCAACTAAGATTCGGCTGCGGAGGGTAGGGAGAGCGGCGCCTCGCAATACCGACAATCCTCTCCCCCCGCAGCCCCACCACCACCGCATCAACGGTGCAGCCCCGTTTGAGTCGCAGAGGATAGGGCGAGTGGCGCATCGCCATACCAACACTCCTCTTCCTCCGCGACTCCACCGGTAGAGGGTGCGGACACCCCTCTCGCCGCAGTCAACCAACACACATCCGAAGTGGGCTTCTCAAGCCCACTCGGAGTGGCAACCTCGGGCCGGCCTTTCACCTCGGGCCGGCCTTTCACCTCGGGCCGGCCATGTGGGTTCCTCTTTGTTCACCGCGGGAGACCAAGCCACGGCTACTAAGCCCCCCCGCCACGACAAGGCGGGAACCCGATCGGGGGGGTCAAAGCGCACCCTACGTATGTGCACCATACTCCCTAAAGTTCGATGTCAAATCAAAAAGGGCGGTCTGTCAAACCATGTCGTGAAGTTGACCGTTACGACAACAAATTATGACCGATAATTCAATAAAAACTACACCTACATGTATTGCACTAGCTTGCACAGTATGTAGTGTAAAAAACAAGGATGGCGTAATTATTATCACACGAAGTCTTTCCTAAAACATTTCAAGGCTTTTTTGTAGTTTGACCAGAGAGTTAGTCGCTAGATACCTACTGTCTTTCAGTCTTCAGTACTAAAGTTGCATATGTATTGAAAAATCGAGTAATGGTTCTAAATCTAGGTTACGGGAATAAATGAAGTGTAATCAAATTTATAATTTAAAACTAAGTTCCTTAGACCTAACTTAACTAAGTTAGGAAATATATTATGTTACAGAGAAGTTACCACCAGTTACCACCACCAACAGTTACCACCAGTTACCAGTTAAAAAGAATGTGTTTAAAGAAATCAATTAATATTGTGCAAATATTGTTAAATTTAACACATCTAATGTTAATAATTTACGCAAAGAATTTTTAAACAATAAACATTTTAAATATATCCGGTTTTTATTTTATTAATAGGAACTAGCAATTAGCACAAGAAATATAAAGAACCATTAATTACATTGCGGCACTTGTGCAATGTAATTGATGGTTCTAAAAATATAAAATTGTAAAGTGCAAATAAAGGGCGGGCTCAAAGCACTCTTAATTTTACGCCATCTGACGGATGGACACGGAACTTAACGTAAATAAAATTTGAGTTGCTCATCCATCTCTAGTACATAGTCAGTAATCTATGAGTAGATGTTTTACTCAGTAACACGATTCACGTTTCACGAATCACGAACGAGCGATCAGATAACAATTACAAAACGTTTATTCGGCTATTTTCGCGACGCATCGGCGACGGCTTCGGCTGTTGAAGTAGAAGCACATGAGTAAAGAAACCGACTCTTTACGCTGTGGTAGAAGTACCACCGGTCGCCGAATGTCGAGTGAGCGCGGGTGCTTTTGCATTTGACATATGACTCTATTCCCTTCGTATAGATGCGATATTAGAAATGAGAAAGTGAGTGTGCATGTTTTTAACAAAAAAACGGTAACAAACAAGTTTTCCCGTGAAACGGACATCGCTTCATTCGCAACGTTTATCAATTAAACACGTCGTGAAACACTCTATAGAAGCCGCTATAAAAATAGAGTGTTTCAAAACCCTCTATTAAAAGTGTTTCAAAAGCCGCTATTGGTATTCGATAGACAGTTTCGTTTCGTTACTCAAAAAAGCCGCTACAACCCACCGCTAAATTTAAGTCTCTTTTTTTAAATCAATAAACCGGAGTTTTCAAATTTTAGTTTATACAAAGATACCACCATAGAACTAGGAATCCTAGGATTACGCTTCTAAATCTATGGTTACCACAGACTACTAAGAGGTAGAGGTGGGCGATGCAAACCGTATACTGATCAGGGTTGCCATTTCGAAATTTTAAGTTGCCGTGTTTTGGGATCTGGATTGCCGTGTTTTGGAATAAAAACTACAAAATTGCCATGTACATTTTTATTTATTTCAAATTAACACGTAAAATTAAACATGACATAAAAACATTACTCTTTACAGTCATCATACAAACTTCTTATCGTATCCAAAACTTCTTCTTTGTTTTTCTTCAATTTATATTTTTTATGTTCCTTTATATTGTCTATCGTTTGTTTTGTCGGTTTGAAAGGAGGATGGCCAAATCGTACCAGACAACGAAATGATAGCGTCCCAATATGAAATATTTATGTCAAATACCCTTATTGTTTAAGGTCTTAAAACACACTAGAAATACCTTTCTAAGTCGTCACAAAAAAAGTTATCCATTTATTTCTATTTTTGTAACTGTTCAAAATTATTTCAAATTATAGTCTCAGAACGCACCTAATGACGATTCATTTCGTGTGTGAAAGGACTTGGTATTCAAAGACTATAATTATTCACGTTTTTATAAATAGTTGTTAATTTTAATTCAATTCAATTAGTATGTAGACATCAAATCAACTACTATGCTGATTTATTATGTATTGGATTCTTGTCATAAAAATAATTATGTAGGTCATAGTAAGCTTAACGTTTTGTTCAATTACATATGTACAACGGAACGTCATTTGTCATCGCTTACTCTGTGATCATCGATTCGCGCCAGTATTATTGTTAAATTGTTATTTCTTATTTCCTTCTGTTGTTTTGACCTTGGTATTTTTCTACGCCTGATTTTTTTACATCTTGGATAATTGTGAGAAACATCATGCAAACACAACAAAGACAACTAGGTGTGCGATTACTTTGTGTTAATTGTAACATATGCATTGATAAACTTCGCCACAATCTCGTTTTTGAGCTTGATACAAGAGTAATTTCTAAGATCTGAGAGTGGAATTCTTCAGTAATAGTCATTGATATATTAAAAGGGAAGATATGTTACACGCTAATATCGCAATCACTAAACCTGGGCTCGGCGCACGACTACAAGCACCAAAACTTACACATCTGTTATCTTAAACGCAAAATTATATTTAACGATAGACAAGGACAGAAATAGGAAACGTCGTAGTTGTGCGAGCGAAATCGCGTCATCGCGAAATCGGGCATCACGTGCGTATCGTGTCTCTCACGCATGTTTTCTCGCTCTTACAAACGAGCCAAGTACGGGCAATCCCGTAGTTATGTAGGACCGGGCGCTTTGATTTAGTGACCTATCTTCCCCTTTTAATATATCAATGGTAATAGTACGTATTTACATACCTACTTATTTTATTACACATCCCATAATACATCATCATAATACAACTCTAATTCTTATATTAGATCACTGAAGAAGATTACGTATGTGATGCCTGTCAGCAATTGGCAATACAGCATGTCAGCTCCGGGTTATCTAATGAACCTGGTGCCTCATCTTCCCGTGGCCACAAGCATGTTTGCATACTTTGTGGAAGTTCTGTGAGTAATCGTAAACGTGACCTTGTTATAAGAGAGAATCCATCACAGTTGCAACAGGCAATACATGTTGAGCTTGAAAATAGAATTGCCCCACGGCAGGTAATAATTACCTTTTTATTTTGTGAATTTGAATGTAATTTTGTGAATGTGAATTGTGAATTAATTACTGCAATTATATATTGTTTTGTAAAAGTGTTTCTGTTTGCTCGGGTTTAACACGTTCATGCACGCATACCATAATAGTCAACTTATAGGCCGTGGCGCATGATTACTCCATACAAAGTTTGAGGACGTCCATACTCGTATCGCCGTATCACAAACAAAATATTGCATATGACTTGTCGGTAACGTCAGTAAGCGTTGACGTTCAAGGACGCACCGGTATATTGCTAAAATTATTATCCATCAAAGGGGCAACAACGTTTAGGTACGTCTACGTTACCAGCCGTTCTGTTCCGATTTGTGGGTATTTTAGACCTTACAGATTACAAGAACGTCGTTAAACGTCAATGTCGGTACACGTTCTGCTTTCATCTCTAGACAAGATCCCTACACTATATTCAACAACGTTTAATAACGTCAACATTGGGACACGTTCTGCTTTAATCTCTAGTCAAGATTTCTACACTATATTGAACAACGTTTAACAACGTTAACGTTGGGACACGTTCTGCTATAATCTCTAGACAAGATTTCTGCACTATATTGAACAACGTTTAACAACGTCAACGTTGGGACACGTTCTGCTTTAATCTCTAGACAAGATTTCTACACTATATTGAACAAATGATAAGAAAGCAGCGTCAATGCACGTTGACGTTCATAACTGTTGTTCCACAAATATCTAGTAGAACTTAAAGTTTTGGGAAACAATGTTTAATTACTCCAACGTCACTTGACGGTCTGATCATAAATTGACTATACGAGCAAATTATCTGTCGTTTCCTGACGTTGACTTTGATTTATAAAAATAAAATAATAAACAGGATTTGATATGGAATAATACTCAATAATCATCAGTTTTTTGTTATATATTTTTAGAAAATCAACTATTTTTCAAAAATTACCTACATATCACATTTTGTGTCAATATCTACCCTCTTCTCGACTTAATTGAAAATAATTTAGGTGCAATTGTCCATAAATTTCTTCCAAGTTTTAGTTTAATAAAATTTACTTTTACTTCCTATCCTATGTGTGAGTAACTTTTTCAAATTTTACGCTATTATCACATATCGATCAAATAATACTATGGTAAGTTTGGTTTATCCCATAGAAGTAACGAATTATTTCTCAAAATAAACAGTTTCTCACTACTATCTTATCAATAAATTACCACTATAGCACAATAACAATCAGTCTTACACAGTTTTGGTATAACATTGGTAGCAAAAAATTATAAAAATTATAAATACTCACTTACTTTTACCTACCTATCATATGAATGAGTAACCTTTTAACATTTTATGCTACTATCACAAAATCAAATAATACTCTGGTAAGTTAGGTATTTTCTATAAAAGTAACAAATTATTTCACAAAATTAACAGTTGCCTGCTTCTATCTTATCAATAGATTACCAGTATAGCACAATAATATTCAGTCTTACACAGTTTAGCAGATTTAGTATAACAATCGTAGCAATAAATTATAAAACTTCTAAATACTCATATGCATGATACAGTTATACTTATTTGATATCACTCTCATAAAAAGGAACAAAATAGGTAAAAAAGCATTATACTTCTTTGTGCCACTCTTCGAAGCAAAGAGCACACAGTGCTGGCTTTTCAGGGCAACCTTTACATCTCAGGCAAGTCTCCCTTCTCACCTTTTTTTTCGTGCACATCTTGCATTTCAAGTACTTTGATGTTTTGTTTGAACCCTCTTGCACGGGTATTTTCTCAGGCCAGTGACCATGGACTCTTGAGCTTCCGACGTCGTCGTCAATGGTACTGACTGGAAGTCAGTAGTAGAATAAATTAGCTCTGATTCTGTTGTCATATTTGCTGCGAGCTAAAATCACTTGCTCTGCTGTTAAATCTGCTGGTAAGTCCAACAGTCTTCAAATCAATTCCTCTCGGAAAAGCAAGAAATCACAATTGGCTTGGCAGTATTTTTTGAAAATAAAAAATGAGTTCCATACTGCGACATCCAACAAGTGGAACATCACTTTTTTATACCACCGGATTGATTTCCTTGGTGAGGAGTAATATGAGATCATTTGATCTGCTCTATCAACTCCGGACATGTGTTGATTGTATTCTGCCACTTCTGCGGGTTTAATTTTTCTTTGTTGAAATCTGTTTTGTATTTCTATAAGCCGAGGATGAACTGAAGTTGTTACCATAAGAACTGGTCGCTTGTCAACCCATTTTGAAACATAGACCTTATTTTTTCGTACCCACACATGTTGATTCTTCTTGAGTTTTTTCTTAATGATGTCTTTGGGATTATCTTTTCTGTTTGAACGTAAGGTACCTGTGGTGTGAGTTTTTAAGTCAACTAGCTTTTGCGAAAGTGTTACGGAATTGTAATAATTATCCATGTATAATTGATGTCCCTTCAGCAAATATGGCCTCATGAGACGAAGGACGATCTTTTCAGATTTTTTGCCAGTTCGAGCAGTTATGTCTTTTCCGGAGTACATCATTATATTTAAAACATAGCCATCAGAAGTTGTCAACTCGAAGAATTTGATTCCGTAGCGTACTTTTTTGCTCTTTATATATTGTGTGAAGGCAAGGCGGCCTCTAAATAAAAGCAAAGATTCATCCAAACTTAACTGTTTGTATGGTTTATAGCACTCCATGAAGCTCTTGGTAAAAGCATTAATAAATTTTTCAATTTTATCTTTTCCTTTTGAATCTAAATCTGATACATAAATACATCTCAAGATTTGCTCAAATCTTCGAGCGGACATCACATAGTGAAAAATTGGGTGATAATACAGTGGGTCGGAATACGTAAAATTTTTGCGTTTTTGAGGAATTTTGATTTGACCCATAAGCAAACATAATCCAAAAAATTTCAAGATTTCTTCCCGGTTTGTGTCCCTAAAGTTATAGCTACGTGAGTTTCGAGTAGTAGGTCTTGTTTTCTCGCATAGTGCTCGCCCGTACGTATTAGTACATGTTACAATATAGTCTACAATATTAGGATTAAGAATTTTATCAAATATTTCCATAACTGTCATAGCTGGGTTGACTTCAAACTGGACACCTGCTGAACTTTCATCAAACTCGAACGAAGGTATGTCTGTGTTCGTGTGTTCCCAATCATAATTTATCAGTGGAGGAGTGCTTGGTCTGCAATTGGTCGCTGGACTTATCTCGGGGAGTGTGTCAGGCACGGAGTTTCTTTCGGCGGCCTCTGGGTCCAGCACATGACAGATAGAAGGGTTGCGTTGTACAAATGCTTCCCGATCCAAAGCAGATGGACTGGTAGGCGCAGAATTCGTTTCGGCAGCCTCTCGTTCCGGCACAGGAGAGCCGGACAAGCCACGCTCTGCAACTACCTCCAGTGCAAGTGTGCTGGCCGGAGTTGGATATCTTACAGTAGCGTTTAGTTCTGGTGGTGCAGAAGAGCTAGGTGAGCGGCACTGCGTAGTTGCGTCCCAGTCCAGGGCAGGAAGGTTGGCTGGCGCGGGATTTTCCTCAGCAGCCTCCCGATCTGATGCAGACGAGCTAGGAGAGCGGCACTGCGTAGCTGCGTCCAGGTCCAGAGCAGGTAGGTTGGAAGGCGTGGGATTTTCCTCAGCAGCCGTTGGATCCGATACAGGAGAGCCAGGAGTGCGGCGCTGCTCAACTGCGTCCAGATCCAGGGCCGATAAGTGTGCAGGCGCGGGATTTCTTTCAGCAGCTGCTGGATCCGGTGCAGGAGAGCCAGGAGAGCAGCGCTGCGCAGTTGCGTCCAGGTACAGGGCAGATAATTTGACAGGCGCGGGATTTCCCTCAACAGCCTCCCGATTCAGTGCAGGAGAGCTAGGAGAGCGCTGCTGCGCAGCTGCATCTAGGTCCAATGCAGGTAGGTTGTCATGCGCGGGATTTCCCTCAGCAGCTGCTGGATCCGGTGCAGGAGAACCAGGAGAGTGGCGCTGCGCAGCTGCGTCTAGGTACAGCGCAGGTAGGTTGTCAGGCGCGGGATTTCTCTCAGCAGCTGCTGAATCCGGTGCAGGAGAGCCAGGATAGCGGCGCTGTGCAGCTGCATCCAGGTACAGGGCAGATACGTTGACAGGCGCGGGATTTCCCTCAACAGCCTCCCGATTCAGTGCAGGAGAGCTAGGAGAGCGGTGCTGCGCAGCTACATCCAGGTCCAAGGCAGGTAGGTTGTCATGCGCGGGATTTCCCTCAGCAGCTGCTGAATCCGGTGCAGGAGAACCAGGAGAGTGGCGCTGCGCAGCTGCGTCTAGTTCCAGTGCACGTAGGTTGGCAGGCGCGGGATTAACCTCAGCAGCTGCAGCAGCATGGTCGTCTTCAGCACCTTGAATTTGTGGATTAGTATGGGAGTGACTTCCTTCGATATGTGAATAAATTGAGATATTTTCTAATACTGCAGGATCGAGTTGCACTGAAGAGCTTTCAAGATTTTTTTATATTATTTAGCAATGCCTCAGAATCTAACGACATAGTGTCGGTACTCTGATCTGCACTGGCGATCTTAGGTTTTTTGTATCTTGATCCTAAAGAGGAACTCTGCCCCTTCTTTTTTCTCTTTCTACTGTCAAAAATACTCTCATCACTAGATTCTGCCGATATCGAATTAGTATCATCCTCGTTGTCATCGCTATCACATACATCCGTGCACTCGCTAAAGCCTTCGGTTCGATCGTCAGAATCAGAGCTGCTACTTACACTGCTTTCAGAGTTGCGTTTACCATGTGACCTCGTTGCGTTGTCCTTGGAACGTTTCTTTAGTTGTTTCTTTTCACGTTGCTTTGTGTGATCACTAACAGTGCTAGTGATGTCTGTATTATCATCATATCCTGGATCATAGTCGTTATCGGAACCATACTCTCCATCATCACTAAATGGGTCTGGTGTAGATGGCCTTGATGAAGAATCATATTGAAACAACTTCATGGAAGCATTATTACTAATTTGGCGTGATTTTTCCACCTACAACAAAAAACATAGCTATCATCTTATTCAGGACACAAAATTAGAACATATGCGTACATTTGAGATTTTTTTCAGAAAAAAACTAAAAATATAACTTACGGAATGAGTTTTCCTTGATATCCCACTTGGTCCAGCTTCACATTTTTCTTTGCAACCTACTTCAATTACTTTTTTCTTAGATGGCTTCTTCTGGCCTCTTTTTCTATTTCCCATCTATAAAATTCAAAAATTGCAGCATATATACTATAATGCACTCATAACAACTATCACCATATCCTACAAAACTATAGAAAACGAAAAAATAACTTACGATTACTTTCTCAAATGCACGGCCTGCGAGGGTTTTGTAGCGTAAAACGTGGGTCACTGTACCGGCGCGCAAGCAGACTGGCAGTATGGCGACTCTAACCAAAAACGACGTTTGTCGACGTTGTTCATGTGTGTGTAGGTACCTATCAATGTGTGTGTGACTTATGTTCAAGTAAGAAAAAAACTAATGTATTGTAGCGCTAGAACTTTGAAAATTTCACACGATGCGGCGCAATGACGTACTACCTAAAGATTATACAGAGATTTGACGTTACTAGCCGTTGTGCTTGGAAATTAAAATTTTCTTAGGACGTGATTAGACTATGTGCGTCATCGCGAAGACATCAAATTGGACGTTCTGTGACGTTGTTAGAACGAAAGTGTTAATAATAATTAGCCAAAACATTTATATTAAGACAAAGATGTATGGTTGTTTCTTTGCGTAAATTATTAACATTAGATGTGTTAAATTTAACAATATTTGCACAATATTAATTGATTTCTTTAAACACATTCTTTTTAACTGGTAACTGGTGGTAACTGTTGGTGGTGGTAACTTCTCTGTAACATAATATATTTCCTAACTTAACTAAGTTAGGAAATATATTATGTTACAGAGAATACAATACAATAGAATTATTATTATTAAATATAGACTATTACATAATACTCATTGAAAGTCATGTTTTATTTACTACAGATTTCTCTGTCCTGGGAAGAACCAGCAAGAAACCCAGCGGGACGTTTTTTAAAACATATTTCACTTTACCATAATTTTGTTTACACATTTTTTAAATAAATTTTAATAGTACAAGCATGGTGGCGATCACCTCAATCCCAGGGGTTATTATTGATGTATTTTTTGATATTATAATAACACTTTTTGTACATTTTTCCTTAAATAAAACATTTCAACTTATTTATTGACAAATTTTGTACATTTTCTGAAATTTTGTTTTAAAAGCGTATATGTTGCCCATAAAAGCACTACTGACTCAGAGGAGTCTAGTAACTGGTGTTACAAGACACCAGAGTCTAGTATATGAAGATTGTCTTCTGTGAAGTGTCTTGAACATAGCACACTAATTTTGATGGGAAACCATTGGTCCCCTCGACAAGTAGCGTCGATCCACATCTTTTCCTTTCGGGGCATTTAGGAAACCTATAGCATATAGGTACCACAATTATACGCCACTATTTGTATAAAATAATGACTACAAAAAAAGTAAACGATGACCAAACAAATATCGACTTATAAATCACAACACTATCGATACACGTGCTGTCGTTAGACAAAGCCAACTATTTTAATTTACGTAATGAGTGAAAGGGATATTTCGAAAAGACATCAACGGGTGCTCAAATGATATCACTTTGCAACATTATATTTCCAGTGTAAGTTGAACTCCGGTGCATTTGAAATAGGTTATCGTGATAAGAATAGAATTTTATTACCGATGAAATATTATGCCATCTTTTTGATAACTGAATGTCTTAGCTGACTTGTCACACCATTTCACTGCATAGGAAGCCATTTGTAATGTATTTTGGATACAAAATTATTTTTAAATTTTCCAAAACTCGGACGTGCCTACGGGTCACAAATTTGGTCAACAATGATATCGTGATTCTTAGCGTCACTTCATATGCTAGCTACAGCAAGTATGTGTTGCGCGCGTTTGTGGCCCTGTATGCGGAATCTATTAGGGGGTAATCTGTGTAAAAAAACAAATCAGCTGCTATAATAACGCCTATTCTAATCTACTACAGGTCTGTCTTTAGACAGTAAAATATTTTCTACTATATAAAAGTTTATGTTTGTGCGTACTTTCTACGATGCTATACCATTCATCAGATTGCGGTAAAACTTAATCAACTTATTGGTTGCACTTGTGCGAAGGTTATACGCATGGTACAATTAACTGACATTAGGTGGCGTGCGTATTATACTGACTAGTTATTTTAAAAGTTATGGAAAGTTATATATTCTATTTCAATGATTGTATTATCATTCCCAATTATACAATATAACTGTTCCACATTTTTAACGATATTTCCACGATTACTTCTTCTGCGGCAGCAATGCGTCGGGATTATTTGTCATTTTCGAAACTAAAATAACAATATTAAAAAAAATAACAGAAATTATTATAAAATCCCACTTTCCGTGGTATCGTCCCAAGAATGCTGGCTACGTATCCTCTCTGAATGGCTATACTTAGCCTTCAAGCGAGGAAACAACAAACTAAACAACTTCTTATTACCAGCAGCGAAGATCAGTCGCAGATAAAGTTTTTTAGGAACTACACCGCACGTGCACCCTACGGACCAATAGTCTTTTCAGCAAATTGCACAAATATGTACTCATCTTCTAGATATTCTGGGTAAATAGTTACCTAGTTCAGTTACCTCTAATGCCACCTCTGCTTTAGACGAGGTACCCCTGAGATGGGATGCTGTCAAAGTGCTCGCACGTAGTATCCCATACTAAAGCTTTATCTCTCTCTCTCTCAAGCAACCAAACCCATACCGTCGGGTCTCCTGGTATCGTCTCTAAATATTTTACAAAGATCTTATACCGAGGAAACATTTATAGAGATACGAGCTCTTCGGATGACATTGTCCAAGAACTAAGGACAACATTATATAAAAGAATATCATAACATTATTGCACGGTTATTAAACCGTGTATTAAGGATGGATTCGACCAAATACTATGTTAAATCGGAGTAACTAACCCTCGAATAATTTTACTCTTTGGTCTTTTACACTAAGATAACTTCATTTTGCGTTTTGTAACACAAACGTGGAGAAGCCAATACTGGCTATTGTTACTCCAGAGTTGGTAGTTGGTGGTAGAATTTATTCATTCAAACAAGTAAACCAACTTAAACTAAAATACAACTGTTGTAAAGCGCAACCCAAGATTTGAGGTCCACATAATTTACCATAAGTGTAAATAATGCCGCCCAATGGCAGCCCCTTTTTAGTTGCTGACTTCTACCCCCGTTTTCATTCTCAGATAAGGCGCACCAGAAACAAGCCACACTGCCCTTCGCGTCCTCTAATTCCACCTGCACTATGGACTCCCCGAACCCGATATGTGAATGGAGCCAGGGAAAATATCACTTTGAAGCATCAAGTGGTGCAGCTTCATTGGTGAAGCATAGCACTCGACTATCTTTCGCGACTTTTGCCAATCGCCATACCAACACTCCTCTTCCCTTACGACTCCACCTCGACTACAGTGGTACAGGGAGAGGAATCTCCTCTAGCCGCAGCCTACTAAAACAAATACAACGTGGCTCGACATCATCAGGCGACCTTTTGACACTTGGCTGTGGCCCTTGAGTTTGGTGAAAAATGAGGAAAGAAGAAATTAAAAAAAAAACATTCGAAATAATTATCTAATATTTTTTTATACTTACTGGTACTGGTACTACCAAAAAATATTGTCGGTATACTGCACTTTTTCAAAGTGGTGCAGTTCTCATGTCTAATAAAACAGTCGTCTGTTAAATGTTTGGAACAAATGTGATCATTTTGTTTCGGACGCCAATTCACAATATTTATGCTTTTATGCCATAATTTTAATCTAGTTTCAACTGGAAACCTGTTAATTAATAAACATTTGATAATCGTCTGTTGTTGGCGACTGTTTGTTAACAGATATGGGTAGGAAAGAACATCGATAAGTATTATAGACAAGGAACTCGACAACCCTATTGAATTTTATTGTTTATCAAAACTCAGTAGTATACAGCCATATATATGTATGTTGGTATATATGATACTATGATTAGTAACAAATTTTTAAGTACTTATATTATCAAATAGTTTTAATTTGTTTAATATTTGCTGCAAATTCACTTACTTGTGAAATGTTATACCACTTCTCTTTTAGTAATGAGTTTTACAGATTACGCACACTCTCATTAATAAAAATAATTCTTATTATGTAACTAATCTTATACACAATCAAACAACATAAAATACTTTCGTTTTTTAGTTTAAAAGTTCGAAATACAGATTTATTAAATAAGACAATTTAAATATACAACAGACTTTGGCATATTATGTCAATTTTATTTTTTAAGACATCCTATAGCGGCGCTTCAAATTGGCACAGTCATTTTCTATGGTATAGCCAGTCCAGCGTACTTGAAGCAGCATGCAAAACTATGGCGCTCCTGGAAGACGATTCTCGCTGGGAAAACACATTATCAGAAGCAGCTGTTTGTAGTTCAGCTACATCATTAAGATATTTATTTGCCATCATAGTAGCGTTTTTATACATAGTAGGGTCATTGTAGAAGCGTGCTCGTCGCGACCCCTGCCAGCCCTTTTCAGGGCTGCAATTCTACACAGCTGCGCACCCATGCGAACGAGGATTAGGGCGTCCCCCCAAGGCGACGCACACCAGCTCGTCCCCGTTGGTGTGGAATGCAGCGCGCAAAGCGGCGATGGGGACCGCCACCCGTCACGCACAGCCCGACACGGCGGAAGGTGGAGGACGGAGTGCAGAGTTGGCACGTGGAATGTTAGAGGGGGCATGAGAGATAAGACGAATGAGTTGATCGAAATAATGAAAGAAAGAGAATTAGATGTCGTGTGTATGTCGGAGACCAAACGGAAAGGCAGTGGTATTGAAGAGCTCCCTGGCGGGACGTTAGCTATATGGTCCGGAGTCCCGGAAAGCGAGAACGCCTGCCAAGGAGTGGGAGTGCTGTTGTCGTCCCGGTTGGTCGATCTTATGACTGAATACAAGGTTGTGAACTCAAGACTTCTCTGGGTTCGCTTCAAAATGGGACTGACGAAGTTATTCCTTTTGGCTGTTTATGCGCCGGTAGCTTCGTCGTCCAGGGCTGAGCTGGAGGAGTTTTGGGAGAATGTAAGAGAAGTTCTAGATTTGGTTAACGGAAACGAAAGAACTGTTGTATGTGGTGATTTGAATGGATGGGTAGGTATCGCTCGACCAGGATACGAGTCGGTGCTTGGAAAGTTTGGCGATAAAAGGGTTAATGATGCTGGCAAGCTTATACAGGCTGTATGCAAGGAAAAGGGTCTTCTTGTGACAAACACTATGTTTAATCACAGGAAGATCCATATGTACACTAGAGAAAGAAAGAATGAGAGAAGTATGATTGATTTGTTCCTGGTGGATGACCGACTGCGAAAACAGGTGATGGATACACGAGTGTTCAGGGGTGCTGACCTGGGAACGGATCATTATCTAGTAATTACTAGATTTAGGGGTTTGTTCGCGGGTTGGCGCCACCGGACGGCAGTAACAGAACCACAGTCGGTCTGTCGCATCCGAAGCTGGAAGCTTCAGGAAGCGGATACTAGGGACAAATATCACACGAGGGTAGCCGAAAAGCTTGACACCATCGATGGCAGGAAAGAATGTGTGGAGAGAACATGGCAGAACCTTAGGGATGGAATGGTAAGTGCAGCGGAAGAAGTATGTGGTACGACAAAAAGAGGTAGTAGTAAAAGAAGAGATGCATGGTGGAATGATGAAGTGAAAGAAGCTGTAAAAAAGAAGAAAAAAGCATGGTTAGACTACTTGGCCTCTAGTAACGATGAGCATATGAGAGAGAAGATGAAAGAAAGATATAAGCTGCAGAAAGTTCATGCGAAAACATTGATTGAGGAAGTACGTGAAAGGTGTAGAATAGAAGCGGACGAGAGGTTGTCGCACAACTTTAGGGAAAACTCCAAACTCTTCTGGAAAGAGGTTGGAAGGTCCCGGAGTGGTGCGACAGCTTTAAGAATGAACAAAGTGCTTTCGAGAACCAATGACGTCCTCTCAGAAAAATCGGACGTCATGCAGCGATGGAGTGAATTTTATAGAGAATTGTATGCGTGTCATGATCTTAGTGAAGGATCCGGGGGTGACGCCATGACTGGCACGCCAGACAAGGACCTCGATGACACTGAGGTCATCAGCATGAAAGAGATTGAACGTGCGATTCGAAGTTTGAAATGTGGTAAGGCTGCGGGAATAGACAGAGTTACTGCTGAAATGGTCAAGTACGGTGGGCCTCGCGTCTGGGACAGCTTTCATCTGCTGTGCAATTTGTGCTGGCGGACGGCAGATGTCCCGGATGATTGGCGATCCGCGGTCATTGTGCCTTTATATAAAGGTAAAGGTTCACGTTTTGACTGCGGGTGCTATCGGGCGATCAGCTTGACCAGTTTAGCAAGTAAAGTTTATTCGAAGGTTTTGACACGCAGGATGCAAGAGAAATCGGAAAGATTCTTATGGGAGGCACAATGCGGATTTAGACCTGGAAGAGGATGCACGGATCAAATGTTTTCTCTCCGCATGATCACGGAGAAGCTTCTGAGTGTTAACCAGAGGATTTTCTGTGCTTTTGTGGATCTGGAGAAAGCATTTGATAAGGTTATAAGGAAGAAAATGTGGGAACTGTTGCCGGGATATGGTGTGGATGGTCGATTGTTAAGGGCTGTGCAGTCACTTTACTATGACTGTAAAGCCTGTGTGCGGGTAGGGCATGACCTGTCACCCATGTTTAGCGTCCAAGCGGGCGTAAAACAGGGTTGTGTCATGTCTTCCTGGCTGTTCATACTGTATCTCGACAGCTGTTTACAGAAGCTGAAAGATAGCTGTTTGGGTGTGAAATTGGGTGACATAAAAGTTAATTGTCTGCTGTATGCTGATGATGCAGTGCTTATTGCACCATCAGAAGCAGAACTGCAGGCATTAGTCACGTGTATGAAAGAGGAATGTGAAATTAAAGGTCTCCGTTTGAATGCTAATAAAACTAAGGTTCTGGTATTTGAAAAGGACGAAGAGAGAACGAAATGTGAAATATGGGTAAATCAGGAATGTCTAGAACAGGTAAATGAAATTGTATACTTGGGGAGTGCTTTCAGCCGGGATGGAAGATGTGATTTAGATGTGGATAGGCGTGTCGCTGCCGGAAACAAAGTCAATGGTGCCCTGAATGCATTAATAAAAAGGCAAGGCGTGGTGAAGAGTGCACGCCTTGCAATACATAACGCAGTGTTGGTACCGACTTTGTTATATGGCAGCGAAACCTGGGTATGCCAGAAGAAGCATAAAAGCAAGTTGAATGCAGTGGAGATGCGATCTCTTCGTAAAATGTGTGGCGTTACCATAGCCGACCGAAAGCGAAACGAAGAGATTCGCAATATGGCAGGATTGAAAGATGACCTTATCACAAAAATTGATAGGGGCGTACTCCAATGGTTTGGGCACGTTGAACGAATGAGTGAAGACCGAATGGTGAAGAAAATATATAGAGCGAAAGTTAATATTAAAAGGTGTCGAGGACGAGACCGAGACTAACTTTCGAAGACCATGTGAGCAAATTGCTCGAAGAGGGGAGGGTCAAGAGTACTCGGATACCTAGACGTGCATGTATGAAGAAGTTAATGAACCTGAAAGAAGCGAAAGAGGTATGTAAGGATCGTGACACTTGGCGATCTGTTCTCTCTGGCTACCCCGTTAGGGATTGTGCGTGACGATAAGTAAGTAAGTAAGTATAGTAGCGTTTTGTCAAGTAACTGATTCTGTTAATCTATGGAATTTATTTCAAAAAAACATGGCCAGTGATATTCTGAATCGGCGACGGCGAGAGTTAAACTCAGATGATATACAATATGATCAAAACATATTTGACGAAGCATTATTTGAATTGAATAAAGTACTGCAATTACTTTCGGGTAAATCGATCAAGGATTTTGGGCTGCCGACGCCAGCTAATACTACTAACTCAGATTTAACCAACAGTGCCGAATACACAAGAGAAACATCATATGACCAAACGAGACTTTTACAAAATATAGCTCAAGATGAGCCACGATTAAACATCGATCAGAAAAAAGTATTCACTGCATTACTATCAACAATTGATAACAATGAAGGGAAATTGTTTTTCCTTGATGCCCCAGGAGGTACAGAAAAAACATTTCTAATCAATCTGCTTGCCTGCTTTAAAAAAAATCCTGCTTTTAAAAAAAGTGAGGTAAATAAATAACTTGATTCTTTCAAAGATTGATGCGCCGACGAAAATATACTACTCGGTCGATACTGTTCTCAATTTGGAAGAAGCTGTTCATTTTCCTACAGAATTTCTAAACTCTTTGAACCCGTCTGGACTCCCTCCTCACAAAATGGTATTGAAAGTTTATTCTATTATTTTATTAAGAAACCTGAATCCACCTAAACTTTGCAATGGCACGCGTTTGCTGGTAATATCACTGAAAATTTTCATAATAGAGTGCACAATACTCACAGGATGTGGTACCGGAGAAGATGTATTGAATCCCTCTGATACCATCGGATTTACCCTTCCGATTTAAACGTTTACAGTTTTCGGTAAAAACATCTTTTGCAATGACCGTTAACAAATCGCAGGGTCAAACCTTCAACGTTGCAGGCTTAGATTTGAGCGTTGACTGTTTTTCACATGGCCAACTGTATGTCGCATTTCTAGATTGACCGGACTATAAATAAAATAGAAAAGTTATAAAATAATATGTAAATTTCAATGCTGTAATTTTTATGATGGTTTGTAGTTAGCTACTTTCTACATACGTGCAGACAACATGGAATTTTATGGGTGAATCAACTTTTGTTTGTAATTGACTGTCCCCAGACATAAAATATTTTTGTCGAGAAAATCAAAGCAAATATTGGTATTATTAAATGCTTATCAATAAATAAGACTAAAAGACAACAAGACTTCATACGGCTTTAATTTATTTTTAACCAATTTATTGTATTTTTTTTCTGATGACTCAAAAGACTATTTTACACGCCCGTACAAATGTGACCTATCCCCAGAGCCAACCCTTGTGAAATTCATCCTGCAGTGTAAAATAATCGTATTAATGAATATGATAAAGTATCATCAGTAATGACATTTTGGTTTACTGTCTTCATACGAGGGGCACACTGAAATGATCGGGAATAAGAAAAACCACATGCACGGTATAGCTAAATTGCACTTTTCCATTCGTCCAATCATTAAAACAGTAATTCCAGCCTGAAGTTGATGATGACAAAATGGCTGATTTGTTATGGCGCTTCCAGAGCTGCTTCGTGGTCTTCAAACCGTCGACCGCGTAGTAAATCTTTCATTCTAGGGAATGTAAAGAAATCGTTTGGGCTCAGGGCAGGACTGTACGGAGGAAGGCTAAACTAAGTCGTTTAATAATTATTTTTTGTCGTTTTCATGTAGAAATAAGAGTTACCCAGTGGACACCTTATATGTCCCAATTTCTGCACTCAGTTAGTTCGAAAACAGCTTAAAATTATGGTAAAGTTTGTGGCCTTGCCTGGAATATAAAAGCCTGTTAAATCTAATTTATGATAATTTTTAAAAACACCAGTACTTTTGTAATTTTTTTAAATATGCGCGGTTGTTACAATAATAAGTTTATTCACCCTTATAACATCTCACGTTTGTTAGAATTTTAATTTCAACATATCTTAATTTAAAATTGTGAAATAAAAAAGTTAATAATACTGAAAATCTTTCTTTTTGCCTAATAATCCCACAATTTATCGAAAGTATTTATGCCGAATTTTAAATAACATACAGTATTTTATTATTATTTAGAAATCGACATAATACTTAATAAAAATAACAATATAAAAGGAGTAGTACCTATACAGAACACACACACATATACATATATATATATATATATATATATATATATATATATATATATATATATATATATATATATATATATATATATATATATGTGTGTGTATATATATATATGTGTGTGTGTGTGTCGGAGCGGAGACCTCGAGGTTGTTTTTATGGTGAGGCAGCACCACCGTCCACATTTGACAAGAGTTCAGTCGTGCTACCGTATATTGTTTCCATTGTAATGAAAGAGATGTAAGATCACACACTTTTAATTTTATACTACCATAACTTTATTCTACACTTCTTTTTATAAAAACTCACAAATAATAATCACAAAGCTTTACCAGAAAAATAGAACTACACCGACGAGCGCTGGAACCGAAGTGAGTCTATTCCAGCGTTCATACAATAAGGAAAACGTAATAACGACTTAGGTGTGCTCGATTGGTCGACGATTTGATTGGTCAGTACTTCACTAAACGATAACTTTTTATTGAATTCATTGGGTTACTTAAGTAATTTCAATTACCAGGATTTGATTATTATCAAATCGACAATGGAGAAGATAACCATTTTTTGTTTTATATGCCAAAAAAATCTACAAAAAATTACGAGAATAACCGTGTTTATAATTTTTTTCTTTCTTCAAAACTGACCGAGATATAAAGGCGCAAAGTTAACATTTTCGGTCTAAGCCGCGGGCCGAGAGCGACATCGTTGATGACGTCACAATTTCCATCTTCGTGCGAGAGACCCGACGCGCACTTAGAAAATCAAAACATTTACTCGAATGTGCCCGTCGCGCGCAGATTTACTTGCTATATATTTTTAACAAGAAACATTATAGAACATGACACCATAAAAATACGGCCACAAAAACACCTGAAGAGTTGTTTTTTAATGTGCCTAGAAATCCTACCCTCAGAAATAAATGGACAAATGCTATGAGAAGAGCACATCCTTTAGGACCAAACACGGTAGCATATTGTTGTTTGTGATCATTTCGATGTAAGTATTCAAATAATAATAATCTTCACACGATAGCTCTTGGTTATTGGTAGTAAATGCTTTCTATTAGGCATGTTCCTAACCTACCTCCTCCCTCCTCCTCTTCCCTTTCGGACCGCATACAGAGTGCTCGTGTACACAAGATCCGATTTATTTTTAATTTTATTTAGTCAAATAATTGAATTTAAAGTGGTTTAAGGGCGCGGTGCGATACTAGGAGTGCATAATCTGAGAAGTGTCCGAAAGTATTGTGACGTATTGTTCTAGTCCCGCACATTGTGTAGCAAACATCAAAAGTGTCGTAGCGTGCTACGAGTCGGCTCCCAGGTACTGCTACGAAGCTACGCTCGATTCATACTACTTTACCTGAGTTCTGCGCGCCTAGTACCCATCAATCAACAATGTCTCTCAGGCGCACGCCTCCCAAGACCCCCGCCTCCGCAACGCAACGGGTCCGCTCCGCGTTACAGCCCCCCGTCGGCCCTGCTACCGCTACGATGAATTCCCCGGTGTTCATTCAGACAAGCGGCGAATCCGACGCCGTTGCGGCCCATAGTACAGATCAATTTCGTGACTCACCGTCGCAACTTACGCGTACGGCTCTGTCACTTAATGATTTAGCGTGCGACGATATTGTAACGAAACGCGTTAAGCGTAAATTTGACTTAGAGGGCGGCAGCCAAGAATTTTCTCTGTCCACTACATCTTTTATAGAAGATTTATTTTCGTCCTTCTCTACTAAAATTGAAAAGCGCTTTGCAGCACTGCATGTTTCAGTAAATCAAATCGCCGATCAAAACTGTGACATGCAAAAAAGTCTGAGTTTTATGAATGAAAAGTATGACCACTTATTGGAAAAATTAAAAACGATGGAGGAAGAACGTTTAAACGACAAAAAAACAATTCAGACTTTGGAGGACAAAATTGAGCTTTTGGAAAAGAGATCACGAGCTACAGCTGTAGAAATACGAAACACGCCAAGAATTTATCAGCAGAATAATAGACTAGAGTCCAAAACTGATTTATGCGAAATTATCAAGATCTTGGCGAAGGTGGTGAACTGCAGTCTTCAAGAATCAGATATAAGGGATGTTTATCGCATACTCTCCAAAAACGAAACGTCTCGTCCTATTATTTTGGACTTAAACAGCGTCATAAAAAAAGAAGCCTTATTAAATGCTATAAAAGAATTTAATCGTAATAAGGGAAAAGGAGAAAAGCTTAATACAAGTCACCTAAATTTACGGGGTACTAGTAAGCCAATATATGTTTCTGAGGCATTAACACACAAAACGCAGAAATTATTTTTTGTTGCCCGCGAATTTGCCAAGGAATATAATTTCACGTACTGTTGGACCTCGAGGGGCGTTGTCTATTTGCGTAAGGACGAGAAACAACCTTATGTTCGGGTGGACCATGAGAAGGAACTTCAGAGTCTCAAAAACTCAATATCTAAGTAACTATAATAAACTACTATATGATGCATGCTTCTTACAAAAACTGTTAAAATTTTATATCTTATATTATACGGGTGATAACACATCTCATATTGTTCTTTTGGACTTGTATGAAAATTGTATTAATTTTGCAATGTTGCAGGTACAAAATTTATTAAAAAGTTATTTTTATATTGTACATATGGAATTTAAGGAATATACCTGTCAAGGGCTTAATTTACTTAATTACGATGAGTGCTGTTTTAGATTGATACCAAGACGTGAATGTAATAATGAGGAAGCCATTTCGATTAACTGTGATCTAATTAGGGACCTTTATTTATTAATGCTTGAGTCACTTTTACCATATTTAACCAACTTTTGTAGTCACACATTATATCTCAATATCGAAGAGGTTTACAAAGATTACGGTTCATTATATTGTTTTTACGCGTTTTCGACGAATTAGCAGTTTTTGGTGATCTCGACTCCATTGAGGTCTCTAGAGCAGTTTCAATAGACGTTGACTCTTGCCAATCACATGTGCCTCAAACTGAAAATTACCTTAAAATTATAACTCAAAATATACAAAGTATAGGTTGTAATTTTGATAATTTTGCTTTGCTTTTGGAAAGAACCAAAATTGTTTGCGACATAATTATACTTACCGAATGCTGGCTATTATGTAACCCAAATATCCCTACTTTAGACAATTATATTGGATATACTAACAAAAAATGTCTTAACCAAAATGATGGTGTCGCAGTTTATGTAAGAAATAGTCTCGGTGTCTCGGTTGAGGAACCTTATTTTACGGGCGCAAGCTGTTTAGTAATTAAAAAAGGAGTAGATCTCGCAATCATTGCGATATATCGTTCCCCTTCAAGAAATAATAGCCCAGATTCATTTATCATCTCTTTGGAACAAGTCTTAGAATCGGTGGTATTGTTTAAAAATGTCGTTATCATGGGAGACATAAATTTCGACATCTCAACGAGTAATATGGATACACATACAGAAAAATATCTTAATTTGACGGCATTTTATGGTCTTATGCCAGCACATTATTTGATTACTAGACCTGTTAGCAAAACTTGTATCGATCACGTATTATTAAAAACTAAAAAGCCCGCTCTAACGTTGATCATCCAGTCTGATATTACCGACCACAGCTCTGTTTTACTTTGTCTTAATTTTGATCCCACTTCTCAACCAAAAACTAACAGCTACTCTAAATTGAATCACTCTAACCTCAATAAGGATATGATAAACACAGATTTCAGTTTTATTTATGATATTGTTGATCCTAACGTCGCCGTAAATCGGTTAATTGAGATAATCACTAAACTACATCACAAAAACACAGATATATCTATATACGCCAACCGAACTAGGATTATCAAACCTTGGATGACATCAGGCTTACTTCGATGTGTTAGAAATAGAGATAACCTTTTTAAGAAAGCCAAAAAACACCCAAACAACAACACCATACAAATAACTTACAAAAGGTATAAGTGTTTTTGTAATAACTTACTTAAAAATATAAAAAGAAAGTATGAAAGTGAATTAATTTTAGGTGCTGGTAATAACAAAAGGAAGCTCTGGAATGTTCTAAAAAATATAACCTATACTAATAAACCTAAATCATCGGCTGACGAACTGTTGCAGTCTTATGCAACAGCTGACTTAGCCGTTGATAGTGTAAATAATTACTTTGTTAACATTGGAAAACATTTAGCTGAAAAAACCGCTGATACTGACCATTTAAACGACTCAAGCGACATGTCGACTTCTAGTAATTCTTTCGTTATGTTGAATACTGATGAATCTGAAATTGAATCACTTATCATGAATCTCAAAAACAATTGCTCCACGGGGTGGGATAATATTTCAAATGTTTTTCTAAAAAATAATAAAAATATACTTGTACCGATATTAACGCATATTTTTAATAGGTGCTTGGAATATAGTGTATTTCCCGAAGCTTTTAAAAAATCTATTATAATCCCTATACACAAAGGGGGGGACAGAGATCAAGTTACTAACTATAGACCTATAGCTTTACTCCCGGCTATGTCCAAATTATTAGAAAAAATAATAAATAAACGCCTTATCAACTATTTAGAGACGAACAATCTATTCGCTATAAACCAATATGGCTTTAGATCTGGCAAAAACACAGATGGTGCTATGCATGATGTAATTAAGTTTATATCAGAAAATTTGGATAAAGGCAGACGATGTTTAGCGATCTTTTTAGATTTAGCGAAAGCTTTTGATACGGTCTCTGTGCCTATCTTGCTGGAAAAGCTTAAAAGGCTTGGTGTACGTGGAAAGCAGTTAGATTTATTTAAGAGTTACATGGAAAATAGATTGCAAAGTGTTAAAATTAGTAATCACATGAGTTCAGATTTACCAGTGACCTACGGTGTACCTCAGGGCAGTATACTGGGGCCCACCTTATTCACAATTTATGTTAATGATCTCTGTCAAATGAAACTCATTTCTGGAAAGTCTATTTGCTATGCAGATGATACTGTGCTACTTTTTGCAGAGGGTGATTGGAAAAAAACTTTTGAAGCTGCCCAAAATTCATTTAATACTGTACAAAGGTGGTTGTGCTCTAATAAATTAACTTTAAATGCGGAGAAAACCAAATATCTGACCTTTTCCATTCGTGATGTGACGCAACCAGGAAACGCTTTCTCTCTACGTGCACATAGCTGTATTTTAAAAATTCCTAGCTCTCTCACTTTCTGCCGATGTCCGTTATTGGAAAGAGTTGAGATTGTCAGGTATTTGGGTATCCTTCTAGACAAAAATCTATCTTTTGAACACCATATTCAACATTTAAAAAATCGTATCCGCAAACTTATATATATTTTTAAAAATCTAAGACATGTAGTGCAACCATATCTTTTGAAACAGCTGTATCTTGCTCTGTGTGAATCTTTGTTAACTTATTGCATTTCTTGTTGGGGTGGGGCTCTAAAAACGCACATGGTTTCTTTAGAAAGGGCTCAAAGAGCGCTTTTAAAGGTCTCCACTTTTAAACCATTTCAATATCCTACAATATTACTCTACAATAACTGCCAAGTACTAACTGTTCGCCAACTATTTGTTCTAAATGTTATAAAAAAACAGCATCAGTGTATAAATTATGACCCTGACAAAATCAAATGTAAGCGTCGTAAAGACATTGTGATTAAGTCCAGTTTTAAGCCCAACACAAAATTTATAAAAAAATATTTTTGCTTTCTTGGCCCATATTTATATAATAAAGTAAACAAAATTGTTCATATATATTCTATGAATAAGCATGAATGCAACATTGCCCTCAGAAAATGGCTTCAACTAAAGTCTTATGAAGAAACGGAGAATCTGTTAACAGTACTTGCATAAGTGTTCATAGATGTCAATTCATTACTTCTCTGCTAATATTTTTTTTTTAATCTGTGCATGTCTTTTAAATTCTAAGGATCTATTTTTTTTTTCTGTGTCACTTGTATTATTTCATTATATTTTGTGTATCTTATTTAAGGTTTTATGTAAGTGGGAAGAGCTTTGCTTAACCTAAAACACAGGGTTTACCCTAACTTAGGAAGCAAGTTCATTTTTAAGAACATATTTAGTATATAAGATGCATTGTTTGACTCTTACTCTGTATCACTTTTCTATCTGAATAAATTATTATTATTATTATTATTATTATTATTACCTACTCGAGTCGCAGTGTTTAAGTAACTAACGATTCATTGAAGCTTTCTACGCTTAATGATCATTATAATTTCAAGAAGAAAGAATATCTAATACCTACATATTTAACTAAAACTACTTCAGTGTAAATAAACATCCAAAAAATCCTAATCTTGGGTAAAGTACTTACCTATGTAATGTAGATAAGTCAATGACCTGTCGTGAGTTCGTAAGTTTAGATACCTACCTATGTTTGCAGCAAATTTTAAAATGTTTATAATGCATTAATATATAGGTTAAAATACGGAATATGTTAACAAACGTTTTTATATTTTTACGAGCAAAAACTAAACACATCGCAGAGCTGTTCAACCTATATACTTTGCGGGCCGCAAATGATGGAAGAAGTTTGATTATGAAGTGGAGCACATAATTTTTTTTTCATGTTGTCCTATTTCAATGTATTACATAGTTGGTACATATTTTAAATATTGATGGAATACAAATTACGAGGTTCCTTATTTTTTTTATAGATTTTAAATAAGTTTGTATTTTGTTCTAGGTCGAAAACGATATGGAAAACTACGTGAAGTACAAACTAGTTGGTGGTCCCCTCAAACTTAACAAAGATGTTTTGCCTCACAAGTTTGCTTGTCAAAATCGGTATACAGAAAAACCACAAAGATTTTTACTATCAAAACTAAATGCCAAATCTAGGTCAGAAACAGTTGCACATGCGATTGCCACTACTTCACAAGAAATTGAGCATAGATATGTTGTCGATCCTGTTACTACTCTAGATGATAATATTGACAGATCCCTTGCCTGAAGTATAACTACGTTTTTAATCATAATAATAATGCGACCCTTTTTCTATTAATATTGAAAACATCTGATTTTTAGATAAAATCATATTTTTATACACCGAAGGTACCTATATTTGTAGTAAATTTCTTTATATACAACAGGATTTTTTTTAACCATAAAAACCACAAAAAGGTCAGGGTGCACTTAAGAAGAATAAGAAAACAAAACTAGTTAGAGGCAGATAGTAAGTAGGTAGGTAACTTATAACTTCTGTAATAGTGTACCGATCGATGTGAAACAAAATTTAGAATTATGTGTTTGGTCTAGACATTTTACCTACGTACTTAAAAGTTTAATATTGTAACCTTGTTATCTTCTCCATTATTTATTCTAAGATTTAAAACAATATTTGAGTTAAAAGTTGATAATCGAATAGATAGTTCTTTTAACAGGAATTAGTTGTCAACAAAGAGATTTGTAAACCAAAACAGTTTTAAAGAACTAGCTAGTTACATGTTATGTTTCAGATAAATTGCTGTTATTAAATTTTTAGATTAATAATTATACACTGTTGATTATTATAATTAATAACAATTAAAAGGCAATGCAAAGTTTAGGCTTCGACAACAGAAGATGTCCTTGAGTATGCTAGGGTTGAATCTGAATGACAGGGTGAGAAATTGCGTGATAAGAGATAAATGTGGTAGGCAAGATGATGTTGTGACCAGGATTAAGAAAGGAATGCTTCGGTGGTTTGGTCATGTAGAAAGAATGAATGAGGAAAGAGTGACAAAGCAAATTTATATGGCAGATGTGAATGGCAGAGTCGGGACGGGACGTCCTAGAAAAAAGTTTATCGACCAAATTGGCGATATTTTGAAAATGGGCCACGTTAGAAGTACCCTTAACCGACGAGCATGTATGCGTAGATATATGGATGTAAAGGAGGCGAAAGAGGTATGTCAGGTTCGTGCCAAATGGAAGTCCGTAGTCTCTGCCTACCCCTCTGGGTGACAGACGTGAGTGTATGTTTTTTATTTGTAGTAGTAGTTAATTCACTAGCTTCCAGGCGGTGCTGTTGTCAGGGCAAATTTTTACGTTAGAGATTCTTATCAATTCCCGTATATATGTTATCTATGGTGGGTACTGAGTTGGCGCGTAAGCACAAGTATGCAAGTAAAACAACGAAAGAAACGACGAGCATGCAATAAATATTATCTCACCAGAGAATTCAATTTACTATAATCTTTGTTTGAATTCAGTTTCCATTTAATTTCTGATTTCGAAGAAATAGAAATATTTATTAAACAGTGAAATACACATTTGAAAACTCTCAGATCATTCTAGAATTTTTATTACATCATAATATATGATGATAATATGATGGCGTCTGTGAAATACTATGAAAAGACATGGCTCACGAACGAAAATTATGGGGTTGTTTGTAATTCATTCGTAGTGCCTCACAGAACTACAAACTCGATAACACTAGATAAATTAGTATTTTTTTTAAAGTTTTTGTTAAAAACTTTTCATTTAAAAAATTTACTTCCTTGAAGCTGCCAAATTAGGCAATACGTAATATGTTTTTTTTGTTTAAGTTTGTGAATATTAAAAATTAATCAACAATATCTTAAAGTATGTATTTATTTTTTGTTGAACTGTATTTGAGCTGAAAAGGTAGAACAATAATCAAAAAGTGAATTTCGATTCCGTCTAGGATGGATAAACGAGCACGCGTTTTCGTGTATTCACACTAGGGTGGATTTCTCAGGGTGGATAAACGGAATAACCCAATAAATAAAGCTTAAATTAGCACATAAAGGCAAGCAAATTAGACACGGAAAGGTCTTCTACTCGTTTTATAATTTCATAAGAAATTTATTAAAAATATATATTTTAAATGGTACACCTATATTTATAAAAAACACGTTTGCGTAATATGTACATATTTTACCAGATCTCTTACGAAGAAAATTTTTCTCCTATGTGTATTTTCATATGCCTTTGCAAATAACTTTTTGTGATACTTCTATATTCACAGATATCACACGAAAAAGGATTTTCTCCGGTATGTAATTTCACATGTCTTTGCAAAACGCAGTTTCGAATACATTTATATTCACAGATATTACACGAAAAAGGTTTTTCTCCAGTATGTATTTTCATATGTCTATCCAAATTCATTTTTTCAATACATTTATATTCACATATACTTACTACAAGAATAAGGTTTTCTCCAGTATGTACTTTCATGTGTCTTTTCAATTTAGTTTTTTCAATACATTTATATTCACATATTACAAGAAAATGGTTTTTCTCCCGTATGTACTTTCATATGTGTTTGCAAATGACATTTATCAATACATTTATACTCACATATACTACATGAATAAGGGTTTTCTCCAGTATGTATTTTCATGTGTCTTTTCAATTTATTTCTTTCAATACATTTATATGCACATGTATTACAAGAAAATGGTTTTTCTCCGGTATGTATTTTCATATGTGTTTGCAAACGAAATTTTTGAATACATTTATATTCACATATATTACATGAAAAAAGTTTTTCTCCGGAATGTATTTTCATATGTGTTTTCAAGCTACATTTTTGAATACATTTATATTCACAGATATTACACGAATAAGGTTTTTCTCCGGTATGAATTTTCATAATATGTCTTTCCAACTGTCTTTTTTCAATACATTTATATTCACAGATATTACAAGAAAAAGGTTTTTCTCCGGTATGTTTTTTCATAATATGTCTTTCCAACTGTTTTTTTTCAACACATTTATATTCACAGATATTACACGAAAAAGGTTTTTCTCCGGTATGTATTTTCATATGTCTTACCAACTGTCCTTTTCCAATACATTTATATTCACAGATATTACAAGAAAAAGGTTTTTCTCCGGTATGTATATTCATATGTTTTTTCAAGCTACTTTTTTGAATACATTTATATTCACAGATATTACAAGAAAAAGGTTTTTCTCCGGTATGTATTTTCATATGTGTTTGCAAATGACATTTGTCCATACATTTATATTCACATATACTACAAGAATAAGGTTTTTCTCCGGTATGTATTTTCATATGTCTTTCCAACAGTCTTTTTTCAATACATTTATATTCACAGATATTACACGAAAAAGGTTTTTCTCCGGTATGTAATTTCATATGTCTTTGCAAAACACATTTTCGAATACCTTTATATTCACAGACATTACATGAAAAAGGTTTTTCTCCTGTATGTATTTTCATATGACTTTGCAAATGACATTTTCTAATACATTTATATTCACAGATATTACACGAAAAAGGTTTTTCTCCGGTATGTATTTTCATATGTTTTTGCAAATCACCTCTCATTAGACATTTATACTCACAGATATTACACGAAAAAGGTTTTTCTCCGGTATGTGTTTTCATATGCTTTAATAAATTTTGTTTGATCGTACATTTATAATCACAATTATTACACCAGAACGCTTGTTTAGCGACGTGCGCTCTAAGATGAGCCAAAATGTAACCTTTACGAGATGTTTTAAATTCGCAAATATCACAATTAAACATTTCCGTTAGTTGTAGGATTGGAGTTTGTTCCACTTGTGTCCGAACTGCAGTGATATCTGAGTTCTTTTGCGTCTTATGACTGTGTGAAATGTGTTTGACGAGAATGTCTTCTGTTGAACATTTTTTGCTACAATGATCACATTCAAAATTGTATTTTGTTGATGCCCCTGACAATTTTTTCGTAACCACATTTTTATTCTTTTGTTTCAATTTTGTTTTCATAATCTGTGCAGGACGACTCCCCTTTTTAATAACTGTTTGACTATCTTTTTTTGGGTTTTTTGTGCGAACATCGTTTATGTTACAATCGGTAGAATTTGATTTATTTGTTGGTATGCGGTGTTGTTCTGAAATCACACGAATTAAACACTTTATTTATTGTAAGAGATTGTACCTTTATTGTAAGACATCCTAGACGGTTTACAATGGGCGGTGTTTATACCTTATGGCGTTCTATATCATTGAACCCAGGGAGAAATAGAGAAATTATAAGATTTTACATAATTATACTCATAATGTTGCTAGAGACACCTTGGACGGTTTAAAATGGGCAGAGTTTATACCTTATAGCGTTATAGATCGTCAACCCAGGAGGAATTAGGGATATTACAATATTTTACACAATTATACTCAATAATGTTGCTAGATATAAAGTATTTTAGCCAATTACTTTAAATAATGTCTCTCATATTCATTTTTGGAGGGAAGGAATGGCAAGGAAACTAAATTCGAATGACAATAATTACATTCTTCTGACCGTGTTATAATTACATTAATCTCATAATCGCTGTTTCGAACCCCCACATGGAAAAAGTGTTATACATACATATATTTTGACCAGCATTTTTTAAGAATATAGTAGAAGTTGCCGTGTAGGTGCGGCGTAAAAGAATTCATGAACATATTTTGTCCCATGGGTTTCGTAAGAGGCGACTATGCAGTTCGCTGTGGGCACTTGTCCGCTATAGTCGCACTGTTTTTTCTCGCTGAGCAGTCTTATCTCAGGAAATATTTCGCGCTATTGTGTACATACCTACACACATCGTGCAATGGTGAATAGATGCATACGATAGTGTACCTTATTTAACATGGAGGAAGATATAATTCAAGAAGATAATGAGATTAATAATATTCTACTCGGGATAAGTAATGTTGAGGAGTCGGAGATTTGTTTAGTGGAGAAGAATACTACACAACGAGAGGAAGAAATGCTTGAGGACTCTAGTTCTAGAGTTAGTCGTAATAAGAGACCGCGGGAGGAGGATGAGGAAGAAGAGTGGATAGCGGTATGAAGAAATGGAAAGAGAGTGGGACAGAAGGTTGATGTGTACATTAATAATTCCGAAAAGCTACCGAAGCAATTCGCGCTTGCTAAATTATTAAGGTCAAATAACATTAGTAGTGTTAGCCGGGTAAAATATATAAACCCCTCTAAAGTGTTCATACAGTTTGAAAATGCAGGAAGTGCTGAGGAGTTGATCAATTGCAAACCTTTGCAAGATTTAGGTTGGAGATGCCAAAAACCACTCGAAGTTGTTATATGTTACGGCGTTATTAAGAATGTAGAATTGGACTTGAGTGAAAAAGACATGTTAGAAGTTATTTCAAGCAATTGTGAACTGATAGCGGTAAAACGTTTAAAACGCAGGAATAAGGACGGTAACGGCTGGGAAGAAAGTGAGTCAATACGTCTGGGGTTCAAGGGTCCCTCACTACCAACGTGTGTCTACATCTACGGCATGAAGATAAATGTCGACCCATACGTGTTCCCAGTTACCCAGTGTTCCAGGTGCTGGCGATTTGGGCACTCCTTGCGTGTTTGTCCAAGCAAAAAGTTTGTGTGCCCTAAATGTGGCAAGGGTCACGCTAACTGTGAAACTACCTCATATAAATGTGTGAAATGTACAGGAAACCATTTATGCCTGGATAGATCGTGTCCTGCGTTTAAAAAAGAGAAACGAATTCGTGAATTGATGGCAGAGTTTAACTGCTCTTATAGGAAGGCGTTGCAAGTATATGTTCCACCAGAACCCGTCCCTACACTGCGCTCAGAACGATTTAATTTAACTTCACCGGCAAGGCTTAGTGTGTTTCCCGAGTCTGTACCTGAACACGTACCTAATCAGTCACAAGACATAAACGTTATTTCCTACGCAAGCGTGACCCGAGCGCCGCGTTGTGATAGTATCATTCGACAATCACAACCTAAGCAACCGGGCTCAACGAATGTTTCTCAATCATTAGAACAGAGACCCAAGAAGAAAAAGAATAAGAAAAAGAAACAAAGTCAAAATGAAGTGTATAACAGGGATGTATCTTCGGAATCAGAAACAATGAATAGTAATTTAGTCGATGAGTCGGAAAATGAAATTCGGTTGAGAAATGAGAGAAAAGAGAAATGCAGATCTAGTTTAAATTTGAAGCAATTGCTTGCAAAATTATATGCATTAATTTCTAACTCACAAGAAGATTTAAAGAGTAGAATAATTCAAGGAGTGTCACTATGCATTGAATGGTTGGTATCGATAGTGGGGGAATACATCTGGGACCTTCCTTTTAAAAATATACTCGGTAAGTTATGGGTATAAGCTCCCAAATAAACCTTCTCCAGTGGAATTCACAAAGTGTTAAGCCTAAATATGTAGAATTTGAGCAGTTATTAAATAGTGAAAAAATTCATATAGCTGCTATATGCGAAACATGGTTAAATAGTGAGGTTACTTTTAGAATAAGTGGTTATAATATTTTCCGTCACGATCGAGAAGACTCGTATGGAGGTGTCGCTATTATAGCCCACAAATCCGTTAAGGCGCAACTAATCCCTGTTCATTTTTCAAATCCTAGTATTGAAATAATTTGTGTAAAAGTTTTCAACTGTAAATATATTGATTACATATTTTCTATCTACTGCCCACCAGCTATACGAACTTCTCAAAGTGACTTTTCGTTTAAAACGAGTAAAACACTTGTACTTGGTGACTTTAACGGCCACCATTCCAGCTGGTCTTGTAAGACTGATTTGAGAGGTAGCAATATTTTTGATTCTTTGTTAGAAAATAATTTTGTTTCATTGAATGATAGTCGAGCTACGCGTGTTAAATTTGTCAACGGGAAATTGCAGGAATCTTCTCCTGATATTTCTATTGCATCTTCGGACATAGCCTTGCACTTGAACTGGAAGGTAACTAATGAGACATTAGGTAGTGACCACTTAATTATTAAGATTTATATTTCTTATAGTAACAATAACTCGCCATTTATTCAGGGGAGAAACTTTAAAAATGCTAACTGGGATGGTTATCGTAAGTATATTAAAGATAATCTCTCAAATTATAACCTGCTTGTTGATGACCCGCAAACAAGTTACGATTTGTTCCTTAGCATAATTAACGAAGCCGCTGATGTTCACATTCCTTTGTATAGATTTAGCCAAGACCCCTCTCAACATTTTACTCCCAAACACTTTTGGAATCCTAAGCTTTCAAAAGCTGTTGCAGAAAGACGGCAAGCACTTACGTTGTTTCGAAAGAATCCCACCCCTGGTAATTTGAACAAATTGAAAGATAAAATCAGAATTTCACAATTATTACTACGACAGGCTAAAAATAAATCATTCTCTAATTTTTGTTCTTCAATTGATGAGGCTACTTCTGTAACAGAAATGTGGCGCAAGATGAAGTGGTTAAAGGGTTATAGATCATCTAATACTTTTATTGATGAAGTAACGGCTAATAAGCTTTTACATAATTTAACACCAGATTTTGTCTGTCCAAAGTACCCCATTTTTTCGTCTTGTAATATAAAACTTGAGGCTCCATTTTCATTATGTGAACTAAAAAGATGCGTTAAAGCAAAAGATACTTCACCCGGAGGTGACAATATTTCGTACTCAATGATTAAATATTTACCGGATAACGCTACAAATATTTTACTTAATCTTTACAACTTATTTTACACTCTCAGTTTTGTCCCCTCGCAATGGCGTGAAATTCTTGTTATACCTATACCTAAACCAGGACGGGATCCATCTTCAATAGCAGCTTTAAGACCAATCTCTCTCATGTCTTGTTTATGTAAAATATTACACTCTATGTTGAAGAATAGATTAGAGTGGTTAGTTGAGAAAAAAAACCTCTTTCACGAAGAGACCACCGGGTGTAGAAAAACCAAGTCTTGTCTTGATAACCTTAGCAATTTAGTTTCTAGAATTCAGCTGGGATTTTCGAAAAATCAATTAACGGTAAGATGCTTCATTGACATTGAAAACGCTTATAACAACGTGGATATTAGAGCCTTACTTTTAAATTTAGATCGCCTAGGTGCTGGTGCAAAAATCTGTAAATACTTATGGACATTTTTAAAGGAAAGACAACTAAGCATAAAAGTTGATAAAAAAATAATCTGTAGATCTACAGGTCGTGGCCTGGCCCAAGGAGACTCTCTCTCACCTATATTATTTAATATTGCTACTCTCCATATATGTAAACAAGTTTCTAATGTTATGATTTCTCAATATGCTGACGATTACGCTTTATATTTAACTAGTAAAAATATCAACGACGCATCCGAAGAACTGCAAATAGCATTGAATAAAATAAGCAACATGCTTATTGATCTGGGTTTGGACATTTCAACAACCAAAACAAAGGTATGTGTCTTCAAGAAAGGCGTCAATAGACAACAGATATCGCTAAATATTAATAATAATGTAATAGAGGTAGTCAGTGCTGTAAAGTATTTGGGGATGTGGTTGGACCGCTCTTTAAAATGGAATAAACACATTACTGAGTTAGTTGATAAAACTTCCAGATACTTAAATATTTTTAAAGTTCTTGCTGGGACAGGGTGGGGAATACACCCTAAACATTTGAAAAGGTTATATATTGCTATTATAAGGAGTAGATTTGATTACGGAAGTTTTTTATACGACAACAGCTGTCAAAATTATGTAAGTAAGCTAGATAAAGTGCAAAATCAAGCGCTGAGAGTAATGGGAGGTTTTATTAAAACAACTCCTATACATGCAATGGAGAGCGAACTTGGTCTCCCTCCATTGCACGTGCGGAGAACGTATTTAGGAGGTAAATTTATATTAAAAGCTAGGTCACGAGAAAACAGTATTACAATTAAAATATTACGAGAATTATCGACATGTAAAGACAACAGATATTGGCGGAATAAAAAGAAGCCACTATTGTTAACTATGTTTGATTGTCTGTCTAATGTTTATATTCATGCCAGCCGACAACTAGAAATGTTTTCTATGAATACCTGGGTTACCAACATAGATTTGGATGATGTAATTCACTGTAATATTCCGAATCTTGTTAAAAAAAAGCGAAGCTACAGTAATTTTAATTTAAAGTTATTATGCTTCGATTTTATCAACCAGCGATATAAAAATTATTACAAACTCTATACTGATGGATCTAAGGATGGGAGTGGAATTGGTTCAGCATTTTATGACCCACAATGCAACATTAGTCTACAATTAAAAATAGACAGTGACATAATATGCATTATGGAGGCGGAACTAATAGCAATCTGTGAGGCTTTGTCTTATGCAATATCGTTACCACAAGACAATATAGTGATATTCACAGACTCTAAAAGCGCACTCCAACACTTGGCTCGGTGCACCTCGGGCCTACGAGGCACTCCGATAGCCTACTCAGTCCTGGACTGTATTTTAAATCTGACCTCCAATTCTAAATCTATAAAGTTACAGTGGATTCCGTCACACTGTGGCGTTGAATATAATGAAAGGGTAGACGTCTTGGCTAGACAAGCTATTACTGAGGGAATTGAATATAATGTACTCCCTTATTATACAGATTGCATTTGGTTAATCAAAACACAATGCTACAAATTATGGAAGGAATATTTTGATTTACGCTCTAAAGAAAAAGGTATCTGGTATAAAACGGTTCAGCCACATCCTCTCAGAATTCCATGGATTGATAGTCACATATCACCAAGAAAGGACGCAGTAGTGATTATGAGGCTGCGTTCTGGACACATTCCATGCAAGAATTTTGCTTTTCTTATGAATAAAGTCCCGTCACCGAACTGTGAACAATGCGGTGTTCCCGAGGACTTAATGCATGTCTTGATGGAGTGTGCCCGCCATGCTGCCTTTAAAATATACGGTAATTGTCTAAAGTAAAAAAAAAAATATTTCGTATAATGGAACACACCAACTTGTGAACCTTGAAGGTTAGAGAACAGGAGAACAATCACTACGTACTAAAGCATAGCCCACCTGTCCTTGAAAATTGTAGAATTTATAGCGGCTCTGACGTCGGTGAGTAGTTGCTGCGAAATTTAGCTGTTTATGAGTATAAGTAGATGAAGTTAGTTGAATAATGTACAAAATTTCTCCACGGCATTGGTGAGAAAATTTTCATGCTCCGTAATTTTGTAATTTTTGACAAAAAAAAACATAATAAATGGAGAAATATTTTATTGTCCGTGGATGTGCAAGGTTTAGCATCAGATCGGTAAAATAGACTGAAAATGACTTTTATTGACTGGACGTAGCGATCGCAGCTCCTCACTTATGGTGTCCATATTTCTGGGATACTATTTTCTATGGCGATCGTTCTTCTGTTCTCTAACCTTCAGAACTATGGAGATCCGGATCGGTAACGGTAATTGTACAAAATTTCAAGTGCCAAACTAAATGATTCGTAAAATGAAAGATAAAAAACAGTGCGACCCAAATGCGACAGAATCAGAAGTACTGGAAACTATTCAAAACTTTATAGTACACACTTATTTATTATATATTTCACATATTTTTTTTTATTGTAACCTTCTAAACAAATATTTTGTACAATACGGCATTTTTCTTAGTTTTCCCTAAAAATCCGGCAATTTTGGAGTTAGAATACGGCAACTCTAAATTTGTCAGGAACAACGCTGATCGGTGCGCGCGCGTAGTCGGTGAGCGGCGGCGGCGTGGAATACAGCTCCGGAACAGCAAGAAGAAACGAACTGCGGCGTTGAAGAAACGGCTCACCATTGGTCGACGGATACGTGACGATAGCGGCGTGTGAAGTCGATGTGGCGCTGAATGATATTTGCGCCTGCTTCTTGTTTCTTTATAAGAACGTCTAATTATCTATATGCAGTCCGCAGTATCTCAGTAGCCAAGGATAGTTAGGAAATAAATGTTTTTTTATCCTCGCCTTCCGCGTTATGGTAGCAGCAGAGTATATATTATTTATTCCCGTTTAGGGTTGATTAGTCTGGCTGCTACATCACTCTCCCCCTAGCGAAAGCGTACCGGAGGCTTGACGACTCGCCCGTATCTCGTTGTTTTTAAAATAGGTTTCAACTGGGTTGATGTAGATGATGGAGTTTCAAGCTTCCTCGCTGGTGGTTTTGATAATGATGATGAATCCTCTGAAGTATCCTCGTTAATAATATAGGCAGGCTTTAGTCGGTCGATCGATATAATCGTAGATTTCCTTCCGGGTATTTGTAGTTTAAAAGTCTTGCTATTTCTCTCTAATACTTTATACGGTCCATCGTAGGTAGGTTGAAATTGTTTTTTCATTGCGTCGTTTCTTACAAAAACTTGCTTGCATGTTTTCAAATCTTGGTGAATGAATACTGATTTATTATTTCTGTGTGATTGCATTTCGGTGCATTTCAACGATAAGGCTTTGTTGCTTGATGATTGACTCTCGAAGTTGAGTTACGAAATCGTAATCCATTTCTTGTTTGTTTGACGATGCTGAACTGAAGAAGTCACACGGCAGTCTTATGCTGCAGCCGTAGGTTAGTTGAGTGGCGCTAAGACTAGTGTCTGCACGCGGTGTTGCTGGTAGTCCGAGTAGCACTGTAGGTAGCTCATCAATCCACTTTGTATGTTGAGATAAACGAGTTTTGAGTGCGGTCTTTAATGTAGGTTGCCATCGTTCGATTATTCCGTTTGACTGACGATGGTATGCTGTTGTACGTGTCTTCTGTATTCCCATAGTTTGAAGAAGTTTGAGGAATAGGTTGCTTTCGAAATTTCTTCCTTGATCCGTTGTGATGGTTTTAGGTGATCCGAAACGAGTAATCCAATTTTCATAAATTATCTTCGCGACGGATTCGGGTGAAGTATCATCGGTAGGTATTGCTTCTGGCCATCTTGTTGTTCTGTCGACCGTTGTTACGAGATAACGATGTCCTTGCGGTGAAGTAGGTAATGGTCCAACGATGTCAACGTGCAGGTGTTCGAATCTCTCCGTGGGTGAATATGTAGCTAGGCTACTTGATGTATGCCTTTGCACTTTGCATTTTTGGCATTGAATGCATTGCTTCGCCCAGTTGCCAACATCCACTTGCATTGAAGGCCAAAAGAATTTTTCAGTGATGAGTTTTCTTGTTGTTCTAACACCTGGATGACTGATGTTGTGCAGTGCATTGAAGACTTGGCGACGACATTCTTCTGGTAGGTATGGTCGCATGGTTGTCGTTGAGGCTTCACAGTATATATGTAGATGCGTCATTGCCATTGTAACTTGCTTGATGGACAAGTTACCTTGCTTCGATAGATGTTTTATGTTGTCACTATCTCTGTCTTGTGCTGCGGCGATCTTATGATAGTCGATTGATGTAGGGCACGTTACACTGTCGATTGGTACGCGACTGAGTGCGTCGGCGACTATGTTGTCCTTTCCACTAATGTGACGTATGTCGGTCGTGAATTCACTTATGAAAATAAGTTGTATTGCTCTTCGTGGTGTTTCCGATAGTGATGGTTTCTTTGGAAGTACATATGTTAATGGCTTGTGGTCGGTAAAAACGATCAGGTTTCGACCCTCGAACGTTTTTCTGAAGTGCTTGATAGCCATGTAAATAGCGAGTAGCTCTCGGTCGAATGTACTGTAGTTACGTTGAGTATCGGAGAACTTCTTCGAAAAATAGCCAAGTGGTTGCCATTTCCCATTGCTGTATTGTTGGAGAACGGCTCCTGCTGAGAGATCGGATGCATCGCTGAAGATAGCAAGGGTTGCTTCGTGTGATGGGTGAGCGAGTAAAGCTGCATTTTGGATCGCAACTTTACAAGCTTCAAATGCCTTCGTGGCTTCATCGCTCCATTCGATTGACGTTTTATATTTTTTCTTCGTGTTGTGAAGGTAATCGTGAAGTGGTGCTTGGATTTCAGCGGCTTTAGGTATGTGTTCTCTGTAAAAATTTATCATCCCAATAAAACGCCTTAGCTCTTCGATAGTTTTAGGTTTTGCATAATCGATGATTGCTCTGACTTTTTCGGCAGGCGGTTTGATTCCTTCCTTGCTGACGGTGAAACCACTGGTCGACGGATACGTTACGATAGCGGCATGTGAAGTCGATGTGGCGCTGAATGATATTTGCGCCTGCTTCTTGTTTCTTTATAAGAACGTCAAATTATCTATATGCAGTCCGCAGTATCTCAGTAGCCAAGGATAGTTAGGAAATAAATTTTTTTTATCCTCGCCTTCCGCGTTATGGTAGCAGCAGAGTATATATTATTTATTCCCGTTTAGGGTTGATTAGTCTGGCTGCTACATCAGAATCACGTCGGGTAGTCACCACTGTGGCCGTGGAAGGAAAAGGGGAGATCTCCCGCCGGGCAAGGTGTTCAGCCCGGGGAGCGGCCGACACTCCGTGTGATAGTTCGGAGATGTTCTATATATGCTGTTTATGATTCGGAATGTTGATAGCGTGATTTAGGCTTCGGTGTATTTCGGTGTGCTAGTGGCGCGACGACAGCGCCGCTACATCACCCCCCTGCTCAGACCGGAGGTCGATAGTGCAGTCTCGTTGTCGACGAATGTGCAAGTGCCAGGAGATGGCCTTGTAGTCTGCGGTGAGTCGAGAAGAAGGCAAGTAATCTGCGAGAGTGCCGTGAAGCAGAGGCGAGCAGTAAGTCTCAGAGCCGTGCCGAACACTGTAGCGCAGAGTGTAGCTTGAAGGAACAGGAAGCATTATTATTCCAGTGCTGCGATGAACCTTGTGAAGCTAGATGGCTTGCAGGATATGAAGACTGCGGACGATATCTGCTCGGGAGCGAATGGGTGGGGTATTTTATGACGATAATGAAGCTTGAAGTTTCCGAAGGTTGTTGGTTGCGTGTTCAGATCACGTCGGGTAGTCACCACTGTGGCCGTGGAAGGAAAAGGGGAGATCTCCCGCCGGGCAAGGTGTTCAGCCCGGGGAGCGGCCGACACTCCGTGTGATAGTTCGGAGATGTTCTATATATGCTGTTTATGATTCGGAATGTTGATAGCGTGATTTAGGCTTCGGTGTATTTCGGTGTGCTAGTGGCGCGACGACAGCGCCGCTACAGCCCCATCACCAAAGGTATCGTTAGTATTTTTTATGGTTATCGGTTAGTACTATCGCCTGTCTTCGTTTTGGGTAGCGTTTTACAAACTACCGGTGTATACTGGGTGGCGATTAGGTTATCACGTTTTATAGCACAGCAGTTAATGCAATATGATATATGTCTGTTGAAATAATAAAATAAACAATAATACAAAAAAAGCTCATCTTTCAAACAAAATTAATTGCTTAAAAATTACACGTAATAAATCATCCTGGATAATATTAGTTTACTGACCTGAGGTGATCTGTGAAAACGGCAACGCCGCAGTGATGCGATGGCACGGCATCGACATAGGTAATTATAAAACCTACACTTGCCCGTACATAGTCATCAACAAATCACAAACTTTATGGTATTGTTTTTATCCAAATAATCAAAAATTAAATATCAAAATAATCCTATCACTCTAATCTCGTAATCACTCAAGTTTAATAAATAAATCATATCAAATTTAATAGTTAAACGTTATGTGATGCAGAGCCGCGTTATGTTGCATTCTCCGTAAATCAAAATCATGTTAGTGTATTCCGACGACGTGAAATTGATACGATGCAACATAAAACTTAAAAAATGTTAAAACGTTAAAAAAGTAAGTGTCCAATTTGATAGGAGCTGTCACACAACTTCACTAAGTTATTAAATATGAGTTTTTATATAGCGTATAATTAACGTGTCCTATCACAAACAGAAAAATACGAAACAGTAAAAGTAAGTGTCAAATTTCAAAACTGTCACACCCACTGAAATAGTAATAATATAAATATATATACATATATAAACACTCACGCCTGTCACTCAGAGACTACAGACTTCCATTTAGCACGATCCTGACATACCTCTCTCGCCTCTTCCACATCCATCATATACCTACGCATACATGCTCGTCGGTTAAGGGTACTCTTAATTTGGCCCATTTTTAGTATATCGCCAATTTGGCCGACAAACTTCCGCCTAGGACGTCCCTTTCCGACTCTTCCATTCACTTCTGCAACATATATTTGCTTTGTCAGTCTTTCCTCATTCATTCTTTTTACATGACCAAACCACCGAAGCATTATTTTCTTAATCCTGGTCACCGCATCATCTTGCAAACCACACTCTTCTTTTATCACACAGTTTCTCACCCTGTCACTCAGATTCAGCCCTAACATATTCCTTAGCGACCGCATTTCTACTGCATTTACTCTCGTGCTTCTTCTGCCACACCCAACTTTCACTACAATACGTTAAAGTAGGGACTAATACAGCATTGTGAATTGCCATACGTGCCTTTTTTGACACATTCTGACTTTTCACAATAGAGTGTAGAGCCCCATTTACTTTATTTCCTGCATTCACTCGTCGTTCAATATCCTTATCATATCTCCCATCCCTGCTGAATACACATCCCAAATATACGAACTCATCCACTTGCTCAATTAATTGAGCAAATAGTAATAATATTATCTTGTTAATACGATTTCTGTGGTTTCACCATTTTATCACAACTAGGGAATGCAATCCCACGAATCCGCAATCCCGCAAATGCGCACGAAATTAGCGCGATTACAAATGCGGGACAGCACGTGCGGGATCCGCAAGATTTGCAAGATTTTATTTTTCCGGCCTAAATTCGCACAACACGGCACGAATGAACGACAATAGTAGGATTCCCAAATTGAAGTACGTATGTGTGTAAGTCGAGTGACGAGTGAATTGGAATTTCTCTCTGTACGGGGATTCCCCAAAATATCTGTCGATACTCTACTAATGCCTGCACTATTTCAGTTTTGACTCGTAAGTTCGTGACGTACTGTGCGTACTAGCGCGTACTTTGTGACATGCGATTCAAATTAAAATAAATTTGAACGGTTTATTTTTATATTTGAACAGCAACATTCTATCTAAATAAAATTGGTTAATTAATAACTGAATTAATAACTAAAAATAAAATGAATGCTTAAGTAATTTATAAGAAATACGACAGTAAAAATTTGTATGGCAACACTTCTTAAGATCAGAAGATTGCTTTTCTGCTAAGTGTAAACGTTGCTCTTCTATCATCAAAATAAGCGCTCGATCTACTACGGGCTTGCAAGTACACTTTCGTACGAAGTATAACAGAGGAATCTGTACGTAGCGTTAGTGATATTGAAACCGCCAGTACAAGCTCTTCTCAGCAGCATTCACAACAAAATACTTTAACGCCGGCTAAAAAGGTAAAAGTCATCACAGATTTTTTTAGTCAGCAAAATATTCCAAGGAAGAGAATATATCACGATGGTCGCTAAGGATGGCATACCATTCTCAAAGTTTAGGACGTAGATTGACGTACGAGAACTGATTGAAGCAGAAGACCATAAATTGCCTACTTCTGCTCATACAATGAGATCTATTGTAATGGAGTGTGGTGCTTCAACTCAAAAGCAAATTACTTATGAACTTAGAGATTTCAAAAAACAGTGAGAAACGATTTGCAATAACATCCGACGAATGGATCACTTCTCGGAATCATCGAAATTTAAACATATTCACAAATGGAAAAGCCGATGCTTGGAATCTGGGACTGGCTCGTATCTTGGGCAGTTTTCCCACAGAAGCGTGTGTGGTAGCTCTGAAAAAAAAGCTGCAAGACTTTAATATTTCATTGGACCGAGTGTTGTTTCAATCACAACGGACGGTGCCGCAGTTTCGAAAAAAGTTGGACGACTTCTGAAAGCACACCATCAACTGTGCTATATAAACTACTCTATCTATCTTCAACTACTCAACAGCCGGCGGTATCGCTTAATCTTATAATAAAACGAGAAATGACTCTTTTTGAATGTGTAGGAAACAAGAGGGAAGTATCTAGAAGCAACTTACAACTTTGTTAAGTCCGTTCCACCTACTAGCGTTGAATCTGAACGCGCATTTTCAGCTGCTGGCTACAGGTGCAGCAAAATCCGATCAAATGTAAAAGATGAAAATTTTAACACTTTACGTATACTCCGAAAACAATTTCAAATGCAAATGTCCGAATCTCATTAATATTTTTTTCAGACTTTAATTCACATAACATAATTTAGATTTTTGTCATTATTTCTGATCAAAAGTCAATAATACTATTTGTTTCTTCTAAGTAAATTCGATTGTTTCATTTACTGACTTTTAAAATAATTTTGTGGGCTAATAATTCTAAAATATTGTAAAATCCTGCAAATCTTGCGGATCCGCGGGACCGATGGTCTCAATCTTGCGGATTTGCAAGATTATCTTTTGGGTGCTGGATTGCATTCCCTAATCACAACTACTATTATGCTATTAACGTGTTCTATCACAAAAAAAAAACAAGAAACTTATCAAAATGTCCACTAACAAAAACACAACAACTAAAACTTAAAGGACGCGTATGCGAAAACTAGGTCAAGAGGCTAGTGAACCATCATCAAGGACACAGACGTCGGACTAAGTGACATAATTATCGTCACACGCGCCAGAGAAATTCGTGTTTCGACAACAGACATCCTCCCGCAACCCTGTCCTATCTGTTATCACTTCGCGCATAGAGAATTATGCCTTTACTCGTCTATTATAAGTACATTTTTCGCACTGAAATGTAATTAAATGAATTTGTATTCACACACCTGCAGCGCGTGGTCCCTTCATTTTTAATTTCGCGCATAAGAGTTAGTCTTAAGTAAATTTTTTGCTTGATTATTTTTATTTATTTGAATAATACGGAGTGGCAACGTTTGAACTAGATATCTTCGCCTTTGCCGGCCAATGGGTCTTTGACCTTCTTGTATTCTTCAGGTGATAAATCTATGCATTTACGTGATGTTGTTTAATATTAAATCGAAAAAAAATTATTACAGGGACTAGGATGTTAATTATTAATTTTTTTTAGCTATGTATGTTTTAAAAACGTTATTAGGATACGTCTTTTCATTTAACGAGATAAGTTCATCGTCACCCCGTGTATACACACATATATATATATGTATATATATAGTTACCTTTTTCATTAAAATTTAAATAATCAAATATGTTCCTATCGTGGATGTGATTACTCTGGCTGTGAAAAAAAAAATATAATGGCTAAGAAAACCTTATAATAAACACGTGAAAAGGAATACCAATATTAACTACAATGAACTTACTGCAAAAATATTGTGCGTGTATCCAAAATCAACTGCGCATAAACAAAGTAATCATCCGCCACCTTGATTCAGTTGTCAGTTTCTGCCGGCGTTGTAACCGCAAAGAGAAAATCTTACTTAGGTTTTTAGTCTCAAAAATCGTCACGCAAAAGTGGTCACAACTGTGATGATCGTCAAAGCTATGTATACTTCAATTTTCAACTTTGGTTTTATATTTTAATCACATTTATGTGTCAAAACCACTACTTTTTATGTTCACGCTTGATTTAGAGGTTATGTTTCTACAGAAACCCAAAAAACATCCAAAAACTGCGGAAGATTTACGTCAACAAAAAAGTGACTGCGAATGAAAACGGACGGCACGCTTCTAAAAAAAAGATAAAGCAAAATACGTAGAAAAAAAACAAAACTACAAGTTATGCTCCTTCGTGACATGACACCAAGAAAACACTAACTAAAACTTAATAAAAGTCTACTGAATGACTTCAGAGAAAACATTCCTGAAACAACTGATAGCGAAGCAACTTGCAGTCGTAGAGGATCACCAAAAGTTTTAGAAAGAAAGAAAATATGTCACGTACACAGTCAGGTTGCGCCAATGATTTCTCTACAGTCATCCAGATCAACAACTGTATTATTAGCATAGGATATTCCAAGATCGTCACAATGTGTTACTCTAAGCAGACAAAAGAAAACAGATTTAAAAATAGCCAGGGCAAACCGTGAGAAGTCATTCTTGATAATATATAAACAAAAAGAACAAATTAAAACTACGAAATGAAAAATACTTACAAGTAAAATTATTAAATCAGCCAACAGAAAAATGAAGTCACTGAAAAAAGAGCCAAGTGAAAGTAAAATTTTTACAAAACATCAAAGGGAAAGGCTCTTCGTGCAACTGGGACCAAATTCCTAGAAAGACATAAAATGTGTCTTGGAAAAAAGTTGTGTAGTTAGAAACAAAATTAAGAAGCAAAGGAAATACCTTTTTGACACTACCTATGCTAAGCCCTTACAAGAAATTACAAACGAAACAGAATTCAATTAAAGTTAGCCTTGCAGTTTTTTTGTCGATAACGGCATTTTGGATGGTTTCACTAAAATTGCCGAAAGAGACTCATGCCTTTGCGTAATTCAAGAAATTTCAATGTTAATTTTCGGAATACCAAAATATCTGTGAGTGACTTATTGGAGTCAAATTATAAAGGTAATGTTGACACACACACACACACACACACACACACACACACACACACACACACACAGCCACAGACACACACACACACACACACACACACACACACACACACACACACACACACACATACACACACAGCCACAGACACACACACATACACACACACACACATACACACACAGCCACAGACACACACACACACACACACACACACACACACACACACACACACACACACACACACACACACAGCCACACACACACACAGCCACAGACACACACAGAGAGAGAGAGAGAGAGAGAGAGAGAGACGCACACACACACACACACACACACACACACACACACACACACACACACACACAGACACACACATACACACACATACACACACACACACAGAGAGAGAGAGAGAGAGAGAGACAGATACACACGCACACACACACACACACAGAGAGAGAGAGAGAGAGAGAGAGACACACACCCACACACAGACACACACACACACACACACACAGAGAGAGAGAGACACACACACACACACAAACACACACAGAGAGAGAGAGAGAGAGATTTTAACCATAGCTTAAAAAAACTGTTTTACGAAAACTCTGAGATAAAATTTAAAATCTGTATGTAAAATGGTATGGGAAGGTACTGATATCCTACGATACAGGATTTATCCTAGTTTAGGAATCAGTGCAACATTGGGTTTGTAACTCCTTAAATTTTTCAATAAAGATTAGTATTATTATTAATTTTTCTAATCAGAATTTGTGGAAATGGAAGCTTTGTAAAACAGCAGTATGTGATATGAATTGAGAAGCGTGTATGTTACGCAAATGCGAGATGTGTCAGACTAAAGTTCAGAAAATAAACGAATTTGACGACTCGACTTAGACATCATAGAAATCATGGACAGTAAAAACAGAAACTGGATTGATACATGGCAATGAAATAAAAATACGTAGAATTGTCAAAGCTGAAGTGAATATATGTAAAAACCCTGCCATTAAAGTTTCTTAAATTTTTGGTACACTAATTTTACATAACTCTACAATACATGGCTACTACCTCCCTAAAGAACCATCTCAAAGTAGGAGAAATATTCATGCAAGTAGACTTCTCAGAAAACTACTGCTGCAAATATTCCAACGATATACAAGCAGTACATTTCGGAACATCGAAGCAGCAGATAACTCTACATACCGGCGTATATCACTACAAGTGCCTTCATACCCAAGAGTTGAAGAGTTAATCTTTTTGCACGGTTTCGGACTGTTTGCGACATGACGCCTGTGCAGTTTTTGCTCACATGCAGAAAATTCTGGATCAAGAACATTTGTCACACCCTATGGACACATGGACACTCAGATATGTGTCCTACGGACACATAGTCGCTCAAGGTAAAGATATACCCAACGTTGTTGCCTTAATTAAATCTATTGAAACAAGTGTAACTAATGTCATAATTTCTGTCGTGAATGAGACACAGATAAAGGACATAGACAAACTATTATCTGCAATTTCTGATCAAGAAAAGAGCATTCCCGAAACTGAAATTTCTTTAGGTTACCTGAAACAAAATGAACCCAAAGAGGATTTTTTTGAGAAAGTTGACTTGACCCAGATTTATTATAGTAAAGAATTCTTGGGTAGATATCAATTAAGACTGAATCTACAAGTTGATTTGGGTTTTTGTTTATTATGAAAGTAAAGTGAATGAAAATAAATATAATTGATTTTGTAGTAATGCAAAGGTACACATTATTTCTAAGAAGTGTCACCCCCTTGTAGTATGTCACGCCCATGGATAACATTAATGTAGGAAATGTCACTTCCGCTGATATGAGGTTGCTACTATGGAGGACATTTTTTTCTTGGAGGTTTGCAAGCTCGGTGAATATTTTTCCCTTGCTGAAAAAGACCAAGCCTAAGAGAACTATGATTCATAAAAGATAGCTTGATCTCTGGGACAGCTGTCAGTAAAAATCACGCCTATGAAGTCCTGAATTTCTTAGTAGTACAGACAGCACCTGTCAATGTCATACTTTATGGGCATGCACTAATTAGATCGGCATGTACTGTCTGTACTACTAAGAAATTCAGGACTTCATAGGCGTGATTTTACTGACAGCTGTCGCAGAGATCAAGCTATCTTTTATGAACTATACAATAACAATGACAAAGGAGTTACTAGTAGGAGCTACTAGTATTTACCAAATTATTTAGTTCAAATTTCCTTGTTCTTGACGCTTGGATAATTTCACTGAGGGGTGTTTTATTTTAATTTTATGAAATTTTTGAAGAGCACATCAAGTGTATTTCCCATTTTAAATAGTAGGTGTATGTTGCCAAATTTATCCATTATATCAAAGATGGAGGACATAAGGTTTTCCAGGTGATTATCATTAGATAATAAATTAGCTTGAAGAGCATAACCGTTTGGAAGGGAGGAAGTAGGTGCTGTTATAATATTGTTGTACGCTACGATATCATAGTCTACATAATTCGGAACAGGTCTAGTTGGGTTAATTCAGAAAACTGTCTTCCTATAAGATTAATAAGCAGAAGGGACAGGGGAATACTTGATAACTGTTGAGATGAAAGGTCTCCTAACTGCAGGGAAGCAAGCAGATGCCTCTAGATATGAAACATTTTCGTGGAACATCACAAATTAAATGCCTTTTTATTTTGAATGTTCACGGCAACTTTTATTAGTTGCCAAGTGACTATCAGAGCAGAACAGGTATGTTGGGATTTCCCTAACACAATTATCTCCAGTGTGCTCTTTTGAGCATTTGAAGCAGCGTGGTTTGATCTGTACTTAGCTTTTACATATCCAAAGCGACAACACTTCAAACACTGTATGGAACCGAGTAAGTAGTTTTATACAGGAATTGATGAGTAAAAGCAGTATAAGTGAGAAAGAAGCTCTTGGCCTGAAATATTTAAGGACAATAGTTTGGGTAACCACCCAATCAATATCATCCTTTCTTTACTTTTCAATGTAATCTGATAATGAAGCGATAGTAGCCTAACGGCTGGGCGCGGATCGCGAACATAAAAAGGTCATGGGTTCGAATCCGCCATTCGACTACTGGCGTGGACCAGTCGTAACACAAGCAATCTAAGCTTACCACGAGTGGTTAAGGGGAATATTAGTAATGTTTGTAGCATTGTTAATATTCTTTTTCAAAAAAAATCTAGCCTTTATAAATTCTCTACCAAGGAGTAGTACCAACTCAGACACTAACTCCTCCATGAAAATATCAGATGGTATACCTTTAACAACACCCATTCTGGTAACATTGAAGGTTGGAATGACTGCTGATAGTTTGTATTTAGCATGAAAAGATGATTTAATAAAGTTATTGGCATCTCAAGCAGTTTTAAATCTACTGAGCGCGTATCTACTGATCTATTGATATTTTACAACCTAAATTTGTTATGCTTAGTTTTTCATATTTGGAAACCTTATTTTGTAATAGAATATGGCCGATCTTGACAGGATTGTATAAGCAAATGAAGGATTGGGTTCTATACACTTAAGGTGGATTATAAAAAGCCCTTTATCACTATCTGTGTATTTTTCTCTTCTAAGATACCAAGGCGGGTATAAATATTTTGATATAGTGCTGATGGCGTATCTTCACGACCAACTTTTTTTTAATGAATGCTTGGTGTTAAGTCTGTATATTTTCGTTTAAAGGGACCAAAACCAGATGGATTGTCATTATATCGTGGTTCTTAATCTACTCTATGTTCGTGGTATTAGTTAAATATACATAAATTAATTAACTACCGCTACTTACCAACTAATAAGTAATGAAAAACACAACACAAATTTATATAACGACAAACATAGAAGACGGCAAAAGTATTAACGGGGCTCGACACAAATTAGTTAAAATATATCCGAAAATTGTTGAAACACGTGTTTTTCTTCATGCTTATCTTTTAAATGAGTATTTAGTTAGTAATTTTTCCTCCTTAAGAGTGCTTTTTATACGCACTTTGAATTTAGGCAAAGGCAAATCAGTAAATCAGTACATTGCATATGAAGCCCTCTTTATTTATGTTCATAGGCTACAGTATCCACTTGGCATTAGGTAAACTGTACCTTACTTTAATATCTCAAAATGTATATGTCCTTACCTGTTTCATGATTCCCATTTTCTTCAAATTTTAAATTCTCATTTTCAAAATTCATTTCCTCAACTTTAACAGATTCAAGGCTAAAAATTTCGTCCTTACATTCATTTTCTGTATCACACTCAACTGGTCTGATATCTATATGATGAATTGGTGTGAATTGAATCTCATATCTAGCCTCATGCGGGTTTGGTATTGACTGAAACCAAATTATTTTTTAAATAAGGAAAAGCCAGTGGCGGTGCAGGAGAATCCATACTACCCCATAGCATCCCGCAGATGTGGTAAAAAGGGACAGAGGAAAACTGAATCAGGAGATGGGCAGCAGCATCTTCCTGACAACAACTCCAAGTAATAATAAAAACCGGACAGAAGTGAGGGTTCCGAATAAACTTAAATAAGAATGAAGGTAGTGCATCCATCCCAAGAATCGAGACAACAATTTTTCAAAACAGATTCCCAAATATCGTAAATTGACAAAGATCAATCGCTGTTTATGGAGTAATATTACCCATAGATAATAATTCGTATAGGTATATACGATACATAACAGTATAAGCCGTTAGGTATTTATTTTTGTTAACTTACCAAAATTCATAAAATATAGCCTATTGCTCTAACGAAAAAGTAAGTTGGATTAAAGGATAAACTAAACTTTGCAGTACAAAAAAGATTCCCCTATATAGCAACGGGAAACAGCATCTAAGGCGCAAGGCAGGTAGTGATCACCAAGGTGCCTGCCAAGTGATGGTTAAGGCAAATACTTCATTATAATGGGAATGACCCATCAAGCAGTGAACTTTTGTTCATAAGAAGTACAATACCATATATAACAGGGCGGGGGTTAGTCTATTCCTAACTTTTTGATATTATAAATAGGACTAGACTGCTCTCCTAGCCGGCGACCAGTTTGGCGTATGGCTCTGGGGGAGAGCGCAGGTCGTGTTGATCCCCAGGGCAAGTCTGAGTAGTTCTCCTTCACGTGGTTGCCGCCTGTTATTTGGTCTGGTTCAATAGGAAACAGACAGAACAGAAACACTTGGACGATCCTCTTTTTCTTTTCTTTTATCCCTCCCTCTTTTCCTATCCCAAGGTGTCAGTACCGTACCGCGATCCATGCCGATGGATGCATGGCTGGAGGGAGTCTAGTCGCAAAAGGTGCCTACCCGAGACCAGGGCGATTCGGGTAGTATTTTAGCCCTTCCCTCGGCATGCGGGGCTCTGCCGGGGGTGACCAAGTATTTCCCTAGCTACTCGTGGGAACAAAATGGATGAAAACCGACATTTTGTAAAAGAGAGTGAAAAGTCTCCTTTAATGGAATTAGCTGCAGGTTTGGAAGAGGCTCTTTTAGCCTCACCAACACCTTGCAACACTGCGCCCAAACCTGGGACGAGCCGTGAAGTGGAGGGCACGTTTGCAGCCGAACCACAATCGGAAACGAACCAGGGAGGGGAAAAGAAAAAGTTCGCTAGGCCTTATAAGCTTAGTGGAGCTGCGAGGAAAAGGTACCGAAGGCTGATAGCAGCTGAGATTGGAGCCGAAGAGGCCCTCTCTCTCTCTGCCAGAAGCCTTGGGACGAAATTCCTCTGCCCAAGACTCCCCCAGTTCCGAAGGCGAAAAAACGCAGTCGGTCTGAGGAAGAGTCCCCCAAAGACCAGCCCAGGAAGACTGTGAAGCTGGTAACGGAGGAGAAGAAGCACAGTTTCAGTGCCGTAGCTGGCTCCGCGCGTATAGGAATTCGCGATTCGAATCCTATGAGTGTGGAGCAGATGCGGGTGGTCCACCGGGCACTAACACAGGCCATCGCTAAGACGGCCTGTGGGTCGCAACCGGGAATGGGCCCAAACTTTTCCGGTTTCACACACAAGCCAGGTTGGATTCTGGTAACGTGCCTGAATAAGGCAAGCCAGGACTGGATTGGGGGCGAAATCAGAAAACTAAAGCCCTGGCCCGAGGCAGAGCTCTCGGTAATACCCGAGGGCGAACTGCCTAAGCCTACGCTGGGCATTACCTACTTGCCCCGCAGCGAAGCCGACTCTCCAGAGGAGGCGGCTGTGCTGTTGAGGGCACAAAATGAAGGGCTCCATACTGAGCTCTGGAGAATCCTCCACCGTAGGGACGAGGAGAATGGGTTCCTAGTAACCTTTTCTCTGGACGCCCCATCGGCGGAGGCTCTTCGGAAAGCAAGCGGCAGAGTCATCCTTGGCTTTAAGATGATAACTTTTAAAGTCAGGGGAGGCTCTGACGCGGCAATGGAGCCCGAACCGCTGCAACCCCAACCCCAATCCCCTCAGCCCTCCACCTCTCGGGGTGAGGCTGGAACGCCACCGGTGAGATTGACGAAGACCCAAGGCGCAGATTTCGCCTCGGTCCGACGGCCTCCGCTGGTGTCGTCCAGGCAGGGGGGGGGGAGAGGGGAGGTGGGAGCGGTTCGAAGAAAGGTAAGACGGGGGTCAAGTTCGCAGGAAAAAGACCTCCTCGTCCTCAACAGGCGTAAAAGACCCTTGCCCCCCACGCCCATAAATGGCTAAACCCAAGGGTAAGACGAGGGTCCTCCAAGCAAATCTTCACCATGCAGCAGCTGCTTCTGCAGTGGTGGAGGTTTGCTTTGCAGAGGACAACATTGACCTCGCCCTTATACAAGAGCCTTGGGTGGCCAACGCTCAAGTTCTGGGATTGGCGGCTGCCGGTAAGATTCTTGTCAATACCAAAGGCAGTAGACCCAGAGCTTGTATAATTTATAATAAAATTATTGAACTTTTAGCTGTTCCAGAGTACTGCAACGATGACCTGGTTACAGACTTCATAAATCTCAAGGGATGCACAGGGGCCAGAGTAATCATTTGCTCAGCCTATCTTCCCGGCGAGAACGCAGATCCTACCATCGAGTTAGAGCGAGTGGCAGAGTTCGCCCGAAAACACAACGCCGAACTTGTGGTGGGTTGTGATGCTATTGCTCACCACACAGCCTGGGGAAGCACCAACATCAACGAAAGAGGTGAGTTACTTTATGATTTTCTCATCTCCAACCGCCTGGTAAGCCTAAACTTTGGTTGTACACCAACCTTTGTAACGCGTGCTAAGCAAGAAGTGTTAGACATAATAGCCTTTGCTACCAATAACATATCCAGGCGGATAAATGACTGGCATGTTAGTAGCGAAAACTCGATGTCTGATCACAAGCACATTAAGTTTGTGATTGGAGCATCACCATCCTTTGAAACCGTTACTTTTAGGGATCCGAAAGCGACCTCCTGGGGTATCTATAGAGATAGCCTAAGGAGGAATTTGGAAACGTTTCCTAAAAGCATCAAAACAATTGAAGGTTGTCTCGTCAAAACTAAGACCTCAACACGAAAAGTTTCTTGGTGGAATTCTAAGCTTAGGGAAAAGACCAGGAAACTATTTAATACGTCTAAGAAAACCAAAGAGTGGGATATTTATAGTGCAGCCCTAACCGAATATAATAAAGAAATTAGGAAAACCAAGAGAGCATCGTGGAGGAAGCTATGCGAGGAATTTGAGTCTTTGCCTCGCAGTGCAAGACTACACAAGATGCCATCGAAAGCTAAACTTAATCAGATCGGGCTTCTTAAAAAGCCGGATGGTAACTTCACTAATAGTGAAACAGAAACATTGGAGTTACTAGCGTCAACCCATTTTCCAGGGTCATACAAGACTTCAGCCTTGAATTCTTTCAGAGCCCTACGAAGGCCTTGCAATGAGGACTGGCGTAGGGCTGCAAAGATAGTAAGGCCAAACCTGGTGCAGTGGGCTGTTGACTCCTCCTTTGAACCATTTAAATCAAGCGGGGAGGATGGAATAATTCCCATCCAACTACGGAGGGGTATCGACATCCTTCTTCCTTATCTGGTGAAAATCTTCAGAACAAGTTCTGCATGGGGATATATTCCAGAACGATGGACAATTGTCAAGGTTCTATTTATACCTAAGGCTTGTAGAAAGGACTACGCTTTACCAAAGTCTTTTAGACCAATAAGCCTATCTTCCTTTCTCCTTAAGACATCGGAAAACGTTATAGATAGATATATAAGGGATGTAGCTCTAGCTACGAGGCCCATACATTACAACCAGCGTGCTTACCGCAGAGGCAAATCTACAGAAACAGCCCTGATCAGTGTCATTGATAGGGTCGAAAAAGCACTGGAGGATAAAGAAATAACTCTTTGTGCCTTTCTAGATATTGAGGGCGACTTCGACAGTAGCACCCACATCACTGCTAATTGGGGGCCTAACATATAAAAATGTTGACCCCACAACCATCAGATGGGTGAAGTCGATGCTCTCATACAGAAAGGCAAAAATAGCGCTGTTTCAAACTTCGATTGAGGTTGCAACCACAAGAGGCTGCCCACAAGGAGGTGTTTTATCACTCCTTCTTTGGACTCTTGCGGTTGACCAACTATTGTACAAAATGGCAGACCTACGCATTGACACATTGGGTTATGCTGATGACCTTGTGATCATTGCAAGGGGCTTTTGCCAAAGTACTTTATCGTCAATAATACAAAGAGCCCTAAACACCATAAATAACTGGTGTAGGGATAACAGTTTATCAGTTAATTCTGATAAAACTGTTATAATACCCTTTACCAAAAAGAGACGGTTGGACAAATTAGTCCAACCAAAACTTAATGGCAAAGAAGTACCATTTTCCACGGAAGTTAAGTACTTGGGCGTAACAATCGACCAAAAACTAACGTGGAACTCTCACCTAAGCAACGTATGCCATAAGGCAAAAATTGCTTTAGGTACATGCAATCGTTTGGTCGGGAACAACTGGGGCTTGCGTCCCAGTATGGTCCTATGGCTGTACAGCAGCATAGTGAGGCCGATTCTCACCTACGCCTCTATTGTCTGGTGTAACAAGGCCAACCAAAAGACGACTGCGGACAGACTAAATAGTCTACAAAGGACTGCCTGCCTAATGGCAACTGGAGCTATGCGATCATCACCTGGCACGGCTCTTAATGCACTTCTATGCCTAACGCCCCTTGATCTCTATCTAGACAAGGAGGCGAGGGCTAGTTTGTATAGAATTAACGCACAGGGCGGTCTGAGCTTGCTCTCCTACAGATTGAGATCCATGCTCGACTCGATTAAGGAATCACCGGTCTTATGCATGATCTCAGATATCATGCGTCCACTATACACTTTTGATAAAAAGTATATAGTGGAATTACCCTCCAGAGAAGACTGGCTGAATGGCCAGGTTATCTGTGAGGTCGGTAGCCTCATATGGTATACCGATGGGTCTAAAATGGGCCTCGACGTAGGCTTTGGAATTTACGGGGAACGCCCCAAATTCAAACGTAGTATGAATTTGGGTAGATACACCTCTATCTTCCAGGCAGAAATTTTCGCCATACTACGGTGTGCGGAAATCAATGTGCAAAAACACTACGTCAACCATAAAATTTACATAAACTCTGATAGTCTAGATAGACTCTGATAGCACTGCTAGCGCTGAGATAAAACTTAGTGAACTCAAAGCTAGTTGGAGACTGCGTGAACCGTTTAAACGCCCTGGGTTGTAACAACAGGGTCGTTTTAAGATGGGTTCCGGGTCACGTGGGTATTGGGTTGGTATATAGGCAACGAATTTGCCGACAAACTTGCACGGGAGGGCTCAGTGCTCACAATTGAGAATTTGGACACAATTTGGACCCGAGCCATTTTGTTGAATCTCAAGAAGCCTAGCCCGATTGACCCTTGAAACTCTTTATCACAATAAATCACTTAAGATCTGGTCTGACACACCAGGCTTAAAACATTCTAAAACCTTAATCCGGGCTTTTGATCGTAAACTCGCTTCAGAAGCCCTGGGATTAAGTAAAAATAAATCGCGCATTCTGGCAAGAGCCCTAACCGGACACTGTTGTCTTAAAAAAGCACATGTCCATCCTGGGACTAAGCAACTCAAGGATGTGTCGGTTCTGTTCCATAACGGAAGAAACGCCTCTACACATCCTAACCGATTGTGGACCCTTAATGCGCAAACGTAACACTCATCATCACTTCTTCTGGGCAGAGTAGGTAGTGTCCCAGACACTACCTACTCTGCCCAGAAGAAGTGAAATTGCTCACGGCTAAGCAACTCCTTCGATTCATTGAAGACATAGGGCTTAGCAGTGAACTATAGCCATAGGAGCGATCACAATAGATCTTCTAGGTCGCAGTGATACTGGTCTCTTTACCTAGACCTGCATAGCTGGTCGCACATAATAAATATATATATGTAATAACATGTAATGGCGGTGCAAGAATATCCACTACCCTATACTTATACCTGCCCACGAGACGGGTGTCGTAAGAGGCGACGCAGGGAAACTGAATCAGGAGTTGGGCAGCAGCATCTTCCTGATAACAACTCACATTAATATAAACTGCGGTTTTCAACCAAATTTGTCAAAATCCCTCCTACGAAGCACTGTATGAGAGAGGTCTGTGTTCAGCAGTGGACTGTTATAGGTTCTAATGAATGTTCTAATGAAGATGGAATGGATAATACCGTGGACCCTCCTGCAAGCAACTGCTCCTGAACTGCATTCGACTCAATAGTCTGTTGTTGCAATCTCCCGCAATAAATGAGTCTTGCATGACAGGTGAAACAGACAATTATGGGCTCCTCATCCTCAGCCATCTGAAAATATGAAAGTTCGTCATAAATATGGGCAACTACTTAAATACACAAGTTAGTAAAAAAAAATCTGTTGGCTACCTCAATTCTCTTCTACAACATCATTTTTTTATAGCATTGAAGTGGTAAATAAACTTACAATCCACCTCATGGTAAGTAGAATAGAATAGAGTAATTTTTTATTCAATACATATTACGTGTAATTCTTATTGAAGGACACTTTTTACTTTACCACTGGTTCAGAAAAAATCCACTGTCCTGGGAAGAACCAGCAATACACAAAGCAGGACTTTTTTTTAAATAAATTTAACAATGCGAATGGGTACAAACTACCCATGCTATTCCTCTCTTGCTCGCACACTGTTGCTATCTATACACTACACAACACCCGCTGGTAAATAATGCAAAAAAAAGTTGCGATATGCGGTTTTCGTACTTTTTATAACTTCAGTGCAACTTGAACAAAACTATATTTACGGATTTTCGACGTAAGACGTTTAATCACTGCGTTTAATCCTTGATAACACTATTGGTCACACTGTGTATAGAAAAAAGACCCATTCCAACCGATATATAAATGGTGAATCTCACTATCATCCTTCACAGTCAGCTACCATGGGTAAATCTTTGTTTCAGAGAGCACATCTGTGACAGAAAACATCTGGCCGCCGAGCTTCAGCACGTCAACCAAGCACTGCTAGACAACAAGCTTCGGGTCCCCCGCCTACGTCACAGTGAACGAGTGTAGCCGGCCACAGACGAGCGCGCGCCTGCTGTAATACCGTATGTCAGAGGAGTCACAGACAAAGTTGGCTACATCTTGAAGCGAGCTTCCATTAAAACATACTACAAGCCACTGAAGAAGATAAGTCAATTTTTACCATCCATCAAATGTAATATTCCTCTAAAAGATGCAGGTGTATACAAGCTAGATTGTGAATGTGGTCTCTCTTACATTGGTCAAACAAAAAGATCTATAAAAACCCGCGTGAAGGAACATATAGCTGACGTGAAGCACCGACGCTCCGGGAAGTCTACAGTCTGTGAACATGTTCAAGATCGTCCCCACCACTACATTAGATTTGATAAACCAGAAATCCCCGCAAAAGAACACCTATTCCTACCAAGGATGATACGCGAGGCTATTGAAATTAAGAAACATCCTAATTTCAATAGAGAAGATGGCTGGGTGCTGCCGTCTGCTTGGGATCCAATAATTAACAAAATTAAGCCCAAACCCAAGCATACCACTGCAACACTTCATGATACTGTAAGCTCGTTTTGTGTAGATTGGACCAAAAATTAATATTCAAAAACTGAAGGTAGCCGGGCTATGACACTGGGATGTCAAACATCTCAGTCCCCAGTGACCATGGGTGTTGTAAAGCACCCGAAACGTCGGGAATTAAAAATAAGTAAAAGTAGTTAATAAAACGCGATAAAATCCGTAAATTTAGTTTTATTCAGTGTGTAGTGTTCACGTAAATTTAAGAAATTATTATGTGAACCACATAAATCACTTATGCAATAGAGTCCGTAAACTAATGTTTGTTTTTAAAAAGATTCGTTCTTTTAATAATAATTTTAGTAAAGCAAGTATATTTCGCATTATGTCAGTCTATTTCACAACTATTGTATAACCTCATGGAGAGGAGCTGTATTAAAAGTCGCAACATTCCGCCCTACCCTATTCCCGTCCCATCTCTTATATAAATCCTATAATGTCCTCTCAGTGCGCCAGTTATTCGTTATGAGTATGTTACTAAAACAGCACTTAAAATTGCCCTACAGAAAAGAGGTCACTGATAAAAGACACAAAGATAAAGTAATTGAAACTAACATTAGAGTAAGGCATTCTTTCATGCATAGATTTTTTACATTCCTTGGCCCTTTTCTGTATAATCAAGTAAAATATCTCAGTACCTCCCCCCCCCCCCCGCGGTGACCATGGTTGTTGTAAAGCACCCGAAACGTTATTAAATAAAACAAATAAGTTAAAACAGTTGATTAAATGCGATAAAATCCGTAAACATAGTTTTATTCAATGTGTAGTGTTCGTGTAAATTTAAGAAATCATTCAGTGCAACTTGTCTTATGTCTAAATAACACCACATTAAAAGATCCCACCCAGGAGAAACCAGAGCAGGTCGCTAATTTTAAATTTAATTTAAAATCAAAACACCTACTTTCTCATTAATAAATAATTCCCAATCAACCGAATAATATAACATTATAACTATACACTGTTATTAGTGATGAGCATTTTGACCGTATGGGCTACATGAGTTGCCATTTTTAATCCCATTCTTTATCTGTACAGACTATACGAAATTTATTTTAGAAACAGCTTGGAAGCAACCACTTCATTCCCAGGGGTTATTATCAACCATGTATTTATTTATATTATAACAAACCTTTTATATAGTTTTTGTTTAGTTAAATATTTAAAGTGGAACATGTAGTCCATGGCCACCTGTAACAAACTTCAAGCAAAAATACAAATGCAGTGTCACCTTTGAGAACTAAGATATAAGTGGTAGAGCCACCCTGCAGTTATATTAGTAGTTTAGTTGTAGCATGAAATGGTCAGCTAGACCGGGCAAGGGCCACCCTCTCACAGAATACCAGCGTTTAAAAGTAGCTTAATGCCAAAAAGTAGTATGGTGAGTGCAAAGAACCGGAGACAGAGAAACAAGGAATTCCATCATAGTCCTCACAAGTGACAATGCATCTGCATTTTGATTCGTAATCGAGGTTACATATAGAAGTCTATGGGCCACAGCAACCACTCATCATCAGCTGGATTGTGTGCTCGTTGTACATACCCTGTACCAAAAAAAAGGATGTAATACTTCACAGCCTGTTATTACACTGGCTCTCAATGTCCTTCAGACTGAAGCACTTAATGCTGCTCTGTAGCAGAAATAGGTAAGAGGAAGATAACCACCCAGACAGAAGACAGACTCCTGGGCACACAAAGCTCCTACCACACAGTGAATCATCGTTACTGCAACAACACAGTCCTAAGCCACCTACATACATCGACTTACTGTCTTACCAGATTGCCACTATCTAGTGGAGGCCCACTGCATAATTTTCTTATCAGTATGGGGCTACCACTCGAGAATTGTTTTCCCATCTGTCGTTAGTTCAGCAAGCTATAAGTACACAATACTCTAGAAGTCTGTAGGAATCTCTGTGAGATTAGAAGATATAATGTCAAAAACAGTAGATTCAGAGGTATTTTCAAGTTTTGGCTTTCAAAATTCATTCTTACTAAACCTACTTTCAATTTTTAACATTTAAATGCTAGCATCACTATTAACATTACAAATACTTCTCTTACTTGCCTCAGGTAAACCGAAAATGCATGCGCTAGGATTAATTTACAACAATTGACAAATAGCAGATTTGAACTTACTACTTTCTTGAGTTTGCAGTCTGCTCCCTTAACTATTAGGCCACTGTTACTTAGTTTCAAATGGAACAACAACTAATCCCCTAGCAGTTTTAACCTTTTTAAATTTGTGAACTAGTATTTATTTATTATTTATTTATTTATTATATGGACAACAAAATAGATAACACTCAAAATACATTAAAGATTATACATAATTATATATATAACAGTTTTGTGCCACATTGTTTTCCTAAGTATGTTGACACATCATTTTCATATTTTACTATAGGGGACATCAAATCTACGCTTCACAATATTAATGCCATACAACACACAAGAACAACAAACATAATACAAAGAAACAAATTTTACAAACAACCAATTTAAAATCTATGTGATATGGGAATGAGTGTGTATGACTGTAAGCTCTTTTACTGCTCTTTTGAATATCCTTGAACTTGGGTCAAAAATATCCAAGCTGGAGTCTTTCATGGATATCTCGTTGTAAAGTCAGCACATTCTTATTATCGGGTTGTAAAAAGAAGTATTGTTCTTGTAAGTCTGCAGGTAAAATGTCTTGCTAGGAATTCGGGGATTGCGCTTTGTAATTAAGTTTAATTTACTTAAGAGGTAATCGGAATTGATCTCATTATGTAGAATTTTATATAAATATATAAGGTCATATTCCTTACTGCGAATAAGTAAAGAGGTCATTTTAAATTTGTCAAGTCTCTCACTATAACGGACAAGACTGAAGTAAGTTCCAGGTAAGTTTGGACATCTAACAAATAGATTATTTTATCTTATAAGGATATGGGCTACATCATTTTCCTCAAACAGGTCAGAATAATAATACCACAAATGATACTAAAATATATAAAACATGTTTTCAACCTATTTTAGAATATGCATTTCAAATGATATTGAGTTTCTGGAGAAACTACAACATAAATATTCAAGTTTCTAGATCAGAAAACTTTTTTTTATGCAATTGGGGTGACAACCGAGCACACAGTTCACTTGATGGCAAGTGAATACCCATAGACATCTAAATTTATCTCCAATTAAGAATAAAAAGCAGATGTGCCGTCACCCCTGAAGAACAAGATGGTACATCTCGCCTTAATAAAAAGGGTGTCCCATGCTTTACACTCACCATTCAAATACCTTTTTATGGCACCGACTCAGTAAGTTGCTGTTGCCTGCGGGCTCTAATGCGAGTTGCAAACAACTAAGTAGTGTTGTAGTGTCTCTTCTAGTACATGGCAAGGTTTCAGGCTAACTGTCAGGTTATGGTTGCATTTGTCACTATATTTAAAGCTGCAACTTAGTCTAGCCACGATTGATTATATCAGGCAAGTTATAATGTATTTCTCCGGTAATAATAACAAATTACCGCAACTTTAATTAACAATAATAAGAAATGTTAACAAACTTACAAAGGTATTCGTCAATGTTTTGTACAAATTATGGAGACCAGTCTTCTTTAGTACTAACAGGCGTACATTAACGCTTAAACAAATTCTACAAACTCCACTTGAGGCCATCCTGTTTCCTATAGCTTTAACTTTAATATAACTGAGATATTCTGATCTAGATCTGGATTCTCCTTTTCATCGATAAACTGGAGTTTTCAAATAAAATAAAGTGTTAAGAACAATCGTACCAACGCACCATAGATAAATAGACACTTCTACTTGATAGATACTTTTCTTTTTTGGAGTTTATGGCCTGGTATCTAGACCTTTAGGCCAGGTCTTGAGTATTTTTATTCAGTTTATTATAATTTCCCCACTGTATTTTTGATAAATTTATATAGAGGCACGTAATAGGATCTATTTTTTAACATATCACTCAGGCGGCGGGAGGGATCTTGCACTGTCACTTAATTTTGCACTATGTCACTTATTTCACTGACAAGAATCAATCTGTCAAATGAAAAGCACTCACATATAAATATGAAATGTTCGATATCACCAACAGAATTATTACAGTACGTGCAGTAGCTGCTCTCCATTATGCCCAAGCGAGCCAGGTGGGCCGGAACGGTGGAGTGACCAAAACGCAGCCTTTTTATAGTCGTAATAAAGTCCCGACTGGTCATTTTTAGTTTGTTATACCATGGTGTTACAGGCAGATTTTCTTGAACATTTCCATACCATTTACCCTTTTGTTCTTGGTCTTGTTTCCAAAATTCGACCCATAAGCTATTGACCTGGTTGTCAATAGATTCATAACAGTCGGTCAAAGGTACTTTTACTATGGAGCTAACATCCAACATGTTGGTTCCATCACGTGCAATTTTATCTACTATCTCATTTCCTGTTATGCCCCTATGTGATGGAATCCACATGAAAGAGACCTGTATACCCTTTTGTGCATAACTAAATAACAACTTTTTAATATTATACAAAATCATTGAGCTATTATGTACTACGTACTAGAGGCGACACTGCATTCAGCTACTCTGTTCCACTCAACTGCGGTGCATACATCGCACTTTAATCAGTCACTCGCTAGGCGCTTGTGGAGTTGTCACGTGTTGTGTTGATTTTAAAAAAAATCTCTTGATAAAAATATGCCGTCGCGTGTACTTAGATATTGCACAAATAATTCAAAAAATGTCAGTAAAAACCAAGGAATTGCTTTTCATCGGTTAATAAGATACTTAATCAATAAAAAAGTATTATAGATTAATAATAAAAGAAATTATTTCTAAGACGCCATCTCGTGTCATGAAATATAGATTATGAAATTAATATGTTCAGATGCAACATTTCTGTGGGTACTTAAAGTATAGGACGAATATATTATTATACATATTTTTTGTAGAAACATATATAAGTTATTATAATTAAGCTAAATTTTAATGTTTAAATCTGCTTGTTATTCTTTTATTTTATTTTTAGGTTTCTACTTCAAAGTCAAAGTGGAATAAATTCGTCCATTTTTAACTCTCGCGTGCCCAGCATTTATGAACGACTCTTGTTCTAATTTAAATAAATATATTTGTAATTTAAATGTTATGTTAATAAGTATTGTTAAACATATGTTTAGTATGTTTTTTTATATTTGACATAGATACCTTTTAAAATATTCAGATAAAAATATCATTAAAATGTAATTGTGATATAATATTATGTACTGTTATATTAAATAAGCAAATATAATATACAAAATAAATGACGAAATTTAAAAATTGTTCTCGATATAATTTACCTATTTAACAATACAATCTACTATTACCTACGGATCAACCTATGTTTATTCTATGATAAAAAAAACCAACCGCGCGAACATAGAGTAGCGCACATTTTTTGTTTGACATAGCTGTTCTAGTACGTAAGTACATATTACTTCAATGTACAAAATATAGTTTTTTTTAAAGTCAAATCTAAGATTGGTTAAAATTTGGACCATACTTAAACTGTCTGTTAAAATTAAAAAACTATTAAAACTATTTATATGTGCGATCCTCTTCAGGGCCTCGAGGGTCGCATATACCTCTGCAGTAAAAACACTGCATTTAGGATCCAAAAGAAAACTTTGACCAATCTTGGATTGGGGATCATAGACAGCACTGCGCACAAAGAGCTCACTTTTGCTACCATCTGTATACAAAGTATAGTAGTTATTATCGGAAAGAAAACTTAATAATTCACAGTTATTAAAAAATTTTTTAGTAACAATATTGGTCTCAAATATAATACAGGAATATGGGTAAGAGTAGCATGTCCACTTTGATTGTTTAATTACATTTTTAAAATCTTCATTCATTTGTAGTACAATGAGAGGCAATACTGGGAAATAACCTCGTAAAAGCTCACCTCCCGAAGTCTGCTGTGCCGAGGATTGTACAGGAAAAGGTATTATTTTTTTGAGGACATTATCATTACCAGATAACAGCTTTAGTAAGTATCTCTCTATTAGTAGAAGTCTTCTGAGACACAATGGCATTATTTTGGTTTCAACTTCCATAGCTCGTATGGGAGTTGAACACATAGCCCCAGTAATAATTCGCAGAGCTTTGTTTTGAATTATGTCTAGTTTTTTTACACTACTACTATTTGTGTAGGCTAAACAACTGTAGTCGAAGTGGCTTCTGACTATAGATTTATACAGCATACTTAAAACTTTGGGGTCTGCACCCCAAGTCACACCAGCTAAACATCTTATAATATTTAAACCCTTAAGAGAGTTAGTTATAATGTGATTGATATGTAAATCAAAACAAAGTTTGTTATCAATGACAACACCCAAGAATTTATGGTTAGGTACAACTGAAATTGGATGATTATTGTAGAGTATGCCATTAGAGGGGAAATCTTTACTAAAAATCATGGCCTTGCTTTTGTTGGGGTTAATCTTTAGAGCCAACCTGTCATTATAATATATGTACAATTGGTCTAAAGCATTATTTATACTATTTACAGCTCTGTCTACATTATGGTCTGTAAAATATATTACAAGATCATCCGAAAATTGTAGAATATTTACACCTTCTATATTTACAAAATTAAGAATTTGACTAGTATATATATTGTACAGCAATGGAGATAATGTAGCCCCTTTTTTTTTTCATGGGGAAATGCCTACGCATACCCGCCTCGCGGGGGCAAGGTCGGGTTATGTCGGACTCGCACCGACTAAAACCCCATGGTGTTCCACCTTTGTCGCATATTGGCAGGGCTACGGGAACGCTTTCGCACACATCCGCGGCCCTACTAGCGCCTGCCGCCCCATGGCAGCACCTCCTCGGGAGAGGAAAATTCCTCCCCGTTCTCCTTCCCAGGTAAGGCGCACCAGAACACATGGCGCGCCTTCCGCCACGGCCTCCAATTACGTCTGTGCAACAGACGCCCCCGCGTCCGATGCACAAAGGCCATGGGGCCAGGAAAAACGAGCACTTAGAAGTACTAGCCTTCCCGACCTCAGCGGCGGATCTGGTCTATGGCTCCGCCGCCAACCAAGATTCGGCTGCGGAGGGTAGGGAGAGCGGCGCCTCGCAATACCGACAATCCTCTCCCCCCGCAGCCCCACCACCACCGCATCAACGGTGCGGCCCCGTTTGAGTCGCGAAGGATAGGGCGAGTGGCGCATCGCCATACCAACACTCCTCTTCCTCCGCGACTCCACCTCGGCTGCAGCGGTAGAGGGTGCGCGAGTCCCCACTCGCTGCAGTCCACCAGCACACATCCGAAGTGGGCTCCCCAAGCCCACTCGGAGTGGCCACCTCAGGCCGGCCCTTCACCTCGGGCCAGCCACGTGGGTTCCTCTTTGTTCACCGTGGGAGACCAAGCCACGGCTACTAAGCCCCCCCGCCACGACAAGGCGGGAACCCGTTCGGGGGGGAATGTAGCCCCCTGCATTGTACCTTTGGAGACCTTTCTGGGACCATGGAGAATATTATTATATTTTATATACAAAGTTCTGTCTGTTAAAAATTAAATAACCAATGACAAAGCATGCCTGGTATACCAATGTCAGAAAGAACTTGAACCAAAATGCCAGGGTCAACATTATCAAATGCGCCTTGAACATCCAGAAAAACACAAACACTGGACTTATTATTATTATTGGCATATTTCAGATCTGACAAGAGAGAGATGAAGCTGTCAGCACAACTTCGCCCTCTCCGGAAGCCATATTGAACATGTGGAATGATGTTGTTTGCCTCTACATAATACTCAAGACGCATCTTTATCATGTTTTCATTAAGCTTTCCAACACAAGATGACAATGATATGGGACGATATGAGTTAGGATCTTCAGGTGGCTTGTCAGGCTTAAGTAGAGGGATTACACACTGTGTTTTCCAAGATTCAGGAATTTTTTTTAAGTGCCAAAGAGCATTAAGATTAGCTAATAGTTTTTTTTGAACGGACTGATTTAGGTTTTTAATCAAAATGTATGGACAATCATCTAAACCAGGGGTTGTGTTTCGTCTGGATTGTAAACTTGTACAAAACTCACTCCAAGTAAAGGGTTCTATGAGGAAACTGGACTTCTGAAGGCTGTTATTAATTTGAAAATAACTTTCTAGATTATCAATAACCCTACATCCATTTTGAGATAATTTTTCTAAGAGAGGGACAACAAATTCATCTTTATATGTTCTATTATTACATTTTATTCGTTTAAATAACTTGATGTATTTCCAAATAATATTAACAGGTGTAGTTCTGTTAAAAGTATTACAGATGTTCACCCAACCATTGCGTTTATGTTCTGAAATAATCTTTTTCTTAACAGCATTAAGTCTTTTGTAATTAATATAATTATCAATGGTTGGATCCCTTCTGTACAGTTTTAAAGCTTCATAAGTTTTAATAACACTCTGTTCACATATGTCGCTCCACCAAGGTGCTGGAGGTTTGCAACGATAATTATTTGCTTTGACAAACTTTGGTACAGTATCCCTCTTAAGTGTATCAAGCCTTTCGATAAATTCGTCATATGACTGTAATGGATTCTCATTATTAACTTCAAAATTAGAAAAAGCAGTCATAGACAGCTCATTGTATTTCGTCCAGTTTGTCTTGTTGTATAAGAATTTTTCAATGGGAGGATTAATTTGGTATCTATCAACGGACAATAAAACACGAGTAAGCGTAGGAAAATGGTAGCTACCCATACAATCATCATGCACCCACCATTCGCATAGTGGAGTGATTGGAGCACTACAAAAGCTGACATCAATAGCCGAAGGATTTCGGTTAGGATAATTAATAGTAGTGAAGCTTCCATTGTTAAGGACACACAGATCAAATTCATCAATTAAATCGTATAATTGATGACCCCGACTTTTCGTGGTCATACACCCAAATGCCACATGATGAGCGTTGAAATCTCCAGCCACGTATATTGGCTTAGACAAATCTCTAATTATATTACGCAGTTTACTTATTCTGAAGTTACCATTCGAGGGAGGGCAGTATACACATAGAATCGTTAAGTGTTTACCACTTACATATAACGATAATGCTATAGTCTGAATATCTTGGTAAAATCTGGTTTGAATAATATTATATTTAAAATACGGTTTGATCAAAATTGCTACTCCACCATGCTCATTTTGAGCATTATGATAGTGGGAATTATATCCCGAAATTTTAAAATGCTGAGTATCTTTAAGCCAAGTTTCATTGAGTAGACATATGTCAACATTTGGTTCAGCTGAAAATTTAGACAGTAAGGGTTTTTTCCTATGTATACTTTGAATATTGTACTGAGCTATACATAACTGCTGTATGTTCTGAACTGTACTGTCCATTAATGTGACAGATTTTTTAAAAGTAAGTCTTTAATGAACAGAGTAGTCACAGGTTCATTATCTGTTTTATTACCCAATTCAACTAAAGTTTTATTTATTTATTTATTTATTTTCCACTATACAATTATCTTTACAGGTTTATCACCTAATGCGATAATGTAGACAACTATTTTACCAACTCCAACTATACAGTTACAAGATAATAATTTTCGATTCCAGATATGTACTTATTGCTATTTCAAACAGGTATCTATATCACAGAAGGACCATAACTAATTTCAAACAGAGCTCTTACTATGAACCCACCCAGAGTACAACAAAATATATCGATGTCTTCTGCTAGACGGTTGAGGATACGGAGGGCGCGTGTAAAGGGCGCTTCAGTCACTAGCTTAGTGTGGCCGCGCGGCACAGCTAGCAGTTGCGGTCGTCGCCGCCGCCACACGTATCTGTCCGGAACACATATGCGCACTTGTTGCAATACGTCTGGATTGTGAATCTTTCCCCTCATCACCTTAAAGATATATAAAACAAGCGCTAAATTCCTCCTAACCTTTAGCTCATTGTATCCTACCATACCTAAGGTGAATAAGGTAGGATACTTATTTGGGTAAAATGGGTATACTCCATACATTTTTTGATATAAATATCTAATAAATATATTCTGCACTCTCTCCAACATGATACTATACTTAGTCTCATGTGGAGACCAGATGACCGCGTTGAATTCTAATTGGCTCCTCACTAAAGAATTATATAATGCAATAACTGTCTTTATATTAGTGAAGTCCCTAGCTATCCGTAGTACGAATCCCAAATTTCTGTAGGCTTTCTTACAGATTTTGGTTATATGCTCTCCAAATTCTAGTTTAGAGGAGAAATTAACCCCTAAATCTTTGACTTTTGACACTTTCGCTATTGGTGCCCCGTTAACCTGGTATTGGTACGTAACTGGAGATAGTACACGGCTGAAGGTCATAGTTATGCACTTCGTGATGTTAAATTGTAAGTTATTATGTTGGCTCCAGGCTACCACCCTATCTATATCTTGTTGTAACTTTTGGCAATCCTCTCTGTTCCTCACAGCAAGATACAGTTTCAGGTCATCTGCAAATAGAGTACAATGAGCATCTTTGACAACCGTTGGAAGGTCATTTAACATCAATATGAATTGCAATGGACCGAGATTGCTGCCCTGACTTACTCCGGACCTAGTTAAATAGTTTTCTGACCTACACCCCGCATATTCTACATACTGCTCTCTGTTCCGCATATAACTAGCAAAAAATGTTAGTAAATGGGGAGTAAATCCTACACCTGCCAGTTTTGTGAGCAGTATGTCATTATCCACTAGGTCGAAAGCTTTTTTGTAATCCAAGAAAGCTACATCTACCTGTCCTCCAGCATCCACTTCAGGTACAATATAATTCATATAATTAATTAGGTTGCTGGTGGTGCTCCTGTCGGGTCTAAAACCGTGTTGCTCGTCCGAAAGCTGTACATTGACTTGCGAGAGGATGCTCTTGTGTACTGCAGCCTCCAGTACTTTAGCTGGTGTCGAAAGCACAGCAACCGGCCTATATTGGTCCACGTTTGATGCTGACTTTCCTTTTGGTACTGGGACTACCTTGGTTGTTTTCCATCTATCTGGAAACACTGCCTCCGCCAGGCACTGATTAAATATGTAGAGAAGTGGCTTACTAAGTACTAGTCTACAGTCTTTGAAAATGTAGGGCGGTATGCCATCGGGTCCCGATGACTTTTTTGGCTTGAGTTTTTGCAGAGCGTAAAGTACTTCATCAAGCTTTAGTTGTTCTAAGTGTACCCTAGCCGCACCATTCTTACCACCAGCCTGATTCACTGCCGCCTCCACGTCCAGCTTAGACATCTTAGGGCTAAATACCGAATAAAAATACTGAGCAAACTCAGTAGCACACTGCTCACTATTAAGTAGTATAAGTTTGAACCATTGCCATCAGAATATTCTTATTGTTTGCAATTTGAGCCTTGAGTTGAGTTTGGTTCAAGTTGGGTTCAGGCACTGTTTTATTTACATTATTTACAATTTTTACATTTTTATTTAATTTATGTACATTTTGGCTTTATCGGGCAGAATATTAGACAAGAAAGTTATACTGACAGTCTCGAGACCTACAGTACTTTGGCCGACTTTTTTCGTGAATCTTCTCACTGAAATAATTTCATAGATCGAAGACAGTTTCGTATATGAATCCTTGTTCGAAATGCTAGTAGGCACATATCTAATGATTCCAGTTTTTTCTATCTGCGCTGCAGGAATATGTGCCTTCAAGTTGTGCTTTGTTAAAAAGTCTGTATTTGTGATGAAATTATTTGCATTGTTGTATTGTTTAAAGACAACCGCAATTTTATTGGCATTGACTCTATGTAAAGCTACCACACCTTTCACCTCCGAAGTAAAAATATGATTTAAGTAAACTGGGCTTTTATTTCCAATTTTAACCTGTTGGTCCCGGCTTTCAACAAAAACTTTGAAGTCCGTATTTGTACAATGTTCAGGATAAAGTCTCAGATAACCTGGCTTAAAAAACGGAATAAAGTCATCCTCACCGCCGCCTACTTCAGGTCCACATTCCTTCGTACCTCTTTTACGAACAATTTTGGATCGTTTCGGAGTTCCACCTGGGTCCTCCGGTTCATTCATTTTGATAATTCACACAATGTACAATTATTTACACTGACTAAAATAAGTTTTGGTAATATTCACACAGGATATTTTTAACGAAAAACAGTAAAAATTATTAAATTGACCGCCTCGTTTGGAGTTCCCGCCAAAAGTCTACGGTAGCAGAGCTGATAGATACTTAGCAAGCTAACCGAACTAGGCATGAGACCGATATATCAAAACGTAACTATCAAAGTTATGTTATCAAAATATCATATCATATCGATAAACTTAAGTTTATCACTACGAGCACTTAACCCTATAGAGACGTAATACAAGGCGACCCGAACCTGTCAACTCGTCAGTGACTAGTCACTGATATATTTCGGAACACTTTTGCTTCCCGCCAGTTGTGACCAAAAACTAGAACCGTAGAGAGGGATTACATTTAAAATATAAATTAAAATCTATTTACGGCATCATGTATTGTTGTGCCGTTAAATGGTGCGGAAACAACAGTAAAACATGTAGTGTAACAACAAACAATATTACTTTTCATCGGTAAGTACATTTCTTTATTTTACCAAAATATTTTCGACATTTTTATTACGCAACGAGGGTCAAGCTAAACTGGACTTGTCCGTCACGCGTCACTCCCCGTCCTTTTTGCACTTACTGCAAACACGTATGTCTGTCTCTCCTTATCATAATTAGCCTCGTGGCGCTAATGACTAGTGCTGGGCGGTATATATATTTTGTATTGTCGATAATTATCCACAAAATGATTATTGTATTTAGATATCGTTTTTTCGGATTTATTAGATATAGACTGATACATAATTTATTAATATTATAGATATATATAATTTAATATTAAAGTATTACTAAGATTAGTAGATTATTATTTACTACTCTTAGTAATACTTTATAATATTAATTATAATTATTCTTTTCGTGTATGAGCTTTAGATAAGTACGATAACAATGTTATTTTATTTAAACTGTATGATTTTTTCCCTATAGGTTACCAAAAGATGGTAAAATGAAAAACAAATGGATAAACGTTACATAAATAACGTAAGAGAAAATTGGTTTCCATCAAAATATAGAGTCATGTGCTCAAAACATTTTACTGAGGATTGTTTTTTTTTGATGACAAACAATAAGCTGCGACTAATGAGAAGTGCAGAAGTTTCAAAATCAATAATAGCACTTAATTAAATAAATATAATAAATAAACGTGAAAATCTTTTTTATTCTCTTTTCAATCTATCCGTACTACCTCGTAGTGCCTCGACCTTAAGCCGAACTATCTTGCGTATCTCCTAGGGGCCCTTTTTTATAGGATAGGGTGACAAACGAGCACACACTACACCTGGTAAGAGGTTGCTGTGGCCCATAGACATCTACATCTATCCTCGATTATGAATCTAAATGCAGATGCGTTGTCACCCGTGGGGAATGAAATGCCTCGTTTCCAGTAAAAAGGGTCGCCGGTTATCTACACTCACCATACGAAACACAGCATAAAGCTACTATTTTACGCTGGTATTCTGTGAGAGCGTGCGTCGAGCGTCCTTCGCCGGTCGAGCCGACCAATTCATGGTACAACTATACTACTAATATAACTGCAGCATGGCTCTACCACGTATTAAATATTTGAATTTTTTATGTTAAAGTAATTTTATGTTAAAGTTCAACAAATCACTAAAAGTTTATTTTAAACTCCTTTTAAACTCCAACTTCGAAAAAAATTCAAGATAAAATTAAATCTTGAATTTTTTTCGAAGTTGGCATTTATATTTTACCAGAGTATACTGCTGTAAAATATAATGTTGTAAAATTGTTATGTTGAAAATGTTAGTACATTTAAAATTGCATTTCTTAGTTATATAGAAAATTGAAGTCACAGTCAAAAGCTAGCTACTGATACCGAAAGAATGTATTAAAAAAGCGAAAAAAATTATCATTATCGATAGAAAGCATCAAGTCATTACAATGCACGCCCTAGCGATCGTATCCGGAATCTCTTCGGAACAGTTCGGAGTACTTCGCAGCGATCACAACTCCCCCCGCACCGCAACTAGTTGACAAAATTGTTTTCTTTTAAATTTGCATGTATTACTTCTCTATAGGGTTAAGTGCTCGTAGGTTTATCAGGAGCGCTCGATATAAATCGATATTTCATAAAACATCGATATATCGAGCCGCTCTAATATTATCGTACAAAATTAAAAGTATCTTTTCGCATTTACTCTGATCATAATTTCTTTATTTATTTTATTTTTTTATTTTTATGTAATGGAAAACCAACAGCTTACAAATCTTAAATAAACAACATATTAAATTTACAAGAAGCCAATATTATTATAATATACAATTGCCGTTCTGAAGTACTGTGGCCGTTTTAAAGCAAAATATATTTTGTTTGGCTAACAATTCTAATCAATTTTATTTTATTATAATAAGAGAAAATTGATTTATAAAAACATTTTATAAAAACATGCAATTCTTTTTTCAAAATTATAATTATATTTTAATTAATAAAAATATAATTATATTTCAAAATTATAGTCATTTGTTTATTGACTATCGTTATGTTTCATCACATTTGAATCCTTTTCGTAATCATGGATACTTTAAAATTCGACTAATTTTGGAATATGAATTCCGTCGTGGCAGCAGCGCGGCACAAGCGGCACGCAACACCAGCAACGATTACCGAGCGAATACTATAAACGAACTGTTATACGGGACCTCGTAATTTAGGTTTAAAAAAAAACACTTTTATTTCACAATAAGAAATAGTAATGTTTAAAAATATAAAATTAGGAAATAATAAAAGTTACAATATTTAATTGGCCCGGAGTCGAAACTGGCAGACACGCGAGGATACAGAGAGAGAAGTTAGGGATTCAGCGGTCGGGCAGAGACTAACTGCTCACCGGGAGCGGGAAGCAGAGCTGCCTTTAGATGATGTCATGACTAATTAGTGAAAATCTATATAATCAATAATTATCCAAGACTAAGGGTTTTCCCTAGCATTGGGAAACCGTAACCATACAATATACCGTTTCCACTAAATTCAATTTCAGTAATTTGGGAGTTATTACATTCAATACTTATTTTAGTTTTTTCAGACATTACAAATAACCATCTATTATAACGTAGTGGCTGCCAGATGCTTACGTGACCGTGAATGAATTTGGTTTCACAAATCGAAGGGATTGAGGTAAGTGCTTTTGTAATAATTTCGGTTTCACAGGAAGGCGTCGCGGAAGGGGAATATAGTATTGGTGTTTGACAAAGGTAATGATCATTTTTGATTACTTTACAATAGTCTAGATTGTCTAACTTACAATACATTGATCTATCTCTGCTTATACCAATATATTTAGAGGATGGGATGATGGTCGAATACGACTCGGGGTTATTTTTATCATGATGGACTAGTGATGGTAAGTTATGATCTATGTTTAAGTGTATGGGATTAATGAGAGGGATTTTTACTGCAAACACTATTTTTTCTTTATTGAAGTAACTAGAAATTTCTAATATATTTAAAATAATGTGCATGTTGTCGAGATTTAAAGGAATTGGAAACTGTTTGGATTCGGGTAAGAATCTGTAGTTTTCGACTAATTCGGTGTACAGTTCTTTAGGTGTTAGGATAGTGGGATATAGAATATTTGATTTGCTAGATTCAGAATATGTGGATTAATAAAGGATATATCGTATGGGATAACTACACTAAGATAACTATCAACTAAACTTAAGGAACCTAAGGGGTCGAAGTATGTAGCAGGACTGTTCGTTAAGGACATAATGAACTCTTGCCCCAGCGCGGAATAACTGTAATAGAATATAATTAAAATTAATATTATATATATAACTAGGGCTACGTTTCAGATCTAGAAGCTAGTTTAACTTCGTCATAGTGACGTGTCACATGACGTCTATTTATGAGTAATGTCAAGGTGTTTCTGCCATTTATTTTTACAACCTTATACGGTCCTTTCCAAATAGGCGAGAGGGCTTTACGCAGACGCACATGATTTTTGAGATAAACGTAATCTCCGACTTTATACTGGACAGGCCGTGAACGGTTGTCGTAATATTGTTTAGATCTTTCCTTAGATCTTTGTATATTTTCTAAGGCTTTTTCGCGTGAAAGTTTTAGACGATGGTGTAAGGATTTGAGATATTCCGCATAAGTAAGGTCAGTTTGTAGTTCGTAGACGGAGTCCGGGATAAAAGGCTTCTGACCGAAAAGGAGTTCGTATGGTGTGAAGTTAGTAGTGGAATGGGTAGAGGTGTTATATGCCAACATAGCGGTGTATACATACTTGTGCAAATCGGAATGATTTTCGTTGACATAGGACTTAAGGTATTCATTAAGCGTGGAGTGGCTGCGTTCAAGTGCACCTTGAGTCTGAGGATGGTATGGGGAAGACCAGATTTGTTTAATTTTCAGGAAGTTGCAAGTTCTTTTGAATAACTCTGCGGTGAAATATGTGCCTTGGTCGGTTAAAATAGACTTTGGGATGCCGAAAACGGAAATAAAGTGCACTAGACGTTCACATGTCTCTTCTGCAGTTGCATTAGCGATAGGATAAGCGAGGGAATATTTGGTGGGGTCGTCCTGTAACGTAACAATAAATTTAAGTTTATTAAGACCAGCTTCTGGAAGTGGACGTACAAGGTCGAGGCTGATACGTTCAAATGGCTTGGTAGAAGTGGTAGTTATTTGCATAGGTGATTTCTTAATTTGTCTTAGGGCTTTATTACTTTGGCATTGGGAGCAATTCTTTACGTAAGTTTCGATATCTGTTCGCATATTTTTCCAAAAATACCTCTCTTTTACTCGTTTGTACATTCACGTAGTACCTAAATGTACGGAATGTCGTGGTTTTCGCGGAGTATTTTAGGTATCACGGAGGGTGTAGGGTAGATTATAGTGTTGTGATAAATATGAACTGATATTTGAGTGTTGTTAAAGATATAGCAGAACATGTTGTATATTTTCGTCCAGATGTATCTGTCGAAAGGATTTTGGAAATCAGTAATGGCTAAATTTAGGTTGGAATCAGTGGAATTACGTAATATTTCGCATCGAAGATTTAGTAGGCTTTTATAAATGTCTTCATAAGAGCTATTATGAAAGTGGTATACTTTGGTGAATAGGAAATATATGGTTTTTCCCTTGTGATCAAATGAGATGAAGGAGTAAAGAGTTCTTTCCCTGTCTAAGAGTTCTTGAGAATTTTCTAGGTTGCTTAGGATTTCTTCTACATGAGGGTTGGAGTCGTCGAGGTCGATGGAGGTAGGTATGACAATGATTTTGCAGTTAGTTTTTAGGATGCTTTCGTTATGTTCAAGAATGTTAGCGTTACTATTAAAGTCTTTGTTACTCATTGTTTTTAGGAATTTGCTATAATCGCGTGTCCCTCTCGTAAGGGGATACAGAGGATACAGTGGATGTAGTATTGGTGCCTTTGATAGTAACGTTTTGGAATTCGATGTTTGGGTCTCACGAGACACCACCGTGAGCCCTCTATGCGTTTAAATCATCGTTTGATTTATCCTGATTTTCCGTATATTCACTGTTTTCATTAACATTTACCGCGTGGATTTGAGCTTGATTATTTTGATAACGCCTTGGAGATAGTCCGCGATTATTTTGGTTTCTAAAGCGGTTATTATTAAATTCACGTTTCCTACATTCCTTAATAGTGTGGCCCACGTTTTTACAGTAACGGCACACGGGAGGCCCTGAAGTAGACGGCCTTTGACTGTATTATTTGAATAGCCTCGCTGTGTTGGATTTCGAACTTGTTGGGATCGACGTTCAGGCCAACGTTCTTGACTAGGTGAACCGGTGTGGATTGCCGAAGGATTACGTTTAAAGGAGGTTTGCAATATTTTTTTCTTCAGATACAGCGAAGCCAATGGCTTCATTTAGAGTTTCAGGATCACGGCATCTAACAACCGTTGACAATCGAGGATTTAAGCCACTTACAAATGTATGCAATGCTAGGTCTTGCATTGCAGCGACACGGCCAGTCAGTTCACCTTTCTTTTTCGTTGGTATGAAGATGTTAATTTCTGTTAATAGTTTTGATAGGCAAGTCTCTACGCGTAGTGCGAACTGATTGACTGTTTCACCATTAATTTGACAACAATCTTGGAGATCTGAGAGTAGTGCAGCATAGTGTTTTTTTTTCCGCCAAATTGATTTTTGAGAAACTCTTCTAACTGTTGCCAGTTCTCGAACTCTTTGATGGAGCACGCACTTTCAGCACGGCCTTCGAGTTGGCTTAAAATAAATTTTAATATTATGTCTTGTTGAGACGGTGATGCAAGACTTATTGCATTTCTGCAATTGTTTAAAAATGCATTCAATTTTTCGCGATTTCCACCGAATTCATTAATAAATTTGCTTAAAAGTTCATGTCAATTTCTTTTACTTCCTTAGACATGGCAATAGGCTCGTCTTTGGTCATAGCACGTTAGTCAAAACAGCGATAACGCGTGGGGTACGGAGTTGCGATAAGAATGGAATGTTGCACTATTCTCGGTACTGAGCGATAAAGAAATAATACAATGAACAAAGAATGATTAATTAAATGTTACTAAGACTAATATGTACTTTGAAACTCTTTAACCCATTTAATTTAATTAAAATTACGGACTTTTATAGTTAAATCACTGACACTTTTTCACAACACGGATAGCTTCGATGTAGGATTAATTAATGTACTTACAGGAATACTGCAATTACGACGGCAACACAAAACATTTCGTAGCCAGGCGAGATCACCCAAGGTGAGTGATAGGTCTTCGGTGTATGCCCAACAAGGCACGTGAGAGTCTATTAAGATCACTAGGATACAGCGGTGTTGAACAGGGATGCAGGATACAACGACACGGAGATGAGATTGGAACTTTGTACTTTTCACTGACACAATCACACGTAGAAATAGAATTTATTTAATTTAATTTTCACAGAAACGAGGCGTTCCGAGGATGTACTTATTTCTTAAAAATCCTTTAAGCTGCCACAATGTTACAAGGGACCTCGTAATTTAGGTTTAAAAAAACACTTTTATTTCACAATAAGAAATAGTAATATTTAAAAATATAAAATTAAGAAATAGTAAAAGTTACAATATTTAATTGGCCCGGAGTCGAAACTGGCAGACATGCGAGGAAACAGAGAGAGAAGTTAGGGATTCAGCGGCCGGGCAGAGACTAACTGCTCACCGGGAGCGGGAAGCAGAGCTGCCTTTAGATGATGCCATGACTAATTAGTGAAAATCTATATAATCAATAATTATCCAAGACTAAGGGTTTTCCCTAGCATTGGGAAACCGTAACAGAACGCACCACCTGTTATTGGTTTGCCCGCTTCCGTTCTGGAGGTTTCAAGCTGAATAATAAACCCTGTGGTCGTGCGAAAACTTTTATCGATAATAACGAATTAAAGGCGATTGTGGAAGCTGATGATACTCAATCTACGGCAGAATTAGTAGCAGCTTTCGACGTTAGCTTCAATAGGTACTATTATTGGTTCATTAGCGTCAAATTAGCACGATAAAAATGCTTGACGAATGGGTGCCCCTAGAACTCAATGATTGCCAGCGCGAAATAGCCCCAGAAAGTTTGAACTGCATTATAACCTGCGAAGAAAATGGATTCTATTTGACCACAGCAAGCGCTCAGCAAGTCAGTTGGATCCTAGCTAAGCACCTAAACAATGCCCTAAACTAAAATTTACCCCTAGAATAGTAATGAAGAACTGAACACAATGATGGAGAAAGATTTTAATTAAATTATATATTGTAACTTCAGGATCAGAAGGGCTAGAACCCAAAGCCGTAAAGCCAGTTAATAAAAAATGTGGAGTGGATGAGCAAAGAGTACTTTTTGGCATTGAAAACACCGGTTTATTGATGAATACGTAGAGAGAGAATCCTATTCTCTATCTACGGTAGCGGTGGGTAGTAGCGGCTTCTTTGAGTAACGAAACGAAACTATCGATCGAATATCAATAGTGGCTTTTGAAACACTATATTTTAATAGAGGGTTTTGAAACACTCTATTTTAATAGCCGCTTCAATGGAGTGTTTCACGACGTGTTCAATGGAGAAGATAACAAGGTTACAATATTAAACTTTTAAGTACGTAGGTAAAATGTCTAGACCAAACACATAATTCTAGTTTTTATTTCACATCGATCGGTGCACTATTACCGAAGTTATAGGCGTGGAAAATTTACGTACATTTTTAAAATCTCGCCCGTGCCCTCGAGTAGCCCGTGACGTCATAGATTCCATGCGGCCGCGCCGCCATACCGTTCCAGCGCGCCGATCATACGTTTGTAGTCATTGACTTTAATATATAAATCAATGTTTGTAGTAATATTTCGCGGGTGAGTTATTTGCCCTCGTGCGCTCTGGTGTTTTTAAGTATTTAATGATGGAAGAAGGGTTTCAAAAGGTCAATCTGACAATCTTCCAATAGTCCGTGACATGATGGTGGCGGAATAATTTCTAAGAAACAAAGATTTTGTCGCGGCTGAAATACGCATAAGAATAAGATAATATTTTATAACCTAGGTACCCATTATTACATTAATACTTATGGTTTCATTTGCTAATGATAAGAATAAGTATAACAAAAATACGTAAACATTCCTTACCTACCTACTTACTATCTGCCTCTAACTAGTTTTTTTTTCTTATTCTTCATAAGTGTACCCTGACCTCTTTGTGGTTTTTATGGTTAAAAAAATTCCTGTTGTATATAAAGAAATTTACTACAAATATACCTTCGGTGTATAAAAATATGATTTTATCTAAAAATCAGATGTTTTCCGTATTAATAAAGGGTCGCATTATTATTATGATTAAAAGCGTAGTTATATATTCCTCAGGCAGGGGATCAATGTCAATATTATCATCTAGAGTAGTAACAGGATCGAGAACATATATCTATGCTCAATTTCTTGTGAAGTAGTGGCAATCGCATGTGCAACTGTTTCTGACCTAGATTTGGCATTTAGTTTTGATAGTAAAAATCTTTGGGGTTCTTCTGTATACCGATTTTGACAAGCAAACTAGTGAGGCAAAACATCTTTTTAGGGTTCCGTAGTCAACTAGGAACCCTTATAATTTCGCCATGTCTGTCCGTTCCTCTGTCCGTCCTCGCTTAATCTCTGCGACCGTTAGCACTAGAAAGCTGAAATTTGGTACCAATATGTGTATCAATCACGCCGACAAAGTAGTAAAATAAAAATTAGAAAAAAATGTTTTATTAGGGTAGCCCCCCTATATGTAAAGTGGGAAGTGATTTTTTTTTAATTTCAACCCTAACGTGTGATATATTGTTGGAAAGGTATTTAAAAATGAATAGGGGTTTACTAAAATCATTTTAATATTTGATAATGTCAATAATTTCGGAAATAATCGCTCCAAAAGTAAAAAACAATGTGTCCCCCCCCTTTAACTTTTGAACCATAAGTTTAGAAAATTAAAAAAAATCTGAAAAGTAGAACTTTATAAGGACTTTCTAGGAAAATCATTTTGAACTTGCATGGAAACAACAGTACCCACTACCGGGAGCAGTTGCAGGAGCGCGGAGCGCTGCTGGAGCGAGAACATAATGGATACCCACCTTTAAACTCATAAGTGGGAACACTTATTGTGACGGACGGGAAACTACGGAACCCTACACTGAGCGTGGCCCGACACGCTCTTGGCCGGTTTTTAAGTTTGAATATGTGCTCCACTTCATAATCAAACTTCTTTCATTATTTGCGACCCGCAAAGTATGCAGGTTGAACAGCTCTGCGATGTGTTTTTGCTCGAAATATCGTAAAAACGTAAAAAACGTTTGTTAACATATTCCATATTTTAACCTTTATATTATGCATTATAAACATTTTAAAATTTGCTGCAAACATAGGTAGGTATCTAAACTTACGAACTTACGACAGGTCATTGACTTATCTACATTACATAGTGTAACGATCCCCCCCCCCTCTATATGAAAATACGTATGATATTGAATATAATTGATTCCCCTTTATAATAAAATTTATATATATATATATGTGACCAGGATTAATGAATTATGTTTAGATCTTTCTAAAGGTTTAATAATAGGCCGTTTGTAATATTTTGGCTTGATCGTCTTAGTTAGGACCCTTATTTAGGTTGTGTTTGTTTAGTAACTTAGTTCTTTTAGGTGTCCTTTGGAAGGATGAATATTCACTAGAGCAATTGAAAGCTGTTGGTAGTGCCTTATAAGCTAAGTGAACCCCGTTCACGAAGACAGGGCTCGAGAAAGGTTAAGAACATAAAACGTCTTTATTCCACTTGTATCAGGTTGACATTATTAATTTATTATTATTTATCCCTTCCCGCTTGGAAAAGGCTCACAATATATTTATACAAAAATACCCGATACAAGGGCTTCGCTCTCCTACATTTATTTAAAAAAAATGTAGGGGAGGTACACGGCCCCACACACGCCGTGCACGGTGAGCGCCAACCATTTTGATGCACTCCCCCCGAAGGGAACGCTAATTCGGGAACTGGACCGTAGTCCACAGCAAAATAACTGGTGAACCAGTAAAAGAGGCTTGGCCCCTTGTTAGTGCGTAAGCACAAACATCGACCGAAGTCGCGCATGTCAATGCGTGTAAACTCCATACAGAATACGAACGAATCCAGCCACAGTGAATGTACGTCACACGGTTTAGGCAAATAGGCACACTGGCCTTAAACCCTCCGTGAGCGCCACCACCTGCCAGACCACCGCTCCTGCAGACGTGATGTAAGTGTATGGCATCACCACCAATTGCATGATCAGCACGGCTACTAGCCGCAGAGCGTGTCATGAGTCTACTGCTCACCTCGAGGGAATGGGGTCCCACGTTGTGCGGCTTTCGGCCGCAGCCTTGAGAGTCTCCTCAGATCCTCCCGCCAGCTACCACCCGCATGAGGTCGACACATATGCTCCAGCAACCGATACAACGGCAGATATAGCCAAAAGGCAGTTATAAGATAAGAGTAGTAATTCGCCATCAGAAAGGGTTTGTGTCACTGACGTTGAGTAAACGCATTTTCGATCATGTTTGTCTCACCCACCAACAAGTTGCCTTCAATCATTCAAAGGTGGGAAAGTTACAGAGATATAATATTATGTTGTTATATAAAACATCGTGGAGGGCAGACAGTCTGCAGCCCCGCAATGAAGGGACCCGACTTGGGCAAAGCTACTTAGGTGTGAGTCAAACCAAGACGCAGAGAGCTCCATTGAGAATAGCGTCCCACCAAACAACCATCGCAGAGACGCAATGCTGCAGAACGCAACAAGCATCAATACGACTATCGTCGGGCTTACACCATCCCAAGGTCCCCCATACATCCCAGCAGACATCACCACCCGCATACCTCCATCGACCAGAACCACAAGAGAGCGTCGAATCAGGCGCAGCACACCCGCAGATCCATCACAAGACGCAATACCGCAAGTAGCAGTAAGCATCAATGCAACTATCATACGGATGGCGCCCCCTCACAACACATCCACATGATCCCTATCGACTTTGGTAACAAAGTTGGTATTGTTGTTATATAAAAAAAAATATCACCAACGTATCATAGTAGCACGCTACTAAGACGCCAATGAACAAAACTCCACGTATCATAGCGCTAATGCACTAAGACATGAAGTTGAGTATGCCTGTTACACTTAAAAGTGCTACCAAACACACTCATCATCCCAATCCGAAAGATAGATGACACATCGCTATGCGCAACGACGTCGCCCACAAACGGTATGGGTGTGCGGTGTCCACGGGAAAGCCGTATTGCTACAACAAACCCACTTACCACCAGCACTAAGATGTTAATTGTATACGTCTATCGACCAGAACCACAGGAATGCGTCGAATCAGGCGCAGCACACCCGCAGATCCATCACAAGACGCAATACCGCAAGTAGCAGTAAGCATCAATGCAACTATCATACGGATGGCGCCCCCTCACAACACAGCCACATGATCCCTATCGACTTTGGTAACAAAGTTTTTATTGTGGTTATATAAAAAAAAATATCACCAACGTATCATAGTAGCACGCTACTAAGACGCCAGTGGACAAAACTCCACGTATCATAGCTCTAATGCACTAAGACATGAAGTTGAGTGTGCCTGTTACACTTAAAAGTGCTACCAAACACACTCATTATCCCAATCCGAAATATAGACGACACATCGCTATGCGCTACTACGCCGCCCACAAACGGTATGGGTGTGCGATGTCCACGGGAAAGCCGTATTGCTACAACAAACCCGCATACCACCAGCACTAAGATGATATGTCTAGGTCACTTCGGTTAGCGAGTCCAAGTTTACCTCGGACCAATTGCTCGTGAAGCAGCACACACGCCACCATAATATTCCTTTTCAAGTCCCTAATAAGGACTAGTCATTTTGCTACAGTACTAGGAGCAGTCAGTCACCCGACCACCCCATACAATGCTTATGCATCAAGGAGACCTCTTATAATATTGCTTTTGTATCATAGACCTTACTTTCATAAGTCATTCATATATAGGATTCGAACCCACGACCCTACTATTGTAATGCATATTAATCATAGAGACCTTCTATAGTATTGCTTTTGGATCATAGACCTTACTTTCATAAGTCATTAATATAAAGGGTTCGAACCCACGACCCTACTATTGTAATGCAAATTCATCATGGAGACCTTCTTTAGAATTGCTTTTGTATCATTGAGTTTAATATCATAAGTCCCTAATATAGGATTAGTCATTGTGTTACAGTACCTCAGGCAGTCGGGCTCCCGACCACCCCATATATATGTACAACTGCAGGAATGTATCTCCGGCAGCTCATCCATACAAGACATCTATACATGAACACCTTCAATAACTTAGGAAAATTTTCTTTTATACGTGAACTCCTTCCACAACTTAGGAAATTTCTTTTACACGTGAACTCCTTCCACAACTTAGGAAAATTTTCTTTTATACATGAACACCTCCCATGACTTAAACAATTTTTAACAAATTTTTAACAATTTTTAATTATCTTATAAACGTTATTTAACTTAATTTTATAATATTTTTTGACTTGTATTTCTATTATTTATCTTATTTTAAATATTTTTTTCAAGTTTTAAATAAATTTATTTATTACGAAAAACAATAATTTTGCCTTTAATTTACTATGTTATTGGGATAATGTCTGAAATATATTAACTTTATGTGTATTAATTTAACTTAATTGCTTAATATATATCTTTTAAGACTATTTTTGACGCCCCTTTATATTGAATTTAATTATTAATAATAATATTGGGCCGTCACAATAGGTAAGTACTTTACCCAAGTTTGGATGTTTATTTACACTGAAGTAGTTTTAGTTAAATATGTAGGTATTAGGTATTGTTTCTTCTTGAAATTATAATGATCATTAAGCGTGGAAAGGTTCCATGAATCGTTAGTTACTTAACACTGCGACTCGAGTAGGTACCAACATGCCTAATAGAAAGCATTTACTACCAATAACCAAGAGCTATCATGTGAAGATTATTATTATTTGAATACTTACATCGAAATGATCCTTACAACAATATGCTATCGTGTTTGGTCCTAAAGGATGTGCTCTTCTCATAGCATTTGTCCATTTATTTCAGATGGTAGGGTTTCTAGGCACATTAAAAACAACTTTTCAGGTGTTTTTGTGGCCGTATTTTTACATTGAGACACAGCACAATATTTAATAGATGGTGTCATGTTCTATAATGTTTCTTGTTAAAAATATATAGCAAGAAAATCCGCGCGCAACGGGCATATTCGAGTAAATGTTTTGATTTTCTAAGTGCGCGTCGGGTCTCTCGCACGAAGATGCAAATCGTGACGTCATCAACGATGTCGCTCTCGGCCCGCGGCTTAGACCGAAAATGTTAACTTTGCGCCTTTATATCTCGGTCGGTTTTGAAGATAGAAAAAAAATTAAAAACACGGTTATTCTCGTAATTTTTTGTAGATTTTTTGGCATATAAAACAAAAAATGGTTATCTTCTCCATTGAAAAACATTGCGACCGTTGTTAACGTTTCGTATAGAATTAGACATGGTGTTAATGGTTAAAGGGGAATGCCCACTCTTCATAGACACTTCGGCCATGAGTGCCCACATATAAAAGCATATAGATATGATAATATGCAATTAAAACAATGAAATGGTAAAGGAATTGCTTTAAAAAAGTCGGGGTTTTGAAAATATTTGAAGTTTTTATTTTCACAAATGCAGTTTTTTTAACAACTATTTTTATCGATTTTATCGCGTTTTATTTCTTTGATTTTTAATTCCAGACATTTCGGGTGCTTTCCAGCACCCATGGTTACGGCAGACTGAGGTGACCGACGTCCCAATGTCAGTGTTAACCCGGAGTACCTTCAGATTTTTAATTTTTATTTATGGTCCGATCTACAGAATGAACTTACTGTGTCTAGAAGTCTTGCAGTGGTATGCTTGGGTTTTTAATTTCATTAATTACAGGGTCCTAAGCAGGTGGTAGTACCAAGCCTCCTTCTCTATTGAAAAAAGAATTTATATATTAGATATTATATAGAATTTATATAATAAAATACACTTTACGACTAATAGTGATGACTTGCAATTCTAGCCCTAAGTAGAGATCAGCTAGGGCTTAACTTTATTCCTTCCATAATGCTGCTCCTCTGGTTATTACAGAGTTCTATCCGGTAGCAACCATTAAATCTTATATGCTCACCATAATAGTAGCGAGCTTGCTTTAATTGGTATGTGACACAAGCAATTAATATTAAGTCGCTGTAAGTTAAAACAGGAAATTCCCTAACATTTTAAAGTCTACATTTATATTTCTAAAGTCTGCCTGCCCTAGCTCTATTTAGATTGTTTTCCCTAGCATACTCAGAAAAATCATTATTTGTCTCCATATTTTGATGAACTATTTCAAGTATTTGAGCCGCATCATCCCTGTCCCTTATTTTTGTGTTGAATTTATTAACTATAGAAGAAGCCACAGCAGTCTATCATCAAATGTGTAGAAGCCCTGTTAAAGTAATTTTGATGAAATATTTTAAATTCAGTTTTAAAAAGCCATTCACCACCTCTACTACCCATATCGACACATAGTCACGGCTCTGGATTTATTAGCATATCTTGTCATTAACTGAGATTCACCATCTGCTGGAGACATTTCTGCGACCCTTAGACATCCACATCTATCCTCGATTACAAATCAAAATGCAGATGCGTTGTCACCCGTGAGGACTAAGATCATTTTCTCGTTTCCAGTAAAAAGGGTCTCCGGTTCTCTACACTCACCATACAAAACACAGCAGCATTAAGCTACTATTTCACGCTGGTATTCTGTGAGAGGGTGGTCCTTCCCCGGTCGAGCCGACCCATTCATGCTACAACTATACTTCTAATATAACTGCAGCATGGCTCTACCAAGTATAACACACATACATAGTACTTGTCACTATGTATGTTTGTTATCGCAAAATGTAGTTAATCACAAAAGAGACATACTTGCAATGCTGATAGAACTGTTAAAACCTGGTAAAAAACATTGTGCTTTTATATAATTAGTTAGCAGTACACTGTGTGATGCATGATCTAAGCTTTGTTGTTCTGGATGCAATACATTACTCACTTCAGATTGCAACAAGGACGGACTAGATGATTCAGATGGTTCCCGTTCTGCAGTTGAACATGATGCTGTTCTATCAGTTCATTGCCAGCAATTATGATATACACGGCATGACAACTGAAATAATGTAAAATACAAAAAATGAAGTCAAAGTGAAAAAATAAAAATAAAATAGATTTATTTCAAACTAAAATATAAATAAAATATTTATCAAGTTAAATGTTACTGCACAAGGACGGATTTAATACATAAACACTCACGCCTGTCACCCAGAGGGGTAGGCAGAGACTACGGACTTCCATTTGGCACGATTCTGACATACCTCTTTCGCCTCCTTTACATCCATATATCTACGCATACATGCTCGTCGGTTAAGGGTACTTCTAACGTGGCCCATTTTCAAAATATCGCCAATTTGGTCGATAAACTTTTTTCTAGGGCGTCCCTTTCCGACTCGGCCATTCACATCTGCCATATAAATTTGCTTTGTCACTCTTTCCTCATTCATTCTTTCTACGTGACCAAACCACCGAAGCATTCCTTTCTTAATCCTGGTCACAACATCATCTTGCATACCACATTTATCTCTTATCACGCAATTTCTCACCCTGTCATTCAGATTAAACCCTAGCATATTCCTTAAAGACCGCATTTCTACAGCATTTATTCTACTTTCGTGCTTCTTCTGCCACACCCAGCTTTCACTACCATACATTAAAGTAGGGACTAACACAGCATTATGAATTACCATACGTGCCTGTTTTGACACATTCTGGTTCTTCATAATAGAGTGTAGTGCCCCATTCACTCTATTCCCTGCATTTACTCGTCGTTCTATTTCCCTATCATATCTACCATCCCTGCTAAATACACATCCCAAATACACAAACTCATCCACTTGCTCAATTAACTCTCCTTCTATTCTTATTTCACATACCGTTTTGCTTTCTTCTCTTTCAAAAACCATCACTTTCGTCTTACTTGCGTTCACTTTCATTCCCCTTTCTTTCAATTCCCAGTTCATTAATGTAACCATCATTTGCAACTCTGCCGCCGATGACGCAAGTATGACTTGATCATCGGCATACAAAAGGCATTTGACGGTTAACTCGCCCATTCTTAACCCACATTCTTCATCTTTCAAAGTTTGCAAACACCGGTCCATAAATAGGTTGAACAGCCAAGGGGAAGCCACACAGCCCTGTCTGACACCTTTTTGGATGCCAAACCAGTCCGAGTAGACCCCATTGATCCTGACACAAGCACTAGAGTCCCTATAAAGAGACCTTAATGCCTGTATCAAACCAGCGCTCAACCCATATGAGTTCAGTGTTTGCCATAACACATTCCTGTCCACTCTGTCATAAGCCTTTTCCAAGTCCATGAACGCACAAAAAACTTTCTGGTTTTTGGCCAAAAACTTCTCCGCAATCATGCGCATGGAAAAGACTTGATCTGTACACCCCATTCCCTTTCTAAAACCCGCTTGCACATCCCAAATTTTTCCATCAGTTTCTTTCATAACTCTTTCAATTAACACCTTAGCATAAAGTTTACCCACAATACTAAGCAAGCTGATACCGCGGTAGTTTTTGCAGTCCTGCTGTGACCCTTTTCCTTTATATATTGGTACTATAACTGCTTTATACCAGTCATCCGGTACCCGTTTTAATTCCCAACATAAATTAAACAAGGTGTACAGCAGGCCTGCCACCACTCCCTCTCCAGCCCTTAGCATCTCGAGTGATACTCTATCATATCCAGCTGCCTTACCTGCTTTCATGCTTTTCATTGCTTTCATTATTTCATCTACACTTATCTCCATACCCCTTTCCACTTCTTTCGGAATTTCTAGTTCATTTAATTCATACGACTCTTCACTCATAAACACGCTTTCAAAGTATTCCTTCCATCTGTTTAAATTCGAAACTTCATCATTCAGAATACATCCATTCTCGTCTCTTATAGCGTTTATTATAGGCTGTTTTGTATTTCCCCTGGCAGTTCTTACGAGTTTCCAGAACATTTTTATGTTAGCCTGGAAATTATCAGATATCCTTCTATCATTCTTATCCGTTCTTTCTTTCTTTTTCCTTTCAACAACTTCTTTTACTCTCTTATTTAGACGTCTAAATTCTGCCTTTTTTCTTTCAATCTCATCATTCATACCAGAAGAATTACCAGCTTTGGTTGCTAGTAAATCTAACCATGCTTTTTTCTTTGATTCAACTTCCACCCGTACCTCATCATCCCACCATAACGTATTACTTTTCCTTTCATTTGTTCTCTTACTTACACCACATACTTCGGTGGCGGTATCCACCAAACCTTTCTTAATAATATCCCACACAGTATTCAAGTCTAAATCATTCATACACAACTCATTCAAACATCTAATATTTTCTCTCAGTCTACATTTATACTTCTCTATCACATCTTCATCTTGTAACTTCTCTATTCTTATACGCTGTAACGCAGTGGTAGATACAGATGTCCGATGCCGCCAACGCTTGAAAAGACCATTAATTCGACATAAGACCAAGTAATGATCCGTCCCTACGTTGGACCCCCGGTAAACCCTTGTATCTACGACTGCGCTCCTCATTCTTTTATCCACAATTACGAAATCTATCATGCTTCTATCATCACCTCTTTCCCATGTATACATGTGAATCTTCTTATGACGAAAAAAAGTATTCGTCACAAAAAGATTCTTTTCCGCACATACGGTGAGGAGGTCTTCACCATTCTCATTTATACTTTCATCACCAAACGTTCCCAATATCCTTTCATAACCAGACCTCTTCACCCCAACCCTTCCATTAAAGTCTCCTAACATAATAATATTTTCATTTTCCTTACATTTTGTCAACACCATCCTTACCATGTCCCAAAACTGCTCTCGGATGTAAGTGGGCTTAGACATGTCTGGGGCGTATACCCCTAGTAGGAACAGCTTCTTTAAGTCCACTTTCATTCGTATCCATAGCAGTCTCGGGCTTACACATTCATACTCTTTCACACATCGTCCCATTCTTTCTGAAAGGATGAAACCGACTCCCTGGCATGCCCGTTCGGTCTCGCCCACACCAGACCAATACGCGGTATACGTGCCATGTGCAGTGGCATCCTTTCCCTTTCGTTTCGTCTCATTCACACATAACACATCTATTCCTCTGTCATTCATCATTTCGCATACTTCATCCATCTTATCATTCATTCCTCCACATACATTCAGCGTAGCCAGACGGGTTTCCGCAATCCACTTTTTGCCCCTCCGGGAGACAGAACGTGACGGGTGGCGAACCTCGTCGCCGGTTTTTCTCCCGGAGATTCTTCGCACCCCTGCCCCATTTAAGGGGCGCCGGGAACTCGGGGCCATTTCTTTTATTTCTCGAGTCATGGTGCGAATAAGGGTTGGTGGTAGATTTTACGCCGCTACCATACTGCGAGGAGCCGAGTCCATTTTATCGGCTTTGTCGCTCGTTTAGCACCACCCGGGGGACACGTGTAGGGTGGGCCTAAGGTTAGGTGGTCGAAGCCTACGGACGCGAGCGACTCATCCCCCTGGATTTAATGCCCTATATTATTTAATAATTAAGGCCTGACAGACTACCAGCAGTCCAAAAACAATGAAAAATCAACTGTCTCCTTTCTTGGTAGTTGATAAAACTGGTTAATCTCATAAATAAGCTAGTATGTTTGTCAGATATAGCTAGGGCAGATGTGAAAAAATAAAACAAGTTCTTGAGTTGATATACAATCAGTGTAAAAACATGTATAATTATCAAATATATGGATCAGATTTAATAAATTGAAAAATGTTAAACACTTACCTCACGTAGCGCAAATAGTTCCTCACGTGGAATATCGAACCCAAACAATGTGTGTGATCTTATTCTCATAAGTGTCAGTGCCACAGCTGATGTATAGATGTTCAAGACGAACTATTGGTGCATTTTGCGAGTGCCACACTACACGTTCACTGTACTCGAAACTTGTACCTAATAAAGAAGCTACAATTATTATATTGATATTATTCAAGTAAACTCAGTTATAAAGCATTTCTTAGAGGAAGACATGCCACATCGTGATATGTACCAACTATTTACCTGCTGTGTTCGAACCAATTGTTGAGAGATCAACAATTGCATTTTACAACAAAACAATAACACGATAACACGTAATTTAATTCTTGTGACATAACAGTGAGAGTGACAGCGGCCTACCTGTCGGATACGATGTTGCCACTTAACTGTCATAAATATATATGGAATGATATCGATTTTTATTCGATTAATAATATCATAAAAAGAATAATCTTTGACGCCTTTTAAGTTCTGCACGCTTTTTAAAATATAATTTCCTTTATTTATTGAAACTCTATTTCAAATGTATTTTTAAGAACAGTTAGCTTGTGCTGTATTGTTTTGTTATGCTTTAGAGAATTCGTGGTAAATCAAATGGAAATTAACTTCTTGAATTATCATAACATGATTCCACTTTAAATGTTATGTTAAAAACAGTTAAGAATAACAGTTAACTTGTGCAGTAGCGTTTTGTTATACTCTAAAGAATTCTTGGTAAATCAGCTAGTAATTCGCTTGTTTAATTATCATAACTATAAATGTGAAGGTTGTCAATGAATTCAACCGAGCCTATAACAACGGTTGTTTTAGTTTTTAACGGTTGACTGCCGCTTTTGATGACTTGAAATTAATAAAAACCTATTTTGCGCAATAAGTTTTTTCTCTTTGGTAATGAATAAACCACAGAAACCCCTATAATGTATAATAGTCCTTTTTTTTGATACAAGTAGCACATTTTATGGAACCGCAAAAACAACTTTGTTATTTATACAAACACTATGAAAAACAAAATAATTTGTTGCTGGCGATAATGATAGTGGTATTTTGACGCGATTTAAAATATATGCTTGTTACTACTGAACTCTTCATGGGCCTGCGAGTCCGACTCGCACTGAACCACTTTTTTTTCAACATTTAGTTTTATTCTAATAAATAGTTTTTTCGTTTAAGCGGAGCTCTTTTACTTTAGATTTATTACCTCTTTATCTATAATAATCAATCTGAGTAAGTAAAGTGTGTAAATACGATTCTTAAATTGTAAAAATAATAATTGGATTTGAACATCTTAGGTAGGTATTTAGTTTTATTTATTTAGAAAATATTAATCTCACAATTATTTATTGTAATAATATAATTTATCACACAGCTAACGCCCTCATTAGCAATGTAATGGTGAAAGAATTTTCAAAATCGGTCTAGTAATTTTTGAGATTAGCCAAAAAACGTATTCATTGAAAGTAGCGCCCTCTATAATAAAATTAACCCTATATTAGATATCTAAAATTATACATAACAATCTAGTGGTGAAAGAATTCTTAAAGTTGGTCAAGTACTTTACGAGTTTAGCGAATAAAATATTCTTTGATAGTAGCTCCCTCAATAATAAAATGCATCCTACGTTTTAAGCACCATAGCAAAAAAGGATACAACATAGCCTAATCCGCACACACAGTAAAAACATAACCATCCTTTTTCGTCTGTAGTCGGTAAACATTTGGTTAATAACGGTTGCGTATCGACTGCTTTGGATAAATATCCATTGTAAACGGTTATTTTAAACCTATATCATAACATCGTAATAATTATCGAAAAATCATATAAGCATTGTAATAATGACACCATAAGTAATCGATCGAAAAGGGTATCGATTTTTTAATGATTTTTGTGATTGGCAACATTTTTTATTTTATTCACAGACTAATGAATTACGTATTTACCTAATTTTATTTTTATCTTTTCGGTACTTTTAATTTGTGCAAAAATATTCCCATTGTTTTAGGATAAATGAATACCGCGATTAATAACCATAAATAAAGATATATTTTTTTAACAAATGCACATTGTTGGGCGTTCCATGGCCTAATATGGGCATCCCCCTTTATTTATTTGTTAAATCAGTTCGCACGATTTGATAAAAATATCACTTCAAAGTACACTGGCATTACTTTGAGACATTTTTGATAACTATCACATAAAGTTTTAGTATTATTTTTACACTTAGTTACTTACACTAATTACTGTACAATTATTATTATCAACACTAATATATACAATTGTATTTAGTTCTTATTTTACTAAAATTTTTATTATTGTTGCACAAAAAGGAAACAAACGCGCCTAAAAAGTAAAAACAAACCGTGTCATTAAACTTAAACACAAGACTAATTTAAACCGGGCCAAGGCCACTTAAATTATGGTATTTAAACTATTTTTTGTTAAAAACATGTACACTCACTTTCTCATTTCTAATATCGCATCTACACGAAGGGAATAGAGTACATGAGAGTATATGAAAAAGCACACGCGCTCACTCGACTTTTGACGACCGGTGGTACTTCTACCACAGCGTAGAGTCGGTTTCTTTACTCATGTGCTTTTACTTCAACAGCCGAAGCCGTAAAAAATAGCCGAATAAACGTTTTGTTACTGATCGCTCGTTCGTGATTCGTGAATCGTGTTACTGATTTCTTATATTTACGCGAACACTACACATGATTGAAACTACTTTTACGGATTTTATCGCGTTTATTTTTACTTTTTATTTTTAATTCCCGACGTTTCGGGCGCTTTCCAGCACCCATGGTCACGGGGGACTGAGATGACTGACGTCCCGATGTCATTGTTAAACCCGGAGTACCTTCAGCTTTTTTAATTATTGTTTATGGTCCGATCTATGCAAAATGAACTGACTATTGTTTATGGTCCGATCTAAAATAAAACTAAACCCAAGCATACCACTGCAAGACCTCAGGACATAGTCAGTTCATTTTGCATAGATCGGACCATAAACAATAATTAAAAAAGCTGAAGGTCACTTATTTTCGCAAAACTACTTTTATTTTTGTGTACGTACATTACATTTTCATATATGTATTGAGAGGCCAGAGTTAATATATTAATATGCTTAAATTTTTGTCTCAGTGACTCTTTTGGTTTTAAATTATATATTGCTCTAATGGCCCTCTTCTGTAAAATAAATATAATTTCAGTGTCAGTCGCGTGTCATAGCAAAATACCATACGACATAATGCTATGGAAATAACTAAAGTAAACTATTCTAGCTGTTTCAACACTGGTAAGAGTTCTAATCTTTTTTACAGCATATGCTGCAGAACTAAGTCTGCTAGCTAGTTTTGATATATGGGGGAGCCATTGAAGCTTTGCGTCCAGTGTGATTCCAAGAAAAATGGTGGTATCAACAAGACTCAGTTCCTCCCCATTTAAAATTACATTAGTATTGACATGTTTAACATTAGGAGTTACGAATTTCATACATTTAGTTTTAGTTCTATTCAAATGCAAATTATTAACATCAAACCAATTGACTAACATAGCTATAGCATTATTTACTTCGTCGTAATTTAATAACTGTCGTTTTAATTTGAAAATTAATGAAGTATCATCAGCAAATAATACTATATCATGGTTATCCCCTACTATGTAAGGTAAGACATTAATATATACGAGAAACAGAAAGGGGCCGAGAATTGAGCCCTGAGGCACGCCCATTTGTACAATCGACCCGGAAGAACTCATACTATTAATAACAACTTTTTGTGTTCTGTCACTTAAATATGAAATAATTAATTTAAGAGCATCATTTCTTACACCGTAGTGTTGAAGTTTCCTGATTAATGTTTCATGGTGAACACAATCGAATGCTTTGGATAGGTCACAGAACACACCCAAAGCATCCTGTGACTTCTCCCATGCATTAAATATATATTTAATCAGCTCAACACCAGCATCAGTTGTCGAGCGACCCCTTGTGAAACCAAATTGATTTTTATGAAGTAACTTATTTACATTAAAAAAAATTAACAATTGATTAAGAATGATTTTTTCAAAAATTTTACTAAGTGTTGGCAGTACAGAAATAGGTCTAAAATTAGCGGGGTTCAATGTACTACCAGATTTAAATAAAGGTATTACTTTACTATGCTTCATTAAATCAGGAAACACACCAGATTTGATACTACTATTAAAAATAATATCTATTATAGAGGCAATAACTTCAACAGAAATCCCCCACAGATCGGCGGTTCTCTTAATATCAATAGTCTTAAAATATTTTACAATATCTTTTGATGAAACTTTATGAAATGTAAAATTATTTGTACACACATTTACATTTTGTTTAAGTAACGATTCGGCGACGGTAGGAGAACAATTCAGTGACTCAGTAGTTAAGATCGGAATATCAGTAAAATATTTCTCAAAAACCATTGCAACGTCCTGATCTGATTTAGTTAATTTATTGTTAAAACTTAACTGGTAGTTTGAATTGCGAGAGTTGACCTTACCAGTTTCACTATTAATTATACTCCATGTCATTTTAATTTTATTAGAAGCAGTCTTTATTTTGTTGCTTAAATACAATGACTTGGCTAAGGAGCACACTCTTTTAAATATTTTGGAATATTTTTTTACATATTCCCTAAATTCAACGCTAGGATTATATGACCTTTCATTGTAAAGTTCATATAACCTTTGTCATCAGTATCTTTTGTTTGGTAAATATATTATATCTTCTTTCTTTATCTTCTCATTATTTATCCTTGAATACATAACATTACTCATTTATTTTACTTTAACACGTTTATCGGAAGTTATAATGCCATTTACCCCTTTAAAAAGAAGTACGATCTTATCTTAAAGATTCTTTATATACTTACATAATACTGACGTTTAAAGATGGTATACTTATTATTTTTTCTCAGATTAGAGTTATATGACCAAAATTTTAATTTTGGGAACACCGAGAATCAGGATGAAGAAGATCTTACAATGAACCTTCCAGAGTCCAACACATATCGAGATAAAAATAGCTGCACTTTCTTACCACCTCTAACAAAAATGCATATTAGAAATTATTTTTTCTGGTAAGTTTGTTCTTCATAATAATCATATAAAATTACTCAAATACATAATATATAAGTTAATAAAATTTCTTTTATAATTTATTCTCATTACCCTCATTAGAAAATGGCTAAGGCTGGATAAGTTGGATAAGGCTTAATCCTTATATGAGTCTCGATACCTCATCCTTGCAAGAGCTTCAACTGTTGGTGACTCTACTTTTGTAAAAGGCTATTGCAAAACGACTATGAGAGCTTTACAGTATGAAGTAGATGTTAAAATTCATAAAAATGGAACACCTCAGAAATCCCACTGTGAGTGTCCAGCTGGAAGTGGCATAGTGGCATAAGTTACCTAAGAAAAAAAATTGTAAAAGGTTTAGTCCGTACCCTAATCACATGATTAACAAAAAGAGAGTTACAACAATAAAAGTTGTAATTTAATTTTAAATTATCCAAATTCTACAATGCCTCTTAAACATTTATATGAACCAGCAAATCCCTATGCTATTATAACAAATCATGCCTACATATCTTCCAACCCTGATGATAAAACTTTAGAAAAACTATGTTTATTAAATGTTAATGAAGAATCTATAAAAAAAGCATTGAGAAAATAACAAGAGGACAATAACACAGAATAACTGCCTGCAATTTTCATACAGTTTGCCATCTTAAAGCCACTTCAAAACTTAGTTACTGCAAACAACTTTTTAGTAAAAAATCCTTTTCATCTAGAAAATCTAGACCAACAACACATGGAATCTTGAATGGACCAATAGCCCTAAATGAGTATCAGTCTAAGTTTGAATTAAATATTGAACCTTCTGGGTTATTTATTAGCAAGCAGAGACCATATTTGGGTGCTACACTGGTTGGTCTACCGAGAAATGATACCATTATCGAAATAAAATGTCCATTTTGCACAAGAAACAATATCATTACTCCAGCAACTGTGCCCTATCTGGTAAATGACCCTTTAAATAAAAAGATGCTATTAAAAAAACTAGTCCAATCTATTATCAAATCCAGGGTCAGTTGTATTGCACAAATGAGATTTACTGTAGTTTAATTATTTATGCATATAAAGACATGAAAGTTTTTTATATTACTAGAGATGATCATTTTATTTCAGAAATGATAGAAAAGTTGGATAACTTTTATAATAATTATTTTAAAAGCATAATTATAAATAACTATTTGTATAATAATTACGATTTAATAAAAAAACAAAATTGAATGTTTTCAATTTGGTCGTTATTAAAAATCTATTATTTTTATTTTTATATAAGTGTTACTTAAGTTTAATAAATATAAGTAAAAAAGTAATGAAAAAAGCTAAAAATTGGCCTTCAATAAGAAATATATAAACATTCTATTCTATTCTTTCTATTTATTGTACATTTTTATACACTAAATGATTTTTGGAAAATAAATTAAGTCTTGTTAACACATTCACTGCTTAAGATATTAAAATAATTAGCCAGGAACCAAATTTTTTTAAAGCGTATTTTAATTATGTATATATGTATGTTTAAAAATATGGATAAAAGTAAATTGTTCTTATTATTCTTTTAATAAAAAATAACCTTTTTCGGATCAGAGTGTTCGGCACATAGCGCGCCAGGTGCCGGTCACTCGGATCCGAGCGCTAGGGACAACAATGGACAACATTCAAAAGCTACATTATCCCTAAGTAAAATTGGCTATAGATAGTAAAATACGCATTTGAATAATTATTTATTAAGGAAAACATTCATAAATCTGAGCGATACAATCATAATTATCAAAAATCAAACCAAAGCCATAGAATCAAAAGTATCAAGTACATAATAATTATAAGTTTAATTGAATACTTGTCATAAAATAAAGGTGAGTCACTCACAGAAAGGTAGAAAAGGATAAAAAATAATCCAAAAACAAGAAAATTTTAACCACTTGATATAAAACAATAATAATGAAATTTAAAACAATAATAATGTAATTTAAAACACTTAAGAATGTGCTAGGCAGAAGCATTTTGTACAGAAACCCGGAGAACCTTCACATTGCTTACATTCATAAATTGTTTGCACCCCTTTTTTTACGCTTTGCAACCTTTGCATTCTTTTCGGGCCACTTCGACAGTTTCTTTCGTGACACTTGCTACTGTCTTACTAGCCTGTACGCCAAGCGAGCGCGCGCCATGTTACACTCCCGTTCACTCGGGACCTTTTTGGCGGGAACATTTGTAAGTTAGCAAATTGTTTGCTATATTGCAAATTTTGCTATATTTTCACTTTGAGACAATATTTATGGATAAAACTTACAGGAATTCTTGTTGAATGTATAAACTATCGAATAAAATTATTTTTGGTTGCTAGAAATTGTAATAAAATACGTAAATTACCCTGTATAGCATAGTAGTAGTATGTACTTCAATTTTAGTGACAAAATTACTACTAATTTGAATTCTACACTATTGTTTTTGGAGAAATTTATATCAAATTGTTTGGAAATATGTATATTTTATGTTTTATGTGTTTCCATTCGTTACTCATACCAAAATATTAAAATATTAAAAAATTAAAAAAAAAAAAATAATATTTTATCTCTATGACATTTCGAACAATATTTCTAAAATATGTTTGTGTGAATTTGAAATAAATACAACGTCATGTTATTTGAAATATATACGAAAACTATTTTTACTTACATTTTACACTAAAAATAAATGAGAATTTGAAAAATAACACATTTATAACTCACCTGCCAAAACGGGCTTTCTGGAATTTGAAGTACTTTTGGCAATTTACTTTTCACTTTTTATACCACAAATTACATATCTACGTGTTTACTATATTACAAGGAATATAAAAAAGTATAATACTTTCGTTTTTAGTCCAGACACAAATATAAAATTCTATAAAAAAGACGGACGGACCTTCATCAAAGTGACACGTGGAACGCCGGAAGTTCAGAGTGATTTCTTTTTTTTTTTTTCTAAGAAACATTGCCAGGTTATGGTTTAAAATAAAAGAGCATATCTTTGTCTTTGATACTAATATCTATTGCATAGTGTCTTTGGTTTTGTTTAAAACGAAAAAATAGTTTTTTCATAGGTAGACATGTTTACATAATTCTGATCTAATTCGATCACTACTTGGCGGGCGTAAGGTTGGTATTGCGCGATCGAAAGTGAGCATGGCTTGGCGTACAGGCTAGGCTGCACTAAAAGTATCGAGAATGGAATATTTCCACTGTTCCTGTCATATTAAAATCTTTTTAATTGAAAACTCCTTGGTTTTAAAAATCGAATACCATTTATTTATTTACAAAAAGATTCTCGGTCTTGTCACAAGGTTTTGTCAAACTTGTTTAGTCGTTGAGAAAATGGAATTGACTCGAGAAAATTCAAGAGCGATGATTTATTATGACTTTCGAAGTGGTTGAACACAAAAACAGTGTGTTGACCGAATGATTTCTGCATTTGGTGATGAAGCCCCATCCAAAACCACAATTTATCGCTGGTTTGCTGAATTTCAACGTGGACGTGTCAAGCTCAGTGATGATCCCCGTCAAGGTCGTCCAAAAACTGCAGTCACCCAAGAAAACGTTGATGCTGTGCGTAAGCTGATTGAGGAAGATCACCATGTGACATACCGCCAAATTCAGGCAATTTTAGACATTGGCATGAGTCAAATACAATATGATACAATATATAATAAATCTTGCATAAACAATTATGTGTAAAAAAGTTGTTTTCCCGATGGATACCGCATTCGCTCTGTGAAGAGCAAAAAGCGGCTCGCGTTACTTGGTGCGTCAGAACTCTCGAAAGATTCCACGCAGGATCCTCAAATGCTGTATACAACATCGTATCAGGTAGGGAATGCAATTCCGCAAGATAATTTCAATCCAGGTATTTGCTGGATTGAACCATCTTAGTCCCGCTGGATCCAGGTATTTGATGGATCCAGCAGGGTGGAACTGGACCTCTGAAATCTAAATTAAAGACTTCGTTTCCATGGTTTTAATTTGAAGCCAAATAAAACAAGCCTTTTGGTATATTTTAAATGGTTTATTTATTACTTGTTTGTATTAATTGTGTCATCTGCTAAACAGCTTCTGATATTGCACACAAGGTAGCCAGCAGCTGAAAAAGCCCGCTCAGCTTCCACGCTGGTTGGTAAAATAGTCATAAGTGCGTTATAGGCGAACTGAAGGTAAGTGCCTTTTAATCCACCCGACTCGAAATAGTTCATTTCCTTCTTTATCAAAACCTCAAGGTTACTCATACTTCCAGACCTAAGTGGCTGGGCTGTTGAGCCAGGACTTTTGATACTAGTCAAAGTCAGTTCGAGTTCGTTTTCAAGCGACATTGGTGCTGCGACTGAGACTCACGTCTACACAAAACTTCGACTGCTAATTTTACCGGCTGTAATATTCGTTCTAGATCCATTAGCACATCATATTCCTGTTCAGTGAAAACGTAGTCATGATTTGCACCGAGACCTAAGTCAATCAGGGTTTTCGATACGCACGATCTTATTTTGTTGAATATTGTTATCATTTCGCACAGGCTTAACCACCTTGTTTGACAATCCAATAATAAAGCAATATTTTTTCCCACGTCTTTTGTCATATACGTCTGCAGCAGATCGTTTTTAGTAGGTGCATTTTTAAATAGTTTTACTATTTTTCGTACCTTCTTAACAACTTATGCATATTCCACAGTCAGGTTTATTTCACTTGTAGGTGTAGGAAAAGACAAATCAAAAATGTCATTTTCGTCATTTTCCAAGTCATTGTCACAATTCTCATCAGCTCTTTCACTAACTGTCTCATTTCGCACTGACATTTCTTCATTTGATGCTTCGTGGCCACTACGTGAAGAAGTATTTTGTTTATAAATAACATCCAAAACAGCCAATTGGATGCCATGTGCATAACAGAGTTGTTGATGGGGTTTCATGAGTTTCCCAACTTTTACCATGACTTTGGCACCATCTGTGGTAATACAGATTACATCCTTATCCAAAGATAGCTCGTATTCTGATAATTTTTCTTTTAAAACAGTGATACATGTTTCTGCAGGTAGACTTCCGTAAATCCGCACCAGCCCTAAGTTCCAAAAAATAGATTTTTCATTAGCCAAGGCGTGAACATTAACGTTTAAATAACGCCTATTTCTCGTTGAAGTCCATTCGTCGAATGTGAGGGTGAATCTGTGGTTGCTCTCTTTCAGCTTTAGAAGATCTAGAATAATGGTAATTTTTACAGTCGTGCCGAAATGCATAACCATTAATTTGATAGAATTAGGCGATTTTGGTAACTTATAGCCCCCGGCTTTAAAAAGGTCTCGTAAATCCGACGAGGTGAAGAAAACCCGGAATGGAAAACCATCTTTTGACACCATGCGTGATAACCTCGTTTCTACAGCACTGTTTGCACTTGGAAAATGGTCAGTGATTTTGTGCTTCTTTGCCGAGGTTGATGGTTGAGCTTTACAATGAGTCGATGTCAAGGAACTGGACGTTGACGCAGTTGCAGAAGCTGCAGCACTTCCGCTCCCGTCTGATGCGCTTTCCTTGTCAATTTTGTGTTTTGACTTTAGATGCACATGTGAACCTTTTGTCGAACGTCCGGTCGTTTTAATTATTGATTTACACAACTTACATTTTGCAGTTTGTGAATCTTCGGCCTTCAAAAAGTACTTGTATATCTAAAGAAATCAATATTCTATGAAAAAATCACTGCGTAACGTCATAATCACCAGTTGTAACTGGCAAAATGTTAAGTACACAAACGAAGGCGGGGGAATCCTCGCGCCCTCACACTGTTTCTCTGCACCACGCATCGCTTAGCTCAGTTTACGCGCCGCCGCGCGAACATTAACACGTATGGACCATGCTTCTCTGTAATCCCGCCAATCCAGCGGGATTCCGTAATATTTTCGTACGAGATTAGTCCCGCAAAATGCATGCGGGATCCAGGTATCCCAGTATTGCATACCCTACTATCAGGTGACGAATCCTGGATATACGCGTACGAACCCGAAACAAAAAACCAGTCACGAGTTTGGGTGTTCGAAAATGAGTTAAAGCCAACAAAAATTGTTCGTTCACGGAGTGTTGCAAAAAAAAAAATGGTGGCCACGTTTGTCTCCAAAACCGGCCACGTTACGACTATTCCTCTTGAGGGACAAAGAACGGTTAATGCAGAATGGTATGCTAGCATTTGTTTGCCCCAGGTCGTTTCTGAACTCCGTAAAGAGAACTGCAACCGCCGCATCATCCTCCATCACGACAATGCGAGTTCTCACACCGCACACAGAACAAAAGAGTTTTTAGAGCAAGAAAACATAGAATTATTAGACCATCCGCCGTACAGCACCGACCTGAGCCTTAATGATTTCTATACTTTCCCAAAAAAAAAAGAATAAATTGCGTGGATAGAGATTTTCATCACCTGAAGAAGCTGCGGACGCCTACAAACGGCCATTTTGGAGACCCCAACTTCCGAATGGAATGGTTGCTTCAATGATTAGTTCCATCGTATGGAAAGATGTGTCAAATTTCGCGGAGAATACTTCGAAAAGCAATAAAATACATTTTTAAATAGTAATGTTGTGTCACTTCCTTGATTCCCGAAACTATGTGCGTCCCCCCAGAAAGCCCAATCGAGCTAGGTGTATTTTCAATATATCAGAATTTAGAGCAAAAAAACACTTCGGCCGCCAAAATTTGTCGATTTTCACAACCGCGCGACGTTGCAGTTCTGTGCAACAAGCAGTGAACGCTTCACAGGATAAAGTCATCTTAGGATTGCAAGTAAAGAGACTCTTAAATAAACTATCGGAAGGTTCATTCTCGTGTATACCAACGGCAAAATGAAGTGTTCATTTGCTTGTTGCACAGAACGGCAACGTCGCGGGCTGAAGTGTTTTTAGCTGCGAAAACCGTAGAACCTAGGATTTTGATCTATTTGGAGCATAGTTCTCTCATTCTAAGCTACTATTTGAGATATTTTTGACGACTCTCCGTTCAGTAGTTTCTACGCTCCAAATGGGCTTGCTGACGGGACGCGACGCCAGCAAGCACGTTTTCAAAGGCCTGTAACTCGAGAACTATTGAAGCTACATTAATATTTTTTTTGGAGCAGAGTGCTCTAAATAGCGCTCATCTGTAGAGTTTTTAATCATAATCCAAATCATTACCGTTTCAGAGATCTGCGTGGGCTTGCTGACGGGACAGGATGCCAGCAAGCCCACCGGTTAATCACGTCTAACTCCTTTCACATTCTAGTTTCGAAGTTGATTTCACGAGAGCAGAGTGCTCCAATTTTGCTCGACAATTTGAACCACAATACACGATAGTACTCTCAACGGTTCCCGAGATCTAGCTTGGGCGTGCTGACGGGACAGGACGCCAGCAAGCCCACGGTTTTTAGCTCGCAGCGTCGTTCGTATTAATGCTCCAATTTATTTACTTGACTGCAGAGGTGCTCCATTTTTGCTCTAAATTCTGATATATTGAAAATACACCTAGCTCGATTGGGCTTTCTGGGGGAACGCACATGGCCGAAGTGTTTTTCGCTGATAGCGCGAAAACCGTAGAACCTAGAATTTTGATCTATTTGGAGCATAGTTCTCTCATTCTAAGCTACGATTTGAGATATTTTTGACGACTCTCCGTTCAGTAGTTTCCACGCTCCAAATGGGCTTGCTGACGGGACGCGACGCCAGCAAGCACGTTTTCAAAGGCCTGTAACTCGAGAACTATTGAAGCTACATTAATATTTTTTTTGGAGCAGAGTGCTCTAAATAGGGCTCATCTGTAGAGTTTTTAATTATAATCCAAATCATTACCGTTTCAGAGATCTGCGTGGGCTTGCTGACGGGACAGGACGCCAGCAAGCCCACCGGTTAATCACGTCTAACTCCTTTCACATTCTAGTTTCGAAGTTGATTTCACGGGAGCAGAGTGCTCCAATTTTCCTCGAAAATTTGAACCACAATACACGATAGTACTCTCAACGGTTCCCGAGATCTAGCTTGGGCGTGCTGACGGGACAGGACGCCAGCAAGCCCACGGTTTTTAGCTCGCAGCGTCGTTCGTATTAATGCTCCAATTTATTTACTTGACTGAAGAGGTGTTCCATTTTTGCTCTAAATTCTGATATATTGAAAATACACCAAGCTCGATTGGGCTTTCTGGGGGGACGCACATCCCGAAATTGTGCGTCCACAATGTTAAACACATGTTATTAAAATTATTAGGAACGATTAAAAGTGGTTTCTTCCATCAAGTACGGAGTAAAATATATTTAAATCGAGATGTAAGTGAATGAAAAAAGTATTGAAGTGTCCGGAGTGAAAGCTCCAAAGTCTGGGGAACTTACACTTCCGGTCCTGGGGGGCAGGTTTTAGAGATGGCAGCCCTATACCAGCTAGTAAACAATTTTTTTGTTACTGGCATTCTTTTTAGTTATTTGTTATGCTGCATATAGACTGTAGATGGGTAACATGCAATGTGACATGAAAGGAGCATTTCATCAGTGTGGAGGCAGCGGAGGCAAAGGATGCGTGCACACACCGAACATGTGCCTACTCGGATCTATTTCCGATGTGCTCGCGAACGCTAGCAAGGTAAGTGAGGCTCATATAAAGGACAGTTGGTTACAGCGAAAAACAGTGTGGCTGGTAAGTGGATATCGATACTGCCCCTAAAGATATTACTACGAGGTTATTCATTTTCCGAATATCAGCTTGGATACCTATTGGTACTAGAGACAAAGTGAAAAGAACTTTTGTTTTGTGACGGTTTCATCATAACTAACAAAACAAACCCAAAATCGGCATACCTAGTTCTACTAGTCCAGGTGTAACAGTGTCAGTTACCGAAATACACCTTCAGGTCACTTCAGCAAGTCCGGAGGTAAGGACTCATCATAACTAACAAAACGAGCCCAAACTCAGCACACCCAGTTCTACTAGTCCAAGAGTTCCACTAGTAATCCCGAATTACATTTTGAGGTCACTCCATCAAGACCGGAGGTAAAGTCTCATGATAATATCTCATGTAATAGTTCGATTCTATACCTATCAATTTTGTAAACGCGTCCTTAAAAATCTTGGTTATGAATATGTAGAAACCATGTTAACTGGTTTATGGTAAACACACACACACACACACACACAAACACGCAAGCGCGCGCGCAAACATGCACACATGCGCACACGCACAAACGCATACACACACTCACACACGCACACTGCCGCACATACACAAACACAACAGTGCACACATGTACACACGCACATCCATTCACTCACACACACACACACACGTACACATACGCACACGCACACATATGCACACACACACACACACGCACACATATTACAAAAACACACACACACGCACACATATGTACACAAACACACACACACACACACACACGCACGCACGCACGCAAACACGCACTCAGACGAATACCTTATGTCGCCGTTGCCACCACTTCCACTACAAGAAGGGGCATTGTCGAGTAATTCGTTAAAAAAAAGTCCTTTATTTCTACCACAAGGATCGTAAATGTTAGTAATAATACAAATCTTAAAACTAATTTTCGTAAAACTTAAAACTATTTACGTAATTTTAAAACTATATATAAGACAGGCCCGATTAGTCAGCACGTGTACCATATGACAATGATTCAGGTACTGACCTCAAACCTGTCAGAAAATGCCCTGAGGATACCATTGGAACTGGCCCGCACCCTGCGCACCAGGGATGTGCATCGTTTACGCATGGTGGTGTAGAAACAATCCACACGTGCATCCGCGAACCAAACAGCATCCTGAATGCATTGCATAACACGCATTTAATCTGTAGCTTGTACCGCCAAAGATACAAAACGGCAACGTCGCGGCTGCATTCAGCCAATCCGATCGTTTATCTTATCGTTTACTGTGCTCTGATTGGCTCATTTAAATCGGATCAACATTTTCCGTAACCATCGCAAGGTGGATTTGTATATCGGATCAACTTCGGCCAACGCTAGCAAACAGTCTCGTGAGTGCAGATGTTGATCCGGTCGGAGCCACATTAGTTACCAGAGATGCATATTGGATCAACAAAATGCGCCGGATCAACATGCGTTTTCGGATCAACAAAGTGCTCGCGTGAGGTCGCGTCTGATCAACATTTACCGTAAAGAGATCTCTATATACATATATGAACATATATATATATATATATATATATATATATATATATATATATATATATAATCATCATTACAGCCCTTCACAAGTCCACTGCTGAACATAGGCCTAGTGGGGGGTCGCCCTACACTACGCCTACCGGTACGAGGCTGCCACTCGAGAACCTTTCTTCCCCATCGGTCATCGGTTCTTCGAGCTATATGGCCGGCCCATTGCCACTTCAGCTTACTAATCCGTTGGGCTATGTCGGTCACTCTGGTTTTACTGCGGATATCCTCATTTCTGAGTCTATCACGCAGAGAAACTCCGAGCATAGCCCTCTCCATAGCTCGCTGAGCGACCTTGAGCGTCCTCATACGGCCAGCAGTAAAGGATCACGTCTCAGATCCGTAAGTCATCACTGGCAACACGCACTGGTTGTACAATTAATATACCCCCCATGAACAATTACACAATATATATATGTCGCCGCAAGTACATCTTCGGTTGACAAAGCATAAGCTTTGCATTGTCTTTTAATTGTTATAAATTATAATCAACGGTGTATAATTATTAATACTACAATTTAATAACAGCAATTTATCAGAAACATAACATGTAACTAGCTAGTTCCTTAAAAACTCTTTTGGTTTACAAATCTCTTTATTGACAACCAATTCCTAGTAAAACAACTATTTATTCCATTATCAACTTTTAACTCAAATATTGTTTTAAATCGTAGAATAAATAATTGTCTATTTGATTATTAATCCTGGTAATTGAAATTGCTTAAGTAACCTAATGAATTAAATAAAAAGTTATTGTTTAGTCAAGTATTGACCAATCAAATCGTCGACCAATCAGAGCACACCTAAGTCGTTATTACGTTTTCCTTATTGAATGAACGCGGGAACAGAATCACTTCAGTTCCTGCGCTCGTCAGTGTAGTTCTATTTTCCTGGTAAAGCTTTGCAAGTATTATTTGTGAGTCTCATAATAAATGTATGGAAGTGTAGAATAAAGTTGTAGTGCAAAATTAAAAGGGTGTGGTCTTAGATCTCTTTCATTACAATGGAAACAATATACGGTAGCTCGATTGAACTCTTGTCAAATGGGGACAGTGGTGCTGCCTCACCATAAAAACAACCACTAGATTTTCCGCTCCAACAATCATGTAGTTGTGTCCTTCACATTGCGCCGGTGTGTAATTGTGACAGGGACACACTGCAGTATGGTCAAACTGTAATTACTCTATGCTGTATGTATAGAGCGTTACGCTGTCCTATTATTGATAATAATAAATTGCGCAAGCAAGAGAGCAAGTTGAATATCAGCTCTCACATTTTTACCATTTTTAATAATTAAGGCTATCCTGTTATTTCCTGCACAATTGGCTTATCGTGTTACACCATTTCCGACATATATATATATATATATATATATATATATATATATACAGTGTGAAAGTGTAAACACCGTTGTCACTGAAACCATAGGTAGTTGGCTTTAATATAAAAATATTTATCCGATAAAAAAAACGCTATTTTTTTTCATAAAATTAAAATAGTTTCTGTCCGACACCGTCCGTAAATTCATGGACCCTATGCGGCCGAGTAACGTAATCACTGTAAAGATCACCGCTCGCTCTTGCTACCTACATAACATTTCAATAAAAACACAATGGTACACATAACCTATGCTGTAACTTTTCCTTCGTACTGTCATACTGGCTTAGGACAGTCAAAAATTCCTACCCTTTGTGTTGCGTGACGAGTCCAAATTAATGTAAGTTAGATTTAACAACAAAGAAAATTAAAAATTAATAATAGTAAATCACTAGGTAGGATTTTTGGCGTATTTAAAAGGTTAATCATAATGTTATGAACACACGGCTACACACTAAGCTATGCAAATCCAATGGGTAGCTCGCCGTCCAATCAAGGACCCGGGGTCCCGGGACTGTCTTAGCAAGATACCGCGGCCTTGAAACGCAAAGGGCATTTGAAGCTTAACTGACCGTTCATTGTATGGAAAGATCATACAAAGCGAGGCCAAGACAAACTGGATTTGTATAGCATGATGTGTAGCCTGATTGATTGATTATTTACACTTACCTATTAAATAAAATCCTCGTAAATGAATCCCATTTTGATCAGCTTTTACATTAATCGTAAAAGCTATTCAAAATGCGATCCGTTTACAGCCACGCATGCCTCCGAAAGTTTCCGTAGATTGTTACGCACTCTAGGAAGCACAACAGTGTCATTTTTTTAAGTCACACTAAGAATTCGCCTTTTGAGTTCCGACGTATTACGGAACTTAGTTACATACACTCGGCGCTTCACTTCTCCCCAAAGATAAAAGTCCAGCGGGGTAAGGTTGGGCGAACCCGCTGGCCACGCAACTGGCCCTCTACGTCCAATCCATCGCCCAGGAAACTCCTCATCCAACATAGCCCTGATTTGCAGCTGAAAATGTGCAGGGGCACCGTCATGTTGGTAGTAGAGGTTTCTCAGTGAACGAAGAGGCACATTTTTCAACATCCTGCCGAATACATGTCGTAAAATAGCCATGTACGACTGTGCATTCAAATGGGCGTCAATAAAATAAGGTCCAAGAAGTTTGCCGTCTAGAATTCCCGCCCACACGTTTACGGAAAAACGGTGCTGATAACTGTTTTGCCGTATTCGGTGTTCGTTTACCCGACTCCAGTAATGTTCATTACGAACATTGTAAACGCCCGACCTTGTAAACACTGCTTCGTCCGTAAATAAAACGGAAACGTTATCAAAGTTTTGAATAAAGCATCGCGAAAATACCACCCGCGGTATGTGGTCGTTTTCATTTAACTCTTGAACCGGCTGAAAATGATACGGATGTTGACGATCAATGTGCAGAATTTTCCAAATTGTCAAGTGAGAAACACCGAAAATACAGGCCGCCCGCCTGGTACTTTCCTCTGGGTTCTCCGCGAAGAAATCCAAGATACGTTCTTGAAGGGTAACTGGCAGCTGCTGGTTGCCACGCCGCTACAATATGTTGACTATAATTTTGTATATGCCTAGGGTGAAATAATTCTAAGGAAAAAATGAGATTTGACTTTAAAAAAATGTTGATATTTTTTATTGAATTTACGTTCTATAAGTGAAACCAAACCACTGGTTTCAAGGACAACGGTGTTTACACTAACACCCTGTATATATATATATATATATATATATATATATATATATATATATATATATATATATATATTACATACATAATATCTATAGTTATGTATATTTGTAGTAGTAGTTGTAGTTAGTTAGGCGGTGCTGTTGTCAGGGCAAATTTTTACGTTAGAGATTCTTATCAATTCCCGTATATATGTTATCTATGGTGGGTACTGAGTTGGCGCGTAAGCACAAGTATGCAAGTAAAACAACGAAAGAAACGACGAGCATGCAATAAATATTATCTCACCAGAGAATTTAAATTCCTATAATATTTCTTTGAGTGCAGTTTCCATTTAATTTCTGATTTCGGAAAAATAGAAATATTTATTGCATGCTCGCCGTTTTGATGAACGTAAGCTTTATAGGGCTAAACAGTGAAATATATTTTAAAACTATCAGATCATTCTAGAATTTTTTATTACATCATAATATACGATGATAATATGACGGCGTCTCTGAACTACTATGAAAAGACATGGCTCACGAACGAAAATTATGTGGTTGTTTGTAATTCATTCGTAGTGTCTCACAGAACTACAAACTCGATACGACTAGATAAATTAGTAATTTTTTTCAAGTTTTTGCTAACACATCTGTTCTGCAGTAACCTTTGTAACTGCAGATGTGTTAGAAAACGATTGCAAATGTACATTAAAAGAGACAAATTTAAACAGAATATACAATTATTTCTACTCAATAATGAAATTAGGGTTGGTCATTTACTGGATATATTGCAGCATTATAAATTACCTATCATTATTCAAAAATTGTGAAATAAAAATGTTAACAATACTGAAAATCTTTTTTTTTTGCCTAATAATCCCACAATTTATCGAGAGTATTTATGCCGATATCGACAAAATACTTAATAAAAATAACAATATAAAAGGAGTGGTACCTATACAGTACATATATATATATATATATATATATATATATATATATATATAATTATATATATATATACATATATATGTATATATATCTATAGTTATGTATATTCGTAGTAGTAGTTAATTAACTAGCTTCCAGGCGTATGTAAGTAAAACAACGAAAGAAACGACGAGCATGCAGTAAATATTATCTCACCAGAGAATTCAAATTCCTATAATATTTGTTTCAATTCAGTTTCCATTTAATTTCTGATTTCGAAGAAATAGAAATATTTATGCATGCTCGTCGTTTTGATGAACGTAAGCTTTTTAGGGCTAAACAGTGAAATATATCAGAAAACTCTCAGATCATTCTAGAATTTTTTTATTACATCATAATATACGATGATAATATGACGGCGTCTGTGAACTACTATGAAAAGACATGGCTCATGAACGAAAATTATGTGGTTGTTTGTAATTCATTCGTAGTGCCTCCCAGAACTACAAACTCGATACGAATAGATAATTTAGTAGTTTTCTTAAGTTTTTGCTAACACATCCGCAGTAACCTTTGTAACTGCAGGTGTGTTAGAAAACGATTGCAAATGTACATTAAAAGAGACAAATTTAAACAGAATATACAATTATGTCTACTCAATAATGAAATTAGGGTTGGTCATTTACTGGATATATAGCAAAATTAAAAATAACCTATCATTATTTAAAAACTTTTTATTTAAAAATTAACTTCCTTGAAGTTTAATTTGGTTTAAATTCAATACGTAATATGTTTTTTTTTCGTTTAAGCTTGTGAATATTAAAAATTAATCAATAATATCTTAAAGTATGAATTTATTTTCTGTTGAACTGTATTTGAGCTGAAAAGGCAGAACAATAATCAAAAAGTGAATTCCGACTATCCTATATTAATACGTGGTAGAGCCATGCTGCAGTTATATTAGCAGTATAGTTGTAGCACGAATGGGTCGGCTCGACCGGGGAAGGACCACGCTCTCACAGAATACCAACGTGAAATAGCAGCTTAATGCTGCTGTGTTTCGTATGTTGAGTGTAGAGAACCGGAGACCCTCTTTACCGGAAACGAGGCATTCCATCTTGGTCCTCACGGGTGACAACGCATCAGCATTTTGATTTTTAATGGAGGATAGATGTGGATGTCTATGGGCCGTAGTAACCACTTACCATCAGGTGGACTGTGTGCTCGTTTGTCACCCTATCCTATAAAAAAAATCCATCCCGTCTAGGGTGGATAAACGAACACGCGTTTCCGTGTATTCACACTAGGGTGGATTTCTCAGGGTGGATGTACGGAATAACCCAATAAATAAAGCTTAAATTAGCACATAAAGGCAAGCAAATTAGGCACGGAAAGGTTATTCTACTCGTTTTACAATTTCATAAGAAATTTATTAAATATATATATATATATATATATATATATATATATATATATATATATATATATATATATATATATATATATATATATATATATATATATATATATATATATATATATATATATATATATATATTAAATGGTACACCTATATTTATAAAAAACACGTTTGCATAATATGTACATATTTTACCAGATCTCTTACGAAGAAGATTTTTCTCCTATGTGTATTTTCATATGCTTTTGCAAATAACTGTGATACTTCCATATTCACAGATATTACACGAAAAAGGGTTTTCTCCGGTATGTAATTTCACATGTCTTTGCAAATCACAGTTTCGAATACATTTATATTCACAGATATTACAAGAAAAAGGTTTTTCTCCGGTATGTATTTTCATGTCTTTTCAATTTAGTTTTTTCAATACATTTATATTCACATATTACAAGAAAAAGGTTTTCCTCCGGTATGTATTTTCATATGTCTTTCCAACTGTCTTTTTACAATACATTTATATTCACAGATATTACAAGAAAAAGGTTTTTCTCCGGTATGTATTTTCATATATTTTTGCAAATCACCTCTCATAATACATTTATACTCACAGATATACACGAATAAGGTTTTTCTCCGGTATGTATTTTCATATGTCTTTCTAACTGTCTTTTTACAGTACATTTATATTCACAGATATTACAAGAAAAAGGTTTTTCTCCGGTATGCATTTTCATATGTGTTTGCAAACGAAATTTTAGAATACATTTGTATTCACATATATTACATGAAAAAGGTTTTTCTCCGGTATGTATTTTCATATGTCTTTCCAAATGTCTTTTTTTCAACACATTTATATTCACAGATATTACAAGAAAAAGGTTTTTCTCCGGTATGTATTTACATATGTCTTTGCAAATGATATTTATCAATACATTTATATTCACAGATAGTACAAGAAAATGGTTTTTCTCCGGTATGTATTTTCATATGTGTTTGCAAATGACATTAATTTATCAATACATTTATATTCACATATACTACAAGAATAAGGTTTTTCTCCAGTATGTATTTTCATGTGTCTTTTCAATCTATTTTTTTCAATATATTTATATTCCCATATATTACAAGAAAATGGTTTTTCTCCGGTATGTATTTTCATATGTCTTTCCAACTGTCTTTTTACAATACATTTATATTCACAGATATTACAAGAAAAAGGTTTTTCTCCGGTACGTATTTTCATATATTTTTGCAAATCACCTCTCATAATACATTTATACTCACAGATATACACGAATAAGGTTTTTCTCCGGTATGTATTTTCATATGTCTTTCTAACTGTCTTTTTACAGTACATTTATATTCACAGATATTACAAGAAAAAGGTTTTTCTCCGGTATGCATTTTCATATGTGTTTGCAAACGAAATTTTAGAATACATTTGTATTCACATATATTACATGAAAAAGGTTTTTCTCCGGTATGTATTTTCATATGTCTTTCCAAATGTCTTTTTTTCAATACATTTATATTCACAGATATTACAAGAAAAAGGTTTTTCTCCGGTTTGTATTTTCATATGTCTTTGCAAATGACATTTATCAATACATTTATATTCACAGATAGTACAAGAAAATGGTTTTTCTCCGGTATGTATTTTCATATGTGTTTGCAAATGACATTAATTTATCAATACATTTATATTCACATATACTACAAGAATAAGGTTTTTCTCCAGTATGTATTTTCATGTGTCTTTTCAATCTATTTTTTTCAATATATTTATATTCCCATATATTATAAGAAAATGGTTTTTCTCCGGTATGTATTTTCATACGTGTTTGCAAACGAGATTTTTGAATACATATATATTCACAGATATTACAAGAAAAAGGTTTTTCTCCGCTATGCATTTTCATATGTGTTTGCAAACGAAATTTTTGAATACATTGGTATTTAAATATATTACGTGAAAAAGGTTTTTCTCCGGTATGTATTTTTATATGTCTTTCCAAATGTCTTTTTTCAATACATTTATATTCACAGATATTACAAGAAAAAGGTTTTTCTCCGGTATGTATTTTCATATGTCTTTGCAAATGACATTTATCGATACATTTATATTCACAGATATTACAAGAAAATGGTTTTTCTCCTTCTTAATCTTATCGCTTAGTATAGTATAACCACCTCGTTTACTTCAGATAAAAAATAACCAAACCGGCGACAGGCAACATTGTCAGAGGTGCTCACGTCTGGCTCTGCGAACCTCAATCGTATGCCAAGCGTGACTACCTTGGGAGAGGTTCATCCATGTTCAGCACTGGAAGTTTACGGGACGATTAAGATGGAGCCATTACAAGACACACAGAAATATCTCTGTCAGCTCAGATGCTAGGCGTTTGCCGTAAAAAAAATACAGTACTACTCGCGTACTATACCCGGGTTCTATCTCCACTTGCATCCTTAATATTGTTCACAAAACAGAATTTAATTAAAGTTAGCCTTGCAAATTTTTTGCCGAATGAGGCCATTTTGGATGGTTTCGCGAAAAATTTCCGAAAGAGAATCATGCCTTTTTGTTGTTCAAGAAAATTTAATAATTAATTTTCGAAATACTAAAAATATATGGACGTTATTTCTAATCAGAATTGTGGGAGCTTTGTAAAACAGTAGTGTGTGAGATGAATTTAAAAGCGTGTGTATTACGCAAATGCGAGATTTGTAAGACAAAAGTTCAGAAAATAAATAAATTTGACGACTCGACTGGGAAAACATACAAATTACGGACAGTAAAACGAGATTGGCTCTTGGCTTGGATGGCAAGATTGATACTGCAAATATTTTATCGAAATACAAGCAGTACATTTTGGAGCGTCGAGGCAGCAGATAACATACCGTCGTATATTACTACTACAAGTGCCCTCATACCTAAGAGTCGAAGAGTTATTCTTTTTGCACGTTTTCGGACTGTTTGCGACATGACGCCTGTGCAGTTTTTGCTCACATGCAGAAAATTCTGGATCAAGTACATTTGTCACATCCTATGGACACAATACATGTCTTGAGCGATGGACCAACAGCACAGTATAGAAATACAAAGGCATTTTATTTGTTTACACAACACAACGCCGCGATATGGGCTACGAGTTGCGACGTGGAATTTTAGATAAAGGACAGACAAACTATTATTTGATCAAGAAATGAGCATTCCCGAAACTTTGAAAACTCATCAGGTTATCTGACTGACACAATGAACCCAAAGCAGGATTTATTAGAAAAAGACTTGTGTTACATGTAAACATGGTGATATGTGTCCCCATTATTCATTAAAGAAAAGCTTTTTTGATTTCATCAATGGCGCACGTTTCGTCGTGGCGATGTTCCGTGGCCTGATATACATGACAACAATGTTCCGGGGTCAGAGGTAAACGAAAACGATGATTTGAGTTGAAACAGGTGCAAACTATGTTCCGGTGTCTGAAGCGGATGAAAACCAACCATATGATTCATGGCTGATTTTATTAATGTTACAGCCGATTAGGGTTTTCTAAGTTTGTTGTACTCGTACATATTTTATTTTTTTACAGTAAAACTATAAAACTTTTTAAGTAGCTATCAATCAGGTTTCAGGCCAGGACATAGTACAACAACAGCCCTGCTTAAAGTTGCGGAAGATTTACGTATAGGTATGGAGGAGTCAAAATTAACTGTGTTAGTTTTAATAGATTTCTCAAACGCTTTTAATGCTGTTGATCATGACATCCTTCTTACAATACTTTCTCACATTGGTTTCTCCTCATCAGCGCGGGAATGGTTCGCATCCTATCTTCAGGGACGTCAGCAGGCTGTTCGCGTGGGTCCAGTTATTTCTGATTGGTGCACGCTGGTTGCTGGCGTTCCTCAAGGCGGAATTCTCTCACCTCTTTTGTTTTAAATTTTTATAAATCTCATTACATCTCACATTCGCTGCACGTACCATCTCTATGCCGATGACTTACAAATATATGCTCAGTCTGATGTTAACGATATCGAAAATGCGATCACTGAGCTAAACTCTGACCTCACTCGTATCTCTGATTGGTCTAGCAAATTCGGTATTACTGTTAACCCTACCAAGTGCCAGGCAATTATAGTTGGAAGTAGCCGTCGCTTATCTACATTGGATTTTAATTCACTGCCACCTGTAAATTTTAATAATGCTGTCATACCTTATTCAGCTACTGTGAAAAATCTAGGACTTATCATTGACAGCAGTCTAAGTTGGCGGCCGCAAGTCACGGAAGTAAGCAAAAAAGTTATCAACACCTTGCGTTGTCTGTATTGACTCAAGAATTTTCTTCCAGTGAGAACAAAGATAATGTTGGTTCAAACGCTCGTATTACCAATACTAGATTATGCAGATGTATGCTATGCTGATGCCTCTCAAGAACTTCTTAACAAACTGGATCGGCTTCTCAATAATTGTATTCGCTTTATCTTTGGCTTACGTAAATGCGATCACGTCTCTTCATTCCGTTCTCAGCTCAAATGGCTGCCTCTTCCACTTCGTAGATCTTTTAGAATCCTTTCTATGCTATTCTCTATTTTACACGATCCGTTTGTCCCTGCATATCTGAAATGAAATTTCAGTATCAGGGCGATTCTCACAACCGATGTCTCCGTTCCGCGGAAAATCTAACTCTTCATATTCCTTTCTGTCGCACGGGCTTCTCTTACAATTCTTTCACTTCAAATGCAGTAAGACTCTGGAACATGTTACCCAGAAATATAAAAGAAGCAAAAACTAAACCTATCTTTAAACGTTTACTCTGGGAAAATTACTTAACGAAGCAGTAGTAGTTTCGGATAATAATAAAAAATTTAAAAAACTCCGGAAACTGTTATATTCTCAAAAATAGTATGTATAATATAAAAATATCATATTATATATATATATATATATATATATATATATATATATATATATATATATATATATATATATATATATATATATATATATATATATATAAAATAATATTGTATGCACGTAAGTAGTAATGTAAATGTATATGTATGTGTATTGTATTTATTATCATTATATTATAATTTTGTATTTTTTCCTTAAACCTTTAATTTTTTTTAATTATGAGTTTTGCACACATCACTAGATTCTCTGCACAAACCAAAGGTAGACTGGTAGAGAATGCCTTTAGGCATTAAGTCCGCCGTTTTGTACATTTCTTTTATGTGTGCAAATAAAGCTTAAATAAATAAATAAAATAAAAAAACTGAAATAATCATTAAGAAGGTAAATATAAGGCAAATGATAATGATAAAAATGAAACTCAGTTCCTATAGATTTGATTAAGAAAAGAATTCTTGGGTAGATATCAATTAAGTCTGAATCTATAAGTTGATTGGTGTTATTTTTTGTTTATTATGAAAGAATCAAAATAAATATAGTTGATTTTGTAACGGGAAGGTACACATTAAGAGTGCAATATTAATGTAGGAAATGTCACTTCCACTGATAAGAGGTTGCTACCACGGATGGCATTTTTTTCTTGGAGGTTTGCAAGCTCAGTGAATATTATTACCTTGATGAAAAAGACCAAACCTAATAACATCGATCATCAATTTTATCAGAACGGCGTTTTAATGTGATTATCTTTTATTTAAATGAAAAATGAGGACTACCAAGCCAGGTTTTTTGTAATAGCAAGGACAAAGGAGTTATGAATATTTACCAAATTATTTAATTTAGATTTCCTTGTTATGACGCTCGTACAATTCCACTGAAGGGTGTGGAGACATTTGAATTTTATAAAATTTCATTTAAAATCGAGTTTATTTCCCACTTTAAACGGTAAGTATATGTTACCAAATTTACGAATTATATCAGAGATGAATGACATAAGGTTTTCCAGGTGATTATCATTAGATAATAAATTAGCCTGAAGAGCATAACCATTTGGGAGGAAGTAGGCGTTCTTATAATATTGTTGTGCGCTACAATATCATAGTCTACAGAATTTGGAACGGGTCTAGTTGGGTTAATTCTGAAAACTGTCTTCCTATAAGATAAAGAAGCAGAAGGGACAGGGGAATACTTGATAACTGTTGAAATGAAAGGTCTCCTAACTGCAGGGAAGCAAGCAGATGCCTCTAGATATGAAACATTTTCTTAGGACATCACCAATTAAATGCCTTTTTATTTTGAATGTTCAGGGCAACTTTTATTAGTTTTCAAGTGATTAGCAGAGCAGAACAGGCATATTGAGATATCCTTAACACAATTATCTCCAGTGTGCTCTTTTGAGCATTTGAAGTAGCGTGGCTTGATCTCTACTTAGCTTTTACATATCCAAGGCAACATCACTTCAAGCACTCTATGGAAGGGAGTAAGTAGGTTTAGACAGGAATTGATGAGTAAAAGCAGTATAAGTGAGAAAAAAGCTCTTGGCCTGAAAATGTAAGGACAAGAGTTTGGGTAGCCTGCCACTCAATATCATCCTTTCTTTACTTTTCGATGTAATCTAGCCTTTATAAATTCTCTACCAGGGAGTAGTACCAACTCAGACACTAACTCCTCCATGGAAATATCAGATGGTATACCTCTAACAACACCCATTCTGGTAACATTGGAAGTTGGATTGACAGCTGATAGATTGTATTTAGTAAGCAAAGACGATTTAATAAAGTTATTGGCACCTGAAGCAGTTTTAAATCTATTTTACAACCTAAATTTGTTATGCTTTGTTTTTAGTTTATATTTAGAAACCTTATTTTAGGATAAAATATGGCCGATCTTGACAGAATTGTATAAGCAAATGAAGGATCGGGTTCTATACACTTAAGGTGGATTATAAAAAGCCCCCGCATCACTATCTGGGTATTTTTCTATTCTAAAATATCAAGGCTGGTGTAAATATTTTGATATAGTGCTGATTGCGCACTTTACATTCCAATGAACGCTTAGTGTTAAATCTGTACATTTTCATTTTGAGGGACTGAAATCAGATGAACTACCGCTACTTACCAACTAACAAGTAGTGAACAACACAACAATAGTATTAACGGGGCTCGACACAAAGTAGTTAAAAATATCCAAAAATTGTTGAATCACGTGTTTTTTCCATGCTTATCTTTTAAATAATAATTTAGTTTGTAATTTTTTTCTCCTTAAGAGTGCTTTTTATACGCACTTTGAATTTAGGCAAAGGCAAATTGCATATGAAGCTCTCTTTATTTATGTTCATGGACTACAGTATCCACTTGGCATTAGGTAAACCTTATTTTAATATCACAATATCTATATATCCTTACCTATTTCATGATTCCCATTTTCTTCAAATTTTGAATTCTCATTTTCAAAATGCTCTTCCTCAACTTTAACAGATTTAAGGCAAAAAATTTCGTCCTTGCATTTTCTGTATCACATGCAACTGGCCTGATATCTATATGATGAATTGGTGTGAATTGTATCTCACCTCTAGCCTCATGCGGTTTTGGTATTGACTGAAACCAAATTATTTTTTAAATTAGGAAAAGAAGCCAGGAGTGGCGTAGGAGAATCCATACTACCCCATAGCATCCCGCAGATGTGGTAAAAAGGGACAGAGGAAAACTGAATCAGGAGATGGGCAGCAGCCTCTTTCTGACGACAACTCCAAGTAATAATAATAAAATAAATAAAAACCGGACTAAAGTGAGGGTTCCGAAAAACTTAAATAAGAATGAAGGTATATCCATCCCAAGAATCGAGACTCAACAATTTTTCAAAACAGATTCCCAAATGCCGGAAATTATTACGTTTATTGAGTAATATTACCCATATATAATATTTCGTATAGGTATATACAATAGGGTAATATATAACATTATAAGCAGTTAGGTAATTATTTTTGTGAAAATAAATACGTATCTTACTAAAATTCACAAAATATAGCCTATTCCTCTAACGAAAAAGTAATTTGTGTTAAAGGATAAACTTAACTTTGCAGTAGAAAAAACATTCACCCATATGGCAACGGGAAACAGAATCGAAGGCGCGAGACAGGTAGTGTTCGTCAAGGTGTCTGCCAAGTGATGGTTAAGTCAAATACTTCATTATAATGGGAATGACCGATCAAGCAGTGAACTTTTGTTCATAAAAATAATCATTCATCAATCAGTCAAATACTTCATTACAATGTATAATACCGTTGATCGTGTAATGGCGGTGCAACAATATCCACTGCCCTGTACTTATACCTGCCCGCGGGACGGGTGTCGTAAGAGGCGACGCAGGGAAACTGAAACAGGAGTTGGGCAGTGGCATCTTCCTGATAACAACTCACATTAATATAAACTGCGGTCGCCAACCAAATTTGTCAAAATCCCTCCTACGTCTATCACGCAGAGAAACTCCGAGCATAATCCTCTCCGTAGCTCGCTGAGCGTCCTTAAGCGTCTTCACATGGCCAGCAGTGAAGGACCACGTCTCTGATCCGTAAGTCATCACTGGCAACACGCACTGGTTGTACACTTTAGTTTTCAGAGATTGAGGTATACCTGACGAGAAGATGTGTCGTAATTTCCCGAACGCTGCCCAGCCGAGTTGAATCCGTCGATTGACCTCTCGGTCGAAGTTGGACTTACCTAGTCGGACTATTTATCCCACGTAAACGTACTCGTCAACAACTTCGAGCATAGCGCTCCCAACAACTACCGGCATAGGTGTAACATGGAAATTAAACATGATCTTTGTTTTGTCCATGTTCATCTTAAGACCTATCCGTTGGGAGACACCATTGAGGTCATTGAGCATAGTGCTAATGTCCTCCAGCGATTCTGCCATAAGGACTATATCGTCGGCAAATCGAAGGTGAGTGATGTACTCGCCATTGATGTTAATACCATATCCTTTCCAGTCCAGTAGCTTGAAAACATCTTCCAACGCAGCTGTGAAGAGTTTCGGGGATATAACGTCACCCTGTCTTACACCTCTCTGCAGTTGGATAGGTTTCGAACTCTGGTTCTGTACCCTGATAGCCATCGTAGCCCTACTGTACAAACACTTCAGCACTTCGATATACCAACAGTCAACTTGGCACCGCTGAAGGGACTGTAGCACCGCCCAAATTTCGACGGAATCAAAGGCTTTCTCGTAGTCCACATACGCCAGGCAAAGTGGCAGATTGTACTCTTCTGTCTTCTGTACAATCTGCCGCAGGGTATGTATGTAGTCTATGGTACTGAAGCCTTGTCGGAAACCGGCTTGTTCGGGAGCCTTGAAGTCGTCGAGTCTGCGTGCGAGACGATTCGTAATGACTCTCGAAAACAGCATGTAGACGCGGCTCAGAAGGGAAATCGGTCTGTAGTTCTTCAAGAGAGTGTTGTCGCCTTTCTTAAAGAACAAGACCACCGCACTTCTGCTCCACGCCTCCGGAGTAGTGCCACCACGGAGGACGGAATTGAAGAGCTTCTGAAGGACTTCAAGTACCGGTGTTCCATCCGCTTTCAGAAGCTCCGCTGTAATTCCATCCTCGCCCGGGGCCCTGCCGTTTTTAAGGTGCTGGAGAGCCATTCTAATCTCGCTCAGACTGACGTCCGGGATATCATCGGAATAGTGTCGGGTAAGACTTGCTCTTGGATCATTACTCCTACTTGCGTGTGGCTCCAACGATGATGTGTACATCTGTCCATAGAACCTCTCAATCTCACTCAAAATCTCAGGTGTCTCGGAAAACTGCCACACTCAGTCTTCAGCTTTGACAGTTGGCTCTTTCTGGTAGACAGATCTCTGGCAAAGACTTTGGAGCCCTGGTTCCACTCGATCGCTTCTTTAATACGAGCAGTATTAAAGTTGCGTAAGTCTCGCCGCATGCATAATTTGGAGATCTGTCTGTTCAGTTGCCTGTATGCTGTCAAATCTGTTGACGATTGCAGCCTCATCTCCCGTCTAACAGCCATGATATTAAGAGTGTGATCGGAGAGTTTTTGTGTTCTTCTGCGGCGGGTCTTGCAGAACTTAGCTCCGACCGCATGGACAGTTTCCACGAGCTTGTTATTCATATCGTCTGTGGTGGCGCTGTCATCGCGCCGCAAGCGAAAACACACCGAAGCCTAAATCACGCTATCAACATTCCGAATCATGAACAGCATATATAGAACATCTCCGAACTATCACACGGAGCGTTGGCCGCTCCCCGGGCAGAACACCTTGCCCGGCGGGAAATCTCCTCTTTTCCTTCTACGGCCATAGTGGTGACCCCGACGTGATCTGAACACGCAACCAAACACCTTCGGAACCTACAACTTCAAGCCTTCGTCATTATCCCCAAGAACCCCTATCATCCACTACTGAGAATCGTCTTCTGCAGTATTCAGTTCCTGCAAGCCAGTCCAACTTGTCTTCATCTCGACTCACCGCAGATTTATAAGGCAGACTTCTGGCACTTGCTCCGGCACAACGATCACTGAGATATCACTGAACAGTTGGCGTCTAGTCGTCATAATGAAGTCAATCTCATTTTTGTCGAACCGTCGGGGTTCGACCAGGTCCACTTCCTGTGGCGCCGCTTCTGGAAAAAAGAGTTCATCATAAAGAGTCCCTCTTTCTCCATAAAGTCAGCCAGCTGCTGGCTGTTCCGTTGCCCTACTCCAAATTTCCCTAACTTCAGCTCACCGCCTTCTCTTGTGCCTAGTTTTGCGTTGAAGTCTCCCATCAACACCGTGTAGTGGGTTTTGGAGGAATGCATGGCTCTAGTAATATCCTCATACATTTCCTCCACGTCCTCATCGGGATGTGCCGAGGTTGGTGCGTAGACCTGTATGACCTTCAGCGAACGCCGTTTGGTGATTCTGAGTATCAGGTACGCGACCCTCGTCGACACACTCCCAATCTTTACAACGTTGTTGGCGAGATACTTGTGGACGATAAATCCGACACCTCCTTGAGACAGATGGTCGCCCTCCCGATGATAGAACAAGTTGCCGGACACGAGGATTACCGTGTCCTCCCCCTCTCTTCGAACCTCAGATAATCCAATAATATGCCAGCGCAACTTGTCTACCTCTTCTTCCAGTTCCAGTATCTTCTCGTCAGTCCTCAGGGTGCGTGCGTTATACGTTGCCAGGTCGAGTTGTCGTAGGTAGCAACCGAACATCCACCGGAGATTCTTAGCACCTCCTGCCCCGCCGTTATCATGGTCGCCACCGTAGCCAGGAATAGCGGGGCCGCCGGGGACTGGGGGCCAATTATTTGCATCGTTGCTCATGGGAGGATATTTGCCATAGTTGCCACGCTTGGCGAGCGGGTTGGCAACCGCAGTTTTTTATTATGTTATTGTTGTTATTAGGAAGATGCTCCTGCCCATCTCCTTTCTGTGTCCCTCTGTCGCCTCTTACGACACCCACAGGAAGATATGGGGTAGTGGATATTCTCAACCGCCACTACACGGCCATAATAATAATAATATTCTTTATTTGCAAGAATATGACTGTACAATGGTGTTCGAGTATAATTCGTTCTACATATTCTACCTCAAAGGGTGAGCAAATATTAATGGTCAAATAACTTATACAACAATACTTATCGAATTTTAAACATCACAAAATTTTTTAACATTACTCAGTCGATTTGATAATTAATTAATTAAGTAACAGTGACAGAAAAAAAATGTCAATAAGACGTATAAGTATTATTATGGCTCGTTGTCAAATAATCATATTCTTATGTCAATAATTATATAAAGTCAATTATAAATGTTACATACACAATTGTCATTAATTTATTTCAATATTTATGTCTAATTTACTAATTAAATAAATAAAATTTTTAATTTTATAAAAATTTTTACTTTGATTACTTTTGATTTTTACGTGGTAGAGCCATGCTGCAGTTATATTAGTAGTATAGTTGTAGCACGAATGGGTCGGCTCGACCGGGGAAGGACCACGCTCTCACAGAATACCAGCGTGAAATAGTAGCTTAATGCTGCTGTATTTCGTATGGTGAGTGTAGAGAACCGGAGACCCTTTTTACTGGAAATGAGGCATTCTACGAGGGTGGATTGAAAAGTACTCGGCCTAACCAAGAAAATAAACACATACTAAATCAGTTATATTTTTATTTTTCTACATAATCACCATCAAGTTCAATACACTTTTGCCACCTCCCCTTCCAAGCATTTAGACCGTTGAAAAAAAATGATTCTTCCTTAGAGTCAAAATATGCGTCTACAGCTGCTTTGACCTCGTCGTTTGTCGAAAATCTTTGACCTCCCAAGTGCTTTTTTAGGTTAGGGAACAGAAAGAAGTCTGATGGTGCCAGATCAGGTGAATACGGCAGATGAGGTAACAGTTCAAAGCCACAGTTGTGAATTTCAGCCATTGACTGTACTGACGTGTGAACACGGGCGTTATCTTGATGAAACAGGACTTTTCTTCTGAGCATTCCTCGACGTTTTTCTTTTATTTCCTCTCGTAAATGACGTAGTAAGGTGCAGTAGTAATCAGAGTTTATAGTCTGACCCCTTTCAAGATAATCAATCATAATCACACCTTTGGAGTCCCAGAATACTGACGCCATCACCTTATTTGCCGACAAAATCGACTTAGCCTTTTTAGAGGGTGGTGAACCGGGTCTTCTCCACTGTTTTGATTGTTGTTTTGTTTCTGGTGTACAGTAATGAACCCATGTTTCGTCCATAGTAACAAAACGATTCAAAAAATCATCTGCATCGGCTTCAAATAACTCCAAACAGTCGCGTGAAATAGTCAATCGCGTCCTTTTTTGTTCAACTGAAAGCAGTCGCGGAACCCACCTCGCAGACACCTTGTGGAAACCCAACTCGTTGACAATGATGTTTTGAGTTCGTTCATAAGAGATGCCTATAATCTCGGCTATCTCTCTAATTTTTAATCTGCGGTCTCCCATTATTAAATCAAGTACTTTTTTAATATTTTCGTCAGTAGTTGACGTCGAAGGCCTTCCAGAGCGGGGTTCATCTTTCACACTCTCTCTACCACGCTTAAATTCTGCTATCCATTTTTTGACGGATGAATATGACAGAGCACAATCGCCTAATGTACTGACCATGTCATCATGGATGGCTTTTGATGATAGCCCCTTCTTATGGAGGTACTTAATGACGGCACGCTGCTCGATTTGCTCCATTCGCGGAAATTATGTCCGATTACTTTGTTAATAAATTTATAAAATCACAACTAATTATCGCACACGTTTTGAACTTCACACAATGAACTAGTCTGAACTGAACTAAATAATGTGGGTAGATTTGATTTTTAGAATTAAATGGATCTGTGTTAGGCCGAGTACTTTTCAATCCACCTAGGTATCTCAGTCCTCACGGGTGACAACGCATCAGCATTTTGATTTGTAATGGAAGATAGATGTAGATGTCTATGGGCCGCAGCAACCACTTACCATCAGGTGGACTGTGTGCTCGTTTGTCAGCCTATTCTATAAAAAAAAAAAAATTCAATAATTCATACATTATTTTAAACATTGTGTCAAACTCAAAGTATCGCCTACTTATGTGCAAAGAAGCCTTTAATTGAGTAGAAAGATTGCTGGATGAGCCATTTTTTAGGTGAGTTTTCATTCTTATTGTTGGTAACTCTCTAATCGCTTTAGGTATCTTATTAAAAACTTTTATACACATTATGTAACAATTTTTATGAAACAAAGCTGTCCTGCAGGCAGTCATTAGCAATCTAGTTGGGTCCCTTTTACCTATAATAGAACTGTCGTGAGCGCTATGAAATAAACACTGATTTTTTTTTGACAAATATACACACCTCTATTATATACAGTCCAGTCAGCGTCAGCAAATTATTATTTTTAAATAAAGGTCTACATGATTCCAGAGGCCCAACATTACATAGAGCTCGTATACATTTCTTTTGACTGATAAATGCTTTGCTTACGTCAGTCGAGTTTCCCCATAAAAAAGACCATACCTCAACACAGATTCGATGTATCCGTAATATGCAATAAGCGCAGCTCCTTCTAGGGTTTAATGGATGAAATTATAGGTTTTAATGGATGAAATGGATACTACCGTGGACCCTCCTGCAGGCAACTGCTCCAGAACTGCATTCGACTCAATAGCCTGTTGTTGTAAGCTTCTGCAATGGTTGAGTTTTGCGTGACAGGTGAAACAGACAATTATGGGACTCTCGTTCTCATCCATCTGAAAATATGAAAGTTCAAAAAAAATACTTAAATATGTAAGTTTGTAATTAAATCTATTGGATAGAGAGAATAGAATAGAATAATTTTTGTTCAATATAGTTTACATGTAATTCTTATTGAGTCATTTTTTACTTTACCACTGGTTCAGAAAAAAAAACCTCTATCCTGGGAAGAACCAGCAAGAAACCCAGCAGGACTTTTTTTAAATAAATTTTACAATGTGAATCGTTACAAACTACAGTAGAAGTCCATTAGTCCGGCATCCAACAGTCCGGAATGCCCGATAGTCCAGCATCCCTCTTTGGTTTTCGGTTTTGACCAAAAGTATGTCTTTAAAGCAAATAAAAACGCTCAAGAGTTATTCGGAAGTTTTCGGGGTAGTTCGGGATCATCTGAAAGCACTCGGTATTGTTCGGAAACAATTACGTAGTTAGCAGCCAGCTAGTTAGAGCTCCGTTAATCAATCACGAAGCTCTTCGCCATTTATACTAAACATCAAAAGTCAAGAAAACAAAAAGACATTCGTGACTTTTTTAAATATAAGTGAAATATGTTTTACAGTAACACATACTGTACACATATACATTATGTATATGAAATGTAAAATAAACTTTGTTGTATGTAAATACATACATATTTGCATACTGTATCTGTAGTTTAATTATTAACCTAATTGTTCTTATAATTACCACCCGATAGACCGGAATTTTCGTTAGACCGGCACCGAGCCGGTCCCGAACGTGCCAGATTATCGGACTTCTACTGTATATACAAAATTTATTTTTGGAATAGCATGGAAGAAATCACCTCATTCCCAGATATTATTATCAACCATGTATTAATTTATATTATAATAACCCTTTTTATATAGGGTAAACTGCCCTAATCTTGACACTCCACCAACTATTGACACTTCTACAGATAAATTAAAATTATAACATTCACGTTCAATATAGGAGCAAAGGTGTTTAAAGTAAACGCATCTGTATTTATATTTTTTGTTCTGGCAATACAGTTTGAGTTATTTAACAAGCATGGCTGAACAAAACTATTCAATTTACCAACCGTCTCCGTGTTCATAAGAAAAAGTCGCCATTTTGTTGGAAAATCGGAAGGGTAAGTGCATACAATATAGTATAATTTTTCGTCTTTGATATTTACATATATATTGATGTTTATATTTTGTACATTGATGAAAAATCGATTAACATTTCTATAACCTCACTTTAACGGTAATTAAAAAATTGTGACATTAAAATAGGGGTGTCAATAATTGATAGCTAAATAGACCTCACTACCTATTATTGACACAGTATGTCAATATTTGGATTCATATTATTATTTATTTTGATAGGAATTTTATACAAAAAATACTTGTTTTAACGACAGGGATTATTTTGAGTATAAATTAAAAAACGTCTGGCTTAGCTTTTCAATTTTTTGACACAGTGTCAATAGCTTAATATCGTATTATCGACACCATGTCAATAATAGGAAATAAATATGTCAATAATAAGTTTTTTACTTCAATTTGTAACGATTAATTTCAATCAAGTATTTTAACAATAACTAAAAATTATTTAAGGTTAGGTATTAGCTTAAAAATAATAAAAATAATATTAATTATCATTCCGTAATTTACAGTATGGCCAACTACAAAACAAATCCTGGTTTAGAGAAACGCAAAAGTTCTCTAAATAAGATTAATAAAAAGAAAATATCTCCAAAGAAAAGAAAGCAATACTCTTCAGAAATATAAAATTAGCATTAGAAGCAATAAATAAAGGGATGTCCAAGAAATTGGCTTCCAAAACGTATGGTGTCCCTAGGACTACACTTATTTTTCATACCAACCATCCAGACAAAAATGAGAGACCAGGACCACCTACTGACAGTAAAAGAGGAAGAAGATTTAGTAAATTGGATCAAAGTTAATAGCAGAAAAGGCTTTCCAAGACGAAAAGAGGACCTGATTACAAGTGTAGCTGAATTCTTAAAAAAGGTCAATAGACCGAATCCGTTTAAGAATGGCGTTCCAGGGAAAGGATGGTATAATCTTTTTATGAAAAGACATAAGGATTTTGCTATTAGAACCCCAGAAAGTGTCACTGGTGCAAGTTCTTGCGTATCTGAAGAAGATATAAGACGCTGGTGTCGTGATATATATTCTTATTAATATAAATGAATAATTATACTGACATTCCCAGGACCCATCGCGCATTTTAAATGATGACGAGACAAACTTCCAACTGTGCCCAAAAAGTGGGAGAGTTCTTTCCATAAAAGGTCATAAAAATGTCTATGAAGTTGATAGAGGTCAAGCCAAGGCATCCTTAACTGTTTTATTTACCTTTAAAGCAAATGGAGAACGAACTCCACTATTAGTAATTTACGCAAATAAAAGACTACCTAAAGAACTTGCTACAAAAGTGCCTAAAGATTGGGGTATTGGCCTCAGTGATAACGGTTGGATGAAAACAGACATTTTTGTTGATTATATTAGGAATGTTTTACATCCATACCTTACGCGAACAGCAACAAAATTTCCTGTCATCCTGTTTGTTGACGGACATAAAACACACGTAACACTAAGTGTCAGTGAACTTTGTACAGAATTAAAAATCACACTTATCGCTCTTTATCCAAATGCCACGAGAATTTTGCAGCCCGCAGATGTATCCGCTTTCAAACCGCTAAAAAATGGTTGGAAAAGAAGTGTGATGGAGTGGAGAAGAAACAATCCATCTCAAGCTCTAACAAAATTGGAATTCGCACCGATTTTAGAAAAAGCCATTAATAGTTCTATTCATCCGGAAATATTGCAAAATGGTTTTAGGGCTGCTGGACTTTTCCCGTGGAATTCTGATAGTATAAACTTTGACAAATGTCGTGGTAAACGAGTAAAAAGCGTAAGCAATAATAAAGATGTAGTGTTACAAAAAAATCGATTCCTCGATATAATTAAAGAATGTAAGTATGAAAAAGACAGAATTTTGAACCAAGTTTTTAATTTTTTTGAAGAAGGGATGGCCTTCTTAAGTCTAATACATCTGAGACTCCCAATAACAAAACTACTGCATGCATATTAAAAGGTGTTACATCCATTGAATCTGAAGACAACTTTTATGAGGAACCAAATACCAATTTCGATATTGCTAATATTCCTGTAATTTTATGTGATTCTGTGGAAGATTGGAATGATTCAAAAGAAAGGCTATCTTGCTTTGAAGTTCCACATGAAGTAGAAATTCATACATATATTTTCTACAGAATATAAGGCCGAAGAGATTGCAAAAGTAAAAACAAAACTTAATTTTGATGATAACAAAAGAACGAGTGCCTCTAACAAACTGTTACAAACACCTATGAAGACTGTGTGTACCAATGTAAGACTGAATATCGATTCTAAGGACACTGGTAATAAGATTCGTGACCAAGATACTTTGTGTTTAAAAGAACGATTTGCAAAAGAATTTAATATTAAACCAAAATTAGATAAGAAAACACTGCAGGATAAAGATATCGAAAATTTACTTGAAGAAAATTCTCAGTAGGTACTGACTTGTTAAAGTTATAAGAGAAGTTATGATCTCAGTTTAATAAATACGTAAATAACCATCGTAAAACATACATTTATATCGTAAACATTATTGTTAAAACGACTTTAAATGAAACTTGTACCCTACGTTGATTAGTTGATACTTTGATAGTGATAAAGAAGAGAAGTTTATTACCTATTTTTGATGCAACTGTTTTTTTTTTGTGATTTCTTAAGTACTGATTATTGCAATGTTAATTAATACTTTTATAGTGATTAACAGGAGAAAATGTTATTTTTGGTGTAACTGTTTATTTTTTAAGAATTCTATTACATATTTTTAAACTACAGAGTACTTTTTATTTGCTATTTTCCCAATAAATTCGTTAAAATTAGCGATCAACAGACATGAGAACCAGGGTGTCAATATTTAGGCAGTTCAGTGTCATTAATAGGAAAATGTATGTCAATAATAGGAAGTTAGAGGTAACTTCAGATAAACGAACTTTTTTCATAAATAGTAATTATAATTTGCACAATATCGCCAACTTTTAAAATAATGATAATGACAGAATATTAATATCTACAAATAAAATACAAAAATAGTTTATTTAACTATTTTTTGCTAAATGTTTTGTGACGAACGTCTTAAAGTGTCCATAATTGGGTAGTTTACCCTAGTTTTTGTTTAATTAAATATTTCTTAATTAATTATTATTATTAAGTGGAACCTGTAGCCCATGGGCTTCTGCAACAAACTTCAAGCAAAAGGATACAGATGTGGTTTTACCTTTGAAGACTAAGATGTACATGGTAGAGCCATGCTGCAGTTATATTAGTAGTATAGTTGTAGCACGAATGGGTAAGCCCAACTGGGCAAGGACCACACTCTCACTGAATAACAACGTAAAATAGTAGCTTAATACGTTTTGTATGGTAAGTATAGAGAACCCGACACCCTTTTTATTTGGAAATGAGGCATTCCATCTTAGTCCTCACGAGTGACAATGCATTTGCATTTTGATTTGTAATTGAGACCGATGGACTGTGTGCTCGTTTGTCACCCGCCTGTTATTATACTGGCTCTCAATGTCATTCAGACTGAAGCACTTACTGCTGCTCTGTAGCAGAAATAGGTAAAAGGAAGATAACCACCCAGACAAACTCCTGGGCACACAAAGCTCCTACCACCCAGTGAATCATCTGTTATTACACTGGCTCTCAATGTCCTTCAGACAGAAGCACTTACTGCTGCTCTGTAGCAGAAATAGGTAAGAGTAAGATAACCACCCAGACAGACTCCTGGGCACACAAAGCTTCTACCACCCAGTGAATCATCATCACCGCAACAACACAGTCCTAAGCCACCCATATCCATCGACTTCCTGTTTACTAGATCGCCACTATCTAGTGAGGGCCTACTCCACAATTTTCTTACCAGTAGAGGCTATCACCCTAGAATTATGTATCCCCATAGTTAGTTCAGTAAGCTATAAATACACAATATTCTAGAAGTCTGTAGGTGTCTCCATGAGATTAGCAGATATAATTTTAAAAGCAGTAGATTGAAGTATTTTCAAGTTTTAGCTTTCAAAATTTATTCGTACTAAACCTTCTTTCAAATTTTAACATTTAACTACTAGCATCACTATTAACATTACTAATACTTCTCTCATTTGCCCCGGGTAAACTGAAACTGCTTGCGCTAGGAGTAATTTACAACAATTGACAAATAGCAGATTTGAACTTACTACTTTCTTGAGTTTGCAGTCTGCACCCTTAACTATTAGGCCACTGTTACTTAGTTTCAAATGGAACAACAACTATATACACCCCTAGAAGTTTTAACCTTTTTAAATTTATGAAGCAGTATGAAGTAAGCTCCAGGTAAGTTTGGACATCTAACAAATATATTATTTTATCTCATAAGGATACGGGCTGCAGCATTTTCCTCATAACAGGTCGGAATAATAAAAATACTGCAGATGCCAACAAGCCTGTCTAGTGTGGAAACTATGGCAAATAATAATAATAATACCACAAATGAAACTAAAATATATAAAACATGTTATCAACCTATTTTAGAATATGCATTTCAAATTATATTGAGTTGCTGGAGAAACTTCAACACAGATATTCAAGTTTCTAGATCATTGAAAACATACTATATGTGTAGTCTGAAAACTTTTTTATGCAATTAGGGTGACAACCTAGCACACAGTTCACTTGATGGGAAGTGAATGCCCATAGACATCTAAATTTATCTACAATTAAGAATCAAAATGCAGATGTGCATTTTGATTTACCCCTGACGACCAAGATGGTACATCTCGCCTTAGTAAAAAGGGTGTCCCGTGCTTTACATTCACCATTAAAATCAGAGCAGTATTAAGCTGCTATTTAACGATGGTATTACCACATAAAAAAAATGATAACAACGTCTTTCAGTCAAAATTTTGGTCACTATGGTGACTATTATCAGCGCAGGACAGGATTATATTGTATATGAAGGTAAGCAAGCACATGTGCCTATTGTTCCCTTTTCTGATTACTCAGTCCGATAGAAATATGACAAATATGAGAGTGAGGGAATTTCTGTGTCTGTAAGCAGCATTTTATAGTCCGATAGAACGGCTTTAAGTGGTTGAAAGACCAAACCACGTTTGATGTTAATTTCTTGACATAAAATTGCAATAATACTCGGTAATATGTACTAGAACAGACACCGCTAAAAATCTATGCAGCAGTGCGGGTCGCGTGGAAGACACAAGGTACCTTTTTATGACACAGGCTCAGTGTCAACTCAAGTAAGCAACTAAGTCTTGGTGTCCGTTCTTGTACGTGGCAAGGTTTTAGACTAACTGTTGTTTTTCAGGTTCTGGTTGCATTTGTCACTATATTTAACGCTACAACTTAGCCTAGCCACGATCTATCGCATTGTATGTCAGGCAAGTTATAATTTTTTTTTTTTTTTTTTTTTATAGAAGAGGGGGCAAACGAGCATGCGGCTCACCTGATGTTAAGTGACTACCGCCGCCCATGATCAACCGCAACACCAGGAGAATTGCGGGTGCGTTGCCGGCCCTTTAGAAAGGAGTAAGCTCTTTTCTTGAAGGTCCCCGGGTCGTATCGGTCCGGAAAAATCGCCGGTGATAAACTATTCCACAGAGAGGTTGTACGTGGAAGAAAACTCCTTGTGAAACGTACAGTGGTGGACCGCCAAGCATCCAGATGGTGTGGATGGTATCGGGACGTTTGCCGTGTCGTGCGTTCACGAAATTTGGCGGCTGGGATTAATCCGAACAATTCCTCAGAGCACTCCCCGTGATAGATGCGATAAAATACGCAAAGAGATGCAACATCTCTTCGCAACGCCAGTGAATCGAGCCGATCGGAAAGCACTCGGTCGTCGACGATTCGAGCCGCTCTGCGCTGGATGCGGTCAAGTGGAAGGAGCTGGTACTGGGGAGCCCCAGCCCAGAGATGGGAACAGTATTCCATGTGCGGCCGAACCTGCGCCTTGTAAAGTTGCAGGCGGTGTGCCGGCATGAAATACTGTCCCGCTCTGCTGAGCACGCCAAGCTTTTTAGAGGCCAATTTGGCCTTCCCTTCCAAGTGACCACGAAACTGCACGTCACTCGATATGTCGACGCCGAGGATTCCGATACTGGCTGAGGCAACAAGGGGAGTGCCTTGAAACTGAGGGGATACGACAAAGGGGTTCTTTTTAGCGGTTAACGCGCAAACTTGTGTCTTCTGGGGGTTAAACTGGACTAGATTTAGTCGTCCCCAATCCGAGACTCTGTTCAGCAAAGACTCGACTTCAGACACAAGTTTGTCCCGGCACTCGGAGACGTTTTCCCGAGAAATATTGGCTCGGCCGATGTAAAGAGCATCACCAGTGCTGTCATCTGCATAGCAATGAATGTTACGGGTATGCAACATATCATTGATATGCAGAAGAAACAGCGTTGGCGATAGCACGCAGCCCTGTGGAACACCAGCATTAATAGGCTTGCAATCGGAGCTTGCACCGTCTACAACGACCTTGATGCTCCGATCTGCAAGAAAGCTGGTGATCCAATCGCACAATTTCTCGGGAAGCCCATAGGAAGGGAGCTTCCTATGGGCTTCCCGAGAAATTTAATGTATTTCTCCGGTAATAACAACAAATTACCGCAACTATAATTAGCAATAATAAGAAATGGGTGCGTTTGGCAGAAAAAAGCGCTAGCAAGCGCTTACAAGCGCTGAAATAGTTTTCGGCCAGGACACGATTGCTACTTCAGTAGCGCTGACACAATCCGCCATTTTAATTATTTAATTTGTTCTTATTTAATTTGTTTGTTTTGAAGTAGAGTTTATAAGTTGTTTTTTGCAATATTAGTTTTAAGTAATATAATGACATGAATAGACATATATACATGTTATTAAAAAATCATGATTGGTAAGTTTTAATATGAATACTTCACAAACATATATATTACATATATATAAGGTTAGGTTCCCAGGTTAAAACTAACACCGTGCCCTAGAGGAAAATAGCCACTTACAATTTGACAGCGCTTACCGCTTACGATCGCCATTTTGCATAGATTGCATATCATATTTGATTTGATTATTTGCATAGATCGGACCATAAACAATAATTAAAAAAGCTGAAGGTACTCCGGGTTTAACAATGACATCGGGACGTCAGTCATCTCAGTCCCCCGTGACCATGGGTGCTGGAAAGCGCCCGAAACGTCGGGAATTAAAAATAAAAAGTAAAAATAAACGCGATAAAATCCGTAAAAGTAGTTTTAATCATTGGTAACAGTAAATAATAAATGCACAATAAACAGAGTATAAGTGAAAAAGGGAAAATAAAATAAAATTGACAGTACTCAGTAACATAAAAATCAAAATGAGACAAAAGGGAAAAAAAATAATTAAAAAAAATTGCTAGCAGTACAAATTTATCTTGTAAAATATTAAAAGATACTATTGAATATCTACCAACTTTCTTAGAACGTTCTTGAGAAATTGTAACTGTGATGAAGTGAATAGATCAATATTTGAAAAATGCATGTTATATACTTTCATAATACGTCTTAATGGGGCGCGTTCACCTGCATTGGTTTTACATAGTTTAGGCGCAAACAATTTATGTGTATACACGTCTCTAATGCGTTGAGAACGACTAGGGACACGGATATATATTTTGTTAAGTAGTTCACTACAATCTAAATCATTTCGAATTATTTTGAATAATAGTATCAGATCAAAGTATATTGTTCTTGCTTTTAAAGTATGAATTGAAAACTTTTTTAATAAGTTACGATACGATGATTTAGCGTGGTAACATTTATAATTTATAAAACGAAGAAACTTTGCTTGTAATGATTCTAGAAGTTCACCGTATTTATTATAATAGGGGTTCCATACTTGCGTTGCATATTCAATTTGTGGTCTGATAAGTGATTTGAAAAGTAGTAAATAAGATGAGGAGCTTTTAAAAAAATTACACGTTCGTGCAACAATTCCGTACATTTGATACGCTTTATTTGTTACATGGCTGATATGAGCATTAAACAACATGCGTACATTAACGCTTAAACAAATTCTACAAACCACTTGAGGCCATCCTGTTTTTATAAGTTTAATATAACTGAGTTCCCTTTTTCATCGATAAACTGGAGTTTTGAAATTTCAGTTTTCAGTCCAAACCTTAAAATTACTCTGTGCTTAATTTTATACACAAAGGGCAAAGGCATTCCTCCTAACAGATTCTGATTCGTATTGAGTGTTTTTTTTTATTTTATTTAACTGGCTTTGCGGCTCTGTGTTCTAGCCATTCTGAGCCTATCATTTCTTTCAGAATCTTCATTTTATTTTATTTTTTCTTCATAATATGCTGATGCGTCACATTGCGAAGTATTTGGGCGTAGAGAGAGGATATACAATAGACTTCCCATCAAAAAAAGAAATAACTAGAGTGAGAAGAAGCATATTAAAAATACTGTATGAGAGAAAGGGACTGAGTTTAAGTCGTTTGTCTCTATTTGCGTACGAATTTTTTTGCTGTCTGCCACCAGTTTCGTTGATAGCAGACAAATGAGTGGTATCTAATTCATTTTCGTTATAAATACCGTTGTAACGCATATTTTTTTGTTAAAAGTGACTGTAAAACCTATTACATATATATATATATATATATATATATATATATATATATATATATATATATATATATATATTACTAAGCTAACAGACGTTTAACATTAAGATTACGCAAGTTTTAAGTAAGATAACACAAAATAATAAAGAAAATAAATTCATTCATATTGAATTCTTGAATTCTGGTCACATGCACATAGTCGGATTATACTACTTATATCTCACACATCATATTCTGATGACTTCTATAGTCTGTACACTCCCTCTACGTTTTTGGGAGATTTTGACGACAGCTCAACCCAGCGGACTGTTGATGACGACAGCCACTCAAGTTCATAAGGCGCCTAAGCGATCAAATTAACTTAAGGTTTATATCAATATCACTTTTTCGTCGTTTTCTCTAATAGTTCACACGCGCAGACACTTAATTCACGAAATCGCATCACTATTACGAACTAAAACCCACTTCAAATCACTATTCAAGCGACAAAACAGAAGCGACAATCCGTCGACGGCCAAGTTCCCGCCAAAACTCATTCAGTGTTTTCAAAAAAAATGCAGCATAGATAAATACCGCACTAGGTATGAGACCGATATATCAAAACATGACTATTAACTTTATGTTATCAAAATAACATATCATATCGATAAACTTAAGTTGGGAGTGCTCATAGAATACACAATAGAATGGTCAATGGTCAACCTTATTTTTTACGAGGATCGGTGTCGCCAGAAGCACACATACAAGCAATTACGTCGTATTATCATTACTACAAACCCGATTCGCTGTATTGACAGACTGAGCGAATTTACACATGTTAAACGTTCGATTAATGTTTTTGACATAACGATATTTCTTTATTTTTGTTTCTAATATTCACAAAATATAAATAGTTTCGACTTACTGGTTGTAGAATACGTCTCTTTTACTGAAATTCCATTTCCCGTTGTTCTCTTTTGACACGTAATTATTGCACAAATCGCCATTTTTTAAATAATTTGCAAAAGAGACGCTTGACACGAAAATTGGAAACGCCACCCCTGTTTCCTATTGCTATAAGTGAATTCTCTTTTTCATCGATAAACTGGAGTTTTGAAATTTCAGTTTTCAGTCCAAACCTTAAAATTACTCTGTGCTTATGTAATTTTATACACAAAGGGCAAAGGCATTCTTATCTGATTCCACTGACCTCTATATATACAAGTACGCTGGACTGGCTATACACCGTGACATGATTAGTACTGAGCGTTTTATTCAGAAACACTTTTAAAAACAGTTTGTCAAAGAAAAACGAACGAACAGTTTCTCGAAGATCCAACATTAGGTTTAAAACGAACGAAATAAATACAGTTCTACATTTCATTCTCGGAATTGTCTCAATCGCAAAACGTTTACAAAATACATGTTCGTTTGGTAGACTCTAGGTTGGATCTAAGTTAATACTCTATTACTATTGCTTTATGAACTATTGTCGTATAAATAGAAAACAGTTATAGTACTTTTGATTTGACGTTACGCGTAAAGCTTAAATAAATCTTATTTATATCTATACACAATTCAAATTTGAACAGTTGAACAAAAACGAACGGACCGAGAAAAAACGGTATTATCGGCTTTCTCTTATTCTTTTATGTAACTGTTTGTGAAGATTGGCTTGGTCAGACGTACGTTTTTTGTTTTCAAATTTAAATCAGTTTCATTTAATTTGTCGTCAAGTAACGCTTGTCTACGCTTACTGTGTATTTCCAAAAAAGTGACTGTATGTTTACACGCGAAAAGTGTTTTGTGTGATTTATTGTATATATTAATTGTTTAGTAGTTTTGTAGGTAATTTTGTGAATATAGGTAAATTTGTGAATAATAGTTTTGTACTTTTGTTATTAAAACATTTCGAATTTCCAAAAAAGTGACTGTATGTTTACGCACGAAAAATGTTTTGTGTGATTTATTGTATATATTAATTGTTTAGTAGTTTTGTAGGTAATTTTGTGAATATAGGTAAATTTGTGAATAATAGTTTTGTACTTTTGTTATTAAGACATTACGAATTTCCAAAAAAGTGACTGTATGTTTACGCACGAAAAATGTTTTGTGTGATTTATTGTATATATTAATTGTTTAATAGTTTTGTAGGTAAATTTATGAATAATAGTTTTGTACTTTTGTTATTAAAACGTTTTTTTTGTGTTATTTAGTGACGTACTTTCGAAAATGTCTCAAAGAGAAAATGGTAGTGTAATGTGGAACTACTTCGAAAAGGTGGAAAATTTGGGAAAGGCGATCTGCATTGCGTGCAGAAAAAGTTACAGCTATAAATCGACTATAGCGAACCTGAAAAACCATCTTAAAAGAAAGCACGTAAGTTTATACCTCTCACTACCATCACAAGTGCAAAGTTCCGAGACTCTATCCCCTATCATTCCGACAGCCTGTAGTGTAACTGAACTGATACCAAAAAGTATTGCCAGCTCATCTGCAACAAATAGTATAGAGGAGAACCGACAAAAAGCTGTGAAGGTGCCAGATATATATATATATATATATATATATATATATATATATATATATATATAATATCTATAGTTATGTATATGTGTAGTATGTTGAATATAGTATATAGTAGGGTTGAATCTGAATGACAGGGTGAGAAATTGCGTGATAAGAGATAAATGTGGTATGCAAGATGATGTGACCAGGATTAAGAAAGGAATGCTTCGGTGGTTTGGTCATGTAGAAAGAATGACTGAGGAAAGAGCGACAAAGCAAATTTATATAGCAGATGTGAAAGGCAGAGTCGGGACGGGACGTCCTAGAAAAAAGTTTATCGACCAAATTGGCGATATTTTGAAAATGGGCCACGTTAGAAGTACCCTTGACCGACGAGCATGTATGCGTAGATATATGGATGTAAAGGAGGCGACAGAGGTATGTCAGGATCGTGCCAAATGGAAGTCCGTAGTCTCTGCCTACCCCTCTGGGTGACAGGCGTGAGTGTATATGTTTTTTTATTTGTAGTAGTAGCTAATTCACTAGCTTCCTAGTGCTGTTGTCAGGGCTTTTTACGTTAGAGATTCTTATCTATTCCCGTATATATTTTATCTATGGTGGGTACTGAGTTGGCGCGAAAGCACAAGTATGTAAGTAAAACAACGAAAGAAACGACGAGCATGCAATAAATATTATCTCACCAGAGAATTTCGAAGAAATAGAAATATTTATTGCATGCTCGCCGTTTTGTTGAACGTAAGCATAAAGCTTAAAAAGGGTTAAACAGTGAAATACATATTTGAAAACTCTCAGATCATTCAAGAATTTTTTATTACATCATGATATACGATGATAATATGACGGCCTCTGTGAACTACTATGAAAAGACATGGCTCGCGAACGAAAATTACGTGGTTGTAATTCATTCGTAGTGCCTCACAGAACTAAAAACTCGATACGACTAGATAAATTAGTAATTTTTTTTAAGTTTTTGCTAAAAACTTTTCATTTAAAAAATTTACTTCCTTGAAGTTTAATTTGGTTTAAATTCAATACGTAATATGTTTTTTTGTTTAAGTTTGTGAATATTAAAAATTAATCAATAATATCTTAAAGTATGAATTTATCTTTTGTTGAACTGTATTTGAGCTGAAAAGGTAGCACAATAATCAAAAAGTGAATTCCGATTATCCATCCCGTTTATCATCCTAGGATGGATAAACGAACACGCGTTTTTGTGTATTCACACTAGGGTGGATTTCTCAGAGTGGATGAACGGAATAACCCAATAAATAAAGCTTAAATTAGCACGTAAAGGCAAGCAAATTAGGCACGGAAAGGTCTTCTACTCGTTTTATAATTTCATAAAAAAATATTAAAAATATATTTTAAATGGTACACCTATATTTATAAAAAACACGTTTGCATAATATGTACACATTTTGCCAGATCTCTCACGAAAAAGATTTTTCTCCTATGTGTATTTTCATGTGCTTTTGCAAATAACGTTTTGTGATACTTCTATATTCACAGATATTACACGAAAAAGGTTTTTCTCCGGTATGTAATTTCACATGTCTTTGCAAATCACAGTTTCGAATACATTTATATTCACAGATATTACACGAAAAAGGTTTTTCTCCAGTATGTATTTTCATATGTCTTTCCAAATTAATTTTTTCAATACATTTATATTCACAGATATTACAAGAAAAAGGTTTTTCTCCGGTATGTATTTTAATATGTCTTTCCAACTGTCTTTTTTCAATACATTTATATTCACAGATATTACACGAAAAAGGTTTTTCTCCAGTATGTATTTTCATGTCTTTCCAAATTAATTTTTTCAATACATTTATATTCACAGATATTACAAGAAAAAGGTTTTTCTCCGGTATGTATTTTCATATGTCTTTCCAACTGTCTTTTTTCAATACATTTATATTCACAGATATTACACGTAAAAGGTTTTTCTCCGGTATGTAATTTCATATGTCTTTCCAACTGTCTTTTTCCAATACATTTATATTCACAGACATTACATGAAAAAGGTTTTTCTCCGGTATGTAATTTCACATGTCTTTGCAAATCACAGTTTCGAATACATTTATATTCACAGATATTACACGAAAAAGGTTTTTCTCCGGTATGTATTTTCATATGTGTTTGCAAACGAGATTTTTCAATACATTTGTATTCACATATATTACACGAAAAAGGTTTTTCTCCGGTATGTAATTTCATATGACATTGCAAATGACATTTTCTAATACATTTATATTCACAGATATTACACGAAAAAGGTTTTTCTCCGGTATGTAATTTCATATGTCTTTCCAACTGTCTTTTTCCAATACATTTATATTCACAGACATTACATGAAAAAGGTTTTTCTCCGGTATGTAATTTCACATGTCTTTGCAAATCACAGTTTCGAATACATTTATATTCACAGATATTACACGAAAAAGGTTTTTCTCCGTTATGTATTTTCATATGTGTTTGCAAACGAGATTTTTCAATACATTTGTATTCACATATATTACACGAAAAAGGTTTTTCTCCTGTATGTAATTTCATATGTCTTTGCAAATTATATTTTTGAATACATTTATATTCACAGATATGACACGAATAAGGTTTTTCTCCGGTATGTATTTTCATATGTCTTACCAAATCCCTTTTTTTAATACATTTATATTCACAGATATTACACGAAAAATGTTTTTCTCTGGTATGTATTTTCATATGTGTTTGCAAATGACCTCTCATAATACATTTATACTCACAGATATTACACGAAAAAAATTTTTCTCCGGTATGTGTTTTCATATGCTTAGATAAATTTTGTTTGTTCGTACATTTATAATCACAATTATTACACCAGAACGCTCGTTTAGCGACGTGCGCTCTAAAATGAGCCAAAATGTAACCTTTACGAGATGTTTTAAATTCGCAAATATCACAATTAAACATTTCCGTTAGTTGTAGGACTGGAGTTTGTTCCACTTGTGTCCGAACTGCAGTTATATCTGAGTTCTTTTGCGTCTTATGACTGTGTGAAATGTGTTTGACGAGAATGTCCTTTGTTGAACATTTTTTGCTACAATGATCACATTCAAAATTGTATTTTGTTGATGCCCCTGACAATTTTTTCGTAACCACATTTTTATTATTTTGTTTCAATTTTTTTTTCGTAATCTGTGCAGGACGATTCCCCTTTTTAATCTTTTTGCACGGTTTCGGACTGTTTGCGACATGACGCCTGTGCAGTTTTTGCTCACATGCAGGAAATTCTGGATCAAGTACATTTGTCACACCCTATGGACATATGGACACTCAGATATGTGTCCTACGGACACATAGTCGCTCAAGGTAAAGATATACTCAACGTTGTTGCCTTAATTAAATCTATTGAAACAAGTGTAACTAATGTCATAATTTCTGTCGTGAATGAGACACAGATAAAGGACATAGACAAACTATTATCTGCAATTTCTGATCAAGAAAAGAGCATTCCCGAAACTGAAAATTCATTAGGTTACCCGAAACAAAATGAACCCAAAGAGGATTTATTTGAGAAAGTTGACTTGACCCAGATTTATTATAGTAAAGAATTCTTGGGTAGATATCAATTAAGACTGAATCTACAAGTTGATTTGAGTTTGTGTTTATTATGAAAGTAAAGTGAATGAAAATAAATATAATTGATTTTGTAGTAATGCAAAGGTACACATTATTTCTAAGAAGTGTCACCCCCTTGTAGTATGTGACGCCCATGGATAACATTAATGTAGGAAATGTCACTTCCGCTGATATGAGTTTGCTACCATGGAGGACATTTTTTTCTTGGAGGTTTGCAAGCTCAGTGAATATTTTTACCTTGCTGAAAAAGATCAAGCCTAAGAGAACTACAATAACAATGACAGAGGAGTTATGAGTATTTATCAAATTATTTAGTTCAAATTTCCTTGATCTTGACGCTTGGACAATTTCACTGAGGGGTGTCTTATTTTAACTTTATGAAATTTTTGAAGAGCACATCAAGTATATTCCCCATTTTAAATGGTAGGTGTATGTTGCCAAATTTACCCATTATATCAGAGGTGGAGGACATAAGGTTTTCCAGGTGATAAAAAAAAAAAAGAAGAGCATAAACATTTGGAAGGGAGGAAGTAGGTGCTGTTATAATATTGTTGTACGCTACGATATCATTTTCTACATAATTCGGAACAGGTCTAGTTGGGTTAATTCAGAAAACTGTCTTCCTATAAGATTAAGAAGCAGAAGGGACAGGGGAATACTTGATAACTGTTGAGATGAAAGGTCTCCTAACTGCAGGGAAGCAAGCAGATGCCTCTAGATATGAAACATTTTCGTGGAACATCACAAATTAAATGCCTTTTTATTTTGAATGTTCACGGCAACTTTTATTAGTTGCCAAGTGACTATTAGAGCAGAACAAGGATGTTGGGATATCCTTAACACAATTATCTCCAGTGTGCTCTTTTGAGCATTTGAAGCAGCGTGGCTTGATCTGTACTTAGCTTTTACATATCCAAAGCGACAACACTTCAAACACGGTATGGAAGCGAGTAAGTAGTTTTATACAGGAATTGATGAGTAAAAGCAGTATAAGTGAGAAAGAAGCTCTTGGCCTGAAATATTTAAGGACAATAGTTTGGGTAACCACCCAATCAATATCATCCTTTCTTTACTTTTCAATGTAATCTGATGATGAAGCGACAGTAGCCTAACGGCTGGGTGCGGATCGCGAACTCAAAAAGGTCATGGGTTCGAATCCGCCATCCGACTACTGGCGTGGACCAGTCGTAACACAAGCAATCTAAGCTTACCACGAGTGGTTAAGGGGAATATTAGTAATGTTTGTAGCATTGTTAATATTCTTTTTCAAAAAAAAATCTAGCCTTTATAAATTCTCTAGCAAGGAGTAGTACCAACTCAGACACTAACTCCTCCATGGAAATATCAGATGGTATACTTTTAACAACACCCATTCTGGTAACATTGAAGGTTGGAATGACTGCTGATAGTTTGTATTTAGCATGAAAAGATGATTTAATAAAGTTATTGGCATCTGAAGCAGTTTTAAATCTATTGAGCGCGTATCTATTGATCTATTGATATTTTACAACCTAAATTTGTTATGCTTAGTTTTTCATATTTTGAAACCTTATTTTGGAATAGAATATGGCCGATCTTGACAGGATTGTATAAGCAAATGAAGGATTGGGTTCTATACACTTAAGGTGGATTATAAAAAGCTCTTTATCACTATCTGTGTATTTTTCTCTTCTAAGATACCAAGGCGGGTGTAAATATTTTGATATAGTGCTGATGGCGTATCTTCACGACCAACTTTTTTTTAATGAATGCTTGGTGTTAAGTCTGTACATTTTCGTTTAAAGGGACTAAAACCAGATGGATTGTCATTATATCGTGGTTCTTAATCTACCCTATGTTCATGGTATTAGTTAAGTATACATAAATTAATTAACTACCGCTACTTACCAAATAATAAGTAATGAACAACACAACACAAATCTATATAACGACCAACGTAGAAGACGGCAAAAGTATTAACGGGGCTCGACACAAATTAGTTAAAATATATCCGAAAATTGTTGAAACACGTGTTTTTCTTCATGCTTATCCTTTAAATAAGTATTTAGTTAGTAATTTTTTCTCCTTAAGAGTGCTTTTTATACGCACTTTGAATTTAGGCAAAGGCAAATCAGTAAACATGCACATGCATCATGTACATTGCATACGAAGCCCTCTTTGTTTATGTTCATAGGCTACAGTATCCACTTGGCATTAGGTAAACTGTACCTTACTTTAGTATCTCAAAATGTATATATCCTTACCTGTTTGATGATTTCCATTTTCTTCAAATTTTAAATTCTCATTTTCAAAATTCATTTCCTCAACTTTAACAGATTCAAGGCTAAAAATTTCGTCCTTACATTCATTTTCTGTATCACACTCAACTGGCCTGATATCTATATGATGAATTGGTGTGAATTGAATCTCATATCTAGCCTCATGCGGGTTTGGTATTGACTGAAACCAAATTATTTTTTAAATAAGGAAAAGCCAGTGGCGGTGCAGGAGAATCCATACTACCCCATAGCATCCCGCAGATGTAGTAAAAAGGGACAGAGGAAAACTGAATCAGGAGATGGGCAGCAGCATCTTCCTGACAACAACTCCAAGTAATAATAAAAACCGGACAAAAGTGAGGGTTCCGAATAAACTTAAATAAGAATGTAGGTAGTGCATCCATCCCAAGAATCGAGACAACAATTTTTCAAAACAGATTCCCAAATATCGTAAATTGACAAAGATCAATCGCTGTTTATGGAGTAATATTACCCATAGATAATAATTCGTATAGGTATATACGACACATAACAGTATAAGCCGTTAGGTATTTATTTTTGTGAAAATAAGTACTTAACATACCAAAATTCATAAAATATAGCCTATTGCTCTAACGAAAAAGTAAGTTGGATTAAAGGATAAACTAAACTTTGCAGTACAAAAAAGATTCACCCATATAGCAACGGGAAACAGCATCTAAGGCGCGAGGCAGGTAGTGATCACCAAGGTGCCTGCCAAGTGATGGTTAAGGCAAATACTTCATTATAATGGGAATGACCCATCAAGCTGTGAACTTTTGTTCATAAGAAGTACAATACCATATATAACAGGGCGGGGGTTAGTCTACTCCTAACTTTTTGATATTATAAATAGGACTAGACTGCTCTCCTGTCCGGCGACCAGTTTGGCATATGGCTCTGGGGGAGAGCGCAGGTCGTGTTGATCCCCAGGGCAAGTGTGAGTAGTTCTCCTTCACGTGGTTGCCGCCTGTTATTTCGTCTGGTTCAATAGGAAACAGACAGAACAGAAACACTTGGATGATCCTCTTTTTCTTTTCTTTTATCCCTTCCCCTTTTCCTATCCCAACCCAATCCAAGGTGTCAAGCGTACCGTGCCGATGGATGCATGGCTGGAGGGAGTCTAGTCGCAAACGGTGCCTACCCGACATTAGGGCGATTCGGGTAGTATTTTAGCCCTTCCCTCGGCATGCGGGGCTCTGCCGGGGGTGACCAAGTATTTCCCTAGCTACTCGTGGGAACAAAATGGATGAAAACCGACATTTTGTAAAAGACAGTGAGAAGTCTCCTTTAATGGTATTAGCTGCAGGTTTGGAAGAGGCTCTTTTAGCCTCACCAATACCTTGCAACACTGCGCCCAAACCTGGGACGAGCAGTCAAGTGGAGGGGACGTTTGCAGCCGAACCACAATCGGAAACGAACCAGGGAGGGGAAAAGAAAAAGTTCACTAGGCCTTATAAGCTTAGTGGAGCTGCGAGGAAAAGGTACCGAATGCTGATAGCAGCTGAGATTGGAGCCGAAGAGGCCCTCTCTCTCTCTGCCAGAAGCCTTGGTACGAAATTCCTCTGCCCAAGCCTCCCCCGGTTCCGAAGGCGAAAAAACGCAGTCGGTCTGAGGAAGAGTCCCCCAAAGACCAGCCCAGGAAGACTGTGAAGCTGGCAACGGAGGAGAAGAAGATCAGCTTCAGTGCCGTAGCTGGCTCCGCGCGTATAGGAATTCGCAATTTGAATCCTATGAGTGTGGAGCAGATGCGGCTGGTCCACCGGGCACTAACACAGGCCATCGCTAAGACGGCCTGTGGGTCGCAACCGGGAATGGGCCCAAAATTTTCCGGTTTCACACACAAGCCAGGTTGGATTCTGGTAACGTGCCTGAATAAGGCAAGCCAGGACTGGATTGTGGGTGAAATCGGAAAACTTAAGCCCTGGCCGGAGGCAGAGCTCTCGGTAATACCCGAGGGCGAACTGCCTAAGCCTACGCTGGGCATTACCTACTTGCCCCGCAGCGAAGCCGACTCTCCAGAGGAGGCGGCTGTGCTGTTGAGGGCACAAAATGAAGGGCTCCATACTGAGCTCTGGAGAATCCTCCACCGTAGGGACGAGGAGAATGGGTTCCTAGTAACCTTTTCTCTGGACGCCCCATCGGCGGAGGCTCTTCGGAAAGCAAGCGGCAGAGTCATCCTTGGCTTTAAGATGATAACTTTTAAAGTCAGGGGAGGCTCTGACGCGGCAATGGAGCCCGAACCGCTGCAACCCCAACCCCAATCCCCTCAGCCCTCCACCTCTCGGGGTGAGGCTGGAACGCCACCGGTGAGATTGACGAAGACCCAAGGCGCAGATTTCGCCTCGGTCCGACGGCCTCCGCTGGTGTCGTCCAGGCGGGGGGGGGAGGTGGGAGCGGTTCGAAGAAAGGTAAGACGGGGGTCAAGTTCGCAGGAAAAAGACCTCCTCGTCCTCAACAGGCGTAAAAGACCCTTGCCCCCCACGCCCATAAATGGCTAAACCCAAGGGTAAGACGAGGGTCCTCCAAGCAAATCTTCACCATGCAGCAGCTGCTTCTGCAGTGGTGGAGGTTTGCTTTGCAGAGGACAACATTGACCTCGCCCTTATACAAGAGCCTTGGGTGGCCAACGCTCAAGTTCTGGGATTGGCGGCTGCCGGTAAGATTCTTGTCAATACCAAAGGCAGTAGACCCAGAGCTTGTATAATTTATAATAAAATTATTGAACTTTTAGCTGTTCCAGAGTACTGCAACGATGACCTGGTTACAGACTTCATAAATCTCAAGGGATGCACAGGGGCCAGAGTAATCATTTGCTCAGCCTATCTTCCCGGCGAGAACGCAGATCCTACCATCGAGTTAGAGCGAGTGGCAGAGTTCGCCCGAAAACACAACGCCGAACTTGTGGTGGGTTGTGATGCTATTGCTCACCACACAGCCTGGGGAAGCACCAACATCAACGAAAGAGGTGAGTTACTTTATGATTTTCTCATCTCCAACCGCCTGGTAAGCCTAAACTTTGGTTGTACACCAACCTTTGTAACGCGTGCTAAGCAAGAAGTGTTAGACATAATAGCCTTTGCTACCAATAACATATCCAGGCGGATAAATGACTGGCATGTTAGTAGCGAAAACTCGATGTCTGATCACAAGCACATTAAGTTTGTGATTGGAGCATCACCATCCTTTGAAACCGTTACTTTTAGGGATCCGAAAGCGACCTCCTGGGGTATCTATAGAGATAGCCTAAGGAGGAATTTGGAAACGTTTCCTAAAAGCATCAAAACAATTGAAGGTTGTCTCGTCAAAACTAAGACCTCAACACGAAAAGTTTCTTGGTGGAATTCTAAGCTTAGGGAAAAGACCAGGAAACTATTTAATACGTCTAAGAAAACCAAAGAGTGGGATATTTATAGTGCAGCCCTAACCGAATATAATAAAGAAATTAGGAAAACCAAGAGAGCATCGTGGAGGAAGCTATGCGAGGAATTTGAGTCTTTGCCTCGCAGTGCAAGACTACACAAGATGCCATCGAAAGCTAAACTTAATCAGATCGGGCTTCTTAAAAAGCCGGATGGTAACTTCACTAATAGTGAAACAGAAATATTGGAGTTACTAGCGTCAACCCATTTTCCAGGGTCATACAAGACTTCAGCCTTGAATTCTTTCAGAGCCCTACGAAGGCCTTGCAATGAGGACTGGCGTAGGGCTGCAAAGATAGTAAGGCCAAACCTGGTGCAGTGGGCTGTTGACTCCTTTGAACCATTTAATCAAGCGGGGAGGATGGAATAATTCCCAGCCAACTACAGAGGGGTATCGACATCCTTCTTCCTTATCTGGTGAAAATCTTCAGAGCAAGTTCTGCATGGGGATATATTCCAGAACGATGGACAATTGTCAAGGTTCTATTTATACCTAAGGCTGGTAGAAAGGACTACGCTTTACCAAAGTCCTTTAGACCTATAAGCCTATCTTCCTTTCTCCTTAAGACATCGGAAAACGTTATAGATAGATATATAAGGGATGTAGCTCTAGCTACGAGGCCCATACATTACAACCAGCGTGCTTACCGCAGAGGCAAATCTACGGAAACAGCCCTGATCAGTGTCATTGACAGGGTCGAAAAAGCACTGGAGGATAAAGAAATAGCTCTTTGTGCCTTTCTAGATATTGAGGGCGCCTTCGACAGTAGCACCTACATCACTGCTGATTGGGGGCCTAACATATTGTTACGCCGCGCTCAAATCAGCGCCATCTAGTGTCAGGAACGAGAGCGAGGGGAGCTTTGCAGAGAATGACATCGCGGATCTCTCGACCGACAGCGCCGCCCGAAGAACTAAGTTTCTAGAAAATCTATACTCGATTTCTCGGTACCTTGCGCGTGTTTACTTGAACATTCCGGATGTTTTGCTGATTTGAATAAATAGGTGGCGCAAGATGCGATCGAGACAGAGTTTAACTCGGCGACACAAGCGAAGCTTCGGAGTGAAATTAAGTGAATTAGTGTGTTTAATTATTAGTGTTTTTTAACTTTAATTTGTATAAAGTAAATTAAAGTGTTAATTTAGGTAATTTTATCGGCAATTTTTATTGTCACGAACCTCAAGCTCGTAACAATTGGTGTCAGAAGTGGGATAAAATAATGCCGATTTTACCTAAGGAGGAAACGGAGGGTGTCCGTACCCGAAGCCAACGCCAGCAGGAGACGGACCAGAGGAGATTTGGTGGTGCAACGCCGCAGATGTCTGAGGGCCAGCCGCCCGCCACGGAAGCCGGTCCGTCAGCAGCTTCCACGTCTGTGGCACCTGACTTAGGTGCTCTGATGGTGATGCTGCAGGAGCAGGCTCGCCGACAGGAGGAGCAGGCTCGCCGACAGGAGGAGCAGGCCCGTCAGTTGAAAGAGCAGCTGCAGAACGGACAAGAGGAACAGGCCCGCCGGCAGGAGGAACAGGCCCGTCAGCTGGCGGAACAGGCTCGTCGGTCGGAAGAGCAGATGCTCCTCATGAAGGACCTTCACGCTACCTTTGGGAAAGAGATAAGACAGGTGAAGGATAGGGTTGCTCAACACGACAACCGCCTGTCGGAAGCTGAAACCCGAATCGAAGAACATGAAACCCGAATCAACCATGTGAACAATCGGGTTGACAACGTGATGGCTGACGTGAAGAAAACGCTAAACGAGCTCAAACTTGGGGATGGAACTACAGCTCCCGTAGTAGCTGCAGCACCTTCGCTACGTGGATTCAAAGTGCCGCCGTTCGACGGGACCTCTTCCTGGTCGGCCTACAAAATCCAGTTCGAGGCCGTCATGGAGGCGAACGGCTGGAATAAAAGCCAAGCCATGACTGCACTCACCCTAGGCCTGCGCGACCAAGCCTTAACTGTGTTGGAAGCTCTCGGTAAGAAAGTGACCTATGAGCAGCTTCTTGAGGCCTTGGAGGCGAGATATGGTGACGCTCACCTGGAACACGTCTTTCGCGCGCAGCTTAAAGATCGCGTGCAACGCAGCAACGAAAACCTGCAGCAGTGGGCCCTTGAGGTGGAGAAGATGGTTCGTAAAGCATACCAGTCTGTACCTGCGCTCATTGGAGGGAACCTGGTGCAAACATTCATCGAAGGCATCCGCGACCTGGAAGTCAGAGCTGCTGTGAGGCTCGGGCACCACGAGACGCTTAAGGACGCCTTGGCCCATGCACTGGAGGTAGAAGCCGTGCGGCAGGATCATCGTTCCCATCGCGTCAGGGAGGTTGCAGCAGCTACAGTTCGCGACCGCAACAAAGGATACAGCCCTAGGTGCTATGGCTGTGGGGAAAAGGGCCATCTTCGATCCAGCTGCCCTAAGCGAACCGCGGAAAGGAGAGTTGATCGATCTCGAGAGGGTAGTGCAGCTAAAGGCACTGCCTGGCGGCGACAGGATCAACGTTCACCTCACGCTAGGGAGGTTACGGCAGTTACGGTTCGCGACCACAATAAAAGATACAGCCCTAGGTGCTATGGCTGTGGGGAAAGGGGCCATCTTCGGTCCAGCTGCCCTAAGCACACCCTAGGAAGGGAAGGTCCTCAAGCTCGTAACAATATAAAAATGTTGACCCCACAACCATCAGATGGGTGAAGTCGATGCTCTCATACAGAAAGGCAAAAATAGCGCTGTTTCAAACTTCGATTGAGGTTGCAACCACAAGAGGCTGCCCACAAGGAGGTGTTTTGTCACCCCTTCTTTGGACTCTTGCGGTTGACCAACTATTGTACAAAATGGCAGACCTACGCATTGACACATTGGGTTATGCTGATAACCTTGTGATCATTGCAAGGGGCTTTTGCCAAAGTACTTTATCGTCAATAATACAAAGAGCCCTAAACACCATAAATAACTGGTGTAGGGATAACAGTTTATCAGTTAATTCTGATAAAACTGTTATAATACCCTTTACCAAAAAGAGACGGTTGGACAAATTAGTCCAACCAAAACTTAATGGCAAAGAAGTACCATTTTCCACGGAAGTTAAGTACTTGGGCGTAACAATCGACCAAAAACTAACGTGGAACTCTCACCTTAGCAACGTATGCCATAAGGCAAAAATTGCTTTAGGTACATGCAGTCGTTTGGTCGGGAACAACTGGGGCTGGCGTCCCAGTATGGTCCTATGGCTGTACAGCAGCATAGTGAGGCCGATTCTCACCTACGCCTCTATTGTCTGCTGTAACAAGGCCAACCAAAAGACGACTGCGGACAGACTAAATAGTCTACAAAGGACTGCCTGCCTAATGGCAACTGGAGCTATGCGATCATCACCTGGCACGGCTCTTAATGCACTTCTATGCCTAACGCCCCTTGATCTCTATCTAGACAAGGAGGCGAGGGCTAGTTTGTATAGAATTAACGCCCAGGGCGGTCTGAGCTTGCTCTCCTACAGATTGAGATCCATGCTCGACTCAATTAAGGAATCACCGGTCTTATGCATGATCTCAGATATCATGCGTCCACTATACACTTTTGATAAAAAGTATATAGTGGAATTACCCTCCAGAGAAGACTGGCTGAATGGCCAGGTTATCTGTGAGGTCGGTAGCCTCACATGGTATACCGATGGGTCTAAAATGGGCCTCGACGTAGGCTTTGGAATTTACGGGGAACGCCCCAAATTTAAACTTAGTATGAATTTGGGTAGATACACCTCTATCTTCCAGGCAGAAATTTTAGCCATACTACGGTGTGCGGAAATCAATCTGCAAAAACACAACGTCAACCATAAAATTTACATAAACTCTGATAGTCTTGATAGACTCTGATAGCACTGCTAGCGCTGAGATAAAACTTAGTGAACTCAAAGCTAGTTGGAGACTGCATGAACCGTTTAAACGCCCTGGGTTGTAACAACAGGGTCGTTTTAAGATGGGTTCCGGGTCACGTGGGTATTGTAGGCAACGAATTTGCCGACAAACTTGCACGGGAGGGCTCAAAGTGCTCACAATTGGGAATTTGGACACAATTTGGACCCGAGCCATTTTGTGGAATCTCAAGAAGCCTAGCCTGATTGACCCTTGAAACTCTTTATCACAATAAATCACTTAAGATCTGGTCTGACACACCAGGCTTAAAACATTCTAAAACCTTAATCCGGGCTTTTAATCGTAAACTCGCTTCAGAAGCCCTGGGATTAAGTAAAAATAAATTGCGCATTCTGGCAAGAGCCCTAACCGGACACTGTTGTCTTAAAAAGCACATGTCCATCCTGGGACTAAGCAACTCAAGGATGTGTCGGTTCTGTTCCATAACGGAAGAAACGCCTCTACACATCCTAACCGTTTGCGGACCCTTAATGCGCAAACGTAACACTCATCTGGGACACTATCTACTCCGCCCAGAAGAAGTGAAATTGCTCACGGCTAAGCAACTCCTTCGATTCATTGAAGACCTATGGCTTAGCACTATGGCTTAGCAGTGAACTATAGCCATAGGAGCGATAACAATAGATCTTCTAGGTCGCAGTGATACTGGTCTCTTTACCTAGACCTGCATAGCTGCTCGCACATATATATATATATATATATATATATATATATATATATATATATATATATATATATATATATATATGTGTATAAGCTAAGAATAACTATAAAAAAGAGTTAATTATTAAGTGCGGAAATGATATGAGAAAAAAATGGATGTATATTAATGAATGGATAGGTAAAAAAAAATTAGTGTGGATGATATTGTATTACAACATTTTTCAAGTGATAGTGATATCAGTTCGATTTGTACAGGCTTTTCTAAAACATTTACACAAGAAGTAGATAGAATCAACCATAAATGTAATATTAATTTTTTGGACAGGAGTAAATATGTTAATGAAAGCTTGGTAAGTATAAGATTTAAAAAAACGACACCAGGCCAAATTGCAAAGTTAATTAATGAGTTGTCGTGTGAAAAAGCTCCTGGTGTTGATGGAATAAGGGCCCAAGATTTAAAATATGTCAAAGACCAGATTAGTCCTGTCATTGCTAATTTTATTAATTTATGTGTAGAAAAAGGTACATATCCAGATAGGCTTAAAATGGCAAAAATTCGACCCATTTATAAGCAAGGATGCCATAAAAGTTATGAAAATTACAGACCAATTGCCATACTTTCTGTTATAAATAAGTTAGTTGAAAAAGTAATTGTTAAGCAAATAACGCATTTCTTAGAGGATAATTCTATATTAGGCGACCATCAGCATGGATTTAGAAGAAATAGGAGTACAGCTACAGCTATAACTAGTTTTACAGACTATATAAATGAAAGGTTAAATGAAAGAAAACATGTGGTAGGAATATTTATTGATTTTAAAAAAGCTTTTGACACTTTAGAACATAATGTCTTGTTGAAAGCAATGGATGAATGTGGTATACGCGGTCCTATTAATAGGTGGCTAAGTAATTATTTGAAAAATAGGAAAATAGTGACAGTCATTAAAAACATTACGGGAAACGAGGAAAATGTAAAGTCAGGTGTACCTACTGGATCCGTTTATGGACCAGTGGGCTATATAATGCATGTTAACAGTATATGTAACGTAATTGAACACTGTGCTGTTTTTATGTATGCAGATGACATGTGCATCCTCTATGCTGACAAAAATCAAGATGAGATTGAGAAAAAAATACAAAGTGATTTTAACAACATAACTAAGTGGTCTCACGATAATGGAATTATTATTAATACAGCAAAAACTAAAGGACTACATATGTCATCACCGCATAATATAAAGAATGCAAAAAAATTCAGGATAGTGGGTCACTCTTATCAATGTATACACGACAATATGTTTAAATGTGAATGTACAGTTATAGAATTTATAAAAAAATTTAAATACTTGGGCTTAACAATAGATAGAAATATGAACTGGAGTAGCCATATAGAAGTGGTGTGTAATAAATTAAGAGGTATGTTAAGTAAATTCTATTTTTTGAAGAAAGTAACACCTAAAAATGTACTGTATGTTGTATATTACGCACTAGTTGAGTCAACGTTACAATATGGATTAGTAGCATATGGAAGGACATTTAAAACATATTTAGATAAATTGAAGCAGTTTCAAATTAGATTTATGAAAATATTAGTGAACCCAAAAGCTAAAATAAAATATAGGGATAATTATGAGCAGCTCTTCCAGGAGTGTAATTTAATACCGATACATGAGCAATTTAAAATATCATTTGCGACATGTGAAAAGTATTATACAATCTTATGTGACGCATTGCGTAGTTTTATCCCCATAAATAAGAATACGCGCAGACCGAATAAAGTAATAACTTTACAATATAAATGTGCTAATTATTATGGTAAAAGAACGTTCCAACATTTAGCAGCAAAAATTTATAACAATTTACCCCAAGAATGCCTTACGCATAAATCAAAACAACATTTTAAAAATAAGTTAAAAAACTTTATACTAATAAAAAGTAAAAATGGAATGTATCACGACGATCCATTGTACAACATCATAGGTAAGCTGTAATATTAAGGTATGCATATATTTGTACGCATGTATGTATGTATATGTGTAAGCGTACATGCAAAATTTATGCATATATGAAAAATGCAGTTATCCTTTAAATTATTGAATAACGTTATAGTAATACTATTGGTTTGTCATATTAGTGGTAGTATAATTGTATTAGGCTAGTTCTTTTTTTTTCTTTTTTTGCATGTTAGAAAGTAAGAGAGCATTTTTCTGCCAACAAACTGCTGAGCAGTTTGGCAGACTGTAAAAATAACTAATTATGTTTTGTTTTTATGTTAAATAAATAAATAAAATAAAAAAAAAATAAAAAAATATATATATATATATATATATATATATATATATATATATATATATATATATATATATATATATATATATAGCCTATAAGAGCCTTAAAAAATCTTAATTGTGAGCACTTTGAGCCCTCCCGTGCAAGTTTGTCGGCAAATTCGTTGCCTACAATACGCACGTGACCCGGAACCCATCTTAAAACGACCCTGTTGTTACAACCCAGGGCGTTTAAACGGTTCACGCAGTCTCCAACTAGCTTTGAGTTCACTAAGTTTTATCTCAGCGCTAGCAGTGCTATCAGAGTCTATCTAGACTATCAGAGTTTATGTAAATTTTATGGTTGACGTAGTGTTTTTGCACATTGATTTCCGCACACCGTAGTATGGCGAAAATTTCTGCCTGGAAGATAGAGGTGTATCTACCCAAATTCATACTACGTTTGAATTTGGGGCGTTCCCCGTAAATTCCAAAGCCTACGTCGAGGCCCATTTTAGACCCATCGGTATACAATATGAGGCTACCGACCTCACAGATAACCTGGCCATTCAGCCAGTCTTCTCTGGAGGGTAATTCCACTATATACTTTTTATCAAAAGTGTATAGTGGACGCATGATATCTGAGATCATGCATAAGACCGGTGATTCCTTAATCGAGTCGAGCATGGATCTCAATCCGTAGGAGAGCAAGCTCAGACCGCCCTGTGCGTTAATTCTATACAAACTAGCCCTCGCCTCCTTGTCTAGATAGAGATCAAGGGGCGTTAGGCATAGAAGTGCATTAAGAGCCGTGCCAGGTGATGATCGCATAGCTCCAGTTGCCATTAGGCAGGCAGTCCTTTGTAGACTATTTAGTCTGTCCGCAGTCGTCTTTTGGTTGGCCTTGTTGCACCAGACAATAGAGGCGTAGGTGAGAATCGGCCTCACTATGCTGCTGTACAGCCATAGGACCATACTGGGACGCAAGCCCCAGTTGTTCCCGACCAAACGACTGCATGTACCTAAAGCAATTTTTGCCTTATGGCATACGTTGCTAAGGTGAGAGTTCCACGTTAGTTTTTGGTTGATTGTTACGCCCAAGTACTTAACTTCCGTGGAAAATGGTACTTCTTTGCCATTAAGTTTTGGTTGGACTAATTTGTCCAACCGTCTCTTTTTGGTAAAGGGTATTATAACAGTTTTATCAGAATTAACTGATAAACTGTTATCCCTACACCAGTTATTTATGGTGTTTAGGGCTCTTTGTATTATTGACGATAAAGTACTTTGGCAAAAGCCCCTTGCAATGATCACAAGGTTATCAGCATAACCCAATGTGTCAATGCGTAGGTCTGCCATTTTGTACAATAGTTGGTCAACCGCAAGAGTCCAAAGAAGGGGTGACAAAACACCTCCTTGTGGGCAGCCTCTTGTGGTTGCAACCTCAATCGAAGTTTGAAACAGCGCTATTTTTGCCTTTCTGTATGAGAGCATCGACTTCACCCATCTGATGGTTATGGGGTCAACATTTTTATATGTTAGGCCCCCAATCAGCAGTGATGTGGGTGCTACTGTCGAAGGCGCCCTCAATATCTAGAAAGGCACAAAGAGCTATTTCTTTATCCTCCAGTGCTTTTTCGACCCTGTCAATGACACTGATCAGGGCTGTTTCTGATGCAGGCGCAAACGTACCACTCATCTGGGACACTATCTACTCTGCCCAGAAGAAGTGAAATTGCTCACGGCTAAGCAACTCCTTCGATTCATTGAAGACATAGGGCTTAGCAGTGAACTATATCCCCAGGAGCAATCACAATAGATCTTCTAGGTCGCAGTGATACTGGTCTCTTTACCTAGACCTGCATAGCTGCTCGCACATAATATACATATATATATATATATATATATATATATATATATATATATATATATATATATATATATATATATATAACATGTAATGGCGGTGCAAGAATATCCACTGCCCTATACTTATACCTGCCCGCGGGACGGGTGTCGTAAGAGCCGACACATCTTTATAGGATATCTTTAGAGGATAAACTGGTGCAAATAAAATGCTCTTACTTTTCAAAATTAGTAATATTAGAAAATTAATGTTAATCGTACAGCGTTTGGTTGACAAGTGAGATGACATTGTGAATTTGCTTTGAGAAGCACATGAGCGCCTTCTGACGAGCTGAAGGCAATCACTCATTCGCGCATTTCACTTAAATTACTTCAGGCATTAAGCCTGAACATGCTCCCGGCCGTTGAAAGATCACTTTCAACTTTGAAGATCCTCAGCTGTCGGAAGCTTACAAAGTCGCACGAGAGAACGACGCACGCAGCCTCTACTTGTGTTGACATCTGCCACTCTAGCGATTCCATCAGCTCCCATAATGAGCCGTAGCACACGGCCAAGCTTCCATGAAAGCTGAGGGGTATTGTCTTCCGCCAAAAGCACCATGTCCCCGACGTTTAGGTTGGCAGCACTACTCTTCCACTTTGTCCTTTGCTGCAGTTCAGACAGATAGTCACGCTGCCACCGTTGCCAGAAATGTTGCTGCATTTTCTCTAGGCGTTCGTAGCGTTGAAGATGACTTTCTTTGGCTTCAACCAGATACCGTGCCGGGGCTGCTGTTAATGGTCTCCCAATAAGAAAGTGTCCCGGAGATAAGGGAAGAAGGTCATCGGGAGAAGAGGACAGAGGGCATAAAGGACGGCTATTCAAAATAGCCTCCACTTGGGCAAACAAAGTGCCAATTTCTTCGAACGTTAGATGGCTGTTTCCAATGACACGCTTTATGTGGTGCTTAGCAGATTTAACACCCGCCTCCCATATACCGCCAAAATGAGGAGTGTAAGCCGGTATAAATTTAAGTTTAATAAGTGTTTGATTTGCAAACTCAAGTAGGGGTTCTTGATTTTGTTTTATAAATGAGCCTAATTCCCGTGAAGCGGCTACAAAATTGGTCCCGTTATCACAAAATGTTTCCGTTGGCTTACCTCGGCGTGCAATAAAACGTCTGAGTGACATTATAAACGCATCCTTAGTTAAATCGCTTACTGCTTCAAGGTGGATGCATTTATAACGCAGACAGACAAACAAACACAGATAACATTTAATTAATCGACTCCCGCGGCCTTTACGATTTATGATCGAGAGCGGCCCAGCAAAGTCGAGGCCCACTGACAAAAAGGGATAGCCTGGCGTGACGCGTTAGGGCGGCAAATTGCCCATTTTAGGCTGTAAGGTTTTCCCGCGCATACGTCTACATTGAACACAATTATTAACTGTGCGCCACGCTAGATGTCGTCCATTCACTGGCCACACTGTTAGTTTTACCGTTGATAACAACAGTAGTGGACCTGCATGCATATGTGTTATGTGCTCCCTTTTGAAATATAGTTTTGTCAATCTATGTGCGGCATGTAGCAAAATGGGATGCTTCTGGTCATATGAGTAATTATCTGCCGCACCTATGCGTCCCCCAACACGTATTAACTTGTTATCGAGAAATGGAGAAAGCCCAATTATTTTACTACTTAAAGGTTTGTTTTTTACAAGTAAATCGTATTCAGCCGGAAATGATTGAGTTTGTGCAATAATACAAAGCGAACACCATGACTTGCAATTAATTCATTAACTGTTAAAATTCCAGTACGTTTTTGGTTCGGATTTTTAGTATTAAATATAAATCTAAGAACGTATGCGAATAGTCGCTGCAATCGATTCAACGATGAGTATTTTTCAAAATCTATAACAGGTTCAGTCATTGTTACAGCATGCACCTTCAACTCTGGTAAAGGCTCGGACTCTTTAATTTTTAATACTGGCCATTCGTCATCATTTTTGAGTAAAAAGTCAGGACCTGACCACCAAAGGGACAAAGACATAATTTTCTTTGCATCTACTCCTCTCGAAATGAAATCCGCCGGATTCGATTCTGTTGGAACATACCTCCAAGATAATAGTGAGGTAAGATCCACGATTTCACTTACACGATTGGCCGCAAATGTTTTGAGCCTTTTGATATCACCTTTGATCCAACTCAGGACCACAGTTGAATCACACCAGTGCACTATTTTCGCTGGTTTGTACCTGAGTCTAGTACAGATTTGGTGAGTTTGGCGGCTAGCAACGCGGCACACAAATCAAGACGCGGAATGCTGGTAGGTTTTAGTGGTGCTACTTTGGACTTCGCACACAATAGCCTGACAATGACATCATTATTTGCACTAATTGATTTTACAAATATGCAGGCGCCATATGCAGATGGCGATGCATCACTGAAAGAATGTAATTGTATATATTTTGACGAGTCACCCAACACCAATCGCGGGATATGTAAATTATCCAAACATTTTAAATTTTCTGCAAACTTCAACCATTCATTTTCTATCTCTGAAGGTACAGGTTGATCCCAATCAATTTTTTGCTGCCACAGCTTTTGAAGCATGATCTTTGGCAACACTATTAGTGGGCTCAGAACACCCAAAGGATCAAATATTTTAAAAGAATTTGACATGATCGATCTTTTTGTTATAGGCACATCTGGTTCCTGCGTTAGCTTTATAGGAAAATGCAAAGTGTCAGTATAAGGAATCCACCCCAGACCAAGAGTACTGGATGACTCACTGATTGTTAACTTATCGTGTTTGTCAATATCGATACCATTGAAAATAGAGGGACAATTGCTTTTATATTTACGCAGATTGAAACAACCTGATTTTAACGCATTTGACACCGACTTCTGTATATAAATTAATTGTTGAAGGTTATCTGCTCCGGTGATTAAATCATCGACATAGAAGTCTCTTTTTATAGTGTCTTTTATGAGTTCGTCGTCTTGTTCTTGCCCTAACTGCCATAAACAACGTGTGCTGAGGTAGCTTGCACTTGCAGTGCCATAGGTTACCGTGTTTAAAGCCAAAGTCTGAATAGATTGTGACTCATTCTCCCTCCATAAGATTAGCTGTAAGTTCCTATCACTCTTATTCACTAATACCTGTCTGTACATTTTTTCAATGTCGCCTGTAAGTAGGTACTTACATTGTCTAGCACGTATCAAGATTGAAAAGAGGGTATCTTGAACATTTGGGCCGATCATTAATATGTCATTCAGAGAATAGCCTGTAGTGGTGGGGGCAGAGCCGTTAAACACCACACGGAGCTTGGTGGACTCGCTTTCCTGCCGTATGACTGCATGATGACACAAATGGTAAGATGGGTTAGGGTTCGGTTCATTATTGTAATTGTTTATTGAAAGATGTCCTAAGTCAGCATACTCGTTTATGAATTTAACGTTTTCCGATTTGAGAGCAGGGTTGCGTTTAAACCGTTTTTCTAGATTAATAAATCGATTTTTGGCTAAATTGTAACTGTCACCCAAACACTCAACCGATTTTTGCAAAGGCAGTTTTACACAAAATCTACCTTCCTTATCTCGTATAGTATGAGCAAGAAAGTGACTTTCACATTCATTTTCAGGCTCATTCGTGCTACATTTAGTGGGAACTTCTTCCAATTCCCAGAACTTGGACATTAATTGTTCAATATTTTCATTTTGTGATATAGTGATCATTGCGTGATTACAATGTATCCTTTTGCTAGATACTGTTGAATTTATTGGGCCAGATACTATCCAACCAAAATGTGAACTCCTTAACTTAGGACAATTGGGTCCTAGGGACTGTTGCTCATTGCCTAGAATGTCCCAGAAGAGATCAGCACCTATCAATACATCTATGGGGGCTGGCTGATGAAACATAGGATCAGCCAACTTGATAGTTGGGGGTAGTTTTAATAAGCTAATATCAACCGGCATTCTTGGTACGTGACCGGTGAGCTCTTTTAACACAAAGCATGATAACATTGCACTAAACTTGCTATTTATTGATTTAATTTGAATATTACAACTTTCAATTACATGTTGTGATGAATTGTTACCGATGCCAATGACCTTTAGTGTGTCAATTTGACGGCTCGGTAAAGATAACCTGGTCTTTAGGGACTCAGAAATGAATGATGATTGGCTCCCGCAATCTAACAAAGCACGAACCTTAACCTTTTGCTCATCAAGTGGATTCGATACTTCAATCATTGCAGTAGATAATAAAACCAGATTTGTATTTTGATTTGAGTAATTAACGATAATCTCATCTTGTTTATCCGCGAGGGTGAGGTGGTTTGAAGAGGAAGACGGACGGTGGAGCAGACTGTTGTGGCGCTCTTTGCAGTCGCGCTCGCGACAAGGCCCCATGCGACACTCGCTTTCAGGGTGACCCTGCCTTAGACAATTGACACACAATTTATACTTCGTTACGTCCATCATTCGCTCGTCAATCCCCTTAGCCCTAAATGTGGGACAATAGTAGATTCTATGATGCTCGTCACAAATAATGCATGTAAATATGTTTGACCTTTTACTGTAATTATTGCTTGTGCTTGCAAATGTCTTTATGGTATTATTGTTTTGATGAAACTTTTGAGCGTAATTATAATTGTTATTAGCTGTATGACGAATATTGCCAGAAGGGCTTTTTGAAATGTTATTTGTATCGGTCCTATTGTTACGACTCATTGACTCTAGTACATCGGCACGATCAATCAGAAATTTATAAAATTGTTCCAATGACGGTACATCACTCGTTAATGTATTGCGATATTCCTCCCATTTTAATAATGTAGCACTATCTAGCTTAGATGCTAACATGAATATTATAAGCCGTCCCATTTATCAGTGGGTTGTCCTAGGCTAGACAAGGCGCGTAAGTTCTTGGTTACGTGATTGACCATAAATCTCAAAGACCGTTCCGATTCGCGTGTTAATTGTTTTACATTAAACAATGCGTTTAAGTGATGATTAACTAATATTCTTTTGTTATCATATCTATTGCAAATCATTTTCCATGCTTCAGCTTCGTTGACACTTCTAAGTTAGAAATTATTCTGGCCGCGTCACCTTGCAAATAAGACACGAGATAATGAAACTTGTGAATATCTGAAATGCGATCATTTTTATGTATCAAATTCTCAAAAGTGTCCCGAAACTCCAGCCACCGGAAATAGCAACCATCAAATTTGGCAAGTTGAATTTGAGGTCATTTCAAACCTGCTTCACGGCAACCAGGATCATCTACGCAACATGAGGCGTTGTGCACGGAGCTGCGCCTGTTTTCGCATTCTATTTTTTTAGAAAATCTTTCAATTAAAGTTTTGGCTTTGGCGATGTTTATTATTATCTCTTGCTCAATATTGTCACGCTCCTCAATTTCAGCCGAAATATTTTCATGATTTAAAACCTCTACTTCACTCTGCAAATCATCTACCTTAACGGATAACGCTTCAAATTTGGTAAGTTTTAAACTTAACTCGGTAAATTGCACATTATCTAAATTCGTTTTACAGCTAATGCTATTTAAATAATTTTTAAATTTTGTTATTTGCCCTTTTGCAGACACTCTTTTTGTAGTTAATTCACGTAATCATGTTTTATTAATTTCTGCTGATGAAGTCATTTTAATTAATTAATTTTAATTTTTATCTTCAAATAAGTTTTAAATGCTTATTATTTAAATAGCAATGCAACTGTTAGAATAGTAAATAATAATGGCTCACGTTCCTCGTTCTGGCGGTACTTGCGTGCTGTACACAAGCTGTGCAGGGAAGCCGGCTGCGCACGCTCAGCGGATCGCTCCCGGTCGGTGCCGACACAATAGCGACTAACAGCGAGCAGTGCTCCGCGATGATAATTACTTATATAACCTGGAATTGTCGGCAAATACGCTAAATATTTTGTAGATAATCGATAAAGAACAAAGAAACCTACCGCTAAAAATTATTTGTATTTTTGTTAACTTTTACTTTAAAAACAAGAATTTGTACTGGCTAAACTTGTGAACTGTAATTTAATTAAACGAATTTAATCATTTATTTGTTAAATTTAATGGAATTCTAAATAATGTTAGCCAAAAAAGTAACTAATTCCTTTGTTCACTTTTTTTTAATTTAAGGTAGTTATAAAAGATGATGCAAGAACAAAATTGCACTTAATTTAAGAATTGGGGGCGTAAATAGCCTAAAGAACACTTTATTTACACAAATGAAGTACTATTCTGGATAAGTAATTAGGATTATTGGATATTCAAAAGAAAATAGCTTTGAAGGAAGGACACTTAACTTCGGCGGCGAGAACCAGGTCACGTCTCGATGTATAACTATCGCTGTTGTACTGCTCGAAACTTGATTTTCTTCTCAGTATACTTCTCAATCTTGATGCTTGAAACCCGTGACTTTAGACTGTTCACTGCAAGGTTCCGTCCATAGCAATAGATCCGTTGTAAAATTCGAAGTCCGCCGATGGTTGTGTTTGATGAATTTCTTGACTTTTATTGATTTTCTTGCGGATTCTTTTTAGTTCCCCTCATGGGCCACCATGTTTTATCTTTAGAGGATAAACTGGTGCAAATAAAATGCTCTTACTTTTCAAAATTAGTAATATTAGAAAATTAATGTTAATCGTACAGCGTTTGGTTGACAAGTGAGATGACATTGTGAATTTGCTTTGAGAAGCACATGAGCGCCTTCTGACGAGCTGAAGGCAATCACTCATTCGCGCATTTCACTTAAATTACTTCAGGCATTAAGCCTGAACAGGGAAACAGAAACAGTAGTTGGGCAGCAGCATCTTCCTGATAACAACTCACATTAACATAAACTGCGGTCGCCAACCAAATTTGTCAAAATCCCTCCTACGAAGCACTGTATGAGAGAGGTCTGTGTTCAGCAGTGGACTGTTATAGGTTCTAATGGATGGAATGGATAATACCTTGGACCCTCCTGCAAGCAACTGCTCCTGAACTGCATTCGACTCAACAGCCTGTTGTTGCAATCTCCCGCAATAAATGAGTTTTGCATGACAGGTGAAACAGACAATTATGGGCTCCTCATCCTCAGCCATCTGAAAATATGAAAGTTCGTCATAAATATGGGCAACTACTTAAATACACAAGTTAGTAAAAAAAAATCTGTTGGCTACCTCAATTCTCTTCTACAACATCATTTTTTTATAGCATTGAAGTGGTAAATAAACTTACAATCCACCTCATGGTAAGTAGAATAGAATAGAGTAATTTTTTATTCAATACATATTACGTGTAATTCTTATTGAAGGACACTTTTTACTTTACCACTGGTTCAGAAAAAATCCACTGTCCTGGGAAGAACCAGCAATACACAAAGCAGGACTTTTTTTTAAATAAATTTAACAATGCGAATGGGTACAAACTACCCATGCTATTCCTCTCTTGCTCGCACACTGTTGCTATCTATACACTACACAACACCCGCTGGTAAATAATGCAAAAAAAAGTTGCGATATGCGGTTTTCGTACTTTTTATAACTTCAGTGCAACTTGAACAAAACTATATTTAAGGATTTTATCGCGTTTAATACTGATAACACTATTGGTCACACTGTGTATAGAAAAAAGACCCATTCCAACCGATATCTAAATGCTGAATCTCACTATTATCCTTCACAGTTAGCTACCCGTGGTAGCTATGCCATGGGTAAATTTTGTTTCAGAGAGCACGACGGATCTGTGACAGAAAACACATCTGGCCGCCGAGCTTCAGCACGTCAACCAAGCACTGCTAGACAACAAGCTTCGGGTCCCACGCCTACGTCACAGTGAACGAGTGAAGCCGGCCACAGTCGAGCGCGCGCCTGCTGTACTACCGTATGTCAGAGGCGTCACAGACAAAGTTGGCTACATCTTGAAGCGAGCTTCCATTAAAACATACTACAAGCCACCAAAGAACATAAGTCAATTTTTACCATCCATCAAATGTAATATTCCTCTAAAAGATGCAGGTGTATACAAGCTAGATTGTGAATGTGGTCTCTCTTACATTGGTCAAACAAAAAGATCTATAAAAACCCGCGTGAAGGAACATATAGCTGACGTGAAGCACCAACGCTCCGGGAAGTCTACAGTCTGTGAACATGTTCCAAGATCGTCCCCACAACTACATTAGATTTAATAAACCACAAATCCCCGCAAAGGAACACCTATTCCTACCAAGAATGATACGCGAGGCTATTGAAATTAAGAAACATCCTAATTTCAATAGAGAAGATGGATGGGTGCTGCCGTCTGCTTGGGATCCTATAATTAACAAAATTAATCCCAAACCCAAGCATACCACTGCAAGACTTCATGATACTGTAAGCTCGTTTTGTGTAGATTGGACCAAAAATTAATATTTAAAAACTGAAGGTAGCCGGGCTATGACATTGGGACGTCAAATATCTCAGTCCCCCGTGACCATGGGTGTTGTAAAGCACCCGAAACGTCGGGAATTAAAAATAAGTAAAAGTAGTTAATTGAACGCGATAAAATCCGTAAATTTAGTTTTATTAAATGTGTAGTGTTCTTGTAAATTTAAGAAATCATTCAGTGCAACTTGTCTTAAGTCTAAATAACGCCACATTAATAGATCTCACCCAGGAGAAACCAGAGCAGGTCGCTAATTTTAAACTAAATATAAAATCAAAACACCTATTTTCTCATTAATAAATAATTCCCAATCAACCGAATAATATAACGTTATAACTATACACTGTTATTAGTGATGATCATTTTGAACATATGGGCTATATGAGTTGCCATTTTTAATCCCATTCTTTATCTGTACAGACTATACGAAATTTATTTTAGAAACAGCTTGGAAGCAACCACTTCATTCCCAGGGGTTATTATCAACCATGTATTTATTTATATTATAACAAACCTTTTATATAGTTTTTGTTTAATTAAATATTTAAAGTGGAACCTGTAGTCCATGGCCACCTGTAACAAACTTCAAGCAAAAATACAGATGCAGTGTCACCTTTGAGAACTAAGATATAAGTGGTAGAGCCACCCTGCAGTTATATTAGTAGTTTAGTTGTAGCATGAAATGGTCAGCTAGACCGGGCAAGGACCACCCTCTCACAGAATACAGTGAGAGCAAAGAACCGGAGACAGAGAAACGAGGAATTCTATCGTAGTTGTGCCGGACGGGCGAAACTCTCCGGAGTAAATGTTGTCGAAGATACTTCGCGAGTCGCTCACGTCCTACACCTATAGGTTCCGGTGGGTACTTTCACCACCGTCTTTGTGGGTGCCGCTGAAATGTTGTGGACTGTGGTTCAAATCAAAATGCACGATTAACAAATACAAATAGCAAGGTAGTGGCCAGCGGTTCGACTGATTGATTAGTCGCGAAATTTTAACTATTGACCACGGTTGTTGAACTACGGTTGTTCACTATTGGTTGGTCACTGTATATTTCAAAAGATTTCTTTAAATTGTACGGTGGTATCAAATATCTATTGGTGGTAGCTGGTTTTCTAACACTACTGACTAGCTGCTATTATCAACTAAACTAGCTGATTTTATGACTTGTGTAACTGCGGATATCAGTTACCACTTTCACTATAATATGTAACTGCGAATATCAGTTACGACCTTTTTAGGCTAGCTAACACTTTCACTATGTGTAACTGCGAATGTCAGTTACGACCTTTTTCGGCTAGCTAACACTTTCACTATTCACTATATACTGCTACTAGTCACTTCAGCTACCACCGGATACCACTCACTTCACGTCACTGTCACTGGTAGTTCTTCACACTACTACGGGTACTGGGTCCCGAGCCCCTAAGGTAGACTTGGGCAATACTTTGCAGTGAGCCGCTTGCCATTTTCCGTTTGCCTCTTTATTGCATAAACTTTTCACTATACAAATGGCATAAATTGCAATATTTTCTATACAAAACTAATTGCTACATTAACATGCTATACATCATTAAATCGGTAGTCCGGCACTTTATTAGTATATCATAAAGGTTACTCAAAATATTAACATTGTAAAAAGTTATTAAACGAAATGTCCAAAATTTTCATAATATTTGGGTACATTAATTCTTTGATTTTTCTATAACTACGAAATGCGTTTAATTATACAAAAATATCCCTACACTTCTTTAATCTATAAGCCATATGCTAATTGAATGTCATATTTATAACTCTTTTAGAACATAAAATTATTTTCCTTATTTTAGTATGAACTATTACGCAGTTAATTAAAAACTTTTCCACGATAAGACGCTCTGTGATTGGTCGATTTTTTGGTATATAATAAAATTGTTTATATTACTTGTTATCAAAACGACATTCTATACAAATATACTAAGAGTTATAAATATGTTACACAACTATATTAATACACGTTTTCACTCAGTTTTGTCGGTAATTTCATTATTAATACAAAAAACAATATTCTTTATAACTTCGTTTCTTAGCGTTGTTAGGCCGTCGTGAACATTAGTCCTCACGAGTGACAATGCATCTGCATTTTGATTCGTAATAGAGGTTACATATAGATGTCTATGGGCCACAGCAACCACTCATCATCAGCTGGATTGTGTGCTCGTTGTACATACCCTGTACCAAAAAAAAAGGATGTAATACTTTACAGCTTGTTATTATACTGGCTCTCAATGTCCTTCAGACAGAAGCACTTACTGCTGCTCTGTAGCAGAAATAGGTAAGAGGAAGATAACCACTCACACAGACTACTGGGCACACAAAGCTCCTACCACACAGTGAATCATCGTCACTGCAACAACACAGTCCTAAGCCACCTACATACATCGACTTACTGTCTTACCAGATCGCCACTATCTAGTGGGGGCCCACTCCATAATTTTCTTATCAGTATGAGGCTACCACTCGAGAATTGTTTTCCCATCTGTCATTAGTTCAGCAAGCTATAAGTACACAATACTCTAGAAGTCTGTAGGAATCTCCGTGAGATTAGAAGATATAATGTTAAAAACAGTAGATTCAGAGGTATTTTCAAGTTTTGGCTTTCAAAATTCATTCTTACTAAACCTACTTTCAATTTTTAACATTTAAATGCTAGCATCACTATAAACATTACAAATACTTCTCTTACTTGCCTCAGGTAAACCGAAAATGCTTGCACTAGGATTAATTTACAACAATTGCTAATTTACAATCGATAGCAGATTTGAACTTACTACTTTCTTGAGTTTGCAGTCTGCACCCTTAACTATTAGGCCACTGTTACTTAGTTTCAAATGAAACAACAACTATATATCCCCTAGCAGTTTTAACCTTTTCAAATTTATGAACTAGTATTTATTTATTATTTATTTATTTATTATATTGACAACAAAATAGATAACAGTCAAAATACATTAAAAATTATACATAATTATATATAAGAGTTTTGTGCCAGATTGTTTTTCTAAGTATGTTGACACATCATTTTCATATTTTACTATAGGGGAGATCAAATCTACGCTTCACAATAGTAATGCCATACAACACACAAGAACAACAAACATAATACAAAGAAACAAATTTTACAAACAACAAATTTAAAATCTATGTGATATGGGAATGAGTGTGTATGACTGTAAGCTCTTTTGAATATCCTTGAACTTGGGTCAAAAATATCCAAGCTGGAGTCTTTCATGGATATCTCGTTGTAAAGTCAACACATTCTTATTATCAGGTTGTAAAAAGAAGTATTATTCTTGTAAGTCTGCAGGTAAAATGTCTTGCTAGGAATTCGGGGATTGCGCTTTGTAATTAAGTTTAATTTACTTAAGAGGTAACCAGAATTGATCTCATTATGTAGAATTTTATATATATATATATATATATATACATATATATATATATATATATATATAAGGTCATATTCCTTACAGCGAATAAGTAAAGAGGTCATTTTAAATTTGTCAAGTCTCTCACTATAACGGACAAGACTGAAGTAAGTTCCAGGTAAGTTCGGACATCTAACAAATAGATTATTTTATCTTATAAGGATATGGGCAGCATCATTTTCCTCGTAACAGGTCAGAATAATAATACCACAAATGATACTAAAATATATGAAACATGTTTTCAACCTATTTTAGAGTATGCATTTCAAATTATATTGAGTTGCTGGCGAAACTTCAACATAGATATTCAAGTTTCTAGATCAGAAAACTTTTTTTTATGCAATTGGGGTGACAACCGAGCACACAGTTCACTTGTTGGCAAGTGAATACCCATAGACATCTAAATTTATCTCCAATTAAGAATAAAAAGCAGATGTGCCGTCACCCCTGAAGAACAAGATGGTATGTCTCGCCTTAATAAAAAGGGTGTCCCGTGCTTTACACTCACCATTCAAATACCTTTTTATGGCACCGACTCAGTAAGTTGCTGTTGCCTGCGGGCTCTAATGCGTGTTGCAAACAACTAAGTATTAGTGTCCCTTCTAGTACGTGGCAAGGTTTCAGGCTAACTGTCAGGTTATGGTTGCATTTGTCACTATATTTAAAGCTGCAACTTAGTCTAGCCACGATTGATTATATCAGGCAAGTTATAATGTATTTCTTCGGTAATAATAACAAATTACCGCAACTTTAATTAACAATAATAAGAAATGTTAACAAACTTACAAAGGTATTCGTCAATGTTTTGTACAAATTTTGGAGACCAGTCTTCTTTAGTACTAACAGGCGTACATTAACGCTTAAACAAATTCTACAAACTCCACTTGAGGCCATCCTGTTTCCTATAGCTTTAATATAATTGAGTTTCCTTTTCATCGATAATGGAGTTTTCAAATAAAATAAAACAAAGTGTTAATGTTAAGCACAATCGTACCAACCGGTACCAACGCACCATAGATAAATAGATACCTACTTTTTACTTCTACTTGATAGATACTTAGCAAGCTAACCGAACTAGGCATGAGACCGATATATCAAAACGTAACTATCAAAGTTATGTCATCAAACGTAACTATCAAAGTTATGTCATCAAAATATCATATCATATCGATAAACTTAAGTTTATCAGGAGCGCTCGATATAAATCGATATTTCATAAAATATCGATATATCGAGCCGCTCCAATATTATCGAATCATCTGATATCGATAACGGCATCGATATATTTAATCCGATATATCGTACAAAATTAAAAGTACCTACATCTTTTCACATTTACTCTGATCATAATTTCTTTATAATATACAATTGCCGTTCTGAAGTACTGTGTCCATTTTAAAGCTAAATAATTTTTGTTTGGCTAACAATTCTAATCAATTTTATTTTATTATAATAAGAGAAAATTGATTTATAAAAACATTTTATAAAAACATGCAATTCTTTTTTCAAAATTAGTCATTTGTTTATTGACTATCGTTACGTTTCCTCCTTAGATCTTTGTATATTTTCTAAGGCTTTTTCGCGTGAAAGTTTTAGACGATGGTGTAAGTATTTGTGATATTCCTGATAAGTAAGGTCAGTTTGTAGTTCGTAGACGGAGTCCGGGATAAAAGGCTTCTGACCGAAAAGGAGTTCGTATGGTGCGAAGTTAGTAGTGGAATGGGTAGAGGTGTTATATGCCAACATAGCGCTGTATACATACTTGTGCCAATCGGAATAATTTTCGTTGACATAGGACTTAAGGTATTCCTTAAGCGTGGAGTGGCTGCGTTCAAGTGCACCTTGAGTCTGAGGATGGTACGGGGATGACCAGATTTGTTTAATTTTCAGGAGGTTGCAAGTTCTTTTGAATAATTCTGCGGTGAAGTTTGTGCCTTGGACGGTTAAAATAGACTTTGGGATGCCGAAAACAGAAATAAAGTGAACTAGACATTCACATGTCTCTTTTGCAGTTGCATTAGCGATAGGATAAGCGAGGGAATTTTTGGTGGGGTCGTCCTGTAACGTAACAATAAATTTAAGTTTATTAAGACCAGCTTCTGGAAGTGGACCTACAAGATCGAGGCTGATACGTTCAAATGGCTTGGTAGAAGTGGTAGTTATTTGCATAGGTGATTTATTAATTTGTCTTAGGGCTTTATTACTTTGGCATTGGGAGCAATTCTTTACGTAAGTTTCGATATCTGTTCGCATATTTTTCCAAAATACCTCTCTTTTACTCGATTGTACACTCACGTAGATCCTAAATGTCCGGCAATTGGAATGTCGTGGTTTTCGCGGAGAATTTTAGGTATCTCGAAGGGTGTAGGGTAGATTATAGTGTTGTGATAAATATGAACTGATATTTGAGTGTTGTTAAAGATATAGCAGAACATGTTGTATATTTTCGTCCAGATGTATCTGTCGAAAGGATTTTGGAAATCAGTAATAGCTAAACTTAGGTTGGAATCAGTGGAATTACGTAATATCTCGCATCGAAAATTTAGTAGGCTTTTTATAAATGTCTTCATAAGAGCTATTATGAAGTGGTATACTTTGGTGAATAGGAAATATATGGTTTTTCCCTTGTGATCAAATGAGATGAAGGAGTAAAGAGTTCTTTCCCTGTCTAAGAGTTCTTGAGAATTTCCTAGGTTGGTTAGGATTTCTTCTACATGAGGGTTGGAGTCGTCGAGGTCGATGGAGGTAGGTATGACAATGATCTTGCAGTTAGTTTTTAGGATGCTTTCGTTATGTTCAAGAATGTTAGCGTTACTATTAAAGTCTTTGTTACTCATTGTTTTTAGGAATTTGCTATAATTATCGTCGCGAGAAGGATTTGGTGTGAGATCTTGTGATTTGTTGGATGTGGTAGGTGTAGGAGGATCGTCGATTCCTGGTAGTGAATCATCGTTTTCTAAGAGGTCTACAGAAGATAGTTTATCATCAAGGTCTAAGGAATCAGTGGGCAATTGGATATCAAGATCGTCGAGAGTCAGAGGGCTAAATTGAGGTGTGGAATTATCTTCGTTTTGATTAGAAGTGGACAGAATAGGATCGGAATCTGATGGCTGAATTGGGTTTACAGGATATCGGGATAGGGCGTCAGCAGCGGCATTAAGTTTTCCTTTTTGGTATTCGATTTCATATTCATATTCCATTAGTTTTAAGCGCCATCTTTGTAGTTTGCTACTAGGATCTTTATGATTGAACAACCACTTTAGTGGTCTATGGTCAGTAATGATTTTGAATTTTCGTCCATAGAGATATGGGCGAAAGGTTTTACAACCGAGTAAAATAGCAAGGAGTTCTTTTTCAGTGGTGTTGTAGTTACATTCGCTTTTGTTGAGGGTTCGAGAGGCAAAAGCTATTGGCCTATCCTTGCCAATTGAACCTTGACTGAGTACAGCGCCGATAGCATAATTTGAGGCATCACACGTTAGGAAGAAAGGGATGGAGAAATCTGGATAAATGAGGATGGAAGCAGAGGTAAGTTTGTGCTTCAATTCGTCGAAGGCGACTTGTTGTTGGTTTTCCCATAGGAAGGGGATAACCTTTTTTAGGAGTTGGGTTAAGGGTTTAGCAATTTTAGAGAAATTAGCAATGGAACGGCGATAATAGGATACAAGACCGAGGAATGACTTAATGTCCTTTGGGGACTTGGGAGTAGGAAATTGAGTTACCACTTTAACTTTTTCAGGGTTAGGTTTTACACCATCTTTAGTAATCTGATGGCCAAAATATGCGACTTCACGTCGGAGAAACGTTCGAAGCCGTTGGAATACTGACGAAAGGTAATCGATGTGAGAGTTCAAGTCATGAGAATATATGACTATGTCGTCAAGGTAGACAAAACACCGTATGCCTTGGAGACCTGTGAGAGCGATGTTCATCAGTCGCTGGAAAGTGGCAGGACCATTTTTAAGCCAAATGGCATCCTGGTGAAATGGTAGTGTCCTTGTGGTACACTAAAGGCTGTTTTAGGAGCGTCTTCCTCATTGATTAGAATTTGGTGAAATTCTGACGCAAGATCAAGGGTTGAGAAGTATTTGCTCTGTCCTAGCTGATCTAAAATTTCGGATACCTGCGGTATGGGATAGCTGTCACCAACAGTGATGTCATTTAGTTTCCGATAGTCGATAACTATACGCCATTTATGTTGTCCGGATGCGTCGAACTTTTTTGGGACAATCCAGATTGGTGAAGACCATGGAGACTCTGAGTGTTTTATGATTCCCTGGTCGAGCATTTGGTCAATTTGTTTTTGGACTTCTTGTTTATGTACTTCTGGGAACCGATAAGATTTTACGTTTATGGGATTTTGATCGCTAGTTTTTATGTTATGTTTTAGAGCATTTGTATGAGAAAGTTTATCACCAGGAATAAAGAATATATCCGAGTATTCAGAGCAAACATCGTGAAGGGCGTTTGCCTCTTCAGGATTGAGGTGGGAGATTCTAAGTAGGTTTAATACTTCTTGTGTTCGCAGATAGGAATCTGTGTTTTTTAAATGACAAACTGTGTAAGTGTTTACTGGGTCGAAAGGTTTGGTTAAAGAATTTAAGGGAATTAGTGTAATGTCGAGATTTGATTGAAGGGTTATAGGAATTTCAGAGGTATTAATTACTGATAAATTAATTCTTTTATTTTCTTTGACTGCGACTAAGCAATTGGCGATAAGTAAATCTTCATGATAGTATTGATCTAGTACGAGCCCTTCTTTTACTTCAGGGTTGGAAACAGAGCATTCTATGACGGTTTCAGATCTGGGAGGAATTACATAAGTAGGTTCATTAAAATATAATTTTATTTCATTTTTGCCTATTTTCAAAATTTCACGAGTGTAGTCAATTGTGCAGCCGAAAGCGATTAGCATATCGGTGCCAACTATACCATCATAAGGTAAGTTTATTTGAGGTATTATATGGAATCTGTGTGTGATACAATTTTTGTCATTTATTTTTATCCTAAGTGGGAAATGGCCCATTGTAGGTGAAGCTTGATCGATACCTTTTAGAAATATAACTTCCGTTGCGATGTCGACTGGTTTTTGTATAGAGGATCGTTTTAGTAGGCTAACAGTTGCAGTAGAGTCTATAAGGAGAGATAAGGTTGTGTCTGATACCGAGGAAGGCACGAGGATATGGGGTAAGCGTTTCTTTAATGGACCTGTATTAATTTCGTAAATTCTGGTTTCAGGAATAGGATGAGGACCAGTTGAGTCTGAGGTGAATTTATCAAGTACGGAATGATCTATTTTACGTTTGATAAGGCTATCAGATACGCGGGATACAGCAGTGCGACTAGGTTGCAAGTCCTTATTGTTAGCGGGTGCAGGGGATACAGCGGGAACAGAGGGTACAGCGGAAGTAGAGGATACAGGGGGTGCAGAGGATACAGCGGATGCAGAGGATACAGCGGATGCGTAGCTACGATTTATTCGCGAATCCCTATTACTAGGGGATACGGAGGATACAGTGGATACAGTGTTGCGTTTATTTCGCGAGTCCCTATTATAAGGGGATAAAGAGGATACAGTGGATACAGTGTTGCGTTTATTTCGCATGTCCCTGTCGTAAGGGGATACAGAGGATACAGTGGATGTTGTATTGCGTTTAACTCGCGTGTCCCTCTCGTAAGGGGATACAGAGGATACAGTGGATGTAGTATTGGTGCCTTTGATATAGTAACGTTATGGAATTCGATGTTTGGGTCTCACAAGACACCACCGTGAGCCCTCTATGCGTTTAAATCATCGTTTGATTTATCCTGATTTTCCGTATATTCACTGTTTTCATTAACATTTACCGCGTGGATTTGAGCTTGATTATTTTGATAACGCCTTAGAGATAGTCCGCGATTATTTTGGTTTCTAAAGCGGTTATTATTAAATTAACGTTTCCTACATTCCTTAATAGTGTGGCCCACGTTTTTACAGTAAAGGCACACGGGAGGCCCTGAAGTAGACGGCCTTTGACTGTTAGTATTATTTGAATAGCCTCGCTGTGTTGGATTTCGAACTTGTTGGGATTGACGTTGAGGCCAACGTTCTTGACTAGGTGAACCGGTGTGGATTGCCGAAGGATTACGTTTAAAGGAGGTTTGCAATATTTTTTCTTCAGATACAGCGAAGCCAATGGCTTCATTTAGAGTTTCAGGATCACGGCATCTAACTACCGTTGACAATCGAGGATTTAAGCCACTTACAAATGTATGCAATGCTAGGTCTTGCATTGCAGCGACACGGCCAGTCAGTTCACCTTTCTTTTTCGTTGGTATTGTAACGATCCCCCCCTCTCTATATAAAAAAAATTTATAATATTAAAAATATCCCCTTTTCAATAACATTATATATATATATATATATATATATATATATATATATATATATATATATATATATATATATATATATATATATATATGACCAGGACTAATAAATTATGTTTTGATCTTTCTAAATGATCTTTCTAAAGGTTTAATAATAGGCCGTTTGTAATATTTTGGCGTGATCGACTTAGTTAGGACCCTTATTTACGTTGTGTTTGTTTAGTAACTTAGTTCTTTTAGGTGTCGTTTGGAAGAATGAATATTCACTAGAGCAATTGAAAGCTGTTGGTAGTGCCTTATAAGCTAGGTGAACCCCGTTCACGAAGACAGGGCTCGAAAAAGGTTAAGAACATAAAACGTCCCTATTCCGCTTGTATCAGGTTTACATTATTAATTATCCCTTCCCGCTCGGAAAAGGCTCAAATTATATTTATACAAAAATACCCGATACAAGGGCTTCGCTCTCCTACATTTATTTAAAAAAATGTAGGGGAGGTACACGGCCCCACACACGCCGTGCACGGTGAGCGCCAACCATTTTGATGCACTCCCCCCGAAGGGAACGCTAATTCGGGAACTGGACCGTAGTCCACAGCAAAATAACTGGCGAACCAGTAAAAGAGGCTTGGCCCCTTGTTAGTGCGTAAGCACAAACATCGACCGAAGTCGCGCATGTCAATGCGTGTAAACGCCATACAAAATACGAACGAATCCAGCCACAGTGAATGTACGTCACACGGTTTAGGCAAATAGGCACACTGGCCTTAAACCCTCCGTGAGCGCCACCACCTGCCAGACCGCCGCTCCTGCAGACGTGATGTAAGTGTATGGCATCACCACCAATTGCATGATCAGCACGGCTACTAGCCACAGAGCGTGTCATGAGTCTACCGCTCACCTCAAGGGAATGGGGTCCCACGTTGTGCGGCTTTCGGCCGCAGCCTTGAGAGTCTCCTCAGATCCTCCCGCCAGCTACCACCCGCATGAGGTCGACACATATGCTCCACCAACCAATACAACGGCAGATATAGCCAAAAGGCAGTTATAAGATAAGAGTAATAATTCGCCATCAGAAAGGGTTTGTGTCACTGACGTTGAGTAAATGCATTTTCGATCATGTTTGTCTCACCCACCAACAAGTTGCCTTCAATCATTCAAAGGTGGGAAAGTTACAGAGATATAATATTATGTTGTTATATAAAACATCGTGGAGGGCAGACAGTCTGCAGCCCCGCAATGAAGGGACCCGACTTGGGCAAAGCTACTTAGGTGTGAGTCAAACCAAGACGCAGAGAGCGCCATTGAGAATAGCGTCCCACCAAACAACCATCGCAGAGACGATGGTATGTAATGCTGCAGAACGCAACAAGCATCAATACGACTATCGTCGGGCTTACACCATTCCAAGGTCCCCCATACATCCCAGCAGACATCACCAACCGTATACCTCCATCGACCAGAACCACAGAGAGCGTCGAATCAGGCGCAGCACACCCGTAGATCCATCACAAGACGCAATACCGCCAGTAGCAGTAAGCATCAATGCAACTATCATACGGATGGCGCCCCCTCACAACACACCCAACATGATCCCTATCGACTTTGGTAACAAAGTTGGTATTGTTGTTATATTAAAAATATCACCAACGTATCATAGTAGCACGCTACTAAGACGCCAATGAACAAAACTCCACGTATCATAGCGCTAATGCACTAAGACATGAAGCTGAGTATGCCTGTTACACTTAAAAGTGCTACCAAACACACTCAACATCCCCATCCGAAAGATAGACGACGCATCGCTATGCGCTACGACGCCGCCCACAAACGGTATGGGCGTGCGATGTCCACGGGAAAGCCGTATTGCTACAACAAACCCGCTTACCACCGACACTAAGATGTTAATTGTATACCTCCATCGACCAGAACCACAAGAGAGCGTCGAATCAGGCGCAGCACACCCGCAGATCCATCACAAGACGCAATATCGCAAGCAGCAGTAAGCATCAATGCAACTATCATACGGGCGGCGCACCCTCACAACACATCCACATGACTCCTATCGACTTTGGCAACAAAGTTGGTATTGTTGTTATATAAAAAATATCACTAACGTATCATAGTAGCACGCTACTAAGACGCCAATGAACAAAACTCCACGTATCATAGCGCTAATGCACTAAGACATGAAGCTGAGTATGCCTGTTACACTTAAAAGTGCTACCAAACACACTCATCATCCCCATCCGAAAGATAGACGACACATCGCTATGCGCAACGACGTCGCCCACAAACGGTATGGGTGTGCGGTGTCCACGGGAAAGCCGTATTGCTACAACAAACCCGCTTACCACCGACACTAAGATGTTAATTGTATACCTCCATCGACCAGAACAACAGGAATGCGTCGAATCAGGCGCAGCACACCCGCAGATCCATCACAAGACGCAATACCGCAAGTAGCAGTAAGCATCAATGCAACTATCATACGGGCGGCGCACCCTCACAACACACCCACATGACTCCTATCGACTTTGGCAACGAAGTTAGTATTGTTGTTATATAAAAAAATGTCACCAACGTATCATAGTAGCACGCTACTAAGACGCCAGTGGACAAAACTCCACGTATCATAGCGCTAATGCACTAAGACATGAAGCTGAGTATGCCTGTTACACTTAAAAGTGCTACCAAACACACTCATCATCCCCATCCGAAAGATAGACGACACATCGCTATGCGCAACGACGTCGCCCACAAACGGTATGGGTGTGCGATGTCCACGGGAAAGCCGTATTGCTACAACAAACCCGCTTACCACCGACACTAAAATGATATGTCTAGGACACATCGGTTAGCGAGTCCAAGTTTACCTCGGACCAATTGCTCGTGAAGCAGCACACACGCCACCATAATATTCCTTTTCAAGTCCCTAATAAGGACTAGTCATTTTGCTACAGTACTAGGAGCAGTCAGTCACCCGACCACCCCATACAATGTTTATGCATCAAGGAGACCTCCTATAATATTGCTTTTGTATCATAGACCTTACTTTCATAAGTCATGTATATATAGGATTCGAACCCATGACCCTACTATTGTAATGCATATTAATCATAGAGACCTTCTATATTATTGCTTTTGAATCATAGACCTTACTTTCATAAGTCATTCATATATAGGATTCGAACCCACGACCCTACTATTGTAATGCATATTAATCACAGAGACCTTCTATAGTATTGCTTTTGAACCATAGACCTTACTTTCATAAGTCATTCATATATAGGGTTCGAACCCACGACCCTACTATTGTAATGCATATTAATCACAGAGACCTTCTATAGTATTGCTTTTGAATCATAGACCTTACTTTCATAAGTCATTCATATATAGGGTTCGAACCCACGACCCTACTATTGTAATGCATATTAATCACAGAGACCTTCTATAGTATTGCTTTTGAATCATAGACCTAGAGGAGGCAGTAGAGTTCAAGGGGGAGGCATTGGCCGTTAGTTTGGACATTGCGAAGGCCTTCGATCGGGTTTGGCACAAAGCGCTTCTTTCGAAGCTCCCTTCCTATGGGCTTCCCGAGAAATTGTGCGATTGGATCACCAGCTTTCTTGCAGATCGGAGCATCAAGGTCGTTGTGGACGGTGCAAGCTCCGATTGCAAGTCTATTAATGCTGGTGTTCCACAGGGCTGCGTGCTATCGCCAACGCTGTTTCTTCTGCATATCAATGATATGTTGCATACCCGTAACATTCATTGCTATGCGGACGACAGCACTGGTGATGCTCTATACACCGGCCGAGCCAATATTTCTCGGGAAAACGTCTCCGAGTGCCGGGACAAACTTGTGTCTGAAGTCGAGTCTTTGCTGAACAGAGTCTCGAATTGGCTACGACTAAATCTAGTCCTGTTTAACCCCCAGAAGACACAAGTTTGCGCGTTAACCGCTAAAAAGAACCCCTTTGTCGTATCCCCTCAGTTTCAAGGCACTCCCCTTGTTGCCTCAGCCAGTATCGGAATCCTCGGCATCGACATATCGAGTGACGTGCAGTTTCGTGGTCACTTGGAAGGGAAGGCCAAATTGGCCTCTAAAAAGCTTGGCGTGCTCAGCAGAGCGGGATAGTATTTCATGCCGGCACACCGCCTGCAACCTTACAAGGCGCAGGTTCGGCCGCACATGGAATACTGTTCCCATCTCTGGGCTGGGGCTCCCCAGTACCAGCTCCTTCCACTTGACCGCATCCAGCGCAGAGCGGCTCGAATCGTCGACGACCGAGTGCTTTCCGATCGGCTCGATTCACTGGCGCTGCGAAGAGATGTTGCATCTCTTTGCGTATTTTATCGCATCTATCACGGGGAGTGCTCTGAGGAATTGTTCGGATTAATCCCAGCCGCCAAATTTCGTGAACGCACTACACGGCAAACGTCCCGATACCATCCACACCATCTGGATGCTTGGCGGTCCACCACTGTACGTTTCACAAGGAGTTTTCTTCCACGTACAACCTCTCTGTGGAATAGTTTACCACCGGCGATTTTTCCGGACCGATACGACCTAGGGACCTTCAAGAAAAGAGCTTACTCCTTTCTAAAGGGCCGGCAACGCACCCGCAATTCTCCTAGTGTTGCGGTTGATCATGGGCGGCGGTAGTCATTTAACATCAGGTGAGCCGCATGCTCGTTTGCCCCCTCTTCTATAAAAAAAAAAAAAAAAACCTTACTTTCATAAGTCATTCATATATAGGGTTCGAACCCACGACCCTACTATTGTAATGCAAATTCATCATGGAGACCTTCTATAGTATTGCTTTTGTATCATTGAGTTTAATATCATAAGTCCCTAATATAGGACTAGTCATTGTGCTACAGTACTTCAGGCAGTCGGGCTCCCGACCACCCCATATATATGTAGAACTGCAGGAATGTATCTCCGGCAGCTCATCCATACAAGACATCTATACATGAACACCTTCAATAACTTAGGAAAATTTTCTTTTATACGCGAACTCCTTCCACAACTTAGGAAATTTCTTTTATACGTGAACTCCTTCCACAACTTAGGAAAATTTTCTTTAATACATGAACTCCTTCAACAACTTAGGAAAATTTTCTTTAATACATGAACTCCTTCAACAACTTAGGAAATTTCATCTATACGTGAACTCCTTCCACAACTTAGAAAAATTTTCTTTTATACACGAACACCTCTCATGACTTAAACAATGTTTAACAAATTTTCTAATTATCTTATAAACGTTATTTGACTTAATTTTATAATTTTTTTTGACTTGTATTTCTATTATTTATCTTATTTTAAATATTTTTTCAAGTTTTTTAAATAAATTTATTTATTACGAAAAAACAATAATTTTGCCTTTAATTTACTATGTTATTGGGATAATGTCTGAAATATATTAACTTTATGTTTATTAATTTGACTTAAATGCTTAATATATATCTTTTAAGACTATTTTTGACGCCCTTTTATATTGAATTTAATTATTAATAATAATATTGGGCCGTCACAATATGAAGATGTTAATTTCTGTTAATAGTTTTGATAAGCAAGTCTCTACGCGTAGTGCGAACTGATTGACTGTTTCACCATTAATTTGACAACAATCTTGGAGATCTGAGAGTAGTGCAGCATAGTGTTTTTTTTCACCAAATTGATTTTTGAGAAACTCTTCTAACTGTTGCCAGTTCTCGAACTCTTTGATGGAGCACGCACTTTCAGCACGGCCTTCGAGTTGGCTTAAAATAAATTTTAATATTCCCTTATTCTACCTATTATCGACTATGCCGATGTACGTTACCCAGATCTGTCGGAAAATCTTCTAAACAAGTTGGAGCGCCTTCTTAATAATTCCATAAGGTTTATTTTTGGTTTACGTAAGTATGACCACATATCATCCTATCGTTCAAAGCTTAAATGGCTACCTATACGTCAAAGGCGATGCTCTAGAATTTTACTTGTACTTTATTCAATTTTAAACGATCCAAGGTCGCCTTCTTATCTTAAGGATAATTTTCATTTTTTTCATCCGATCGACGGTCGAACATCCCGATAGTCAAACCGTCTGAGGTTAAGGTTTCCACAGCATAAGTCAAATTTTTTCAGGTCGTCTTTTACGATACAAGCTATACAACTTTGGAACACCCTCCCCAACGATATTAAGAATGCCACAAGTAAAAAAGCTTTCAAAGTTCTTCTCCGAAAACATAACCTGAAGGAAACTACTAATTAACATTATTTTTCCTTAATTTTGTCTTTCTTTTCTTCTTTTTTACTTCAAATATTCATTTCATTATATATTATTCAAACATTATATTATATATATGTATATGTATATATATATATATACACATATATTATTCGTTTGGATATTTATTTACGAAGTTTATAAGCATGTTTATATATTATATATATGTATGTATGTAGTTTGCATATATGTATATTTAAGGTATAAGCACTTTTTACGTATAATGGTCGCACCTGCCAACAATTATCCTTGCCACCCAGGGTTGACTGGCAGAGAATGCCACATGGCATTAAGTCCGCCCTATGTACCCTTAACTTAAGGTGTTACGTGTAAGTTTATAAATAAATAAATATTATGTCTTGTTGAGACGGTGACGCAAGACTTATTGCATTTCTGCAATTGTTTAAAAATGCATTCAATTTTTCGCGATTTCCATCGAATTTATTAATAAATTTGCTTAAAACGTTCATGTCGATTTCTTTTACTTCCTTAGACATGACAATAGGCTCGTCTTTGGGGATAGCAAGTTAGTCAAAACAGCGATAACGCGTGGGGTACGGAGTTGCGATAAGAATGGAATGTTGCACTATTCTCGGTACTGAGCGATAAAGAAATAACACAATAAACAAAGAATGATTAATTAAATGTTACTAAGACTAATATGTACTTTGTAACTCTTTAACACTTTGAATTGAATTAAAATTATGCAATGGAATTTTGTAGTTAAATCACTGACACTTTTTCACAACACGGATAGCTTCGATGTAGGATTAATCAATGTACTTACAGGAATACTTTTACACTTTTACGACTAATTACGACGGCAACACAAAACATTTCGTAGCCAGGCGAGATCACCCAAGGTGAGTGACAGGTCTTCGGTGGGTATGCCCAACAAGGCACGTGAGAGTCTGGTAAGATCAGCAGGATACAGCGGTGTTGAACAGGGATGCAGGATACAGCGACACGGAGAAGAGATTGGAACTTTGTACTTTTCACTGACACAATCACACGTAGAAATAGAATTTATTTAATTTAATTTTTACTGAAATGAGGCGTTCCGAGGATTTACTTATTTCTTAAAAATCCCTTAAGCTGCCACCAATGTTATAAGGGACCTCATAATTTAGGTTTAAAAAAAACACTTTTATTTCACAATAAGAAATAGTAATATTTAAAAATATAAAATTAAGAAATAGTAAAAGTTACAATATTTAATTGGCCCGGAGTCGAAACTGGCAGACACGCGAGGATACAGAGAGAGATGTTAGGGATTCAGCGGCCGGGCAGAGACTGACTGCTCACCGGGAGCGAGAAGCAGAACTGCCTTTAGATGATGTCATGACTAATTAGTGGAAATCTATATAATCAATAATTATCCAAGACTAAGGGTTTTCCCTAGCATTGGGAAACCGTAACAGAACGCACCACCTGTTATTGGTTTGCCCGCTTCCGTTCTGGAAGTTGATGAATAATAAACCCTGTGGTCGTGCGAAAACTTTTATCGATAATAACGAATTAAAGGCGATTGTGGAAGCTGATGATACTCAATCTACGGCTGAATTAGTAGCAGCTTTCGACGTTAGCTTCAAAACTATTATTGGTCCATTAGCGTCAAATTAGCATGATAAAAAAGCTTGACAAATGGGTGCCCCTAGAACTCAATGATTGCCAGCGCGAAACAGCCCCAGAAAGTATGAACTGCATTATAACCTGCGAAGAAAAATGGATTCTATTTGACCACGGCAAGCGCTCAGCAAGTCGGTTGGATCCTAGCTAAGCACCTAACAATGCCCTAAACTAAAATTTACCCCTAGAACGGTAATGAAGAACTGAACACAATTATGGAGAAAGATTTTAATTAAATTATATATTGTAACTTCAGGCTCAGAAGGGCTAGAATCCAAAGCCGTAAAGCCAGTTAATAAAAAATGTGGAGTGGATGAGCACAGAGTACTTTTTGGCATTGAAAACAGCGGTTTATTTATGAATACGTAGACAGAGAGAGAATCCTATTCTCTGTCTTAAGCTGAGAACAAATTATCGGACGCGTCCGTCAGCCGCGGCTGACAGACGCGGCTTAGCGGTGTGCACGGTAGCTGAGACGGCGTCCTCGCTTCGGTCATTCCAGAAAGGTTTTGTCAATCGAGAAACATGACAAACAGTGACAGCGAGAAAGAATTTATAAAGTTAGCGGCAGCTGCTTTATGTCGTCCTCCAAAAAATAGGGGACCCAAACACTCCTTGTCCATGATATTAATGTAAAACGACTCGAGTATGATGAATTTCATACATTGTATCCAGACTTAAAAAAAGATGATAAACGTTAAAAAGTGTACTTATGAATGTACTAATATGTACTTATAAATATAGGCACTCGTGGCCATGAACACATTCAATTAATGTTTTTTTTTTCACTACACATCATGTCGCGAGCGCAGTTGGTTCGCTTGTGACACTCGAAACGTCCGCGGACGCGTCCCGTGTCCCGTTCACACTGTCCGCGGACGCACCAAACATCCAGCCGGCCAGATTCTGTTCGGACGTCCGAACGCTCAAGAGCGACGCAAGGTCATGTCCGCGTCTTACGGCCGATAGTTTGCACAGTGTAGTATTAAATGTACTGGCTAGATCTCAATAAGCCGCGGCTGTCAGCCGCGTCCGATAATTTGTCCTCAGCTTAAAGCTGAGAACAAATTATCGGACGGCTAACTCTGTCTACGTCTACGGCACAGAACACTATTACTCCTACCGGAGGTCTACGGATGAATAAGACAATTCAATGGGGTTGGCCATTAATATTCAAAAACTGAAGGTAGCCGGACTAACTATGACATTGGGACGTCAAACATCTCAGTCCCCCCCGTGACCATGGTTGCTGTAAAGCACCCGAAACGTCGGGAATTAAAAATAAGTAAAAGTAGTGAAATAAACGCGATAAAATCCGTAAATTTAGTTTTATTCAACGTGTAGTGTTCGCGTAAATTTAAGAAATCATTATATAATAATTATTTTAAAAGCATAATTATAAATAACTATTTGTATAATAATTACGATTTAATAAAAAAAAACAAAACTGAATGTTTTCAATTTGGTTGTTATTAAAAATCTATTATTTTTATATGTGTTACTTAAGTTTAATAAATATAAGTAAAAAAAGTAATGAAAAAAGCTAAAAATTGGCCTTCAATAAGAAATATATAAATATTCTATTCTATTCTTTCTATTTATTGTACACAAAGATGTTTTATAGGTACAGATACCGTGAACGCGCGCCTAAAACGCTTCCATTTAAAAGGCGCCAATATTGGCGTATACGTTCGATCGTTCTGCCATTACGCCAGCGACGTTCACTGCGAATATACATCATGCACTAGTGTTTTTAATTTCGGAAAATGACTGTTTGTGCTGTGAAATCATGTAAAAATTACTCTTGGAAAAAAGATAAGGATAAGAACATCACTTCTCATAAGTAAATATACAATTTTCTGGTGTATTTCTTAATAAAATAATACGAAAGCTGAATGTCAATACAAGTAATAATACTGCGCAATAATATTCGAGTGTTGCCTACCGTATGAAATGTTTTTCCCTATTTTAATGTCATTAATATACGTAAAGCAACTGTTGACAACGGATATTTATCCAAAGCAGCCGATACACAACAGTTGTGAACCGGTTGTTTAAAACGAAAAAGGATGGTTATGTTTTTACTGTGTGTGCGGTTGGCTAAGCTGAATCGCTTTTTGGAATGGTGCTCAAAAACTACTTGACCTATTTAAAACATTCTTTCACCATTAGAATGCTATTATGACTGTGAAACTTAGGATGTATTTTATTATAGAGGGCATTACCATCAACGAATATGTTTTTTAGCTAAACTCGTACAGTTATTGACCGATTTTGAAAATACTTTTACCACTAGAATGTTATGTATAATTAAAGATGTCTAATGTAGGATGTATTTTATTATAGACACTACTTTCTATGAATATGTTTTATTTGGCTTATCTCGAAAATTACTTGACTGATTTTGAAAATTCTTTTACCATTATATTACTAATGAGGGTTTTAGTTGTGTGATTAAATTATATTATTATAATAATTTTGTTATATTGTTATTTATTATATTATTATTAGTTATATACCAAATTATGTTATATTATTATTTGTTATATAATTATAATATAATGTTCAATCCACTTTCATGTCAAGGACACTTATACACAATCAACATTGATTTTATATGCTATTTTTATTTATTTACTTACAAGTTTTACAGTACAAAATGTAGCCTTTAAACACACAATCTTTTATCGTCTTTCAGTGGCAGTATTTAATTGATTTCACGCAATGATTTTATCTAGTCATGAAACTATATCGATATATGAATTTTAAAAAAATAAACATTTGCTATCTCTTGGACGAAGTTTACACTTAACCAAACTTACTTTTGTACGTTCATTTTACTTAAGATTAAAAATAATTAATGTCTTCGCGGCAATATTTTGGGTTTTAAGATACGAAAGTGTGGTACTCTATATATATTTAATAGTAATAGATTAGTTCAATATATGTTAGATACATAAATATCTAATGTCATTTTTGATTTATTTTTAACTGTTACATTAATTATATTTAGTTTTTATTACTTATCTTCACTATTTTAGTGCGATTTTCGTACGTACATAAAACATAGCCGTATCCCTTGTGTGTGTATATCCCCATTCTAATACGTACACAAATGCACACGCCTCGTACACACATTTTACACTCAGGTATGTCAATATGAATGAAGTATAAAATCTCCCAAATTATTGGGCAATCGATTCGCACTATTATTACCGAAGTCACGCACACTAATGCAGGCATGGTACGTAAGATATGCGCGTCACTTGGTACTCACGCACACATGAATCAAAGACTGGCGTCACCGTGAACGGTGCGATGTGTTAGCAACACGGTATCTGTACCTATAAACATCTTTGATTGTACATTTTTATACACTAAATGATTTTTGTAAAATAAATTAAGTCTTGTTAACACATTCACTGCTTAAGATATTAAAATAATTAGCCAGGAACCAAAATTTTTTAAAGCGTATTTTGATTATGTATATATGTATGTTTAAAAATATGGATAAAAGTAAATTGTTATTATTATTCTTTTAATAAAAATAACCTTTTTCGGATCCGAGTGTTCGGCACATAGCGCGTCAGGTGCCGGTCACTCGGATCCGAGCGCTAGGGACAACAATGGACAACATTCAAAAGCTACATTATCCCTAAGTAAAATTGGCTATAGATAGTAAATAAAATATAATACATATTTGAATAATTATTTATTAAGGAAAACATTCATAAATCTGCGCGATATAATCATAATTATCAAAAATCAAACCAAAGCCATAGAATCAAAAGTATCAAGTACATAATTATAAGTTTAATTGAATACTTGTCATAAAATAAAGGTGAATCACTCACAGAAAGGGATAAAAAATAATCCAAAAACAAGAAAATTTTAACCACTTGATATAAAACAATAATAATGAAATTTAAAACAATAATCATGTAATTTAAAACACTTAGGAATGTCCTAGGCAGAAGCATTTTGTACAGAAACCTGGAGAACCTTCACATTGCTTACATTCATAAATTGTTTGCACCCCTTTTTTTGCGCTTTGCAACCTTTGCATTCTTTTTGGGCCACTTCGACAGTTTCTTTCGTGACACTTCCTACTGTCTTATTAGGCTGCACTAAAAGCATAGATTACTGCGTATATACTAGAGATAGATATGCGACTCAAGTTTTATTTTCGTTATTGATACGTGCTTAGAATAACAGATGGCGCTAGACAAAAAGTGCTTTAAGCTCGGCCTTTACTTGCACTTTACAATTTTTATTTTATATTTCATATACAACCATCAATTACATGACACAAGCGCTGCAATGTAATTAATAGTTGTTTATGTTTCTTGTGCTAATTGTTAGTTTCTGCTACAAAAATAAAAACCGGTTATTTTTAAAATGTTTATTGTTTAAAAATTCTTGGCTTAATTATTGGTTAACATTAGATGTGTTAAATTTACCAATATTTGCACAATATCAATTGATTTCTTTATACAATGTCCCTACTGGTTAGTTGATATATAACAGAGAATAGAATACATATAATTACATTTTCACAATTACAAATATAATTTTTATTCAACATAGATTATTACATAAAACTTATTGAATGTCATGTTTTATTTACAACTGGTTCGACTCTTTTTAAAACATATTTCACTTTACAATAATTTTGTTTGTATTTTTTAAATAAATTTTAATAGAACAAGCATGGTGGCGATCACCTCATTCCCAGAGGTTATTTTTATTGATGTATTCTTTGATATTATAAAACACTTTTTTTACATTTTTCCTTCAATAAAACATTTAAACTTGTTAAACGACAAATTTTGTAACATTTTCTGGGATTTTGTTGTAAAAGCTTCTACATTCTACATTTCTACATTTGATGATCTTACATTGCCCCATTAAAGAACTACTGGTTCAATGGAGTATAGTAACTGGTATTAAAAGCTATGTTTATTCCTAGTGTTTAAAGTATGAACATCTTTATTCTCATTATATATTATGAAAGCTATTTATGTTTTTATGTACCTACATACATTACATTTTCATAATTATAATGCGGGTTATTTCATTAAATTTTTCTCTAAAGGACTCTTTACAATTTAAGATATTAATTGTCCATACGACGGCTCTATTTTACAAAACAAGTATGGCTTCAATGTTAGTTGCATGAGCCCAATAGTAATACCGAGAAAAACAGTGGTATTCACAAGACTAAACTCCTTCCCACTTAAGAGCATATTAGTATTTGAATCCTTTCCAAAGTTTTGCTCCTCTTCCAAAATTTCATGAATTAGTATCAATTAATTTTTAATAGTGGTGCATCTTTCCTTGAATGTAAAAAATACATTTTGGAGCAGCATTATTAATCTTTAAAATATGTACTTGATAACGTTATCATATTTTAGTAACATAACTATTTTTTAAATGTGTGTAACAACTATACCTTTTAAAAATACAAATAATTTACAAAAGTGACTTCTTATGCCCACTTTACCATTTTTTACATGTGTAATCAATATACTATTTTTTAACAAAATGAACATTTATATATTATAACATAACATACTCATACATAATACAACTTTAAAAGGAATAGGAATATTTGATTTTATAATCAATCTAATAAATTGTGGAAAAGACTACATAAAGCAACAAAAATAATACCAAGAAAAAAATTGAATAAAACTCTGATATCTTTGACTATGCACACCCACATATTCCTGAATATGCAGTTAGCGCCTATTTATTTAAACAAGCAAAGAAATATCCAGAATGTTCAAGTAAACACGCGCAAGGTTCCGAGCGTTCGAGTTTCGACTAGGCGCTGTCGGTTGAGAGATTTGTGATGTCATTCTCTGCAAAGCTCCCCTCGCTCTCGTTCCTGACACTAGATGGCGCTAGTTGTGTCGTCGACTTGAGCGCGTAACACTGCCCCCTCCTAAGACATGCTCGTCCCGAGCATTATCGGCCCCATAATAACGCGCCAAGCGATCCACATGGACGATCTTAGGAGTCCCTCTTGCGCCTTTCTGTATCCGGTAGGTTACATCGTTGATCCTGGTCACAATCCGGTACGGGCCGTCCCATTTAGCTTGAAGCTTAGGAGATTTCCCTTTGCTGCGGACTGGATTGTGCAACCACACAAGTGAACCTTCGTCGAACCCTTTGTTGTTCATTTTGCGATCATACCGGGTTTTCATCTTTTCAGACATTTGCTGGCCCGATTGTCTGACGTGCTCATAACCGTCATTCATTGTGTTCCGCAAGTCATTTGCATAATCGGTTATACTGCGTGGAGCATCAGGTGGTATCCCGGTGATCAGGTCTGCAGGCAGCCGTAATTCTCTTCCAAAGTTTGCGAAAGCTGGTGTCACTGCTGTACTTTCGTGAACAGCGCTTCGATATGACAACAAAAACGGTTGCATGTGCTTGTCCCAATCTCGTTGCCGATTGTCTACAACTTTGGCTAGGTACCTCTCCAATGTCTGATTAAATCGTTCTACCATTTCATCAGATTGCGGGTGATAAGAAGTCGTTCTTGTTTTATGAGTACCCATAACTCGGCAAGTTTCCTGGAATATTTGAGACTCAAAATTCCTTCCTTGATCGCTGTGAATCTCTAAAGGTACACCAAAACGACAGAAGACTTCATGAACTAGCTTATCAGCAACTGTTGAAGCTTCTTGATTTGGAATGGCGAAGACTTCTGGCCACTTAGTGAAGTAATCCATCACAACCATGAAGTACTTGTTACCGCTTTCACTCTCCGGAAACGGCCCCGCCACGTCAATGGCTATTCTCTCCCATGGTGCACCAACATTGTACAACTTCAATGCACCTCTACTACGAGTCTGAGGTCCCTTTACAGCCGCACAACCTGTACATTTGCGACACCAGTCCTCGACATCGTTTCGACAGTGGACCCAGTAAAACCGTTCTCGGATCTTCAGTAGAGTTCGTTTAACTCCCAGATGGCCTCCTGAATAATCATTATGGTACAGATGTAGAACATCCGATACTTTAGCTTTAGGGACAACCATTTGTGAATGACAGCTGTCTCCCCGAACATTTTCCCATTTACGGCACAGAACTCCATCCTGAAGCAGCAAGCTGTCCCACTGGGCCCAATAGCTTTTAGTGGTCGAACTCATCGCTGAGACGTCGCTCCACTTGGGCTTGGGAGCACTGGCCTTCATCCATTCCAGGATCGGCTTGATGTCCGGATCTTCCTGCTGTGCACGTTGAAAGCAGTCCTTCCACTCGTTGCTGAGGTGGTCTGCCCTGAGCATCCTCACGGATACCACTTCCTTACTCTCTTGCCTAGTACAATGTTTGCAATCATCAGGACAAGGTCTTCGTGATAATGCATCTGCGTTGCCATGAGATTTCCCGCTGCGATGTTCGATCTCAAAGTCGTATTCCTGCAGTAGTTCAATCCACCTCGCAACTTGTCCTTCTGGATTTTTAAACTGCAATAGCCATTTTAGTGCAGCATGGTCAGTTCGTAAGTGAAATTTTAGCCCCAGAAGATATTTGCTAAAATGCTGCAACGACTTTACCACAGCTAGCAATTCGCGTCTTGTGACACAATAGTTCCTTTCCGGTTTTGACAACGACTTGCTGAAGTACGCTATCACGACCTCTTGGTCACCATTCCATTGAGACAACACACCGCCAAGTCCTATATCACTTGCGTCTGTGTCAACTATAAATTCTTTGCTCGCATCAGGGTACCCCAAAATAGGTGTTTTACACAGACGGTCCTTGAGCTCCTGGAATGCGATATTACAACTTTCATCCCAGCAGAAATGTCGCTTCTCCTCGGTTAGCTTATGCAGAGGTTTGGCTATATCTGCAAAGTTCTTCACAAATCGCCGGTAATAGGAGCACAAACCCAAAAATGCTCTAACCTGCGTCTTGTCTTTTGGAACCGGCCAATCCTTTACAGCTGCAATTTTCTCTGGATCCGTGCGGATACCTTCTTCCGACACTACATACCCCAAAAAGTTGACTTGCCGTTTGAATAGTGAACATTTCTTCGGACTCAGCTTGAGATTGGCACTCTGAATCTTCATGAGCACGCGTCCCAGGTTTTCAAGGTGTTCCTCAAACGTGCGGCCCACGATGATGATGTCATCCAAGTAGACCAGACAGGCATCGCCAATTAGCCCGGTAAATACAAGTTCCATCAGCCTTTCAAACGTTGCTGGAGCATTGCACAACCCAAACGGCATTACTTTGAATTGCCACAGACCCTTTCCCGTCGAGAACGCAGTTTTCTCCTTGTCCTTAGGGTCAATTTCAACTTGCCAGTAGCCACTTTTTAGATCCACCGTGCTAAACCACTTTACTCCTGTAAGCATGTCCAGCGTGTCATCAATTCTTGGCAAGGGATAGCTGTCCTTCTTCGTAACGTCGTTCAGACGGCGGTAGTCAACACAAAACCGCATGCTGCCATCCTTCTTCTTCACCAGCACCACTGGTGAACACCATGGACTAGAGGAAGGTTCAATAACACCATCCTTCACCATTCCTTCAATCATGGTTTCCACTTCCTTTTCACGTGCTACCGGCAATCTTCTTGGCCGCTGACGGATAGGCAATTCTTCTCCCGTGTTTATTTTGTGTTGAACTAAGCCAGTCTTTCCTATGTCAGCATCGTTTGATGAGAATACATCGGCGTACTTGAGTAACAACTTCTTCGCCTTGACCAATTCGTTCGGGGAGAGGACACTGCGACAGTCTTCCAAAAGTGTGGTCACTCTCGTTTCTGCATCCTTGCTGGGGGTCCCAGTCGATAGATATTGGCACCGACGTAGCCAATCCACTTCCTCACAAGTACCAATCAGTGTGCCTTTTTCTATAATCTGTTCCCGGTCGCAAAGGTTCAGCACACGTACTCCTGAGATGTCAGTGGTCCTGACCAAGGTTCGAGCTACTTTCCATGGAAGGTCATTGTTTACCCTTTCCACAAGTACACAACGGTGAGCTTGCCCAGCGTTTCGAGGAAGACTAACCGGAACAATCGTTTCCGATCTCGGCGGAAGAACAATCTTCTTCATGCTGTACACGTTCCCTGGTAACGCACCTTCCATAAAAAGTTCCTCCTGTCCACATTTCAAAACACCTTGTTTTTTTTTTGATTTAACGTCGATCTCACAACAATTATTCCTCATAAAGTCTAGGCCTAGGATGCAGTCGTCCATTATATCAGCCACGATGACATTATGCAGGTAGATCACGTTGCCTAGCTTCAACTCCATCTCCTTCTCTCCACGGACGGGTATACGCTGACCGGTGGCTGTTACCAAATTAATGCGTTCTCGGTTGTATGCGGAGTCCCCAAGGAACTGACTTATAAGTTGGGAACTAACAACCGTACGAGAGGCTCCAGTGTCTATGGTCAGTTTACACGGCATTCCGTTGACCTCGCCCTTGATGATTAGACTGTTCCCATCATGGGTTTGTGAGATCGAGATCCTTGGGGCTCTTTTAACATCAGCCAGCACCCGCCCCGCAGTTCTGGCTTTTACTCGTTTCCCTGCTGCTGCTGGGCGGTGCTGTTGGCTGCACTACCCTCCTGAGACCGATCACCTTCCCTTTCTAGGGTTCGCTTAGGGCAGCTGGATCGAAGATGGCCCTTTTCCCCACAGCCATAGCACCTAGGGCTGTATCCTCTGTTGCGGTCGCGAACTGTAGCTGCTGCAACCTCCCTGATGCGATGGGAACGATGATCCTGCCGCACGGCTTCCACCTCCAGTGCATGGGCCAAGGCGTTCTTAAGCGTGTCGTGGTGCCCGAGTCTCACAGCAGCTCTGACTTCAAGGTCGCGGATGCCGTCGATGAATGTCTGAACCAGGTTCCCTTCAATGAGCGCAGGTACAGACTGATATGCTTTTCGAACCATCTTCTCCACCTCAAGGGCCCACTGCTGCAGGTTTTCGTTGCTGCGCTGCACGCGATCTTTAAGCTGCGCGCGAAAGACGTGTTCCAGATGAGCGTCACCATATCTCGCTTCCAAGGCCTCAAGGAGCTGCTCGTAGGTTACTTTCTTACCGAGAGCTTCCAACACAGTTAAGGCTTGGTCGCGCAGGCCTAGGGTGAGTGCAGTCATGGCTTGGCTTTTATTCCAGCCGTTCGCCTCCATGACGGCCTCGAACTGGATTTTGTAGGCCGACCAGGAAGAGGTCCCGTCGAACGGCGGCACTTTGAATCCACGTAACGAAGGTGTTGTAGCTACTACGGGAGCTATTGTTCCATCCCCAAGTTTGAGGTCGTCCAGCGTTTTCTTCACGTCAGCCATTACGTTGTCAACCCGATGGTTTACTTGGTCGATTCGGGTTTCAGCTTTCTCGATTCGGTTTTCAGCTTTCGCGATTTGGGTTTCAGCTTCCGACAGGCGGTTGTCATGCAGAGCAACCCTATCCTTCACCTCCTTTATCTCCTTCCCGAAGGTAGCGTGAAGGTCCTTCATGAGGAGCATCTGCTCCTCAAACCGACGGGCCTGTTCCTCCTGTCCGCCTCGCAGCTGCTCTTCCAATCGGCGTGCCTGTTCCGCCTGCTGGTGAGCCTGTTCCTCCTGTCGGCGAGCCTGTTCCTCCTGCTGCTCTTTCAACCAACGGGCCTGTTCCTCCTTTCGGCGAGCCTGCTCCTCCTGTCGGCGAGCCTGCTCCTCCTGTCGGCGAGCCTGCTCCTGCAGCATCACCATCAGAGCACCTAAGTCAGGTGCTGAAGATGTAGGAGCTACCGACGGGCCTGCAGCCGGTGGCTGGCCCTCCGACGTCTGCGGCGTTGCACCACCAAATCTTCGTTGGTCCGTCTCCTGCTGGCGTTGACTTCGGGTACGGACACCCTCCGTTTCCTCCTTAGATAAAATCGGCATGATTTTATCCCACTTCTGACACCAATTGTTACGAGCTTGAGGTTCGGGACAATAAAAATTGCCGATAAAATTACCTAAATTAACACTTTAACTTACTTTACACAAATTAAAACTTAAAACACTAATATTTAAACACACTAATTCACTTAATTCCGCTCCGAAGCTTCGCTTGTGTCGCCGAGTTCAACTCTACCTCGATCGCATCTTGCAGCGCCTATTTATTTAAACAAGCAAAGAAATATCCAGAATGTTCAAGTAAACACGCGCAAGGTTCCGAGCGTTCGAGTTTCGACTAGGCGCTGTCGGTTGAGAGATTTGTGATGTCATTCTCTGCAAAGCTCCCCTCGCTCTCATTCCTGACACTAGATGGCGCTAGTTGTGTCGTCGACTTGAGCGCGTAACATTAATGTTAAATAAATATTTGTCTGTAACAACTTTGTTTTGATTTTATTTTCAAAACATTATTAATTAAGCAAGAGAGCAAAGATACTGCAGATATTACTGACTGACTGAAGTTAGTCACTTTTGTTTGATTTTATTTAATTCCTTTAATCAAAGATTTTATAAAAAGTTTCTTAAACATTATTCAGAGCATATATGCTGTGAAACAAAGTTTTACCTATTACAATGAGATTTAAGGAAGTTAAAAAAGATATGGAAACAATTTTTGTCTTCGCCATTTTCATTGATACTTTTATTTGACATTTTTGTTTTTTAATTTTGCTTTTTAAAATCATGATTTTGTTAATTATTTTTTTTTATTTTCACATCTGTACGCCTTCTTGTAATCAATGTACCTGAAAAAAGTACGATAATCAGGTATGCATATAGAGATCAAATTAACAATGACAGCATAGATCAAATTGTATTGGATTCTCCTTTTTAATGAATGATTTTGAATTGCAACTTCTGCGTTATAATGATATAATATATATTATGCAATATGCTATTAGAATGCTTCTGGAGCTGGCGCAGTGCTGCAGTGTACACAGTGCAAAAATGTAGCATTTCCACTGCATGGCTTGCGGCCCAGTGATAACAAAAGGAGGATGGCCAAAGACAACGAAATTACAGCATCCCAATATGAAATATTTATGTAAAATACCCTTATTGTTAAGGTATAACTCTCTAAGTAGCCACAAAAAAAAGTTATTCATTTATTTCTATTGTTGTAACTGTTCAAAATTATTTCAAATAATAGTTTCAGAACGCACCTAATGACGATTCATTTCATGTGTGAAAGGACTTGGTATTCAAAGACTATAATTATTCACGTTTTTATGAATAGTTGTTAATTTTAATTCAATTCAATTAGTATGTAGACATCAAATCAACTACTATGCTGATTTATTATGTACTGGATTAATATCAATCATTATTAATCAGTTCCACGTCATTGACCATCTTATGTACCATGTTTTTAAGCAAATATATTTTCTATTCTAAGAATATGTATTTTTATAGAATAAGGGTGACAAAGGAGCACACATTCCAATAGCAAAGTGCAATCGGCAAGTGCATGCTGAAGCTCATAGACACCTAAATTAATAATATAATATATAAAGAATCAAAATGCAGACACCGCTTGTCACCCCTACCCCATGAAATTCCTTGTTTCCAGTAAAAAGGGTCTGATTCTCTACGCTCACTGTAAGAAACAGAGCATCATTAAGCTGGTATTTTGCGCTGTTAGTCTGTGAGAGCGTAATCCTTCCCCGTTCGAGCTGACTCATTCGTGCAACAACCATAACATAGTTGAAGCTTGGCTCGTAATAAGGTATAATAGAATATAAGATATAATGAGTTCATATCGATACCTTTTCCGAAAAATTGGGTTAGTTTTACAGGAACATTACAGTGATGTATTTGATATTTAAGTCTAATTAAATAGTTTAATTAACTTAGACAGTTTCAAGTATTTTTGTACTTAAGCTGTGCATAACTGCTTAAGTGCAACTGAATGTCTGTGGAAATTGTTTTCGCTAATGTAAAACTCACATTTAATTGTACACACATCATGTATTTCACTAAAAAGTACTAATGTCCTCCAGACCGAATTTCGGCCACGGCGGCCTGCCTCAACGGAGGCTAGCCATCGGCGCAGGACAGGATTATGGTGCCCAAGTGTATGCGCAAGCACAGGTGCACTCTCTATTCCCTCATTTTCATAATCCGATGGGATGGTAAACTGACACGACCGGAGAGAGATCAGGCGCAGGACCAACGGCTTCACGTGCTTTCCGAGGCACGGGGGTCAGGCACCGCCAACTTCCTGGCTCCGGGCAATTAATGAGAATTTCTCGACGGAAAACTCAATTAATTTTTTGGTCTGACCCGGGATTCGAACCCAGGATCTCATAATCAGCAGTCGCACTACTACAACCACTAGACCAACGAGGCAGTCTGAACTGAGTAATTAATTAATTAGTTAAATAATTAATCGACCATAATTTTAATATCAAAAATTTAAAATTAACAAGTAATCATCAGGTTACGTTATTTATAGGATTATTGAAAATACCAGGATTCAATTAATTTGAGAAACATCCACTTTAATTTACTTTAACATTCAACATGTTGAGCAGGAGTGCCGGTGTCACACAAACACTGACGTGAACCGAGGACGTTGTCATGAGGTGCAATTGCCACTTAAGGACGTGATTATGTTAATATTATTATCCCTCATGATAAAGTTGTTGTTATTTACCCATATATGGATATATATGGGTAAATAACAATATATAATAATATAAATTGTTATCATTTTTTTAAACCACTGCTAAACACTGATTAATAACGCTAATTACCCCCCTTACTTATCGCTTACACTTTTAGGCTACATCGCAGTCGGATAAAGCGGCCAAGCAAGGTTTTTCGTTATTAATTAAAATGCGCAATAAATTGCCTTTAGAAATAAAGACTTCCATTGAACGCGTTTCGACAATTGACAAAAACATACTTTTTGAATCACGCTTTCTACAATATAGAAGAATATATGAAATGTTCATTTTTGACTTGCTTGACATGTAAATGTAGATGTATTTTAATTTGTAATTTTAATAATCTAATGTAATGTAATATCATTTGCATTGATTGTAATTTTGACAAACCAATGTTATATTTTAACAAAATGGTCAATAAATAAAAAAAAGTAAGAGGTACCTATTTGTTGATTCAGCCATAAAAATATTGTTGACGTTATTATAAAAAATCGTGGCTATTTAGATATTATTTTTAAACGTGATTGTGTTTACAACGTAAAAACAAACCAAACTAACTATAGTTTGTTTTGGGACATGAAAAAAAAGTCCAGCTCCTATAGAAATTTGGCCATCCTCCTTTCGAAGTTATAAATACAAGAGTTGTAACCGCTTTCTACATTTGAACCATTGTTAGTCGTAGTTGTTACTATTATAGTAATCTTTAACTTATCACACGGAAAACTTACTGGTATAGTAATAGAATATAGTTACAGTAATTACTAATTATTAATGTATGACCACCAGAGAATTTACTGGACAGATACAACTTGATCTTTCAAGAAAAGAACCTACTCTTTTGTAAATGCCCCTGGGTGTTGTGGTTCTTCATGGGCGGTGATAGTTACTTACCATCAGGTGAGCTGCATGATCGTCCCCCCCTCTCCTTTAAAAAATAAATTAAATAACTCTTATAGGTGAACTTGGCAGAATCTTGTGAAGTACATTCAGTATATGTGGTGTGGGTTCCATTTCTAATCCTTCAGCATGTAAACCTGTAATAGTGGTGAAAGTATATGAGTAACACAAAACTTTCTTTGTTGGGCTTGCTTTATTCACTGCTACATACCACATATATAATGATAATAATAATAATGTCCTCCAGACCAAATTTTATAGTGCCCAAAGTGTATGCGCAAGCACTGGTCATTATTATTTCCAATTTCTTAACTCTAACTTAAAAATTTAAAACTGCTGAGAATTTCTTGATAGAAATACCCAAAAACAGATTTTGGACCGATCTGGGATTCAAAGCCGGTATCTCATGATCAAATTGCATTTATGACACTAGACTAACGAGGCAGTCAAGTGTTATTATAGTATTAAGGAATAAATTAATGTATTTTCATTATAATCATTAAAACCTAAAAATGAAAAATGGTGCTCCTTGAAATATGCCGATATGTGCGATTAATACGTGTGCATAAGTTAAGTTACACTCCACATGTATTTTTATTATGATATATGCTTTTTTTCTATTAAAAATTGTTAAAAGTTATTTATTTATTTATTTATTTATTTATTTATTTATATTTCCTACTTACATTTACCATTACAGGGAAAACCTAAATCGATAAATGTAGCATCTCAATTACAACACAATAATTAATTTAAATAACAATACATAATAATTAATTTCAATGACAATACATTACAATCAATTGTATACTACAATTTAAGAATAACATATTGTAAATAATGTCACTTTTGCGAATTCACTCCGTGAACACGAAAATAAGTCCAACTTCTCAGCTACCAAATTTAGTATGTGTATCGTTCGCGTGAGGGGGGTATTGCGAACCAGTTTAGTCCTGCCGCGTGGCATCGCAAGCAAGCTCGGCCGTCGTCGCCGCTGTACATACCTATCAGGCACGCATAAGCCTATCCACTGCAGCACACCCGGGTTGCTGATGTAACCACGGAACACCCTTAAAATGTAGATTACCAGCGCTAGATCTCTTCTAGTTTCCAACTTGTATCCAACCATACCTAAAACAAACAAGGTTGGATACATCAAGGGGTAGGATGGATAAACCCCATAAAGCTTATGATATATAAATCGCGTGAATTTATTCTGAATGCGCTCCAGCATAAGATTGTATTTATTTTCATGTGGAGCCCATATTGCTGAGTTACACTCCAGCTGACTTCTTACTAGAGCATCATACAGCACTGAGATTGCTTTAATGTTGGTAAATTTTACTGCTCTGCGAATGATAAACCCTAGTCGTTTATAAGCTTTCTTACATATATTCATGATGTGCTCCCGGAATGTCAATTTGACATCCATCTGGACTCCAAGATCCCGGACTGATTCCTCCCTCTTCATTAGCTCGCCATTCACCTTATAGTTGTAATGGAGTGGTGCCCTTGCACGACTAAATGATAGAATAGAGCATTTTGAAATATTAAACTGCAGTTTATTTTTATGGCTCCATTCAACTACTTGGTCGATATCTTGCTGAAGGTGTCGACAATCATCCTCAGTCTTGATGGCTAAAAGCAACTTTAGGTCGTCTGCAAATAACAGACATTTAGCCTCTCTTACTACTTCGGGTAGATCATTAATCATTATGTTGAACTCTAACGGCCCTAAATTACTACCTTGACTCACGCCAGACCTAGTAAAATAAGGCTCCGACCGGTACCCGCCATACTCCACATACTGTTTTCTATCTCTCATGTAACTTGCAAAAAAATGAAGCAGTTTAGGTGTGCAGCCAGCTTTCGCCATCTTTGACAGTAGGATATCGTTATCTACCAAGTCGAACGCCTTCCTAAAATCAAAGTAGGCGGCATCTACCTGCAACCCTGCATCAACATGAGGAACCAAATACGTCATGGCATTTAAGAGGTTACTAGTTGTGCTCCTCTCTAGCCGGAAGCCGTGCTGGGCGTCCGATAATTGCGGTGCAACTTGTTCCTGTACACTTCGCTGAATGGCTCCCTCAAACACCTTCGCAGGTGCTGAGAGAATCGCCACTGGTCTGAAGGATTCAACTGTAGGTTTGTTACCTCCCTTAGGTATCGGAATAACACGCGTGATTTTCCAACTTTCTGGAAAATATGAATTCTTCAGACACAAGTTGAAAATATGTAATAACGGTTCTGCCAGCACTGAGCGGCAGTCTCGTATCACAAACGCCGGTATACCGTCCGGGCCCGCCGAGCGCTTCGGCTTGAGTCGGGCGAGCGCCGCGCGCACCTCACCTAGCTGCAGTTGCGGCACGTGTACGCGCGCGCTGCCCGCACCGCCCGCCAACACCGCCTCGTCTACGTTCAAACGCGCTGGTTCGCTGTTGTACACTGAATAGAAGTATTGGGCAAATTTGGTCGCACTTTCTTGATCTGACAATGTTACTCCATCTTTCAATATTTGTTTACGCTTAACGGTCCTTTTTTTCGCCCTAATATGATCCCAAAAAGACTTAGGATCTTTTGTCAAGTTACTTTGCACACGATTTTGATAGTTTAGGTATGCGCTATCAATAGTTTTCTTAATTCGCGTCCTGCAAGCAGAAAAAGCTTTGTAATGAGCACGAGATCCGGTTGATTTATATAACTTGTGAAGTTTAGCCTTTAATTTTATGTCCCTTGAATGATTAAATCACTAGTATACCACTCGGGGTAGTGTCTTTGAACTACTTTATTTTCCCGCTTTTTCGGTACACATTTATCTAAAACACCGTAAAAAACATTATAAAAAAACTCTAAAGCTTCCTCTGGTTCTTGTGTCTCGTTAATCAAACTCCAATCGGCGCAAGCTAAATAAGAATAAAGTAAGTAAAAATCAGCTTTATAAAAATTCCATTGTCATAAGTATATATTATGTCATAAGTAATAATCGAAAACTATATCGATTAGGTAATCTTCTACAACTGCCCTGATTTATCATGAGGGTCGCCCGCATAAGCCAAGAGTATTACGAATGAAACTGTATCAGGCTTTTTGATTGTATGAATACTTTGATTGAGACAACAATATCTACGAACTAAAAAATAAACGAAAATAGTAAGATATCTTCATAAAATGTTTATTTTTTACAGTTCACAATAACAATACAAAGTTATAATGCAGCTAGTTTTATGTCATTTTCTATGGAGTTGTAACGAAATTTTTACCAATCCAAGTTCAATTAATAAGTTGGTATTTATTTTATTTATTTTTTTATTTTATAGTATAGGGTGACAAACGAGCACGCAGTCCACCTGATGGTAAGTGGTTGCTGTGGCCCTTAGACATCTACATCTGTCCTCGATTACGAATCAAGGTGCAGATGCCTTGTCACCCAAGAGGACTAAGATGGAATGCCTCGTTTTCAGTAAAAAGGGTCTCCGGATCTCTACACTCACGTTACAAAACACAATAGCATTAAGCTACCATTTGACGCTGGTATTCTGTGAGAACGTGGTCCCTCCCCGATCGAGCCGACCCATTCGTGCTATAACTATACTACTAATATAACAGCATCATGGCTCTACCACGTAAAAAATGGTAGACTATTACTCATTAAAATCCGTTAACTTGTTAATTCTAATTTTATGCGATAGTTTTCCTTTTCACTTCATTATATATGCTACTATTGAGTATACTTTCCACATTTCCAAAAATAGCAGTTTAGTTGGCAGAGGAGACACATGACTCTAATGAAAAATACGACTTAGCTTAATATTTCGGAAACAAACCCCTGAATCGTAAAGGTGTTCTTCCATACTCGCAATGTTTTTGAAATACCTATCCAACAATACCTTACAGGATGGAATATATCGGTAAAAATAATCATCATTCATTTACCTGCATAGGAGGTGTACCCAAAATAAAAATGTTTTTAAGATTTTATTTCACAGTTTTGTAGACATGATTAATGCCTTTAAACTATGCAAAATTACAAATTTGTAACACTTAGTGTCTCTGAGTAAAACTGCGTTAGGATGAACATGGAGAAACTATAAGGTTTCCTTGTTGTGTGTAAATATGGAACCCTAAAAATCTAAAATATTATTAATTTACTATCTAGGGCTTTATAACCATTTACCACCAGGTGGAGTTGTAGTCGTTGTTGTCAAGTTATACACTGACATACCATTGTCTTTAATTTAAAAGTGAATAAGCTTTTTTTTTCTTAATTTATTTAGGGATTTTTGTTAGTTAACACGTCAATCCTATTAAAATCTATACGTTGCTATTAATCTGCACATACTCAATGCAATAAACAAGGGGGTATGTAGGATGCCCTGCGTAATACCTATATTGTCCACATTTATCTTATATGTCCTTCCAAATAATTCCCTTTCCCCTAGTTTCCGTTCACATTCCATCAAAAAGTGATGTAAGTTCTCTATTCTCCACAAGTTTCACATTAGGTGGAATCAGTTCTTTTCATCAAATAAGAAATCTTTTTCATAGAATGTGACCTGTTCTTATTCTAAATATTAATTTAATAGCATTTCTTTTTAATTTTGTATCTACAAACCAAGGTATTCGAGGTGGTTCATTCTGTATTGTTTTGTACCAAACACCTTTCGTTTTAGAGCGTTCATTGAAAAATTCTTTCAATTTGTTATGACATTAATTTTTGAATTTTGGTAGTACTTCTGAGTAGCAAGGGTCAATATTATATTCTACACCATTTATACAAGCAGAGTTCACTAATCTATCTGCCTTGTCATTACCCAATATTTGGTCTATGTGCTGGAATCCACTGCACTCTTGCACATATGTCGCGTAGACTGAACTGATATATTATTTGGGAAAGTATGCAATAGGCTTTCGAAACACCTACGATTCCAGAGGCAGATCGAGCCAAATGTTGGATAGCAGTTTTCCTGTCCGAGTATATAATAATTTAGTTTCAGTTATAGCTTGCAGCATACTTTAGAGCTTCGGATATTGCAATGAGTTCAAGGGTCATAATACAAATGTCATTAGTAACTTTATAAGATTTAGAAACTGCTTGATATGGGTCGAAAAAAGCTGCCCCTTGCAACTTTAGCCCTCTTTGATCCGTCTGTGTAGATTTTGTGCCAATCGCGATATTTATTTTCAAGTTCTTCAATAACATTTACTTTAACGGAATTTATTCCTACCGCTATCCTATCCAATCCTATCCTTTAGTTATTGATAAGACAGTGCTTTACTATCTATGGCTTTATAACCACTGACCATCAGGTGGGGTTGTAGTAGTTGTCGCAGTCAAGCTGTACACTGACATACCTATAATAAGTAAAAACAAAAAGTTTGCTTGCCCACCTTTACTAATATTACAATCATGAAAGTGAGTTTCTTTAGTCTGCACTGCTAAAACAATTGCTAATTAACGTGACAATGACAAAGTTTTTAATAGAATTACCAAGGTTAAGACTGGGGTAAGCTGTTTTTGCAAGTCTTTTACTTCGAGGATATAGAAAACGGTCCTCAAAGTGCCGATCGCAAATACGGTAGTTATAGTAAAATTCACGATCGGTTTTATATTTTAGATGTTCCAGCTATCCTTTTCAACTGCTGAAACCTTTCTAGTGAGGTATTCTGGTTTCGGAAAATAGTGTAAAACATCTGGAATAATAAAATATAATCATTAATTCCGAGGCGAGAGAGGGAAACTGAAAGAGGAGATGGACAATAACCCGCCTGCCAAGCGTGGCAGCTATGGCAAATAGTACCTATGAGGCAATCCGTGGAGGAGCCTTGAACCTTTAATTTCTTAGATATTAGCTGTTTACAAGTGAATAAAAAATGGAAATTATGCCAATCAAAGATGTTTTATAGGTACAGATACCGTGTTGCTAATACATCGCACCGTTCACAGTGACGCCAGTCTTTAATTCATGTGTGCGTGAGTACCACGTGACGCGCATATCTTACGTACCATGCCTGCATTAGTGTGCGTGACTTCGGTAATAATAGTGCGAATCCATTGCCCAAAAATTTGGGAGATTTTATATTTTATTCATATTGACATACCTGTGTGTGCGAGGCGTGTGCATTTGTAATAATGTAACAGTGAAAAATAAATAAAAAATCACAGTAGATATTTATGTATCTAACATATATTGAACTAATCTGTTATTATTGAATATATATATATATATATATATATATATATATATATATATATATGTATATATATATATATATATATATATATATATATATATATATATATATATATATATATATATATATATAGAGTACTACACCTTCGTACCTTAGAACCCAAAATATTGTCGCTTTTTACGAAGACATTAATTATTTTTTAATCTTAAGTAAAATGACAAACGAAAGTAAGTTTGGTTAAATGTAACCGTAAAAGTTAACTTCGGCCAAGAGATAGCAAATGTTTTTTTTTTAAATTCATATATCGATCCAGTTTCATGACCAGATCAAGTAACCGGTTAAACAACCGGTTCACAACGGTTGCGTATCGGCTGCTTTGGATAAATATCCGTTGTCAACAGTTGCTTTACATCTATTAATGACATTAAAATAGGGAAAAACATTTCATACGGTAGGCAGCACTCGAATATTATTGCGCAGTATTATTACTTGCATTGACATTCAGCTTTCGAATTATTTTATCAAGAAATACACCAGAAAATTGTATATTTACTTATGAAAAGTGATGTTCTTATTCTTATCTTTTTTCCAAGAGTAATTTTTACATGATTTCACAGCACAAACAGTCATTTTGTGAAATTAAAAACACTGGTGCGTGATGTACGTTCGCAGTGAACGTCGCTGGCGTAATGGCGGAACGATCGAACGAATACGCCAATATTGGCGCCTTTTAAATGGAAGCGTTTTAGGCGCGCGTACATGGTATCTGACCTATAAAACATCTTTGATGTCAATATTAAAAAAGTTCTTACCAAATTGGTCACATTTAAAATCACATTGCCATTTTTCTTCTTCTTCACATTTTTGACATTTTTGCACACATTAAAAAACACTGGGTCGCAAATATTTATTATAATACAAGAAAGCATATAAACAAACGAGAAATCAGAATAATTTGAAATTAATATTAATATCAAATTAACCTCAACTATCAGTGACCGCCATTAACTGCGTAGTGGCGTGGTGCGTCTAATTTAGTCCAGTGCTTTGGAATGTAGATGGCAGCACAAAAAAAAATCATTTTGTTCTCAAAATAATGTTCTAAGTTGCACGCCCATGACTAAAAGTATCGGGAATGGAATATTTCCACTGTTCCTGTCATATTAAAATCTTTTTAATTGAAAACTACTTGGTTTTAAAAATCCAATACCATTTATTTATTTAAAAAAAGATTCTCGGTCTTGTCACAAGGTTTTGTCAAACTTGTTTAGTCGTTGAGAAAATGGAATTGACTCGAGAAAATTCAAGAGCGATGATTTATTATGACTTTCGAAGTGGTTGAACACAAAAACAGTGTTTTGACCGAATGATTTCTGGATTTGGTGATGAAGCCCCATCCAAAACCACAATTTATCGCTGTTTTGCTGAATTTCAACGTGGACGTGTCAAGGTCAGTGATGATCCCCGTCAAGGTCGTCCAAAAACTGCAGTCACCCAAGAAAACGTTGATGCTGTGCGTAAGCTGATTGAGGAAGATCACCATGTGACATACCGCAAAATTCAGGCAATTTTAGACATTGGCATGAGTCAAATACAAATAATCTTGCATAAACAATTATGTGTAAAAAAGTAGTTTTCCCGATGGATACCGCATTCGCTCTGTGAAGAGCAAAAAGCGGCTCGCGTTACTTGGTGCGTCAGAACTCTCGAAAGATTCCACGCAGGATCCTCAAATGCTGTATACAACATCGTATCAGGTGACGAATCCTGGATATACGCGTACGAACCCGAAACAAAAAACCAGTCACGAGTTTGGGTGTTCGAAAATGAGTTAAAGTCAACAAAAATTGTTCGTTCACGAAGTGTTGCAAAAAAAAAATGGTGGCCACGTTTGTCTCCAAAACCGGCCATGTTACGACTATTCCTCTTGAGGGACAAAGAACGGTTAATGCAGAATGGTATGCTAGCATTTGTTTGCCACAGGTCGTTTCTGAACTCCGTAAAGAGAACTGCAACCGCCGCATCATCCTCCATCACGACAATGCGAGTTCTCACACCGCACACAGAACAAAAGAGTTTTTAGAGCAAGAAAACATAGAATTATGAGACCATCCGCCGTACAGAACTGACCTGAGCCTTAATGATTTCTATACTTTCCCTAAAATAAAGAATAAATTGCGTGGACAGAGATTTTCATCACCTGAAGAAGCTGCGGACGCCTACAAAACGGCCATTTTGGAGACCCCAACTTCCGAATGGAATGGTTGCTTCAATGATTAGTTACATCGTATGGAAAGATGTGTCAAATTTCGCGGAGAATACTTCGAAAAGCAATAAATACATTTTTAAATAGTAATGTTGTGTCACTTCCTTGATTCCCGAAATTTTCAGTGCCGCCCTCGTAAGTCTCGTCCGGGTCTTTTCTATTTTAGTGAGTTCGTGTTTCACTTTCAAAACATTACGTCGATTGACGTCATTAGGTTCAGGTAAAAGCTTTTCCAGTATCTTCATACGGAAATCATACAGATTTAATTTATCATTCGCTGAAAATTTATTGTACAAGTGCAATGCTTTAGTGAGGCTCATTTGCAGCATATGCACAAACAGTATCTTGTACCAACGCAGCGTCTTCCTTTGGACTGGATAGTATGCCAACATCTGATCTTGAAGATCAGCGCCCGACATAAAATTATTGTAATGGATGATTGCCATTGGTTTCATTACTTCAGATCCCCTTTTGGAAGTAGTCTCCATCATCTCACTACCATGTTCTGTAGAAATATACAGAACATATCGCTTATCCCTCCATTTTCCGACATGAACGCCGTTTAAGAACAAGGATTTGTTTTCTCCTTTTTTCAGTGAAAGAGAGCCAATTTCGACGGGATTATCTTTCCCGTTTTTTCTTAACGTTCCTGTGCAGTACGTCTGTCGATCTAGCAATTTCACAGCCAGGCCATAAGAATTGTAGTAATTATCCATATATACATGATGGCCACAGCGAGTACTACTAATATAACTGCAGCATGGCTCTACCACGTATATTCATTTTTGTAACATAAGCTATTTAAGTTTTAATTCTGTCTAGCCTATTTAAAATTTGAAGGCATTTTAATGTTATCGCTTTAAGAATTGCCAGATAATTAAGAACTATATGTAATTTTTAATTTAAATTATTTACACAGTTCTATAAATGTAAACAACAAATTGTGTTTTGTTTGTCTGCAATATATAGAAATGAACATGTAGGATTGCTAAAAAAAGTTACAATTCATGGTTTTTTAAGTTTTAGTTCTGATCATATTCTGTTTTAAAATTTGAGGACATTTTACACATGTTATTAAAATTATTAGGAACGATTAAAAGTGGTTTCTTCCATCAAGTACAGAGTAAAATATATTTAAATCGAGATGTAAGTGAATGAAAAAAGTATTGAAATGTCCGGAGTGAAAGCTCCAAAGTCTGGGGAACTTACACTTCCGGTCCTGGGGGGCAGGTTTTAGAGATGGCAGCCCTATACCAGCTAGTAAACAATTTTTCTGTTACTGGCATTCTTTTTAGTTATTTGTTATGCTGCATATAGACTGTAGATGGGTAACATGCAATGTGAGATGAAAGGAGCATTTCATCAGTGTGGAGGCAGCGGATGCACAGGATGCGTGCACACACCGAAAATGTGCCTACTCGGATCTATTTCCGATGTGCTCGCGAACGCTAGCAAGGCAAGTGAGGCTCATATAAAGGACAGTTGGTTACAGCGAAAAACAGTGTGGCTGGTAAGTGGATATCGATACTGCCCCTAAAGATGTTACTACGAGGTTATTCATTTTTCCGAATATCAGCTTGGATACCTATTGGTACTAGAGACAAAGTGAAAAGAACTTTTGTTTTGTGACGGTTTCATCATAACTAACAAAACAAACCTAAACTCGGCATACCTAGTTCTACTAGTCCAGGTGTAACAGTGTCAGTTACCGAAATACACCTTCAGGTCACTTCAGCAAGTCCGGAGGTAAGGACTTCTCAGGGTGGATGAACGGAATAACACAATAAATAAAGCTTAAATTAGCACATAAAGGCAAGCAAATTAGACACAGAAAGGTTCTTCTACTCGTTTTATAATTTCATAAGAAATTTATTAAAAATATATATTTTAAATGGTACACCTATATTTATAAAAAACACGTTTGCATAATATGTACATATTTTACCAGATCTCTTACGAAGAAGATTTTTCTCCTATGTGTATTTTCATATGCTTTTGCAAATCACTTTTTGTGATACCTCTATATTCACAGATATTACACGAAAAAGGTTTTTCTCCGGTATGTAATTTCACATGTCTTTGCAAATCACAGTTTCGAATACATTTATATTCACAGATATTACACGAAAAAGGTTTTTCTCTAGTATGTATTTTCATATCTTTCCAAATTAATTTTTACAATAAATTTATATTCACATATTACAAGAAAAAGGTTTTTCTCCGGTATGTATTTTCGGATGTCTTTTCAATTCACATATATTACATGAAAAACTCCACTTGTGTCCGAACTGCAGTGGTATCTGAGTTCTTTTGCGTCTTATGACTGTGTGAAATGTGTTTGACGAGAATGTCTTTTGTTGATGCCCATGACAATTTTTTCGTAACTACATTTTTATTCTTTTGTTTCAAATTTTTTTTCATAATCTGTGCAGGACGATTCCCTTTTTTAAAATCTGTTTGAATATCTTTTTCCAAGATTTCTTTACGAACATCGTTTATGTTACAATCAGTAGAATTTGATTTATTTATTAGTATGCGGTGTTGTGCTGAAATCACACGAATTAAACACTTTATTTATTGTAAGAGATTGTACCTTTATTGTAAGACATCCTAGACGGTTTACAATGGGCAGTGTTTATACCTTATGGTGTTCTATATCATTGAACCCAGGGAGAAAGAGAGAAATTATAAGATTTCAAATAATTTATACTCATATAATGTTGCTAGAGACACCATAGACGGTTTACAATGGGCAGAGTTTATACCTTATAGCGTTCTATATCAGTCAACCCAGGAGGAAATAGGGATATTACAATATTTTACATAATTATACTCAATAATGTTGCTAGATATAAAGTGTTTTAGCCAATTACTTTGGATAATGTCTCTCATATTCATTTTTGGATAATGTCTCTCATATTCATTTTTGGGGGGAAGGAATGGCAAGGAAACTAAATTCGAATGATAATAATTACGTTCTTCCGACCGTGTTATAATTACATTAATCTAATAATCGCTATTTCGAACCCCCACATGGAAAGAGTGTTATACATACATACATTTTGACCAGCATTTTTTAAGAATATAGTAGAAGTTACCGTGCAGGTGCGTCGTAAAAGAATTCATGAACATATTTTGTCCCGTGGGTTTCGTAAGAGGCGACTATGGGTTTGCCAGAAAAATCTTATCGCTTAGTATAGTATAACCACCTCGTTTACTTCAGATATAAAATAACCAAACCGGCGACAGGCAACATTGTCAGAGGTGCTCACGTCTGGCTCTGCGATCCTCAATCGTATGCCAAGCGTGACTACCTTGGGAGAGGTTCATCTATGTTCAGCACTGGAAGTTTACGGGACGATTAAGATGGAGCCATTACAAGACACACAGAAATATCTCTGTCAGCTCAGATGCTAGGCGTTTTCCGTAAAAAAATTACAGTACTACTCGCGTACTATTCCCGGGTTCCATTTCCACTTGCATTTTTGTTTAATAGGATAGGGTGACAAACGAGCACACAGTCCACCTGATGGTAAGTGGTTGCTGCGGCCCACAGACATCTACATCTATCCTCGATTACGAATCAAAATGCAGATGCGTTGTCACCCGTGAGGACTAAGATGAAATTCCTCGTTTTCAGTAAAAAGGGTCTCCGGTTCTCTACACTCACCATACGAAATACAGCAGCATTAAGCTACTATTTCACGCTGGTATTCTGTGAGAGCGTGGTCCTTCCCCGGTCGAGCCGACCCATTCGTGCTACAACTATACTACTAATATAACTGCAGCATATCTCTACCACGTATATAATGCATCCTTAATATTGTTCACAAAACAGAATTTAATTAAAGTTAGCCTTGCAAATTTTTTTGCCGAATGAGGCCATTTTGGATAGTTTCGCGAAAAATTTTCGAAAGAGAATCATGCCTTTGTGTTGTTCAAGAAAATTTAATAATTAATTTTCGAAATACTAAAAATATATGGACGTTATTTCTAATCAGAATTGTGGGAGCTTTGTAAAACAGTAGTGTGTGAGATGAATTAAAAAGCGTGTGTATTACGTAAATGCGAGATTTGTAAGACTAAAGTTCAGAAAATAAATAAATTTGACGACTCGACTGAGAAAACATACAAATTACGGACAGTAAAACGAGATTGGCTCTTGGCTTGGATGGCGAGATTGATACTGCAAATATTTCGAAATACATTTTGGAGGCAGCAGATAACATACCGGCGTATATTACTACTACAAGTGGCCTCATACCTAAGAGTCGAAGAGTTATTCTTTTTGCACGTTTTCGGACTGTTTGCGACATGACGCCTGTGCAGTTTTTGCTCACATGCAGAAAATTCTGGATCAAGTACATTTGTCACATCCTATGGACACAATGCATGTCTTGAGCGATGGACCAACAGCACAGTATAGAAATACAAAGGCATTTTATTTGTTAACACAACACAACGCCGCGATATGGGCTGCGAGTTGCGACGTGGAATTTTAGAGAGGTTGGGTATGGAAAGTGGTTTGTTGATGGTGTCGGAGGTGGTAGACGCACAGCTGATCGCATAGTCGCTCACGGCAAAGATATACCGAACCTTGTTACCCTAATTAAATCTATAGAAACATGTGTATCTAATGTCATAATTTCCGTCGTGATCTCATTCACGACGGAAATTATGACACTATCTGTGTGTCGAAAGGACAGATAAACTATTATTTGATCAAGAAATGAGCATTCCCGAAACTGAAAACTCATCAGGTTACCTGATTGACACAATGAACCCAAAGCAGGATTTATTAGAAAAAGACTTGTGTTACATGTAAACATGGTGATATGTGTCCCCATTGTTCATTAAAGAAAAGCTTTTTTGATTTCATCAATGGCGCACGTTTCGTCGATAGTCCAGGACCTAGTGCAGAGCCTCGGAATTCGAGATGTTCCGTGGCCTGGCATACATGACAATGTTCCGGGGTCTGGGGTAAACGAAAACGACGATTTGAGTTGAAACAGGTGCAAACTATGTTCCGGTGCTGAAGCGGATGAAAACCAACCATGCAACTCACACTCCTTTGTTTTAAAAGAAGGAATGTTGGTATTTGTGTGATACAATTGAACTACAATTAGTTCATATGATTCATGGCTGATTTTATTAATGTTACAGCCGATTAGGGTTTTCTAAGTTTGTTGTACTCGTACATATTTTATTTTTTTACAGTAAAACTATAAAACTGTATCTGTAGATATCAATTAAGTCTGAATCTATAAGTTGATTGGTGTTATTTTTTGTTTATTATGAAAGAATGAAAATAAATATAGATAATAATAATATAAGAGGACTACCAAGCCAGGTTTTTTGTAATAGCAAGGACAAAGGAGTTATGAGTATTTACCAAATTATTTAATTTAGATTTCCTTGTTCTTGACGCTTGTACAATTCCACTGAAGGGTGTGGAGACATTTGAATTTTATAAAATTTCATTTAAAAACGAGTTTATTTCCCACTTTAAACGGTAAGTTTATGTTACCAAATTTACGAATTATATCAGAGATGAATGACATAAGGTTTTCCAGGTGATTATCATTAGAAGATAAATTAGCCTGAGGAGCATAACCATTTGGGAGGAAGTAGGCGTTCTTATAATATTGTTGTGCGCTACGATATCATAGTCTACAGAATTTGGAACAGGTCTAGTTGGGTTAATTCTGAATACTGTCTTTCTATAAGATTAAGAAGCAGAAGGGACAGGGGAATACTTGATAACTCTTGAGATGAAAGGTCTCCTAACTGCATGGAGGCAAGCAGATGCCTCTAGATACGAAACATTTTCTTGGTACATCACCAATTAAATGCCTTTTTATTTTGAACGTTCAGGGCAACTTTTATGCCAAGTGATTATCAGAGCAGAACAGGCATATTGAGATATCCTTAACACAATTATCTCCAGTGTGCTCTTTTGAGCATTTGAAGTAGCGTGGCTTGATCTGTACTTAGCTTAGCTATCTGTACTTTTTACACATCCAAGGCAACATCACTTCAAGCACTCTATGGAAGGGAGGGAAGTAAGTAGGTTTAGACAGGAATTGATGAGTAAAAGCAGTATAAGTGAGAAGGAAGCTCTTGGCCTGAAAATTTAAGGACAAGAGTTTGGGTAGCCACCCACTCAATATCATCCTTTCTTTACTTTTCGATGTAATCTAGCCTTTATAAATTCTCTACCAGGGAGTAGTACCAACTCAGACACTAATTCCTCCATGGAAATATCAGATGGTATACCTCTAACAACAACCATTCTGGTAACATTGGAAGTTGGAATGACTGCTGATAGTTTGTATTTAGTAAGCAAAGACGATTTAATAAATTTATTGGCATCTGGGCAGTTTTAAATCCATTTTACAACCTAAATTTGTTATGCTTTGTTTTTCATATTTAGAAACCTTATTTTGGGATAAAATATGGCCGATCTTGACAGAATTGTATAAGCAAATGAAGGATTGGGTTCTATACACTTAAGGTGGATTATAAAAAGCCCCTATCACTATCTGTGTATTTTTCTATTCTAAAATATCAAGGCTGGTGTAAATATTTTGATATAGTGGTGATTGCGCACTTTACATTCCAATGAACGCTTGGTGTTAAATCTGTACATTTTCATTTTGAGGGACTGAAATCAGATGTACTACCGCTACTTACCAACTAACAAGTAGTGAACAACACAACAATAGTATTAACGGGGCTCGACACAAAGTAGTTAAAACATATCCAAAAATTGTTGAATCACGTGTTTTTTCCATGCTTATCTTTTAAATAATAATTTAGTTTGTAATTTTTTTTCTCCTTAAGAGTGCATACGCACTTTGAATTTAGGCAAAGGAAAATTGCATATAAAGCTCTCCTTATTTATGTTCATGGACTACAGTATCCACTTGGCATTAGGTAAACTGTACCTTATTTTAATATCACAAAATGTATATATAATTATACCTTACCTATTTCATGATTCCCATTTTCTTCAAATTTTGAGTTCTCATTTTCAAAATGCTCTTCCTCAACTTTAATAGATTTAAGGCCAAAAATTTCGTCCTTACATTCATTTTCTGTATCACATGCAACTGGCCTGATATCTATATGATGAATTGGTGTGAATTGAATCTCACCTCTAGCCTCATGCGGTTTTAGTATTGACTGAAACCAAATTATTTTTTAAATTAGGAAAAGAAGCCAGTGGTGGCGTAGGAGAATTCATACTACCCCATAGCATCCCGCAGATGTGGTAAAAAGGGACAGAGGAAAACTGAATCAGGAGATGGGCAGCAGCATCTTCCTGACAACAACTCCAAGTAATAATAAAAACCGGACAAAAGTGAGGGTTCCGAATAAACTTAAATAAGAATGAGGGTATATCCATCCCAGGAATCGAGACTCAACAATTCTTCAAAACAGATTCCCAAATGCCGGAAATTATTACGTTTATTGAGTAATATTACCCATAGATAATATTTCGTATATATATATACAATAGGGTAATATATAACATTATAACATAACATAAACACTCACTCCTGTCACCCAGAGGGGTAGGCAGAGACTACAGACTTCCATTTGGCACGATCCTGACACACCTCTCTCGCCTCCTTCACATCTATACACCTCCGCATACATGCTCGTCGGTTAAGGGTACTCCTAATTTGGCCCATTTTCAATAATTCGCCAATTTGGTCGATAAATTTTCGCCTAGGACGTCCCTTTCCGACTCTGCCATTCACTTCTGCAACATAAATTTTCTTTGTCACTCTTTCCTCATTCATTCTTTCCACATGACCAAACCACCGAAGCATTCCTTTCTTAATCCTGGTCACAACATCCTCTTGCAAACCACACTCTTCTCTTATTACACAATTTCTTACCCTGTCATTCAGATTCAGCCCCAACATACTCCTTAACGACCGCGTTTCTACTGCGTTCATTCTACTCTCGTGCTTCTTCTGCCACACCCAACTTTCACTACCATACGTTAAAGTAGGGACCAACACAGCATTGTGAATTGCCATACGTGCCTTTTTCGACACATTTTGACACTTCACAATAGAGTGCAGGGCCCCATTTACTCTATTTCCCGCATTCACTCGTCGTTCTATATCCTTATCATATCTCCCATCCCTGCTAAATACGCAGCCCAAATATACAAACTCATCTACTTGCTCGATCAACTCCCCTTCTATTCTTATTTCACAAATCGTTTTACTTTCTTCTCTTTCAAAAACCATAACCTTCGTCTTACTTGCGTTCACTTTCATACCCCTTTCTTTTAATGATCTGTTCATTAACGTAACCATCATTTGCAACTCGGCCGCCGACGACGCAGGGATAACTTGATCATCGGCGTACAAAAGGTATTTGACGGTTAACTCACCCATCCTTAATCCGCATTCTTCAACTTTCAAATTTTGCAAACAACTGTCCATAAATAGGTTGAACATAATAAGCATATAACATTATATATATATAATAGGGTAATATATAACATTATAAGCAGTTAGATAATTATTTTTGTGAAAATAAATACGTATCTTACTAAAATTCATAAAATATAGCCTATTCCTCTAACGAAAAAGTAACTTGGGTTAAAGGGGGTCATTGTAGAAGCGTGCTCGTTGCGACCCCTGCCAGCCCTTTTCAGGGCTGCAATTCTACACTTTTTCCCGTTGGTGTGGAATGCAGCGCGCAAAGCGGCGATGGGGACCGCCACCCGTCACGCACAGCCCGACACGGCGGAAGGTGGAGGACGGAGTGCAGAGTTGGCACGTGGAATGTTAGAGGGGGCATGAGAGATAAGACGAATGAGTTGATCGAAATAATGAAAGAAAGAGAATTAGATGTCGTGTGTATGTCGGAGACCAAACGGAAAGGCAGTGGTATTGAAGAGCTCCCTGGCGGGACGTTAGCTATATGGTCCGGAGTCCCGGAAAGCGAGAACGCCTGCCAAGGAGTGGGAGTGCTGTTGTCGTCCCGGTTGGTCGATCTTATGACTGAATACAAGGTTGTGAACTCAAGACTTCTCTGGGTTCGCTTCAAAATGGGACTGACGAAGTTATTCCTTTTGGCTGTTTATGCGCCGGTAGCTTCGTCGTCCAGGGCTGAGCTGGAGGAGTTTTGGGAGAATGTAAGAGAAGTTCTAGATTTGGTTAACGGAAACGAAAGAACTGTTGTATGTGGTGATTTGAATGGATGGGTAGGTATCGCTCGACCAGGATACGAGTCGGTGCTTGGAAAGTTTGGCAATAAAAGGGTTAATGATGCTGGCAAGCTTATACTGGCTGTATGCAAGGAAAAGGGTCTTCTTGTGACAAACACTATGTTTAATCACAGGAAGATCCATATGTACACTAGAGAAAGAAAGAATGAGAGAAGTATGATTGATTTGATCCTGGTGGATGACCGACTTCGAAAACAGGTGATGGATACACGAGTGTTCAGGGGTGCTGACCTGGGAACGGATCATTATCTAGTAATTACTAGATTTAGGGGTTTGTTCGCGGGTTGGCGCCACCGGACGGCAGTAACAGAACCACAGTCGGTCTGTCGCATCCGAAGCTGGAAGCTTCAGGAAGCGGATACTAGGGACAAATATCACACGAGGGTAGCCGAAAAGCTTGACACCATCGATGGCAGGAAAGAATGTGTGGAGAGAACATGGCAGAACCTTAGGAATGGAATGGTAAGTGCAGCGGAAGAAGTATGTGGTACGACAAAAAGAGGTAGTAGTAAAAGAAGAGATGCATGGTGGAATGATGAATTGAAAGAAGCTGTAAAAAAGAAGAAAAAAGCATGGTTAGACTACTTGGCCTCTAGTAACGATGAGCAAATGAGAGAGAAGATGAAAGAAAGATATAAGCTGCAGAAAGTTCATGCGAAAACATTGATTGAGGAAGTACGTGAAGGGTGTAGAATAGAAGCGGACGAGAGGTTGTCGCACAACTTTAGGGAAAACTCCAAACTCTTCTGGAAAGAGGTTGGAAGGTCCCGAAGTGGTGCGACAGCTTTAAGAATGAACAAAGTGCTTTCGAGAACCAATGACGTCCTCTCAGAAAAATCGGACGTCATGCAGCGATGGAGTGAATTTTATAGAGAAATGTATGCGTGTCATGATCTTAGTGAAGGATCCGGGGGTGACGCCGTGACTGGCACGCCAGACACGAACCTCGATGACACTGAGGTCATCAGCATGAAAGAGATTGAACGTGCGATTCGAAGTTTGAAATGTGGTAAGGCTGCGGGACTAGACAGAGTTACTGCTGAAATGGTCAAGTACGGTGGGCCTCGCGTCTGGGACAGCTTTCATCTGCTGTGCAATTTGTGCTGGCGGACGGGAGATGTCCCGGATGATTGGCGATCCGCGGTCATTGTGCCTTTATATAAAGGTAAAGGTTCACATTTTGACTGCGGGTGCTATCGGGCGATCAGCTTGACCAGTTTAGCAAGTAAAGTTTATTCGAAGGTTTTGACACGCAGGATGCAAGAGAAATCGGAAAGATTCTTATGGGAGGCACAATGCGGATTTAGACCTGGAAGAGGATGCACGGATCAAATGTTTTCTCTCCGCATGATCACGGAGAAGCTTCTGAGTGTTAACCAGAGGATTTTCTGTGCTTTTGTGGATCTGGAGAAAGCATTTGATAAGGTTATAAGGAAGAAAATGTGGGAACTGTTGCCGGGATATGGTGTGGATGGTCGATTGTTAAGGGCTGTGCAGTCACTTAACTATGACTGTAAAGCCTGTGTGCGGGTAGGGCATGACCTGTCACCCAGCAAAGGTGTGCTAAGGTCCTCCAGCAATTCTGCCATAAGGACTATATCGTCGGCAAATCGAAGGTGAGTGATGTACTCGCCATTAATGTTAATACCGTATCTTTTCCAGTCCAGTAGCTTGAAAACGTCTTCCAACGCAGCGGTGAAGAGTTTCGGGGACATAACGTCACCCTGTCTTACACCTCTCTGCAGTTGGATAGGTTTCAAACTCTGGTTCTGTACTCGGATAGCCATCGTAGCCCTACTGTACAAACACTTCAGCACTTCGATATACCAACTGTCAACTTGGCACCGCTGAAGGGACTGTAGCACCGCTCAAATTTCGACGGAATCAAAGGCTTTCTCGTAGTCCACATACGCCAGGCAAAGTGGCAGATTGTACTCTTCGGTCTTCTGTACAATCTGCCGCAGGGTATGTATGTGGTCTATGGTACTGAAGCCTTGTCGAAAACCGGCTTGTTCGGGAGGCTTGAAGTCGTCGAGTCTGCGTGCGAGACGATTCGTAATGACTCTCGAAAACAGCACGTAGACGCGGCTCAGAAGGAAAATCGGTCTGTAGTTCTTCAAGAGAGCGTTGTCGCCTTTCTTAAAGAACAAGACCACCGCACTTCTGCTCCACGCCCCCGGAGTAGTGCCACCACGGAGGACGGAATTGAAGAGCTTCTGAAGGACTTCAAGTACCGGTGTTCCACCCGCTTTCAGAAGCTCCGCTGTAATTCCATCCTCGCCTGGGGCCCTGCCGTTTTTAAGGTGCTGGAGAGCTATTTTAATCTCGCTCAGACTGACGTCCGGGATATGATCGGAATAGTGTCGGGTAAGACTTGCTCTTGGATCATTACTCACACTTGCGTGTGGCTCCAACGATGATGTGTACAGCTGTCCATAGAACCTCTCAATCTCACTCAAAATCTCAGGTGTCTCGGAAAAGATGCTGCCACACTCAGTCTTCAGCTTTGACAGTTGGCTCTTTCTGGCAGACAGATCTCTGGCAAAGACTTTGGAGCCCTGGTTCCGCTCGATCGCTTCTTTAATACGAGCAGTATTAAAGTTGCGTAAGTCTCGAAGCATGCATAATTTGGAGATCTGTCTGTTCAGTTGCCTGTATGCTGTCAAATCTGTTGAAGATTGCAGCCTCATCTCCCGTCTAACAGCCATGATATTAAGAGTGTGATCGGAGAGTTTTTGTGTTCTTCTGCGGCGGGTCTTGCAGAACTTAGCTCCGACCGCCTGGACAGTTTCCACGAGCTTGTCATTCATATCGTCTATGGCGGCGATGTCATCGCGCCGCAAGCGAAAACACACCGAAGCCTAAATCACGCTATCAACATTCCGAATCATAAACAGCATATATAGAACATCTCCGAACTATCACACGGAGCGTTGGCCGCTCCCCGGGCAGAACACTTTGCCCGGAGGGAGATCTCCTCTTTTCCTTCTACGGCCATAGTGGTGACCCCGACGTGATCTGAACACGCAACCAAACACCTTCGGAACCTACAACTTCAAGCCTTCGTCATTATCCCCAAGAACCCCTACCATTCACTACTGAGAATCGTCTTCTGCAGTATTCAGTTCCTGCAAGCCAGTCCAACTTGTCTTCATCTCGACTCACCGCAGATTTATAAGGCAGACTTCTGGCACTTGCTCCGGCACACCGTTCTCACCGGCATCACTTGCCAGTGCGTAGTAAGGCATGCATTACACATCGGCATATCATTCGCACCGGTGTCACTTGCCCTTACGCACACAGCATGCATTCCCCACCGACATTAAAAGACACACCGGCAATCGGACTGCACTATCGACCTCCGGTCTGAGCAGGGGGGTGATGTGGCGGCGCTATCATCGCGCCGCAAGCGAAAACACACCGAAGCCTAAATCACGCTATCAACATTCCGAATAATAAACAACACATATAGAACATCTCCGAACTATCACACGGAGCGTTGTCCGCTCCCCGGGCAGAACACCTTGCCCGGCGGGACATCTCCCCTTTTCCTTCTACGGCCATACGTCCACTGCATTGCAATCTTCTAGGCACTGAAAGCGGTTACGTAACTCGAGCTGAAAAGTCTCGGGATTCTGGATTAGAGTACGAGGGGGACGGAGCGTTGACTTCATTAGACGAGACCTCTCCAACTTAACGTTTAGGTTCAGTGTGCCTGTAACCATTCGGTGATCGCTGCCAGTTTTCACCCTTGCGATCACTGAGATATCACTGAACAGTTGGCGTCTGGTCGTTATAATGAAGTCAATCTCATTTTTGTCGAACCATCGGAGCTCGACCAGGTCCACTTCCTGTGGGGCCGCTTCTGGAAGAAAGAGTTCATCATAAAGAGTCCCTCTTTCTCCATAAAGTCAGCCAGCTGCTGGCCCCTACGGTTCCGTTGCCCTACTCCTAATTTCCCTAACTTCAGCTCACCGCCTTCTCTTATGCCTAGTTTTGCGTTGAAGTCTCCCATCAGCACCGTGTAGTGGATTTTGGAGGAATGCATGGCTCTAGAAATATCCTCATACATTTCCTCCACCTCCTCATCGGGATGTGCCGAGGTTGGTGTGTAGACCTGTATGACCTTCAGCGAATGCCGTTTGGTGATTCTGAGTATCAGGTACGCGACCCTCGTCGACACACTCCCAATCTTTACAACGTTGTTGGCGAGAGACTTTTGGACGATAAATCCGACACCTCCTTGAGACAGATGGTCGCCCTCCCGGTGATAGAACAAGTTGCCGGACTCGAGGATTACCGTGTCCTCCCCTTCTCTTCGGACCTCAGATAATCCAATAATATGCCAGCGCAACTTGTCCACCTCTTCTTCCAACTCCAGTATCTTCTCGTCAGTCCTCAGGGTGCGTGCATTATACGTTGCCAGGTCGAGTCGTCGTAGGTGGCAACCAAACCTCCACCGGAGATTCTTAGCACCCACTGCCCCGCCGTTACCATGGTCGCCACCGTAGCCCTGGCTACGGTGGCGACCGTATTCCTGAATAGCGGGGCCGCCGGGGACTGAGGGCCGTTTGTTTGCGTCGTTGCTCATGGGAGGATATTTGCCATAGTTGCCACGCTTGGCGAGCGGGTTGGCAACCGCAGTTTTTTATTATCTTATTGTTGTTATTAGGAAGATGCTGCTGCCCATCTCCTTTCCATCTCCCTCTGTCGCCTCTTACGACACCCACGGCAAGATATGGGGTAGTGGATATTCTTAACCGCCACTACACGGCCATAATAATAATAATAATATTCTTTATTTGCAAGAATATGACTGTACAATGGAGTTCGAGTATAATTCGTTCTACATATTCTACCTCAGCTGTGTGCAAATATTAATGGTCAAATAACTTATACAACAATACTTATCGAATTTTTAACATCACAAAAATTTTTAACATTACTCAGTCGATTTGATAATTAATTAATTAACAGTGACAGAAAAAAATGTCAATAAAATGTATAAGTATTATTATGGCTCATTGTCAAATAATCATATTCTTATGTCAATAATTATATAAAGTAAATTATAAATGTTACATCATACACAATTGTCATGAATTTATTTCAATATTTATGTCTAATTTACTAATTAAATAAATAAAATTTTTAATTTTATAAAAATACAATAATTCATACATTATTTTAAACACTGTGTCAAACTCAAAATATCGCCTACTTATGTGCAAAGAATTCTTTAATTGAGTAGAAAGATTGCTGGATGAGCCATTTTTTTAGGTGAGTTTTCATTCTTATTGTTGGTAACTCTCTAATCGCTTTAGGTATCTTATTAAAAACTTTTATACACATTATGTAACAATTTTTATGAAACAAAGCTGTCCTGCAGGCAGGCATTAACAATCTAGTTGGGTCCATTTTACCTATAATGGAATTGTCGTGAGCGCTATGAAATAAACACCGATATTTTTTTTTTGACAAATATACACACCTCTAATATATACAGTCCAGTCAGCGTCAGCAAATTATTATTTTTAAATTAAGGTCTACATGATTCCAGAGGCCCAACATTACATAGAGCTCGTATACATTTCTTTTGACTGATAAATGCTTTGCTTACGCCAGTCGAGTTTCCCCATAAAAAAGACCATACCTCAACACAGATTCGATGTATTCGTAATATGCAGTAAGCGCAGCTCCTTTTAGGATTTAATGGATGAAATTATAGGCTTTAATGGATGAAATGGATACTACCGTGGACCCTCCTGCAGGCAACTGCTCCAGAACTGCATTCGACTCAATAGCCTGTTGTTGTAAACTTCTGCAATGGTTGAGTTTTGCGTGACAGGTGAAACAGACAATTATGGGACTCTCGTTCTCATCCATCTGAAAATATGAAAGTTCAAAAAAAAACTTAAATATATAAGTTAGTAATTAAATCTATTGGATACCACAATTCTCTTCATCAACATAATTTTTTAATATTCAAGTGCCAAATGAAACTTACAATACATCTGACGGTAAGTAGAATAGAATAGAATAATTTTTTGTTCAATATAGTTTACATGTAATTCTTATTGAAAGTCATTTTTTACTTTACCACTGGTTCAGAAAAACCTCTATCCTGGGAAGAACCAGCAAGAAACCCAGCAGGACTTTTTTTAAATAAATTTTACAATGTGAATCGTTACAAACTACAGTAGAAGTCCATTAGTCCGGAATGCCCGATAGTCCGGCATCCCTCTTTGGTTTTCGGTTTTCACCAAAAGTATGTTTTTAAAGCAAATAAAAACGCTCAAGAGCTATTTGGAAGTTTTCGGGGTAGTTCGGGATCATCTGAAAGCACTCGGTATTGTTCGGAAACAATTACGTAGTAGGCAGCCAGCTAGTTAGAGCTCCGTTAATCAATCACGAAGCTCTTCGCCATTTATACTAAACGTCAAAAGTCAAGAAAACAAAAAGAAATTCGTGACTTTTTTAAATCTAAGTGAAATATGTTTTACAGTATGTGTACATACATTATGTATATGAAATGTAAAATAAACTTTGTTGTATGTAAATACATACATATTTGCATACTGTATTTGTAGTTTAATTATTAACCTAATTGAATAAAACTACTATTTACGGATTTTATCGCGTTTAATTACTTTAATTTATTTTTATTATTATCCCGACGTTTCGGGTGCTTTACAGTACCCATGGTCACGGGCGGGGGGGGGACTGAGATGTTTGACGTCCCAATGTCATAGTTAGTCCCCCCGTGACCATGGGTACTGTAAAGCACCCGAAACGTCGGGATAATAAAAATAAATTAAAGTAATTAAACGCGATAAAATCCGTAAATAGTAGTTTTATTCAATGTGTAGTGTTCGCGTAAATTTAAGAAATCATTATTAACCTAATTGTTCTTATAATTACCACCCGATAGACCGGAATTTTCGGTAGACCGGCACCGAGCCGGTCCCGAACGTGCCAGATTATCGGACTTCTACTGTATATACAAAATTTATTTTTGGAATAGCTTGGAAGAAATCACCTCATTCCCAGATATTATTATCAACCATGTATTAATTTATATTATAAGCCTTTTATATAGTTTTTGTTTAATTAAATATTTCTTAATTAATTATTATTATTAAGTGAAACCTGTAGCCCATGGGCTTCTGCAACAAACTTCAAGCAAAAGGATACAGATGTAGTTTTACCTTTGAAGACTAAGATGTACATGGTAGAGCCATGCTGCAGTTATATTAGTAGTATAGTTGTAGCACGAATGGATAAGCCCAACTGGGCAAGCACCACACTCTCACTGAATAACAACGTAAAATAGTAGCTTAATACGTTTTGTATGGTAAGTATAGAGAACCCGACACCCTTTTTATTTGGAAATGAGGCATTCCATCTTAGTCCTCACGAGTGACAATGCATTTGCATTTTGATTTGTAATTGAGGTTAGATATAGATGTCTATCATACGGGCCACAGCAACCACTTACCATCAGGTGGACTGTGTGCTCGTTTGTCACCCGCCTGTTATTATACTGGCTCTCAATGTCCTGCAGACTGAAGCACTTACTGCTGCTCTGTAGCAGAAATACATAGGTAAAAGGAAGATAACCACCCAGACAGACTCCTGGGCACACAAAGCTCCTACCACCCAGTGAATCATCTGTTATTATACTGGCTCTCAATGTCTTTCAGACAGAAGCACTTACTGCTGCTCTGTAGCAGAAATAGGTAAGAGTAAGATAACCACCCAGACAGACTCCTGGGCACACAAAGCTCCTACCACCCAGCGAATCATCTGTTATTATACTGGCTCTCAATGTCCTTCACACAGAAGCACTTACTGCTGCTCTGTAGCAGAAATAGGTAAGAGTAAGATAACCACCCAGACAGACTCCTGGGCACACAAAGCTCCTACCACCCAGTGAATCATCTGTTATTATACTGGCTCTCAATGTCCTTCAGACAGAAGCACTTACTGCTGCTCTGTAGCAGAAATAGGTAAGAGTAAGATAACCACCCAGACAGACTCCTGGGCACACAAAGCTCCTACCACCCAGTGAATCATCGGTTATTATACTGGCTCTCAATGTCCTTCAGACTGAAGCACTTACTGCTGCTCTGTAGCAGAAATAGTTAAGAGTAAGATAACCACCCAGACAGACTCCTGGGCACACAAAGCTCCTACCACCCAGTGAATCATCTGTTATTATACTGGCTCTCAATGTCCTTCAGACAGAAGCACTTACTGCTGTTCTGTAGCAGAAATAGGTAAGAGTAAGATAACCACCCAGACAGACTCCTGGACACACAAAGCTCCTACCACCCAGTGAATCATCTGTTATTATACTGGCTCTCAATGTCCTTCAGACAGAAGCACTTACTGCTGCTTTGTAGCAGAAATAGGTAAGAGTAAGATAACCACCCAGACAGACTCCTGGACACACAAAAGCTCCTACCACCCAGTGAATCATCATCACCGCAACAACACAGTCCTAAGCCACCCATATCCATCGACTTCCTATTTACTAGATCGCCACTATCTAGTGAGGGCCTACTCCACAATTTTCTTACCAGTAGAGGCTATCACCCTAGAATTATGTATACCCATAGTTAGTTCAGTAAGCTATAAATACACAATATTCTAGAAGTCTGTAGGTGTCTCCATGAGATTAGCAGATATAATTTTAAAAGCAGTAGATTGAGGTATTTTCAAGTTTTAGCTTTCAAAATTCATTCGTACTAAACCTTCTTTCAAATTTAACATTTAACTACTAGCATCACTATTAACATTACTAATACTTCTCTTATTTGCCCCAGGTAAACTGAAACTGCTTGCGCTAGGAGTAATTTACAACAATTGACAAATAGCAGATTTGAACTTACTACTTTCTTGAGTTTGCAGTCTGCACCACTATTAGGCCACTGTTACTTAGTTTCAAATGGAAAAACAACTATATACACCCCTAGCAGTTTTAACCTTTTTAAATTTATGAAGCAGTATGAAGTAAGTTCCAGGTAGGTTTGGACATCTAACAAATATATTATTTTATCTCATAAGGATATGGGCTGCAGCATTTTCCTCATAACAGGTCGGAATATTAAAAATACTGCAGATACCAACCAGCCTGTCTAGTGTGGAAACTATGGCAAATAATAATAATAATACCACAAATGAAACTAAAATATATAAAACATGTTTTCAACCTATTTTAGAATATGCATTTCAAATTATATTGAGTTGCTGGAGAAACTTCAACACAGATATTCAAATTTCTAGATCATTGAAAACATACTATATGTGTAGTCTGAAAACTTTTTTATGCAATTAGGGTGACAACCTAGCACACAGTTCACTTGATGGGAAGTGAATGCCCATAGACATCTAAATTTATCTACAATTAAGAATCAAAATGCAGATGTGCATTTTGATTTACCCCTGACGACCAAGATGGTACATCTCGCCTTAGTAAAAAGGGTGTCCCGTGCTTTACATTCACCATTAAAATCAGAGCAGTATTAAGCTGCTATTTAACGATGGTATTACCACATAAAAAAAATGATACCAACGTCTTTCAGTCAAAATTTTGGTCACTATGGTGACTATTATCAGCGCAGGACAGGATTATATTGCATATGAAGGTAAACAAGCACATGTGCCTATTGTTCCCTTTTCTGATTACTCAGTCCGATAGGAATATGACAAATATGAGAGTGAGGGAATTTCTGTGTCTGTAAGCAGCATTTTATAGTCCGATAGAACGGCTTTAAGTGGTTGAAAGACCAAACCACGTTTGATGTTAATTTCTTGACATAAAATTGCAATAATACTCGGTAATATGTACTAGAACAGACACCGCTAAAAATCTATGCAGCAGTGCGGGTCGCGTGGAAGACACAATGTACCTTTTTATGGCACAGGCTCAGTAAGTAAGCAACTAAGTCTTGGTGTCCGTTCTTGTACGTGGCAAGGTTTTAGACTAACTATTGTTTTTCAGGTTCTGGTTGCATTTGTCACTATATTTAACGCTACAACTTAGCCTAGCCACGATCTATCGCATTCTATGTCAGGCAAGTTATAATGTATTTCTCCGGTAATAACAACAAATTACCGCAACTATAATTAGCAATAATAAGAAATGGGTGCGTTTGGCAGAAAAAAGCGCTAGCAAGCGCTTACAAGCGCTGAAATAGTTTTCGGCCAGGACACGATTGCTACTTCAGTAGCGCTGACACAATCCGCCATTTTAATTATTTAATTTGTTCTTATTTAATTTGTTTGTTTTGAAGTAGAGTTTATAAGTTGTTTTTTGCAATATTAGTTTTAAGTAATATAATGACATGAATAGACATATATACATTTTATTAAAAATCATGATTGGTAAGTTTTAATATGAATACTTCACAAACATATATATTACATATATATAAGGTTAGGTTCCCAGGTTAAAACTAACATCGTGCCCTAGAGGAAAATAGCCACTTACGATTTGACAGCGCTTACCGCTTACGATCGCCATTTTGCTTCCAAGCGCTTGCTAGCGCTTTTTTTGCCAAACGCACCCAATGTTAACAAACTTGCAAAAGTGTTCGTCAATGTTTTGTACAAATTTTGGAGACCAGTCTTCTTTAGTACGAACATGCGTACATTAACGCTTAAACAAATTCTACAAACTCCACTTGAGGCCATCCTGTTTCTTATAGCTTTAATATAATTGAGTTCTCTTTTTCATCGATAAACTGGAGTTTTGAAATTTCAGTTTTCAGTCCAAACCTTAAAATTACTCTGTGCTTAATTTTATACACAAAGGGCAAAGGTAGACGTGGGCGTTATTTCACGTCTCTAGATACAGTAACTGGCTACGCGGCATGTAACCGAATCACTAGTTTCGAGTCATATTACAACTAGTGATTTTTGTAAATGCGTTACTTATTACTGTTAACCGTGATTATTGCGAGAGTCGACTGTCGGCCGGTCAAACGCAAAGCGCACATGTGGCATACAACAATAAACAAAACAGCGTTTGTAACAGTATTATTGTACTTTTAATTTTCATACGTAAGACTATATACATAAACAATAAAATAGAATAATCTCTGTTTGTAAATAATTTCAACGGTCGATTCCGGGAAGCGGGAGTCACATTGAACTTAAGTAAAATAATTTTTAAAACATTTTTGACGGAGTCATGAACTCGTTTGTTATTAAAATCAAAATAAAACTAAAAATATATATAAAAAATTTAAATGTTTATAATATTATAAAACTTAAAAACTGTGTGTAAATAGCCAAACAAACAAACAAATTTACAGTGTAAATAAAAGTGCAAAAACAAACGATAGTGAAAACGTTGAAAAAGTGTAAATAAACTGTAAATATCAATAATCATTGTACAAACAATCAAATTGACTTGTAAATATGCCTGCATTAATAATTTTATGAAAATCTTAGTGTCATAATAAACGCAAATCAATCATAAATACATTTAATGCAGTCAGTCCTAAACCTGAATAGAGTATGAAGGGAAGTTAATTTATTGATTTAACTGTATAGCTACTAACACTTAGATTGTGGTAAAATTTATTTTCGTTACGTGTGTAACTGTATAGTTGGTGGTGATATTTATCCAAACAATCACAGTAGCCGAATAAAAGTAGCCAGTTACAAAAATCACCAGTTTTGAAACAGGTGACGCCGACCAAGTCACTGGTTGCGTTACGTTTCTTGAAAATGACGTAACGACCCACGTCTAGGCAAAGGCATTCCTCCTATCTGATTCTGATTCGTATTCAGTGTTTTTTTATTTTATTTAACTGGCTTTACGGCTCTGGGTTCTAGCCCTTCTGAGCCTATCATTTCTTTCAGAATCTTCATTTTATTTCATTTTTTCTTCATAATATGCTGATGCGTCACATTGCGAAGTATTTGGGCGTAGAGAGAGGATATACAATAGACTCCTCATCAAAAAAAGAAATAACTAGAGTGAGAAGAAGCATATTAAAAATACGGTATGAGAGAAAGGGACTGAGTTTAAGTCGTTTGTCTCTATTTGCGTACGAGTTTTTTGCTGTCTGCCACCAGTTTTGTTGATAGCAGACAAATGAGTGGTATCTAATTCATTTTCGTTATAAATACCGTTGTAACGCATATTTTTTTGTTAAAAGTGACTGTAAAACCTATTATATATATATTACTAAGCTAACAGATGTTTAACGTTAAAATTACGAAAGTTTTAAGTAAGATAACACAAAATAATAAAGAAAATAAATTCAGCTTTATCTCTATAAACCAACCAAAATGTGAAGCATGCCAATACAGATAATTACATATTGAATCCGGGCCGCCAAATTGTACTTACATCTTATAATCTGCTTTTGTTTTGTTAAATGTATATTTGTTTGTGGTGTACAATAAAAGTATATTCATTCATTCATATTGAATTCAGGTCACATGCACATAGTCGGATTATACTACTTATATCTCACACATCATATTCTGATGACTTCTATAGTCTGTACACTCCCTCTACGTTTTTGGGAGATTTTGACGACAGCTCAACCCAGCGGACTATTGATGATGACAACCACTCAAGTTCATAAGGCGCCTAAGCGATCAAATTAACTTAAGGTTTATATCAACATCACTTTTTCGTCGTTTTCTCTAATAGTTCATACGCGCAGACGCTTAATTCACAAAATCGCATCACTATTACGAATTAAAACCCACTTCAAATCACTATTCAAGCGACAAAACAGGAGCGACAATCCGTCGACGGCCAAGTTCCCGCCAAAACTCATTGAGTGTTTTCAAAAAATATGCAGCATAGATAAATACCGCACTAGGTATGAGACCGATATATCAAAACATGACTATTAACTTTATGTTTTCAAAATAACATATCTGTTGGCGACGCGCCTATAAGAATATTTCAATTTATTAAGTTAACCGATTACGAATAGCTTCTAAAAAGCAAATTATCGAGCGGCAATATTCTGATAAGAAAATGCTTAGTTGAATCTTAAAGAAATATCGAACTATTGATATGAAGGTCTTGGGTTCGACTCCCAGGCCGGAATAGTTTATTGTTTTCCTAGTAATATCTCTTAATAAATTCATATAGGGATTTATTAAGATATAAATTATGTTACTGTTGATCAGAACTAGTTTTCAACGTTTGAGAATTGTTCAAATAGTGTGAGTACATAGACGCACGCTAGCCACGTACTTAGGAGGCCAAATATGTAAAAATTTAAATATTTGTAATTTCAACAATTTATGTAAAAATGACTTGTAAAATATTTCATTGATTGTACGTGCAAAAGAGGCGAATTCTGTGTTATTTTTATGTGAAAATTCCTGTGAATAAGTGAAATAATGATAGTTTTGTATAAGAAATTTAAAAGTGTTTTAATAGTGAAATGTATAGAGAAAATGTAAATTAAACTATTGTATTGGTTAAGATATGTATAATTTCAAGTGGAAAACATTGTTTTAACTTTTTATGTTAAATATTTAAGAAATTCCAACTTCGAACATGTGAGTAAAATAGGCATATTTTGTTAAATAAATAAAAGGTTTTTTGTGATATGAAAATGTAATGTAAATCGTAGAATAGATATTTTTTTGTGCTATCTATACAAGTAAATTGTGTAAATGTATGTCTCATACAAATACAGTCATTGAGTAAACCGTGAGAGAGTGATAGAACAAATTGATGTAATTGAGTTGCGCAAGCGCACGAATGGCGCGGCTCCCTTTCGCGTATAGCTCTGGGGTAGCTCAGTAAACGAGTTTTCTTGCAATTCGTTCGGGGAAGTTCGGGAATCCTTTGGAAAAGTTCGGTAAAAGTGCAAGACCAGCAGTCAATAAGAAGAAGAAAGAAAAAGTGTAGGGAAATGATAGGGAAAAGTAATTACTCTCTCACGGAACGGTTTGAAGATAATTGCTGTTTTATTCCCAAGGAATTCTCCCCTCAAATAATACAGTCCACATCGAAGAATTAAGGCGTTGGGACCGGGACGACTTCGGAAGACCCGTAATCCGCGCCTGAACCTATTTTCAGAAAAGGAAGAGGTTATCGCCCTTGTGTGTTACTCCGTTGCGGAGATCACATACGTTGTTCCCGAACCCAACGTAGGCGTTATAGGAGGCCGGATGGAGAGAAGCCTCGATTCCCCCCTTCTGTTTCTTAGTCGAATGTTTACGTTTGCCTGGATCCGCTGAGAAAGCAAGAACCGTTAAGTCTACACGACTACGGACGATTTAGCAGCTTTAAGAAATTCCTTCGGGCAACTACACGCACCTTACAAGCGGTAGAAAAATTCAAGAATTTAAGAAAGTCGGTTAAAGGACCCGACAACGCAGCCGAAAAGTCGGTTATGTGTTCCAACGAAGTTTTAGCAAAGTCGGTTAAAGGACCCGATAGCGCGTTGGACATAGCGCTCTTGAAAAAAGCTGAATTATTAATTTGGAAGTTCGTTCAAGACGAGTGTTTCCATTCGGAAATAAAATGCTTGAAAGCAGGCAAAGGCGTTGAAAGAAGTTCACGCTTAAGTAAATTATCTATGGAAATAGGAGAAGATAACTTACTCCGTTTGAATGGGCGTTTACCTTTCAAGTCTAATTTGACTGAGGAAAGTAGAAAACCTGTCGTATTAGACGGTAAACACGAAATCGTTAAAATGATGATTAGAGAAGTTCATCATCATTTTGGACATGCCAATCACCAGACGGTGATGAATGAGGTGAACCAAAAATTTTATGTCTTGAACCTGCGTAATGTAGTACGAAGTATGTCACATCATTGTCAGTGGTGCAGGACATACAGGTCAAAACCGCAGAACGTGCCACAAGGAAATCTGCACAGAGGTTAGCCGACCATTTTTGGACAAGATGGCTAAAAGAATACATGCCTACTTTAATACCTCGAACAGGTAATAACGGAAAGTTTATGGAGCCTAAAGAAGGTGATATTGTCTTGATAATAGATCATTCGTTGCTACGAAATATGTGGCCAAAAGGCAAGATTAGTAGGACGCTACCGGGACCAGACGGTCACACCAGAGTGGTTGACGTCATTACTAGCACAGGTATCTTAAGGAGACCTACATCCAGAATAATAGTCCTGGTACCCGCGACGCCTCCCAAATGATGGTGCTGATGCACGGGGGGGGGGGGGAGATTGTTGGCGACGCGCCTATAAGAATATTTCAATTTATTAAGTTAACCGATTACGAATAGCTTCTAAAAAGCAAATTATCGAGCAGCAATATTCTGATAAGAAAATGCTTAGTTGAATCTTAAAGAAATATCGAATTAATGTTATGAAGGTCTTGGGTTCGACTCCCAGGCCGGAATAGTTTATCGTTTTCCTAGTAATATCTCTTAATAAATTCATATAGGGAATTTTTAAGATATAAATTATGTTACCGGATTTGTTCCCCGGTTGAAATCATCTTTCCAATGATGATAATTTAAAGAAATATTAAAATAAAGTTAGAGACCGGATTTGTTCCCCGGTCGAGATGATCACTTTGTGAGTAAATAGAATTAATGGAAATTAATTGCATAAGTGTTGTCTTATATGGGTTTGATATGTTTTGTATGAAAACATTCACTTATATTGTTTGATAAGAAACATGATTACTGATAAGAATCTGATTAGAACTAGTTTTCAACGTTTTAGAATTGTGTAGAAGCATTTATTCACCTAATATTGTTGATATTAGACTTTCCATTTTTTCTGATAGTCGATAGCCGTGTAAAGGTTAGTTGTTCAAATAGTGTGAGTACATAGACGCACGCTAGCCACGTACTTAGGAGGCCAAATATGTAAAAATTTTAATATTTGTAATTTCAGCAATTTATGTAAAAATTATTTGTAAAATATTTCAGATTGATTGTACGTGCAAAAGAGGTGAATTCTGTGTTATTTTTATGTGAAAATTCCTGTGAATAAGTGAAATAATGATAGTTTTGTACATACATAAACACTCACGCCTGTCACCCAGAGGGGTAGGCAGAGACTACAGACTTCCATTTGGCACGATCCTGACACACCTCTTTCGCCTCCTTCACATCCATATATCTACGCATACATGCTCGTCGGTTAAGGGTACTTCTAACGTGGCCCATTTTCAAAATATCGCCAATTTGGTCGATAAACTTTTTCCTAGGGCGTCCCTTCCCGACTCGGCCGTTCACATCTGCCATATAAATTTGCTTTGTCACTCTTTCCTCATTCATTCTTTCCACATGACCAAACCACCGAAGCATTCCTTTCTTAATCCTGGTCACAACATCATCTTGCATACCACATTTATCCCTTATCACGCAATTTCTCACCCTGTCATTCAGATTCAACCCTAGCATATTCCTTAAAGACCGCATTTCTACAGCATTTATTCTACTTTCGTGCTTCTTCTGCCACACCCAGCTTTCACTACCATACATTAAAGTAGGTACTAACACAGAATTATGAATCACCATACGTGCCTGTTTTGACACATTCTGGTTCTCCATAATAGAGTGTAGTGCCCCATTCACTCTATTCCCTGCATTTACTCGTCGTTCTATATCCCTATCATATCTACCATCCCTGCTAAATACACATCCCAAATACACAAACTCATCCACTTGCTCAATTAACTCTCCTTCTATTCTTATTTCACATACCGTTTTGCTTTCTTCTCTTTCAAAAACCATCACTTTCGTCTTACATGTGTTCACTTTCATTCCCCTTTCTTTTAATTCCCATTTCATTAATGTAACCATCATTTGCAATTCAGACGCCGATGACGCAAATATGACTTGATCATCGGCATACAAAAGGCATTTGACGGTTAACTCGCCCATTCTTAACCCACATTCTTCATCTTTCAAAGTTTGCAAACACCGGTCCATAAATAGGTTGAACAGCCAAGGGGAAGCTACACAGCCCTGTCTGACACCTTTTTGGATGCCAAACCAGTCCGAGTAGACCCCATTGATCCTGACACAAGCACTAGAGTCCCTATAAAGAGACCTCAATGCCTGTATCAAACCAGCGCTCAACCCATATGAGTTCAGTGTTTGCCATAACACATTCCTGTCCACTCTGTCATAAGCCTTTTCCAAGTCCATGAATGCACAAAAAACTTTCTGGTTTTTGGCCAAAAACTTCTCCGCAATCATGCGCATGGAAAAGACCTGATCTGTACACCCCATTCCCTTTCTAAAACCCGCTTGCACATCCCAAATTTTTCCATCAGTTTCTTTCATAACTCTTTCAATTAACACCTTAGCATACAGTTTACCCACAATACTAAGCAAGCTGATACCGCGGTAGTTTTTGCAGTCCTGCTGTGACCCTTTTCCTTTATATATTGGTACTATTACTGCTTTGCACCAGTCATCCGGTACCCGTTTTAATTCCCAACATAAATTAAACAAGGTGTACAGCAGGCCTGCCACCACTCCCTCTCCAGCCCTTAGCATCTCGAGTGATACTCTATCATATCCAGCTGCCTTACCTGCTTTCATGCTTTTCATTGCTTTCATCTACACTTATCTCCATACCCCTTTCCACTTCTTTCGGAATTTCTAGTTCATTTAAATCAGACGACTCTTCACTCATAAATACGCCTTCAAAGTATTCCTTCCATCTGTTTAAATTCGAAACTTCATCATTCAGAATACATCCATTCTCGTCTCTTATAGCATTTATTATATGCTGTTTTGTATTTCCCCTGGCAGTTCTTACGAGTTTCCAGAACATTTTTATGTTAGCCTGGAAATTATCAGATATCCTTCTATCATTCTTATCCGTTCTTTCTTTCTTTTTCCTTTCAACAGCTTCTTTTACTCTCTTATTTAGACGTCTAAATTCTGCCTTTTTTCTTTCAATCTCATCATTCATACCAGAAGAATTACCAGCTTTGGTTGCTAGTAAATCTAACCATGCTTTCTTCTTTGATTCAACTTCCACCCGTACCTCATCATCCCACCATAACGTATTACTTTTCCTTTCATTTGTTCTCTTACTTACACCACATACTTCGGTGGCGGTATCCACCAAACCTTTCTTTATATTATCCCACACAGTATTCAAGTCTAAATCATTCATACACACCTCATTCAAACATCTAATATTTTCTCTCAGTCTACATTTATACTTCTCTTTCACATCTTCATCTTGTAACTTCTCTATTCTTATACGCTGTAACGCAGTGGTAGGCACAGATGTCCGATGCCGCCAACGCTTGAAAAGACCATTAATTCGACATAAGACCAGGTAATGATCCGTCCCTACGTTGGACCCCCGGTAAACCCTTGTATCTACGACTGCGCTCCTCATTCTTTCATCCACAATTACGAAATCTATCATGCTTCTATCATCACCTCTTTCCCATGTATACATGTGAATCTTCTTATGACGAAAAAAAGTATTCGTCACAAAAAGATTCTTTTCCGCACATACGGTGAGGAGGTCTTCACCATTCTCATTTATACTTTCATCACCAAACGTTCCCAATATCCTTTCATAACCAGACCTCTTCACCCCAACCCTTCCATTAAAGTCTCCTAACATAATAATATTTTCATTTTCCTTACATTTTGTCAACACCATCCTTACCATGTCCCAAAACTGCTCTCGGATGTAAGTGGGCTTAGACATGTCTGGGGCGTACACCCCTAGCAGAACAGCTTTTTTAAGCCCACTTTCATTCGTATCCATAGCAGTCTCGGGCTTACACATTCATACTCTTTCACACATTTACCCATTCTTTCTGAAAGGATGAAACCGACTCCCTGGCATGCCCGTTCGGTCTCGCCTACACCAGACCAATACGCGGTATACGTACCATGTGCAGTGGCATCCTTTCCCTTTCGTTTCGTCTCATTCACACATCTATTCCTCTGTCATTCATCATTTCGTCAAAAGGCGACTCTACAGCCCCCCGCCAATCCTGCCACAGAACGGCAACCCTCCAAGAAGAGGAGGCGGGAGAGGAACAGGAAGAAGTCGCAGCCTCCTCAGGCTGTAACCTCTACCCCGACACCAACTGCACCAGTAGCCCCCCAGGCGCAGGTTACTAGAGAGAGAACTAGGAGCATGGGTGGAGTGCCAGAAAGGGCTGAACACAGAGCCCGCTCTGTTGGAAGAGCACGCCCCACCCAAAAGCACAGCGAGCAAATCCAGGACACCCAACACCCGAGACAATTGCCAACGCCTTCCCATAGGAGAACACCTACCACCGGCCTCGAAACAGCAGACGCAATCCAGCGTCTGGTTGGTATTGCCATCGAGGTCGGTACGCAGGTCCTGGCAGATATCAGGACCGGGACAGACCCAATCACAGCCATCATGAAGGCGCTGGCAAACCTCCTAGCCCGGCACTATGGAGGAGAGTAACCTGCGCCTCCTATACTGGAACCCGGACGGTATACAGCAGAAGCTGCATGAACTCCGCACTGTTGCTCAGCAACAGGATCTGCACGTCATCTTGCTGGGAGAAACGAAGCTCAACCCAAGAACGCACATAAAGCTGCCCAATTACCACCTGTACAGAAGGGACGAGGTCACTGCTCAAGGGGCTGCCTATAGAGGGACGGCAGTTCTAGTGAGGAGGGACATCGTCCACCAGGAACTGGAATTACCATCATACCAGTCAATGCGTTCTATCGGCATAAAAATGGAGGCGGCGGGCGAGGAACTTAAGATCTATGCAGCATACCGCCCGCCAGGGACTCCATTTTGCCCCTCAGACATCCGGACAATAATGGAAGGCGACACGCCCACTATCGTCGCCGGGGACCTAAACGCCAAACACCCGGCATGGGGGTCCAGAGTGATCACCCCGCCGGGTCGTGAACTTTACAATGATGCTGAAGATAACAACTATGACGTTTTAGGTCCCGAGGAGCCAACGCACATCCCGTCCAACTCACGGCAGTATCCGGATGTATTGGACATCGTGCTCTCCAGGAACATCAACTACCCAGTAGTGGTAGAGGTGCTATACGACCTGAGCTCACAGCACCTCCCGATTCTGATAACCCTTGGCACAAAGGCGGTGACTACGCCGCCCAGAGCAACCAAGACACGTGTTGACTGGAGGCGCTATGCACAACACCTGCAAGCGAGACCTCCAGCACACATGCCGATAAGCACAGCGGACGACGTAGAGGCCGCTGCTACTAGAATAACTAAAAACATCCAAGAGGCCCTCAACGCGGCCTCTACGATCGTCCCGATAACAGCAAGGCGTGACGATCTGCCGCGTGAGATAAGCGTGCAGATCAAGCGCAAAAGAGCGCTGAGAAAGCTCTGGGCGCGTACTCGCTGTCCCAGAATAAAAACGCAACTAAACACCGTATCGGAGGAGCTGTCGGTGGCAGTCCAGGCCCACAGAGGGGAGGCCTGGGAGCGGCGCATATGGAAGGCGGATGAGCATGATGCGTCGCTCTATAAACTGAACCGACAGCTGACAAAAACTAGACCTCCCGTTTGCCCACTGACCAACAGTGTGGGCGAACGTTGCTATGATGCCAAGGGCAGAGCGGATATCCTGGGAGAGCACTTCGAGGGGCAATTTATGCCGAACCCAGCGAGTGCGGAGTTCATGGAGCTTCATGCCCGGAAGGAAAGTCGCGTACAGGAATTCCTGTCGTCGCCCGCGCCACCTCTTGCAGGAGAGTGGTTCATCTCCCCCGCCGAACTGCGGAGGACAGTAACCCGCCTGCAACCGAGGAAGGCGCCTGGGCACGATAGGATTACCAACGCTGCACTCCGACAGCTGCCCAATAAAGTCCTAGTAGAGATTGGTCGACTCTACAATGGGATATTGCGGACATCCCACTTCCCGGAGGAATGGAAAAAAGGCAAAATTATCGTCTTGCCGAAACCCGGGAAGGACAGGCGTAAAGCTTCCAGCTACAGGCCGATTACGCTATTACCACACATAGCTAAACTGTTCGAAAGATTGCTGCTAAGACGTCTCCGTCCGTGCATCCAACTTCGGGCGGAGCAGCACGGATTCAGGAGGGGTCACTCTACAGTCACACAGTTGACTAGAGTGCTGCACCTGCTTGCGGCAGAGTACAATCGCGGCCGCATATCGTTGGGCGTCTTTCTCGACATCGAGAAGGCGTTCGACCGGGTGTGGCACTCCGGATTACTATACAAACTACACGAGCAGACCAGTGTCCCCCCTGCTATGTTGCGGTTAATGGCGTCTTTCCTGGAAGACAGGAAGTTTTATGTCTGCATAGAGAACGCCGAGTCCGCAACAAAATCCATCAGAGCCGGCGTTCCACAGGGCAGCTGTTTGTCTCCAGTCCTGTACGCGGCTTATACTAACGATATACCTACATTGGCAGGCAGGCTGCAAGAATGGGAGGACGACGTTGAGCTGGCGCTATATGCGGACGATAGCGCCTATTTCACCTCGTCCAGAAGAGCCCATATAGCCACTGCCAAAATGCAGCGTCTGCTGGACCTGCTGCCACCATGGCTAAATGAGTGGAGGATGGTTGTCAACGTTGGTAAGACAACCGCTCTGCTCACTCGCCGCCTTAGGAACTTACCACCACCACTGACTCTCAACGGCCAGGAGATAGCGTATGAGAAGGCCGTGACTTACCTTGGGTGCCGGATCGACCGGGCGCTGCGCATGACTGCGCACGTCGACTTCGTCGTCCGCAGAGCCAGATGTGCGCGGGCGATGCTCCGTCCGGTCCTGGCATCCAAACTACCATTGAAGACTAAGATCCGGATATACAAGATGTATATCCGGACTATTACCACCTACGCTGCTCCGGCCTGGTACGCGCTCCTGAGCACAACCCAGAGGCGGCGACTGCAGGCCCAGCAGAATCTGACATTAAGGACGATTGTCGGAGCAGGTCGTTACGTCCGGAACGACGTAATAGCAGCCGACTTAAAAGTCGAGACCATCACCGACTTCGTGGCCCGGATGGCGCGCGGCTTGTTCGACCGTGCTGACAACGGGCCACACGAACATCTCAACGGCTTTGCGCCGTTGCACACTCGGCCACCGGACGGGCGACCTCTTCCAAGAGAACTCCTCTCTATATGTGATTAGAGAGTTGAGTAACAATCCACAATGCCGCTGAAAGGCCAACTTTGACTTTCACCGGATAACCTCTCTTTTCCGTAGTAGGTTAACTACGGAAAAACTACCAGTATACACATTGGATAGATAACCTCCTAATTTTCCATAGTCGGGTAAACGACTATGAAAAATATTTACCACATACGGACATTCCGGATATAGTAAGAAGCCACCTATAATAATAGGTGAAGAAAAGGACTGCCCCATAATAATGGGGCATGAGGATCGTCCGGGCAATGGGGTTTACCCCGAGGCCCGATACCTGTATTGCACCTCGGTGCAATCAGACGACAAACTGGCTGCAATTCGTTCGGGGAAGTTCGGGAATCCTTCGGGAAAGTTCGGTAAAAGTGCAAGACCAGCAGTCAATAAGAAGAAGAAAGAAAAAGTGTAGGGAAGTGATAGGCAAAAGTAATTACTCTCTCACGGAACGGTTTGAAGATAATTGCTGTTTTATTCCCAAGGAATTCTTCCTTCAAATAATACAGTCCACATCGAAGAATTAAGGCGTTGGGACCGGGACGACTTCGGAAGACCCGTAATCCCCGCCTGAACCTATTTTCTGAAAAGGAAGAGGTTATCGCCCTTGTGTGTTATTCCGTTGCGGAGATCACATACGTTGTTCCCGAACCCAACGTAGGCGTTATAGGAGGCCGGATCGAGAGAAGCCTCGATTCCCCCCTTCTGTTTCTTAGTCGAACGTTTACGTTTGCCTGGGTCCTTTTCAATGGTCCTTCGAAGCAGGATCAAGAGGAACCCCGAACCCGGGTCCTTTTCAATATCATATCGATAAACTTAAGTTGGGAGTGCTCATAGAATACACAATAGAATGGTCAATGGTCAATCTTATTTTTTACGAGGATCGGTGTCGCCAGGAGCACACATACAAGCAATTACGTCGTATTATCATAACTACAAACCCGATTCGCTGTATTGACAGACTGAGCGAATTTACACATTTTAAACTTTCGATTAATGTTTTTGACATAACGATATTTCATTATTTTTGTTTCTAATATTCACAAAATATAAATAGTTTCGACTTACTGGTTGTAGAATATGTCTCTTTTACTGAAATTCCATTTCCCGTTCTCTTTCGACACGTAATTATTGCACAATTCGCCATTTTTTAAATAATTTGCAAACGTGACGCTTGACACGAAAATTGGAAACGCCACCCCTGTTTCCTATTGCTATAATATAAGTGAATTCTCTTTTTCATCGATAAACTGGAGTTTTGAAATTTCAGTTTTCAGTCCAAACCTCAAAATTACTCTGTGCTTATGTAATTTTATACACAAAGGGCAAAGGCATTCTTATCTGATTCCACTGACCTCTATATATACAAGTACGCTGGACTGGCTATACACCGTGACATGATTAGTACTGAGCGTTTTATTCAGAAACACTTTTAAAAAACAGTTTGTCAAAGAAAAACGAACGGTTTCTCGAAGATCCAACATTAGGTTTAAAACGAACGAAATAAATACAGTTCAACATTTCATTCTCGGAACTGTCTCAATCGCAAAACGTTTACAAAATACATGTTCGTTTGGTAGACTCATAGGTTGGATCTAAGTTAATGCTCTATTACTATAGCTTTATGAACTATTGTCGTATAAATAGAAAACAGTTACGGTAACTACTTTTGATTTGACGTTACGCTTAAAGCTAAAATAAATCTTATTTATATCTATACACAATTCAAATTTGGTTGTAGACAGTTGAACAAAAACGAACGGACCGAGAAAAAACGGTATTATCGGCTTTCTCTTATTCTTTTATGTAACTGTTTGTGAAGATTGGCTTGGTCAAACGTACGTTTTTTGTTTTCAAATTTAAATCAGTTTCATTTCATTTGTCGTCAAGTAACGTTTGTCTACGCTTACTGTGTATTTCCAAAAAAGTGACTGTATGTTTACACGCGAAAAGTGTTTTGTGTGATTTATTGTATATATTAATTGTTTAGTAGTTTTGATGGTAATTTTGTGAATATAGGTAAATTTGTGAATAATAGTTTTGTACTTTTGTTATTAAAACATTTCGAATTTCCAAAAAAGTGACTGTATGTTTACGCACGAAAAATGTTTTGTGTAATTTATTGTATATATTAATTGTTTAATAGTTTAGTAGGTAATTTTGTAAATATAGGTAAATTTGTGAATAATAGTTTTGTACTTTTGTTATTAAAACATTTCGAATTTCCTAAAAAGTGACTGTATGTTTACGCGCGAAATGTGTTTTGTGTGATTTATTGTATATATTAATTGTTTAGTAGTTTTGTAGGTAATTTTGTGAATAGTTTTGTACTTTTGTTATTAAAACATTTTTTTTGTGTAATTTAGTGACGTACTTTCGAAAATGTCTCAAAGAGAAAATGGTAGTGAAATGTGGAACTACTTCGAAAAGGTGGAAAATTTGGGAAAGGCGATCTGCATTGCTTGCAGAGAAAGTTACAGCTATAAATCGACTATAGCGAACCTGAAAACCATCTTAAAAGAAAGCACGTAAGTTTATACCTCTCACTACCATCACAAGTGCAAAGTTCCGAGACTCTACCTGCCTGTAGTGTAACTGAACTGATACCAAAAAGTATTGCCAGCTCATCTGCAACAAATAGTATAGAGGAGAACCGACAATATGTATATATATATATATATATATATATATATATATATAATATCTATAGTTATGTATATGTGTAGTATGTTGAATATAGTATATAGTAGGGTTGAATCTGAATGACAGGGTGAGAAATTGCGTGATAAGAGATAAATGTGGTATGCAAGATGATGTTGTGACCAGGATTAAGAAAGGAATGCTTCGGTGGTTTGGTCATGTAGAAAGAATGAATGAGGAAAGAGCGACAAAGCAAATTTATATGGCAGATGTGAAAGGCAGAGTCGGGACGGGACGTCCTAGAAAAAAGTTTATCGACCAAATTGGCGATATTTTGAAAATGGGCCACGTTAGAAGTACCCTTGACCAACGAGCATGTATGCGTAGATATATGGATGTAAAGGAGGCGAAAAAGGTATGTCAGGATCGTGCCAAATGGAAGTCCGTAGTCTCTGCCTACCCCTCTGGGTGACAGGCGTGAGTGTTTATGTTTTTTTATTTGTAGTAGTAGCTAATTCACTAGCTTCCAGGCGGTGCTGTTGTCAGGGCTTTTTACGTTAGAGATTCTTATCTATTCCCGTATATATGTTATCTATGGTGTGTACTGAGTTGGCGCGAAAGCACAAGTATGTAAGTAAAACAACGAAAGAAACGACGAGCATGCAATAAATATTATCTCACCAGAGAATTCAAATTACTATAATCTTGTTTATAATTACTTTAAACTTTGTTTGAATTCAGTTTCCATTTAATTTCTGATTTCGAAGAAATAGAAATATTTATTGCATGCTCGCCGTTTTGATGAACGTAAGCATAGAGCTTAAAAAGGGTTAAACAGTCAAATACATATTTGAAAACTCTCAGATCATTCTAGAATTTTTTATAACATCATGATATACGATGATAATATGACGGCGTCTGTGAACTACTATGAAAAGACATGGCTCGCGAACGAAAATTATGTGGTTGTTTGTAATTCATTCGTAGTGCCTCACAGAATTACAAACTCGATACGACTAGATAAATTAGTAATTTTTTTTAAGTTTTTGCTAAAAACTTTTCATTTAAAAAATTTACTTCCTTGAAGTTTAATTTGGTTTAAATTCAATACGTAATATGTTTTTTTTTTGTTTAAGTTTGTGAATATTAAAAGTTAATCAATAATATCTTAAAGTATGAATTTATCTTTTGTTGAACTGTATTTGAGCTGAAAAGGCAGCACAATAATCAAAAAGTGAATTCTGATTATCCATCCCGTCTAGGATGGATAAACGAACACGCGTTTTCGTGTATTCACACTAGGGTGGATGAACGGAATAACCCAATAAATAAAGCTTAAATTAGCACGTAAAGGCAAGCAAATTAGGCACGGAAAGGTATTCTACTCGTTTTATAATTTCATAAAAAAATTATTAAAAATATATTTTTAAATGGTACACCTATATTTATAAAAAACACGTTTGCATAATATGTACACATTTTGCCAGATCTCTCACGAAAAAGATTTTTCTCCTATGTGTATTTTCATATGCTTTTGCAAATAAACTTTTGCGATACTTCTGTATTCACAGATATTACACGAAAAAGGTTTTTCTCCGGTATGTAATTTTCATATGTCTTTGCAAATCACAGTTTCGAATACATTTATATTCACAGATATTACAAGAAAAAGGTTTTTCTCCGGTATGTTTCTTAATATGTCTTTCCAAATCCGTTTTTTTAATACATTTATATTCACAGATACTACAATAAAAAGGTTTTTCTCCGGTATGTACTTTCATATGTCTTTCCAACTGTCTTTTTTCAATACATTTATATTCACAGATATTACACGTAAAAGGTTTTTCTCCGGTATGTAATTTCATATGTCTTTCCAACTGTCTTTTTTCAATACATTTATATTCACAGACATTACATGAAAAAGGTTTTTCTCCGGTATGTATTTTCATATGACATTGCAAATTACATTTTTTAATACATTTATATTCACAGATATTACACGAAAAAGGTTTTTCTCCAGTATGTATTTTCATATGTGTTTGCAAACGAGATTTTTCAATACATTTGTATTCACATATATTACACGAAAAAGGTTTTTCTCCGGTATGTAATTTCATATGACATTGCAAATGATATTTTCTAATACATTTATATTCACAGATATTACACGAAAAAGGTTTTTCTCCGGTATGTAATTTCATATGACATTGCAAATGACATTTTCTAATACATTTATATTCACAGATATTACACGAAAAAGGTTTTTCTCCGGTATGTATTTTCATATGTGTTTGCAAACGGGATTTTTCAATACATTTGTATTCACATATATTACAAGAAAAAGGTTTTTCTCCGGTATGTAATTTCATATGTCTTTGCAAATCACAGTTTCGAATACATTTATATTCACAGATATTACAAGAAAAAGGTTTTTCTCCGGTATGTATTTTAATATGTCTTTCCAAATCTTTTTTTTGAATACATTTATATTCACAGATATTACAAGAAAAAGGTTTTTCTCCGGTATGTATTTTCAGATGTGTTTTTAAAGTACTTTGTTCAATACTTTTATATTCACAGATATTACAAGAAAAAGGTTTTTCACCGGTATGCATTTTCATATGTCTTTCCAACTGTCTTTTTTCAATACATTTATATTCACAGATATTACAAGAAAAAGGTTTTTCTCCGGTATGTAATTTCATATGTCTTTCCAACTGTCTTTTTTGAATACATTTATATTCACAGACATTACACGAAAAAGGTTTTTCTCTGGTATGTGTTTTCGTATGCTTTAATAAATTTTGTTTGTTTGTACATTTATAATCACAATTATTACACCAGAATGCTCGTTTAGCGACGTGCGCTCTAAGATGAGCCAAAATGTAACCTTTACGAGATGTTTTAAATTCGCAAATATCACAATTCAACATTTCCGTTAGTTGTAGGACTGAAGTTTGTTCCACTTGTGTCCGAACTGCAGTTATATCTGAGTTCTTTTGTGTCTTATGACTGTGTGAAATGTGTTTGACGAGAATGTCCTTTGTTGAACATTTTTTGCTACAATGATCACATTCAAAATTGTATTTTGTAGATGCCCCTGACAATTTTTTTGTAACCACATTTTTATTCTTTTGTTTCAATTTTCTTTTCATAATCTGTGCAGGACGATTCCCCTTTTTAATAACTGTTTGACTATCTTTTTTCGGGATTTCTGTGCAAACATCGTTTATGTTACAATCGGTAGATTTTGATTTATTTGTTAGTATGCGGTGTTGTTCTGAAATCACACGAATTAAACACTTTATTTATTGTAAGAGATTGTACCTTTATTGTAAGACATCCTAGACGGTTTACAACGGGCGGTGTTTATACCTTATGGCGTTCTATATCATTGAACCCAGGGAGAAACAGAGAAATTATAAGATTTTACACAATTATACTCATATAATGTTGCTAGAGACACCTTAGACGGTTTACAATGGGCAGAGTTTATACCTTATAGCGTTCTATATCGTCAACCCAGGAGGAAATAGGGATATTACAATATTTTACATAATTATACTCAATAATGTTGCTAGATATAAAGAATTTTAGCCAATTACTTTAGATAATGTCTCTCATATTCATTTTTGGGGGGAAGGAATGGCAAGGAAACTAAATTCGAATGACAATGATTACATTCTTCTGACCGTGTTATAATTACATTAATCTAATAATCGCTGTTTCGAATTCACACATGGAAAAAGCGTTATACATACATACATTTTGACCAGCATTTTTTAAAAATATAGTAAAAGTTGCCGTGTAGGTGCGGCGTTAAAGAACTCATGAACATATTTTGTCCCATGAGTTTCGTAAGAGGCGACTATGGGTTTGCCAGAAAAAATCTTATGGCTTAGTATAGTACAACCACCTCTTTTACTTCAGATGTAAAATAACTAAACCGGCGACGGGCAACATTGTCAGTAGTGCTCACGTCTGGTTCTGTTTTCCTCAACCTATGCCAAGCGTGATGATTGAGACAAATTGTCCCAACATCGGGAGAGTTCCATCCATTTCCACCTATAATATTGTTATATTACAATTTTAACCCTACCTAGCCGTCAACTAGGAATGTCCACTTAAAAAATATATGGATATTTATATTCGATGTAAAACATTGGATCCCAGCAGCGATGTTTATCGATATATCGTTAGAAAACATCGATATTTTTTCACTATCGAATACTTTCCACATAAGTTTAATATTACCTTTTTCTAGTAAAACTCGCAAAGTTTGTGGTTCTTGATTTTGTATGTGTGAATGTAGAATCAGAGACCAGAGTAACATAGCTAAGCTAGTAGTGTAATAATAGAGCGTTACTTGAATAGTTTAGCAAATATACCTGAGATACAGGTTTATACTAGTTCAGGTGCCTGTTATTGTTGTTTACGTGGTAGAGCCATGCTGCCGTTATATTAGTAGTATAGTTGTAGCACGAGTGGGTCGGCTCGACCGGGCAAGGATCACGCTCTCACAGAATACCAGCGTCAAATAGTAGCTTAATACTGCTGTGTTTCGTATGGTGAGTATAGAGAACCGGAGACCCTTATTACTGGAAACGAGGCATTCCACCTAAGTCCCCACGGATGACAACGCATCTGCATTTTGATTCGTAATCGAGGATAGATATAGATGTCTATGGGTCACAGCAACCACTTACCATCAGGTGGACTGTATGCTCGTTTATCACCCTATCCTATAAAAAAAAACATTTCTTAAATTAAGACATTATTTAAATTATTTGTACAGTTTATTGATATAAAAATCATGATTATTATTGTTAATCGGTTATTTTAGCGATTAACTTGCAATCTTGCATTTGCAAGGTGGTAGAAAAAACAGTTATTTTAATAACACTAATCGTTGCTTGTATTGACTGAATTTTTAATTTTCACTGCTGGTTTTGTGTTCAGGTATTTTCATGATTATTTTTATGAAATTATCCTTTCATTTAACAGTACTAACACGATGGAGCGTGAATAAAGCTAATTAAACGTTGTAAAAATGATTATTTTTTCATCGGGATCGATATTCTTCTTGTCCCATCATGAAAGGTGTCGTCGTGACAAACTTCCGGTGTATACTGGGTGGCGATTAGGTTATCACGTTTTATAGCACAGCAGTTAATGCAATATGATATATGTCTGTTGAAATAATAAAATAAACAATAATACAAAAAAAAGCTCATCTTTCAAACAAAATTAATTGCTTAAAAATTACACGAAATAAATCATCCTGGATAATATTAGTTTACTGACCTGAAATGACCTGTGAAAACGGCAACGCCGCAGTGATGCAATGGCACGGCATCGACATAGGTAATTATAAAACCTACACTTACCCGTACATAGTCATCAACAAATCACAAACTTTATGGTATTGTTTTTATCCAAATAATCAAAAATTAAATATCAAAATAATCCTATCACTCTAATCTCGTAATCACTCAAGTTTAATAAATACATCATATCAAATTTAATAGTTAAACGTTATGTGATGCAGAGCCGCGTTATGTTGCATTCTCCGTAAATCAAAATCATGTTAGTGTATTCCGACGACGTGAAATTGATACGATGCAACATAAAACTTAAAAAATGTTAAAACGTTAAAAAAAGTAAAAGTGTCCAATTTGATAGGAGCTGTCACACAACTTCACTAAGTTATTAAATATGAGTTTTTATCTAGCGTATAATTAACGTGTCCTATCACAAACAGAAAAATACGAAACAGTAAGAGTAAGTGTCAAATTTCAAAACTGTCACACCCACTGAAATAGTAATAATATAAATATATATACATATATAAACACTCACGCCTGTCACTCAGAGACTACAGACTTCCATTTAGCACGATCCTGACATACCTCTCTCGCCTCTTCCACATCCATCATATACCTACGCATACATGCTCGTCGGTTAAGGGTACTCTTAATTTGGCCCATTTTTAGTATATCGCCAATTTGGCCGACAAACTTCCGCCTAGGACGTCCCTTTCCGACTCTTCCATTCACTTCTGCAACATATATTTGCTTTGTCAGTCTTTCCTCATTCATTCTTTTTACATGACCAAACCACCGAAGCATTATTTTCTTAATCCTGGTCACCGCATCATCTTGCAAACCACACTCTTCTTTTATCACACAGTCTCTCACCCTGTCACTCAGATTCAGCCCTAACATATTCCTTAGCGACCGCATTTCTACTGCATTTATTCTACTCTCGTGCTTCTTCTGCCACACCCAACTTTCACTACCATACGTTAAAGTAGGGACTAATACAGCATTGTGAATTGCCATACGTGCCTTTTTTGACACATTCTGACTTTTCACAATAGAGTGTAGAGCCCCATTTACTTTATTTCCTGCATTCACTCGTCGTTCAATATCCTTATCATATCTCCCATCCCTGCTGAATACACATCCCAAATATACGAACTCATCCACTTGCTCAATTAATTGAGCAAATAGTAATAATATTATCTTGTTAATACGATTTCTGTGGTTTCACCATTTTATCACAACTAGGGAATGCAATCCCACGAATCCGCAATCCCGCAAATGCGCACGAAATTAGCGCGATTACAAATGCGGGACAGCACGTGCGGGATCCGCAAGATTTGCAAGATTTTATTTTTCCGGCCTAAATTCGCATAACACGGCACGAATGAACGACAATAGTAGGATTCCCAAATTGAAGTACGTATGTGTGTAAGTCGAGTGACGAGTGAATTGGAATTTCTCTCTGTACGGGGATTCCCCAAAATATCTGTCGATACTCTACTAATGCCTGCACTATTTCAGTTTTGACTCGTGAGTTCGTGACGTACTGTGCGTACTAGCGCGTACTTTGTGACATGCGATTCAAATTAAAATAAATTTGAACGGTTTATTTTTATATTTGAATAGCAACATTCTATCTAAATAAAATTGGTTAATTAATAACTGAATTAATAACTAAAAAGAAAATGAATGCTTAAGTAATTTATAAGAAATACGACAGTAAAAATTTGTATGGCAACACTTCTTAAGATCAGAAGATTGCTTTTCTGCTAAGTGTAAACGTTGCTCTTCTATCATCAAAATAAGCGCTCGATCTACTACGGGCTTGCAAGTACACTTTCGTACGAAGTATAACAGAGGAATCTGTACGTAGCGTTAGTGATATTGAAACCGCCAGTACAAGCTCTTCTCAGCAGCATTCACAACAAAATACTTTAACGCCGGCTAAAAAGGTAAAAGTCATCACAGATTTTTTTAGTCAGCAAAATATTCCAAGGAAGAGAATATATCACGATGGTCGCTAAGGATGGCATACCATTCTCAAAGTTTAGGACGTAGATTGACGTACGAGAACTGATTGAAGCAGAAGACCATAAATTGCCTACTTCTGCTCATACAATGAGATCTATTGTAATGGAGTGTGGTGCTTCAACTCAAAAGCAAATTACTTTTGAACTTAGAGATTTCAAAAAACAGTGAGAAACGATTTGCAATAACATCTGACGAATGGACCACTTCTCGGAATCATCGATATTTAAACATATTCACAAATGGAAACGCCGATGCTTGGAATCTGGGACTGGCTCGTATCTTGGGCAGTTTTCCCACAGAAGCGTGTGTGGTAGCTCTGAAAAAAAAGCTGCAAGAGTTTAATATTTCATTGGACCGAGTGTTGTTTCAATCACAACCGACGGTGCCGCAGTTTCGAAAAAAGTTGGACGACTTCTGAAAGCACACCATCAACTGTGCTATATAAACTACTCTATCTATCTTCAACTACTCAACAGCCGGCGGTATCGCTTAATCTTATAATAAAACGAGAAATGACTCTTTTTGAATGTGTAGGAAACAAGAAGGAAGTATCTAGAGGCAACTTACAACTTTGTTAAGTCCGTTCCACCTACTAGCGTTGAATCTGAACGCGCATTTTCAGCTGCTGGCTACAGGTGCAGCAAAATCCGATCAAATGTAAAAGATGAAAATTTTAACACTTTACGTATACTCCGAAAACAATTTCAAATGCAAATGTCCGAATCTCATTAATATTTTTTTCAGACTTTAATTCACATACATAATTTAGATTTTTGTCATTATTTCTGATCAAAAGTCAATTATACTATTTGTTTCTTCTAAGTAAATTCGATTGTTTCATTTACTGACTTTTAAAATAATTTTGTGGGCTAATAATTCTAAAATATTGTAAAATCCTGCAAATTTTGCGGATCCGCGGGACCGATGGTCTCAATCTTGCGGATTTGCAAGATTATCTTTTGGGTGCTGGATTGAATTCCCTAATCACAACTACTATTATGCTATTAACGTGTTCTATCACAAAAAAAAAAACAAGAAACTTATCAAAATGTCCACTAACAAAAACACAACAACTAAAACTTAAAGGACGCGTATGCGAAAACTAGGTCAAGAGGCTAGTGAACCATCATCAAGGACACAGACGTCGGACTAAGTGACATAATTATCGTCACACGCGCCAGAGAAATTCGTGTTTCGACAACAGACATCCTCCCGCAACCCTGTCCTATCTGTTATCACTTCGCGCATAGAGAATTATGCCTTTACTCGTCTATTATAAGTACATTTTTCGCACTGAAATGTAATTAAATGAATTTGTATTCACACACCTGCAGCGCGTGGTCCCTTCATTTTTAATTTCGCGCATAAGAGTTAGTCTTAAGTAAATTTTTTGCTTGATTATTTTTATTTATTTGAATAATACGGAGTGGCAACGTTTGAACTAGATATCTTCGCCTTTGCCGGCCAATGGGTCTTTGACCTTCTTGTATTCTTCAGGTGATAAATCTATGCATTTACGTGATGTTGTTTAATATTAAATCGAAAAAAAATTATTACAGGGACTAGGATGTTAATTATTATTTTTTTTTAGCTATGTATGTTTTAAAAACGTTATTAGGATACGTCTTTTCATTTAACGAGATAAGTTCATCGTCACCCCGTGTATACACACATATATATATATATATATATATATATATATATATATATATATATATATATATATATATATATATATATATAGTTACCTTTTTCATTAAAATTTAAATAATCAAATATGTTCCTATCGTGGATATGATTACTCTGGCTGTGAAAAAAAAATATAATGGCTAAGAAAACCTTATAATAAACACGTGAAAAGGAATACCAATATTAACTACAATGAACTTACTACAAAAATATTGTGCGTGTATCCAAAATCAACTGTGCATAAAAAAAGTAATCATCCGCCACCTTGATTCAGTTGTCAGTTTCTGCCGGCGTTGTAACCGCAAAGAGAAAATCTTACTTAGGTTTTTAGTCTCAAAAATCGTCACGCAAAAGTGGTCACAACTGTGATGATCGTCAAAGCTATGTATACTTCAATTTTCAACTTTGGTTTTATATTTTAATCGCATTTATGTGTCAAAACCACTACTTTTTATGTTCACGCTTGATTTAGAGGTTATGTTTCTACAGAAACCCAAAAAACATCCAAAAACTGCGGAAGATTTACGTCAACAAAAAAGTGACTGCGAATGAAAACGGACGGCACGCTTCTAAAAAAAAGATAAAGCAAAATACGTAGAAAAAAACAAAACTACAAGTTAAGCTCCTTCGTGACATGACACCAAGAAAACACTAACTAAAACTTAATAAAAGTCTACTGAATGACTTCAGAGAAAACATTCCTGAAACAACTGATAGCGAAGCAACTTGCAGTCGTAGAGGATCACCAAAAGTTTTAGAAAGAAAGAAAATATGTCACGTACACAGTCAGGTTGCGCCAATGATTTCTCTACAGTCATCCAGATCAACAACTGTATTATTAGCACAGGATATTCCAAGATCGTCACAATGTGTTACTCTAAGCAGACAAAAGAAAACAAATTTAAAAATAGCCAGGGCAAACCGTGTGGTTGCGCGGAAAAAACCATTGGATTATTATATTTGACGGTAGCACCTCTACCCGACGCACCCCTGGGGCCCCAGAGTGTCTGTCTAGAAGAGGTTCCCTCACCTCGTGTGAGATATAGTCGCGCACCGCCTCTCTCCGGAGTGTTCCAGAAGAAGTTCCAGAAGTTGCAGCTATAGTGCTCAACAGGATAGAAGAAACCCCGGTGAGTCAACACTCCTTTATTTACTGCCTTATATAGTTTAACCCGCTCCAATTTTGTTGTTCACCTAATAAGGCAGGATTCCTTTTCAGCGATTTGGCACCATAATAGTTTAGTTTAGGGAAGAGCGAGTGCATTATACCGCATGCTATAGTAGTCGCTTTACGTAAGCGTAGAAGCATCCGCATATACAGTCCACTTTAGTTAATATCTCGCGTAATAGGTTTAAGATTCGACCGGGGAACTAGACTTCGGCGGCCTTAAACACGTGGCTCCACCATTTTATGGTCACTTCGAGCAGGATTTTGGTCGAATTGTTGAATTAATTAATTAGATAATGCACTCCAATTTATAGAATAGACTTAAATAGTGTTCGTTTAAATTTAAATTTTGATTAGGTACTCGCAAACAGAATTATTCGTTTTATAGCGCTCGTATTTGATTAAATTTAAAGCCTATTAAATAATTGAAACAGTGTAATAGGAACCGTTTGATACGCTTACCCACAATCTTGATAAAATTATTGAGTCTAGCAAATGACGCGTCACCTCGACTCGCTGCGCAGGTGTTCGATTTAATTACGTAATACGGCATACCGAGTGTCCATCCTTTATTGTTTGTGCGTTGTGAGATTAATTGTGATTGATATAACTTTATTATAATAGTTTAAAATGGCAGTTAGTGGAAGTGAAATCAAAATTAAAACGCTTTATGCTAAGAGGGACATACTCTTTTCGCGTATGCAGAATATAAGTGATTATATAAAGAACATTCATATAGAAGCAGTGCGGGAAACTTTTTTGACCGAAATCGAAACGATAGATTCTCTACGAATAGATTACGAAAAAATATTAGACCAAATTAATCATTTGGAATTACAAATCGACCCGAAATACATAGTGAACTACCAACCGCTGCTGGCATTCGAAGATATGTTGTGTCGCGTGAAAAAAATTGCGAGATCCCTATCTCAAAACGAAGCAAAGCCGGAAAAACAGGTACGTCCAAGCGACTCGATTAGGTTGCCGCCAATAGATATTCCGGTATTTAATGGTGATATTAAGACGTGGCCCTTCTTCTTCAGTAGTTTTCAAAACAATGTACACAATAACCCATCGTTATCGGACGCCGAAAAATTATATTACTTAATTAGTAAACTTAGTGGTAGGGCACAGTCGATCTGCTCTGGTTTTACACCTACAGCAAACAATTACCTATTAATATTCGAAACGCTTAAAACTAAATATGAAGATAGGAGAATGTTAGCTTCCGAATATTTGAACCAGATATTCGATCTTAAACCTATATCATCCGCGAACATCAACGGCTTAGAGCAATTTCTAGATAAATTTGTGGCATCGGTGGCTGCACTTAAGAATTTGAAATTTAATGATCTTATGGATGTGGTGTTTCTCCATATTGCACTGAAGAAGTTAGACCCCGACACCGTGCGTGCGTTCGAAATGGAGCATCGTAGCTCGGAGATGCCTTCCTTTCATTCATTAGCATCGTTCGTGCGAGATCAAATAAAGGTGATGCAGCGCTCTCCGAACGTTAAACAGGAGAATAAAAGGTGCGTCGACCGCAGACAGACTCAACCATCTAAAATAGCAGGGTCGTTAACTAACGTAACCGCTACGCCAACATCACTCCAGCATACTTGTTTAGTATGTAAAGATAGACACGGTAATTTATATAATTGTGCGACTTTTCGTAAATATTCACCAAGCGAGCGTTATAAATTAGTAAAGACAAACAACCTATGTTTGAACTGCTTAAGCGATAAGCATTTAGTAGCAAAATGCAATTCGAGTTCCGTATGTAGCAAGTGCGCCAGGAAACATCACACGCTATTACATTTTGAAAATAGCAATATAGCGGCGTCAAGTAAAGCGGATAAGGAATTCGCCCCTACTAAGGTCAACGATTCTAGCGGTCGACCTGGTGATGTCGCTCTGTGCTCATTGGCAAATATGGGAGCACAACCTCCTTCAACCGTGTTACTGGGTACGGCACGTATTTTGGTTAGGGATTCGCGTGGAAACGAACAAAGCGTCCGTGCACTGCTGGACAGCGGAGCCCAAAATAGCTTTATAACGCGACAATGTTGTCGGCGCTTAGGCTTAGTAATAAATAGGTCACTTTCATGTCCTGTAATTAAAGGCATCGGAGGCACTAGTAAATCAACACAGGGATATATAAATTTAAAAATTTATTCTCGGATAGATCGTAATGTTAACTTTGATATAAATGCACTAGTAGTAGATAGGGTCACTGAACGGTTGCCAACCGTTTCGGTTGACACCTCGGCAATGATTGAATTTAAGAATTCGACTCTGGCGGACGACACTTACGCCGTTCCTGGAAACATAGACATGCTCATTGGAGCATCGCTTTTCCCTTATCTTTTGTTAAACAATAAGGTCAGGGGCAACTCTTCGCATACCGCACCTTACGCACTGGAAACCGTATTGGGCTATGTGATCCTTGGCTCCGCCCCCATCATAGATAGTATTTCGGCAACCTCTTATTGTGGTATGGCTGTCGAACCGCTCGAGTCGTTAGTCCGCAAATTTTGGGAGATGGAGGAGGTGAACGTCCCACCCATAGCTAGCTCAGATGACAGGTTATGCGAGGAAATTTACGTCCGCACGACCATTCGTGATCGCGACGGTAGATATAGTGTAGCGCTACCCTTTAAAGGAGATGTTTTATCTCTCGGCGATTCGCGTCAAATGGCGGAAAAACGTTTCTACAGCTTGGAGCGTAGGATGCTCGCTTCACCCCAGTTAAAGGAAGCTTACGACGGCGTCATTAACGAATATATAAGAGAAGGTTACATATCACTTGTGGCTTCGAAATTAGATAACTACGAAGACACACCGTCGTATTTCATACCACACCACGGAGTCATTAGAGAGGACAAACTTACATCTAAGTTACGTGTAGTGCTCGACGCTAGTGCTAAAACTAGCACTCACCTGTCGCTTAACGATATCCTCTATAGTGGGCAAAATTTACAGGGCAGTTTATTTAATATAATAGTCAATTTTCGTTTGTTTAGTATAGCACTATCCACCGATATTCGTCAAATGTTTCTTTGCATAGGGGTCCGTGAATGCGACCGTAGATTCCAACGCATTTTATATCGTTTCAACCCAAAAGAACCTCTAATGGTGTTTGAATTTAACCGCGTTTGTTTTGGTTTAAAGTCGAGCCCATTTCATGCGTTACGCACGGTGAGACAGCTCGCTCACGATGAAGGTCCCTCTTATCCTAAAGCTAGGAGGGCAATTGAGAGCGGATTATATATGGATGATTTTGTGTACTCGGTCGATAGCGTGGAGGAGGCAACCCTAACCACCGCCGAGGTTATAAGGCTCATGAAATCGGGTCAATTCGATCTTGTGAAGTGGACTAGTAATTCGCGTCCGGTTTTGGATACAATCCCACTATCACACCGTCTTTCGGCGATAAAGGAATTCGACGATTCTGATACACACAAGGTGCTCGGTCTATGTTGGTCACCAGAGTCCGACGTGTTTAGCCTTAAGGTAAATCCGCCCGTAGAGAAATGCACAAAGCGCACAATACTGTCATGCGTTGCTAGATTATGGGACGTCATGGGTTTCGTAGCTCCAGTGGTATTATACGCTAAGCTTTTAATTAAACAACTTTGGTTATTGGAATGCGACTGGGATGACTCGCCGCCTGACAGCATTGTTCGGTTGTGGCAGCGCTTTAGAGAGGAACTTCCTTTATTAAGAGAAATTAAAATACCGCGTCATATAAACGTAGATAGGAATAGCGCCATAAAGGTCGTTGGGTTTGCAGACGCCAGCGAGAAGGCTTACGGGGGCGTTGTATATTTCCACGTCCAGAATAATGGTAGAAATTCGATTAGCCTCATTAGTTCTAAGTCGAGAGTCTCCCCCCGTAAGGTTGTCTCTCTGGCGCGCTTAGAGCTTTGCGCAATATTAGTACTTGCCAAGCTTATTACCGCAGTTATCAGCGCATGTAGGGATAGAGTTCACATAGAAAGGATATTTGCCTTTTCCGACTCCACCGTCGCCTTATGCTGGGTTCATTCTTCACCCCACCGTTGGGATACGTTTGTTGCGAACCGAGTGGCCAAGATACAAGACGAGTTAGAAACGCGGAACTTTTATCACGTGTCCGGTACGGAAAACCCCGCCGATTGTCTATCCCGTGGACTCACCCCGATGCAAATAATGGACCACCCGCTTTGGTTCCACGGACCTGCTTGGGTTCACTTGGATCCCTCGCAATGGCCAATAACCGATTTCGAACCTTCGTCAGTGTCACAACCGCCGGAAGAGAAGAGACACGCTCTAGTGGCGAACGTTTCGAGCGAGGTTTCTCCAATAATTGCTTTGGCGAACCGCTTGTCCTCTTGGTCGAAATTATTGCGTAGCGTAATTTACGTTTGTCGATTCGCGAAGCTGTTACCGCGACGTTCGTATGTCTTAGCATCCGATTACAACTATGCCGAGTCGCTAGTATTACGTGAACTTCAACGTGCGCACTTCTCTGAAGAAATTAGAAGATTACAATCGAATAGAGCTTGTAGTCGCGCCTTTCAACGCCTTAAGCCATTTTTACAGGATGGGATTGTAAGGGTAGGTGGACGCTTGTCCAACTCGCAATTGAGTTTCGACCAACGGCACCCTATTGTTTCACCGCGTAAAGACCATATCATGAACTTATTAGTCGACTACCATCATAAATTGAACTCGCACGCTGGCCCCGACTTGTTGATGTCGATTTTGCGTCAGAATTATTGGATTCTTTCTGCACGTAGTTTAATACGCAATCGGGTGCACAGATGTATAGCTTGCTTTCGGGCACGCCCCAAGCCGTCATTTCCGGAAATGGCGGAACTTAGATCTCGTAGAGTAATACAATCAGTAAAGCCCTTCACGTACACCGGGTCTGATTTCGCTGGTCCGTTTAAGGTCACGCTCACTCGCGGGCGTGGTATAAGATCCACAAAGGCTTACGTCTGCATTTTCGTATGTCTAACTACTCGAGCGGTGCATATAGAACTCGTTGGTGATCTAAGCACAGCAGGCTTTATGGGCGCATTTAAAAGATTTCTTTCCCGCCGTGGCCCTGTAAGTAGATTGTATTCGGATAACGGTACGAACTACGTCGGTGCAAAACGTATTCTATCGGAACTACATGAGCTCTTAGCTAGCAAGTATTATAATTCGGAGTTCGCTCACATTCTAGCCGAGAACCGCATTGAGTGGTCTCTGAACGTCGCAGCCGCGAGCCATTTTGGGGGCAATTGGGAGACTAATATCAAGAGTCTAAAGAGTCATTTATACCGAGTAATAGGAGATCAAATTTTGTCCTTCGAAGAGCTAAGTACGGTGCTCGCTCAAATTGAATGCGTAATGAATAGTCGCCCACTTTGTCGTACGTTGTCTAGTGACCCCTCGGAACCGCTGGCTCTAACTCCAGCACATTTTTTGAATTTAACGCCTTTAAAGTATTTGCCAGCCGCAGATATGGATGAGAACAGACTTAGCATTTCCGCACGCCACAAATTATTAGATCGGTTAGTGCAATCGTTTTGGAAACGATGGAGGATGGAATACTTGCATACTTTGCAGTCTCGGCAAAAATGGAACACAGCAACTGAGCCTTTAGCTGTAGGAACTGTAGTTGTGCTCACCAAAGAGAATACGCCGCCTCTCCACTGGCCGTTAGGAGGTTCCGACGGAGTAGTTAGGATAGCTCGCGTTAAGACCACGGTTGGGTCTTACTTGCGTCCGGTTGTCCGTTTGTGCCCCCTGCCTCTTCCATAATTTAAATTAGCTTTCTAGATTAAATTGTAGTTGAATTTAAGTAATCTTAGCGTTAGTTAGTTATTTTGTTAGTTGATCTTAGCTCTAGTTGTATTAGTTAATTTGAAGGAAATCCTTCAAGGGCGGGGGAGATGGTTGCGCGGAAAAAACCATTGGATTATTATATTTGACGGTAGAGGTGCCAAGCCGCTTGTTCCTTTCCGACAAAACGATATCATTCATACCCTCCTCGATCCTCCATCGACACATCGGGGTGGTGGGGTGGGAGGGGCAAGAAGATGATTCTAGAATGTCACGTAATCATCGGGGCCGAGGACATATAAGGCACGCGCGACCGTTGCGCGGCCTCTTTCCACCGCAGTCGTCGCTGAAACCACAACGCTTCTCTCCCGACGCACCCCTGGGGCCCCAGAGTGTCTGTCTAGAAGAGGTTCCCTCACCTCGTGTGAGATATAGTCGCGCACCGCCTCTCTCCGGAGTGTTCCAGAAGAAGTTCCAGAAGTTGCAGCTATAGTGCTCAACAGGATAGAAGAAACCCCGGTGAGTCAACACTCCTTTATTTACTGCCTTATATAGTTTAACCCGCTCCAATTTTGTTGTTCTCCTAATAAGGCAGGTTTACTTTTCAGCGATTTGGCACCATAATAGTTTAGTTTAGGGAAGAGCGAGTGCATTATACCGCATGCTATAGTAGTCGCTTTACGTAAGCGTAGAAGCATCCGCATATACAGTCCACTTTAGTTAATATCTCGCGTAATAGGTTTAAGATTCGACCGGGGAACTAGACTTCGGCGGCCTTAAACACGTGGCTCCACCACCGTGAGAAGTCATTCTTGATAATATATAAACAAAAAGAACAAATTAAAACTACGAAATGAAAAATACTTACAAGTAAAATTATTAAGATCAGCCAACAGAAAAATGAAGTCACTGAAAAAAGAGCCAAGTGAAAGTAAAATTTTTACAAAACATCAAAGGGAAAGGCTCTTCGTGCAACTGGGACCAAATTCCTAGAAAGACATAAAATGTGTCTTGGAAAAAAGTTGTGTAGTTAGAAACAAAATTAAGAAGCAAAGGAAATACCTTTTTGACACTACCTATGCTAAGCCCTTACAAGAAATTACAAACGAAACAGAATTCAATTAAAGTTAGCCTTGCAGTTTTTTTGTCGATAACGGCATTTTGGATGGTTTCACTAAAATTGCCGAAAGAGACTCATGCCTTTGCGTAATTCAAGAAATTTCAATGTTAATTTTCGGAATACTAAAATATCTGTGAGTGACTTATTGGAGTCAAATTATAAAGGTAATGTTGACACACACACACACACACACACACACACACACACACACATACACACACAGCCACAGACACACACACACACACACACACACACACACATACACATACACACACAGCCACAGACACACACACAGCCACAGACACACACACATACACACACACACACACACACACACACACACAGCCACAGACACACACACAGAGAGAGGGAGAGAGAGAGAGATAGAGAGATAGAGAGAGATAGAGAGAGAGAGAGAGAGAGAGAGAGAGAGAGAGAGACGCACACACACACACACAGAGAGAGAGAGAGAGAGAGAGACCCACACACACACACACACACAGACACACACACACACAGAGAGAGAGAGAGAGATTTTAACCATAGCTTAAAAAAACTGTTTTACGAAAACTCTGAGATAAAATTTAAAATCTGTATGTAAAATGGTATGGGAAGGTACTGATATCCTACGATACAGGATTTATCCTAGTTTAGGAATCAGTGCAACATTGGGTTTGTAACTCCTTAAATTTTTCAATAAAGATTAGTATTATTATTAATTTTTCTAATCAGAATTTGTGGAAATGGAAGCTTTGTAAAACAGCAGTATGTGATATGAATTGAGAAGCGTGTATGTTACGCAAATGCGAGATGTGTCAGACTAAAGTTCAGAAAATAAACGAATTTGACGACTCGACTTAGACATCATAGAAATCATGGACAGTAAAAACAGAAACTGGATTGATACATGGCAATGAAATAAAAATACGTAGAATTGTCAAAGCTGAAGTGAATATATGTAAAAACCCTGCCATTAAAGTTTCTTAAATTTTTGGTACACTAATTTTACATAACTCTACAATACATGGCTACTACCTCCCTAAAGAGCCATCTCAAAGTAGGAGAAATATTCATGCAAGTAGACTTCTCAGAAAATTACTGCTGCAAATATTCCAACGATATACAAGCAGTACATTTCGGAACATCGAAGCAGCAGATAACTCTACATACCGGCGTATATCACTACAAGTGCCTTCATACCCAAGAGTTGAAGAGTTAATCTTTTTGCACGGTTTCGGACTGTTTGCGACATGACGCCTGTGCAGTTTTTGCTCACATGCAGAAAATTCTGGATCAAGAACATTTGTCACACCCTATGGACACATGGACACTCAGATATGTGTCCTACGGACACATAGTCGCTCAAGGTAAAGATATACCCAACGTTGTTGCCTTAATTAAATCTATTGAAACAAGTGTAACTAATGTCATAATTTCTGTCGTGAATGAGACACAGACAAAGGACATAGACAAACTATTATCTGCAATTTCTGATCAAGAAAAGAGCATTCCCGAAACTGAAATTTCTTTAGGTTACCTGAAACAAAATGAACCCAAAGAGGATTTTTTTGAGAAAGTTGACTTGACCCAGATTTATTATAGTAAAGAATTCTTGGGTAGATATCAATTAAGACTGAATCTACAAGTTGATTTGGGTTTTTGTTTATTATGAAAGTAAAGTGAATGAAAATAAATATAATTGATTTTGTAGTAATGCAAAGGTACACATTATTTCTAAGAAGTGTCACCCCCTTGTAGTACGTCACGCCCATGGATAACATTAATGTAGGAAATGTCACTTCCGCTGATATGAGGTTGCTACTATGGAGGACATTTTTTTCTTGGAGGTTTGCAAGCTCGGTGAATATTTTTCGGCTGGGCGCGGATCGCGAACATAAAAAGGTCATGGGTTCGAATCCGCCATTCGACTACTGGCGTGGACCAGTCGTAACGCAAGCAATCTAAGCTTACCACGAGTGGTTAAGGGGAATATTAGTAATGTTTGTAGCATTGTTAATATTCTTTTTCAAAAAAAAATCTTGCCTTTATAAATTCTCTACCAAGGAGTAGTACCAACTCAGACACTAACTCCTCCATGGAAATATCAGATGGTATACCTTTAACAACACCCATTCTGGTAACATTGAAGGTTGGAATGACTGCTGATAGTTTGTATTTAGCATGAAAAGAGGATTTAATAAAGTTATTGGCATCTCAAGCAGTTTTAAATCTACTGAGCGCGTATCTACTGATCTATTGATATTTTACAACCTAAATTTGTTATGCTTAGTTTTTCATATTTGGAAACCTTATTTTGTAATAGAATATGGCCGATCTTGACAGGATTGTATGTATAAGCAAATGAAGGATTGGGTTCTATACACTTAAGGTGGATTATAAAAAGCCCTTTATCACTATCTGTGTATTTTTCTCTTCTAAGATACCAAGGCGGGTATAAATATTTTGATATAGTGCTGATGGCGTATCTTCACGACCAACTTTTTTTTAATGAATGCTTGGTGTTAAGTCTGTATATTTTCGTTTAAAGGGACCAAAACCAGATGGATTGTCATTATATCGTGGTTCTTAATCTACCCTATGTTCGTGGTATTAGTTAAGTATACATAAATTAATTAACTACCGCTACTTACCAACTAATAAGTAATGAAAAACACAACACAAATTTATATAACGACAAACATAGAAGACGGCAAAAGTATTAACGGGGCTCGACACAAATTAGTTAAAATATATCCGAAAATTGTTGAAACACGTGTTTTTCTTCATGCTTATCTTTTAAATGAGTATTTAGTTAGTAATTTTTCCTCCTTAAGAGTGCTTTTTATACGCACTTTGAATTTAGGCAAAGGCAAATCAGTAAATCAGTACATTGCGTATGAAGCCCTCTTTATTTATGTTCATAGGCTACAGTATCCACTTGGCATTAGGTAAACTGTACCTTACTTTAATATCTCAAAATGTATATGTCCTTACCTGTTTCATGATTCCCATTTTCTTCAAATTTTAAATTCTCATTTTCAAAATTCATTTCCTCAACTTTAACAGATTCAAGGCTAAAAATTTCGTCCTTACATTCATTTTCTGTATCACACTCAACTGGTCTGATATCTATATGATGAATTGGTGTGAATTGAATCTCATATCTAGCCTCATGCGGGTTTGGTATTGACTGAAACCAAATTATTTTTTAAATAAGGAAAAGCCAGTGGCGGTGCAGGAGAATCCATACTACCCCATAGCATCCCGCAGATGTGGTAAAAAGGGACAGAGGAAAACTGAATCAGGAGATGGGCAGCAGCATCTTCCTGACAACAACTCCAAGTAATAATAAAAACCGGACAGAAGTGAGGGTTCCGAATAAACTTAAATAAGAATGAAGGTACTGCATCCATTCCAAGAATCGAGACAACAATTTTTCAAAACAGATTCCCAAATATCGTAAATTGACAAAGATCAATCGCTGTTTATGGAGTAATATTACCCATAGATAATAATTCGTATAGGTATATACGATACATAACAGTATAAGCCGTTAGGTATTTATTTTTGTTAACTTACTAAAATTCATAAAATATAGCCTATTGCTCTAACGAAAAAGTAAGTTGGATTAAAGGATAAACTAAACTTTGCAGTACAAAAAAGATTCACCTATATAGCAACGGGAAACAGCATCTAAGGCGCGAGGCAGGTAGTGATCACCAAGGTGCCTGCCAAGTGATGGTTAAGGCAAATACTTCATTATAATGGGAATGACCCATCAAGCAGTGAACTTTTGTTCATAAGAAGTACAATACCATATATAACAGGGCGGGGGTTAGTCTACTCCTAACTTTTTGATATTATAAATAGGACTAGACTGCTCTCCTAGCCGGCGACCAGTTTGGCGTATGGCTCTGGGGGAGAGCGCAGGTCGTGTTGATCCCCAGGGCAAGTCTGAGTAGTTCTCCTTCACGTGGTTGCCGCCTGTTATTTGGTCTGGTTCAATAGGAAACAGACAGAACAGAAACACTTGGACGATCCTCTTTTTCTTTTCTTTTATCCCTCCCTCTTTTCCTATCCCAACCCAATCCAAGGTGTCAGTACCGTACCGCGATCCATGCCGATGGATGCATGGCTGGAGGGAGTCTAGTCGCAAAAGGTGCCTACTCGAGACCAGGGCGATTCGGGTAGTATTTTAGCCCTTCCCTCGGCATGCGGGGCTCTGCCGGGGGTGACCAAGTATTTCCCTAGCTACTCGTGGGAACAAAATGGATGAAAACCGACATTTTGTAAAAGAGAGTGAAAAGTCTCCTTTAATGGAATTAGCTGCAGGTTTGGAAGAGCCTCTATTAGCCTCACCAACACCTTGCAACACTGCGCCCAAACCTGGGACGAGCCGTGAAGTGGAGGGCACGTTTGCAGCCGAACCACAATCGGAAACGAACCAGGGAGGGGAAAAGAAAAAGTTCGCTAGGCCTTATAAGCTTAGTGGAGCTGCGAGGAAAAGGTACCGAAGGCTGATAGCAGCTGAGATTGGAGCCGAAGAGGCCCTCTCTCTCTCTGCCAGAAGCCTTGGGACGAAATTCCTCTGCCCAAGACTCCCCCAGTTCCGAAGGCGAAAAAACGCAGTCGGTCTGAGGAAGAGTCCCCCAAAGACCAGCCCAGGAAGACTGTGAAGCTGGTAACGGAGGAGAAGAAGCACAGTTTCAGTGCCGTAGCTGGCTCCGCGCGTATAGGAATTCGCGATTCGAATCCTATGAGTGTGGAGCAGATGCGGCTGGTCCACCGGGCACTAACACAGGCCATCGCTAAGACGGCCTGTGGGTCGCAACCGGGAATGGGCCCAAACTTTTCCGGTTTCACACACAAGCCAGGTTGGATTCTGGTAACGTGCCTGAATAAGGCAAGCCAGGACTGGATTGTGGGTGAAATCAGAAAACTAAAGCCCTGGCCCGAGGCAGAGCTCTCGGTAATACCCGAGGGCGAACTGCCTAAGCCTACGCTGGGCATTACCTACTTGCCCCGCAGCGAAGCCGACTCTCCAGAGGAGGCGGCTGTGCTGTTGAGGGCACAAAATGAAGGGCTCCATACTGAGCTCTGGAGAATCCTCCACCGTAGGGACGAGGAGAATGGGTTCCTAGTAACCTTTTCTCTGGACGACCCATCGGCGGAGGCTCTTCGGAAGGCAAGCGGCAGAGTCATCCTTGGCTTTAAGATGATAACTTTTAAAGTCAGGGGAGGCTCTGACGCGGCAATGGAGCCCGAACCGCTCCATCCCCAACCCCAATCCCCTCAGCCCTCCACCCCTCGGGGTGAGGCTGGAACGCCACCGGTGAGATTGACGAAGACCCAAGGCGCAGATTTCGCCTCGGTCCGACGGCCTCCGCTGGTGTCGTCCAAGCCGGGGGGGGGGGAGGGGAGGTGGGAGCGGTTCGAAGAAAGGTAAGGCGGGGGTCAAGTTCGCAGGAAAAAGACCTCCTCGTCCTCAACAGGCGTAAAAGACCCTTGCCCCCCACGCCCATAAATGGCTAAACCCAAGGGTAAGACGAGGGTCCTCCAAGCAAATCTTCACCATGCAGCAGCTGCTTCTGCAGTGGTGCAGGTTTGCTTTGTAGAGGACAACATTGACCTCGCCCTTATACAAGAGCCTTGGGTGGCCAACGCTCAAGTTCTGGGATTGGTGGCTGCCGGTAAGATTCTTGTCAATACCAAAGGCAGTAGACCCAAAGCTTGTATAATTTATAATAAAATTATTGAACTTTTAGCTGTTCCAGAGTACTGCAACGATGACCTGGTTACAGCCTTCATAAATCTCAAGGGATGCACAGGGGCCAGAGTAATCATTTGCTCAGCCTATCTTCCCGGCGAGAACGCAGATCCTACCATCGAGTTAGAGCGAGTGGCAGAGTTCGCCCGAAAACACAACGCCGAACTTGTGGTGGGTTGTGATGCTATTGCTCACCACACAGCCTGGGGAAGCACCAACATCAACGAAAGAGGTGAGTTACTTTATGATTTTCTCATCTCCAACCGCCTGGTAAGCCTAAACTTTGGTTGTACACCAACCTTTGTAACGCGTGCTAAGCAAGAAGTGTTAGACATAATAGCCTTTGCTACCAATAACATATCCAGGCGGATAAATGACTGGCATGTTAGTAGCGAAAACTCGATGTCTGATCACAAGCACATTAAGTTTGTGATTGGAGCATCACCATCCTTTGAAACCGTTACTTTTAGGGATCCGAAAGCGACCTCCTGGGGTATCTATAGAGATAGCCTAAGGAGGAATTTGGAAACGTTTCCTAAAAGCATCAAAACAATTGAAGGTTGTCCCGTCAAAACTAAGACCTCAACACGAAAAGTTTCTTGGTGGAATTCTAAGCTGAAAGACCTTAGGGAAAAGACCAGGAAACTATTTAATACGGCTAAGAAAACCAAAGAGTGGGATATTTATAGTGCAGCCCTAACTGAATATAATAAAGAAATTAGGAAAGCCGAGAGAGCATCGTGGAGGAAGCTATGCGAGGAATTTGAGTCTTTGCCTCGCAGTGCAAGACTACACAAGATGCCATCGAAAGCTAAACTTAATCAGATCGGGCTTCTTAAAAAGCCGGATGGTAACTTCACTAATAGTGAAACAGAAACATTGGAGTTACTAGCGTCAACCCATTTTCCAGGGTCATACAAGACTTCAGCCTTGAGTTCTTTCAGAGCCCTACGAAGGCCTTGCAATGAGGACTGGCGTAGGGCTGCAAAGATAGTAAGGCCAAACCTGGTGCAGTGGGCTGTTGACTCCTTTGAACCATTTAAATCAAGCGGGGAGGATGGAATAATTCCCATCCAACTACAGAGGGGTATCGACATCCTTCTTCCTTATCTGGTGAAAATCTTCAGAGCAAGTTCTGCATGGGGATATATTCCAGAACGATGGACAATTGTCAAGGTTCTATTTATACCTAAGGCTTGTAGAAAGGACTACGCTTTACCAAAGTCCTTTAGACCTATAAGCCTATCTTCCTTTCTCCTTAAGACATCGGAAAACGTTATAGATAGATATATAAGGGATGTAGCTCTAGCTACGAGGCCCATACATTACAACCAGCGTGCTTACCGCAGAGGCAAATCTACGGAAACAGCCCTGATCAGTGTCATTGACAGGGTCGAAAAAGCACTGGAGGATAAAGAAATAGCTCTTTGTGCCTTTCTAGATATTGAGGGCGACTTCGACAGTAGCACCCACATCACTGCTGATTGGGGGCCTAACATATAAAAATGTTGACCCCACAACCATCAGATGGGTGAAGTCGATGCTCTCATACAGAAAGGCAAAAATAGCGCTGTTTCAAACTTCGATTGAGGTTGCAACCACAAGAGGCTGCCCACAAGGAGGTGTTTTATCACCCCTTCTTTGGACTCTTGCGGTTGACCAACTATTGTACAAAATGGCAGACCTACGCATTGACACATTGGGTTATGCTGATGACCTTGTGATCATTGCAAGGGGCTTTTGCCAAAGTACTTTATCGTCAATAATACAAAGAGCCCTAAACACCATAAATAACTGGTGTAGGGATAACAGTTTATCAGTTAATTCTGATAAAACTGTTATAATACCCTTTACCAAAAAGAGACGGTTGGACAAATTAGTCCAACCAAAACTTAATGGCAAAGAAGTACCATTTTCCACGGAAGTTAAGTACTTGGGCGTAACAATCGACCAAAAACTAACGTGGAACTCTCACCTAAGCAACGTATGCCATAAGGCAAAAATTGCTTTAGGTACATGCAATCGTTTGGTCGGGAACAACTGGGGCTTGCGTCCCAGTATGGTCCTATGGCTGTACAGCAGCATAGTGAGGCCGATTCTCACCTACGCCTCTATTGTCTGGTGTAACAAGGCCAACCAAAAGACGACTGCGGACAGACTAAATAGTCTACAAAGGACTGCCTGCCTAATGGCAACTGGAGCTATGCGATCATCACCTGGCACGGCTCTTAATGCACTTCTATGCCTAACGCCCCTTGATCTCTATCTAGACAAGGAGGCGAGGGCTAGTTTGTATAGAATTAACGCACAGGGCGGTCTGAGCTTGCTCTCCTACAGATTGAGATCCATGCTCGACTCGATTAAGGAATCACCGGTCTTATGCATGATCTCAGATATCATGCGTCCACTATACACTTTTGATAAAAAGTATATAGTGGAATTACCCTCCAGAGAAGACTGGCTGAATGGCCAGGTTATCTGTGAGGTCGGTAGCCTCATATGGTATACCGATGGGTCTAAAATGGGCCTCGACGTAGGCTTTGGAATTTACGGGGAACGCCCCAAATTCAAACGTAGTATGAATTTGGGTAGATACACCTCTATCTTCCAGGCAGAAATTTTCGCCATACTATGGTGTGCGGAAATCAATGTGCAAAAACACTACGTCAACCATAAAATTTACATAAACTCTGATAGTCTAGATAGACTCTGATAGCACTGCTAGCGCTGAGATAAAACTTAGTGAACTCAAAGCTAGTTGGAGACTGCGTGAACCGTTTAAACGCCCTGGGTTGTAACAACAGGGTCGTTTTAAGATGGGTTCCGGGTCACGTGGGTATTGGGTTGGTATATAGGCAACGAATTTGCCGACAAACTTGCACGGGAGGGCTCAAAGTGCTCACAATTGGGAATTTGGACACAATTTGGACCCGAGCCATTTTGTTGAATCTCAAGAAGCCTAGCCCGATTGACCCTTGAAACTCTTTATCACAATAAATCACTTAAGATCTGGTCTGACACACCCGGCTTAAAACATTCTAAAACCTTAATCCGGGCTTTTGATCGTAAACTCGCTTCAGAAGCCCTGGGATTAAGTAAAAATAAATCGCGCATTCTGGCAAGAGCCCTAACCGGACACTGTTGTCTTAAAAAAGCACATGTCCATCCCGGGACTAAGCAACTCAAGGATGTGTCGGTTCTGTTCCATAACGGAAGAAACGCCTCTACACATCCTAACCGATTGTGGACCCTTAATGCGCAAACGTAACACTCATCTGGGACACTACCTACTCTGCCCAGAAGAAGTGAAATTGCTCACGGCTAAGCAACTCCTTCGATTCATTGAAGACATAGGGCTTAGCAGTGAACTATAGCCATAGGAGCGATCACAATAGATCTTCTAGGTCGCAGTGATACTGGTCTCTTTACCTAGACCTGCATAGCTGGTCGCACATAATAAATATATATATGTAATAACATGTAATGGCGGTGCAAGAATATCCACTACCCTATACTTATACCTGCCCACGAGACGGGTGTCGTAAGAGGCGACGCAGGGAAACTGAATCAGGAGTTGGGCAGCAGCATCTTCCTGATAGCAACTCACATTAATATAAACTGCGGTTTTCAACCAAATTTGTCAAAATCCCTCCTACGAAGCACTGTATGAGAGAGGTCTGTGTTCAGCAGTGGACTGTTATAGGTTCTAATGAATGTTCTAATGAAGATGGAATGGATAATACCGTGGACCCTCCTGCAAGCAACTGCTCCTGAACTGTATTCGACTCAATAGTCTGTTGTTGCAATCTCCCGCAATAAATGAGTCTTGCATGACAGGTGAAACAGACAATTATGGGCTCCTCATCCTCAGCCATCTGAAAATATGAAAGTTCGTCATAAATATGGACAACTACTTACATGTACAAGTTTGTAATAAAATCTATTGGCTACCACAATTCTCTTCTACAACATCATTTTTTATAGCATTGAAGTGGTAAATAAACTTACAATCCACCTCATGGTAAGTATAATAGAATAGAGCAATTTTTTATTCAATACAGATTACGTGTAATTCTTATTGAAGGACACTTTTTACTTTACCACTGGTTCAGAAAAAATCCACTGTCCTGGGAAGAACCAGCAATACACCAAGCACGACCTTTTTTTAAAATAAATTTATCAATGCGAATGGGTACAAACTACCCATGCTATTCCTCTCTTGCTCGCACACTGTTGCTATCTATACACTACACAACACCCGCTGGTAAATAATGCAAAAAAAAGTTGCGATATGCGGTTTTTGTACTTTTTATAACTTCAGTGCAACTTGAACAATACTATATTTACGGATTTTCGACGTAAGACGTTTAATCACTGCGTTTAATCCTTGATAACACTATTGGTCACACTGTGTATAGAAAAAAGACCCATTCCAACCGATATATAAATGGTGAATCTCACTATCATCCTTCACAGTTAGCTACCATGGGTAAATCTTTGTTTCAGAGAGCACATCTGTGACAGAAAACATCTGGCCGCCGAGCTTCAGCACGTCAACCAAGCACTGCTAGACAACAAGCTTCGGGTCCCCCGCCTACGTCACAGTGAACGAGTGTAGCCGGCCACAGACGAGCGCGCGCCTGCTGTAATACCGTATGTGAGAGGAGTCACAGACAAAGTTGGCTACATCTTGAAGCGAGCTTCCATTAAAACATACTACAAGCCACTGAAGAAGATAAGTCAATTTTTACCATCCATCAAATGTAATATTCCACTAAAAGATGCAGGTGTATACAAGCTAGATTGTGAATGTGGTCTCTCTTACATTGGTCAAACAAAAAGATCTATAAAAACCCGCGTGAAGGAACATATAGCTGACGTGAAGCACCGACGCTCCGGGAAGTCTACAGTCTGTGAACATGTTCAAGATCGTCCCCACCACTACATTAGATTTGATAAACCAGAAATCCCCGCAAAAGAACACCTATTCCTACCAAGGATGATACGCGAGGCTATTGAAATTAAGAAACATCCTAATTTCAATAGAGAAGATGGCTGGGTGCTGCCGTCTGCTTGGGATCCAATAATTAACAAAATTAAGCCCAAACCCAAGCATACCACTGCAACACTTCATGATACTGTAAGCTCGTTTTTCTTTATTCTTTATTCTTTATTGTACACACAATAAGTTGGTAACAATTATTAAATATTTAAATAAATGTACAAAGGCGAGCTTAACCCTAATAAGAGTTCTCTTCCAGCAAACCTATTGGGAGAGAGAAATAGTTTTATATACAAAGCAAGTAGGTAGCAGCGTGCGTACTTAATAATTAACATAACGCTACTTAATAGAAATTGGCTATAAGTTACAGTTTACAATTATCATATAAGTGTATAACATATAAGTATAATTTATTTTCTTATTATATCAATAGAAATAAGAATAAAAGATATTCCCATTTCTATTGATTTACATACATACATACCAATAAAGACAATAAATATATACATATATAAACATATACACACACACATATATATATATATATATACATACATACATATATATATATATATATATATATATACATATATATATATATATATATACATACATACACATACATACATAGACACATACATATATATACAATTATACATATAAATACATAAAATATGTAAATATTTATAATTCTAAGTTGACAGATAATATTCCTTTACTCTGCTCCGAAATATATCAAGAGAAGAGCTAGCACGTATGTCATGTGGGAGTGAGTTCCATAGCTTGACCGCCCTTACTGTAAAGGATCCACCACATCGGCTTGTGAAATGAGAAGGAGTTTTGAGAAGTAGTTGTTTAGTGGTCCGGCACTGAGTTTCACGGGGTACAAGATACTCAAAACGCTCGCGGAGATATGGAGGTGCAAGAGGATTAAAGAGTAGAAAGTATAGAAATGATAACACATGTAAGTCTCGACGTCTACGGATAGGAAGCCATTTTAATTGAGCCCTGTACTCTGAAACATGATCAAACTTACGAAGACCGAAAATAAAACGTATACACAAATTTTGAACACGTTCCAGTTTGTTCAACAGCTCCTCTGAAGCATCCAAAAAACTAACATCAGCGTAGTCAATGAGAGGAAGAAGAAGTGCTTGAGCTAAGGTTATCTTAGTTTTTAACGGTAAAAACATCTGGAGACGCTTGAGAGATTGAAAAGAGTAGTTCACTTTTCTGCTAATCATATTAATGTGAGCGACCCAAGACAAATTATTATCAAAAATAACACCTAAGTTCTTAGCGGTCTCTGTATATGGAATTTGAGTATTATCATACGTAACTGCAGGGATCTTCGAACGATCTAACGATCGAACGATCTCGTTTTGTGTAGATTGGACCAAAAATTAATATTCAAAAACTGAAGGTAGCCGGGCTATGACACTGGGACGTCAAACATCTCAGTCCCCCGTGACCATGGGTGTTGTAAAGCACCCGAAACGTCGGGAATTAAAAATAAGTAAAAGTAGTTAATAAAACGCGATAAAATCCGTAAATTTAGTTTTATTCAGTGCGTAGTGTTCGCGTAAATTTAAGAAATTATTATGTGAACCACATAAATCACTTATGTAATAGAGTCCGTAAACTAATGTTTGTTTTTAAAAAGATTCGTTCTTTTAATAATAATTTTAGTAAAGCAAGTATATTTCGCATTATGTCAGTCTATTTCACAACTATTGTATAACCTCATGGAGAGGAGCTGTATTAAAAGTCGCAACATTCCGCCCTACCCTATTCCCGTCCCATCTCTTATATAAATCCTATAATGTCCTCTCAGTGCGCCAGTTATTCGTTATGAGTATGTTACTAAAACAGCACTTAAAATTGTCCTACAGAAAAGAGGTCACTGATAAAAGACACAAAGATAAAGTAATTGAAACTAACATTAGAGTAAGGCATTCTTTCATGCATAGATTTTTTACATTCCTTGGCCCTTTTCTGTATAATCAAGTAAAATATCTCAGTACCTCCCCCCCCCCCCGCGGTGACCATGGTTGTTGTAAAGCACCCGAAACGTCATTAAATAAAACAAATAAGTTAAAACAGTTGATTAAACGCGATAAAATCCGTAAACATAGTTTTATTCAATGTGTAGTGTTCGTGTAAATTTAAGAAATCATTCAGTGCAACTTGTCTTATGTCTAAATAACACCACATTAAAAGATCCCACCCAGGAGAAACCAGAGCAGGTCGCTAATTTTAAATTTAATTTAAAATCAAAACACCTACTTTCTCATTAATAAATAATTCCCAATCAACCGAATAATATAACGTTATAACTATACACTGTTATTAGTGATGAGCATTTTGACCGTATGGGCTACATGAGTTGCCATTTTTAATCCCATTCTTTATCTGTACAGACTATACGAAATTTATTTTAGAAACAGCTTGGAAGCAACCACTTCATTCCCAGGGGTTATTATCAACCATGTATTTATTTATATTATAACAAACCTTTTATATAGTTTTTGTTTAGTTAAATATTTAAAGTGGAACATGTAGTCCATGGCCACCTGTAACAAACTTCAAGCAAAAATACAAATGCAGTGTCACCTTTGAGAACTAAGATATAAGTGGTAGAGCCACCCTGCAGTTATATTAGTAGTTTAGTTGTAGCATGAAATGGTCAGCTAGACCGGGCAAGGACCACCCTCTCACAGAATACCAGCGTTAAAAAGTACCTTAATGCCAAAAAGTAGTATGGTGAGTGCAAAGAACCGGAGACAGAGAAACAAGGAATTCCATCATAGTCTTCACAAGTGACAATGCATCTGCATTTTGATTCGTAATCGAGGTTACATATAGATGTCTATGGGCCACAGCAACCACTCATCATCAGCTGGATTGTGTGCTCGTTGTAAATACCCTGTACCAAAAAAAAGGATGTAATACTTCACAGCCTGTTATTACACTGGCTCTCAATGTCCTTCAGACTGAAGCACTTAATGCTGCTCTGTAGCAGAAATAGGTAAGAGGAAGATAACCACCCAGACAGACTCCTGGGCACACAAAGCTCCTACCACACAGTGAATCATCGTTACTGCAACAACACAGTCCTAAGCCACCTACATACATCGACTTACTGTCTTACCAGATTGCCACTATCTAGTGGAGGCCCACTGCATAATTTTCTTATCAGTATGAGGCTACCACTCGAGAATTGTTTTCCCATCTGTCGTTAGTTCAGCAAGCTATAAGTACACAATACTCTAGAAGTCTGTAGGAATCTCTGTGAGATTAGAAGATATAATGTCAAAAACAGTAGATTCAGAGGTATTTTCAAGTTTTGGCTTTCAAAATTCATTCTTACTAAACCTACTTTCAATTTTTAACATTTAAATGCTAGCATCACTATTAACATTACAAATACTTCTCTTACTTGCCTCAGGTAAACCGAAAATGCATGCGCTAGGATTAATTTACAACAATTGACAAATAGCAGATTTGAACTTACTACTTTCTTGAGTTTGCAGTCTGCACCCTTAACTATTAGGCCACTGTTACTTAGTTTCAAATGGAACAACAACTAATCCCCTAGCAGTTTTAACCTTTTTAAATTTGTGAACTAGTATTTATTTATTATTTATTTATTTATTTATTATATGGACAACAAAATAGATAACACTCAAAATACATTAAAGATTATACATAATTATGTATATAACAGTTTTGTGCCACATTGTTTTCCTAAGTATGTTGACACATCATTTTCATATTTTACTATAGGGGACATCAAATCCACGCTTTACAATATTAATGCCATACAACACACAAGAACAACAAACATAATACAAAGAAACAAATTTTACAAACAACCAATTTAAAATCTATGTGATATGGGAATGAGTGTGTATGACTGTAAGCTCTTTTACTGCTCTTTTGAATATCCTTGAACTTGGGTCAAAAATATCCAAGCTGGAGTCTTTCATGGATATCTCGTTGTAAAGTCAGCACATTCTTATTATTGGGTTGTAAAAAGAAGTATTGTTCTTGTAAGTCTGCAGGTAAAATGTCTTGCTAGGAATTCGGGGATAGCGCTTTGTAATTAAGTTTAATTTACTTAAGAGGTAACCGGAATTGATCTCATTATGTAGAATTTTATATAAATATATAAGGTCATATTCCTTACTGCGAATAAGTAAAGAGGTCATTTTAAATTTGTCAAGTCTCTCACTATAACGGACAAGACTGAAGTAAGTTCCAGGTAAGTTTGGACATCTAACAAATAGATTATTTTATCTTATAAGGATATGGGCAGCAGCATTTTCCTCAAACAGGTCAGAATAATAATACCACAAATGATACTAAAATATATAAAACATGTTTTCAACCTATTTTAGAATATGCATTTCAAATGATATTGAGTTTCTGGAGAAACTACAACATAAATATTCAAGTTTCTAGATCAGAAAACTTTTTTTTATGCAATTGGGGTGACAACCGAGCACACAGTTCACTTGATGGCAAGTGAATACCCATAGACATCTAAATTTATCTCCAATTAAGAATAAAAAGCAGATGTGCCGTCACCCCTGAAGAACAAGATGGTACATCTCGCCTTAATAAAAAGGGTGTCCCATGCTTTACACTCACCATTCAAATACCTTTTTATGGCACCGACTCAGTAAGTTGCTGTTGCCTGCGGGCTCTAATGCGTGTTGCAAACAACTAAGTAGTGTTGTAGTGTCCCTTCTAGTACATGGCAAGGTTTCAGGCTAACTGTCAGGTTATGGTTGCATTTGTCACTATATTTAAAGCTGCAACTTAGTCTAGCCACGATTGATTATATCAGGCAAGTTATAATGTATTTCTCCGGTAATAATAACAAATTACCGCAACTTTAATTAACAATAATAAGAAATGTTAACAAACTTACAAAGGTATTCGTCAATGTTTTGTACAAATTTTGGAGACCAGTCTTCTTTAGTACTAACAGGCGTACATTAACGCTTAAACAAATTCTACAAACTCCACTTGAGGCCATCCTGTTTCCTATAGCTTTAACTTTAATATAACTGAGATATTCTGATCTAGATCTGGATTCTCCTTTTCATCGATAAACTGGAGTTTTCAAATAAAATAAAACAAAGTGTTAGGAACAATCGTACCAACGCACCATAGATAAATAGATACTTCTAATTGATAGATACTTTTTTTTTTTTTTTGGAGTTTATGGCCTGGTATCTAGACCTTTAGGCCAGGTCTTGAGTATTTTTATTCAGTTTATTATAATTTCCCCACTGTATTTTTGATAAATTTATATAGAGGCACGTAATAGGATCTATTTTTTAACATATCACTCAGGCGGCGGGAGGGATCTTGCACTGTCACTTGATTTTGCACTATGTCACTTATTTCACTGACAAGAATCAATCTGTCAAATGAAAAGCACTCACATATAAATATGAAATGTTCGATATCACCAACAGAATTATTACAGTACGTGCAGTAGCTGCTCTCCATTATGCCCAACCGAGCCAGGTGGGCCGGAACGGTGGAGTGACCAAAACGCAGCCTGTTTATAGTCGTAATAAAGTCCCGACTGGTCATTTTTAGTTTGTTATACCATGGTGTTACAGGCAGATTTTCTTGAACATTTCCATACCATTTACCCTTTTGTTCTTGGTCTTGTTTCCAAAATTCGACCCATAAGCTATTGACCTGGTTGTCAATAGATTCATAACAGTCGGTCAAAGGTACTTTTACTATGGAGCTAACATCCAACATGTTGGTTCCATCACGTGCAATTTTATCTACTATCTCATTTCCTGTTATGCCCCTATGTGATGGAATCCACATGAAAGAGACCTGTATACCCTTTTGTGCATAACTAAATAACAACTTTTTAATATTATACAAAATATAGTTTTTTTTAAAGTCAAATCTAAGATTGGTTAAACTTTGGACCATACTTAAACTGTCTGTTAAAATTAAAAAATTATTAAAACTATTTATATGTGCGATCCTCTTCAGGGCCTCGAGGGTCGCATATACCTCTGCAGTAAAAACACTGCATTTAGGATCCAAAAGAAAACTTTGACCAATCTTGGATTGGGGATCATAGACAGCACTGCGCACAAAGAGCTCACTTTTGCTACCATCTGTATACAAAGTATAGTAGTTATTATCGGAAAGAAAACTTAATAATTCACAGTTATTAAAAATTTTTTTAGTAACAATATTGGTCTCAAATATAATACAGGAATATGGGTAAGAGTAGCATGTCCACTTTGATTGTTTAATTACATTTTTAAAATCTTCATTCATTTGTAGTACAATGAGAGGCAATACTGGGAAATAACCTCGTAAAAGCTCACCTCCCGAAGTCTGCTGTGCCGAGGATTGTACAGGAAAAGGTATTTTTTTTTTTTGAGAACATTATCATTACCAGATAACAGCTTTAGTAAGTATCTCTCTATTAGTAGAAGTCTTCTGAGACACAATGGCATTATTTTGGTTTCAACTTCCATAGCTCGTATGGGAGTTGAACACATAGCCCCAGTAATAATTCGCAGAGCTTTGTTTTGAATTATGTCTAGTTTTTTTACACTACTACTATTTGTGTAGGCTAAACAACTGTAGTCGAAGTGGCTTCTGACTATAGATTTATACAGCATACTTAAAACTTTGGGGTCTGCACCCCAAGTCACACCAGCTAAACATCTTATAATATTTAAACCCTTAAGAGAGTTAGTTATAATGTGATTGATATGTAAATCAAAACAAAGTTTGTTATCAATGACAACACCCAAGAATTTATGGTTAGGTACAACTGAAATTGGATGATTATTGTAGAGTATGCCATTAGAGGGGAAATCTTTACTAAAAATCGTGGCCTTGCTTTTGTTGGGGTTAATCTTTAGAGCCAACCTGTCATTATAATATATGTACAATTGGTCTAAAGCATTATTTATACTATTTACAGCTCTGTCTACATTATGGTCGGTAAAATATATTACAAGATCATCCGCAAATTGTAGAATATTTACACCTTCTATATTTACAAAATTAAGAATTTGACTAGTATATATATTGTACAGCAATGGAGATAATGTAGCCCCCCTTTTTTTTTTTTCATGGGGAAATGCCTACGCATACCCGCCTCGCGGGGGCAAGGTCGGGTTATGTCGGACTTGCACCGACTAAAACCCCATGGTGTTCCACCTTTGTCGCATATTGGCAGGGCTACGGGAACGCTTTCGCACACATCCGCGGCCCTACTAGCGCCTGCCGCCCCATGGCAGCACCTCCTCGGGAGAGGAAAATTCCTCCCCGTTCTCCTTCCCAGGTAAGGCGCACCAGAACACATGGCGCGCCTTCCTCCACGGCCTCCAATTACGTCTGTGCAACAGACGCCCCCGCATCCGATGCACAAAGGCCATGGGGCCAGGAAAAACGAGCACTTAGAAGTACTAGCCTTCCCGACCTCAGCGGCGGATCTGGTCTATGGCTCCGCCGCCAACCAAGATTCGGCTGCGGAGGGTAGGGAGAGCGGCGCCTCGCAATACCGACAATCCTCTCCCCCCGCAGCCCCACCACCACCGCATCAACGGTGCGGCCCCGTTTGAGTCGCGAAGGATAGGGCGAGTAGCGCATCGCCATACCAACACTCCTCTTCCTCCGCGACTCCACCTCGGCTGCAGCGGTAGAGGGTGCGCGAGTCCCCACTCGCTGCAGTCCACCAGCACACATCCGAAGTGGGCTCCCCAAGCCCACTCGGAGTGGCCACCTCAGGCCGGCCCTTCACCTCGGGCCAGCCACGTGGGTTCCTCTTTGTTCACCGTGGGAGACCAAGCCACGGCTACTAAGCCCCCCCGCCACGACAAGGCGGGAACCCGTTCGGGGGGGAATGTAGCCCCCTGCATTGTAACTTTGGAGACCTTTCTGGGACCATGGAGAATATTATTATATTTTATATACAAAGTTCTGTCTGTTAAAAATTAAATAACCAATGACAAAGCATGCCTGGTATACCAATGTCGGAAAGAACTTGAACCAAAATGCCAGGGTCAACATTATCAAATGCACCTTGAACATCCAGAAAAACACAAACACTGGACTTATTATTATTATTGGCATATTTCAGATCTGACAAGAGAGAGATGAAGCTGTCAGCACAACTTCGCCCTCTCCGGAAGCCATATTGAACATGTGGAATGATGTTGTTTGCCTCTACATAACACTCAAGACGCATCTTTATCATGTTTTCATTAAGCTTTCCAACACAAGATGACAATGATATGGGACGATATGAGTTAGGATCTTCAGGTGGCTTGTCAGGCTTAAGTAGAGGGATTACACACTGTGTTTTCCAAGATTCAGGAATTTTTTTTAAGTGCCAAAGAGCATTAAGATTAGCTAATAGTTTTTTTTGAACGGACTGATTTAGGTTTTTAATCAAAATGTATGCACAATCATCTAAACCAGGGGTTGTGTTTCGTCTGGATTGTAAACTTGTACAAAACTCACTCCAAGTAAAGGGTTCTATGAGGAAACTGGACTTCTGAAGGCTGTTATTAATTTGAAAATAACTTTCTAGATTATCAATAACCCTACATCCATTTTGAGATAATTTTTCTAAGAGAGGGACAACAAATTCATCTTTATATGTTCTATTATTACATTTTATTCGTTTAAATAACTTGATGTATTTCCAAATAATATTAACAGGTGTAGTTCTGTTAAAAGTATTACAGATGTTCACCCAACCATTGCGTTTATGTTCTGAAATAATCTTTTTCTTAACAGCATTAAGTCTTTTGTAATTAATATAATTTTCAATGGTTGGATCCCTTCTGTACAGTTTTAAAGCTTCATAAGTTTTAATAACACTCTGTTCACATATGTCGCTCCACCAAGGTGCTGGAGGTTTGCAACGATAATTATTTGCTTTGACAAACTTTGGTACAGTATCCCTCTTAAGTGTATCAAGCCTTTCGATAAATTCGTCATATGACTGTAATGGATTCTCATTATTAACTTCAAAATTAGAAAAAGCAGTCATAGACAGCTCATTGTATTTCGTCCAGTTTGTCTTGTTGTATAAGAATTTTTCAATGGGAGGATTAATTTGGTATCTATCAACGGACAATAAAACACGAGTAAGCGTAGGAAAATGGTAGCTACCCATACAATCATCATGCACCCACCATTCGCATAGTGGAGTGATTGGAGCACTACAAAAGCTGACATCAATAGCCGAAGGATTTCGGTTAGGATAATTAATAGTAGTGAAGCTTCCATTGTTAAGGACACACAGATCAAATTCATCAATTAAATCGTATAATTGATGACCCCGACTTTTCGTGGTCATACACCCAAATGCCACATGATGAGCGTTGAAATCTCCAGCCACGTATATTGGCTTAGACAAATCTCTAATTATATTACGCAGTTTACTTATTCTGAAGTTACCATTCGAGGGAGGGCAGTATACACATAGAATCGTTAAGTGTTTACCACTTACATATAACGATAATGCTATAGTCTGAATATCTTGGTAAAATCTGGTTTGAATAATATTATATTTAAAATACGGTTTGATCAAAATTGCTACTCCACCATGCTCATTTTGAGCATTATGATAGTGGGAATTATATCCCGAAATTTTAAAATGCTGAGTATCTTTAAGCCAAGTTTCATTGAGTAGACATATGTCAACATTTTGTTCAGCTAAAAATTTAGACAGTAAGGGTTTTTTCCTATGTATACTTTGAATATTGTACTGAGCTATACATAACTGCTGTATGTTCTGTACTGTACTGTCCATTAATGTGACAGATTTTTTAAAAGTAAGTCTTTAATGAACAGAGTAGTCACAGGTTCGTTATCTGTTTTATTACCCAATTCAACTAAAGTTTGAACCATTGCCATCAGAATATTCTTATTGTTTGCAATTTGAGCCTTGAGTTGAGTTTGGTTCAAGTTGGGTTCAGGCACTGTTTTATTTACATTATTTACAATTTTTACATTTTTATTTAATTTATGTACATTTTGGCTTATTGATGGTAGGCTCTTAACAATGCTGCTCGACTGTGCCGTTAAAGACGGAAAATCAGATGACGTAATTGTATTTGCCACAGAGGCATAAGTAATTTTACCCTTTTTTTCAAGTATTTTTTTCATTTTTATTGGGCAAGATTTGGAAATAGCCAGGTGAGGGCCACTGCAATTGACACAACACAGGTTCTCTTTTTTATCGCAGTCTCTGAAATTATGCTCCCCAGCACATATTGAGCAACGTTGTTTACCATTACAAATTTTTGCAGGGTGGTTGAACCTGAAGCACCGGAAGCATTGCTGTAACGGCGGGACATATTCAAACACCCTGAACGAAAATAGGTCATATTGGACGTTATCGGGCAGAATATTTGACAAGAAAGTTATACTGACAGTCTCGAGACCTACAGTACTTTGACCGACTTTTTTCGTGAATCTTCTCACTGAAATAATTTCATAGATCGAAGACAGTTTCGTATATAAATCCTTGTTCGAAATGCTAGTAGGCTCATATCTAATGATTCCAGTTTTTTCTATCTGCGCTGCGGGAATATGTGCCTTCAAGTTGTGCTTTGTTAAAAAGTCTGTATTTGTGATGAAATTATTTGCAGTGTTGTATTGTTTAAAGACAACCGCAATTTTATTGGCATTGACTCTATGTAAAGCTACCACACCTTTCACCTCCGAAGTAAAAATATGATTTAAGTAAACTGGGCTTTTATTTCCAATTTTAACCTGTTGGTCCCGGCTTTCAACAAATACTTTGAAGTCCGTATTTGTACAATGTTCAGGATAAAGTCTCAGATAACCTGGCTTAAAAAACGGAATAAAGTCATCCTCACCGCCGCCTACTTCAGGTCCACATTCCTTCGTACCTCTTTTACGAACAATTTTGGATCGTTTCGGAGTTCCACCTGGGTCCTCCGGTTCATTCATTTTGATAATTCACACAATGTACAATTATTTACACTGACTAAAATAAGTTTTGGTAATATTCACAAAGGATATTTTTAACGAAAAACAGTAAAAATTATTAAATTGACCGCCTCGTTTGGAGTTCCCGCCAAAAGTCTACGGTAGCAGAGCTGATAGATACTTAGCAAGCTAACCGAACTAGGCATGAGACCGATATATCAAAACGTAACTATCAAAGTTATGTTATCAAAATATCATATCATATCGATAAACTTAAGTTTATCACTACGAGCACTTAACCCTATAGAGACGTAATACAAGGCGACCCGAACCTGTCAACTCGTCAGTGACTAGTCACTGATATATTTCGGAACACTTTTGCTTCCCGCCAGTTGTGACCAAAAACTAGAACCGTAGAGAGGGATTACATTTAAAATATAAATTAAAATCTATTTACGGCATCATGTATTGTTGTGCCGTTAAATGGTGCGGAAACAACAGTAAAACATGTAGTGTAACAACAAACAATATTACTTTTCATCGGTAAGTACATTTCTTTATTTTACCAAAATATTTTCGACATTTTTATTACGCAACGAGGGTCAAGTTAAACTGGACAGGTCCGTCACGCGTCACTCCCCGTCCTTTTTGCATTTACTGCAAACACGTATGTCTGTCTCTCCTTATCATAATTAGCCTCGTGGCGCTAATGACTAGTGCTGGGCGGTATATATATTTTGTATTGTCGATAATTATCCACAAAATGATTATTGTATTTAGATATCGTTTTTTTCGGATTTATTAGATATAGACTGATACATAATTTATTAATATTATAGATATATATATAATTTAATATTAAAGTATTACTAAGATAAGTAGATTATTATTTACTACTCTTAGTAATACTTTATAATATTAATTATAATTATTCTTTTCGTGTATGAGCTTTAGATAAGTACGATAACAATGTTATTTTATTTAAACTGTATGATTTTTTCCCTATAGGTTACCAAAAGATGGTAAAATGAAAAACAAATGGATAAACGTTACATAAATAACGTAAGAGAAAATTGGTTTCCATCAAAATATAGAGTCATGTGCTCAAAACATTTTACTGAGGATTGTTTTTTTTGATGACAAACAATAAGCTGCGACTAATGAGAAGTGCAGAAGAAGTTTCAAAATCAATAATAGCACTTAATAAAATAAATATAATAAATAAACGTGAAAATCTTTTTTATTCTTTTTTCAATCTATCCGTACTACCTCGTAGTGCCTCGACCTTAAGCCGAACTATCTTGCGTATCTCCTAGGGGCCCTTTTTTATAGGATAGGGTGACAAACGAGCACACACTACACCTGGTAAGAGGTTGCTGTGGCCCATAGACATCTACATCTATCCTCGATTATGAATCTAAATGCAGATGCGTTGTCACCCGTGGGGAATGAAATGCCTCGTTTCCAGTAAAAAGGGTCGCCGATTATCTACACTCACCATACGAAACACAGCATAAAGCTACTATTTTACGCTGGTATTCTGTGAGAGCGTGCGCCGAGCGTCCTTCGCCGGTCGAGCCGACCAATTCATGGTACAACTATACTACTAATATAACTGCAGCATGGCTCTACCACGTATTAAATATTTGAATTTTTTATGTTAAAGTAATTTTATGTTAAAGTTCAACAAATCACTAAAAGTTTATTTTAAACTCCTTTTAAACTCCAACTTCGAAAAAAATTCAAGATAAAATTAAATCTTGAATTTTTTTCGAAGTTGGTATTTATATTTTACCAAAGTATACTGCTGTAAAATATAATGTTGTAAAATTGTTATGTTGAAAATGATAGTACATTTAAAATTGCATTTCTTAGTTATATAGAAAATTGAAGTCACAGTCAAAAGCTAGCTACTGATACCGAAAGAATGTATTAAAAAAGCGAAAAAAATTATCATTATCGATAGAAAGCATCAAGTCATTACAATGCACGCCCTAGCGATCGTGTCCGGAATCTCTTCGGAATAGTTCGGAGTACTTCGCAGCGATCACAACTCCCCCCGCACCGCAACTAGTAGACAAAATTGTTTTCTTTTAAATTTGCATGTATTACTTCTCTATAGGGTTAAGTGCTCGTAGGTTTATCAGGAGCGCTCGATATAAATCGATATTTCATAAAATATCGATATATTGAGCCGCTCTAATATTATCGTACAAAATTAAAAGTATCTTTTCACATTTACTCTGATCATAATTTCTTTATTTATTTTATTTTTTTATTTTTATGTAATGGAAAACCAACAGCTTACAAATCTTAAATAAACAACATGTTAAATTTACAAGAAGCCAATATTATTATAATATACAATTGCCGTTCTGAAGTACTGTGGCCATTTTAAAGCAAAATACATTTTGTTTGGCTAACAATTCTAATCAATTTTATTTTATTATAATAAGAGAAAATTGATTTATAAAAACATTTTATAAAAACATGCAATTCTTTTTTCAAAATTATAATTATAATTATATTTTAATTAATAAAAATATAATTATATTTCAAAATTATAGTCATTTATTTATTGACTATCGTTATGTTTCATCACATTTGAATCCTTTTCGTAATCATGGATACTTTAAAATTCGACTAATTTTGGAATATGAATTCCGTCGTGGCAGCAGCGCGGCACAAGCGGCACGCAACACCAGCAACGATTACCGAGCGAATACTATAAACGAACTTTTATACGGGACCTCGTAATTTAGGTTTAAAAAAAAAAACACTTTTATTTCACAATAAGAAATAGTAATGTTTAAAAATATAAAATTAGGAAATAATAAAAGTTACAATATTTAATTGGCCCGGAGTCGAAACTGGCAGACACGCGAGGATACAGAGAGAGAAGTTAGGGATTCAGCGGTCGGGCAGAGACTAACTGCTCACCGGGAGCGGGAAGCAGAGCTGCCTTTAGATGATGTCATGACTAATTAGTGAAAATCTATATAATCAATAATTATCCAAGACTAAGGGTTTTCCCTAGCATTGGGAAACCGTAACCATACAATATACCGTTTCCACTAAATTCAATTTCAGTAATTTGGGAGTTATTACATTCAATACTTATTTTAGTTTTTTCAGACATTACAAATAACCATCTATTATAACGTAGTGGCTGCCAGATGCTTACGTGACCGTGAATGAATTTGGTTTCACAAATCGAAGGGATTGTGGTAAGTGCTTTTGTAATAATTTCGGTTTCAAAGGAAGGCGTCGCGGAAGGGGAATATAGTATTGGTGTTTGACAAAGGTAATGATCATTTTTGATTACTTTACAATAGTCTAGATTGTCTAACTTACAATACATTGATCTATCTCTGCTTATACCAATATATTTAGAGGATGGGATGATGGTCGAATACGACTCGGGGTTATTTTTATCATGATGGACTAGTGATGGTAAGTTATGATCTATGTTTAAGTGTATGGGATTAATGAGAGGGATTTATACTGCAAACACTATTTTTTCTTTATTGAAGTAACTAGAAATTTCTAATATATTTAAAATAATGTGCATGTTGTCGAGATTTAAAGGAATTGGAAACTGTTCGGATTCGGGTAAGAATCTGTAGTTTTCGACTAATTCGGTGTACAGTTCTTTAGGTGTTAGGATAGTGGGATATAGAATATTTGATTTGCTAGATTCAGAATATGTGGATTAATAAAGGATATATCGTATGGGATAACTACACTAAGATAACTATCAACTAAACTTAAGGAACCTAAGGGGTCGAAGTATGTAGCAGGACTGTTCGTTAAGGACATAATGAACTCTTGCCCCAGCGCGGAATAACTGTAATAGAATATAATTAAAATTAATATTATGTATATAACTAGGGCTACGTTTCAGATCTAGAAGCTAGTTTAACTTCGTCATAGTGACGTGTCACATGACGTCTATTTATGAGTAATGTCAAGGTGTTTCTGCCATTGATTTTTACAACCTTATACGGTCCTTTCCAAATAGGCGAGAGGGCTTTACGCAGACGCACATGATTTTTGAGATAAACGTAATCTCCGACTTTATACTGGACAGGCCGTGAACGGTTGTCGTAATATTGTTTAGATCTTTCCTTAGATCTTTGTATATTTTCTAAGGCTTTTTCGCGTGAAAGTTTTAGACGATGGTGTAAGGATTTGAGATATTCCGCATAAGTAAGGTCAGTTTGTAGTTCGTAGACGGAGTCCGGGATAAAAGGCTTCTGACCGAAAAGGAGTTCGTATAGTGTGAAGTTAGTAGTGGAATGGGTAGAGGTGTTATATGCCAACATAGCGGTGTATACATACTTGTGCAAATCGGAATAATTTTCGTTGACATAGGACTTAAGGTATTCATTAAGCGTGGAGTGGCTGCGTTCAAGTGCACCTTGAGTCTGAGGATGGTATGGGGAAGACCAGATTTGTTTAATTTTCAGGAAGTTGCAAGTTCTTTTGAATAACTCTGCGGTGAAGTATGTGCCTTGGTCGGTTAAAATAGACTTTGGGATGCCGAAAACGGAAATAAAGTGCACTAGACGTTCACATGTCTCTTCTGCAGTTGCATTAGCGATAGGATAAGCGAGGGAATATTTGGTGGGGTCGTCCTGTAACGTAACAATAAATTTAAGTTTATTAAGACCAGCTTCTGGAAGTGGACGTACAAGGTCGAGGCTGATACGTTCAAATGGCTTGGTAGAAGTGGTAGTTATTTGCATAGGTGATTTCTTAATTTGTCTTAGGGCTTTATTACTTTGGCATTGGGAGCAATTCTTTACGTAAGTTTCGATATCTGTTCGCATATTTTTCCAAAAATACCTCTCTTTTACTCGTTTGTACATTCACGTAGTACCTAAATGTACGGCAATTGGAATGTCGTGGTTTTCGCGGAGTATTTTAGGTATCACGGAGGGTGTAGGGTAGATTATAGTGTTGTGATAAATATGAACTGATATTTGAGTGTTGTTAAAGATATAGCAGAACATGTTGTATATTTTCGTCCAGATGTATCTCGAAAGGATTTTGGAAATCAGTAATGGCTAAATTTAGGTTGGAATCAGTGGGATTACGTAATATTTCGCATCGAAGATTTAGTAGGCTTTTATAAATGTCTTCATAAGAGCTATTATGAAAGTGGTATACTTTGGTGAATAGGAAATATATGGTTTTTCCCTTGTGATCAAATGAGATGAAGGAGTAAAGAGTTCTTTCCCTGTCTAAGAGTTCTTAAGAATTTTCCCCGTTCACACTGTCCGCGGACGCATCAAACATCCAGCCGGCCAGATTCTGTTTCGGACGTCCGAACGCTCAAGAGCGACGCAAGGTCATGTCCGCGTCTTACGGTCGATAGTTTGCACAGTGTAGTATTAAATGTACTGGCTAGATCTCAATAAGCCGCGGCTGTCAGCCGCATCCGATAATTTACGTGCTTTAGGCGTGGGTCGTTACGTCATTTTCAAGAAACGTAACGAAACCAGTGACTTGATCGGCGTCACCTGTTTCAAAACTAGTGATTTTTGTAACTGGCTATTTTTATTCGGCTACTGTGATTGTTTGCATAAATATCACCACCAACTATACAGTTACACACGAAACGAAAATAAATTTAATCACAATCTGTGTTTGTAGCTATACAGTAACTGTATACTGTTAAATCAATATATTAACTTCCCTTCATACTTTATTCAGGTTTAGGACAGACTACATTAAATGTATATACGATTGATTGGCGTTTACTATGACACTAATATTTTCATAAAATTATTAATGCAGGCATATTTACAAGCCAATTTGATTGTATATACAATGATTATTCATATTTACAGTTTATTTACACTTTTTCAACGTTTTCACTGTCATTTGTTTTTGTACTTTTATTTACACTCTACAATTAATTTGTTTGTTTGTTTGGCTATTTACACACATTTTTTAAGTTTTATAATATTATAAACATTTAAATTTTTTATACACATTTGTTAGTTTTATTTTAATTTTATGAATAAACGAGTTCATGACTCCGTCAAAAATGTTTTAAAAATTATTTTAGTTAAATTCAATGTGACTCGCTTCCCGGAATGGCCAACCGTTGAAAATATTTATAAACAGAGATTACTCTATTTTATTGTCTATGTCTATAGTCTTACGTATGAAAATTAAACGTACAATAATACTGTTACTTACGATGGTTTGTTTGTTGTTGTATGCCACATGTGCGCTTTGCGCTCGAGCGACCGACAGTCGACTCCCGCAATAATCATGGTTAACTGTAATCATAATCACGCATTTACAAAAATCACTACTTGTAACATGACTCGAAACTAGTGATTCGGTTACACGCCGCGTAGCCAGTTACTGTATCTAGTGACGTGAAATAACGCCCACGTCTACTCTGTCTACGTATACGGCACAGACCACTATTACTCCTACCGGAGGTCTACGGATGAATAAGACAATTCAATGGAGTTGGCCGGTAAAAACTTTTCCTAGAGGGCTTGGTTTGTGTTTATCTCAATTACTTTAATAAGTTTAATTACTAAAGGAAATTATAATTTATTACATTCAGTATTCGAAATGGCGGGTATGTGAATTAAAAGCTGAACTAAAGAAGCGAGGTGCGTCTTTACGGGGAAGAAAAGCAGATCTAGTGGAAAGGTAAATATATTATATCTTCTTTCTTTATCTTCTCATTATTTATCCTTGAATACATTACATTACTCATTTACTTTACTTTAACACGTTTATCGGAAGTTATACCATTTACCCCTTTAAAAGAAGTACGATCTTATCTTAAAGATTCTTTATATACTTACATAATACTGACGTTTAAAGATGGTATACTTATTATTTTTTCTCAGATTAGAGTTATATGACCAAAATTTTAAGTTTGGGAACACCGAGAATCAGGATGAAGAAGATCTTACAATGAACCTTCCAGAGTCCAACACATATCGAGATATAATTAGCTGCACTTTCTTACCACCTCTAACAAAAATGCATATTAGAAATTATTTTTTCTGGTAAGTTTGTTCCTCATAATAATCATATAAAATTACTCAAAAACATAATATATAAGTTAATAAAATTTCTTTTATATTTTATTCTCATTATCCTCATTAGAAGTTGGTTTTGGTTTTTGTTAACAATAAGGTTGGCGTTCAGGTTGTTAGTCACTATAATAAAAAAATTATTATAGGTTTGATATGCAATTATATATTATTATATTTTATTTGTTACAGTGCTGGTAAGAAACTTGATAAGGCTAAATCCTTATATGAGTCTCGATACCTCATCCTTGCAAGAGCTTCAACTGTTGGTGACTCTACTTTTGTAAAAGGCTATTGCAAAAAGACTATGAGAGCTTTACAGTATGAAGTAGATGTTAAAATTCATAAAAATGGAACACCTCAGGAATCCCACTGTGAGTGTCCACCTGGAAGTGGCATAGTGGCATAAGTTACCTAAGAAAAAAAATAGTAAAAGGTTTAGTCCGTACCCTATTCACATGATTGACAAAGAGAGTTACAACAATAAAATTTGTAATTTAATTTTAAATTATCCAAATTCTACAATGCCTCTTAAACATTTATATGAACCAGCAAATCCCTATGCAATTATAACAGATCATGCCTACTGTTCGCGACGGCCTAACAACGCTAAGAAACGAAGTTATAAAGAATATTGTTTTTGTATTAATAATGAAATTACCGACAAAACTGAGTGAAAACGTGTATTAATATAGTTATTTAGCATGTTTATAACTCTTAGTATATTTGTATAGAATGTCGTTTTGATAACAAGTGATATAAACAACTTTTATTATATACCAAAAAATCGACCAATCACAGCGCGTCTTATCGTGGAAAAGTTTTTAATTATCTGCGTAATAGTTCATACTAAAATAAGGAAAATAATTTTATGTTCTAAAAGAGTTATAAATATGACATTCAATTAGCATATGGCTTATATATTAAAGAAGTGTAGGGATATTGTTGTATAATTAAACGCATTTCGTAGTTATAGAAAAATCAAAGAATTAATGTACCCAAATATTATGAAAATTTTGGACATTTCGTTTAATAACTTTTTACAATGTTAATATTTTGAGTAACCTTTATGATCTACTAATAAAGTACCAGACTACCGATTTAATGATGTATAGCATGTTAGTGTAGCAATTAGTTTTGTATAGAAAATATTGCAATTTATGCCATTTGTATAGTGAAAAGTTTATGCAATAAAGAGGCAAACGGAAAATGGCAAGCGGCTCACTGCAAAGTATTGCCCAAGTCTACCTTAGGGGCTCGGGACCCAGTACCAGTAGTAGTGTGAAGAACTACCAGTGACAGTGAAGTGAAGTGAGTGGTATCCGGTGGTAGCTGAAGTGACTAGTAGCAGTATATAGTGAATAGTGAAAGTGTTAGCTAGCCGAAAAAGGTCGTAACTGACATTCGCAGTTACATATCGTGAAAGTGTTAGCTAGCCGAAAAAGGTCGTAACTGACATTCGCAGTTACATATCGTGAAAGTGTTAGCTAGCCGAAAAAGGTCGTAACTGATATTCGCAGTTACATATCGTGAAAGTGTTAGCTAGCCGAAAAAGGTCGTAACTGATATTCGCAGTTACATATTATAGTGAAAGTGGTAACTGATATCCGCAGTTACACAAGTGATAAAATCAACTAGATTAGTTGATAATAGCTGCTAGTCAGTAGTGTTAGAAAACCAGCTACTACCAATAGATCTTTGATACCACCGTACAATTTAAAGAAATCTTTCGAAATATACAGTGACCAATCAATAGTGAACAACCGTAGTTTAACAACCGTGATCAATAGTTATAAAATTTCGCGACTAATCAATCAGTCGAACCGCTGGCCACTACCTTGCTATTTGTATTTGTTAATCGTGCATTTTGATTTGAACCACAGTCCAAAATATTTCAGCGGCACCCACAAAGACGGCGGTGAAAGTACCCACCGGAACCTATAGGTGTAGGACGTGAGCGACTCGCGAAGTATCTTCGACAACATTTACTCCGGAGAGTTTCGCCCGTCCGGCACATTCGTTGGTCCTTCGAGCCGGATATATCCGTTTGTATTTCGGAACCGGGTAAATAGCCCTCACCGTATTAAAACTGCAGAATTTTCAGATTCAAGATGCCGATCACCCGTTCGCAAGGAAGGGAAGCCAAGGCGTGGACCGTCGGTCTGGAAGGAGGTTCGTCGGCCAGTAACGCCGCCGTCCACCACCAGATGCCACCACGCTCACCGTCAACGGTAGAGGGCGCTGAGGTGCCGTGCTGCCTCCCCAAGGGGGGGATACCCCTGCCCGCGCCGACCACTACAGCCCGCACAACGAAGCAGAGGGAACATATAGAAGGCAACGATGACTTTAGCCGTGCATCATCGCCAACAGCCCGGGAAGACACCCACACCGAAGAGCCACCGAGGGGCCACACCGATTGCAGTACGAAGTCAAAGAAGACTGTTCGGCCCAATAGAAGAATTTTGAAGGCTCGTGAAGAAGTATTGAAGATCAAACTAGAACTCGCGCAGATCTCCTTACAGATGGCTGAAGAAGAAGACGAATCAGACGACTATGATGAAGATGGTCACTCCAAAAGTGAGTACGTTCGATCTTGGCTCGAAAACTCTGTAGCCAAACAAAAGTCAAATCAAGGCGCAACCACCGGAGGGAAGGCCCCATTTAATAAAACCGTCACAAAGCCAACCCCGGACGTTGTCGACCTCAGTGAGCCCCAAAAGGAGCTCACGAACCAGGATTCCTATCCAGAAGACGTACAAAGGGATCCCATGCCACAAAAGCTCAGCCAGGAACCCATCGTTAATGAAGACAGGGGGCTCCTACCGATTGTATCAGAGCTCACATACCAGGATTCCTATCCAGAAGATGTACAAAAGGATCCCAAGCCAAATAAAGCTAGCCAGGAACCTGTCATAAGTAAAGACAGGGGGCTCCGTCCATTTATATCGGAGCTCACGTCCGCTATAGCCGCGCTCGCTGACAAATCAAAGTTAGAGAGTGCGCCACTATCGTCGCATACTTTCGCAGCGTCGAAAGCTATAATGACACTGCCAAGCTTTAGCGGAGCACATACCGAGTGGCTTTCATTCCGTGCCATTTACGAAACAACCCGAGGCTACTTCAATGACATTGAAAACACTGCTAGACTAAGACGAAGTCTACAAGGAAGAGCCTTGGAAACAGTTAGTTCAGAACTTATTGGGCATGCTAAGCCAGATGAGATTATGCGAGAACTGGAGCTACAATTTGGGCGTCCAGATTCAATCGCGCAAGCAGAAACTGAGAAGTTGCGAGGATTAGCACGCTGTACAGAAGCGCCCAGAGACATTTGCACATTCGCGAGCAAAGTGAGGGGAAGCGTCGTCACTCTTCGAGCCCTAAAGCGAGATCATTACCTCGTCAACGCAGAGCTGCTACGACATCTCACCGACAAACTGCCAAACTCTATACGTGCCCAGTGGTATAGAATCTACACCGAAAAATATGACTCTAGACCAGACCTCGGCTGCTTCAGCGATTTTATTACCGAGCAAGCTCGCTTCTGCAGTGCATTTGCGCCTCCAGAAATTATTAACGAAGCACAAAGCAATCGTACAGTACATAGAGCACACGCGGCTACTACTAAGCCGTCTCCGAAATGCAGAGTGTGCAAAAAGGAGGGTCACTACGGATCCGAATGTAAAAAATTTAAGGAAGCAGATATCAACAAAAGATGGGAACTCGCAAAGCAAAATAATTTATGTTTCCGCTGTTTACGTTATCGAAATCAGACACACAAATGCAAAACCAATAAGTGTGGAATAGAAGGATGCACCGCGACACACAATCGACTTCTCCATAGTAATTCAAAGGAGAAGACTGAGGTCAAACAAAAAGAACCTCAAGAAACTGTTGCTAACTCATTCGGTGTGTCAAAGCATCAAGCATATTTAAAAATAATTCCAGTGCGAGTAATTGGACCGGCGGGAGCTGTAAACACACACGCCCTGCTGGATGATGGGTCAACAGTTTCACTAATGGATGAAGAGATCGCCAAACAAATTGGAGCTAAAGGGCGGTTCGACCCGTTTAAGATCACCGCTATCGGGAGCACTACCCTCGATTCACCGGAATCCCGAAGGATCAAAGTATCGCTGAAGAGTCTCCACAGCAAAAGGGTGCCATTCAGAGCACGCACGGTCGCAAGCCTAAACTTGGGGCCACAGACTGTGCGTGCGGTAGACATAGCCAAGTGCAAACACTTGAAAGACCTAAAGGAGCAGCTAATATATGACTCCGGCAACCCAAGGATCCTAATAGGACAGGACAATTGGAGACTTCTGATAGCCACTCAAATCCGTAGAGGTCCACCGCACCAGCCAATCGCCTCGCTCACAGAATTAGGATGGGTGCTACACGGGGCACACACTAAAGCCCCGTATCAGCGCGTCCACGCGGCCAATGAGCTGCACAAGAGCGAGGGAAATATAGATGACCAACTCCGCGAATATTTCGCGCTGGGATCTCTCATTATCAATCCGAGAAGACCAGACTCCGACCCAGAGAAGAAAGCTGAAGATATACTAAATAGCAGCACCCGTCAGTTACAAGACGGGCACATAGAAACAGCGCTTCTCTGGAAGGAAAAGGATATCGAGATGCCTGGTAATTATGAAACAGCAATAAAACGGCTCGTTTCCATTGAAGAAAAATTAGATCGAGACGAAGATCTAAAAAGGAAGTATGATGAACAAATGAATTCCCTTGTACAAAAAGGATACGCCGAGATAGCACCGAAAACTAGCACACCGGGAAAAACATGGTACCTACCTCATTTCGACTTCCATAACCCAATGAAGCCAGAGAAGTTTCGAATAGTACACGATGCCGGAGCCAAAACAAAGGGCGTGTCGTTGAACGACTTCCTGCTCACGGGTCCGGACCTACTGCAATCACTACCAGGGGTCATGATGCGTTTTCGCCGCCATAAAATCGCTGTCTCCGCGGACATAGCCGAAATGTTCATGCAGGTTAAAGTCAGACCCGAAGACAGAGATGCCTTAAGATATCTCTGGAGAGGGGATCAACGTAATGAAGCTCCACAAAAATATAGAATGACGTCGATCATTTTCGGTGCAGCCAGTTCACACTGCACAGCCATATTCGCGAAGATCTGGAACGCTAAAAAACACATAGACAACTATCCAGAAGCCGTAGAAGCTATCATTCAAAACCACTATATGGATGACTATCCCGACAGTTTCCAGTCTCTGGAAGAGGCAATGCGAATATCGAATGCGAATATCGAAGGAAGTACGCGACATACACAAAAACGCGCACTTCAAATTGAGAAAATGGGTTTCCAACGCACCAGAAATTGTAAAAGAATTAGAACCTGACCATGAAGCATCTGAGTCAGTCGATCTGGGAAACAAAGGAACCGAGGAAAAGATACTCGGATTAATCTGGAAACCGGGTACCGATCAGCTGAGCTCCAACCTAAAGCTCGCCCGACTTCCTATCAATTTGCTCCATAAAACACCAACCAAGAGGGAACGTCTCATACGGTGCGTGAAGACGGCACTATACACCGTCCTTCATGAGAGACTTCCGCATGAGGAAGTATTAGCCACGCTGCTCTGCGAGGTGGAGTACACAGTAAATAGCAGACCATTGACTCACATCTCTGTAGACAGCGACGATGACGAATCCATCACTCCAAATCACTTCCTTTTAGGAGGATCTGCGAGATTTCCGACACCTGGAGTATTTGATGAAAAAGATATGAATAGCAAAAGACACTGGCGACGCTCTCAGATACTCGCTGACATGTTCTGGCAGCGTTGGGTCCGAGAGTATTTACCGGAACTTCAAAACCGGCGGGAGGCCCATGGGCAAGGTCCCAATCTCCAGGTGGGCGATCCAGTCCTCATAGCTGACGGCCAGTTACCTCGTAACACCTGGCCACGAGGGAGGGTGGAAGCTATTTACCCCGGTGCGGACGGACAGATCCGCATTGTGGAGGTACGCACAGCAAACGGTCTAATCAAGAGGCCAACCAGGAAACTCGTGCCGCTGCCGAAGTAGAAGCAACGTCGCTCACCGAAATGGATGCAGCGCCGCTGTGAGAAAATCATCGCGACGCTGCACGGCGGGAGAGATGTTCGCGACGGCCTAACAACGCTAAGAAACGAAGTTATAAAGAATATTGTTTTTGTATTAATAATGAAATTACCGACAAAACTGAGTGAAAACGTGTATTAATATAGTTATTTAGCATGTTTATAACTCTTAGTATATTTGTATAGAATGTCGTTTTGATAACAAGTGATATAAACAACTTTTATTATATACCAAAAAATCGACCAATCACAGCGCGTCTTATCGTGGAAAAGTTTTTAATTAACTGCGTAATAGTTCATACTAAAATAAGGAAAATAATTTTATGTTCTAAAAGAGTTATAAATATGACATTCAATTAGCATATGGCTTATATATTAAATAAGTGTAGGGATATTTTTGTATAATTAAACGCATTTCGTAGTTATAGAAAAATCAAAGAATTAATGTACCCAAATATTATGAAAATTTTGGACATTTCGTTTAATAACTTTTTACAATGTTAATATTTTGAGTAACCTTTATGATCTACTAATAAAGTACCAGACTACCGATTTAATGATGTATAGCATGTTAGTGTAGCAATTAGTTTTGTGTAGAAAATATTGCAATTTATGCCATTTGTATAGTGAAAAGTTTATGCAATAAAGAGGCAAACGGAAAATGGCAAGCGGCTCACTGCAAAGTATTGCCCAAGTCTACCTTAGGGGCTCGGGACCCAGTACCAGTAGTAGTGTGAAGAACTACCAGTGACAGTGAAGTGAAGTGAGTGGTATCCGGTGGTAGCTGAAGTGACTAGTAGCAGTATATAGTGAATAGTGAAAGTGTTAGCTAGCCGAAAAAGGTCGTAACTGACATTCGCAGTTACATATCGTGAAAGTGTTAGCTAGCCGAAAAAGGTCGTAACTGACATTCGCAGTTACATATCGTGAAAGTGTTAGCTAGCCGAAAAAGGTCGTAACTGATATTCGCAGTTACATATCGTGAAAGTGTTAGCTAGCCGAAAAAGGTCGTAACTGATATTCGCAGTTACATATTATAGTGAAAGTGGTAACTGATATCCGCAGTTACACAAGTGATAAAATCAACTAGATTAGTTGATAATAGCTGCTAGTCAGTAGTGTTAGAAAACCAGCTACTACCAATAGATCTTTGATACCACCGTACAATTTAAAGAAATCTTTCGAAATATACAGTGACCAATCAATAGTGAACAACCGTAGTTTAACAACCGTGATCAATAGTTATAAAATTTCGCGACTAATCAATCAGTCGAACCGCTGGCCACTACCTTGCTATTTGTATTTGTTAATCGTGCATTTTGATTTGAACCACAGTCCAAAATATTTCAGCGGCACCCACAAAGACGGCGGTGAAAGTACCCACCGGAACCTATAGGTGTAGGACGTGAGCGACTCGCGAAGTATCTTCGACAACATTTACTCCGGAGAGTTTCACCCGTCCGGGACATTCGTTGGTCCTTCGAGCCGGATATATCCGTTTGTATTTCGGAACCGGGTAAATAGCCCTCACCGTATTAAAACTGCAGAATTTTCAGATTCAAGATGCCGATCACCCGTTCGCAAGGAAGGGAAGCCAAGGCGTGGACCGTCGGTCTGGAAGGAGGTTCGTCGGCCAGTAACGCCGCCGTCCACCACCAGATGCCACCACGCTCACCGTCAACGGTAGAGGGCGCTGAGGCGCCGTGCTGCCCCCCCAAGGGGGGGATACCCCTGCCCGCGCCGACCACTACAGCCCGCACAACGAAGCAGAGGGAACATATAGAAGGCAACGATGACTTTAGCCGTGCATCATCGCCAACAGCCCGGGAAGACACCCACACCGAAGAGCCACCGAGGGGTCACACCGATTGCAGTACGAAGTCAAAGAAGACTGTTCGGCCCAATAGAAGAATTTTGAAGGCTCGTGAAGAAGTATTGAAGATCAAACTAGAACTCGCGCAGATCTCCTTACAGATGGCTGAAGAAGAAGACGAATCAGACGACTATGATGAAGATGGTCACTCCAAAAGTGAGTACGTTCGATCTTGGCTCGAAAACTCTGTAGCCAAACAAAAGTCAAATCAAGGCGCAACCACCGGAGGGAAGGCCCCATTTAATAAAACCGTCACAAAGCCAACCCCGGACGTTGTCGACCTCAGTGAGCCCCAAAAGGAGCTCACGAACCAGGATTCCTATCCAGAAGACGTACAAAGGGATCCCATGCCACAAAAGCTCAGCCAGGAACCCATCGTTAATGAAGACAGGGGGCTCCTACCGATTGTATCAGAGCTCACATACCAGGATTCCTATCCAGAAGATGTACAAAAGGATCCCAAGCCAAATAAAGCTAGCCAGGAACCTGTCATAAGTAAAGACAGGGGGCTCCGTCCATTTATATCGGAGCTCACGTCCGCTATAGCCGCGCTCGCTGACAAATCAAAGTTAGAGAGTGCGCCACTATCGTCGCATACTTTCGCAGCGTCGAAAGCTATAATGACACTGCCAAGCTTTAGCGGAGCACATACCGAGTGGCTTTCATTCCGTGCCATTTACGAAACAACCCGAGGCTACTTCAATGACATTGAAAACACTGCTAGACTAAGACGAAGTCTACAAGGAAGAGCCTTGGAAACAGTTAGTTCAGAACTTATTGGGCATGCTAAGCCAGATGAGATTATGCGAGAACTGGAGCTACAATTTGGGCGTCCAGATTCAATCGCGCAAGCAGAAACTGAGAAGTTGCGAGGATTAGCACGCTGTACAGAAGCGCCCAGAGACATTTGCACATTCGCGAGCAAAGTGAGGGGAAGCGTCGTCACTCTTCGAGCCCTAAAGCGAGATCATTACCTCGTCAACGCAGAGCTGCTACGACACCTCACCGACAAACTGCCAAACTCTATACGTGCCCAGTGGTATAGAATCTACACCGAAAAATATGACTCTAGACCAGACCTCGGCTGCTTCAGCGATTTTATTACCGAGCAAGCTCGCTTCTGCAGTGCATTTGCGCCTCCAGAAATTATTAACGAAGCACAAAGCAATCGTACAGTACATAGAGCACACGCGGCTACTACTAAGCCGTCTCCGAAATGCAGAGTGTGCAAAAAGGTGGGTCACTACGGATCCGAATGTAAAAAATTTAAGGAAGCAGATATCAACAAAAGATGGGAACTCGCAAAGCAAAATAATTTATGTTTCCGCTGTTTACGTTATCGAAATCAGACACACAAATGCAAAACCAATAAGTGTGGAATAGAAGGATGCACCGCGACACACAATCGACTTCTCCATAGTAATTCAAAGGAGAAGACTGAGGTCAAACAAAAAGAACCTCAAGAAACTGTTGCTAACTCATTCGGTGTGTCAAAGCATCAAGCATATTTAAAAATAATTCCAGTGCGAGTAATTGGACCGGCGGGAGCTGTAAACACACACGCCCTGCTGGATGATGGGTCAACAGTTTCACTAATGGATGAAGAGATCGCCAAACAAATTGGAGCTAAAGGGCGGTTCGACCCGTTTAAGATCACCGCTATCGGGAGCACTACCCTCGATTCACCGGAATCCCGAAGGATCAAAGTATCGCTGAAGAGTCTCCACAGCAAAAGGGTGCCATTCAGAGCACGCACGGTCGCAAGCCTAAACTTGGGGCCACAGACTGTGCGTGCGGTAGACATAGCCAAGTGCAAACACTTGAAAGACCTAAAGGAGCAGCTAATATATGACTCCGGCAACCCAAGGATCCTAATAGGACAGGACAATTGGAGACTTCTGATAGCCACTCAAATCCGTAGAGGTCCACCGCACCAGCCAATCGCCTCGTTCACAGAATTAGGATGGGTGCTACACGGGGCACACACTAAAGCCCCGTATCAGCGCGTCCACGCGGCCAATGAGCTGCACAAGAGCGAGGGAAATATAGATGACCAACTCCGCGAATATTTCGCGCTGGGATCTCTCATTATCAATCCGAGAAGACCAGACTCCGACCCAGAGAAGAAAGCTGAAGATATACTAAATAGCAGCACCCGTCAGTTACAAGACGGGCACATAGAAACAGCGCTTCTCTGGAAGGAAAAGGATATCGAGATGCCTGGTAATTATGAAACAGCAATAAAACGGCTCGTTTCCATTGAAGAAAAATTAGATCGAGACGAAGATCTAAAAAGGAAGTATGATGAACAAATGAATTCCCTTGTACAAAAAGGATACGCCGAGATAGCACCGAAAACTAGCACACCGGGAAAAACATGGTACCTACCTCATTTCGACTTCCATAACCCAATGAAGCCAGAGAAGTTTCGAATAGTACACGATGCCGGAGCCAAAACAAAGGGCGTGTCGTTGAACGACTTCCTGCTCACGGGTCCGGACCTACTGCAATCACTACCAGGGGTCATGATGCGTTTTCGCCGCCATAAAATCGCTGTCTCCGCGGACATAGCCGAAATGTTCATGCAGGTTAAAGTCAGACCCGAAGACAGAGATGCCTTAAGATATCTCTGGAGAGGGGATCAACGTAATGAAGCTCCACAAAAATATAGAATGACGTCGATCATTTTCGGTGCAGCCAGTTCACACTGCACAGCCATATTCGCGAAGATCTGGAACGCTAAAAAACACATAGACAACTATCCAGAAGCCGTAGAAGCTATCATTCAAAACCACTATATGGATGACTATCCCGACAGTTTCCAGTCTCTGGAAGAGGCAATGCGAATATCGAATGCGAATATCGAAGGAAGTACGCGACATACACAAAAACGCGCACTTCAAATTGAGAAAATGGGTTTCCAACGCACCAGAAATTGTAAAAGAATTAGAACCTGACCATGAAGCATCTGAGTCAGTCGATCTGGGAAACAAAGGAACCGAGGAAAAGATACTCGGATTAATCTGGAAACCGGGTACCGATCAGCTGAGCTCCAACCTAAAGCTCGCCCGACTTCCTATCAATTTGCTCCATAAAACACCAACCAAGAGGGAACGTCTCATACGGTGCGTGAAGACGGCACTATACACCGTCCTTCATGAGAGACTTCCGCATGAGGAAGTATTAGCCACGCTGCTCTGCGAGGTGGAGTACACAGTAAATAGCAGACCATTGACTCACATCTCTGTAGACAGCGACGATGACGAATCCATCACTCCAAATCACTTCCTTTTAGGAGGATCTGCGAGATTTCCGACACCTGGAGTATTTGATGAAAAAGATATGAATAGCAAAAGACACTGGCGACGCTCTCAGATACTCGCTGACATGTTCTGGCAGCGTTGGGTCCGAGAGTATTTACCGGAACTTCAAAACCGGCGGGAGGCCCATGGGCAAGGTCCCAATCTCCAGGTGGGCGATCCAGTCCTCATAGCTGACGGCCAGTTACCTCGTAACACCTGGCCACGAGGGAGGGTGGAAGCTATTTACCCCGGTGCGGACGGACAGATCCGCATTGTGGAGGTACGCACAGCAAACGGTCTAATCAAGAGGCCAACCAGGAAACTCGTGCCGCTGCCGAAGTAGAAGCAACGTCGCTCACCGAAATGGATGCAGCGCCGCTGTGAGAAAATCATCGCGACGCTGCACGGCGGGAGAGATGTTCGCGACGGCCTAACAACGCTAAGAAACGAAGTTATAAAGAATATTGTTTTTGTATTAATAATGAAATTACCGACAAAACTGAGTGAAAACGTGTATTAATATAGTTATTTAGCATGTTTATAACTCTTAGTATATTTGTATAGAATGTCGTTTTGATAACAAGTGATATAAACAACTTTTATTATATACCAAAAAATCGACCAATCACAGCGCGTCTTATCGTGGAAAAGTTTTTAATTAACTGCGTAATAGTTCATACTAAAATAAGGAAAATAATTTTATGTTCTAAAAGAGTTATAAATATGACATTCAATTAGCATATGGCTTATATATTAAATAAGTGTAGGGATATTTTTGTATAATTAAACGCATTTCGTAGTTATAGAAAAATCAAAGAATTAATGTACCCAAATATTATGAAAATTTTGGACATTTCGTTTAATAACTTTTTACAATGTTAATATTTTGAGTAACCTTTATGATCTACTAATAAAGTACCAGACTACCGATTTAATGATGTATAGCATGTTAGTGTAGCAATTAGTTTTGTGTAGAAAATATTGCAATTTATGCCATTTGTATAGTGAAAAGTTTATGCAATAAAGAGGCAAACGGAAAATGGCAAGCGGCTCACTGCAAAGTATTGCCCAAGTCTACCTTAGGGGCTCGGGACCCAGTACCAGTAGTAGTGTGAAGAACTACCAGTGACAGTGAAGTGAAGTGAGTGGTATCCGGTGGTAGCTGAAGTGACTAGTAGCAGTATATAGTGAATAGTGAAAGTGTTAGCTAGCCGAAAAAGGTCGTAACTGACATTCGCAGTTACATATCGTGAAAGTGTTAGCTAGCCGAAAAAGGTCGTAACTGACATTCGCAGTTACATATCGTGAAAGTGTTAGCTAGCCGAAAAAGGTCGTAACTGACATTCGCAGTTACATATCGTGAAAGTGTTAGCTAGCCGAAAAAGGTCGTAACTGATATTCGCAGTTACATATTATAGTGAAAGTGGTAACTGATATCCGCAGTTACACAAGTGATAAAATCAACTAGTTTAGTTGATAATAGCTGCTAGTCAGTAGTGTTAGAAAACCAGCTACTACCAATAGATCTTTGATACCACCGTACAATTTAAAGAAATCTTTCGAAATATACAGTGACCAATCAATAGTGAACAACCGTAGTTTAACAACCGTGATCAATAGTTATAAAATTTCGCGACTAATCAATCAGTCGAACCGCTGGCCACTACCTTGCTATTTGTATTTGTTAATCGTGCATTTTGATTTGAACCACAGTCCACAATATTTCAGCGGCACCCACAAAGACGGCGGTGAAAGTACCCACCGGAACCTATAGGTGTAGGACGTGAGCGACTCGCGAAGTATCTTCGACAACATTTACTCCGGAGAGTTTCGCCCGTCCGGCACACCTACACATTTTCAAACCCTGAAGATAAAACTTTAGAAAAACTATGTTTATTAAATGTTAATGAAGAATCTATAAAAAATATTGAGAAAATAACAAGAGGACAATAACACAGAATAATTGCCTGCAATTTTCATACAGTTTGCCATCTTAAAGCCACTTCAAAACTTAGTTACTGCAAACAACTTTTTAGTAAAAAACCCTTTTCATCTAGAGAATCTAGACCAACAACACATGGAATCTTGAATGAACCAATAGCCCTAAATGAGTATCAGTCTAAGTTTGAATTAAATATTGAACCTTCTGGGCTATTTATTAGCAAGCAGAGACCATATTTGGGTGCGACACTGGTTGGTCTACCGGGAAATGATACCATTATCGAAATAAAATGTCCATTTTCCACAAGAAACAATATCATTACTCCAGCAACTGTGCCCTATCTGGTAAATGACCCTTTAAATAAAAAGATGCTATTAAAAAAAACTAGTCCAATCTATTATCAAAGCCAGGGTCAGTTGTATTGCACAAATAGGATTTACTGTAACTTAATTATTTATGCATATAAAGACATGAAAGTTTTTTATTATTTTATTTCAGAAATGATAGAAAAGTTGGATGACTTATAATAATTATTTTAAAAGCATAATTATAAATAACTATTTGTATTATAATTACGATTTAATAAAAAAAACAAAATTGAATGTTTTCAATTTGGTTGTTATTAAAAATCTATTATTTTTATTTTTATATGTGTTAATTAAGTTTAATAAATATAAGTAAAAAAAGTAATGAAAAAAGCTAAAAATTGGCCTTCAATAAGAAATATATAAATATTCTATTCTATTCTTTCTATTTATTGTACACAAAGATGTTTTATAGGTACAGATACCGTGAACGCGCGCCTAAAACGCTTCCATTTAAAAGGCGCCAATATTGGCGTATTCGTTCGATCGTTCCGCTATTACGCTAGCGACGTTCACTGCGAATATACATCATGCACCAGTGTTTTTAATTTCGGAAAATGACTGTTTGTGCTGTGAAATCATGTAAAAATTACTCTTGGAAAAAAGATAAGGATAAGAACATCACTTTTCATAAGTAAATATACAATTTTCTGGTGTATTTCTTAATAAAATAATACGAAAGCTGAATGTCGAGTGAATATTCGAGTGTTGCCTACCGTATGAAATGTTTTTCCCTATTTTAATGTCATTAATAGACGTAAAGCAACTGTTGACAACGGATATTTATCCAAAGCAGCCGATACACAACCGTTGTGAACCGGTTGTTTATCCGACTACAAACTAAAAAGTATGGTTATGTTTTTACTGTGTGTGCGGTTGGCTAAGCTGAATCGCTTTTTGGAATGGTGCTCAAAAACTACTTGACCTATTTAAAACATTCTTTCACCATTAGAATGCTATTATGACTGTGAAACGTAAGATGTATTTTAATATAGAGGGCATTACCATCAACGAATATGTTTTTTAGCTAAACTCGTACAGTTATTGACCGATTTTGAAAATACTTTTACCACTAGAATGTTATGTATAATTAAAGATGTCTAATGTAGGATGTATTTTATTATAGATGACACTACTTTCTATGAATATGTTTTATTTGGCTTATCTCGAAAGTTACTTGACTGATTTTGAAAATTCTTTTACCATTACATTACTAATGAGGGTTTTAGTTGTGTGATTAAATTATATTATTATAATAATTATGTTATATTGTTATTTATTATATTATTATTAGTTATATACCTAATTATGTTATATTATTGTTTGTTATATAATTATAATATAATGTTCAATCCACTTTCATGTCAAGGACACTTATATACAATCAACATTGATTTTATATGCTATTTTTATTTATTTACTTACAGGTTTTACAGTACAAAATGTAGCCTTTAAACACACAATCTTTTATCGTCTTCCAGTGGCAGGATTTAATTGATTTCACGCAATGATTTTATCTAGTCATGAAACTGTATCGATATATGAATTTTAAAAAAATAAACATTTGCTATCTCTTGGCCGAAGTTTACACTTAACCAAACTTACTTTTGTACGTCATTTTACTTAAGATTAAAAATAATTAATGTCTTCGCGGCAATATTTTGGGTTTTAAGATACGAAAGTGTGGTACTCTATATATATTCAATAATAATAGATTAGTTCAATATATGTTAGATACATAAATATCTAATGTGATTTTTGATTTATTTTTAACTGTTACATTAATTATATTTAGTTTTTATTACTTATCTTCACTATTTTAGTGCGATTTTCGTACCTACATAAAACATAGCCGTATCCCTTGTGTGTGTATATCCCCATTCACATACGTACACAAATGCACACGCCTCGCACACACATTTTACACTCAGGTATGTCAGTATGAATGAAATATAAAATCTCCCAAATTTTTGGGCAATCGATTCGCACTATTATTACCGAAGTCACGCACACTAATGCAGGCATGGTACGTAAGATATGCGCGTCACGTGGTACTCACGCACACATGAATCAAAGACTGGCGTCCTTGTGAACGGTGCGATGTGTTAGCAACACGGTATCTGTACCTATAAACATCTTTGATTGTACATTTTATACACTAAATGATTTTTGTAAAATAAATTAAGTCTTGTTAACACATTCACTGCTTAAAATATTAAAATAATTAGCCAGGAACCAAATTTTTTTAAAGCGTATTTTGATTATGTATATATGTATGTTTAAAAATATGGATAAAAGTAAATTGTTATTATTATTCTTTTAATAAAAATAACCTTTTTCGGATCCGAGTGTTCGGCACATAGCGCGCCAGGTGCCGGTCACTCGGATCCGAGCGCTAGGGACAACAATGGACAACATTCAAAAGCTACATTATCCCTAAGTAAAACTGGCTATAGATAGTAAATAAAATATAATACATATTTGAATAATTATTTATTAAGGAAAACATTCATAAATCTGCGCGATATAATCATAATTATCAAAAATCAAACCAAAGCCATAGAATCAAAAGTATCAAGTACATAATTATAAGTTTAATTGAATACTTGTCATAAAATAAAGGTGAATCACTCACAGAAAGGTATAAAGGGATAAAAAATAATCCAAAAACAAGAAAATTTTAACCACTTGATATAAAACAATAATAATGAAATTTAAAACAATAATCATGTAATTTAAAACACTTAGGAATGTCCTAGGCAGAAGCATTTTGTACAGAAACCTGGAGAACCTTCACATTGCTTACATTCATAAATTGTTTGCACCCCTTTTTTTGCGCTTTGCAACCTTTGCATTCTTTTTGGGCCACTTCGACAGTTTCTTTCGTGACACTTCCTACTGTCTTATTAGGCTGCACAAAAAGCATAGATTACTGCGTATATACTAGAGATAGATGTGCGACTCAAGTTTTATTTTCGTTATTGATACGTGCTTAGAATAACAGATGGCGCTAGACAAAAAGTGCTTTAAGCTCGGCCTTTACTTGCACTTTACAATTTTTATTTTATATTTCATATACAACCATCAATTACATGACACAGGCGCTGCAATGTAATTAATAGTTGTTTATGTTTCTTGTGCTAATTGTTAGTTTCTGCTACAAAAATAAAAACCGGTTATTTTTAAAATGTTTATTGTTTAAAAATTCTTGGCTTAATTATTGGTTAACATTAGATGTGTTAAATTTACCAATATTTGCACAATATCAATTGATTTCTTTATACAATGTCCCTACTGGTTAGTTGATATATAACAGAGAATAGAATAAATATAATTACATTTTCACAATTACAAATATAATTTTTATTCAACATAGATTATTACATAAAACTTATTGAATGTCATGTTTTATTTACAACTGGTTCGACTCTTTTTAAAACATATTTCACTTTACAATAATTTTGTTTGTATTTTTTAAATAAATTTTAATAGAACAAGCATGGTGGCGATCACCTCATTCCCAGAGATTATTTTTATTGATGTATTCTTTGATATTATAAAACACTTTTTTTACATTTTTCCTTCAATAAAACATTTAAACTTGTTAAACGACAAATTTTGTAACATTTTCTGGGATTTTGTTGTAAAAGCTTCTACATTCTACATTTCTACATTTGATGATCTTACATTGCCCCATTAAAGAACTACTGGTTCAATGGAGTATAGTAACTGGTATTAAAAGCTATGTTTATTCCTAGTGTTTAAAGTATGAACATCTTTATTCTCATTATATATTATGAAAGCTATTTATGTTTTTATGTACCTACATACATTACATTTTCATAATTATAATGCGGGTTATTTCATTAAATTTTTCTCTAAAGGACTCTTTACAATTTAAGATATTAATTGTCCATACGACGGCTCTATTTTACAAAACAAGTATGGCTTCAATGTTAGTTGCATGAGCCCAATAGTAATACCGAGAAAAACAGTGGTATTCACAAGACTAAACTCCTTCCCACTTAAGAGCATATTAGTATTTGAATCCTTTCCAAAGTTTTGCTCCTCTTCCAAAATTTCATGAATTAGTATCAATTAATTTTTAATAGTGGTGCATCTTTCCTTGAATGTAAAAAATACATTTTGGAGCAGCATTATTAATCTTTAAAATATGTACTTGATAACGTTATCATATTTTAGTAACATAACTATTTTTTTAAATGTGTGTAACAACTATACCTTTTAAAAATACAAATAATTTACAAAAGTGACTTCTTATGCCCACTTTACCATTGTTTACATGTGTAATCAATATACTATTTTTTAACAAAATGAACATTTATATATTATAACATAACATTCTCATACATAATACAACTTTAAAAAGAATATTTGATTTTATAATCAATCTAATAAATTGTGGAAAAGACTACATAAAGCAACAAAAATAATACCAAGAAAAAAATTGAATAAAACTCTGATATCTTTGACTATGCACACCCACATATTCCTGAATATGCAGTTAGCGCCTATTTATTTAAACAAGCAAAGAAATATCCAGAATGTTCAAGTAAACACGCGCAAGGTTCCGAGCGTTCGAGTTTCGACTAGGCGCTGTCGGTTGAGAGATTTGTGATGTCATTCTCTGCAAAGCTCCCCTCGCTCTCGTTCCTGACACTAGATGGCGCTAGTTGTGTCGTCGACTTGAGCGCGTAACACTGCCCCCTCCTAAGACATGCTCGTCCCGAGCATTATCGGCCCCATAATAACGCGCCAAGCGATCCACATGGACGATCTTAGGAGTCCCTCTTGCGCCTTTCTGTATCCGGTAGGTTACATCGTTGATCCTGGTCACAATCCGGTACGGGCCGTCCCATTTAGCTTGAAGCTTAGGAGATTTCCCTTTGCTGCGGACTGGATTGTGCAACCACACAAGTGAACCTTCGTCGAACCCTTTGTTGTTCATTTTGCGATCATACCGGGTTTTCATCTTTTCAGACATTTGCTGGCCCGATTGTCTGACGTGCTCATAACCGTCATTCATTGTGTTCCGCAAGTCATTTGCATAATCGGTTATACTGCGTGGAGCATCAGGTGGTATCCCGGTGATCAGGTCTGCAGGCAGCCGTAATTCTCTTCCAAAGTTTGCGAAAGCTGGTGTCACTGCTGTACTTTCGTGAACAGCGCTTCGATATGACAACAAAAACAGTTGCATGTGCTTGTCCCAATCTCGTTGCCGATTGTCTACAACTTTGGCTAGGTACCTCTCCAATGTCTGATTAAATCGTTCTACCATTTCATCAGATTGCGGGTGATAAGAAGTCGTTCTTGTTTTATGAGTACCCATAACTCGGCAAGTTTCCTGGAATATTTGAGACTCAAAATTCCTTCCTTGATCGCTGTGAATCTCTAAAGGTACACCAAAACGACAGAAGACTTCATGAACTAGCTTATCAGCAACTGTTGAAGCTTCTTGATTTGGAATGGCGAAGACTTCTGGCCACTTAGTGAAGTAATCCATCACAACCATGAAGTACTTGTTACCGCTTTCACTCTCCGGAAACGGCCCCGCCACGTCAATGGCTATTCTCTCCCATGGTGCACCAACATTGTACAACTTCAATGCACCTTTACTACGAGTCTGAGGTCCCTTTACAGCCGCACAACTTGTACATTTGCGACACCAGTCCTCGACATCGTTTCGACAGTGGACCCAGTAAAACCGTTCTCGGATCTTCAGTAGAGTTCGTTTAACTCCCAGATGGCCTCCTGAATAATCATTATGGTACAGCTGTAGAACATCCGGTACTTTAGCTTTAGGGACAACCATTTGTGAATGACAGCTGTCTCCCCGAACATTTTCCCATTTACGGCACAGAACTCCATCCTGAAGCAGCAAGCTGTCCCACTGGGCCCAATAGCTTTTAGTGGTCGAACTCATCGCTGAGACGTCGCTCCACTTGGGCTTGGGAGCACTGGCCTTCATCCATTCCAGGATCGGCTTGATGTCCGGATCTTCCTGCTGTGCACGTTGAAAGCTGTCCTTCCACTCGTTGCTGAGGTGGTATGCCCTGAGCACCCTCACGGATACCACTTCCTTACTCTCTTGCCTAGTACAATGTTTGCAATCATCAGGACAAGGTCTTCGTGATAATGCATCTGCGTTGCCATGAGATTTCCCGCTGCGATGTTCGATCTCAAAGTTGTATTCCTGCAGTAGTTCAATCCACCTCGCAACTTGTCCTTCTGGATTTTTAAACTGCAATAGCCATTTTAGTGCAGCATGGTCAGTTCGTAAGTGAAATTTTCGCCCCAGAAGATATTTGCTAAAATGCTGCAACGACTTTACCACAGCTAGCAATTCGCGTCTTGTGACACAATAGTTCCTTTCCGGTTTTGACAACGACTTGCTGAAGTACGCTATCACGACCTCTTGGTCACCATTCCATTGAGACAACACACCGCCAAGTCCTATATCACTTGCGTCTGTGTCAACTATAAATTCTTTGCTCGCATCAGGGTACCCCAAAATAGGTGTTTTGCACAGACGGTCCTTGAGCTCCTGGAATGCGATATTACAACTTTCATCCCAGCAGAAATGTCGCTTCTCCTCGGTTAGCTTATGCAGAGGTTTGGCTATATCTGCAAAGTTCTTCACAAATCGCCGGTAATAGGAGCACAAACCCAAAAATGCTCTAACCTGCGTCTTGTCTTTTGGAACCGGCCAATCCTTTACAGCTGCAATTTTCTCTGGATCCGTGCGGATACCTTCTTCCGACACTACATACCCCAAAAAGTTGACTTGCCGTTTGAATAGTGAACATTTCTTCGGACTCAGCTTGAGATTGGCACTCTGAATCTTCATGAGCACGCGTCCCAGGTTTTCAAGGTGTTCCTGAAACGTACGGCCCACGATGATGATGTCATCCAAGTAGACCAGACAGGCATCGCCAATTAGCCCGGTAAGTACAAGTTCCATCAGCCTTTCAAACGTTGCTGGAGCATTGCACAACCCAAACGGCATTACTTTGAATTGCCACAGACCCTTTCCCGTCGAGAACGCAGTTTTCTCCTTGTCCTTAGGGTCAATTTCAACTTGCCAGTAGCCACTTTTTAGATCCACCGTGCTAAACCACTTTACTCCTGTAAGCATGTCCAGCGTGTCATCAATTCTTGGCAAGGGATAGCTGTCCTTCTTCGTAACGTCGTTCAGACGGCGGTAGTCAACACAAAACCGCATGCTGCCATCCTTCTTCTTCACCAGCACCACTGGTGAACACCATGGACTAGAGGAAGGTTCAATAACACCATCCTTCACCATTCCTTCAATCATGGTTTCCACTTCCTTTTCACGTGCTACCGGCAATCTTCTTGGCCGCTGACGGATAGGCAATTCTTCTCCTGTGTTTATTTTGTGTTGAACTAAGCCAGTATTTCCTATGTCAGCATCGTTTGATGAGAATACATCGGCGTACTTGAGTAACAACTTCTTCGCCTTGACCAATTCGTTCGGGGAGAGGACACTGCGACAGTCTTCCAAAAGTGTGGTTACTCTCGTTTCTGCATCCTTGCTGGGGGTCCCAGTCGATAGATATTGGCACCGACGTAACCAATCCACTTCCTCACAAGTACCAATCAGTGTGCCTTTTTCTATAATCTGTTCCCGGTCGCAAAGGTTCAGCACACGTACTCCTGAGATGTCAGTGGTCCTGACCAAGGTTCGAGCTACTTTCCATGGAAGGTCATTGTTTACCCTTTCCACAAGTACACAACGGTGAGCTTGCCCAGCGTTTCGAGGAAGACTAACCGGAACAATCGTTTCCGATCTCGGCGGAAGAACAATCTTCTTCATGCTGTACACGTTCCCTGGTAACGCACCTTCCATAAAAAGTTCCTCCTGTCCACATTTCAAAACACCTTGTTTAACGTCGATCTCACAACAATTATTCCTCATAAAGTCTAGGCCTAGGATGCAGTCGTCCATTATATCAGCCACGATGACATTATGCAGGTAGATCACGTTGCCTAGCTTCAACTCCATCTCCTTCTCTCCACGGACGGGTATACGCTGACCGGTGGCTGTTACCAAATTAATGCGTTCTCGGTTGTATGCGGAGACCCCAAGGAACTGACTTATAAGTTGGGAACTAACAACCGTACGAGAGGCTCCAGTGTCTATGGTCAGTTTACACGGCATTCCGTTGACCTCGCCCTTGATGATTAGACTGTTCCCATCATGGGTTTGTGAGATCGAGATCCTTGGGGCTCTTTTAACATCAGCCAGCACCCGCCCCGCAGTTCTGGCTTTTACTCGTTTCCCTGCTGCTGCTGGGCGGTGCTGTTGGCCGCACTACCCTCCTGAGACCGATCACCTTCCCTTTCTAGGATTCGCTTAGGGCAGCTGGATCAAAGATGGCCCTTTTCCCCACAGCCATAGCACCTAGGGCTGTATCCTCTGTTGCGGTCGCGAACTGTAGCTGCTGCAACCTCCCTGATGCGATGGGAACGATGATCCTGCCGCACGGCTTCCACCTCCAGTGCATGGGCCAAGGCGTTCTTAAGCGTGTTGTGGTGCCCGAGTCTCACAGCAGCTCTGACTTCAAGGTCGCGGATGCCGTCGATGAATGTCTGAACCAGGTTCCCTTCAATGAGCGCAGGTACAGACTGGTATGCTTTTCGAACCATCTTCTCCACCTCAAGGGCCCACTGCTGCAGGTTTTAGTTGCTGCGCTGCACGCGATCTTTAAGCTGCGCGCGAAAGACGTGTTCCAGATGAGCGTCACCATATCTCGCTTCCAAGGCCTCAAGGAGCTGCTCGTAGGTTACTTTCTTACCGAGAGCTTCCAACACAGTTAAGGCTTGGTCGCGCAGGCCTAGGGTGAGTGCAGTCATGGCTTGGCTTTTATTCCAGCCGTTCGCCTCCATGACGGCCTCGAACTGGATTTTGTAGGCCGACCAGGAAGAGGTCCCGTCGAACGGCGGCACTTTGAATCCACGTAACGAAGGTGTTGTAGCTACTACGGGAGCTATTGTTCCATCCCCAAGTTTGAGGTCGTCCAGCGTTTTCTTCACGTCAGCCATTACGTTGTCAACCCGATGGTTTACTTGGTCGATTCGGGTTTCAGCTTTCTCGATTCGGTTTTCAGCTTTCGCGATTTGGGTTTCAGCTTCCGACAGGCGGTTGTCATGCAGAGCAACCCTATCCTTCACCTCCTTTATCTCCTTCCCGAAGGTAGCGTGAAGGTCCTTCATGAGGAGCATCTGCTCCTCCAACCGACGGGCCTGTTCCTCCTGTCCGCCTCGCAGCTGCTCTTCCAATCGGCGTGCCTGTTCCGCCTGCTGGCGAGCCTGTTCCTCCTGTCGGCGAGCCTGTTCCTCCTGCTGCTCTTTCAACCAACGGGCCTGTTCCTCCTGTCGGCGAGCCTGCTCCTCCTGTCGGCGAGCCTGCTCCTCCTGTCGGCGATCCTGCTCCTCCTGTCGGCGAGCCTGCTCCTGCAGCATCACCATCAGAGCACCTAAGTCAGGTGCTGAAGATGTAGGAGCTACCGACGGGCCTGCAGCCGGTGGCTGGCCCTCCGACGTCTGCGGCGTTGCACCACCAAATCTTCGTTGGTCCGTCTCCTGCTGGCGTTGACTTCGGGTACGGACACCCTCCGTTTCCTCCTTAGATAAAATCGGCATGATTTTATCCCACTTCTGACACCAATTGTTACGAGCTTGAGGTTCGGGACAATAAAAATTGCCGATAAAATTACCTAAATTAACACTTTAATTTACTTTACACAAATTAAAACTTAAAACACTAATATTTAAACACACTAATTCACTTAATTCCGCTCTGAAGCTTCGCTTGTGTCGCCGAGTTCAACTCTACCTCGATCGCATCTTGCAGCGCCTATTTATTTAAACAAGCAAAGAAATATCCAGAATGTTCAAGTAAACACGCGCAAGGTTCCGAGCGTTCGAGTTTCGACTAGGCGCTATCGGTTGAGAGATTTGTGATGTCATTCTCTGCAAAGCTCCCCTCGCTCTCGTTCCTGACACTAGATGGCGCTAGTTGTGTCGTCAACTTGAGCGCGTAACATTAATGTTAAATAAATATTTGTCTGTAACAACTTTGTTTTGATTTTATTTTCAAAACATTATTAATTAAGCAAGAGAGCAAAGATACTGCAGATATTACTGACTGACTGAAGTTAGTCACTTTTGTTTGATTTTATTTAATTCCTTTAATCAAAGATTTTATAAAAAGTGTCTTAAACATTATTCAGAGCATATATGCTGTGAAACAAAGTTTTACCTATTACAATGAGATTTAAGGAAGTTAAAAAAGATATGGAAACAATTTTTGTCTTCGCCATTTTCATTGATACTTTTATTTGACATTTTTGTTTTTTAATTTTGCTTTTTAAAATCATGATTTTGTTAATTATTTTTTTTATTTTCACATCTGTACGCCTTCTTGTAATCAATGTACCTGAAAAAAGTACGATAATCAGGTATATAGAGTATATAGAGATCAAATTAACAATGACAGCATAGATCAAATTGTATTGGATTCTCCTTTTTAATGAATGATTTTGAATTGCAACTTCTGCGTTATAATGATATAATATATATTATGCAATATGCTATTAGAATGCTTCTGGAGCTGGCGCAGTGCTGCAGTGTACACAGTGCAAAAATGTAGCATTTCCACTGCATGGCTTGCGGCCCAGTGATAACAAAAGGAGGATGGCCAAAGACAACGAAATTACAGCATCCCAATATGAAATATTTATGTAAAATACCCTTATTGTTAAGGTATAACTCTCTAAGTAGCCACAAAAAAAAAGTTATTCATTTATTTCTATTGTTGTAACTGTTCAAAATTATTTTAAATAATAGTTTCAGAACGCACCTAATGACGATTCATTTCATGTGTGAAAGGACTTGGTATTCAAAGACTATAATTATTCACGTTTTTATGAATAGTTGTTAATTTTAATTCAATTCAATTAGTATGTAGACATCAAATCAACTACTATGCTGATTTATTATGTACTGGATTAATATCAATCATTATTAATCAGTTCCACGTCATTGACCATCTTATGTACCATGTTTTTAAGCAAATATATTTTCTATTCTAAGAATATGTATTTTTATAGAATAAGGGTGACAAAGGAGCACACATTCCAATAGCAAAGTGCAATCGGCAAGTGCATGCTGAAGCTCATAGACACCTAAATTAATAATATAATATATAAAGAATCAAAATGCAGACACCGCTTGTCACCCCTACCCCATGAAATTCCTTGTTTCCAGTAAAAAGGGTCTGATTCTCTACGCTCACTGTAAGAAACAGAGCATCATTAAGCTGGTATTTTGCGCTGTTAGTCTGTGAGAGCGCAATCCTTCCCCGTTCGAGCTGACTCATTCGTGCAACAACCATAACATAGTTGAAGCTTGGCTCGTAATAAGGTATAATAGAATATAAGATATAATGAGTTCATATCGATACCTTTTCCGAAAAATTGGGTTAGTTTTACAGGAACATTACAGTGATGTATTTGATATTAGTAGTTACGATGTACCAGTTCTGGCGCACTTGTAGAAAGGTTGTACCAGTTCTGGCGCACTGAGTCAGAAGTGGTACAAGTACGACGTTCGTCGACTCACGATCCTAAAAAAAAAAAAAAAAAAAAAAGAAAAAAAAAAAGGTTTTGGCATGCTCTGATCACGAATCTGCGGTCCATTTTTGCGTAGGATTCACGGTTCCGGAGATGTGCAGATCAATTAACTCTTATCTAATTGATATCCGCTGCGAGCCTCAACCGTCATTAGCGCTCCATTGTCCTTATCTACTTATCTATTGTTCATTCAATACCGTCATTAGCTATTCTTCCTCAGCGTGTGGGTCGGCTTATGCTATTATATTATACTCCTTGGTTCCTATCTACAACGGTAATCCGAATCATCAATAAAATACATTACCTAATTTTGTTAAAATTTTTATTTATAAAATACAAAATCTTATTACTTATTATCTATAAAATAGGAGCGAAACATCTCATCCACTAACATATCGTTGTACAATGTGTTCTCTGTAAATATACTCGTAAAACTATACATTGAACATCCCTGAAACTTATATAGCAAATACATTAAGCAATATTCGCCACAAACTGAAGTCCTATCAACATTCCAGTTCCATCTTTTACAATTTCGTACAGGTGCCCGTCCATATGAATCAAACTATTCACCGACGTCATTCGTATCGATATATAAAGCTACCCAATGTGACCCTGGTTTATCATCTGTACCCAAATTGCATATTACCTAGTCAGGTAATATGCAATTTGTAATTCTATCCCATGTTTAATATAAAATAATTGAAACAAGTTTATTCATTATGTAACCATTTATATACCAAAATGAACTTAACAAAACATAGATTCTTATGACACTATAGTTTATTCAAAATGATCTCCGTAATTTTGAATACAGGCCTTCAATCTACGCGGCCAGTCGTCTATCTCACCACGAACGAGGTCCATGTCATATCGGCGGCTGCCTTAATTAAAGATGTCTTGAGTGACTCGAAATTGGGATGAGGCTTTGAGCACGCCTTTTCCTCCAAGTGTTACCATATCTTGTAATCTAACGGATTCAAATCTGGACTGGTCTTTGTGTCGGATGAAGTCGATTTCACGCGCCGCCAGCCAGTCTTTTTTTTGTTTTTAAAGAACGTTACCTCCACACTAGGTTTTTCTCCTGTATCGTGGGGGCAGTTTACAAACACAAATTTCACAAGGACAAACATCCAAACTCGGAACAATTACTTGTAGGTCGTACAAATACTTGTTCCGTGCGGGATTCGAACCCGCGACCTCCAAGCGCAGCCACTCATTGCTAAGCCACTACGCCACGGAGCTGTCAAAAGTCTTGTGTGCTCTTCGCTCTATGAGCTGACGCCGAATCTTGTTGGAATACCCAGTGCCTGTTATTGAACATGGTATGAGAAACAGGTTACACAAGGTTCTTCTCAGGACTGTATTTTGATACACAACTGCATTCGTTTTTAACCTTTCTCACAAAAATGTACCTCTGTTAAGCCCCAATAAGAAACTCCCAACCACACCATGAGCGAGGATGGAAAATGACCCCGTTGGACACGCGGAATACGGTTGCTCGCTTCTTCACTACTGTGTACGTACACCTTATCATTTTGTTTGTTGTAGCTCTCTTCTACGGTAAAAATTTTTTCATCCGAAAAAAGAATTTCCCGATATTTTTTCCCGCGTACCGCTTCAACAAAGCGCGGCATCTCTTCAGTCTCAGATCCATTAGACGAGCACTCAAACGATGTCCTGTTTTTCTTCGATATGCCCGAAGCCCTAAGTCTTCATTTAACGCCGTGGTTCTGCTTAACCCCATCTGAAGGGCCAACAGTTTCTGCTTACGTTTGGGATTTCTTTGAATTCGCACCTTTACAGCTTTTATCACTGCTGGAGTCCTAACAAATCGAGGGCGACCACTTCTTGACCTGTCATCTACACTAGAGTCTTCATTGTATCGTTTGATGGTACGATAAACGAATCTTTTAGTTATATTCAAATTTTTCAGTATGTCAAAAACTTGAATTGGCACGGAACCGCAACGATGCAACGCAATAACTGCAACACGGTCTTCTTTAAACGTCCACTCCATATTAAAAAATTAGTAAAATTCTAAAAAGTATACAGTTTTATTTTCATGAACAATTCGAAATTCGAATTCAATAAACTTTTTTGTGGTCAGTATTCTAAAAGAAAAGTTTTTACTGTGTGACAATACTTATGACCTGACTAGGTATATACGCTGGTACGTGCGTGTACATGGGCTGTCTATTAGCAGCATAAACATTATTTTCTAGACTGGGGTGAATCTTTTTCAGATGTTGTTGTACTTCTATTGTATCCATATTACTGCTATTTGTAGATTATTACAGTACAATCTACTCAATGACTAACATAGGAATGATCAATTACAGTGATTTCTAAATATTAAATTGCATTATTTTGTATTATTTTTGTACGTATTTGAGTCATCGATACACTGAACAAGACGACACGATATTAAACAACAGAATGTTAGATAAGCTTGTTGACGCATAAAGTTATTATCCATTCCACTGTAGAAATTCTTTAGATTAGAATTATTACTTACTGGTACTATATAAGACCAAGCAACTGCAGTCATGGAGTTAGTGTATGGTCGTATAACCGCAGTGAATCTATCAATACTATATTTGTGTTACTTCAAGGCATCAAAGGCCATAGATGTAAGTGTTTATTCTATTACCAAACTTACTTTTCTTTCTGTTATTTTCTTACGTGTGTATGATTTAGTGTTAACAAATTATATTTAAATATTGTGTGTGTGTATATGATTAAGCCGTGGTAGCACAGATGGTTAGCGCAAGCTGTAAATTTTACAGTACGTAACGCGGGTTCGATCCCCGCCGACACCAATTAAATTGTTAATTGCAATTTTAAGTATTTATTCTATTACCAAACTTACTTTTCTTTCTGTTATTTTCCTACGTGTGTATGATTTAGTGTTAACAAATTATATTTAAATATTTTGTGTGTGTATATGATTAAGCCGTGGTAGCTCAGATGGTTAGCGCAAGCTGTAAATTTTACAGTACGTAACGCGGGTTCGATCCCCGCCGACACCAATTAAATTGTTAATTGCAATTTTAAGTGTTTATTCTATTACCAAACTTACTTTTCTTTCTGTTATTTTCCTACGTGTGTATGATTTAGTGTTAACAAATTATATTTAAATATTGTGTGTGTGTATATGATTAAGCCGTGGTAGCTCAGATGGTTAGCGCAAGCTGTAAATTTTACAGTACGTAACGCGGGTTCGATCCCCGCCGACACCAATTAAATTGTTAATTGCAATTTTAAGTGTTTATTCTATTGACACACTTACTTTTCTTTCTGTTATTTTCTTACGTGTGTATGATTTAGTGTTAACAAATTATATTTAAATATTGTGTGTGTGTATATGATTAAGCCGTGGTAGCTCAGATGGTTAGCGCAAGCTGTAAATTTCACAGTACGCGACCCAGGTTCGAACCCCGCCGACACCACTTAAATTGTTAATTGCAATTTTAAGTGCTGATTTACCACGTGCTCGGCGGTGAAGGAAAACATCGTGAGGAAACCTGCATGTCTGAGAAAATTTCGAAGGCATGTGAAGTTCGCCAACACGCAGTGAGACCGCGCCGCGGACATTTCCTAGCCATAAATACAAAGACAATAGCAGAAAGTAAAAAGTTAAAAAATACTTTTTTAACAATGACAGTCATTAGTTGATCATTAGTGAATGTGATTCTGTTTACTTAAATTACAGGAAGAAAAGAGCAGAAGGAAGAAATGGGATGATGGGAAGTAATGAAGAATGAATTGTTATGTGAAGTTTGTTGGAACAAACATATTTTATTCACGTGTAAATACTTTTAACATTTTGGTTCAAAATGACACAAAATCTAAAAAGTATTAGATACATCATCGACATGGACGGATTTTACATTACATATCCTCATAAACATTTTCAATGTAGAGAAATGGCTATTCTAGACGTAAAACTATCTAATAAAAATGATTCGTTTATCGATCATTATTTGTTTCGGCCAAGTTATCCTTTCAAATATTTGTCGCCAAAAGACAAAAAAACTGTTCGTTATTGTGAAACACACGTGCACGGCATTCCATATTTTGATGCGACCGAAGAATTAAAATGTGCCCACAAACAAGAGAACATCATTCCCATATTAAATTGGTATATTAGAAATTTGTGCAAAGACGAAGTGATCGCATACAAAGGTGGTTCAACAGAAAAACAATTTTTAAAAATGTTGACGACGAATGATAGAATTTTTAATATTGAAGAATACAAATGTCCAAAATACAATGATTTGGTAAATGTCATAAATTTAAACAAACGTTATGTGTGTAATAATCATATATTTGCAAAAAATAATCACAAAATTTTACATTGTTCTTGTGACGAAGTGTGGGTTTTTTACAAGTGGTTATTGCTTGAAAATAAAATTTTAGATTAATCATAAATTTTGTTTGATTTTCCAAAAACATTAGTTATAGTATACTATATAACACAAAATTGGTTCAACAGAAAAACAATTTTTAAAAATGTTGACGACGAATGATAGAATTTTTAATATTGAAGAATACAAATGTCCAAAATACAATGATTTGGTAAATGTCATAAATTTAAACAAACGTTATGTGTGTAATAATCATATATTTGCAAAAAATAATCACAAAATTTTACATTGTTCTTGCGACGAAGTGTGGGTTTTTTACAAGTGGTTAATGCTTGAAAATAAAAATTTTAAATTAATCATAAATTTTGTTTGATTTCCCAAAAACATTCGTTATAGTATACTATATAATACAAAGGTGGTTCAACAGAAAAACAATTTTTAAAAATGTTGACGACGAATGATAGAATTTTTAATATTGAAGAATACAAATGTCCAAAATACAATGATTTGGTAAATGTCATAAATTTAAACAAACGTTATGTGTGTAATAATCATATATTTGCAAAAAATAATCACAAAATTTTACATTGTTCTTGTGACGAAGTGTGGGTTTTTTACAAGTGGTTATTGCTTGAAAATAAAATTTTAGATTAATCATAAATTTTGTTTGATTTTCCAAAAACATTAGTTATAGTATACTATATAACACAAAATTGGTTCAACAGAAAAAAAAATTAAAAAAATGTTGAAGACGAATGATAGAATTTTTAATACTGAAGAATACAAATGTCCAAAATACAATGATTTGGTAAATGTCATAAATTTAAACAAACGTTATGTGTGTAATAATCATATATTTGCAAAAAATAATCACAAAATTTTACATTGTTCTTGCGACGAAGTGTGGGTTTTTTACAAGTGGTTATTGCTTGAAAATAAAATTTTAAATTAATCATAAATTTTGTTTGATTTCCCAAAAACATTCGTTATACTATATAATACAAAGGTGGTTCAACAGAAAAACAATTTTTAAAAATGTTGACGACGAATGATAGAATTTTTAATATTGAAGAATACAAATGTCCAAAATACAATGATTTGGTAAATGTCATAAATTTAAACAAACGTTATGTGTGTAATAATCATATATTTGCAAAAAATAATCACAAAATTTTACATTGTTCTTGTGACGAAGTGTGGGTTTTTTACAAGTGGTTATTGCTTGAAAATAAAATTTTAGATTAATCATAAATTTTGTTTGATTTCCCAAAAACATTAGTTATAGTATACTATATAACACAAAATTGGTTCAACAGAAAAAAAAATTAAAAAAATGTTGAAGACGAATGATAAAATTTTTAATACTGAAGAATACAAATGTCCAAAATACAATGATTTGGTAAATGTCATAAATTTAAACAAACGTTATGTGTGTAATAATCATATATTTGCAAAAAATAATCACAAAATTTTACATTGTTCTTGCGACGAAGTGTGGGTTTTTTACAAGTGGTTATTGCTTGAAAATAAAATTTTAAATTAATCATAAATTTTGTTTGATTTCCCAAAAACATTCGTTATAGTATACTATATAATACAAAGGTGGTTCAACAGAAAAACAATTTTTAAAAATGTTGACGACGAATGATAGAATTTTTAATATTGAAGAATACAAATGTCCAAAATACAATGATTTGGTAAATGTCATAAAGGGGAATGCCCGGTCTTCATAGACACTTCGGCCATGAGTGCCCACATATAAAAGCATATAGATATGATAAAGTACAATGATAAATATACTTTAAATTAAATCTAACCCATAAATTTATAAACATTATTTCTAATACTAAAAACCTTAAAAATATATATTATAATAACTAAATTAAATTATTAAAAAAGAGGTCCTTTAGGCAAGGTTCCGAAGATACTGGCAGCGTTTCCCCGTTGAATAGCTAGACTAATTCTTTGTCCGAGGTAACTGCCAGCTCTTCGGTCTCCTGTGACGTCGATTAACCTTTTTGCTATTTCCTTAAAAAGGCTTATAGCGCTAGGACCCCACGGACCAAGGGTCTCGATACCGAAAGGGACAAAATATATAGAAAGAAAATAGACAGGTGTCAACTATGTTTATTTTGTCTAAATATTTTAATAAAAATAACTATACATTTTAATTGTAAAATTTTAGTGCACAAAGGAAATTTTTATTGTTGTCATAGATTTAAATAGTATAACAGTGGTTTATATAATATCTGAAATTAACTACGAGACATAAAAATTTTTCATGATTGTGACATAATATGCCAAATGGAACAAAACAATTCGCAACAAAGGATTTCTGAAATACTATATATTTGATTGACTGATGAAGAGCTATCGTACCGCAAAGCCACATAAGAGTTTGTCGGGATATTTTTCATATTTGCGCATGGGGATTTTGTTTTTGTTCCCACTACAGTACCTGTTCAGTATTTGAAAAGTTCTAGTCCGCGTATGATAACTTCAAGACACGGTTGCTAAGGCCGCCATCGTTTGTTCTAGCGACGCCATACGTTCGTGGATCTCTTACACTGCAGCTTCCAATTGCAGAACCGTCCTGTGACGCACCTACGTAACGACGCATGCGTCTTGTTACCAAGACAAGCAGCCTTCATATTTTGACTTTGACTTTTTTATATCTTCAGTGTAATTTTTAAGTTACTTTATTGTGTTTTTTTTAATTTGTTTTAAGTTATTCTTTTTTGTTATTGTATTTAACTGTTGTGAATGCAGTCCGTAACCCAATCTAGTGATGACACGGCAAACGCAACACTTATATGTACACAGTGCAACAAGTCATTCAAATCTTTAAAAGGCCTCAACATACACACTACAAAAACACACAGGAAATGTATTAGCCAAAACAGTTCACCTTTAGACATACACCCTTTTATTCCAAATACGCCTACTTTTGCAGCCAACTTTCCAACTCCTTTCCACACATATCTTAGCCATTTGAAAAATAGTATACAGACAGTTAAAAGAATCCCTCGAGGAGCTCGAATAACCGTTGCTACACATTTGTCACAATTAATCCAGAAATGTTACATAAGCAATTGTACTCAAGACTGGCAGAACCTATTTTTATTTTCATACAGCACACTACATATAACAAAAACTGATAAACCAAATTTATCCTTGACACAAAAGATTAAAAATAACTGTACTGTCAGCTCCTCACCTTCTCCCGCACCTCTAATCAAACATGATGCCCCTCGTAATCGCAACAAACTAATCGAAAACAAAATCTGTGACGGAGATCTCAAAGGTGCCGCTCGCCTTTTGTTCTCAAACGAGGTACTTTCACCAGATACCCCTGAAACCCTTCAGGCCTTACGGTCAAAACATCCTCTAGCTCCAGTAAACCCATATTTTTTCGACCGACCAACAGTAGGGCAAGCATGCCTTCAAATTCAAAACAAAGATGTAACGGATGCCATTTTATCTTTTAAACCAGGTTCGGCTGCAGGTTTGGATGGAATCTCACCGCAACATTTGAAAGACTTAACATCGCATTCTGTGGGTGATGCGGGTGAGCAACTTGTAAATTCAATCACTAAATTAATTAACTTTATGTATTCCGGTAATGTCAATCCAGAAATTGTTCCAATTCTTTTCGGCGCGAACCTCATTGCTCTCACCAAAAAGGACGGAGGGGTGAGACCAATTGCTGTTGGATCAACACTACGACGCCTGGCCTCCAAAATTGCTGTTCGACATATTTTACAGAAATTAAATTCGGAATTTGAACCCGTACAGTTAGGCTTCGGTGTAAAAGGAGGGTGTGAGGCAGCCGTCCATGCCCTACGTTCTTTCCTAACATATGGACATCCTGACGTGTTGCTCAAAATTGATGTCAAAAATGCTTTCAATTCGGTAAATAGGGGGACCCTACTGACTGAAATAAATCAACATATACCCGAAATATACAATTATCTTCTTCTCAGTTACGCTGACCCAACAAAATTGTTATATCGATCTAATGAATTATCCTCGGAAGTAGGTTGTCAACAAGGTGATCCCCTTGGACCAGCAATTTTTAGTTTGGCTATAAATCCCATAATCAAAAGTTTAAATTCTAAATTCAATATTTGGTATCTGGATGACGGAACCTTAGGAGGTGATATGGAAACTGTATTTTCTGACCTTTTTTCAATCAAAAATAAATTTGAAGCCATTGGTTTGGAGCTTAACTTTAGCAAATGCGAACTTTTTATAAATAACTGCAACTTAAATTTAAATGACGTAAAACACAAATTTAATACTTTGGCACCAAATATTAAAATAGTTAACAGTAATTCCCTTTACCTTTTAGGTTCTCCAATTTTTAACGAATCTATTTCTGAATATATTAATAATTCAATTGCTAAATTTCAAAATTCTGCTGACCGTCTCCTTGAAATTAGTCCACATTATGCACTTTGCATTTTAAAATCTTGCCTTTTTGTCCCGAAATTTACGTATGTGCTCCGTTGCTGCTCCTTTTGGAATCACCCAGACCTTTTGACACAAGTGGACAACTTAATCAAAATAAGTTTAGAATCGATTCTTAATATACACATGAACGAACAATCTTGGACCCAAGCATCCCTACCCATCCGTTATGGTGGTTTAGGAATTCGCAAAATTTCCAGTGTCTCTTTACCAGCCTTCCTATCTTCTGTCCACAGTTCAGCAAATCTCATAAGTAAAATTTTAAGGGCATCCCCTTCAAACTTTGAGATTGCTGGCCTGGAAGAAGCTAGAAACGCTTTCTTAATTACATGCCCTGGTCAAAATTTTCAATTTCCTCTAAATTCACAGAGGAGCTGGGACGACATAAACTGCAAATTGACTTATGACAATCTTTTGAGCTTTAGTACAGGTTCGGCGCGTGCTAGGCTTTTGGCCGTGGGTACGCATGAGGCCGGCTACTGGCTTCACGCGTATCCTTCGTCAAATACAGGAACATTTCTTGAGCCTGACACGCTCCGAATCGCAACCTGTCTACGGCTTGGGGTTCCGGTCTGCGCTCCTCATAAATGTCCGTGTGGCAGTGACGTCGACAAGCTAGGATATCACGGGCTATCATGCCAAAAAAGTGCAGGTCGCTTCTCGAGACATGCAGCACTTAACGATATCATACGCCGGTCTCTTGCCACCGTCAACGTGCCAAGTCTACTTGAGCCGTCTGGTATTGCAAGAGACGATGGCAAGAGACCGGACGGTATGAGTTTGATTCCATGGAGGATGGGCCGGGTGCTGGTATGGGATGCAACCTGTTCAGACACGCTGGCCCCTTCCCATCTACGTGGAACCAACAACAGAGCTGGTGCGGCTTGTGAAGCGGCAGAAAAGGCTAAAGTTTGCAAATACAGGGGTCTAGGCTCCGAATATATTTTTGTCCCTTTCGGTGTCGAGACCCTTGGTCCGTGGGGTCCTAGCGCTATAAGCCTTTTTAAGGAAATAGCAAAAAGGTTAATCGACGTCACAGGAGACCGAAGAGCTGGCAGTTACCTCGGACAAAGAATTAGTCTAGCTATTCAACGGGGATATGATAATATGCAATTAAAACAATGAAATGGTAAAGGAATTGCTTTAAAAAAAGTCGGGGTTTTGAAAATATTTGAAGTTTTTATTTTCACAAATGCAGTTTTTTTAACAACTATTTTTATCGATTTTATCGCGTTTTATTTCTTTGATTTTTAATTCCAGACATTTCGGGTGCTTTCCAGCACCCATGGTTACGGCAGACTGAGGTGACCGACGTCCCAATGTCAGTGTTAACCCGGAGTACCTTCAGATTTTTAATTTTTATTTATTGTCCGATCTACAGAATGAACTTACTGTGTCTAGAAGTCTTGCAGTGGTATGCTTGGGTTTTTAATTTCATTAATTACAGGGTCCTAAGCAGGTGGTAGTACCAAGCCTCCTTCCTAAAAAAGAATTTATATATTAGATATTATATAGAATTTATATAATAAAATACACTTTACGACTAATAGTGATGACTTGCAATTCTAGCCCTAAGTAAAGATCAGCTAGGGCTTAACTTTATTCCTTCCATAATGCTGCTCCTCTGGTTATTACAGAGTTCTATCCGGTAGCAACCATTAAATCTTATATGCTCACCATAATAGTAGCGAGCTTGCTTTAATTGGTATGTGACGCAAGCAATTAATATTAAGTCGCTGTAAGTTAAAACAGGAAATTCCCTAACATTTTAAAGTCTACATTTATATTTCTAAAGTCTGCCTGCCCTAGCTCTATTTAGATTGTTTTCCCTAGCATACTCAGAAAAATCATTATTTGTCTCCATATTTTGATGAACTATTTCAAGTATTTGAGCCGCATCATCCCTGTCCCTTATTTTTGTGTGGAATTTATTAACTATAGCAGAAGCCACAGCAGTCTATCATCAAATGTGTAGAAGCCCTGTTAAAGTAATTTTGATGAAATATTTTAAATTCAGTTTTAAAAATGCCATTCACCACCTCTACTACCCATATCGACACATAGTCACGGCTCTGGATTTATTAGCATATCTTGTCATTAACTGAGATTCACCATCTGCTGGAGACATTTCTGCAACCCTTAGACATCCACATCTATCCTCGATTACAAATCAAAATGCAGATGCGTTGTCAACCGTGAGGACTAAGATCATTTTCTCGTTTCCAGTAAAAAGGGTCTCCGGTTCTCTACACTCACCATACAAAACACAGCAGCATTAAGCTACTATTTCACGCTGGTATTCTGTGAGAGGGTGCTCCTTCCCCGGTCGAGCCGACCCATTCATGCTACAACTATACTTCTAATATAACTGCAGCATGGCTCTACCAAGTATAACACACATACATAGTACTTGTCACTATGTATGTTTGTTATCGCAAAATGTAGTTAATCACAAAAGAGACATACTTGCAATGCTGATGGAACTGTTACAACCTGGTAAAAAACATTGTGCTTTTATATAATTAGTTAGCAGTACACTGTGTGATGTATGATCTAAGCTTTGTTGTTCTGGGTGCAATACATTACTCACTTCAGATTGCAACGAGGACGGACTAGATGATTCAGATGGTTCCCGGTCTGCAGTTGAACATGATGCTGTTCTATCAGTTCATTGCCAGCAATTATGATATACATGGCATGACAACTGAAGTAATGTAAAATACAAAAAATGAAGTCAAAGTGAAAAAATAAAAATAAAATAGATTTATTTCAAACTCAAATATAAATAAAATATTTATCAAGTTAAATGTTACTGCACAAGGACGGATTTAATGCCCTATATTATTTAATAATTAAGGCCTGACAGACTACCAGCAGTCCAAAAACAATGAAAAATCAACTGTCTCCTTTCTTGGTAGTTGATAAAACTAGTCAATCTCATAAATAAGCTAGTATGTTTGTCAGATATAGCTAGGGCAGATGTGAAAAAATAAAACAAGTTCTTGAGTTGATATACAATCAGTGTAAAAGCATGTATATTTATCAGATATATGGATCACATTTAATAAATAGAAATGTTAAACATGTTAAACACTTACCTCACGTAGCGCAAATAGTTTCTCACGTGGAAAATCGAAGACAAACAATGTGTGTGATCTTATTCTCATAAGTGTCAGTGCCACAGCTGATGTATAGATGTTCAAGACGAACTATTGGTGCATTTTGCGAGTGCCACACTACACGTTCACTGTACTCGAAACTTGTACCTAATAAAGAAGCTACAATTACTATATTGATATTATTCAAGTAAACTCAGTTATAAAGCATTTCTTAGAGGAAGACATATCACATCGTGATATGTACCAACTATTTACCTGCTGTGTTCGAACCAATTGTTGAGAGATCAACAATTGCATTTTACTTTTACAACAAAACAATAACACGAGAACACGTAATTTAATTCTTGTGACATAACAGTGACAGCGGCCTACCTGTCGGATACGATGTTGCCACTTAACTGTCATAAAATCTATGGAATGATATCGATTTTTATTCGATTAATAATATCATAAAAAGAATAATCTTTGACGCGTTTTAAGTTCTGCACGCTTTTTAAAATATAATTTCCTTTATTTATTGAAACTCTATTTCAAATGTATTTTTAAGAACAGTTAGCTTGTGCTGTATTGTTTTGTTATGCTTTAGAGAATTCGTGGTAAATCAGCTGGAAATTAACTTCTTGAATTATCATAACATGATTCCATTTTAAATGTTATGTTAAAAACAGATAAGATTAACAGTTAACTTGTGCAGTAGCGTTTTGTTATACTCTAAAGAATTCTTTGTAAATCAGCTAGTAATTCGCTTGTTTAATTATCATAACTATAAATGTGAAGGTTGTCAATGAATTCAACCGAGCCTATAACAACGGTTGTTTTAGTTTTTTACGGTTGACTGCCGCTTTTGATGACTTGAAATTAATAAAAACCTATTTTGCGCAATAAGTTTTTTCTCTTTGGTAATGAATAAACCACAGAAACCCCTTTAATGTATAATAGTCCTTTTTTTGATACAAGTAGCACATTTTAAGGAACCGCAAAAACAACTTTGTTATTTATACAAACACTATGAAAAACAAAATAATTTGTTGCTGGCGATAATGATAGTGGTATTTTGACTCGATTTAAAATATATGCTTGTTACTACTGAACTCTTCATGGGCCTGCGAGTCCGACTCGCACTGAACCACTTTTTTTCAACATTTAGTTTTATTCTAATAAATAGTTTTTTATTAGGGGGGTCATTGTAGAAGCGTGCTCGTCGCGACCCCTGCCAGCCCTTTTCAGGGCTGCAATTCTACACAGCTGCGCATCCATGCGAACGAGGGTTAGGGCGTCCCCCCAAGGCGACGCACACCAGCTCGTCCCCGTTGGTGTGGAATGCAGCGCGCAAAGCGGCGATGGGGACCGCCACCCGTCACGCACAGCCCGACACGGCGGAAGGTGGAGGACGGAGTGCAGAGTTGGCACGTGGAATGTTAGAGGAGGCATGAGAGATAAGACGAATGAGTTGATCGAAATAATGAAAGAAAGAGAATTAGATGTCGTGTGTATGTCGGAGACCAAACGGAAAGGCAGTGGTATTGAAGAGCTCCCTGGCGGGACGTTAGCTATATGGTCCGGAGTCCCGGAAAGCGAGAACGCCTGCCAAGGAGTGGGAGTGCTGTTGTCGTCCCGGTTGGTCGATCTTATGACTGAATACAAGGTTGTGAACTCAAGACTTCTCTGGGTTCGCTTCAAAATGGGACTGACGAAGTTATTCCTTTTGGCTGTTTATGCGCCGGTAGCTTCGTCGTCCAGGGCTGAGCTGGAGGAGTTTTGGGAGAATGTAAGAGAAGTTCTAGATTTGGTTAAGGGAAACGAAAGAACTGTTGTATGTGGTGATTTGAATGGATGGGTAGGCATCGCTCGACCAGGATACGAGTCGGTGCTCGGAAAGTTTGGAGATAAAAGGGTTAATGATGCTGGCAAGCTTATACTGGCTGTATGCAAGGAAAAGGGTCTTCTTGTGACAAACACTATGTTTAATCACAGGAAGATCCATATGTACACTAGAGAAAGAAAGAATGAGAGAAGTATGATTGATTTGTTCCTGGTGGATGACCGACTGCGAAAACAGTTGATGGATACACGAGTGTTCAGGGGTGCTGACCTGGGAACGGATCATTATCTAGTAATTACTAGATTTAGGGGTTTGTTCGCGGGTTGGCGCCACCGGACGGCAGTAACAGAACCACAGTCGGTCTGTCGCATCCGAAGCTGGAAGCTTCAGGAAGCGGATACTAGGGACAAATATCACACGAGGGTAGCCGAAAAGCTTGACACCATCGATGGCAGGAAAGAATGTGTAGAGAGAATATGGCAGAACCTTAGGGATGGAATGGTAAGTGCAGCGGAAGAAGTATGTGGTACGACAAAAAGAGGTAGTAGTAAAAGAAGAGATGCATGGTGGAATGACGACGTGAAAGAAGCTGTAAAAAAGAAGAAAAAAGCATGGTTAGACTACTTAGCCTCTAGTAACGATGAGCATATGAGAGAGAAGATGAAAGAAAGATATAAGCTGCAGAAAGTTCATGCGAAAACATTGATTGAGGAAGTACGTGAAAGGTGTAGAATAGAAGCGGACGAGAGGTTGTCGCACAACTTTAGGGAAAACTCCAAACTCTTCTGGAAAGAGGTTGGAAGGTCCCGGAGTGGTGCGACAGCTTTAAGAATGAACAAAGTGCTTTCGAGAACCAATGACGTCCTCTCAGAAAAATCGGACGTCATGCAGCGATGGAGTGAATTTTATAGAGAATTGTATGCGTGTCATGATCTTAGTGAAGGATCCGGGGGTGACGCCGTGACTGGCACGACAAAAACGGACCTCGATGACACTGAGATCATCAGCATGAAAGAGATTGAACGTGCGATTCGAAGTTTGAAATGTGGTAAGGCTGCGGGACTAGACAGAGTTACTGCTGAAATGGTCAAGTACGGTGGGCCTCGCGTCTGGGACAGCTTTCATCTGCTGTGCAATTTGTGCTGGCGGACGGGAGATGTCCCGGATGATTGGCGATCCGCGGTCATTGTGCCTTTATATAAAGGTAAAGGTTCACATTTTGACTGCGGGAGCTATCGGGCGATCAGCTTGACCAGTTTAGCAAGTAAAGTTTATTCGAAGGTTTTGACACGCAGGATGTAAGAGAAATCGGAAAGATTCTTATGGGAGGCACAATGCGGATTTAGACCTGGAAGAGGATGCACGGATCAAATGTTTTCTCTCCGCATGATCACGGAGAAGCTTCTGAGTGTTAACCAGAGGATTTTCTGTGCTTTTGTGGATCTGGAGAAAGCATTTGATAAGGTTATAAGGAAGAAAATGTGGGAACTGTTGCCGGGATATGGTGTGGATGGTCGATTGTTAAGGGCTGTGCAGTCACTTTACTATGACTGTAAAGCCTGTGTGCGGGTAGGGCATGACCTGTCACCCATGTTTAGCGTCCAAGCGGGCGTAAAACAGGGTTGTGTCATGTCTTCCTGGCTGTTCATACTGTATCTCGACAGCTGTTTACAGAAGCTGAAAGATAGCTGTTTGGGTGTGAAATTGGGTGACATAAAAGTTAATTGTCTGCTGTATGCTGATGATGCAGTGCTTATTGCACCATCAGAAGCAGAACTGCAGGCATTAGTCACGTGTATGAAAGAGGAATGTGAAATTAAAGGTCTCCGTTTGAATGCTAATAAAACTAAGGTTCTGGTATTTGAAAAGGACGAAGAGAGAACGAAATGCGAAATATGGGTAAATCAGGAATGTCTAGAACAGGTAAATGAAATTGTATACTTGGGGAGTGCTTTCAGCCGGGATGGAAGATGTAATTTAGATGTGGATAGGCGTGTCGCTGCCGGAAACAAAGTCAATGGTGCCCTGAATGCATTAATAAAAAGGCAAGGCGTGGTGAAGAGTGCACGCCTTGCAGTACATAACGCAGTGTTGGTACCGACTTTGTTATATGGCAGCGAAACCTGGGTATGCCAGAAGAAGCATAAAAGCAAGTTGAATGCAGTGGAGATGCGATCTCTTCGTAAAATGTGTGGCGTTACCATAGCCGACCGAAAGCGAAACGAAGAGATTCGCAATATGGCAGGATTGAAAGATGACCTTATCACAAAAATTGATAGGGGCGTACTCCAATGGTTTGGACACGTTGAACGAATGAGTGAAGATCGAATGGTGAAGAAAATATATAGAGCGAAAGTAAATATTAAAAGGTGTCGAGGTAGACCGAGACTAACTTTCGAAGACCATGTGAGCAAATTGCTCGAAGAGGGGAGGGTCAAGAGTACTCGGATACCTAGACGTGCATGTATGAAGAAGTTAATGAACCTGAAAGAAGCGAAAGAGGTATGTAAGGATCGTGACACTTGGCGATCTGTTCTCTCTGGCTACCCCGTTAGGGATTGTGCGTGACGATAAGTAAGTAAGTAAGTAAGTAATAGTTTTTTCGTTTAAGCGGAGCTCTTTTACTTTAGGTTTATTACCTCTTTATCTATAATAATCAATCTGAGTAAGTAAAGTGTGTAAATACGATTCTTAAATTGTAAAAATAATAATTGGATTTGAACATCTTAGGTAGGTATTTAGTTTTATTTATTTAGAAAATATTAATCTCACAATTATTTATTGTAATAATATAATTTATCACACAGCTAACGCCCTCATTAGCAATCTAATGGTGAAAGAATTTTCAAAATCGGTCTAGTAATTTTTGAGATTAGCCAAAAAACGTATTCATTGAAAGTGGCGCCCTCTATAATAAAATTAACCCTATATTAGATATCTAAAATTATACATAACAATCTAGTGGTGAAAGAATTTTTAAAGTTGGTCAAGTACTTTACGAGTTAAGCGAATAAAATATTCTTTGTAAGTAGCTCCCTCAATAATAAAATGCATCCTACGTTTTAAGCACCATAGCAAAAAACGATTCAACATAGCCTAATCCGCACACACAGTAAAAACATAACCATCCTTTTTCGTCTGTAGTCGGTAAACATTTGGTTAATAACGGTTGCGTATCGACTGCTTTGGATAAATATCCATTGTCAACGGTTATTTTAAACCTATATCATAACATCGTAATAATTATCGAAAGATCATATAAGCATTGTAATAATGACACCATAAGTAATCGATCGAAAAGGGGAATCGATTTTTTAATGATTTTTGTGATTGGCAACATTTTTTATTTTATTCACAGACTAATGAATTACGTATTTACCTAATTTTATTTTTATCTTTTCGGTACTTTTAATTTGTGCAAAAATATTCCCATTGTTTTAGGATAAATGAATACTGCGATTAATAACCATAAATAAAGATATATTTTTTTAACAAATGCACATTGTTGGGCGTTCTATGGCCTAATATGGGCATCCCCCTTTAAACAAACGTTATGTGTGTAATAATCATATATTTGCAAAAAATAATCACAAAATTTTACATTGTTCTTGTGACGAAGTGTGGGTTTTTTACAAGTGGTTATTGCTTGAAAATAAAATTTTAGATTAATCATAAATTTTGTTTGATTTTCCAAAAACATTAGTTATAGTATACTATATAACACAAAATTGGTTCAACAGAAAAACAATTTTTAAAAATGTTGACGACGAATGATAGAATTTTTAATATTGAAGAATACAAATGTCCAAAATACAATGATTTGGTAAATGTCATAAATTTAAACAAACGTTATGTGTGTAATAATCATATATTTGCAAAAAATAATCACAAAATTTTACATTGTTCTTGTGACGAAGTGTGGGTTTTTTACAAGTGGTTATTGCTTGAAAATAAAATTTTAGATTAATCATAAATTTTGTTTGATTTTCCAAAAACATTAGTTATAGTATACTATATAACACAAAATTGGTTCAACAGAAAAACAATTTTTAAAAATGTTGACGACGAATGATAGAATTTTTAAATATTGAAGAATACAAATGTCCAAAATACAATGATTTGGTAAATGTCATAAATTTAAACAAACGTTATGTGTGTAATAATCATATATTTGCAAAAAATAATCACAAAATTTTACATTGTTCTTGTGACGAAGTGTGGGTTTTTTACAAGTGGTTATTGCTTGAAAATAAAATTTTAGATTAATCATAAATTTTGTTTGATTTCCCAAAAACATTAGTTATAGTATACTATATAACACAAAATTGGTTCAACAGAAAAAAAATTTTTAAAAATGTTGACGACGAATGATAGAATTTTTAATATTGAAGAATACAAATTTCCAAAATACAATGATTTGGTAAAGATTGATTTCCCAAAAACATTAGTTACAAAATTTATGATTAATCTAAAATTTTATTTTCAAGCAATAACCACTTGTAAAAAACCCACACTTCGTCACAAGAACAATGTAAAATTTTGTGATTATTTTTTGCAAATATGTGATTATTACACACATAACGTTTGTTTAAATTTATGACATTTACCAAATCATTGTATTTTGGACATTTGTATTCTTCAATATTAAAAATTCTATCATTCGTCGTCAACATTTTTAAAAATTGTTTTTCTGTTGAACCAATTTTGTGTTATATAGTATACTATAACTAATGTTTTTGGGAAATCAAACAAAATTTATGATTAATCTAAAATTTTATTTTCAAGCAATAACCACTTGTAAAAAACCCACACTTCGTCACAAGAACAATGTAAAATTTTGTGATTATTTTTTGCAAATATATGATTATTACACACATAACGTTTGTTTAAATTTATGACATTTACCAAATCATTGTATTTTGGACATTTGTATTCTTCAATATTAAAAATTCTATCATTTGTCGTCAACATTTTTAAAAATTGTTTTTCTGTTGAACCACCTTTGTATTATATAGTATAACGAATGTTTTTGGGAAATCAAACAAAATTTATGATTAATTTAAAATTTTATTTTCAAGCAATAACCACTTGTAAAAAACCCACACTTCGTCGCAAGAACAATGTAAAATTTTGTGATTATTTTTTGCAAATATATGATTATTACACACATAACGTTTGTTTAAATTTATGACATTTACCAAATCATTGTATTTTGGACATTTGTATTCTTCAGTATTAAAAATTCTATCATTCGTCTTCAACATTTTTTTAATTTTTTTTTCTGTTGAACCAATTTTGTGTTATATAGTATACTATAACTAATGTTTTTGGAAAATCAAACAAAATTTATGATTAATCTAAAATTTTATTTTCAAGCAATAACCACTTGTAAAAAACCCACACTTCGTCACAAGAACAATGTAAAATTTTGTGATTATTTTTTGCAAATATATGATTATTACACACATAACGTTTGTTTAAATTTATGACATTTACCAAATCATTGTATTTTGGACATTTGTATTCTTCAATATTAAAAATTCTATCATTCGTCGTCAACATTTTTAAAAATTGTTTTTCTGTTGAACCACCTTTGTATTATATAGTATACTATAACGAATGTTTTTGGGAAATCAAACAAAATTTATGATTAATTTAAAATTTTTATTTTCAAGCATTAACCACTTGTAAAAAACCCACACTTCGTCGCAAGAACAATGTAAAATTTTGTGATTATTTTTTGCAAATATATGATTATTACACACATAACGTTTGTTTAAATTTATGACATTTACCAAATCATTGTATTTTGGACATTTGTATTCTTCAATATTAAAAATTCTATCATTCGTCGTCAACATTTTTAAAAATTGTTTTTCTGTTGAACCAATTTTGTGTATACTATAACTAATGTTTTTGGAAAATCAAACAAAATTTATGATTAATCTAAAATTTTATTTTCAAGCAATAACCACTTGTAAAAAACCCACACTTCGTCACAAGAACAATGTAAAATTTTGTGATTATTTTTTGCAAATATATGATTATTACACACATAACGTTTGTTTAAATTTATGACATTTACCAAATCATTGTATTTTGGACATTTGTATTCTTCAATATTAAAAATTCTATCATTCGTCGTCAACATTTTTAAAAATTGTTTTTCTGTTGAACCACCTTTGTATGCGATCACTTCGTCTTTGCACAAATTTCTAATATACCAATTTAATATGGGAATGATGTTCTCTTGTTTGTGGGCACATTTTAATTCTTCGGTCGCATCAAAATATGGAATGCCGTGCACGTGTGTTTCACAATAACGAACAGTTTTTTTGTCTTTTGGCGACAAATATTTGAAAGGATAACTTGGCCGAAACAAATAATGATCGATAAACGAATCATTTTTATTAGATAGTTTTACGTCTAGAATAGCCATTTCTCTACATTTAAAATGTTTATGAGGATATGTAATGTAAAATCCGTCCATGTCGATGATGTATCTAATACTTTTTAGATTTTGTGTCATTTTGAACCAAAATGTTAAAAGTATTTACACGTGAATAAAATATGTTTGTTCCAACAAACTTCACATAACAATTCATTCTTCATTACTTCCCATCATCCCATTTCTTCCTTCTGCTCTTTTCTTCCTGTAATTTAAGTAAACAGAATCACATTCACTAATGATCAACTAATGACTGTCATTGTTAAAAAAGTATTTTTTAACTTTTTACTTTCTGCTATTGTCTTTGTATTTATGGCTAGGAAATGTCCGCGGCGCGGTCTCAATGCGTGTTGGCGAACTTCACATGCCTTCGAAATTTTCTCAGACATGCAGGTTTCCTCACGATGTTTTCCTTCACCGCCGAGCACGTGGTAAATCAGCACTTAAAATTGCAATTAACAATTTAAGTGGTGTCGGCGGGGTTCGAACCTGGGTCGCGTACTGTGAAATTTACAGCTTGCGCTAACCATCTGAGCTACCACGGCTTAATCATATACACACACACAATATTTAAATATAATTTGTTAACACTAAATCATACACACGTAAGAAAATAACAGAAAGAAAAGTAAGTGTGTCAATAGAATAAACACTTAAAATTGCAATTAACAATTTAATTGGTGTCGGCGGGGATCGAACCCGCGTTACGTACTGTAAAATTTACAGCTTGCGCTAACCATCTGAGCTACCACGGCTTAATCATATACACACACACAATATTTAAATATAATTTGTTAACACTAAATCATACACACGTAGGAAAATAACAGAAAGAAAAGTAAGTTTGGTAATAGAATAAACACTTAAAATTGCAATTAACAATTTAATTGGTGTCGGCGGGGATCGAACCCGCGTTACGTACTGTAAAATTTACAGCTTGCGCTAACCATCTGAGCTACCACGGCTTAATCATATACACACACAAAATATTTAAATATAATTTGTTAACACTAAATCATACACACGTAGGAAAATAACAGAAAGAAAAGTAAGTTTGGTAATAGAATAAACACTTAAAATTGCAATTAACAATTTAATTGGTGTCGGCGGGGATCGAACCCGCGTTACGTACTGTAAAATTTACAGCTTGCGCTAACCATCTGTGCTACCACGGCTTAATCATATACACACACACAATATTTAAATATAATTTGTTAACACTAAATCATACACACGTAAGAAAATAACAGAAAGAAAAGTAAGTTTGGTAATAGAATAAACACTTACATCTATGGCCTTTGATGCCTTGAAGTAACACAAATATAGTATTGATAGATTCACTGCGGTTATACGACCATACACTAACTCCATGACTGCAGTTGCTTGGTCTTATATAGTACCAGTAAGTAATAATTCTAATCTAAAGAATTTCTACAGTGGAATCGATAATAACTTTATGCGTCAACAAGCTTATCTAACATTCTGTTGTTTAATATCGTGTCGTCTTGTTCAGTGTATCGATGACTCAAATACGTACAAAAATAATACAAAATAATGCAATTTAATATTTAGAAATCACTGTAATTGATCATTCCTATGTTAGTCATTGAGTAGATTGTACTGTAATAATCTACAAATAGCAGTAATATGGATACAATAGAAGTACAACAACATCTGAAAAAGATTCACCCCAGTCTAGAAAATAATGTTTATGCTGCTAATAGACAGCCCATGTACACGCACGTACCAGCGTATATACCTAGTCAGGTCATAAGTATTGTCACACAGTAAAAACTTTTCTTTTAGAATACTGACCACAAAAAAGTTTATTGAATTCGAATTTCGAATTGTTCATGAAAATAAAACTGTATACTTTTTAGAATTTTACTAATTTTTTAATATGGAGTGGACGTTTAAAGAAGACCGTGTTGCAGTTATTGCGTTGCATCGTTGCGGTTCCGCGCCAATTCAAGTTTTTGACATACTGAAAAATTTGAATATAACTAAAAGATTCGTTTATCGTACCATCAAACGATACAATGAAGACTCTAGTGTAGATGACAGGTCAAGAAGTGGTCGCCCTCGATTTGTTAGGACTCCAGCAGTGATAAAAGCTGTAAAGGTGCGAATTCAAAGAAATTCCAAACGTAAGCAGAAACTGTTGGCCCTTCAGATGGGGTTAAGCAGAACCACGGCGTTAAATGAAGACTTAGGGCTTCGGGCATATCGAAGAAAAACAGGACATCGTTTGAGTGCTCGTCTAATGGATCTGAGACTGAAGAGATGCCGCGCTTTGTTGAAGCGGTACGCGGGAAAAAATATCGGGAAATTCTTTTTTCGGATGAAAAAATTTTTACCGTAGAAGAGAGCTACAACAAACAAAATGATAAGGTGTACGCACACAGTAGTGAAGAAGCGAGCAACCGTATTCCGCGTGTCCAACGGGGTCATTTTCCATCCTCGCTCATGGTGTGGTTGGGAGTTTCTTATTGGGGCTTAACAGAGGTACATTTTTGTGAGAAAGGTTAAAAACGAATGCAGTTGTGTATCAAAATACAGTCCTGAGAAGAACCTTGTGTAACCTGTTTCTCATACCATGTTCAATAACAGGCACTGGGTATTCCAACAAGATTCGGCGTCAGCTCATAGAGCGAAGAGCACACAAGACTTTTGACAGCTCCGTGGCGTAGTGGCTTAGCAATGAGTGGCTGCGCTTGGAGGTCGCGGGTTCGAATCCCGCACGGAACAAGTATTTGTACGACCTACAAGTAATTGTTCCGAGTTTGGATGTTTGTCCTTGTGAAATTTGTGTTTGTAAACTGCCCCCACGATACAGGAGAAAAACCTAGTGTGGAGGTAACGTTCTTTAAAAACAAAAAAAAGACTGGCTGGCGGCGCGTGAAATCGACTTCATCCGACACAAAGACCAGTCCAGATTTGAATCCGTTAGATTACAAGATATGGTAACACTTGGAGGAAAAGGCGTGCTCAAAGCCTCATCCCAATTTCGAGTCACTCAAGACATCTTTAATTAAGGCAGCCGCCGATATGACATGGACCTCGTTCGTGGTGAGATAGACGACTGGCCGCGTAGATTGAAGGCCTGTATTCAAAATTACGGAGATCATTTTGAATAAACTATAGTGTCATAAGAATCTATGTTTTGTTAAGTTCATTTTGGTATATAAATGGTTACATAATGAATAAACTTGTTTCAATTATTTTATATTAAACATGGGATAGAATTACAAATTGCATATTACCTGACTAGGTAATATGCAATTTGGGTACAGATGATAAACCAGGGTCACATTGGGTAGCTTTATATATCGATACGAATGACGTCGGTGAATAGTTTGATTCATATGGACGGGCACCTGTACGAAATTGTAAAAGATGGAACTGGAATGTTGATAGGACTTCAGTTTGTGGCGAATATTGCTTAATGTATTTGCTATATAAGTTTCAGGGATGTTCAATGTATAGTTTTACGAGTATATTTACAGAGAACACATTGTACAACGATATGTTAGTGGATGAGATGTTTCGCTCCTATTTTATAGATAATAAGTAATAAGATTTTGTATTTTATAAATAAAAATTTTAACAAAATTAGGTAATGTATTTTATTGATGATTCAGATTACCGTTGTAGATAGGAACCAAGGAGTATAATATAATAGCATAAGCCGACCCACATGCTGAGGAAGAATAGCTAATGACGGTATTGAATGAACAATAGATAAGTAGATAAGGACAATGGAGCGCTAATGACGGTTGAGGCTCGCAGCGGATATCAATTAGATAAGAGTTAATTGATCTGCACATCTCCGGAACCGTGAATCCTACGCAAAAATGGACCGCAGATTCGTGATCAGAGCATGCCAAAACCTTTTTTTTTTTTTTTTTTTTTTTTTTTTTTTTTTTTTTTTTTTTTTTTTTTAGGATCGTGAGTCGACGAACGTCGTACTTGTACCACTGCTGACTCAGTGCGCCAGAACGGGTACAACCTTTCTACAAGTGCGCCAGAACTGGTACATCGTAACTACTGATATTTAAGTCTAATTAAATAGTTTAATTAACTTAGACAGTTTCAAGTATTTTTGTACTTAAGCTGTGCATAACTGCTTAAGTGCAACTGAATGTCTGTGGAAATTGTTTTCGCTAATGTAAAACTCACATTTAATTGTACACACATCATGTATTTTACTAAAAAGTACTAATGTCCTCCAGACCGAGTTTCGGCCACGGCGGCCTGCCTCAACGGAGGCTAGCCATCGGCGCAGGACAGGATTATGTATGCGCAAGCACAGGTGCACTCTCTATTCCCTCACTTTCATAATCCGATGGGATGGTAAACTGACACGACCGGAGAGAGATCAGGCGCAGGACCAACGGCTTTACGTGCTTTCCGAGGCACGGGGGTGAGGCACCGCCAACTTCCTGGCTCCGGGCAATTACTGAGAATTTCTCGACGGAAAACTCAATTAATTTTTTGGTCTGACCCGGGATTCGAACCCAGGATCTCATAATCAGCAGTCGCACTACTACAACCACTAGACCAACGAGGCAGTCTGAACTGAGTAATTAATTAATTAGTTAAATAATTAATCGACCATAATTTTAATATCAAAAATTTAAAATTAACAAGTAATCATCAGGTTACGTTATTTATAGGATTATTGAAAATACCAGGATTCAATTAATTTGAGAAACATCCACTTTAATTTAATTTAACATTCAACATGTTGAGCAGGAGTGCCGGTGTCACACAAACACTGACGTGAACCGAGGACGTTGTCATGAGGTGCAATTGCCACTTAAGGACGTGATTATGTTAATATTATTATCCCTCATAATAAAGTTGTTGTTATTTACCCATATATGGATATATATGGGTAAATAACAATATATAATAATATAAATTGTTATCATTTTTTAAACCACTGCTAAACACTGATTAATAACGCTAATTACCCCCCTCACTTATCGCTTACACTTTTAGGCTACATCGCAGTCGGATAAAGCGGCCAAGCAAGGTTTTTCGTTATTAATTAAAATGCGCAATAAATTGCCTTTAGAAATAAAGACTTCCATTAAACGCGTTTCGACAATTGACAAAAACATACTTTTTGAATCACGCTTTCTACAATATAGAAGAATATATGAAATGTTCATTTTTTGACTTGCTTGACATGTAAATGTAGATGTATTTTAATTTGTAATTTTAATAATCTAATGTAATGTAATATCATTTGCATTGATTGTAATTTTGACAAACCAATGTTATATTTTAACAAAATGGTCAATAAATAAAAAAAGTAAGAGGTACCTATTTGTTGATTCAGCCATAAAAATATTGTTGACGTTATTATAAAAAATCGTGGCTATTTAGATATTATTTTTAAACGTGATTGTGTTTACAACGTAAAAACAAACCAAACTAACTATAGTTTGTTTTGGGACATGAAAAAAAAGTCCAGCTCCTATAGAAATTTGGCTATCCTCCTTTCGAAGTTATAAATACAAGAGTTGTAACCGCTTTCTACATTTGAACCATTGTCAGTCGTAGTTGTTACTATTATACTAATCTTTAACTTAGCACACGGAAAACTTACTGGTATAGTAATAGAATATAGTTACAGTAATTACTAATTATTAATGTATGACCACCAGAGAATTTACTGGACAGATACAACTTGATCTTTCAAGAAAAGAACCTACTCTTTTGTAAATGCCCCTGGGTGTTGTGGTTCTTCATGGGCGGTGATAGTTACTTACCATCAGGTGAGCTGCATGATCGTCCCCCCCTCTCCTTTAAAAAATAAATTAAATAACTCTTATAGGTGAACTTGGCAGAATCTTGTGAAGTACATTCAGTATATGTGGTGTGGGTTCCATTTCTAATCCTTCAGCATGTAAACCTGTAATAGTGGTGAAAGTATATGAGTAACACAAAACTTTCTTTGTTGGGCTTGCTTTATTCACTGCTACATACCACATATATAATGATAATAATAATAATGTCCTCCAGACCAAATTTTATAGTGCCCAAAGTGTATGCGCAAGCACTGATCATTATTATTTCCAATTTCTTAACTCTAACTTAAAAATTTAAAACTGCTGAGAATTTCTTGATAGAAATACCCAAAAACAGATTTTGGACCGACCTGGGTGGGATTCAAACCCGGTATCTCATGATCAAATTGCATTTATGACACTAGACCAACGAGGCAGTCAAGTGTTATTATAGTATTAAGGAATAAATTAATGTATTTTCATTATAATCATTAAAACCTAAAAATGAAAAATGGTGCTCCTTGAAATATGCCGATATGTGCTATTAATATGTGTGCATAAGTTAAGTACTTTTTTTCTATTAAAAATTGTTTAAAGTTATGTCATAATTAATAATCGAAAACTATATCGATTAGGTCGATAGAATTTACTACAACTGCCCTGATTTATCATGAGGGTCGCCCGCATAAACCAAGAGTATTACGAATGAAACTGTATCAGGCTTTTTGATTGTATGAATACTTTGATTGAGACAACAATATCTACCAAGTAAAAAATAAACGAAAATAGTAAGATTTCTTCATAAAATGTTTATTTTTTTCAGTTCACAATAACAATACAAAGTTATAATGCAGCTAGTTTTATGTCATTTTCTATGGAGTTGTAACGAAATTTTTACCAATCCAAGTTCAATTAATAAGTTGGTATTTATTTTATTTATTTTTTTATTTTATAGTATAGGGTGACAAACGAGCACACAGTCCACCTGATAGTAAGTGGTTGCTGTGGCCCTTAGACATCTACATCTGTCCTCGATTACGAATCAAGGTGCAGATGCGTTGTCACCCATGAGGACTAAGATGGAATGCCTCGTTTCCAGTAAAAAGGGTCTCCGGATCTCTACACTCACCATACAAAACACAATAGTATTACCATTACAAAACACAATAGTAGCTACCATTTTACGCTGGTATTCTGTGAGAACGTGGTCCCTCCCCGATCGAGCCGACCCATTCGTGCTATAACTATACTACTAATATAACAGCATCATGGCTCAACCACGTAAAAAATGGTAGACTATTACTCATTAAAATCCGTTAACTTGTTAATTCTAATTTTATGCGATAGTTTTCCTTTTAACTTCATTATATATGCTACTATTGAGTATACTTTCCACATTTCCAAAAATAGCAGTTTAGATGGCAGAGGAGACACATGGCTCTAATGAAAAATACGACTTTAAAGCTTAATATTTCGGAAACAAACCCCTGAATCGTAAAGGTGTTCTTCCATACTCGCAATGTTTTTGAAATACCTATCCAATAATACCTTACAGGATGGAATATATGGGTAAAAATAATCATCATTCATTTACCTGCATAGGAGGTGTACCCAAAATAAAAATGTTTTTAAGATTTTATTTCACAGTTTTGTAGACATGATTAATGCCTATAAACTATGCAAAATTACAAATTTGTAACACTTAGTGTCTCTGAGTAAAACTGCGTTAGGATGAACATGGAGAAACTATAAGGTTTCCTTGTTGTGTGTAAATATGGAACCCTAAAAATCTAAAATATTATTAATTTACTATCTAGGGCTTTATAACCATTTACCACCAGGTGGAGTTGTAGTCGTTGTTGTCAAGTTATACACTGACATACCATTGTCTTTAATTTAAAAGTGAATAAGCTTTTTTTTTCTTAATTTATTTAGGGATTTTTGTTAGTTAACACGTCAATCCTATTAAAATCTATACGTTGCTATTAATCTGCACATACTCAATGCAATAAACAAGGGGGTATGTAGGATGCCCTGCGTAATACCTATATTGTCCACATTTATCTTATATGTCCTTCCAAATAATTCCCTTTCCCCTAGTTTCCGTTCACATTCCATCAAAAAGTGATGTAAGTTTTCTATTACTCCACAAGTTTCACATTAGGTGGAATCAGTTCTTTTCATCAAATAAGAAATCTTTTTCATAGAATGTGACCTGTTCTTATTCTAAATATTAATTTAATAGCATTTCTTTTTAATTTTGTATCTACAAACCAAGGTATTCGAGGTGGTTCACTCTGTATTGTTTTGTACCAAACACCTTTCGTTTTAGAGCGTTCATTGAAAAATTCTTTCAATTTGTTATGACATTAATTTTTGAATTTTGGTAGTACTTCTGAGTAGCAAGGGTCAATATTATATTCTACACCATTTATACAAGCAGAGTTCACTAATCTATCTGCCTTGTCATTACCCAATATTTGGTCTATGTGCTGGAATCCACTGCACTCTTGCACATATGTCGCGTAGACTGAACTGATATATTATTTGGGAAAGTATGCAATAGGCTTTCGAAACACCTACGATTCCAGAGGCAGATCGAGCCAAATGTTGGATAGCAGTTTTCCTGTCCGAGTATATAATAATTTAGTTTCAGTTATAGCTTGCAGCATACTTTAGAGCTTCGGATATTGCAATGAGTTCAAGGGTCATAATACAAATGTCATTAGTAACTTTATAAGATTTAGAAACTGCTTGATATGGGTCGAAAAAAGCTGCCCCTTGCAACTTTAGCCCTCTTTGATCCGTCTGTGTAGATTTTGTGCCAATCGTGATATTTATTTTCAAGTTCTTCAATAACATTTACTTTAACGGAATTTATTCCTACCTCTATCCTATCCAATCCTATCCTTTAGTTATTGATAAGACAGTGCTTTACTATCTATGGCTTTATAACCACTGACCATCAGGTGGGGTTGTAGTAGTTGTCGCAGTCAAGCTGTACACTGACATACCTATAATAAGTAAAAACAAAAAGTTTGCTTGCCCACCTTTACTAATATTACAATCATGAAAGTGAGTTTCTTTAGTCTGCACTGCTAAAACAATTGCTAATTAACGTGACAATGAGAAAGTTTTTAATAGAATTACCAAGGTTAAGACTGGGGTAAGCTGTTTTTGCAAGTCTTTTACTTCGAGGATATAGAAAACGGTCCTCAAAGTGCCGATCGCAAATGCGGTAGTTATAGTAAAATTCACGATCGGTTTTATATTTTAGATGTTCCAGCTATCCTTTTCAACTGCTGAAACCTTTCTAGTGAGGTATTCTGGTTTCGGAAAATAGTGTAAAACATCTGGAATAATAAAATATAATCATTAATTCCGAGGCGAGAGAGGGAAACTGAAACAGGAGATGGGCAATAACCCGCCTGCCAAGCGTGGCAGCTATGGCAAATAGTACCTATGAGGCAATCCGTGGAGGAGCCTTGAACCTTTAATTTCTTAGATATTAGCTGTTTACAAGTGAATAAGAAATGGAAATTATGCCAATCAAAGATGTTTTATAGGTACAGATACCGTGTTGCTAACACATCGCACCGTTCACAAGGACGCCAGTCTTTGATTCATGTGTGCGTGAGTACCACGTGACGCGCATATCTTACGTACCATGCCTGCATTAGTGTGCGTGACTTCGGTAATAATAGTGCGAATCCATTGCCCAAAAATTTGGGAGATTTTATATTTTATTCATATTGACATACCTGTGTGTGCGAGGCGTGTGCATTTGTAATAATGTAACAGTGAAAAATAAATAAAAAATCACAGTAGATATTTATGTATCTAACATATATTGAACTAATCTGTTATTATTGAATATATATATATATATATATATATATATATATATATATATATATATATATATATATATATATATAGAGTACTACACCTTCGTACCTTAGAACCCAAAATATTGTCGCTTTTTACGAAGACATTAATTATTTTTTAATCTTAAGTAAAATGACAAACGAAAGTAAGTTTGGTTAAATGTAACCGTAAAAGTTAACTTCGGCCAAGAGATAGCAAATGTTTTTTTTTTAAATTCATATATCGATCCAGTTTCATGACCAGATCAAGTAACCGGTTAAACAACCGGTTCACAACGGTTGCGTATCGGCTGCTTTGGATAAATATCCGTTGTCAACAGTTGCTTTACATCTATTAATGACATTAAAATAGGGAAAAACATTTCATACGGTAGGCAGCACTCGAATATTATTGCGCAGTATTATTACTTGCATTGACATTCAGCTTTCGAATTATTTTATCAAGAAATACACCAGAAAATTGTATATTTACTTATGAAAAGTGATGTTCTTATTCTTATCTTTTTTCCAAGAGTAATTTTTACATGATTTCACAGCACAAACAGTCATTTTGTGAAATTAAAAACACTGGTGCGTGATGTACGTTCGCAGTGAACGTCGCTGGCGTAATGGCGGAACGATCGAACGAATACGCCAATATTGGCGCCTTTTAAATGGAAGCGTTTTAGGCGCGCGTACATGGTATCTGACCTATAAAACATCTTTGATGTCAATATTAAAAAAGTTCTTACCAAATTGGTCACATTTAAAAACACATTGCCATTTTTCTTCTTCTTCACATTTTTGACATTTTTGCACACATTAAAAAACACTGGGTCGCAAATATTTATTATAATACAAGAAAGCATATAAACAAACGAGAAATCAGAATAATTTGAAATTAATATTAATATCAAATTAACCTCAGCTGTCAGTGACCGCCATTAACTGCGTAGTGGCGTGGTGCGTCTAATTTAGTCCAGTGCTTTGGAATGTAGATGGCAGCACAAAAAAAAATCATTTTGTTCTCAAAATAATGTTCTAATTTGCACGCCCATGACTAAAAGTATCGGGAATGGAATATTTCCACTGTTCCTGTCATATTAAAATCTTTTTAATTGAAAACTACTTGGTTTTAAAAATCCAATACCATTTATTTATTTAAAAAAAGATTCTCGGTCCTGTCACAAGGTTTTGTCAAACTTGTTTAGTCGTTGAGAAAATGGAATTGACTCGAGAAAATTCAAGAGCGATGATTTATTATGACTTTCGAAGTGGTTGAACACAAAAACAGTGTGTTGACCGAATGATTTCTGGATTTGGTGATGAAGCCCCATCCAAAACCACAATTTATCGCTGTTTTGCTGAATTTCAACGTGGACGTGTCAAGGTCAGTGATGATCCCCGTCAAGGTCGTCCAAAAACTGCAGTCACCCAAGAAAACGTTGATGCTGTGCGTAAGCTGATTGAGGAAGATCACCATGTGACATACCGCAAAATTCAGGCAATTTTAGACATTGGCATGAGTCAAATACAAATAATCTTGCATAAACAATTATGTGTAAAAAAGTAGTTTTCCCGATGGATACCGCATTCGCTCTGTGAAGAGCAAAAAGCGGCTCGCGTTACTTGGTGCGTCAGAACTCTCGAAAGATTCCACGCAGGATCCTCAAATGCTGTATACAACATCGTATCAGGTGACGAATCCTGGATATACGCGTACGAACCCGAAACAAAAAACCAGTCACGAGTTTGGGTGTTCGAAAATGAGTTAAAGTCAACAAAAATTGTTCGTTCACGAAGTGTTGCAAAAAAAAAAATGGTGGCCACGTTTGTCTCCAAAACCGGCCATGTTACGACTATTCCTCTTGAGGGACAAAGAACGGTTAATGCAGAATGGTATGCTAGCATTTGTTTGCCACAGGTCGTTTCTGAACTCCGTAAAGAGAACTGCAACCGCCGCATCATCCTCCATCACGACAATGCGAGTTCTCACACCGCACACAGAACAAAAGAATTTTTAGAGCAAGAAAACATAGAATTATGAGACCATCCGCCGTACAGAACTGACCTGAGCCTTAATGATTTCTATACTTTCCCTAAAATAAAGAATAAATTGCGTGGACAGAGATTTTCATCACCTGAAGAAGCTGCGGACGCCTACAAAACGGCCATTTTGGAGACCCCAACTTCCGAATGGAATGGTTGCTTCAATGATTAGTTACATCGTATGGAAAGATGTGTCAAATTTCGCGGAGAATACTTCGAAAAGCAATAAATACATTTTTAAATAGTAATGTTGTGTCACTTCCTTGATTCCCGAAATTTTCAGTGCCGCCCTCGTAAGTCTCGTCCGGGTCTTTTCTATTTTAGTGAGTTCGTGTTTCACTTTCAAAACATTACGTCGATTGACGTCATTAGGATCAGGTAAAAGCTTTTCCAGTATCTTCATACGGAAATCATACAGATTTAATTTATCATTCGCTGAAAATTTATTGTACAAGTGCAATGCATTAGTGAGGCTCATTTGCAGCATATGCACAAACAGCTTCTTGTACCAACGCAGCGTCTTCCTTTGGACTGGATAGTATGCCAACATCTGATCTTGAAGATCAGCGCCCGACATAAAATTATTGTAATGGATGATTGCGATTGGTTTCATTACTTCAGATCCCCTTTTGGAAGTAGTCTCCATCATCTCACTACCATGTTCTGTAGAAATATACAGAACATATCGCTTATCCCTCCATTTTCCGACATGAACGCCGTTTAAGAACAAGGATTTGTTTTCTCCTTTTTTCAGTGAAAGAGAGCCAATTTCGACGGGATTATCTTTCCCGTTTTTTCTTAACGTTCCTGTGCAGTACGTCTGTCGATCTAGCAATTTCACAGCCAGGCCATAAGAATTGTAGTAATTATCCATATATACATGATGGCCACAGCGAGTACTACTAATATAACTGCAGCATGGCTCTACCACGTATATTCATATTTATAACATAAGCTATTTAAGTTTTAATTCTGTCTAGCCTATTTAAAATTTGAAGGCATTTTAATGTTATCGCTTTAAGAATTGACAGATAATTAAGAACTATATGTAATTTTTAATTTAAATTATTTACACAGTTCTATAAATGTAAACAACAAATTGTGTTTTGTTTGTCTGCAATATATAGAAATGAACATGTAGGATTGCTAAAAAAAGTTACAATTCATGGTTTTTTAAGTTTTAGTTCTATTCATATCAGTTATAGATCATATTCTGTTTTAAAATTTGAGGACATTTTACACATGTTATTAAAATTATTAGGAACGATTAAAAGTGGTTTCTTCCATCAAGTACAGAGTAAAATATATTTAAATCGAGATGTAAGTGAATGAAAAAAGTATTGAAATGTCCGGAGTGAAAGCTCCAAAGTCTGGGGAACTTACACTTCCGGTCCTGGGGGGCAGGTTTTAGAGATGGCAGCCTTATACCAGCTAGTAAACAATTTTTCTGTTACTGGCATTCTTTTTAGTTATTTGTTATGCTGCATATAGACTGTAGATGGGTAACATGCAATGTGAGATGAAAGGAGCATTTCATCAGTGTGGAGGCAGCGGATGCACAGGATGCGTGCACACACCGAAAATGTGCCTACTCGGATCTATTTCCGATGTGCTCGCGAACGCTAGCAAGGCAAGTGAGGCTCATATAAAGGACAGTTGGTTACAGCGAAAAACAGTGTGGCTGGTAAGTGGATATCGATACTGCCCCTAAAGATGTTACTACGAGGTTATTCATTTTTCCGAATATCAGCTTGGATACCTATTGGTACTAGAGACAAAGTGAAAAGAACTTTTGTTTTGTGACGGTTTCATCATAACTAACAAAACAAACCTAAACTCGGCATACCTAGTTCTACTAGTCCAGGTGTAACAGTGTCAGTTACCGAAATACACCTTCAGGTCACTTCAGCAAGTCCGGAGGTAAGGACTCATCATAACTAACAAAACGAGCCCAAACTCAGCACACCCAGTTCTACTAGTCCAAGAGTTCCACTAGTAATCCCGAATTACATTTTGAGGTCACTCCATCAAGACCGGAGGTAAGGTCTCATGATAATATCTCATGTAATAGTTCGATTCTATACCTATCAATTTTGTTAACGCGTCCTTAAAAATCTTGGTTATGAAGATGTAGAAAACATGTTAACTGGTTTATGGTAAACACACAAACACGCAAGCGCGCGCGCAAACATGCACACATGCGCACACGCACAAACGCATACACACACTCACACACGCACACTGCCGCACACACACAAACACAACAGTGCACATATGTACACACGCACACCCACTCACTCACACATACGCACACGCGCACATATGCACACAAACACACACACACACACAAACAAACACACACACACACACACACACACACGCACGCAAACACGCACTCAGACGAATACCTTATGTCGCCGTTGCTACCACTTCCGCTACAAGAAGGGGCATTGTCGAGTAATTCGTTAAAAAAGTCGTTTATTTCGACCACAAGGATCGTAGATGTTAGTAATAATACAAATCTTAAAACTAATTTTCGTAACACTTAAAACTATTTACCTAATTTTAAAACTATATATAAGACAGGCCCGATTAGTCAGCACGTGTACCATATGACAATGGTTCAGGTACTGACCTCAAACCCGTCAGAAAATGCCCTCAGGATACCATT